>OU426989.1:96232607-97489401 GCA_911387755.1 Chrysotoxum bicinctum
TCGGTTTGAAAATGGGTTGAAAATGGGTTAAAAGTGGGTTGAAAGTAGGTTTAAAATGTTTTGCACTTTAACTCGACGAACGAACCGAATAATTAAATTATTAGATACAAAGTATTAACTTAAAAAACGATGACGAGCGCGAGATCGACCGGCACGACTTGGATATGACTTGACTATTGTAAACAGGAGTACAATTGTCAATGTCAAGCAAAATAAAGATCGAGAACGAAGGCGTGTTCGACATTGAAGCGCAACAGGTAGATAGCACTTTGGATGCTACTCAGCTCAGCTTTGGGGGGTGGGTTTCACCAATTAATTTAATTTGTTCGATTGATGATTTATCGATCAATTCGAAGATGTTATTAAAAATATACTACTACGACAGGGGCGTCGTTTCTGAAAGAAAATAAGGGGCGCCAGCAATTTTTTTTTTCTTTAATAAAGGACATTACAAACCTTTTAAAATGGAAAGCGATAGATGAAAGCAAATTTTTTTTGAGAGAGAAAAAAAGAAACCAAATATTTTATTCCGAATGGAAAGTTAAAAGAATTTATTTAGATTGGCGCTGATGTAAGTACTAATGATAGGCCTTTATTCTTAGAAGAAATATCAGCCTTTGTAATTGCGTTTTAACAAATATGATTTCCTATCCAGTTCCTAGCATGGTCCGTTTTTTTCTGCCCATGCTAATTTTTTGACTTTGGGATCAATTTTCTCCAGAAAATGTGTATGTAATAAACATACAGTTTTGCTATTTTTTTGAATAAACGTAACAATAATAAAAATAAAACTAGAAGACTAGAAGATAGATTTTATGATACTTGGGAAAACCTGAAACATGTAAAATTCGAAAAAAAGTGTTTTTTGGGTTTTGTTTTGGGTAAAAAAGGGGTTTTCTGATTTTGGACAGTTTTCTAACAACAGTTGACAATAAGAGTGGTTTTCTAAAAAATTTTCAATGTTTTTTAAAATAGCATAGCGGATTTAAAACGTGCTCGTTTATTTGAGTACCTGTTAAAAGCTTAAATTTCTTTCTCTTTTCCTTGAAAGTTCTCAAAAAGAGTTAGGTTTGGGGTATGAACTCCCATTTAGAAAATTTACCTAACAAAAATGGTATAAAATATTAGAATACGAAATTAATTCACCAGTTTAATTTTTAACGCCAAGGCAACAGTTGTTTAGTAAAGCTGTTTAAAATATCTACATTTACAAACCAAGAATACAAAGACATTAATTTTTTAGTTTATGGCCTGTGCAATGGGACTTATACTACACCGTGACCAAGGCCGTCTTAAACTAGGCTGGGGCCCTTGGGCTCACAAGAATTTGGGGCCCTTTTGGAAAGTAAAAAAAGCGAATTATAATAACATTTTTTTACTAATAAGTATGATTATGACCATTTATTATAGGTAATCAAATATAGTATTATATATAATATGTCATTAATGATATTGGAATGCTGCTGGTTTTTTGGTGACGATTATGATAACAGTTTCTTTCTGGATTTCTGTTGAGCAAAATTTTCTATTATATCCTCAAAGTCAATTTTTTGAAGGATATCACTTTCTATGCACATAATTGACAAATTACTCAGTCGTTCTTGTAACATTGTTGTTGTTTTTGTTTTGAGAATTACAGTTTTGAGTATTAGAGTTCTGAAATAGGGACAGAAAAATTATATTGTGAGCTTAAATTTTGATGAGTAGAATTTTGGGATGCAGAATTTTAGGAAATGAAATTTTGAAATGCATAAAACCCTTATACGCCGCCTGGACGAATGTATTCCCCAACTTTTCACGTAGAGTAAAAGCAAACCGAAGGTGCAAAACAAAGCGACAAAGAGAAAGCTATTTTCTGTTTTGTTTTTATTCATTTTCTATACATTTCATTTTCTGTTGGTCCTAAGTTGACCAACAGAAACAATTACACCAACGGGATAACGAAAAAAAGCCGGCTCGATAGTGATGATAGCTGATAACATTCTCAAACTCCCTTTAGTATTACCGATACGAAAATCCGAAAGTAGCAACGTGAAGCAATTAACTAACATAATATTTGGAGCAAAAGCAACACTGCATCTGACTTGGTGCCCTTGAACAACGAGAGACACTGGGCAATGGGAAGGAAGAAGAACAACTACCTAATATATTAAGATAAAGTACCTATGTAGTTATACTAAAATTCAAAAAAGCCTAATCCTATCAAGAATCAAATTTTAAAATTTTTCCTACTTATATGTTCATACAAATACAATGCAACGTTGTAATTTGGTTAGATAATATCGAAATTGAACGTTTGATTTTCTCATTCTCGTCTTTCTCATTGCCAGAGCTGATAAAATTTTGTCGCTTTATCCTCAATTACCATCCCCCCAAATCAAAAGTCTCCACATAAATTTTTTCCGCCGACAGCGCCCTCAGTAGAATGTATTCCCCAACTTTTTTTTCTATTCCATGAGAGTACTATAGATTTTATATACAAGGGTTTAATACATCATTCGGGGATTCCCCCAACCATAGACAATGTCGACATTTATGTTAGGCCTTGTTTAGACGGTGCAACTTGACTTAAGAATCGGAGGGATTGCGTAAGTGATCGCCAGATGGTGTACTTAGTAAATTAGGTAGGACACGTTCGGAAATATTATTAATTAGTGCAGTGGGAATAGGCGCAGTCATCGATATAATATCGTAGTATATGCCTTGTAAATACATACCTTCTGATAAGATTACTAATTTGTGAAAAAAGTGTAATGTGTCCGACACAAATGTTCTGAGAATAAATGTGTGAGAGAAATTGTCGGTCCTTCGGGGCCCCCCTGAGATTGGGGGCCCTGGGCACGGGCCCCGTGTGCCCTTATGGTAAAGACGGTACTGACCGTGACAAAGATACCAGGAACTTTATCCAAACCGATGACTTCATACTTTACGAGTATTTGGAAATACAAGTCGAAGACTTCGAGAAATGGGAGCAGTTTTAAATACACGAGCTAACGCGGGCAGGCTTAATGGAGACAGATTGATCGGCCTAAGAACTTCCCCCAAGCTGAATTCTACAAACTATCTGAAGTTTTTGGACAATGATGTACCAGAACTATTGGACAACATTTCACTTATGCAAATAGCTTCATCATATTTCCAACAGGATGGCACTCCAGCCCACTATTGTCGTGAGGTTAAGAATTGGTTAGATAAAGAGTGCGGTAATCGTTGGATAGGAAGAAATGGACCGGTACACTAGCTATATCTACTATTAGTATGTTATACTACGCATTTTCTGGAGAAAATTGAGCTTATAACCAAAAAACTAGCATGGACAGGAAAAACGGAACATGCTAGAAACTGGACATCTCAAGACCGAGATAGGAAATCGTATTTGTTAAACCCCAATTACAAAGGCTTATTTTCTTCTAAAAATAAAGGTCTAAATAAAGTTTCTATTATTAGTACTAACCGCACAATTACCGTTAACATGGCTCAAGGTACACCAAAATAGGCCTTTTCTTAAATCCCCGATATATGATATAAAAAGTGGAGATAGGCCCTTACTGTATAACAATTTTTTTCTTGTAATATACCCAAGAATCACGCCCTAAAATATTATGCACGAATTAAGAAACACCCTTTATTTTATAGACACTCGAATGTGCCACACAATAAATAAGAAAATACTCTTCTACCTACACCAGCTACTAAAAAAAAACTTCATTTACTTCTATCACAATTATTAAGAAATATTACCCTTTTATTACTTTATATATATATATTAACAGTAAAATACAATGCACATTCAATTTGGTAAGAAATCATATTTCAGTAACATATTCTGAAGCATGGTCTAATATATTTTGATTTAATACACCAATTTAACGCTTTTCAAATTTCACTTAAGCATACAAATGGTTATCACTTTTGCGGCAGAGCCGGCGTAAGATTCCAAGTACTAACCTGAACACCCAAGTGTACCACATACAGAAATATTTCATATGTGTGACGAAGTTTATGAATGGAGTTTGAAGCAGAAAATTAATTAAAAAATATAATTGAGAATTGAAAACGAGTTTTTTTTTTGCATTATGTCCCTAATTTAATTTTTTTAACAAAACATTTTAACATAAATCCAAATTAGGGAAAAACTTATTTTGACGTTATTGAATAATTCTGAGCTCGTATTTGCATCCTGAGCCGAAAAATCAATATTCCAACAAATATGGTTAAATTTAGCAGAATAGAGTTTTTTACAAAACCGTCATGTCTAGTTATTTTTTAGAGCGATAATATTATTATTTTAATTTAAAATTATCTCATTATTCTGCCTATTCTGGAGGACATTTTAAATGGCTGCTTAAGCCTAGCCCGTATTCCACGATTATGGAGAGAAGTCAAAGTTATGTTCATATTGTCTTGAATTCTTCTAAAAACTTTTGAACATTAATTTAAGATCAAGTATTGATGAAAGTCTCTTATCTAATGCACAAAGGTGGAAACTGGCTCTACCTACAGTAATATGCACTATCGAATTTTCCCTCCATCATGAAAAGTATGCAATAGTTGCTTCCCTAGATATAGAACGTTGACACATCTGCAAATGTATGCCGTGTCATCAATGTAGATAATTCACTTGGTGAACTGATTAATCAAATGTCGACTAGCAGGATTATCAATTCAAAATTGGGCAGCATCTCTGTAAAACGATCTGTCAGTAGAGGGGCGTTTTATCGCCCCTTCCTTGGAACCTAGTAGTAAATGAGCTACTAATGTTTCCGGAAAAGGAAAGCTTCCAATGCTAAGATGTTGATATAGCAGTATAGATGACTTCTTAATAAATTAAAAGAACTGCTTCAAAATGTCCTAAGCAAGATAACACGTTGGCCAGATCAGTGTGGACTTGTATCAGTATGGTCGATCGCTCTACACAATGGTGATAAACTTAGTAAATTCCAACTTCACTCTACTCTCTCTGCTGCATTGGACATCTGATACCCCTCGATAGGTTTAGAAAACAAATTGCTGCAAGCACAGCCTTTTAAGGCCTTTTCAAAATGGATCAAAAAAAGGCATTTTTCTTTTTTAGACCCGAGCAGGGCATTTTACATTATGTTACACATGTTCAACTTGCATTTCTGTTTTAGCTCATAGCTCGATTGGGCCTCGTTCGATAAGCTCGGTAAAATAGGACCAAGTAAAATCGTTAAGTACTTCCTCAGAAGTTAAGCAGGGTTGCCAGCTAAGTCCTCTTTTCTTTTGTCTCTTTTTGGATGGCCTACTCATGAGTCTCTCAGGGGGCATTGAATTCGACAGTTCATAAAATGTCTATTGTTTGCAGATGATATTGTGCTACTTGCAGAATCGCCAAATATGTTACAACTAAATGATCAACAGGCTTGCGCTTGATAAGTGGGGGAAAGCAATAGCGTCTTGTCGGGAATACCGACAAGTCTAAAATCATGGTATTTTGAAACAACACTGCCAGATATGAAAAGTAAAATCTAGGGATGGAGCAGAAAGAAGTGGTTAAAGAATACCGTTATCTAGAAATTACGCTCACACCTAAATTGTCATTCAACCTACACTTACAAAATAAATTAAAGGAATCAAAAAACTCTGAGCTGTTCATTGAAAAATGTACTTAGCCGAAAAAGATGTTCCATTCATTTAAAAATATGAACTTTTTGAAGCAACTGCCAGGTCTGTTATGTGCTATGCATGTCAAGTATGGGGGTACAAAGAATTCGAAGAAGCCGAAAATCTACAAAAAAATCTGAGACATGTCTTAAGACTACCAACAAACACACCATATCGTTGCCGGTTGTAGTTACCCAGTAGCAGTTTCGCCTGTCTCAGCCTAGGGAGTTCATTCCAGTTTTTAGATCTGTTTGCCTCCTCTTCTTCTTTAATTTTGGTCTTGATGAGATTTTCACCTATTCCGCAATAGGGTTCAGGCCCTGTTAGGGGGGTTGAAGCGCCTATTTTTGCTAGGGAATCTGCCATTTCGTTTCCAAGAACACCAACATGCCCAGGTACCCAGTAAAGTGTGACTCTGTTCTGTTTACCTAGTTCATTTAGTCTGCTTATGCACTCCCACACTAGCTTAGAGCTGATGGTGTATGAGTTTAGCGCCTTGAGTGCTGCTTGACTATCTGACATAATGGCAATGTTCCTGTTACGATAATTCTTTTCGAGATTGCGATCTACGCATTTCCCTATGGCGTTTACCTCCGCTTGGAAGATGCTGGTGGACTGCCCCATCGGTATAGAAAGTTTGGTTTTTGACTTAAAGATTCCTGCACCAGTCCCTTCGCTTGTTCTCGATCCATCAGTGTACCACTTGATGGTATTTGTTTCGAGTGTGTAGTTTGTATCCTCTCCTACCCAGTCTTTCTTGTTACTGAGCTGTCTAAGAAAGTTTTTCTCGAAATTATGTTTTTTGATCATTCCATCTCTTGGGATGTCAATAAGGTTTGTTATTATGGACCTGTCAATTAGGTCCCTTTCTCTGAGACCAATAATTTTGCCGGTCCCAGTTCCTTCCTTTGAGAACCTAATGATACCTTCCACTCCAGCACTTCTAATGACCTGGTGTAGAGGGGATAAATGGAGGATAACCTCCATAGCTGCGGTAGGGCAGGTTCTCATTGCTCCCGTAATACAGATACATGCGAGCCTTTGGACTTTTTCTAGGGTTTTCCTAGTTGTTGTTAATTCGGTTTTCTTGTGCCATGCAACCGCACCATAGGTAATGATGGATTGATGGGTCTTACCATCATAGTGTACATCCACCTGAGGATGCTCGGTTTACATCCCCATGACTTACCTGCAATTCTTTTGCAAATCATTAGGGCTTTTGTGGCTTTTCCGACTATAGCATTTATGTGTTTGTTCCAGAGGAGTTTACTATCTAGTATAATTCCTAGATATTTTACCTCCCTCTGCGTTTCAATTACTTCACCATTCAAACGGATAGATTTTATGTGTGGTAGAAGTCTTTTCCTAGTAAATGGTATGATTGTTGTCTTGGATGGGTTTAATGAAAGCCCTACAGACATACACCATTTACTTGTAATTTTAGTCCTCTTTGGATAATATCGCAAAGAGTTTCTTCAAACTTACCTACTGCAATGATAGCGATATCATCGGCAAAGCCAATGCAGTATATACCTTGGGAGGTAAGATTTTCTAACAATTCATCTACAACAAGACTCCACAACAAGGGTGATAGTACACCACCCTGAGGACATCCCCTCGTTGTGATTACTTTTTTTACGTTTTGTCTCGCCTCGTGGGACGTGTTATCGAATGCTTCTTCTATGTCTAAGAAAGCAGCTAATGCTGTTTCCTTTACATCTAAGGCTCTTTGGATCTTATTTGTTAGTTCGAATAGGGCGGTCTCAGTTGATCTGCCCGCCCTGTATGCGTGTTGTCGCTGATTGAGAGGCCTACTTATTAAAACTTCTGATCTTATGAAGTTGTCAATTACCTTTTCCAAAGTTTTCAGTATAAAGGATGTTAAGCTTATTGGCCTGAAGGACTTTGGATGGGTTGTGTCTTTTTTCCCTATTTTGGGGATGAAGATTACCTTAGCTGTTCTCCATAGACTTGGTATATACCCAAGAGCAATGCTACTCCGAAGAACATTAATGAGATAAGGCATAAGGTATTCTTTTCCCTTCTGCAATAGAGCTGGGAAGATACCATCTGCACCTGGTGATTTGTAGGGTTGAAAGGTATTAATTGCCCAATCAATCCTTTTACTTGTGCAAATGGTCGTGGCTATTTTCCAGTCCTGTCTGTTTTGTGCAAAAATGGCAGCAAATTGTGTTTATTGATAAACTCTCTAACAACTTCTCATGTTTCAAAGAGAAAGAAAGTTATATTCTGTGAATAATTTATAAAATCATCAATACCAGTGTCACTGTCACTCCCGTAACAATGTTAACACTCTGTGGCAACTTATTTCAAACCATTTAGCGACAAATGTTTCCCTTAATTAGTGCGGTGTTCTGGTGCATTTAAGTATGAAATAAAAGAGAATAAATGTACGAAAACACAACCCTTGTAATTTAGCGAATAATTTTGTCCACACCAGTGATTTTAAATCAGATGCCGTCGCAACTATAGTAAAACCTTTCTAACGGTATAATCTCTACTCGTTACTGGTTCCTATAAACCAGCTTGTAGACTTCTATGCCTATTGTACTTTATAGATTCAATACTTTATCACGTTGGATTGTAAGTATTAAAGGCTTTGTATACATTTCGACTCAAAAATTTAAAATTTACAACGTTACACGAAAATTGAAGCCCGTTTGTGGTATCAAATTATGTAAAATATTGAAAATAGTTATATTGGGACTCTTCAGCTAAAATAAGTTCTTTCCCTTCCAAATACATTGAAAACACAAGAACAGAAATTGAATTAGCAATATTTGTGAGTTTGTGAAATTTTTGCCCAAATTCATGTAAATTTTCGCGTAGTACACTAAACAAAATTTGATTGTGGCTTAAATTTCAATCAAACACAAGATTTTGATTAAATTTGAAGATAAGGAAGACAAAGAGGGCATTTTGCAATTTTATCTGCTGTTTATCTTTCGGCTACAGTTTAAACGACTGGGTCCAATTTTTTTAACCTAAGGAGCTAGCGGTTTTTGGCTGTTTTATATTCAAAATTTTAAAATAAATATTTACTCCAGTAATGTGCCATACATTTTTATAAGAAAAACTAATAAATTTTATTATACAAACAAACTTCCTAAAGTATGGTTATTAATGATTCCTTCCATAATTTTTTTTTCTTTTTGATATTCTCAAAAACGGTTCAACTGATTTTAGTCGATTTTTTTGCAGTTTAAAAAAAAAAGAAAAACATTTCAAAAATTAAACAGGGTGTTCGGTAATTCGTCTGCCATACCTTAGGATGTGATTCTTGGACATATTCTAAGAAAAAAATTGTTCTACAGTAAAGTCTGATTTTCAACCTTGACATCACTTTTTCCCGATTTAAAAAAAAGGCTAACTTTGGTGTACCCTGACCCATGTTAAGGTCAATTTCTCTGTCAGTACTAATCGTAGGGACGTCATTTTGGACTTTTTTTTAGTGAAAATACTAACCTTTAAAAGTACGTTTAAATTGAGCTGATATGTTTTTAGGGTTGCCTGATATTCAATTTTAATTTTGCTTTGTTTTTTGTTTACATTAGCCATGTGTTATTATCGTCAACGATCCATTATAGATCATCCCCCGAAAATAAAACTAAACGGATCATTGTGGCAGTAGTGTTGTATGCTTATCTCTTTTCTTCTTAGATTTTCAAACGTTTCTTGTCTTATTCACTGAACATAAATCCCTAGCTAATATTGATAAAAACATTTTTGTTGAATTTCAACAGAACAATTTTATCATTTTGATTATTGTTCATCAATACGATAGAATGATTTTGCTGATTTCACAAAATTTTTATAATTCTGCATGATTTTTTGTCAGTTTAATAAAATACGCACTACAAATAATATTGTCAGTTTAACAAACCAACTTTTTTTAATAGAATAAAATAAAATAAAATAAAATAAAATAAAATAAAATAAAATAAAATAAAATAAAATAAAATAAAATAAAATAAAATAAAATAAAATAAAATAAAATAAAATAAAATAAAATAAAATAAAATAAAATAAAATAAAATAAAATAAAATAAAATAAAATAAAATAAAATAAAAGAAAAGAAAATAAAACAGAGATTTTTGTTATATCCAAATTTTTTTGTGATTTAAACAAAAAGTTTTATGTATCTACAAAAAATCTGTTTTGTAAATGTTTGTCAATATCACAATAGTTTTGTTAATTTTTTTTTTGTCAATTTAACAAAAAATGAAAACATAAAATGACAAATATTTTTATTTTGAGGTTGAGTAATTTTGTAATATTGATAAAATAAAATTATCAGATAGGTAAAACTATTTTGTAAGGAAAAGAAAAAATTCTGCGAATATTATTTTTGATCATGACAAATCTTTTGTGTTTCACATTTGGTTTTTGTCAAAAATCGATGTAGGATTAACTGAATTTAACAAAACTTGCTTATTATCAATACGTCTACATAGATGATTCCATGTGAGATCGCAGGGACGAAACGCCAATTTTTGTGGACTTAAAGGTAAAAAAAGCTATTTCGAAACAAAAAAACATTTTTATATTGAAAGTAACCATTTTTATTAAGCTGGCATGACAAATAAATTTTGTAAATTCTACGAAATTTTTCTTAATTCAACAAATCAATCTGTTAGCTTAACAAAATAATTTTGTGGATACAAGAAAATATTTTTTGTTATACCTAAACAAATGTCTGCAATTTTTATCAATTTGATAAAACGTTTTGTTTGACGTACGAGTATATTGACAGAATTTTTATCAGCTCAACCTACATTTTTATCATTGGTATATGTACCTAGATTTTATTTCCAGTGTTTCTTTACACTGTAGTTTACACTACCTTACCATAAAAAACAATATAGGCGCCAGAGTAAGAACTAATCTTCAGATCTTTGAAATAGATCTAGATAGAGAACAGGATCCCAAATTGTTTTTGTAATACGTGTTCCCACAATAATTTGATTCAGATCCGTTGATAATAAAACACAGTTGTTATGAATTCTGAGAAGGATGTTTTTTACATTTGCTTGTTTAAAGTGAGTTCCCCGTGCCTCTCACTTTTAGGGTGCCTGTTTTAAGTGAGTTCCCCATGCCTCTCACTCTTGGGGTGCTTGTTTTAAGTGAGTTCCCCGTACCTCTCACTCGTGAGGTGCTTGTTTTAAGTCAGTTTTCCCGTGCCTCTTACTCTTAGGGTGCCTGTTTTAAGTGAGTTCCCCTTGCCACTCACTCTTAGGGTGCTTGTTTTAAGTGAGTTCCCCGTGCCTCTCACTCTTGAGGTGCTTGTTTTAATAAGTAAGTTCCCCGTGCCTCTCACTCTTAGGGTGATTGTTTTAAGTGAGTTCTCCGTACCTCTCACTCGTGAGGTGTTTGTTTTAAGTGAGTTTTCCGTGCCTCTCACTCTTAGGGTGCTTGTTTTGAGCGAGTTCCCCGTGCCTCTTACTCTTAGGGTGCTTGTTATAAGTGAATTCCCCGTGCCTCTCACTCTCCTTCTCAATCCTGCCTTTCTCTCGAAACGTTTTTGAACGTTTATTTCCTGAAAAAATTTTAACCTTTTGATTTTTACTTATAATACATTTTTGTATTTTCCATGAACAATGTTTTCGCAAGAGAACAAGAAGGGCAAAATAAACAAGGATTTTTCTCATCGAACCAGCTTGAGTCTCTGATGTTTGTAATTCTCATACATTTTAAAGCCATTGTCTCTCTTATATTCTTTTGATGTGCACGTTCTCTAAAAATTCCCTGAATACTTTAATATGATGATTGCATATATTCAAAAATTCATCAGTTTCTGCTTTCAAACTTCCAGAGTCACTATTTTGAGAAAATTTTTTAACAAAAATGAAAAATTCCGACAGACATGTTATTTTTTCATCTGTTTTTAAGAATATTTTTGAACAGTTTGCACAATATTGTTCCTTGGAAGAATTTTAAAAGCCAGATACCAGGCCAAATATCGCATTGTACATGTTTCTGGTGAAATTTCATTTCCAATTTCTTCCAATTTATGACTTTTTCGTATAAAGCCTCGTCGCATATTATTTCCTCAGAAGCTTTAAACAGTGAAGTATTTTTCTTGAGTCTCAGGTGTGTTTAAATTTAAAAATTCTACATCGTCATCTTCGCAATTACTATACGGAGAGAAAGTAATTAGCTTCGAGGAAAGAATTTTTGACATCAAAACATTAAACTCATAAACTGAAGGATTTTTGTTGTAACCACTTTTACTCCGAATAATAAAATAAATTTTCTAAGATATCTTGATGTATTCTTTTTGTCAGTAAATAATCAGCATTCTCATACATGCCACTATATATCCACTATATCTTCACTTAGTAATAAAACGACGTTTATTGTCTGTTCCATTCCTTTTAAACAATACTAGTTTCTTGGAAGATTAGCTGATTCTTGTATTTTCTTTCAGTAATACTACGTTTTCACCAAAAGATAATCTGAGATTTAGGGCAAGAGATTTTATGTGGTGTTTTCACCGCACTGAAAGATTAATAAGAAGATTAATTTTGACAGCATCTATCAAAATGCTAATGTTGTTTCAATTTTTCTTATAAAGTAGAAGCGAGAGAAAGAAAGTTTTATTTGTGCCAAACGATGAAAAATCATCGAGACAGCTTAGCACGGTATGGATGTTTGGTCAGTTCGAACTTCGACCGATCGATCCTATGAAGATTTAGTAGAGATTTATTTCTAATCTACTAGATTTACGAAATAAATTTGTATGGTAAATCTTCGAGATTTAAAGAAGATTTATGGTAAATCCACTTAAATCCCGGATTTACTCTTAGTGAAAACGTAGTGTAAGATACAAATAGTCTTAGTTCATTATAAGCTGGATTACCTGGCTTAACTCCACGCTTCAAAATATTTTTGTCATAATGTGAGCCACTGTCCATGCAGTCAAAAGCATTATTTACTTTCAATGTGAATTCTTTCGTTGCTAGAGCATGTTTGGAACTTTCTTTTAAGCAATTAAGTTCATAAGCTGTTTGTATTGATGCCGCGGTTGCCCTGCTGAAGATTTGTGTTGCCAAGCGAACACTCATTTTTTCGAAAGCATTTAGAGCAATGTGTGAACTTGTAAATTTTAAACATGTTTAAAACGTAATTTCTAAGTTGATTATTTCTCTGAAAACATCAAATGAAACGTTACCATCTGGAGTAAGTATATCATATTTGAGTAAAACATTGCGAATAGATTTTATTTAATGTGGGAAATCGTAAAAACAAAATGCTTTTTCATTATTGAAAACTGTAAAAGGCTTTACTTCGGAAACACTTAATAACTGGTAAGCTTTCCTATTATTTGCTGAAACAAAATAATTTAAAACGTTTTTTCAATTATTATCAAATAAACCAATGACCATGAAAGCACATACATATTTCGTTGGCATACAATCTTTTTCTATTTGTTCCTAGGTCTTCAAAACCGTCAATCAAATCGTTTTTAATGTTATAATTGAGATTTGGACGAATTCTTATCTCATCAAAAGTTAAAACCACATAATGTTCACGGTGCGGGTGGCTTAACGAAGCAAACTTTGACTTCTGATAAGAGTGGGCATTGTTTTTGAATCCTGGTTGTAAAGCTTTTACCGGAGCCCATCGATAAAATGTGGATACCTTAGGAAGTCTGAACCCCAGCCCAAGAAACATTTTTAGCTGTATTAATGCTTGAAAAGCGCTTTCAAAGCTAATCTTACAGCTCGTTTATTCAAAAACACGATCTAGATGCGCCTTTAGAGCAAACATGGAGCCCACTTCGTTGAGCTTGAGAGCACTTTTTAGCTCCTAAATAGTGCTTGTAAGTTGTAAGTAAAAGTTAAAAGCTTTAATATACGCTCTAAAACTGCCATAGAGCCGCGTGCTGTTACGTGAACTATATTCACCCCTATTACAGAATTCGGCGAATGAGCTAAAGTGACAGTTTCAATTCATTTCCAAACTTTTGCTATTACTGAATCCGACGAATGAAAGTTGAACGAATGTCGGTAACAATGCCTGCACCACTGACATTTTGTTCAACTTATATGGTATTACAGAATACGCAATCCATTCGCACTCCATACAATTTCTATCATTTTATATTCGCATCAATTTCGAGATGAATCTGAAGTGAATTTTTGATTAAACGAAAATAAACAATGGAGAGTACAAAAATGTAAGTCAAAAGCTTATCATACTGAATGCTAAAGTGTTTGTTTAACAAATTTTAATAGAAAACGCACAAATAGCAACGCAACCAGAAAGCAAGAAATTTAAAAAAAAAAAAAAAAAAAAAAAAAAAAAAGAGCACACGGTTGGTTTTGAACCGTCCTCCATCTTCGAATTAACCACTCTCAACGATGCTTGATTTCGTTGATCGAAAGCGATACTATTATCACAGCCTAGGCCAGTTGAATAAATGTTTGTAGCTGACAGTGTCGATACGAAAGTTCATAAATGATAAGGTAATTTTAGGAATCGACAATGTAGTTCATCCGACGAATTTGAGTTTTACAGCGGATGCGAATCAAGTCAACTCACCGGGAGTAAAATTCTGCGAATTCTGTAATAGACATGATTATCTATTAGTATTAGTAAATACAAATCATACTATTGAACACGAAAAGAAATTATTATTTGTATTGGTAAATCCTCTTAGCATCAAACATTAATTTACCTAGAACAATGAGTAAAGGTAATAATTAAAACCCATAATATGTTCAATGTGGGGTGATTTCTAAGTGCGATTTCATTTTTATCAGAAATTTATTTTGCTCGTGCACGTTTTTTGATAAAGCTTCTGTGATTTTCATGATTCTTTTCAAATGCAGTCAGCACACCAGTGTAAATAGTTTTCTTTTTCTGTTTTATAAATTTTTTTAAATATTCGCCATTTTCTTAAACACGCATTAAGATGTACACATACTCCAAAAAGTTTCCGTGCAGTAGACTAATTTTTTATTTATTTGCAAAAAAAATAGCAATGAGTAATAGAATAGATGAACTGTGAACACAGAACGAGAATATGTTTTCTTCCATCATCCTTTTACCAAATCCCAAGAATTTTTGTTCACGAAGGATACCGTTATGATCATTACGAGTATAATCGGGCGATCCTGTCAAATGGCGACAAAAAAGTTTCCGTACAGGCCACACTTTTTGCAATAGTTGGCGAATGTAAAGTGTGGATTAGGAATTGGGTTGTGTTTTTGTAAGTTTAAGTGTTTTTAATAATATTTTAGTTAAAAACATTCTTTAGTTCCAAAGAAATAAAAATGTCAACTAAAAATAGGCAAACTTTCTTGGCTAACACGAAAATCACTATCGACTTGAGGAAAAAAGGATAGTCTCTGGGTGAAATCGCGAAAATTGTGAAAATACCGCGTTTTTCAATTCAGTACATGTTAAAACAATTTAATAAAACAAAAACAATTGCAAGAAAAAAAGATCTGGACGGCCAAACAAAATTTATCATCGTATGGAAAAAAGAATACGTAGGAGTGTTGCAGAAAATCCGAAGCACAGTGCACCCGTTCTTCCAGGTAAATTAAAAAACACCGACGAAACTGATGTGTGTCCTTAGACAAGTTAATGCAGCAAATATTTAAACATCATCATTCCCACGATCCCACGAATGATGCACGCGCAGTGCCTGAAAATGCTGACTATACGTCTGGTAAAGAACATCCAACATACAGAAGACGACACCAAGTGCATTCCTGCACGTACGCTGGCGGCTCCCATAGGTTAAGATAGTTTATGTTAGTTTTGTAAGTTCAGTTAATAATTCGTATTGAAAGAATAAAGAGCTCTAGCTCCGAAAAAATATTTTTTTAGTTTTTTCTACACTTGTGAACTTATTTGGCGCCCGAGCAGGGACCACTAGTTAAAGTAAAAAGTGCCAACGGTCGTTAATTTAACAAAACCCTCAAGTAGTGTTTATATTGAAAAAATTAACTTCGCGGTCGTTCGGAAAAAAAACCCTCAAGAAGTGTTATCTTTTTGCTTTAAAAAACAACCGATATATTAAGTCCCTAAGTGGTACAATATCGGCCAGTGGTCTACGTGTATGTAAATTACGCGAACATTAAAAAAATAGACAGAAACAGTTCAAGTGTATCCAGCAGGAAGTGTGGAGAAACGAGGCCCCTGAGTAGCCGTTATAATCGGAGGAAAAGGAAGTTTGGAAACTAGCCGCTCCATCATCATCATACCTTTCAACATAACGATGAAGTTCCTGTTGTTAATGTAAGAATAGTTTATAAGATATATTAACCATTGAAAATAATATTAATAAGTGCCTGGTTCATTTAAATAAAAAGTGAAAGCAATAAGATAAGAAATTAAAAGAAACGATTAATTCGATTAACTAAGACACCAGAAGTAACTTAAAATTAAGCAAAAAAAAAAAATATTATAATTCTTTTTATTTTTGAATAATTTCCATTTTATACAAAATATTATAAAAAAAATTGTTGCCAAGAAAAAACTGAAAGCAACAATAATTAATTACGAAACTGAAATACCTAACTATAAATTAAGTAAAGGTTATTTAATTCTCATTTTATAAAAAAATACAATAAAAAAAAACTTTGCCATGCCAGACCTAAGATCAGGTACAACCACCAGCAGTGGTGGACATCCTAATATAACGCCCCAAATTAATAACACAATTCCTCAAATAAATCCCTCATCAGAGTTGCATCACGAAAACCCAAATTCCTCTTTTCAGTCTACGAATTCTCGTAACGACTTACCCTCAGAGCCCCAATCAACCCCTGCACTTAATGCACTAATTTCATCTATTGTCCAACGCGTATTTGAAGAACATGGACACAACTTAGTCCAAAAAGTTTTAAATCCAAATACTAATCCATTTCCCGGTGTGGAACAAGCTATTGATCCTATACACCGGAACAGTTTGTCCGATATGGACAAGATACCTGACGTTGTTAGGTGCCTTAGAAATTTTTCGGGTGATCCAGGAGAATTTAGCTCCTGGAAAAAAAGTATAGATCGGGTACTACAATTATATGAGCCTTTTAGAGGCACCCCAAAATATTTTGGGATATTGAGCACCATAAGAAACAAAATAACGGGTAATGCAGACACGGCTCTTAAGGCCTACAATATTCCCTTAAATTGGGAAAGCATATCCCGCTGTCTAGCAATGCACTACGCCGATAAGCGCGACTTAGGTACTTTAGAATACCAAATGTTATCCTTAGTGCAAGGAAATGCCTCAATCCAAGAATTTTATCAAAGGGTGTATTCGCATCTCTCTTTGATACTTAATAAACTATCATGTTTGGAAGTGAGCTCAGAATCCTTGAGTTTGCTTACCCAAACATATCGAGATAAGGCTCTCGATACGTTTATTCGAGGTCTTAAAGGTGACCTTCCTCGGTTGCTCGGAATACGAGAACCACTCGATTTACCTCACGCATTAAATCTTTGCCTAAAGCTGGAAAATCAGAATTACAGGTCAAACCATGCGTTTAATAGTCAAGGAGCAGTGAAAAAGTATTCACACCCTCCTCCACAGCATCCACCAAGGCATACACCGAACATCCAGTATCAGTACCAAACTCCTTCAAGACCTTTCCCTTCGCATAACATGCAACAACCTCGGTATTTGAATCAAAATAACAACTATCCTAGAATGAACAATGATTTTTCGAACCGTCCACCCGTCCATAATTACGCACACTTTAACAATCAATATCGTCCACCCGTTCCAAATCAAACTCCCATTCCACAACCTAACCAACCTAACATAAGATCAAATCCTCCAACAAGACCGCAAACTCCTTACGGAGCAAGGCCGCAGTTAAAATATGAACCTCAAAGTTCCCAAACGAGGGCACAACCTGGGGTTTCTAACCAAAGATCCTATCCCCCAAGACCCCAACAAAATTTCCATATTAATACAGTAGAAGACGAGCTTGCGGAATATAACAAAAACCTAGAGTACGAAAACAGCAAATATGAAGAACCTTTAGAAAATTTTATACCAGAGGAGCCGACGGAATATACAAATCCAAACTCTGGTAATGTCGAAGATTTTTCCGACATCTATTTTTTAGGTTAACGAACTCTTCGTTGCCTTACATCGAGGTTAAAACGAAGAGTGGGAAATTTTTAGAAATTCTTATAGATACAGGGTCAAACCGCAACTATATCCAGCCCTCTCTGGTCTCTAACCCCATTCCCAATAAAGAATGTTTTTACGCTAACCCAATTGGCGGCAGCACTAAGATAAGCCACCATGTTGAAACAAATCTGTTTGGTCTTAAAGACACTAAAATTAAATTCTTCCTGTTACCATCTCTCAAATCTTTCGATGCCATACTCGGCAATGATAGCCTCAAAGAACTTTCAGCCACAATTTTCACTGAACAAAACTACATAGAAATTAAAAATGGCTTAAAAATAAGAATGAAACAAAAAATCTCTCAAGCTGTTAACAATTTAGATATAAAAATGGACCATATGTCCGATTCACAGAAGAATGCTATCAACTCACTTGTAGAAGAATGCGCTTCGTTATTCTCCAAGCCGGACGAAAAATTAACTTACACAACAACAGTTGTGGGCGAGATTCGCACCACCACAGATTCTCCTGTTTACACCAAATTCTATCCGTATCCCATGCCTCTCAAAGAAGAAGTTGAGAGCCAAATCCGTCAACTACTCGATGACGACATAATTAGACCGTCCAGATCTCCGTACAACTCACCTGTCTGGGTTGTACCTAAAAAAGCCGATTCCAAAGGCAATAAGCAATATAGGGTAGTGATCGACTACCGGAAGCTAAACACGGTTACGATCGCAGACCGCTATCCTATCCCAGAAATAAATGAGGTTCTCTCTCAACTGGGAAAGAATAAATTTTTCACGGTCCTCGACTTAAAAAGTGGTTTTCATCAGATCCCTTTAAAGGAATCGGATGTGGAAAAAACAGCCTTCTCGATTAATAACGGAAAGTACGAATTCGTAAGACTTCCGTTTGGCCTTAAAAATGCACCACCCATTTTTCAGCGGGCCCTCGACGATATTTTGCGGGAATTTATTGGCAAAATATGCTATGTCTATATAGATGACATCATAATTTTTAGCCAAACTGAAGATCAGCATATTCAACACATTCGTGAAATTTTTCACACGCTCTATAAAGCTAGAATGAAAGTCCAATTGGACAAATGCCGATTTTTCGAGAAGCAAGTCGAGTTTCTAGGCTTCGTGGTGTCTCCCGACGGGATTCGTACAAACCCAACTAAGGTTGAGGCGATAACGAATTTTCCTGTACCACAAACTTTAAAGGACTTGCGTTCCTTCCTTGGCCTATCTGGCTACTATCGTCGTTTTGTGAAGGACTATGCCAAAGTGGCAAAACCGCTAACCGCTCTTTTAAGAGGGGAAGGTGGACGTACGTCCAAGGCTCAATCGAGCAAACAGAGTATTTATCTCGACGAAGAAGCACTAGAAGCGTTTCAAAAATTAAAAACTTCACTAACTTCAACAGATGTAGTACTGATGTACCCCGACTTTGGAAAACCTTTCCAACTTACAACAGACGCCTCTCAATTCGCAATAGGAGCTGTTTTGTCGCAAGACGACAGACCTATTACTTTTATCTCCAGGACACTCAATAAGGCAGAAGAAATGTATGCCACCAATGAAAAGGAAATGCTGGCCATATTTTGGTCATTGAGTGCTCTAAGAAGTTATCTCTATGGGTCAGCAAAAGTGAAGATTATTACGGATCATCAGCCGTTAACATTTGCGCTAAGCAACAAGAATCATAATAACAAATTAAAGAGATGGAAAGCATTCTTAGAAGAGTTCGATTACGAGTTGCAATATAAACCGGGCAAGACTAATGTTGTAGCCGATGCCCTTTCATGAATAGTAAATCCATCTAATATAAACGCACTCACTTCAACGCAACACAGTGGTGAAAGTTCACCCGAAAACTTAATTCCTAACGTTGAAATTCCTATTAATGCCTATAAAAACCAAATTTTTATTGAAATCGGTCCAAACTCCTCCGTAAACTTTAAAATCATATTCCCAACTTACCACCGTCATCAAATTATAGAACCACAATTCACCCATGATAGCCTCATAAAAATTCTGAAAAAACATCTAAACCCTTCAGTTATCAATGGCATTAAAACCGAAGAAGCCATAATGGGGATGATACAACAAATCTACCCCTTACATTTTAGTAGTTATAAAATTAGGTTCACTCAGGTACAGGTAGAAGATGTAACTTCAGAATCAGAACAAGAAAAAATCGTGATCGATACCCATCAACGTGCCCATAGAAACGAGAGAGAAAATAAAGCCCAAATTCTAAAAACACATTATTTTCCAGGCATGATTGGGAAAGTTAGAAAAATTACAAGGAAATGCAGTGTCTGTTTAGAGAATAAGTATGATCGTCAACCCGATAAACCCCAATTTCAGCCAACCCCCATTCCCGAATTCCCCGGTCAAATCGTGCATCTTGATATCTATTTTACTGATGGTAAGATAATCCTAACCGCTGTGGACAAGTTTTCAAAGTACGCCCTAACGAAAATTCTAAAGTCCAGAGCTACTGAAGATATAAAGCAACCACTACGAGAAATTGTTTTGTCTTTCGGCGTCCCAGAAACAATTGTAGTAGATAATGAAAAATCTCTAAGTTCAAGTTCAATTTCATTTATGTTGGAAAGTCTGTTCAAAATTAAAGTTCATAAAACCCCACCTTACACAAGCTCAGCTAACGGACAGGTAGAGAGATTTCATTCTACGCTCTCCGAACTCATGCGTTGTCTTAAAACAAAAAAAATCCACAACACTTTCTCTGAATTACTGGATATGTCTGTTTATGAATATAATAGGTCTATTCACTCTACGACAAAAAGTAAACCGATAGATGTTTTTTTTGGAAAACATAAACTTAATCACCCCGAACAGCTTGAATTAGAGAAACAAGAAATTATCAAAAATATTAAAACTAAACAGACTGCAGACTTAGATTACCACAATAAAAAAAGATTACCTCCGAGAAATTATTCTGAAGGAGACACTATTTACGTGAAAATAAATAAAAGAATAGGGAATAAACTTTCCCCTAGATACAGGAAAGAAATTGTAGCAGAAAATAGAAACACTACAATTATAACAAAATCAGGAAAAACAATTCACAAAAGTCTCATAAAACATTAATTTCCCCAACAGATTGTCCTTACCCATGTTCTATGCGAATATTCAAATCCTGGATTACACAAATTCAAAAGTGGCGACCCTAAGCCTAGGGCTCTCAAAAGTACAGACAGGTACGTTCAACATCATACACGATATAAACTTAGAGTTATACGCAAAAGTAATCGATGACATCAGATTAAAAATCCAAAGTTATGTTTCCAACCAAGACCCATTACATCCCTTACTAACACACGAAATTTCCAACCTTCAGAACCTCCTCATTCGACTCAAACCTAGACCAAGAAAACAAAGATCGTTAAATTTTATTGGCAGTGCATGGAAATGGATAGCTGGCAATCCAGACCATGCCGATTTTCAAATTATAAAGTCAAAAATGAATAATGTTTTGAAAAATAATAATAAGCAAATAGTTATTAATAAATTGACCAATGAAAGAATAAATAATATCACAAATATTACAAACAATATTATTAATTCAATAAAGAAAAATTCAAATCTAAAAGACGAATATTTTGCAAATATAAAATATAAATTAGATATAATAAAAGAAGAATTAACAAATGTAAACTATGCCATACACTGGGCAAAAGCGGGTATCATAAACTCGTTCATTTTATCGAACTTTGAAATAAATTTAGCAAAAGAAATATTTGAAAAATATGAAATACCATACGTAAATTTAGAAGAGGCATTTGAATTTGCAGACGTGAAAATCGCAACAAATGTCTCAACCATACTTTATATTATAAGTATACCTGTAACAAATATAAAATCTTGCCAAAACCTAATGATAAAACCAATTAAAAGAAAAAACATTATAACTAAAATACCATTCAACAATATTTTAAAATGTAACAACCAAATATTTGGTATAAAAGAAAATTGTAAAACATATAATAATTTAGCAATTTGTAAGCAAAATCAAATTTTAGACATAAGTACAAGTAATTGCATACCGAACTTATTAAGGAGCCGCCCATCAAATTGCACAGAAGTAAATAACCAACATATTCCCAGCGTCGAAGAAATACTCCCTGGAACCCTCCTTTTAAACAAATACAACGGATCAGTTCTCGTAAATGGCGAAGTCATGGATCTAACAGGATCCTTTATCATTCAATTCCATAACGCATCCATAACCATTGATAAACAAAATTACATTTCCAGCGAAATCCCTGGGTCAAAACCACTACCGGCAATCGTACAGCCTGACTCAAAAGCGGAGAAGTACGAAGAGATTTTAACATTAGAAATGATGAAAGAGCTACATCTTAAAAACACGGAATACATCGAGCAGATAAAAGAAGAGGACAACCTACATCTGATAACCAACTCCAGCCTGATTACAATCATAATAATAGTAATCATAGTTATTGTCACTAGAATGCTCATCCTTCGGAAAAATGGACAGATAAATATCACCACTAATCTGGACCCGATTCCAAAAATATCGATACCTGAAATTCAATCAGAAGAGAAGGAAGTACCTGGAAATCAAACGGAAAATACTGCGAGCTTACCAAAACAGCTGGTAACAACCAAGCGAACAAGGATTAGCCAAATCCCTTTTTTCTGAAGGTCAAACGAGGACGTTTGAAATTAAAGGGGGAGGAGTTAATGCAGCAAATATTTAAACATCATCATTCCCACGATCCCACGAATGATGCACGCGCAGTGCCTGAAAATGCTGACTATACGTCTGGTAAAGAACATCCAACATACAGAAGACGACACCAAGTGCATTCCTGCACGTACGCTGGCGGCTCCCATAGGTTAAGATAGTTTATGTTAGTTTTGTAAGTTCAGTTAATAATTCGTATTGAAAGAATAAAGAGCTCTAGCTCCGAAAAAATATTTTTTTAGTTTTTTCTACACTTGTGAACTTATTTGACATAACGATACCTGTTGACCAGAAATAAATTTCATGGTCGAGTGAGCCGGAAGAAGCCTACATTCGAAAAGCGAAGAAGAAAGCCAGGCTGCATTTAGCTATGGAACATTTGGGTAAGGACAATTCGTTCTGGGATCAGGTTATATTTACAGACTAAAATAAATTTAACATCTTTGGCTCAGATGGTCGTCACATATGGTCTTGAGAAAGTCAGGCACTGCTTTGGATTCCAAAATTTGAATCCCTACTATAAAGCATGGCGGCGGCAATATAATAGTGTAGGGGTGTATGGCTTCTTCGAGCGTTGGAAACCTGTTTTTTATAAAAAATACCATAGACAAATATGGATACTTGAAAAAACTTCAAGAATATCTCTATTGTTGAAAAACTGGGTCTCGCCAACAATTTTGTCTTCCAACAAGACAACGACCCCTAAAACACTTCAATGGTGATCAAGAAATGGTTGTTAAAACACAGGTTAAACATCCCGCTCAATCTCCAGGCCTCAATTAAATTGAAGATCTGTGGGACTACTTCGAAAAAAAATGTGGGAGCACACAATAAATAGCAAAACAGACCTGAAAACAAGCCTACTTGAAAAATGGAACAGAATAAAACCTTCCCAATTCTATGAAAAACCGACTACAGGAAGTCATTAAAAATAAAGGAGGTCCTACTAGATACTAAGTGTTGTTTTCTGTTACATTAAGTTAAATGTTTTCTTTTTTTAAGGAAATAAACCAAAAAAAAACTAAATGTACGGAGACTTTTTTGTTCCTTTTTTTTTACTTTGTGCTGTAAATTAAGTATTTTCAATAAAAAGTTGTTTTATTTTTAATGGAATTTTTTGAATTGTTATCATTTATTTAATTCCTAGTCGTTTTTAATTATATTGGTTCAAATTCAATAGTTTATCAGAGAATACACAGAAAATTTACTACTGTACGGAGACTTTTTTCAGTATTTGTAGCTTGCAGCTCTTAAGTGACTCTTTAAAAAATTCTTTTGCTGTTAAAGAACTATTTTAAAAGGTGCAGTATCAAAATGCTTACATGCTTTCCGACAGCCGATAAAAACATTACTATGGAGCATATTTATTGAGCAGCTCCTAAACGTAATAGAGCTAAAGATTGTTAAGAAACTCCATTATAGAGCTAGATTTTTAAATTCGTTTACCAAGAGCTGCAATATGTTTTGAAATAGAGCTAGGGCCGTGAATTTAACTCTCTCAGAACATTTAAAAAACATTTAGCTTCAACGATGTTACTTGGGAATCCATTCCTTAGAAAATTGTAGGCGCTTTGTGATCTATAAAAAATATTTTGGGAAAGTTTCTTTACTGATTATATTTCTTGGGTTTGGAAAACCCCATTAGCATATCACAAAATGTTTTAGAATGTTCTGAAATATTAAACGCTTGGATTTGAGAAGATAGACTTACTTTAAATTTCTTACCTTTTTGAAGAGCAGTATGGGCTCTCATTTTATTTCCAAGTTTTCTTTTCAAATTTTTTATTTTTATACTGTAACTAAGTAATGTTTTTTTTAATACGGATTTTGTTTTCTCCTCTTTCACGCATCTTTGCAATAATTCACCGCATTTAACACAAGAAATGCTACAACTGCTCGAAGTTCTTCTTCGTTTATATGAAGTAGATTGAGGATTTTCTAGACTTAAGTCTATATCTAAGTCGGAATTTAAATTAAGAGAAGGAACAGCATCTCTCTTAAGGTATTTTTTTCCAATGAGTTCGGAACAAAAATGATCCTCACAAACAAAGTACTTTCCTTCATTTATAAAGCCACATGCTTGCCTCCACAAATTATTTAAAAGTTCATTTTTGATCTTAGAAGGACATTCGAAAATTTTCAGTTGGGGGAATTCTCTTTTAGATTTTCTGCAAACGGAGCAAGAAACTCCCGATTTCCTTTTATCACCACCCATTGCAAAAAAAATATAATGCTGAAATTACTCGCTCAACCATATAAATTACCATCCAAATCATTCGAAAATCAAAAGTCGATGGCGAATGAGGAAGAACGCAAGCGGTCCACGGAGTAGATAGATATATAAACACAAAAAACCAACTTGGATTATACTATAAAAAGGTTTGTATTGGCATACGAAGTCGACAAAATGTGTATGTGTTTGTAATGAGTGCAATATCTATGTAACTCTACTATCTGTGATAAAACTTTGTTCCAGGGTTATTAATGTCTGATCGCGATTTACACCCGCGAGCAATACAAAACCCCATCACGAATGAAACGAAAACGACAACAACAAATAAAAAAAGTCTGAGAATATCTCTGTTTTGATTATTCGAATTAAAATTACCCCCCTCTGCCTGTTCCACTAAATACGAGCAATAACGAGAGATAACCGACTCTTGAATAAATCACTCTCTGAACACTGAAAGAATTAATGCGCACAACGCAACTAATAAACGTTCAAAACAACCAACGAACAACGAACGTTCAGAAATGAAAATAACGCAAAAGTCAACTGGCATACAATCTGGCGAATGTACGAGTTATTGTGGAAATAAAAACTCACTAAACTGAAACTCTCCACAAACTGTCGCACGTTCATGTCTACACATACTGAATCTGCTCCTTTGTTAGCTAGGTGCTGTTGTGTAATGGGCATCAGATGTAAGGCGAAAACTGTTGCTCACGGTTACCATGTTGGCGGGTATTTCTAACACGCTATGTTGGCATTGGTATTTTGTATATATAATTTCGTAAGCAACTCAATAAATGGTCAACTGATTAATTTTATTCCATCATACTGAAGAAAAAATTACATAAATGTACATACATAAGAGCCGCACATAGCTTCGAAGAAAACTAATTGGCAAAAATCGATCCATTTTTGATTTTGATTGATGAACTTCAATCAAACAATATTTGTAAGGGGTTATTTTTTTATATAATTCACACAATTTTCTAAATTGAATAAATAATGCAAAAATATAAAACGCATTATGTCCTATAAATAAATCAGTAATAATGTCATTAAGTGGGCTTTATGTCAATATTAAATGTTTATTTTTAATAATTAAGACAGCTGCAAAGTTTCAGTAGAGTAAGGTTTCAGGCAACTGACATTGAAATTTTAAAAGATTCACATCTTTTTCTTATACTCCTTCAGCCTTATTTACTAAATCGTTTTAGCGACGGAGTAAAGTTACATCGAATTTACAACGGCTCTAATCCTGAAAACCTTATTTATAATGAAAATGCACGAGGAATAGCGGTGGAATAAGCTAAAACTGGTTCATAGGAGGTTTAAGGCCGATTTAGTATCTAAATGTCATTTTGAGATGACATCTTGTGAAATTTACAAAAAGGAGTGTAAAGCAATTTTTTTCCGTTTCTTACTAAGACAAAAAGGATAGATATTTTGCATTAATAAATTATTTATATTTTCCAAACGCTCTAACAGTTGTACATTCATTTATTGGATTTGAACTTTATACAGTCCAATTTGTATAATAATGGAAATCAGCTGGGGTTTGCTTTACGTGTATAATAACCAGAGTTTTAAATTGGTGACTTTTTTCCCAGTATATTTGACATAAGGAAGGAGTAGCTAATACGGCTAAGAAAATATATAATAAATAAGGATTTGTTTGACGTGGCGTAAACCCGAAGTAAGTGCTTCGGCTCGGTTTAACTATTCCGAGGTTGAACTTAATATTATTAAGATTTTTATCTTTTAAAATTTCACATCAGTTGCCTGAAGAAGGATAATTATTGATTATTGAAAATCAATATTCAATATTGACCTGAAGCCCACTTAAAAACATATTATTAATTAAAAAAAAAGTCACGAAAATAGGAAACATTTATAAATTAATTAATAAAAAAAAGTCTTATGCAGTATAGGACCTATTTTTATTGCGTTAGGGGTTAGGACAGTGGCGTAGCGTGGATTTTTGCCGCCCGGGGCAGAGCCAATTTTGCCGCCCCTAGCAATTTTTTTCTGGGCCTTTAATTTTGTTTGCTGTTTAAAAAAACATCAAAGTGAAACAGCTACTTAACTAACCTTGTTATAATTTAATTTTTTATTCACAGATTTATTATATTTATTTATATTATATTATGTAAATAGAAGTGTCTAATCGGTTGATGATTGCTGAAAAATAAAACCGGTTTAAAAAAAAATCAACCCGCACTGCCTTTAATTATATATTATTATTATATATTATTATTATTCTTATAGTTATAGTAATAATTATTATACCTATAATATTTTTTTATTTCAATTATTGTTATACATACATAAGGAAATGAAGAAACAGAAATATTGGCCAAGGATTATTTTTAACTTAAACATATTTCACAACAGCCCATCAAAATTAAACAGTTCAAAACTGGTTTTATCTTTTAAAATCTGAAATTGATTTGACACCAACGCGATGTACACCGTCTGATTTATTATTTAAAAATCGTTTTTTATATGAGGCATATGTACATAGGTATGTACATTTATGTATATAAAATTTTGAAAATATTAAAAAAAAATTGGTACGCCATTTTTTAGTACTTATTAATGCGGAGTTAAGGATTAATTTTGAAAAAAACTATCCACCCATTTTTGAAATATCGAATTTTCAAAAAATAATTTTGTTTTTTTTTTTTTTTAATCCAAAATTTGATTTTTAAAAATTTTGATATGCAATATTATTCAAACAGGAGCTCTTGTTTAAAAAAAATCATTAAAATCGGTTGAGCAGATATAGAGATAGTCGAAAAAAAAAATGGTTCCATGAGAGATACTTTTATTAGACGATAGACATTTTTTTTACAATAATATTATCGCAGATCGTATTTATGTTTGTTAACTCACACAAAAATTTTGATCAAAATCGTAGGAGTCGTTTTTGAGAAAAATGAGATTTTCCATGCCGGTTTTTAAACTTTTGTATGGGAGGTACGGTTAAATTTTGATATACAATACTTTTACACTTTAAGAAAACATTCTCTGTAATAAAATTGATCAAAATCAGTGGAATCGTTTTTGAGAAAATCGAAAGTCAAAGAAATGGTTCTATGGGAGGTAGCATTTATAACCATTTTTGGGAATTTTTTTATAAAATGGTAGCCTTTTTGTAAAAAAATTACTGAATTTTTTTTTAAAGTTGTGGGAACGTTTTTGAGAAAAATAAGATTTTCATTTTTTGCTGAAAAAAATTTTACGACAGGCATGTACCGTTATTTTTGGTATTAAAATGCCCAAAAAATGCTAGGCACCAAGTTTAAAGAAAATCGACCGACGCGTATAGGCTGCAGCCGAAAGGACAGACAGACAGAATTGCAAGACCTATTTTTTTCAACTTCGCTATCATCGTAATCATAGAGATTACGATGTCAACTTTGATCAAAATGTCGAGTTTGATTTTTTTACTAATCCATAACTTGCAATATAGTACCTACCTATGTATATATCGCAAGTAAAAATCATTTAACTTTTATTGATTAATTTATTAAAAAAATTTTTCTTGAAATCGTTTCTCTATTTTTAAAAATAATAACTTATTAACTTTTGATTTGAAAAAATGTTTTTTTATGGAACTTATTGTTCTTGAGATATGCAACTGACTAACACCCCTTAAATAAAAGATACAACAATATACGAATACATGGACTCTTATGAGCCAACTCACATCGAATGAGTCGAAACAAAAGAAATGTTTTTGTCTCAACTTCTCGCCTTACGAGCAGGGTTCGAACCGCAGTAGTAAAATTTTGGAGCAGGCTTATAAAAATATAAACGAATTGAAAATTTCTGGATAAGATTTTGATTTAGTAATTCAGAGTCAGAGTTGGTTGCAAAATTTATTAACACAGTACCTACCTTAATCTTAAAAAACAGAGTAACGAAGTAGATGCATTTTATTTCGTAAAATTGAAGTAAATTTACTCCGATTGGAGTAAGATTCGAACGCTGCTTATGAGTGGTAGTCGAAAGAAGGCAAACGAAAAAGTTTTGCACCAGGACACACAGAACGAAACAATCATTTACTGTTCCAAATCAGAGTCGTTGTCGATCATTGTACTTCACAATTCCTTATGGCGCAATACACATCTCAGACACAACATGACGATGACACAACAACAACAAAAAACAAGAGAAAGACGTGTATCATTGCCGACAGCAAAACCGTGGCGCGTATGTATGTATTATGTACCTACGTCCTACGCACACACACGGAATTTCAGTTCAAAAGGAAAAAAATATATTTCCGAAAAGGACAGTAAATTTTTTCACAATTAAAATTTATTACTATAGTAAGCTTACACTTAGCTTAGAAAAAATATAAAAACATAACATACAAAAACCATTTACATTAACGAATTTAGAAAAATTGCAGCAAAATGCCGCCCGGATATTTTGAAATTTGCCGCCCCCAAGCAAAGTGCTGCCCGAGGCCTGTGCCCCCTTTGCCCCTGCCTCGCTACGCCACTGGGTTAGGGGATCAAATAGTTAATTTCCCACTATCAAATCTTCATTTAATTTTCATGTAGTGCACAATTTTACACCACACAATACTTCAAAATAAATTTGTATTACTAGGATGTTATTGTATTGTATATTGTATTATTATGATGTTAAGACTTTTTTTTAAAAAAGCTGTTTTAGTATGATACTAGGTTAATACAACGAAATTGCAAATTTTAATCGGATATAGCATCATACTTTCTCTACCCTTTTATTAAAGTTAAAATCATCGAACACCTACTTTATTTTTTTAGTATCGTGCTAGCTTCATATGACTTTGACATTTGCAAACATCAAAAAAGGTTCGTGTACTTACTTTTTTACACGAAATGTCATTGTTTTAGGTGTGTTCAGAAGCAATTTACTAAGAAAATTCTTTTAGTACGATACTAGGTAGAAAATGTTTAAAATTAAGAATGAGTCAGTAAACTACTATAAAGTCTAAAGTAGTAGTAAAGTTTAAGTAGTATCATACTAATACCTTAATAATAGGCTGTTTAAAATTTTGCGTCATTGTATCTCTAGCATTTTTTTAAAGTTAAAATCATCGAACACATATTTTACGGTAGGATACGAACTTCATATGACACTTTGAAATTTACAAATGTCGAAGAAGTTCTGTTTGGTTTGTTTTTGAACGAACTGTTTTTATTTTAGGTAACCTCAGAGAATGTTTATTTACAAAAAATTGCATTAGCACGATACTAGTTAGAAAGCTCTAGGTTTACAGTTACGAAAAAGATAGTAAACTGGTTTAAGATTAGTATTTTATTGAGTAGTACCATTTTTAAGCCTCAAGACTGCGCAGTTTAAATTTTGCGCCTATAGCTTGCTCTTTTTCAAATATTTACCTGAAAATTGATCTGCTATTGTCAACGGCCTTGGCTTTGATGAAAGCATCGCTTCCCACGATCAGCGAAATCAAGCATCATTGCGCGCGGTTAGTACTTGGATAGGGGACCGTTCAAATACCAACCGTGTGCTGTTGACATGTGTTTCTTCTGTTGTTCTTTCTATCTGTGTGTCTCTCTCTGTTGTATTGTCTAAAGCCGATGGCCTCAGTTGCCAGTGCTTTTCTGTGTCTCTACTTCGTAGATTTATCTACGGAGTAGTGTAAAATGTAATGTAATGTAATGATCTGCTATTGACGTTTTGTTTAGAACTGAGAAACAGAACTGTCAGAAACTGTCAACAATTTTAGTTTAAAGTTTAAAGTTTGTCTTACTGATTTGACATGGTATGATTTTTAGGCATGAACGGAATATGTAGCTAAAATGAAGAAAGTTCTGATGTGGACATCATTGTCAACATAAGTTTTACTATTTCTTTTAAGAAGAAGAAAATACCTCCTAACTATGACGTCTTTCTAACTAAAAAGTTAATAAAATATATCACTTGAATGGGAATTTATTCCCTATCCACTACAAGTACATTTAATCTACAAATGGAAGATAATTTCGTCGAATCATTTCCCTAAACAGTATTGTCTGTGGTGCAGTACAATAAATTTCTATATATTATTTAAAAAAAAACAAATTGAATGAGTTTTTTAGCACAACCCTGTTACGGGTGTGTGAAACAACATTTCCTTTTTACTATTCCCCATACTATTATCAGCTTGATAGGTCTTAGGTTCGATTCTCAGCCGCTGCAATAAAGATTTTAAAGGGTGTACTGCATCTGGAGAGGAATTGACAAATCCTGCGTCCTACGTCCACAGAGTGGTTTTCGTTATAATATCCGTCGGCTTTTGCTTGAATACGTCTGAAGTCTATGTCAAGTTGTCCAATGAGCTGGAATAAAACAGATGAATTTACAGTTTGATAAACAGCACTTTTATGACATTTCCTAAGAGGATCCATTTCTAGTTATTTCTTAGGTAATCTAGGACGAACATCTGTCATGCAATAATTTTATTGCTATTGATGTTATTCCTAAAGCAATTCAAATTATTCTAAGTTTCAAATTTTATCAAAAAATTATCTTAAGTTTTTGAGAATATTTCCTTATTTTCAGCTTAGTCCCGTATATCTTTTTGATAACTAAAGCATTTTCGGTATTTAATTGCAATTTGGTGTTTTGAAGTTCTTCAAACAATATTGCATCTCCACAAATTATTTCTATTTAGGTATAATCAAAAAAAATTAACAAATGTTACTTGTTAACACTTCTTCTACGTTACTCGTAAATAAATTCATTGTTGATCCATTACCTACCATTTTCAATACCTAGGCACGTGACAGCTTTGAACCAGAAAAGCAAGTTCGGGCAATCGGGTTGTGCATTCAATTTTAATATTCAATGTTCGTAGAAGTTTTCTCTTGGAGTGGCAACCATAATGTATATGGCGCATCGTATTCCAAGTTTGCATAATAACCAAACAAGCTGAATTAAATTAAAAATTCCAGTCACGCGCATTTCGCCTCAAAGTTCCACTTCTGTGTAGAGTTTTCATTGTTTTTTCTCCTAACAATGTTTTCTTTAATTCTGCGCCACTTTGGAATTATTGACTAACTTGCTTACTTTCAGCGATATCAGATCATACGTTCAACACACATAATAAGCTGGTTGTGGACTTTGAATTAATTTTAATTGATTACAATAGATAGGGTGAAGGGGATAAAATAGACAGGTTTTGTTATACAGCTCAGAACTATGAGCTGTACATACTTGATCCAAAATGGCATTGAGAAATATGCACAAAGCAAAATGGAAACACCTAGAAGCCATTATACAGCGCCCTAGTTACGTAAACTTTGGTGTATTTATATAGCTTGTAGCTTGAACATTTTTATGTAAAGTATCTACAAAGGTTCCCTTTAGGAACTTTTTGTACAATGCACACCATGCTATTTTCCCTGATTGTGAGTACTTCAAAGAGATACAAGTACGAACTACGAACGGCAGCCTCACGAGCATTGGATCGATATTCCGGTTATTTTTCTTCTTTTTTTTTTCTTTTCTCCTTATTCCCAAGAGCACTTTATGGCTGCTATGTCGGTCGGTTTGTGCAATATTCTGTGGTAGAGAGATATAGTACACGCTGAAGCAGGGTTCGGACTTAGGTTTTAAATTTTCGAAGTAGATACGGAAAAAAACTGAAGTAGAACTAAAATTTTCGAAGTAGTTTTAGGAAATTAAATTATATAAACATAACATATATAAGTAAATTCTGATTTCAGACTTTTAAAAAATTTTTAATTAAAAATAACTATTTTAAAGTAAATTTTCCATCAACGAACTTGTACGAATTGTATCAATTCAATAGGTGGCTCATAAATTCTTTACGTTTTTCTGTAAGTGATCTCAAAAACATTAAATTTTTCACAGTGCTTACGTTTAAATGATTTCTAAACTTGTTTTTTTATGTAATGCAGAGTGATCAGCGCTGTCTTTAAATATGTTGGTTTAGAATTTCAAAGAGAAGTAGATCATAAAAAAGAGAAGTAGGGAAGTAGATTCAATTTTTTTCTCAAAATCGAAGTAGATCTACTTCGATCGAAGTAAAGTCCGAACCCTGCGCTGAAGTATACAGACAGAGAGGTAGAGTAAGTAGATGTAGATGGATAGATACAGATACTGGAATGAAATATAACACCCACTGTTTCCGAAGTTGGGAATCAATTTTGGCCTGGCAGCTGAACACAATCCGGGTTATTCGAGTGACTAAAATGGAATGGGGCGGGTCTTTTATGAATTTGGCTACACACAAGGCTGATGCTTTTGGCAAAAGTTTTATACTATGTACCTCGAAATGAACATTAAGTTTTAGCATCTGATATAATAAAACCCATAGTATCCGCACCTATAAAGATTTTTGATATTTATAGTCTTCGTTAGGTAACTAGGTAGGTATGCTATGTATGATAATATCCGACTGAAAAATTATTTAAGAAAATATAGGTAGATAGGTATATAATCAGAATACCTAGTCCTTCGGGTTTTTGTTCCATTTATTTTTGGCAATAAAACACTTCCAACAAGAAATTAAACTTAAATCTTACTCATAATTATGTTTACATCTAAGACAAAAAAAAGAAATCCATCCCAACCTTAATTTCCATAGCTTTTTAAGTGCACCATAATAATTGTGATTATAGCATCGGCCTTTAATTCGTATGTCTAGCTAACCTAACGATCCCGATACTCACTCTTTATATTTCCAATGAGATAATAATTAATGAAAAATATTATGTACCTACAAGGGTTGGATTTTTTTTTGTTCAAACTCGAATACATTCCTAGAAATATCATTTGATAAATAAATAATTGTATGTACCTACACTATTACGCAGATATATACACAAATAATTTATGTATTTATAGGTACTTACACACCAAAAAAAAAAATAGGTACTCCCTTTGGTATCTTTTAGAACTCAATGAATCGGTGATTTCCGGAGGGTACATTTTTATCCCGGATGTAATTTAAGCCATCCATCAACTTTGGCTCAGATGTTTTCGTATAATTTTGTGTGGGTGGGTATAAATTAGGTTGGGTACGGAGGGCTTTTCTTGTCGGAATACTCGTAGGTATTTCAATTGATAGTCATCCATTTTTTTAGGAAGATAATTTTATTGGAATTTAGGTTGATATTGACGTTATTAATTTTAATGAAACTTTATTTTAAAATTAGTTCAAAATTAAGAACTTTAAAAGCTTTGTTTCTGTTTAAACAGAAGTTAAAAATAAATAACTGTTGTTATTTAAAAAACAAAAATTACCTTAAATTTATAAAAATCGCTAACTTGAGCATGTTACTCAATGTGTACTTTTAATTATCTGAATCAAGTTATTCTTTTCTGAAAGGTTTTGATACCATGCATTAAAATGTAATATTAGCATTGTTCCAACACATTTTTGAGATATTCTGAGATTCATTTAAAAATACCGTTTTTCGCTATATTTAACATTATTTTACATGACGAAATTTGTTTTTCCCCAGAATTCTGTACGTAGGAACTAATCATCCTATTCAAAACTAATTCTTAACCTTGCCAATACTTTCTTAACTTCAAAGATCCAAAGACCTCCGACGGAAATATTGGATCGCAGAATTCAGATTTCAGGTGGGTTTTCAGTTTAAAATACTTAATCGAGGAAATTATTTCGTGTGTAGACTCAGTCAAAGTAAATTAATTTTAAAATTAACCAAACAAAAATTTGGTTTCTTTAAACTTTTTATTTTAATATTTTTGGAATCACTATTTTCTGCACCAACAATTTTTCGAGTTTTGAAATTTTCCAAATGTCTTAAACATAAACTCACCTAAAAATGAACACTTTCATATCTTTACATTTGTTAATTTACTTAAATACCAAAAGTTTTTTTTTTGAAATCTAGAATATACATATGTGGGTGATTCTACAAACAATGGAATAAAATGATACAAATTTCGGCACGACATTTTTGGAAGCCAAAAGTCGTAAGAGTTGTTTTAGTTGATCATTAGAACGTCTCTTTGCGTTGTTGAAAGCGGCCAGTTAAAAAAATAAAAAATGACGATTTTAACGACATTTTTTGAAAAAAGGACGTTCAGGGGACAGAGTTTTTTTTTTAAGAAATCTTTCACTTTTTTAAGTTTTAAGAGGAATGCTTTTTGTGTTGGAAAGAAAACGAATACGAAACCGTCAGCCACAAAAAAAGTAAAACCTAATAATTGAGGTGACTGGGTCATGTCAATGGACACCAAAGATTCAGCCGTCCGTGACTCAGATGCATGGATTTTTAATCAATGTATCGTGCAAAACTGAAAGAAGCTTGTTAGTTGATGTCCTGGCGCACTGCGGACTGTAGCGCCTTAAGTAAGTACCTTGCATACAGATTGCATTTGAAAGACAAAAGGTAGGCAAAAGTAAAAATTATTATGCAACATTGACCCCAATTACCGATGTCGTCTCGTTTTTTCGACGTCTCTCGTTTTCTTTGTTGTCTCGCTTTTTAAATGGCATTCCATAACTTCTTCGACGCGATGATTTTGTAACAGATTTTAAAACGATGAAAAAGTAACAAACATCTGTCAAACTCAAAGGAAAGTCTACATACAATTAGGCGTTAGGCCTATTCGGCGAGATCTTTTATTCTTCTATTCTGTTATTCTGCTATGAATTTTCATACAAATGTTTGAGCTGTCAACAAATCTTTTATGAATTTTAATTTTGGTATTCAGCACGTTAAAATCTGTTATAAGATCTGCTAAGAAAACTTTTATGAACTGTCAAACGTTCGAACATAGAAAAAATCTTTTACGAATAGCATTTTTGGTATTCAGCATGCCAAAATCTGTTATGAAATCTGTTAAAAATCATAAAAGAATAAAAGACAAACTTCTGTGACTTTTATCATAAAAGATTTCAATAAGTACACAGGTGCATCAAGTAAAAATGAATATTTATCTTTTATTTCGTCAATGAAATGTTCTTTAAAGGAGACAAATGAAAGAAAAAATATTAAAACACATATCATATAAACATATAAGTAGAATATGGCCATGGTAATGAGTTCACTATTTTGTGTAACATATAATTATATGCACCTGCGCGGACATTCAACTAAATAGTTTATCTGTTTTCTATAAGCAACCAAACATTTGCGCAACCAAAAACTGAATGTGCGCGCAATCGTTTAGTTTGTGTCAAAACACAAACTTTTTAGTTGCTCGAACCAAGCAGTTTCGAAACTAAAAATTGAATGTGCGCGCCTAGCCTAAGAGTTTACTTTTTTGTTCGTCATCCGTTTTAATTATGTATGTCAGATGAAATATTTTACATAATCGCAGCTGATTATGATAACAGATTTAGTTCAGTTTCATAACAGATCTCGTTTCGAAGTAACAGACTTTTATAAAAGTTCGAACCTCTGAATACCAATCATAAAAGATCTTTTACGGTGGAAATCTTTTATGATTCATAACAGAAAATCTCTAGCAGAATAACAGATGTGGTAGAATAGGCCTAAATATTATTGCTCGATGTTGAATTAATGAAAAAATGCAGTTTTTTTTTTAATTATTAGAAAATAAATAAGTAATTAAAATGATAAGTGTTGAAATATATTAGATTTATTAGTTTCTTTTCTTTCCATCCCATGTTTATAAATTATAAGTTTTTCCTCTTGGATCTTTAGATTTTTGTGTCTCTCCTAGCAGTGTGCTTCTTTAATTTGTATGACTTATATTCCTCTTTTCTTCCTTTGTTTATACTTTCGTTGATAACATTTAAGGTTATTTCTTGGAGTACACACTACTTCATCGAAAGCGTAGCTCTTTTTTATTTAATAGCGAAAGCTTGCCGTCGTTTCTTTCCTTTTATGTTGCTGTTTTTGTGGCTCCGGAACTTTACCCGCAAATTCGGCGAAATTATCTTCCATATTTAAAGCGATTGCTTCTAAATACAGGCATCTGCCTGAGTTTGGGTTAATGTAGGCTCAGATGAAGTTGACAAGGGGTTTGCAAGCAAATTGGACTGGGATACACTGATTAAATTTCCACTTGGGTTTAACCACTTTCCTAGCTGCTTTTATTTCCTTTGAATTGCGGATTATTTTCTTCTTCTCCCCAAACATAATAAGAGCAAAAACATTAAGAATTTGTTTATAATTATGGAATAAGCGATTCAAACTGGAGGACTTTTTTTGTATCCCCTTCAAAAAAAACCCTAACTGCTCGTCCTTTTCATCAGATCTACGAGCTTCTGGAAATGGTTTTCATTTGTTAATTACAACATTTTATTATATTTTAGCATAGTACAAAAAATATAGGTAAATATGTACTTGTTTTATTTATCGTAAATAAATTCGATAACATTAATTATTTAACAAGAACACTTGTAGTTTTGCGACCTTCCATTTCTCTGTCGTTTGTAAATTTTTGAACGAGAGATATCGTCGTTTTTATTTTTCTTAGTCGTCGTATTTTTTCTTCTTACAGAATGCAGAACGAAAGTGTTCAAAGACGTTTGACGTTTACAGACAACAAAACGAGTGACAATAGTTGGAAACGACTTATGGAATGCAGATCGTGTCAGTTCGTAAACTTCGCTGTCGTTTACGACATCGGTAATCGGGGTGATTATTCATGAAATCAGAATCTTTTAATTCAGATACATTTTCAAAAATCAAATCAAAAATACAATAATCTAAAAAAAGATTATGTGTATGTGAAGAGATTGTTTGCAAGTTCAATTTGTTTTTCGACCCCCGAACTTCTTTAAAAGTGCCATCAACTGTGATTTTATAAACTGAGATAAGTTTAATTAAAAAGCCCAAATTTTTGCCCTTTTGAAATTCTTTACTCGACTGTGATAAACGTTTATGTCTACTTTTGGAAATATTGTATACCAGTCTACAATAAAAAAAAAAAACTGTAGAAGCACTATTGTTTTTTTTTTTTCATAATCCCATAAGAAAGTTAAAAAATTATTAATTGAAAACTATGGACCTATTAGATTAGGTTGTTGGTTATTCCTAAAAACATTTGTATTTGAAAAACATTTTTTTTATGTTTTAGAAAATGCTGTTCTACTATCAGTTTTTTTTTATAAGGGAATTGAAATTGACAAAGAATTGTATTAGTTCATTTAAAAACAAAAGGCAAGTAATCTATGGGTTTTGTTATAAATAGCGAATCCAACACCTTAAGAATTCGATAGATTCATATTATGAATAGCTATTCGCTTAAATTAAATTCGCTCCAAATATGAATACCTTATCGAAATTGCTTAGCGTGGTAATACAAATAGCGAATGTTCGCTAATATAACCGCTTTAAATGTGAAATCCAATCGAATCAAAATTATTTAGTAATAACGCTAGCGAATTGAAATTGAAAGTACCTTCCATCATTCGTTATTGTTTTTAAGAAGTTTTAAGAAGAAGAATAAACGAAAAAGAAAGCTGCAAATAAATTGTATTTTAAGAAACGAAAATAATAATTTAGTAGAAGGGTACGATAGCATCTAACTGAACACAACTGTGGTGCCTGGGCGAAATGCATTTGGACTAAAGGTCGCTAAAATTTTCAATTGACTTAATCAATAGAGTCCAAAAAAAACTATAAACGTTTTTTTCTTATTTCTTTATATTTTTCGTTTTTCCTTCTTCGAAAATAATAACAGTCGAAACGGCAATTCAATTAAATTTTGGGAGCGAATATCTCAAGAAGGTATGAAGAATCCAAATGAACCGGACAGCGAACATGATTACATATTACTATAATTGATTTTGTATACTAAAAAAATCACAACCGAAAAACACAAAAACACAATCTGAAAGAATACAATTTCACAAATCTAAATGCGATTTTCTATTGCTTTTTTGATTTTTGAAGCGAATGTGGAAACTCGCTAACCATAATACTGCGATTAGGATAATTAACTAAATGGTTCGACTTTAGCCGAACGTTCGATTCGCTATTCATAACAAGAGCCTATGTCTTCAGAAAATTCAGTAACGTATTTGACAAACTCTCAGCTCGAGCTATTTAAATTGAGGAAACTAAGAAAATTTTGTGAAGTAGTTTCTATCACATTTGATAGACCTTACTCGGAACTTTTCAACAATTGTGAATCAAATAATTTTAAATGTAACTCTGAAATACTACAGAGTCGCCATCTATACCAAGTCCTCTTGTTTTATTCACTCGCGATATTCACACTGCATTGAAACTATTTTAAATCCTCTCTATTTTCAAGAGTTGCAGTCTGATTTGGATGTTTTTCGGCTTTTGCATCCGTAACACATATTAACATAACATACATACATACATATTTACAAACGATCACGAAATATAAACGATAATAATTTTCAATAACTGGAGGGGATTTGACAATAACTTTCATAAACGAATCATAGGGAAAGCAAACATTCTTAGTTAGTAGTCTAAAGAACAACTATACAGATATTTTGAATATATGTTCATCCGCTTCGGCAGATGCTTAATCATCTCAAAATAATACGAATTAGACCATGTTCACAATCATCACAGCAATTCATCCGAATCCACGGTCGCAACTTATAATTTAAATAAATTATGCACAAACATTTGACGCTTTTGTATTTATGTAGCATATTTTTCTGGAATATTCTAAGATCACGTGTATAGTTCCACACGAGCTTTCATGCGAACTAACTCACTTTTGCTGTCTTTTCATTTTTTCTATTTAATGAAATTATTAAAACAATTAAATATTTTAGTTACGTGACCACAAAAGACCATGCCGTTTTGTATAAAAGGTATTTATATATGAAATTTATTTATGTAAAAAATGGAAAATATTTGACAAAACATTAGGAAACAAATAGAGGTTAGTTATATTTATTTGCAAATTTCCTTAATAATTTGCATTAATACAATAATACTAGAGATAGTAGATGTTAATATTGATATTCGTTTCGCTGAGGACAGGGCACCAATCAATGTTTATTTGATCATATGTATATATTATTACTTTAAGGATCGCATCGCGTGCAAATACATACTTTGTTTGCGATAATAACAAAAGAAATACCATTTATATTTGAAAACATAAATAATAAATGTGTTTTTGTTTTTTTTTTTTAAATTAAGTAAATAAAATGCAATTTGTTATAACCAATATTCGTCCAACAACAGCAAGAAGTAGCTGCATAAAATAACAATATTTTAAAGGACCTATTGTTCATCCTTGTCCTTGGCGCCGTGCTTAAGGATTCGTGTGAACTCAATATAGTCGAAGAGACCGTGTTTAATAGGTGCTTCGCGGTACATTTCATCAACCTAGAGAGTGCATAAAAAAAGAAAGAGCATATAATAAGAGATTCAAGTTGAAAATAGTTTTGTTACTAACATCTTCGTCAGTGAATCGATCACCCATGGTGGTCAGCAACTCCCGAAGACGGTCTTCTGGTAAAACACCATTGTTCTCTTCATCAAAACACCCAAAGGCATTTTTAATGACATCCTCAGGATCAGTTCCTTGTAGACGTTCTCCGAACAATGTCAGGAACATTGTGAAATTGATTGGCCCAGGGGCTTCGTTCATCATTGCCTCTAAGTAATCATCAGTTGGATTTTTGCCAAGAGAAGCTAGCATATCGTGCAAATCTTCTTTCTCGACAAAACCATCACGGTTCTGATCGATCATATTGAAGGCTTCTTTGAATTCGGCAATCTGTGCCTGATCGAACATGGCAAATACATTTGAGGTGGCGCGTTGGGCGCGTTTTTTTGTGGTAGCACGACGGCCGGCAGTTTTACGGGAAGACATTTTGCTGCAATAAATTGTTACAAAAAAAAATATTAGACGTTAAATCTAGTTAAAGTATGAAAAGGACTTATTAATTCTAAAATGCATCAGGGTATTGTTAGTGAAAAATGACAAATTAAGACAATTAAATATACAAATAATTAAGTAAAACTAAGTCCGTCGTGCTGACCACGTTAGTTTTGGGTTGCTTTAGAGTTCTAAATCGTTTTGAAAAGTAGGTAAATAAATTTGAAGTGATGAATGCTTGTAATATAATGAAATGAATGAAATGTGTTAGAAATAAAATGAAATCTTAAACTTGTAGTATTCACTAAATAAACCAAAGTGATGTTTAAATACTGGTAGCTTGGTCTGGAAGCACATTCTAATTTCTCCAGTTGAAAAAATAGGAGCAATTGATTAAAAGTCATGAACAGGCGGCACAAGTGCTGAAAGCTAGGGATTAGTGAGTATGTAATTTCGGGGACTGATTCTATTCGTACGCGTAATATAAGTTAATTAAATTAACTTATTAATTACGTTAATTAATTAAACGAAAAGCAAAAAGACTAAGATTCTTTGAAGGTCGGGGGAGGCATGACCAGGGCTGAACTGGCATTAAAAAAATCACAGTAGAATGAAAAATATTCCGTCGACAAGTACCGACACGTCTGTCTACATAACTAAATATTAGTGAGAGAACTCATAGAGAATTAAATGCGTCTAAGGAATTTTGGTTAAAGTTATTCAATTATGTCCAGTTTTTCAGTACTGAGTTACATCAGAACTCTCAATTATTTCTGTGTTCGTGTTGCTAAAAATTTAAGGGACCTACAATTTTTTCTACCGATTGCGAGCGGCTAATGAGCAGCAATTTTTATGACAAGAGATACCCTTAGAGGATTTGTCAATTCTTCTTAAGAGGCAGTACACCCCTGAAAAACTTGTTTGTAGCGACTGAGAATCGAGCCCAAGAACTCCGGCATGACAGTCCAACGCACTAACCATTATGCCAAGGGGCACTACCAACTATATAAAAGCTACATACAAATTCAGAAAAAACTGGCCTACTTATTAATAACTTTCAAGTGTAAGTAAGTGTTAGTCTTTTAAAAAACAGAGTTCACAATGAACGCAGTTTTGATGTTAAAATTCTGATGCTCAATTAATCTTATCGTTGTCAAATCTCAATCAAACAAACTCAATAAATTATACCTGGAATCATATATGTAATATCATTTTGAAAAGCCAATTCAACATTTCAAATTCAGGCTTTAATTGCCTAGAAGGATAGGCGACTATATAGTACATACAAAGATAGTATGCATTCACTGTTTTTTATCCAAAATCTCTACAAAATTGTGGTCGACTAAACTTATAACGGCCAAAAATGTCAGCTTGTTGCAAAATGAAGAGACTCAATTCATTAGGTATTTTTCCAGGCGACCAAGGTTGAATGATAAGTTTATGTAAACTCTTCACGAACAGCCCTGTTTGACTTGAGTTTAAACATTTAATCTATCGAGTGACGGAGATTTAACGTCCAAGAGTTGAATAGATTCCTCTATAGCAGTATTTGTGTTGTCTTTATTTTATGACAGTCTGGACCCGTACTACTTATAATACGGGCAGGATTCAACAGTTCGTTTAAACGATTGCTGTCTCTTGTTTGTTTAATTTGATACAACTATAATCAAAACAATCTTTTTGTTCATTTTCATGTAAAAATATTTGGGCATTTGTATTTTAACAAAACAAATATTTGGACTCTTACGTTTTGTGAGGGGATTAATATTATTTGAAGCACATATACTGAGGGATATTAATTTCTCAACATCAGATTTCGGTTTATTGTTTTACAATAATGGATACATTCAAATACAATAAATTTAATTATAATAATAATAAAAATAATAAAATTTAGATATTGAAGTCGATCAAATGATAAAACCTATTATTATCAGTACACATTACATTTACTAGCCAATGATGTATAGATACGCAAAGCAGCTTCAAAGGATTTTCATAAGGCTGAAGTTGTTGGTTTGAATCCCATGCCAGATGTAGGAGAACAAATAATAAGAATTGTTTTTGTACACTTTCTATTTATTAATAGATCCTATCGTAGATAGGATCTTTACTTGTTATAACATCAATATTCAAATTGAAAGACAGCTCCCAAGTCATAAAATGTTTGAACACGATCAACTAGTGTTTCCTCGATAAAGTAAGAAGACAGCAAAGGACTATTCACATGAGAGCGACCAACGATTGATGAATGAACGAAAATTCGCCCATTTTGACATTTCGTTCACATGCATTTTTTTTATTCGTCGCGAATGCCGTTTACTTATATGAGGCGTTTATCTTTTTTAGTCCCGAGCAGGGCACAGAGCGGGGCCTGAGCGCTTAGAGCTCGCTCCGAACCGAAATACATCTAAGCACAGAATTGTCATTGTATCATTTTTCAAATAAACTGTCAAAATTCTCAGCTTTGTTTGTGAAATTTGTGTTTTCATATTCTTGAAAACTTTTTTTTTAATTAATTTCTGATTAATGAAAACGGAAAAAGCAATTATTTAAGGGAAGTGTTCAATTTGTTTTTAGATTTTGATGATGAGGAAAACTTTGAGCAAAACTCGCGAACAATCCAAAAAAAACGAAAATTATGCCGAGGAAGTTGTACCCCGATTTAGCGACAAAACTTTTAAGCAACATTTTCGTGTGAATACAGACATTTTTTAATCTTTTCAAAGATTCTATCAAGAACAACGTTATCTGTTTCGTCCACTTCACCCCTTCGAAAAAAAAAATATTATACTCTGCTCATAATTATATTTATTTTTCCTTACCTTCACTGGGAGAGCAACCAGCTTCGCTCGCCATTTCCATTATTTTGATTTTTTATTTCTTTTGTTCTTTTACGATTATCCCTTCCAAAAAATTTAACGAAGTTAGCCGCGCTCAGCTTTTTGCTCAGTCATTTATTATCGAGCTCATCGAGCGAGCCACGTTCCAGCACTGAGCTAAGAAAGAAATGCAAGTTGAGCGCTTAGGGCGCTCTGGGTTAAAAAAGTAACATAGTTCTTTTTTTGACAGTTCAGTGCCATGCTCGGAGCTAAAAAATAAAAACGCCCATGGTTTTCTCACTTCTTCTACTCAACTTTGAAATTTTGCCTTTGTATTAGCTATTCGTCGTGTTGGTGAAAATCTGCGATAGTTGCCTTTGACATTTGGATATGTCTATTAGTGCTTCTTGAGTGGACTTGAAATCGATAAGCGAAATTCTCTTCTCAGAAGAGTATTTTTTTTCGCAATGGAATGGTTTGAGAAGACTTCTGGACGCTTCCAAACGCTTCTGGACGACCAATGGAAAATGACGTTATAGTGTTTGACAGTTTGTATCAATCATATTGCAATTCGCGACGACCAGTTTATTTTCTCAATTTTTTTTAACATTAAATTAAACTAGATTTCTACCCTTTTGTAAAGTTTTTGTGAAGAATTTATGCTTATATATGTTTTAAATCCCATTTGTTTTTTTATTCGTTGGTCGCTCTCATGTGAATAGTCCTTAAAGAGTTCTCTTTTTCTTGAGTATCACTTTACATTTGTTTTTATGAAGCTCCATTCCATTTCAGTCAGTGACTCTATCAATAACATGCTGCAAAACGGTTGTTTTTGAATCTATTGAAGAGCTTAAGGTCGTTAGCAAAGATTAAGATTTTTAAATATAAGATGTCGATTCCCATGTCATTAATATCAAATATGACTTCCTTGACGTACCCCGGATAACACGTTAATCATTTTAGATATACAATTTTTATAGCTTACATACTACGTACGATTATTTAAATATGATCGTATCCAAGCAAGTATCTAGCCCGGAAACCCATATCTTTCTTATAATTAAGAGCTAACCCTTTCAAATGATTTACTAGAATTATTGAATATGGTTACAAACTATATATTCAAACAGTTTTGGTGTGCATGAATGTTTTGCAATTCCTCGATAATTGCCAGCTTCAGTTTTATTTCCACATTTACGAAGAGGAAGAAGATTTCCACAAATGGAAAAAAACACCAGATGTCAGCGAGGAGTATGTAAACAAATAGTTGATTGCAGAACATATGAAAGACTTGCAGGTTTTAACTTCAAGCGAGCTAAACGTTTGTTGAAAAAATCAGCGAATATGTTACTAATTTCTATATTAGAGGATGAGGGTGCTTCATTATATTGCACGGTTGATGGAAAATTAAAAGATTTTCTTTTAGAACTTCCAAACTAGATTAGGATTTTATTCCAGTTATGTACTTTTTGAAAGCTATCCTTTATGAAGTATTAAAAAGTTTTCTATAATAAGAAAACTAGTTATATAAACTTATTACGTGACTAATCTTAAAGCGTGAGTCTTAAAGCCTTATTCATCCAACGGACAGATGACGATACATGAACTTTTTTTTTAACTGGAACACAATAATTAAGACAATTTCTTAAAACTGCATAGAAGTTATTAACACATATATTAACTTTATTAGAATAAAAAACAATTGTCCAATTAAGGCCAGAAAAAAATTTATCAAGTTTTTGTCATATCAATTTGTTTGAAATTAAATTCTGATAAAGAGGCAGAAAGAGACACATTTGACTTGCCTTTATTCCTGCAGATACATAAACACGAGAATGGTTAAGAGTTGGAAGACATTAGACTCAGGTTCTATACGAGATGTTGTGCCTCTAACTTATTTTGTATACAAAAATATGAATTTCAATAAAAACAATTATTTCAATTAAATTGTTTTGTATTCTTTGTTTCTATGTTCTATGGATTTAGCGGTCAATGAGGACAAGACAAGTATGCGCTGTCATCAAGAAAGGACACACAACACTGACGTCTTGGACAGAACGTCACCAAAGACAGCTATAGTTTTGAGGTAGTTAAGGACTTTGTCTACCTAGGCGCCACTATTTATTCAGACAATAGCACCAGCGCTGAAATCAAGGGAAGAATATCTGTCGCCAATCGCTGCTTCTTTGAACTAAGAAGGCAATTGAGTATCCATCTTAAAACACTCATCATCAGGGTCTTTGTGTATGGTGCAGAGACATGGACCTTGTCGAAAATGGATGAGTATGCTTTAGGCTGTTTCGAGAGGAAAATTCTCTTTGTGATCTTTAGTCCCGTCCCGTCTTAAATGGAGAGTGAATTAGAACATACAACCACGAACTGTACATACTGTACTGTACTCTGCATACATATTATATTCCTTCATATTTAACTACTAAAACTTATTTTTATTAGACAGCAACAAGCTGGTCCAGTAAAATTTACCCTGGTACAAAACCAGTAATTATCCACTTCATTGCAAGCTTATTTATCGACATTTAATACTTTTCAATAAAGTTCCTACTTCTATAAGATGCAAAACAAAATTATTTTATTCGATCAATATAAAAAGCAATTTTATTCCTTTTAAAGTTTTTGGACATTTAAATCAATCGATTATTATTTTTATTGTATTAAAAATAAACAGCAGGAATAATTGAATGAACTGTTAATCCACTGTTCACATCGATTTGCAAGTGCACCAAATTATCTGCTGATATGCCACACGACCATTCCACTGTTGAGAACTGCAGTGATGAAAAGAAAATTGCCATTTTCTTACAACTAACCGTGCAAGATGCCTCGAAGGTTCCCGATTCACGCCTTTTGCCAGTCGTTTTTATTTTATTCACATCTAGATTTCTGTAACGTGTTGTAATAGTCATTAATTCCGTTTCTGTTGCAACACTCATCTCGCCATTACTTTTGGCATAAAACGTAATCGATGGTGAGTGATTTTTTAATTTATCAATGTAACTTCGAATTGTGCGATTCGATGAAAGTGTAAGGAAAATATCAGAGTTTGGAACTTCGGGCAGCGGAAAGCAACTCCAATCGACTCTGGGTATAACATCAACTGGCACATCATGAACGATCTGCCGATAATGATCCGAAATACTCGATTGAACTTCCATTTCAATTGTTAGACATGGATATTGGACATTTGTTAATTTGATTTTGCAATATTTTGCACCAGTTCGCAACACTGATATGGCCCGGGCTAGATGAATTGGATTAAAGGAGAGCATTATATCTTGGTGCTGATCATTTACACCTTCCATTAGATATTCCGTGAAATTTTGCTCGGTACTAACATCTGCCCAAACTAAAGGCGAAGTATTTCCAGTGTCTTCGTTCACAATGAAGTGAATTTCTTGTGAGCTTATTTTCATAATGCATTTCTTTGTTAGTTTTGAAAGTCCTAGAATGATATTAAGTAGTTCCTTCATGACATCTTGATCTTGTATTACGGCCCGAAATTTCATTGTGTTTGTGTGCGTTTGTGTATGTTCTTAAAACACAATTCATTCATAAAGTTCAGAGAAAGAAAAATTGAAAAAAGAAAATTAGTATCACAGCAGTGGAACTTTCAGGAAATGTGTATGTAAATACTCGTATACTACATATCATTTAAAAGATTTGCTTATTATCATTGTCATGGATACGCAATCGGAATTTTGAGCTCCACTAATAAAACCAAGAACGATGAAAATCATTTTTTGTTCAAATGCACTTCGTATCACTTGTTTAAAGACAGATACTTATTTTTAAACTATAAGATATTATTGAAACCTTTGCTAGTTTAGGAGACTTCTAAGTATTTATAATGCATAAGGACTTGCTCGATGTACTGCTTAGGTTGTAGAAGAAAATTAGATTGATTTTTTTTAGATTTATGAATCATTTTCCAAAAATGTCGTAAAATACGTGGCATTTTTGAAGTGAATATTCTTGACTCGGTCTCTGGGATGGGGAGTTAACCAAGGGACGGAAATTCACAATCATGAGCTCCTTGTGATTGTGCAATAACGAATGAGAACTTATAAGACCGACGTGCTGATATGTGATGACTGCAATGCAATTTTGCTCATGTCCACCTCCACGAGTGCTCGATTTATAAAAACTCACCCTATTAGCGCTCTCCAAATGCACGCGCATTAGTGTACAACTGTGCACCGATTAACCTAATTCCGTATGTAACATTAATCCTAACCGTCGAAGCAATCCAAAATTCGGTCCACCCGATCTCAAAGATGTCGGCTTATGGCGAAAATTCAACAAGTAAATTAACGAAATTATTTTTGATATTTAATAGATCTTGTGTCATTTAATGTTTTTAATGAGTTATTGCATCGATAGATATGATCGCAATTCCACTTGAACTTATGTATATAAATAAAAAATGAAGCTCCTGAAGCTGACGGTCTTGGTGCCGAACTGATCAAAGAGGACTTAGGTTGAGTAATCACCGGCTCGTTCACAAAATATTATCGGAGAAAAGCATACCCCATAAATGGAACCTCAGCACTATTTGCCCGACCCCCAAGAAAAGAGACGCACTGAACTGCGCCAACTAAAGGGACATTAGCCTCCTTAAGATCTTTGCTGCAGTATTATGTTAACACCTGAGTTGTGGCTTTTGGGCAAGAAAAGTCATTGCAGATGCTAAATCAGAACCCAGGAACTTCAAATAGACGTCCACAGGTTTTTCTTTCATTTCAAAGTCGCGTATGATGTTATCTATAGAGACGAACTGTATAGGGAAATGTCTAGTTTTTGCATTCCTATCAAACACATCTTTTTATGCAGGATGACGATGGATAATACACGCTGCTTTATCAAGATCTGCGTATTGACAAGGCGCTAACTAGTCAACTGATGAGCCAAAGTGAGATAGCCGGAACGAACGCCAATTTTTTTTGAACCAAAGGCCAAAGACGCTATTTCGAATCAATAATTCAACACGTCCAATTAAATAGTACTAAGTCTTCTGCTTGGATTATTTATTTCAATTGTATTTAGAGTTTGTATTATAAAGAACATCCATATAGAAAATGGTTTTAGTTAAGACGATGTACTGTCTTCGACTTCTTTATTAAAATAGTTCCTGAAGAAATAGTGCAAAGCATACTGGTATACGCCGATGATATTGCCACAATCGCAAGAAGCAAGCGTGATGTCAGTAGCGATTTTGTGAGTACTGAGAAGGAAGTGAAGAATATGGGTTTAACTGACAATGACTATTTATTTTCATCAAGAAAGGAAATCCCACATTGCATTGACATTGTAGAGAACGTAACCATAGACAGCTAAAACATCGAATTGGATACACAGTTTGTATGTCTAGGATCCGCTACAAACTCAAACTCAAGAAACGATACCAGCGCTAAAAACAATTGAACACTTGCCAATCAATGCTTCTTTGAGCTAAGAAGACAATTGAGTAGCAAAGCCTCTTGAGCTTCTAAAATGCCCCTTATTTATTTATAAATTTGTCTATAAGTACATACCACTTTCTTAGACATAGATATATAAAATAATATTAAGTAATAAATATTCAGTATTAATATAAATTCTCTTAATCAATTACAATTGAGTTCATAATAATTTTTTTGAATAGTTCTTTTGAACTTTCAAGTTCGATTACATGGGCATATTTATTTAAAAAAAAAAGGCAAACTTTTGTAACCGGTTTATTCAATTCGTAATTTTTCGAATCATGTGAGATGAAGAAAAATTGATTAGCCCCTAATAATTCCAATAAAGGAGCACAATTAATATGACCTGTTATTACATCTCTTCCTGATGAGACTAATTAATAGATCCTCCTAGTTTTAAGAAATTTTATATCAATCAACGCACACTGATCTTTATATGTTGATAAAGACAGGGTCCATTGAAGTTTATGAAACGAATATTTCGTAAATTATTTTCTCAATTATTTCAATTCTAAAGGACACATTTCTGTAGTAAGAAGACTACCGAGCAGTATTCCAAAATCGATCGAACAAAACTAACAAAATGATTTAATTGTATAAGGACATTCAAATTCCTCAACAAAAATCCAAGCATAGAATTTCCTCTGCATAAGATATAATCAGCATACATTCTAAATCCAATCTGGAGTCATATACAACTTCTGAATCCTTATGATTAAAAACTGTATTAAGAACGTTCTCGGATATACAGAATCAATCGGACTGAAGAACATATTAAATGTGAGCATACAGAATTTTTTGACATTTAAATTGAGTTTATTTAGCAAACACCATCTTGACAAGGAAGTTACATCTTTCTGGAGTTGCAAACAATCCGAAATTGAATTGATTGCTCTGTATATTTTAAAATTATCAGCAAATGAAAAGTACTCAATATGAGTCTTAAACAAAGCTAGCTAAGTCATTAACAAAAAGTAAAAACAAGAGTGGACCCAGATGATTTTCCTGAGGTACTCTTGAGTAATTCAAGATTAGTTCCGATTTAGTTTGTCCAATTTTAACTAATTTAATACTTCATTTTATACTTTTTTCTTTATAAGACACTAAACATACTGAACGGATATACATTTTGTGGAGAGTCCTGCAACCTGTCAAAGATGAGTGAGAACCAACCTAGTCAAAAGAAAGTAAAAAGCGATTGAGGTTACGTAAGAACATTTGAATTGAAGCCAAAAGCACGGCGTAGTACAACAAGATAAGGATGAACAAAAGTAGAAGAAGAACTCAACCAACATGCCTTGTGAATCTGGAAACAACTAGAAGACCGGAAAATTTGAAGCGATTTAGTAAAGTATTAAAGCCATTTTAGTAAGTTTTTAAGTTAAAAAAAAAGAAAAGATTTTTCTAGTTTCAAACAATTTTAGTATCTCTCTATCTCTTAACATTTTACTTAAGTTAAAATCACAAACTGGCTACTTTAACTTTTAGTAACTTGCTTAATCAATATGACATCTAGCATTTTCTCGAAAAAAAAACCTTGGAAATTGTGTTTTTTTAATGATTCGTGAGCTGATTGTTTTTTTAAGTAAATAAAATAATACAGTTACGGTCAAAATAATAGCAGTGTAAATAAAATCATTGGTAAATCCCTGAATTTTCATGTTTTTGTGGAGGAATATTCTGTGGTCAGACGAGTCCAAGATTGTGTTATATGGTGGAAAGGAATCTCATCAATATGTAAGAAGGCATCTTAACAGAATATAATCCACGCTTTACAGCCAAGACAATAAAACATGGATCATCCAGCATAATGGTTTGGGCATGTCTTTCCTTCTATGGTGTTGGTCCCATATAGCGGATTGAAGACATTATGGATTAGCATCTTTATGTGAAGATAATGGAGGAAGTTATGTTCCCATATGCTGAAGATGAAATGCCACTGAAATGGTTATTTGAACAAGACAACGACCAAAAGCATACAAGTAAACTTGCGAAGCAATGGTGCCAAGAAAAAGAGTGTTAATGTCATGGAATGGCCTACGCAGTCCCCAGACCTCAACCCTATAGAAAATCTTTGGTGCGATGTCAAGAAGTATGTTGGTAGTTGTGAGCCAACTACTAACACAGACCTTTGCGAAGCTATACAACAGTTTTGGAGCTCCATACCTGTAGAAGAAAGATGTGAAAATCTTATTAATTCGATGCAACGTCATTGTCCTCCTGTTATTTCTAACAAGGGACATACAAAATCAGAAAATCAGATGACTATTTATTTCTTTAAAATTAGTAGAAAAGGTTCACTATCTTGACTGCAGCTATTCATATTAACTTTATCTTTTATATTTTGTTTTATTTTTCAAAATTTGTTAAGTCAAACTAGGATACTAGGATAACTAGGATCAAATCTTATTGTGTCAATTGTTAATCTGTTTGATTTAATAAACAAATAAATAATATAATCTTTATATATATAATTCTTCTGTGAGTGTGTATGTCACTGAACTTCTCTTAAACGACTGGACCGATTTTGATGAAATTTTTTGTGTGTGTTCAAGGGGATCTGAGAATGGTTTAGATTCACAATATTATATAAAAATCAATTGCTGTTCGTTTGTCTCGCTAAAACTTGAGAATGGCTAGACCGATTTTGATAATTTTAATCTTAAAATATTTGTGGAAGTTCAGGGAAGGTTCAAGCGGTGAGAAACATACATAATAAGTAACGGAAAAATACTAAAAACGAAAATTTAATTTTCCAATACAAAATGTTCCTACCTGTGAAACATTTGACGTCTTTGCACTACAAATTACTGCAGAAATTTACAATGAGACATTGATCATGATAGAAGATTTGTTTTTATTGATTGTAAATAAAGTCCTATGCGCGATACATTTAACCATGACTTGCGAAGAGAACAAGAATACGGTACTGAAGTATTGGCCGAAACAGTTCGTTCAAACGTTCCGCAATTGAATGAACAGCAAAGAATTGCGTATGATACTTCGATTGAAGCTGTGAACAGTAGATCTGGTGGAATTTACTTCTTTGATGCTCCCGGGAAACTGGAAAAACGTTTCTAATTTCATTGCTGTTCGCAAAGATCAGATCGCAAAATGAAGTAGCCCTAGCATTGGCTTCATCTGGAATAGCTGCAACATTGTTAGAAGGTGGAAGGTGCACATTCTACCTTGAAATTTCCACTAAACATCCAAATCAACGAAGCTCCAGTTTGCAACATCGCCAAAAATAGCTCAATGGCGAAGATTCTACAGATACGCAAATTGATCGTTTGAAATGAATGTACGATGTACAAGAAATAATTCGAGGCACTGGACAGAACGTTAAAAGATCTTCGCGACAGCCAAAACATTTTTCGGCCATGATTCGGTTGTCAAGTGATTTTCGTCAGACTCTTCCAATTATTCCCCGATCAACTGTTGCTGACGAACTAAACGCATGCTTAAAATTCTCTAATTTGTGGCAATATGTAAGTACACTCCTATTAACAACTCACAAGCGAGTATTTTTGCAACAAGATCAAACTGCTATTATGTTTTCGAAGCAATTTTTAGATATTGAAAATGGTAAAGTCACAGTTGATACCTCAACCGGATTAATTATACTACTCAAGGATTTTTGTCACTTCGTCGATTCAAAAAAGTAGCTTATTCGGCGTGTTTTTACGGACATAGAAAAACGGCTCAGAAACCATAATTGACTGAGTGAACGAGCAATATTGGCGACCATAATCAAAGATGTCGAAGTTTTCAACGTAACAATTCAAAATTTTCTTCCCGGAGAGTTGTTATCTTATAAATCAGTTGACACAGTTACAAACCAGGATGATGTAGGCAACTTTTTCACAGAGTTTTTAAATTCTCTGAATTTGCCTGGACTACCACCTCAGAATTTACAATTAAAAGTAGGATCAGTTTTGATTATTCTGCCTAACATTAATCAACCTCGACTGTGCAATGGTACGAGACTGGCTGGAAAAAACCTAATGAATAACGTCATCGAGGCCAATATCATCAAGGGAAAATACAAACGAGAGGGTGTCTCCATCCCGCGTATACCGATAATTCCAACGGATTTGCCATTTTTTCGTCCGTTTGGCCTTTGCGATGACAAGGCCAGTCTTTTAAAGTTTACGGAATCAACTTGAAGTTTCCCTGTTTCGCGCATGGGCAATTATAAGTTGCGAGTTTGCGAGTCGGAAAACTATCTTCTTATATATTTACGCACCGCAAAATAAGACAAAAAATATAGTACATCAGAAAGTCTTAAATTGATTAATTGAATAACTGTGTTGTATTTAATGTATGTAGATAAAAATTTTGTATTAAGTTTTGACCACATTTCCCAAAAATATATGAAGGTGATACGAAGTTTACCGGGTCATCTAGTCTATATATATAAAAACGAGTTTAACTTTTGTGTGTGACCTTATAACTAGAATACGGCTGGATGGATTTTTATATTTTTTTTTTTTTGAAATGAAAGGGGACTATTTGGAGATGGTTTAGAAACAAACTTTTTGAAAATTGGTCCAGCCGAAGTTTTGTAATCCGAGCTACATTTAACATTTAAAATAATACCTCAATCGTGAAGATTAGATAATTATAAACGAAGTTATTAGCAGACGTAATCTAAATACCTTTCGATTTCGTACAACTATCTAAAATGAACGAAACTCTATCAAAATACACCAACACAACCCACACTATAAAATAAATTAAATATACATATAAGACTTTCGAATTGATTTTTCGACACTTTGTCTGTGGAAAAAATTATTTAATTATAAATTTTTTTAAGGCATATGTCTGTTTGTAATTTGTTTTTTTTTTTTTTTTTTTCGTGAAAGTGAGGCTCGGAAAAAACTTTGTTTTTAATTGGTGCAACGTTCTAGCAGCAAGTGTTTTTTCGTTAAGTTTTTTAAGTTTCAATTTTCAGCTTTGTTTAAGATAAGTAAAATGGTTTTCTAAATTATTTTTCAAAATCGTGGATTGTGAATTTTTCTTGAGTAGGTTATTGCATTATTTTTTAAGTTGTGTAGATATATCCAATAATTTAATATATATTTGATTTAGTATAGCGAAGAATGGAAGGCAAAAAAAGTTATTATAAGGAAGAATCAGATGGAGTTATCAAGCAATGGCAGTGCAAAAAAGAACAGCGTAAAAAATAAATAAAGGACCAAAAGGAATGGTTCGAGCATCACATAGAACAAAAAAATACTTGAAACAATCGAAATAAAATGCACGACTGGATCGCACGAACTTGCTCTTATGTAAAAGTACTTTGGAATTTAAGATAAATTTATAAATATAAAACATGGATTTAATGAGATAATAATGTTCAAATGCATAAAATTGTCGTCTGGTTTCCGGAAAAGTATGAATTTATGCCAATAAACCTTAAAAAATCGTTTTATTATTAAATAAATTTTTTATATAAGAAATGTCTCTAAAATTTTTCAAGAAAAAACTGTGAGGTGCGTTCATAGGTTTTGAAGATATTGATTTAAATTTTTTTTTTTTAAACCCAATAAATATTTTTTCGAATATTTTTATATACAATATTATTTTAAACTTAAGGGGACTCCTGCTAAAAGTTTTGGGTTAAAATCCTTAGAGCCGTTAATGAGAAAGTCGAAAATCAATAAAACGGGTCTATGGCAGGTACCCCTAAAAACATTTTGCCCCAAAATTTTTTTTGACCAAAATGTAGTCCATGTCCATAATATCACACTTAATTTTTTTTATCAAAATCGTTAGAGCCGTTTTCGAGATAAATAAGATTTTGCATTACGGGTGTATGGGGGGTAACCTTAGTTTTGGAGCTAAAAAAAAATTTCAATTTCTCCTCTAGGGAATCACCGAAGACCCTTAACTACTCAGATTGAAAGAAATAGGTCCAGGGGTTTTGGCTGTAGTGAGAGGTACAGACATACAGACACACTGAAACATGTTTTTTGTGTACTAAATTTTCCTTAAAATTTTTATAAAAAAAATTGATATGCAAATTGTTAGTATTTAATAAAATACATTTTAAAACGTAATTTAAAAATTTAATCGTGTATCGGTTTTCAAGATATTGAATTTTCAAAAAAAAATTTGTATTATTTTTTTAAAAATCCAAAAACTATTTTTGCGAAAAAAATTTTAGTTTATATTTTTTCAAATGCAAAACAGCTCCTACATAAAAATTTTAGTTAAAATCGTTAGAGCCGTTGGTGAGAAATTCGAAAATCAAAAAAACCGTTATGTGACAGGTACCCCTAATAACATTTCCCCCCAAATTTTTTTTTCACCAAAATATAGTCCATGTCCATAATATCACACCTAATTTTTTTTATCCAAATCGTTAGAGCCGTTTTCGAGATAAATAAGATTTTGCATTACGGGTGTATGGGGGGTACCCTTAGTTTTGGAGCTAAAAAAAAAATTTCAATTTTTCCTCTAGGGAATCACAAAAGACTCTTAACTACCAAGTTTGAAGAAAATACCTCCGGTAGTTGAGGCTGTAGTTCGAGGTACAGACATACAGACATACAGACATACAGACAGACAGACGGAATTGTCGGACCCACTTTTTTCGTCTTCGCTATCATCGTAATGTCAACTTTGATCAAAATCTCGAGTTCGATTTTTTTTCCAAATGCAGAACTTGCCCTATAGTACCTATATCGCAAGTAAAAAGAATGGTAGACCATATTAAAGAAATTGTTGTAAAGTTAGTTAAAGAGAGGGATGCTTTGAAAAAAAATATTGAATCAAAGGATGGTGGTAGTGTACTGCCTTCAACTGATAAACCATCTACATCTAAAAGTCAATTTCAGAAAGTTGATGATGATCGTGAAGAAATGCCCATAAGTGAAATTTTTAAAATTGTTGGCCTTGAAACTGCTTCTAGGATATCAATCAAAACATCTTCGCAAATAAAAAAGTGGCACCGCTGTGCTTGGTATATATATATATTTTATATGCCAGTGATTTAAAAAAGTTGACGGGAGTTTTTCAATGTATAGATTAGGGTGAAGATAATTTGGATTTAAGTTTGATATCTGATTAACTTATGCCTGGAAAATATGGCTTAAAAAAAATGAGAAGGAGAAAAATGCTTCTGCTTCGTCATGTAACAAAATCAAAGACACAAGTTCTATTTCGATAGGTACAATTATTGTTTGGCTTAGATGATTCGATCGATTACATTATTCTTTGAATTCGATGTATTTCACTTGCAGATTTGTCAAATGAACCATATTAAAATGTCAGTGCTTCTCTTTTAAATCCATCATCAAATGGATCATTGGCTCTCGCAATAATAATTTCAACATTTTCAATTTCGAATTCGTTTGAATTATGGCACAACCATCAAGATGAATTGTCAGATGATATTTTACGTAGATTACGTACTATTAATTCAAATCCAAATTTGGTAATTAATCCGGAAATCCACAACGAAGCTCTTATTTTGATTGAAGATATTTGTATGTCAATTATTGCAAATAAAGCTTTATCTCAGTTGGGAATGATAGCACCTAATCGTTCGGCGCAAGATTTATTCAACATGGAAATGCGGCGTAAATTATGTTATGATTGTGTTGAATTGGAGGCATTTGTAAGGTCAAATGTTCCAAAATTAAATATTGAACAGAAGCATGTAGGGTAAACTGCCCAATTGTTGGCACCCCCCCAATGATTGGCACTTACAGTTTAAATTACTCGTATTAATAACATTTAAAAGTTTTCTAATAAAATCTTTTTAAAAATATTAGCCTTAGTCTATTTCTGATGATTTGGCATCATTTCTTTTGGCATCTGAAGTTAGTAGCAATTAAAAAAACGCTGTTAAAAATTTATAATCAAGTTCGCGCCAAATTTAATGTGAAACTTGTGAAAACCGTAAGGAAAGTGGTGACATTGTAGTGTAATTTAATAATAAATTTAAGAGGAAAACCATTGTCAAGTGCAGTTATTATAAAAAACTTAACTATAACAAAGAGGTTAGTTCTTTTTATTTTAATATTTTATTAAAAATATAGTTTTTATAAGGGGTGTCAACTATAGGAATGTAAATCCATCAAATTTCCATTTATTGGCACATGCCAATCATTGGATGAGGTGCCAATCACTGGGTTGATTGGCACTATACCAATCTTTGGATACCATGCCAATCATTAGAAAAAGTGCCAATCATTGGCTATTGGCACTGTGCCAATCATTGGTAAATGAATAAGTTATAGATTTTCATAATTTTGTATCAATTTTAACTTTAACTTTTTTATCAATCAATAAAAATCTTATCTAATCTCGGCCTCAATTTAAACATAATGTAACTTAAAAGACTTAAATATAATTATAAAAATAAATTACCTTTTATTTATTAAATTATATAATTGAGTTATACTATTTGTTTATTTTGTTTTTATTGGTTTTAATAAACTTTAAAAATTAAACAAAATCAATGTGCCAATCATTGGTTTGTTCAGTGCCAATGATTGGAAAATGGTGTCAATCATTGGTAAAAGGACATTGTTTTACTTTTTATTAATTATTTATTAATTTTAACAAAAAATAATGTATTTAATGTTTTTCACTAAACAAAAATATAATTAAAAATAGAAAAAAATTAAAAAAAACTGTCGTTTCTTAATTCCCATAAGTTATATAAGCCGAATAAGTGGTGAGTAACCTTAAGGTGCCAATGATTGGTCGGTTTACCCTATATGATACAATCTTTGGTGTTCGTAATGAAAGAGGTGCAATGTTTTTTTTAGATGTATCTGGTGGAACTGGAAAAACATTTTTGATTTCATTACTTCTAGCGTCCATACGATCAGTATCCCAAATTGGATTGGCACTCGCTTCTTCTGGAATTGCAGCAACTTTATTGGAAGGCGGTCGAACTGCACATTCTGCACTTAAATTGCCATTGAACATGCATGCTACTGAAACACCTACATGTAAAATTTCTAAGAATTCAGGCATGGCAAAAGTTTTGCAGAAGTGTAGTATAATCGTTTGGGATGAATGTACGATGGCTCACAAAAATTCTTTGGAAGCGTTAGATAGAACGTTGCAAGATTTACGTGGGAATCAACGGGTTTTTGGTGGTGCCTTGATATTGTTAGCAGGTGATTTTCGCCAAATATTGTCTGTTATTCCTCGATCTACAGCTGCTGACGAATTGAAAGCGTGTCTGAAATCATCGTATTTGTGATGTAAAAAAACTAAACCTAACTAAAAATATTCGCGTTGAATTAGAGAATGATCTAACAGCAGCCGAATTTTCTAAACAGTTATTGGATATTGGAGATGGAAAATTACATGTTAATAATTCAACTGGCTTAGTAAAGTGCTTTACACATGAGCTGCGAACTGCGAATGCGAATAAATCTTTTTAAGCAATTTTCACAGCTAATATCAACTTTTGTTTTGTTTTAACTTTACGACGAAGTGAATTAATGATCGAATCAACGATTTAAAAGGAAAACACTGCATAAAATAACTATAAATTGAAATATTTTGTATTTTAATATTTTTTACGCGACCAACAACGTATCTTCTGCGAACTGTCAAATGTAAATTCGCAATCCACATCTAGTGAACGCATTCCACAAACCGGCGACTAAAAAATTCGTTCGAACCTAACCTCAAATGTATAACATCTCTACTGTGTTGTGTTGCTAGACGGAAAATTAAAAAAAAATGAGTGAATCTATGGAAAAAAGGGTAAAATAATTTAAAATAATATAATTGGTAACAAATGAAACTGCATAAAAACCACCTTTTCTTTAAATATTTTTTCTTAGCACTCATTTTACTTTAATTTATTTACTTTTGGTTTTGTTTTGTTGACAATTCGCACTGTTCGGCGACCAAAAAAATTACTCATGTGAAAGAAATGTCAAAATTCGCGACCATTCGCAATTCGCAGTTCGCAGTTCGTGTCTCATGTGTAATGCACTTAACACTACCAACCAATTTCTGTCGAATGACTCAATCAAAACAAGAATTGATTAATAGTGTATTTCCAAATATAGCACAACAACTCAATAATCATATTGGTTGAGTGAAAGGGCAATTTTGGCTGGAAAAAATAAAGACGTAAATGATATCAATGCAGACATTCTGAATAAAATACCAACTCAATTTTTTGCATACAAGTCCATCGACACAGTTATAAATCAAGATGATGTTGTGAATTATCCCACTGAATTTTTAAATTCTCTTGATTTGCCTGGTTTGCCACCACATTATCTACCATTAAAAGTTGGCGCGCCGATAATAATGCTACGCAATATTAATCAATCTCGGCTTTGCAATGGTACGAGTACAAGACTTGCAGTAAAAAGGTTGTTTAAGAATGTGATCGAAGCAACAATTTTAAAAGGGAAATACAAAGGTGAAGTTGTCTTAATTCCGAGAATTCCAATGATTCCAACCGATTTATCATTCGATTTCAAACGTCTGCAGTTTCCTATACGACTTGCTTTTGCCATTACGATTAATAAGGCACAAGGCCAATCTTTGGGAATATGCGGTATTAACTTAAAGGTTCCAGTATTTGCGCATGGGCAACTATATGTTGCATTTTCACGTGCAGGCAAGCCATCTGCCTTAATAATTTTAACAGATGGAAAAACAAAAATATAGTATATCAAAAAGCACTAGAATAAAATGTATTAAAAATTGAACATAATACAAATAAAATTTTTTTGTATGTTGTATTGAATTAGTTATTTTATAGCACCCGGCGAAGCGGGTGTATTTAAGCTAGTTATTTTATAATAAGGGTGTAAGTGTGAAGTGTGAAGGCATTCCTGTTAGACTAAATCGAACTTAACCTAATCTTATATATGTATACATATATGTACAGTGGATCAAAAAAGAAATCGGACATACAAGTTTTGTCTCTTTAAATCACAAAATAAACTTGATGAAGGTTTGAAAATAGCGTATTTTTGCACTTATACATAGTTTTTACTATAAACTCTGGATATTTAGCAAAAATTACAGTTTTACTAACAAATTATCATCGAAATTCAATATAAAAGAAAATAATCGCAAATTTAATATCAAAAAAGAAATCGGACACTCTGTGTTATACTCATTTTTTTTGTTTTTAACGGGACAAATATAACACTTTTAGGTTCTTAAAATACCGTTACATTTGTCAGATGTTTATTTGATTTGAATTTAATGCGTTATTATTAATAAGGTCAAAATGGAAGAAAAATGTTGATATACAACGATAGAAGTACGAAAAATAGTGATAAAAATTTTTAAAAAGGTAACTCTGTACGTGCTATTGCAGAAATTGTAAAAAGAAGCAATTCTACGATAGGAAACATCATAAAAAGATTCAAAACAACAAAATCTGTTGAAAATTTACAAAAATCTTGAAGACCAAAAAAGTTTACTGCAGGCGATGAACGTTGGATATTGTAATAAGTTAAAAAATAAACCCCAAATAGGTGCACCAAAGTTGACGGGCGTAGGTAATGAAATACCTGCACTAAGATATTAACCCTGAAACCGTAAAAACAGTGCTGCGAAAAAGTAATTTTCATGGAAGAGTGGCAAGAAAAAAACCTTTTATCAACAAGAAAAACCGAATCAAGAGAAATAGTTTATAAGGAGCTACCAAAAGACGGATTTGTCATTCTGGAATCGTGTTTTGTCTCTGACGAGAGTAAATTTAATATAACAGAGAACAAAACACGATTCTAGAATGAGAAATCCGTCTTTTGGTAGCTCCTTATAAACTATTTCTCTTGATTCGGTTTTTCTTGTTGATAAAAGGTTTTTTTCTTGCCACTCTTCCATGAAAATTACTTTTTCGCAGCACTGTTTTTACGGTTTCAGGGTTAATATCTTAGTGCAGGTATTTCATTACCTACGCCCGTCAACTTTGGTGCACCTATTTGGGGTTTATTTTTTAACTTATTACAATATCCAACGTTCATCGCCTGCAGTAAACTTTTTTGGTCTTCAAGATTTTTGTAAATTTTCAACAGATTTTGTTGTTTTGAATCTTTTTATGATGTTTCCTATCGTAGAATTGCTTCTTTTTACAATTTCTGCAATAGCACGTACAGAGTTACCTTTTTAAAAATTTTTATCACTATTTTTCGTACTTCTATCGTTGTATATCAACATTTTTCTTCCATTTTGACCTTATTAATAATAACGCATTAAATTCAAATCAAATAAACATCTGACAAATGTAACGGTATTTTAAGAACCTAAAAGTGTTATATTTGTCCCGTTAAAAACAAAAAAAATGAGTATAACACAGAGTGTCCGATTTCTTTTTTGATATTAAATTTGCGATTATTTTCTTTTATATTGAATTTCGATGATAATTTGTTAATAAAACTGTAATTTTTGCTAAATATCCAGAGTTTATAGTAAAAACTATGTATAAGTGCAAAAATACGCTATTTTCAAACCTTCATCAATTTTATTTTGTGATTTAAAGAGACAAAACTTGTATGTCCGATTTCTTTTTTGATCCACTGTATGTATATTATGCATAGGACTACACATTTTATTATACATAAATGTAAAATGATTTTCATTCCTTCTATATTACCGAGGTCACTTCGACGACACAATCAATCAATTTTTTTTTTTGTATAATGTAGAACATACTTTTGGGAAAAAGAAGGAAAATCAATGCTGTTTTTATTTTTTTGTTTTGTTATACTATTACATAAATGCCTATGAGCACTACGACGTTTTAAATACAATCAGAATTGCACGGCACAAGTTGGAATTAATAGAAGTATACAACTAATTTTCGTTGGAATATTAGATTGAGAATAATGTGGTTGCTATATGATGAAGTTGCACTGGTGACGTTCAATTTAAAGTCAGCATAGATAGAAATTAAATTATTAATTCTTATTATGTCGCTTGAACACTCACATTTGAGTCAGCAGTTATGCATGCATTATAGCCACCATCAATATATCAGCATTTATACATTTTTAATTTAAAATGAAAACAGTTAAAGACTTTCTCTAATACTTTAACACTATTTGCAGTATCTCCTTGACTTTGTATTCAAAGAATTAAAAAAAAAAAACTATCAGAGTGTGTAGGCTTCGTCGCAAAGGTCAGTTAAACCTTCGAAATTGCAGACTTTACAAATAAATTGAAGACGAAATATGAAGCCATCCAAGTCAAAGAAAAACCTTCAATTGTATGGTCTGTTATTATGCTGCTTTTTTGATTTGTTTAATTAATGTTTTAATTGCGATACAATCATAAAGGGTGGGCTAAATACAAGTTTCTTTTTAAAAAATGCAATAAAATAAACAAAATTGAAGTTTTTTCATGTATTATGGCTTTATTAGTAAGAGCAAACATTCCCATTAATTATGGAACACAACGTCATTCAAGTGGATTGTCGTGCGAATTAAATTACTGAGTCAATTGGACCTTGTAAGAGAATAATCCGAGATCTTTGTGCAGAATTCTCTTCAGACTAGTGCGTGAAATGTTGAGCTGTTGAGATCGATGGCGAGTTGATTTTCGTGTTACTTGAACGACGTTGTGTTCCATAATGGGAATTATACATGGAAACAATTTTATTTTGTTCATTTTCATGCATTTTTAAAAAGCAACTTGCATTTTTTTACAATTAGCGCGCACTCAAGAGATTATGAAAACGAGATGCCGATGCACTTTGGTTTTAGATGCTTGTACATCATAAAGAAGAGGAAAAAATCGAGTGGGTAAAGAGAGAAATAAATTTTTGTAATAGAACTGCCTCCAGCGGGCCCACTGCAAAGATACTGCACTGCAATACGATACTGAAGCATTGACCGAAACAGTTCGTTCAAATGTTCTGCAATTGAATGAACAACAAAGAATTGCGAACGATACTTTGATACTTTGGAGGCTGTGAACAGTGGATCAGGTGGAATTTACTTCATTGATTCTCCCAAGAGGACTGGAAAAACTTTCCTAATTTAATTGCTGTTGTCAAAGATCAGATCGCAAAATGAAGTAGTCCTAGAATTGGCTTTATTTGGAATAGCTCCAACATTGTTAGAAGGTGGACGAACTGCACATTCTGCCTCGAAATGACCACTAATCATGCAAATCAACGAAGCACCACTTTGCAACATCGCCTAAAACAGCTCAATGGCGAAGTTTCTACAGATATGCGAATTCATCGTTTGGAATGAATGTACAATGGCTCACAAGAGGTCACTGGACAGAACGTTAAAAAGATCTTCGTGACAACCAAAAGCCATGATTCTGTTGTCAGGTGATTTCTGTCAGACTCTTCCGATTATTAACTGATCAACTGTTGCTGACGAACTAAACGAATGTTTAAAATCATCAACACATCACACTCCAATTAACAACAAACATGTAAATGTTTTTGCAACAAGATCAAACTGCGATTGTTTTCGAAGCAGTTATTAGATATCGGAAATGGTAAGGTCGCAGTTGATACCTCGACCGGTTTAATTACACTACTAACGGATTTTTGTCACTTCGTCGACTCAAAAGAGAAGCTTATCCGGCGTGTTTTTACGGACATAGAACAACAGTTCAGAAACCATAATTGGCTAAGTGAACAAGCAATATTAGCGACCAAAAAGAAAGATGTCGATAATCTCAATGCAACCATTCAAAATTTTCTTCCCGGAGAGTTATTTTTTACAAATCAGTTTACACAATTACAAACCAGGATGACGTAGTCAACTATCTCACAGAGTTTTTAGATTCCCTGGATTCCAAACGATTTAAAAAAATACAATTTTTGACCACGTAAAGTAAAATTCAAAGAAGGTGTACTCAATTGAGTTCACTGGCCAAAACCGTGATTAATATTCGTCATTAATGAATTTTAAAAAAAATGGATTTTTTAACAATAAATTGCACAAGCTTTTATGGTAGACGGTATCCAAACCTCTACATGGCTGTTGATGATATCCAAGATAACGGGAATAAAGTCGACATTGTAGTTATTCCACTGGATGTGGATATCCAAACGGATGAGGAGGACTTATGTGAGGATGATTTATTTGATTCTACTATTCCGGTTGACATCCCAGGAGCGGTAGAAATTGAAGTAAACGATGGCTTTGAAAGCGAAGACGACATTCCACTTGGTAATTTAAGGACAGGCATTATAAATAGGGGTGAGTCACAATGTACAACTCCAAAATGGTCAAATCATGTGTTGTATTCCACTGAAATGAATGGAACATTTCATTATTTGGTAAATTTGGCAAAACTGAAAGAACAGTTGGAATTGAAAGATGTAGTTCAAACCTTTGAACATTTTTTTGATGACGAAGTGACGAATTTGATTATAGAGCAAAATCAAATATATGCACTTGGACAAAACTGTCACACATTCGCCCTTACGAAAGAAGACCTTAAAAAGTTTGTTGGCATAATGCTTTTTTCTGGCTACGTATCACACGTTGCCCCAGGAATCACTCTATTGGTGTTTAGACGAAGATACCAGAATTCCATTGGTAGCTAATGCCATGTCCCGTAATCGCTTCAAAGAAATTAAACGTTTCATTCATTTGGCCAACAATTCTCTTCTTGACAAAACCGATAAAATGGCAAAAGTTCGGCCATTGATGAAAATGGTTTGCCATAACTATCAGCAATGGAACTTTTTCCACGAGAAACTGTCTATTGACGAGGATATGGTTAAGTATCATCACTCCGCAAAGCAATTTATCCGAGGAAAACCTGAAATGGTGGTGGCCATTGTTCACACATATGATCAACTCAATCAATGGTGGTGAATGCATGGCGACTCCATTGTTTGAAAACCAGCGAAAATCGCGATCTACTCAACTTTATAAGAACAATAATTGTGAGAACTAATTTACGGTCGGGGCCTGCAATAAAAGCACCAAACAAATCAACAGTTTTCAAACCTGTGATACGCAGTGAGGGTGGGCACTTCCCCAAAAAAATAAAAAATCAGCTACGATGCAGAATTTGTCACAACAGAACAAGATAGACTTGTGAGAAATGCCACACAACGCTGTGCATCCAAAAGGATTTTTTCAAAATTTTTCACAAATAAGAACATTGTGTACATAGTGATGGAAAAAATAATAGAAACAAGGCTTTACATAATGATCAACCATTAATAACTACATACAATTACGTCTTCCTCGGTTCTAATTTGTATATATTAATTGCACCTAACATGACTTTGAAATGGTGCAGCTGTTTGTTGTCATTAGCTCAAAAGACCTCAACGCGGTTTGATAAAATATTGGTACGATTGTGTAAAAAAAAAGGCTTTTTCTTCTTCAAACGGCTTGAAAATTGAACTAAATGCGCCTGTTTCAAGCCGTACAATAAGAAACCGACTAATAGAAGCAAGGCTTCCTGGAAGGAGTCCCAGGAAAGTACCATTCTTGAGCAAGAAAAATATTCTGCAGAGGATGAATTTTGCAAAAAAACACGCCCACCGAGCAAGTTGGAACAACGATTTATGGTCGGATGAAACAAAGATAAATCGATCCAAGGTACACAAAAAAGGCTGTTTAACATGGTGGAGGGAATATCATGTTTTGGGGGTGTTTCTCAACTTCTGGGGTTGGTCCAATTTTTTGGATAAAAGACAAAATGTGTGCTATTAACTACGTCCGAATCATAAAGTGCCAAGAATAAGGAAGAACTGTGGTCTATAATACAAAATGTATGGTATTCCATACCTTCCGAGACATGCGCCAAGTTGGTTCATTCCATGGGGCGATGTGAAGCCATCATTAAAAATAAAGGCGCAACGACCAAGTACTAAATGAATATGAACCAATTTAACTGTTAAGTTACTCTTTACCAAAAAGAAAAACACAATGGGCCTTACCAATAAACAAATTTAGAGACGACTTTAATATCTGAGCAAAATTAACCGTTATTTAATGGACTCTATATAACTGACCATACATGTTACATTTTATTTTTTTAATTCCGTATAATAAATGGTTCATAATTTAGAGTCCAATTAAATATTAAGTTCACAACATGTATGGCTAACAATATAGAGCTCGTTACATATTGGTTCATTTCACTCAAATATTAAAGTCGTCTCTAAATTTGATTATTGGTAAGGCCCAATGATAATATTGTTTCTATTATTTTTTCCAGGATAAAATGGCTCTTAATATTAATTCTAATTTTTCTGATTACTACTTTTTCTTTTTATTAATAAATTTAATATTGTGTATATTTTAAACTTTATAGCCACTTATTGTATGCATTTTTAGATTTCAATTTCTTTCCAATAAACTTTTTGTTTTAAAAAGACGGCACAGAAGATGCTTGTTTCTATTATTTTATCCATCACTGTATATCATTTGGGTATACACCTGTAAAACCCAAAGTTGAAAAAAAAATGTAAACTTTGAATTTTTCGCTTAATATACCTATCAATAAACATTATTTAAAAGGATTTTCCGTTATTTGGGTTAATGGGTTAAAAGTAGGATCAGTTGTGATTATGCGTAACATTATTCAACGAGACTGGCTGTAAAAAAGCTAACGAATAACGTCATCGAGGCCATGTACATAGGTGTAAAACGTTAGCATTTAACGTATTGAAATGAATAACTAAAAAAAACTCTTCCACATATCGCTTGTTATGTTTTTTGCATCCAAACAAGTCAGAAGGAGTAAAAGTGGGTCATTTGAAATGATAACACAATCAACTTCTTACAGTATAAGTTTAATTTTGAAGACTCATGGTCCCATCGCACTTTGGGGCATGGTTCTTTTAATGTACCACCATATCAAAATTTACTCTGGGCTTTGCCTAGTCTACTTTGTGACGGAATATACAAAATAATTAAAATTGAAAAGCAAACGACCGTTACGCAAAAAAATACCAAATAATAAAACGTGATAAATATATAATGAATCATAACAACAAAAAAAAACATTAAAAATCGCTTTGCCAGCGGGGTTCATCGTCCATGCAAACCCTCCAAAAATTATGTATGAACCTCAATCCAACTTATACTTTTATCTATATTCGTGATTCACCACAGAAATAAACCAAAAATTATTTTCACAAAGAAATCTTCCAAACATTACTCGTCAAAAGAATTTGCTTATGAATTAACTTTCGATGAGGATCTCTGTCCACTCCACAGCGCGAGCAGAACGATGATGACTCAGAGGTAAATAATCTTTCAAGTTGCATTGATAGTCTTCTTTTATTTTCGGATACGCCATGAAAATACCAAATTGGGAACTGAATCTAACTGGGGGGACTGGTACTGATTACGAGATCTTTTTGTGCCCATAAATGGCAAGAAAATGTTTTTTTTTTTTCTTGTAATGCATTTGTAATTGATTGACCGCAATCGACATATAAATTATTATGCCATATGCGTGTTTCATAACAGAATTTCAGGAGTAAAAATAGACATTTGTAATGACTCTAGGAATTTGTTTTGTTTAAATTTGTTTGATAAATCGGTGAGATCAAGATGAAAACATGATTCACAGATAAAACTATAAATTCGGAGCAGAATGTTATGTTTGCACGAAAATTATGGATTTATCACGAGAAATTTGGAAAAAAAACTTTTAAAATGTATTTAAAGAAATTATTTTATTGGACTTACCTTATTTGTGTATTTATAGCTTAAGAAAATTATGATAATTTATTGAATTTCGCTAATGCGATAAATTTGTTAACTTTTCTTATTACTGCAAATTTTGTCACTTCACTACGTACTAAGGTGAACGTCAAATAATTTATGACATTTTGGCAGTTGGTTTGCCTTTGTGTGTGACGAAGATAAAAGTGGGATTGGCTGGAGAAACTGAGGGAAAGAGAAAAGTAGATGAATTGAAGATGAAAGAAAGAAGTGACAGATTGTTCACTCCATTCGATACTCGATTCTCGTTTGTTATGAATTGTACTAGAATCGATACAAAAACATTTATACAAGAGATGTGTTCAGAGAAACGAACTTGCCAGATAAATTAGACCTAACAATGACCAGTTATGGACACGTCTAGAAAAAACCCAGAAAGTTACAAATATCCATGGTCATGCATTTCAAAGAAAATTAATTTTCTTTCTGGAAAGCTGATCATTGTTTGAAGAAAGGAAAAAAATTAAGCCGTTATATAAAGGGTGGGCCAAATATAAATTTCTTCTAAAAATGTAATAAAATGAACAAAATTAGATTTTTTCCATGTGTTATGTATGGCTTTATTAGTAAGAACAATCTTTCCCATTAATTATCTGTCAAAGCGGATGGTCGTGCGAATTAAATTGCTGAGTCAATTGGACCTTGTAAGCGAATAATCCGAAATCTTTGTAAAGAATTCTCCTCAGGCTAGTGCATGATATGTTGAGCTGTTGAGATCGATGGCGAGTTGATTTTCGTGAATTGAGTCTCACACACACTTACGCAGCACTTACTATGGAAATAAGATTACAATATTTTCCAACGTTGTTCAAGCGTACAGCGACTCATTTCTTTCCGCGGAGATATGATACTGATTTTCTGTCAAGATTTCGAGGGGGAAACAGCTGTCAGTGTCAAAATTACCTATGATTTAAAAAGAAATCACTAGATGGCATACCTTGTATAAATATGCATAGTGCTCTCATAAACCGAAACAAACGACGCGTCACCTGTGGAGTAAAGTTGAAATGTTTGCTGTAGTGATGTGAAGAGTTGAGGACAATTGAGAAATCAGTAATAGAGAATAATAATATAAGTTAATACTACGTTTTCACCAAGAGATAATCCGATATTTAAAGCAAGAGATTTATTTGGTATTTCCATCGCACTAAAAGAATAAAAAGAAGATTAACTTTGACGGCACTTATCAAAATGCTAATAAAACGAAAGCGAGAGAGAGAGAAAATTTTCATATGTACCAAACGATGAAAAATCATTGAGATGTTTTAGCACGATTTGGATATTAGGTCAGTTCGAATAATAAAACAATTGATCCAATAAACAAGATTAATTTCTAATCTAAGATTTATAGTAAATCCACTTCAAATCAGGATTATCTCTTGGTGAAAGCGTATAATAAGGGAAAATAGAGGATGTTGAACAAAGGACCTTACCAAAAATCAATTTAAGAGATTTACAATTAACCATACCAATAACCAAGGTAATAGTCAGCTTAACGCTAAATATCACCTTAAATTTTAAAGTGAAGAAACTCGTATTTAACTTCGTGATTAAGTATAAGCGCCATTTGTGTACGGTCATTCAGATAGCTCAAAGTAAAAGAAAGAGAAAAAGTAATTCTAGTTTAGAGTCTGTCTCTGTGTAAAATTTGTTATGAATTTCGTGCGGGTTCAATAAAAATGTAAGCAAGTTAAATAAACAAATTAGTATTTGATTATATCCATTTCTTTAATTATTTATAAATTTCAATTTCAGAAAATTTATACTGGGTACATTAATATATTTTTTATCGTCAATTATGTCCTGTTCTTCAGAATCCATTATTATTATTAAATCAAAATAGAATTAAAGCAAAATGTATTTCTTTGTTTTTCAAAATCACACAAATGTCATTGCAGCAAATGTCTTTTTGACAGCGAATGCATTTGATTTTGTAATAAAGCCTTGTTTAGTAAAACGCGGTTTAAACTTAGTTATTCGTTAACGCGAAAATTAACTCGTCTATAAAGTTTAACTTGGTGTTTACATAAGCGCGTGCTTAGCAATGTTGTTTTTTTTTTTTTAAGTTGACTTTGAAAATAATTATTTATTCAAAGAATAACCTATTGTTTTTGTTTTGTTTTTCCATTTTAAGTATTTTTATTTGAACATTGCCCCTCGCGTCTAAGCGGAGGAAAGGACCCCTTTAGATACAAATCTTTTTCTTGAGCCAATTTTCGCAATGTGCCTATTAGGGCCAGAGAAGTAAGTTTCCTATGTTATAAAGCCAACCCTACTCAGGAAAACCGGGATAAGTACATATATTCGACAAACGGAATTTTTGCATGCCCAACAATTAAGGCAAAAAATACAACAATGTCTCTGTAATGTTTAAGCAATTTGGCATCACCATAATTGATCCCCCTCATCAAAAGAGATAGATGCTTCCATACGAAGAACAGCAAATATATATATATAATCGTTACTGTATTAATAAAGTAGTTAGGCAAAACGGACGTGTTTGATTGCTGGTAAATATTAAATATAACAAATAAACAAGATAGTTAACAAAGAACAACTACACTACAGTCTCAAAGGTAGTAAAGATTTGTTGCTCATTTGTAAAAAATGTTCGAAATACTACTTCGTCTTCGGTTCCTACCAAAGAGGAAATATATTACCTAGATAGAGTCACGACTTCGGGGGTTCACTCTCTTTAACCCTACAACCTGAATTGAGAGGAAAAAACCCACAGTCCAAGGATGTGTTAGTTGCCCCATGCATTTTAAATGGGACCAACACAGCTTTGTTCAAATTTTGTGGGTTTTCGCTCAATTGCGCAATAAGTTGAGTAAGTGCGTTTGAATATTCAAAAAAGGAATCCGTTAAATTCAAAAATTTTGAAATACAAAATTTTTTTTATTAATTTTGCTTTTTTTTATCTCTTTATCAATAAAAACTATATTAAATATTAGTTTTATTGCTTCTGGGATGCAAAATCTTAAATATTTATGTATATTTCTGTTAGGCTAGTCGCGCACTGGCAACTGTGATCGAAATCAAATAGTTTAACCACCAGTTGAAAGAGAACCGCGCACCTGGCAACTCTTTACTCACGCTCGCACTCTTTTCTCTCTTACACTTATAAAAAACAGCTCAACTGTTGCGAGGCAATCGTTTAGTTTGTGTCAAACACAAACTTTTTAGTTGTTCGAATCGAGTTGCTCTAAGTGCGCGGTGTCCCATATAAGCCCCATATGTTTCATTTTAGCAACCAAACAGTTGCGAAACTAAAAATTGAATGTGCGTGCCTGGCCTAAGTGCGCGGTGTCCCATATAAGCCCATATGTTTCATTTTAGCAACTAAACAGTTGCGAAACTAAAAATTGAATGTGCGCGCCTAGCCTTAAAAACTACGAAAGTCCAAGCAACAGTAGAATCGCACCCTAGAAATTCAATGTGTATGGTGCCCAACTTTGACCACGGAATATATACTACGTTTATATGCAGTATCGAAAGATCGAGTTGGATTAGGGTCGGATTTTCGCCCTAGGTTTTTCGTCATTTGAGTTGAGAGCTCGATTTGGAGTTGAGTTGAAATGGTGTTGAGCGATTCTGAAACATTTTGTTAAGCCAACTCCTCGACCCAGGTTTTTCGTCACATATTTCTACTCGACACCGCTGAGCAAGTGAGATCGAGTCGAACGAAGCTCATTTCAACTCAATACCCGTTTACAAAGGGTCGAAGTGAGCTTCAAGCTCGCTTCAATACCTCATATAAACGTAGTAATAGACATTAGCAGTCTTATTTACTAACTCGTTTTAGCGACGGAGTAAAGTTACTTCGACTTTACAACGGCTCTAAGCCTGAAAACTTTATTTATAATGAAAATGCACGAGGAATAGTGGTGGAATAAGCTAAAACTGGTTCATAGGAGGTTTAAGGCCGTTTTAGTATCTAAATGTCATTTTGAGATGACATCTTGTGAAATTTACAAAAAAGATTGTAAGCAATTTTTTTTTCGTTTCTTACTAAGACAAAAAGGATAGATATTTTGCATAAATTATTTATATTTTCCAAACGCTCTAATAGTTGTACGGTATTGGGAACGCAATGTGATTTGGTTGGTACATTCATTTATTGGATTTGAATTTTATACAATCCAATTTTAAATATATCCAATTTCAAATATGCATACAATGATAATAAAATGAATAATAATGGAAATCAGCTGGGGTTTGATTTAGGTTATAATAACCAGAGTTTTAGATTTGTCACTTTTTTTCCCAGTATATTTCCAGTATATTTGACATAAGGATGGCGTAGCTAATACTAAGAAAATATATATTTAATAAGGACTTGTTTGACGTGGCGTAAACTCGAAGTAAGCGCTTCGGCTCGGTTTAACTATTCCGAGGTTGAGACCAGTATTAGTGAAAAATTATAAATAAGGCTGTAGGTAATATACATATTTCCTCTATGGCAACAAGAGAGCTGAACATTGTTTGAAGAAAGGAACAAAGTTTAGCCATTGTATAAAGTTGGGCCAAATACAAATTTCTTTTTAAAATGCAATAAAATGAACAAAATTAATTAGGTCAGTTCGAATAAAAGATCAATTGATCCAATGAACAAGATTTGTATGGTAAATCTTGGAGATTTGAAGAAGAATTATGGTAAATGCACTTAAATCCAGGATTATCTTTTGGTGAAAATGTAGCATAAGGCAAAACACAGGATATTGAACAAAAGGCCTTACCAGTAAAAAAAACAAGAAGGTTAAATAAACAATTTATTCCCAGTTTCACAGTGAAACAAAGCAAACTTTCTTTGATTGTTTTTTCTTTGATTCAGATAGAAAGAAAAAAACAATTTAGCTAATCTACCTTCAAAAGAACCGAAGTTCAGATTAAACTGTAAAACCGGGGTGACATTCTGTATCGCACACGCGACCAAACGTTTTCGCGCGTGCGAACAATTTGCTTCATGTAACATAAAAAACGAAAGTTTTCGTTCGCACATGCGAAACAAAATAAACGACAGCTTATTCTTTGACGTTTCTCTTCTTAAATATTTCAGTTTCAGTTTTGTTCTGAAAAAAAAAAGTTTTTAATAAACTAAAAAAGAAGATGATACGCGAATATATTGAATTTTTGAACTATAGTGAAGAAGAACATGAGGATTCGGAGTTACTGAACTTGCCGAGTACAAATAGAAATCTAAGAGTTTTTTTTTCAATTTACTTTGTCAGATCAAAGATGTGTTTTAATTATTTGTTGAAAATTATTTTATATTTGTTTACAACAATATATGTATGTAGCTTTATTCAACGATTTCGGTTGAATAGAAAAGCCTACAAATATGTGTTGGAGAATATACGTATAAAATCAAACAAACATTTATTTTGCATCACATTTTGCACAAAAATACAATCTGTCACATAGTGATGAGTCTTCTTGACATTTTATGTGTATACAAATTTACTTTAATCGATATTTAATGCTTTCTTATTATTTATGTCTTTTTTACTTAAAAATCAACAAAACTAATGTTAATTGATATTAAAATCCCAAGAAAATAAACTACGTAGCTTCTTTTTCTTAATTTTACCTCATTTCATTTCTTAAATCGTGTACATGACATCGATTTTCTTGAGTTGTATGTATCGATTTAAATTAATGTTCCATCCTTCCAATTATCTGATAGCTGTCAGCATCATAGAAGTATGCAATCAAATTTGTTTGGGTTTGAAGCATAAACGAACACAGAACCAAAAACGAAATGCGATACAGAATGCCAATTATCGCTTTCGCACATTTTCTTTCGTTTTTGAAAAACGATCAATCGCTATCGTTTCGTTTATTACAGAATCTGCCCCCCGGATGAGTAAAACTTCAAATTTAAACTCCAGTTCAGGTTCAGCTGAACTTAAGTTTAAACTTCCATTAAAATTAAATTAAAAATTAAATTAAAAATTAAAATATTTATATCGTCAAATACGTGCTGATTGTCGGAACTCATTATTATTATTAAATCAAAATAGAATTAAAGCAAAATATATTTCTTTGTTGAGCGAAAATTAACTCATTTTTAAAGTTTAACCTGGTGTTTACATAAACGTATGTTTAGCAATTACTTATTGGTAAGGCCCTATCTAGCGGACTTTGAAAAAAAAAATTTGTTTCTTTTTTTCCAAAAAGTTGAGTTTGAAAATTATTTATTCATAAAGGTAGTACACATTTTTCGGTCATTTGTAAAAAATGTTCGAAATACTACTTTGTCTTCGGTTCCTACGCTCGTCTTCAAACTTCAATGAAACTATTTATGCCAGTTCATAAGAAAAAGCGAATGTGCTTGCAGTTCAGTTTGCTATCAATTCGACTCTGTCAAATAGTGTCATGATTCCGCCTGTAATTGAGAGCGTTAATTATTATATGGGACAAATCTTTTTTCGCACTCGTACAGTTGCAAGAATATTGAAAGATCTCGATGTACACAAATCCGCTGGCCCGGATAGTATCGCCCAATTGTTTCGAAGATGTGTTCTTCAACGCTGGCAAAACCATTGCGTAAGCTTTTCCATATGTCTTACTCTATGGTCTCTTTAAGAGTCGATGAAAATCAGCATTTATCCAGCCTTCTTATCTTCTCTTTCTAACTATCGTCAAATTGCACTTACATTACTTCTTTCATGGAAACGCAGATAAATTATCAGCTCAAGAAATATCTTGAAGAACAAAAACTTTTCAATGACCGGCAGTATGACTTTCGTAGAAATAGGTCTACGGGTGACGTGATCGTATATCTCACTGAACAGTGGCACAAATCTTTACATCGTTTTGGATAAAGTAAGATTATTGCACTTGATATTTCAAAAGCATAAGTTTGGCAACAAATGCGTTCATTTGGTATTGATAAATCTCTTCTTCATTGGATTATAAACTGCATTTCGAACCGCTCAACACAAGTTGAGTTGGACGGTTTAGGTCTGAAATCCACAAAATAAATATTGGTATGCCACAGGGCTCCGTTTTGTCCTCAACTCTCTTTCTCATATTCATTAATGATCTTTTGTCTGAAACTTCTAATCCATTAAATTGTTTTGATGACGAAAGTACTCTCAGCTTCTCATATTCGTTTCACGATACAAGTCCTAGCCGCACTACATGAATTTGCCTTACCGCCCTCCCAATATGATATTCAGACATTCAAAAACAAGGTGCACCGGTATCTCCTTTCTTTCTCTTCATTAACATAACGCCCGCGCTGTGTTGAAAACATTTAAAGGGTAATCATAATCCCTTGAGCGCGGGTAGATTATAAAAAAAAAAAAAAAAAAATGTCGATGAACATTGGTCTTGAATGTTTGCCAATTGAAATGTCAAAGAAAACCATGGCGGGTAAATTATTCCATATATGTGTTGTGCGACTAAGAAACGAATCTCTGTATTTGACGGTACGAAAAGGGTGACACGGGTGAACTGATTAAGGATAAGAATGCAACTGACTACTTCGAGTGAATATTGTCTTTGAAAGAAGCGATAATACTAGGAAATACGTGGTCCTACGCTGGTCTTTCCAACGAAGATCGTGCCGACATAACACAACATTGTGGGAAACAGATTTAGCTAGAACCGTTACAAGGAGACTCGGAGAAGTTGGATTGAAAGGTTGCAAGGCGAGGAAAAAGCCATGGCTTTCAGAAAAAACAGAAAGTTGCGGCTAGACTGGGCAAAAAATACCAAAACTTTACTAAAGTAGATTGGAGTAACGTTTTGTGGTCAGATGAATCAAACTTTGAAGTAAGCATTATAATGAAGGCCCGAACTCGGAAACTTTAAAAACTGTTTTAAATTGCCATCCACTTAGTTATTTTGAGCTTTTGAAAAAGGTTATTTTTTTTTATTTTTACAGGTTTTTGGAAACCCAGGTGTGACCTTTATGAAGCGGCGAGTTGGTGAGAAATACAACCCAGAATGCAAAATGTTCATTTGTGAGCGTCGCATGGACTCAAAAAAATACATTAATTTGATGGAAAACACGCTGATGCCATCCTTCCAGCATATTTTTGGTGATACAAATATGCGGGGCGTGTTGTTCCAGCAAGACAATGCGCCCTGTCACAAGTCCGGCCTCTCAATGAAGTGGTTTGCTGAAGATGCCATTGACCTGCTTTCATGGTCTGCCCATCCCCAAGATTTGAACCCAATTGAGCATCTATGGGGAATTTTAAAGCGTAAAGTCCAAAAATACCCAACAACATCAAAAGAGATGCTCAAAAATGTTCTTGAGCAAGAATGGCATCTTTTTGGGGGTGCCTAATACATTTGGCCAAGACTGTATATCAAGCCAGAAAATTATCGTCCGAAAAAACTATCATGTGAGAAAAAATATCATGCCAGAAATATATCGTGCGAGAAAACTATTATGGGAGAAAACAATATTGCGAGACAAATATCATGCGACAAAACAATCATGCGAGCAAATCGTCATGGGAGAAAACAATCACGCGATAAAAACCGTCTTGTGAGAAATATATTATGTGAAAAGAACTATCATGCACATGCGCAATAAAACCAAAGACTAAAGGGCTATTCACATGAGAGCGACCAACGAATAAAAGAACAAATGGGATTTAAAACTTTCATAATCCTAAATTTTTTCACAAAAACTATACAAAGTGGTAGCAAACAAATTGAAATTAATATTAAGATACTAAAATTTGCTAAATGATACAAATGCCAAAAAAACCCATTTATTAAACATGTGGACATGGATATTAAATTTTAGGGGGAGTACATTTAGATGCGAGAGGAATTCTATTGGCAGTAAACTACTGAAATGCTTAAAATGTATGATGTAGCTGCAATTCGACCGACTTTTAAGTTTTGAACGGTACAATTTTGATCCAAAATTAAAGTGACAATTTAAGAAAAAGAAATGCTTTGATTCGAGTATGGTTTTCTGTGAAAACAGTCGGGCCTAATGACCTACATCTCTCAACTATTTCTATATGTTCGTGTTGTTTGCATGAATAAAGGGGCAATTTCTGCCGAGTCTGAACGACAAAGATGAGAAGCACTTTTTCGAGCAAAGAAATACTTTCATTTATAAAGCATCAATATGATCTTTCATTTTGCTAGGAAGTGAAGAATTCTCCAAAAGTATTTCCTGTTATGAAAAAGTGCTTCTCATCTTTGCCGTTCAGACTTGGCAAAAAAGTTTAAGTCCACTCCATTTCTACAAAAAACACGAACAGAGGAATAGTTGCTACTGAAGAACAGGCAATACTTGTTGGCTTTCAGACATAAGGCCAAAGTCTCACAATGAGCAACGAACGGCACAAAAATTAAAACATATGAAATTGTATGATTGAGGCCACGCCTCACAAGTTTCAAATCTGTTCTATTATTTAAGTGTAGTGCTGAGCAGCAGAAAAAAAAAACTAACGCAGATATTTTAATTTTATCTGCGCAAAGCTGGTCTGAAATATAGCAGGAATTTGGATAGAATAAAAGATTGAATCAAATGATTGTATTAGTATAGCTTTATAAATTGTCTGAGTCATTCTGCATATTTTCGAAAATTATTATATTTTTCGGTTAATTCAATGCACACCAAGTCTTGTGCATGTGGTTCTAACAACGGTTGAGATTTTGGGATTTGACCATGATACACTTTTTATTGTAGGTTTTCCTTAGCCATGCCAATAACCCACACAAGATAGTTATTCTTAAAGTCAACACAAACTGTGTCATCGCTAAAATTCAGCTTGATCCATATGCCAGAGTCATCGAAAATCGAAGCTCTGCGGTCATGTCACCCCATATATGGGATATTCGCAAACAAATTTTGACATCTAATTGATCAAAAAATGTCAACTAGATTCAGAAATTGGTTAGCTCTAGAAAATTTTTGATTAAGGCTTAAGGTTTTGCAGGGTCACGCGCGATTTTTGGCATCTCATGTGTGGGATATTCGCAAAAACAGTAAATCATCCGAAAGATCAATATACCTTACCTATCGTGATAAAAGGTCATTTTTTTCAGTAATTTGTCATCCATTTGGGTCATGAAATAAACTATGCGATTAAAAAGGTCAAAAAATGGTCACAAAATTCAGCTCATTTTAGTAATTGGTCAGCTATGTATTTTTTAATTTTTGTTTTTAATTTTTTCAGGTCAACGATTTTCGGCACCGCATGTGGGATATTCACAAAAAATGTATACCACCTGATAGCCTTCTAGATCTACGAGGGTGGTCCGGTAAGTACTTAGCCCGATGGTGCCAGTATCACAAGAGAGATTTGCTATCGTCTAGTACATTTTCTTAGACGGTCATTGTCAAAATTTCAGCCGAATCGGACTCGTAGTTTTGTTTTGACCACATGTGGAAGCCAGCTTGATCACGAATTCTAGAAAATTGGAAAAAGAGCAATATTGGTCGGTGATTCGATTCTCGTTTTTGGAAGGGAAATCGCGCAGCAAAATTAAAGAGCACTTGGATGCTGTTTATGGAGACACTTTTCCTTCGCTGGCGCCCGTCAAAAATTGGTATAAAGAGTTTTAACATGGTTGCACATCGGTTTTTGATGAGCGCCGCTTAGGTGCCCCAAAAATAGCTACCACGGAGGATCACGTATCAAAAATCCAAGAAAAATGTTCAGCGGTGAACAGATACCTGTTGTTGTTATAACTGGGTTAGTTCTTGTGCGCCTAGGGAAAATAATTTGTTTCTTTATTTAAAAATATTTATTACATTTTATTTTCTAATTAATTATTTATTGTCTTTTCTATATTTGCGTTTAGTTTTTTAATTTAGCCAAATCCAATTATCAAAATTTCACTTCGAAGCTTATTTATTTTAAAGTTGTCTATCTTAATATTAAGTTCTGTTATAATTAACTCAAGATGATACTAATAAAATCTTTTTTTGACCAATTGTTCGTCAATTAAATGGCATACTTTTCTCGCGAATATCCCATATATATGGTTCCAAAATCCTAGTACCGCAGATTGGACCTCTCAGAAGCACGCCATCTATCTATGGCCATTTGAACGAATGTCATGTTTCACACCTAATGTCATATGGGTGTATCAATTATTTAATTTTACCATCTAGCCATTCCTATTGGAAATCCCTTAAATATTTGGTTAACAAATTTTAAGCCTTATAGCATCACCATACCAATAAAACCTGATCTATTTAAATGTTCCCTTTCACTATGAGTTCCCGAGCTCCAATGCAACTTTATGCAATTTATTTTTTTTTGGAGACAAGAAAAAAGTTGAAGAAGCTTCTTTAACATTCCCAGTTAATTTTTTCTCAGATACATGTTTGACTTAACACGATTAAGAATATATGTAACTGTGTTGCTATGTTTCATCAAGAAACTTTCATCATACGTCAAAGAACTTGCGTGATATCTCTCAGAAGTGTTTTATACTTCCGGCTTAATAGGAATGTGATTCCTGTTGATTTTTTTATGTAAATCATATTAAACATCATAAAACTCCGACATCCGATGGGTAATTAATCCGTTGCACTAAAACCAAGAGCAAAGAACATCTTACACAAGAAAACAACCAGCACTAGCATCCATCCAAGACGTTCGCTTCCTTAGAATATATCTTGCATCAATCTTATGGGTTCGGTAAAGTGTGATTGGAGTTTACCTTATAGTAAACAGAAAAAAAACCTGTAGGATGCAATGCAATACTTTGCAACAATATCAGTTCTATCTATCGTTGGCGTAAAGATCAATGATCGAACAGAAATACACCAGTGATTTCTCGATTGACAGTTTTACAAAAGAGAAAATAAAAATTAATCTTCATGATGCACTCAGCCGTATCCCAATCTCAACGTTTCTAGAAAGGGTATTGCTTGACATCGATGTACGACTAGGTACCTATATCTGGAATAGAAAGGGAACATTTTCTCGATATCGTATAATATTGGACAATGACTGTGGAATCCGATACATCGATCATACAATCGTTCCTACTGTTGACAATATCCGGTATCTTGTGTTAGCGTGTTGGGAGTGTTTTTTGTTTGCAATTCTGTTTGTTTTTTTTTTTTTTTTGTGAAAGAGAACGTCTTAAGCAACCGTGACCGGGACAAGCACTGTAATTATATATAACACGTTTAATTATTTTAAACACGTGATAATCCCAAAGTTCCTGGCTAATCACATTTAACCTCAGTAATATATTTTATTGAACAGTGGCCCTTAATCCGGATCCACAAGATGCTTTGCTCGTTGTGATTTGTGAAGTTTCAATCGATTTGAGACCTATAACCAGCACATCAATTAAAAGTGAATAAAACGGGTATGCTCACTCTTATTTTCAATCTCAAGATAAAGACCACATATCATATTTCTTCTTCTCTAAAATTGAACTAAGCGCCATCTAAGCTCTAAACATTTCAACAATTTAAATGAATTTTATGTTCTCTCTGATTGCTGACCTGAATTCACTCTAAGTTTTATTGTTGTTTACGTGTTCAAATTATCTGATTAGGCTTTTAACTCCTTCAAAAAAAAAAAAAAGACGACTAAAGTAAAAAACCAATTCTTTTGACTTGACACCTCTTTATTTAAAAAAAGAGATATTTCGACAAAAATTGAATTTAGTCGAATTGAAGACTAAGAGGAAGCGTTTTAATAAATTTCTTCGCAGGCAAATATTGACAATGTTATCATACAGTAAGGGGAAATCTACTACGCTGAGGATAAATTTAATCTCAACTACAACAAAAAGAAGATGTGATTCAGGACCTGACAGCTGTTTCCCACTCGAAATCTTGATAAAAAGTCGAAGAACGAAATGAGTGATCGCTTTACGCTTTAACAATTATTTTAAAAGTGAGTGCTGGGAAGCCCACTTGAATGACGTGGTGTTCCATAATTAATGGAAATGTTTGATCCTACTAATAAGGCCCTAATACAGGGACAACATTTTATTTTATTCATTTTATTGCATTTTTAAAACGAAACTTATATTTGGTATATATACATCCAGTATTCTTTTATCAGTCGAAATTTTGCACGATTGTGGAGCTTCCGCTTCACGTCGCATATATGAAACTGATTCCGTTTCTCGAAGCCTTCTATAATAAGTTCCAAGCACTCCGCTAGGAAGTCGTCGGTTAGGATAAAGTTCATGAAATCTTTGTCGCGTTTATTGCAAATTTCCATTGCACATAAATGTAATAAATACGTATTCTACCAATCATGGCAAAAGCTTTCGAAAAACTACTCCTAAAAAAGGCTTAACAAAATAATATAAGAAAAAAGACTTACCCCGAAACAGCAGTTTGGATTTAGAAATCAACATTTTACGATAGACCAAGTGCATCGAATAACGGATGTTGCAGAAAAAGCACTTGAAGAAAAGCAAGTATGTATAGCTCTATTTTAAGATGTTGCTCAAGCCCTTGATAAGATTTGGCATTTGGAACTTGAGTACAAATATAGGAACCTTCCCAGATAGTATTACGAAATACTGAAATCCTACGTTACGAACCGATTCTTAAGGGTACGTTACGACTAAAATTACTCGGAACTAAGAAAAATTTAAGCCAGTGTATCCCAAGGGAGTGTCCTAGGACCGACCCTGTATTTGTTATATACTAGGAATTTTGAGTAGACACCAACGCTATAATGGCCACCTTTGCCGGCGATACTGCAATTATGCGTTACGAAGAATACAGAAAAAGTGCAAAATTCAGTCCAAAGAGTTAAAGATTGCATGTAACGATGGCATATCAAATTAAATGAAACAGAATCAACGCATATAAGCTTGACAAACAAAAAAATAAATAGTGTTCCAATTTGTATCAACTGTAAAGCTTTACCTTATGATTATACTACCAAATGCCTGGGAATAACTTTGGATGTAAAGCTAAAATGGAAAGAGCATATCAAAGAGAAAAAAGAAGAACTAAACTACTCGTATAAAAAATAATGTTACACAAGCAAGTGCTGAAACTCGCTTGGACGTATGGTATTCAGCTATGGAGCTGTACAAAGAAAACAAACGCTGAACACATCCAAAAATTCCAAAACAAAGTCCGTCGTGGAATAATAAATGCCCCTTGGATAAGAAATAGCGATCTGCATCGTGATCTTCAAATAGAAATGGTCACAGAAGTGGTTAAAAAACACGCTCTATCACACAACTGCGAAATCATACCAACTACGAGATGGGAACCGTCTTAAATGTAAGATTTGTTCGGAGGTTTAGAAGCACCAAACTGATGGTCTAAAAGCTATGGGCCAAGGACTTATAAAGCGTTTTTAGAAGATTTCCAGATTTGTTTGTAGAAGCAGACCTTTCAAATAGCGTTTCTAAGAAAATTGTACATCTGCGTAAAACATTAAACTGGTGCATTTTTGAAGTAAAACTTCTTTTCCGGCATTGGGAATATAAAATTTTCTATGCAGTTAGCAGTGACATGTCAAAATGACACGTTATTAGTCAGGACAGCGACATGTTCTTAGAATACAAAATGTTTATAAGTTAGAATCATACAGAGGCTTTGCTTGTCGAACAGAAGTTTTACTTCTACCGCGTGTACCTCAACCTTTTTTTTTTAAATCTCTTATACCAATTTTGTTTGATAAACTTTTCAACTACGTTTGTATACCCCAAACCTAATTTTTGAGGGCTTCTAAGGAACCGGGTAGTTAAATGACGCGACGGTATCGAAAGGAAGTCAAATAAACGGGCATGCCTTGAAACTTATTTTTCAGCTTCTAGAATCTTGATTTATTTTTCCCCTGAAGCATATTTTTGATTTCTGGAATGAGACAACCATTTGCATAATGCATTTAAATTAAAATTTCTTTTCTAAAAGAATGCATATCAGATCTTTAAAAAAATATTTTTTGTACTCTTGAAAAAAATTTCATAATATCTTTTTTTTTTTGATAACATTCGATATTTCAAAAACGAGTTGATCATTTTTTTGGAATTTAATTTTTTATAAAGTTTTTCCTAAAGTTGACTCAAAGTCAACTTTTGATTATTTTTTTTTGAGTTATAACATTTCGGGTTTGGTTGCACCCTTCAACGTTACAACGTTATGCTAGATACACACGAGGCAACCGTAGCAGCAACGTGTTGCAGTAACGTGTTTCGGTTGTTCACTACACACGCGGCAACTGTTGCCGGAACAGTACTTATTTATTTACGCTAAATACTAACGCTTAGTTAACAAACAAAAACTTATAACTAAATAATTGATTTATGTATAACATTCAAATTTATAAAGATAAATTAAACATTAGTGATACAACAATAAACACAAAATTAATAATTTAAATAATGTGAGAAAAAACTAATTTTGAAACTATTGGATTTGACATTTTGATTTACAGATATTAAAAGAAAATTATTATCATTATAATAATTGTTTATTAACTGGTTAATTGGACTGCTACAACCATAGTTTGATCGGCTAAAGTTTGCTCGAATCGGCACTCGATTTCTTAAGTTATTTAGGCTCACATTAAAATGAAAACGACACAGAACTGATGGTGATGAAATGGATCCATTTAGAATTCCAGCAATGAAGCAAAGTTGCAAATACTTACGATGATTAGTAAGCGTTGGAAGACTTATGAGTTGTAGCCTATCAGAATAAGGAGGCAAAGCTAATTCATGTGACCATGGGAGAAAACGCAGAATAAACCTTAAGAACCTTCTTTGAATACCTTCAAGTCTGTGAATATGATTCGAGTAATAAGGGGCCCAAATTATACAACCGTATTCAAGAACTGATCTGACAAATAATACATATAGAGTTTTAAGGACATAAGGATCTTGGAATTCCCTTCCAAATCTTTTTATAAAGCCTAGTGTCTTATTAGCTTTTTTTGCAATGTAGTTAAAATGGTCAGTAAAAGTTAATTTTGAATCCAAAATGATACCTAGGTCTGAAAAGACAATTTTTCAACGTACGAAGAGTTTAACAAATAGTCACAGTTAAGAACATTATGTTTGCGTGTAAAACTCATTGTTTTACACTTGTCAATATTTAACGTTAAACGGTTTGTATTACACCATTCCCATAGTCGATGTAGATCATCTTGTAATAATTCACAGTCCGTTAAGGTATCAACTGTTCGAAATATTTTCACGTCATCAGCGTATATTAATGTCATTATTTATTTAAGATAGAGGGGAGGTCGTTTATAAACAGAACAAATAACAACAGACCAAGGTGGCTTGAGGTACTCCAGAATTAACAATAAACGAATTAGAATAGTCATTTTTGAAGAGAACACTATATCTAATGTCTATCGGTAAGATAAGATGAAATCCACTCTATTAATTTGTCATGTAGTCCGATTTGCTCTAATTTACTCAAAAGTACTTTATGGCTTAGTTTGTCAAATGCTTTGCTGTTGGAGCAACCGACCGAAAATATCAAAATTTTTTGATATTTCTGGCAACGGTTGCAGCAACACAAAATCAATGGGCAACACAGCTACACACGAAACAACGGTTGCTTCAACATGGCTGTGTTGCTGCAACGGTTGCCTCGTGTGTATCTAGCATTACAACTAAAAAAAAAAACAATAAATAATTGACCTTTAGCTCACTTTAGGATAAACATAATTTAAAAAAAAGGGTCAAGAAGATAGGAAACATTATTTAAATCTTATATGTACAATAATGAAAACTTAAAATTGATGTTCCAACATTTCTTCTTAGAAATGTTTTAAAATTGTGTGTATACCTATTTTTTTAAACCCCTACGATTTGTATTCTTGAGAAGATTCATAATCACAAGAAATTCTTTTTAGCTCAAACTACAAAAGGAGTCGTTTTAGTCATTAAAATAATTAATTTCATGCTTCTGATAATTATTGTTCTCTAATTATATCCATGTTTTTGTATATAATTTGTTTAAAGTATTTTATACCATTTAAAACATAAGAGCAAGTTCTTATTTGAGGTGTTACTTTTTTTTTTACCAAAATACTTGTTACTAAAACTGAAAGTACCCGAAAAGGTAGTCTCCCTTTAAAGTCTATTTGGGTTTTTCTCAATGCGTTCATTTCGGAGAATTGAAATGTATGCATTGTGCATAAATGTTCACATTTAGTAGTGAGTTTTCTTGGAGACAATTATTTTTGAGATGTTAACCTCAAATAAAGAACAAAATTCGGAAAATATCGTAAAATCTTCTTCGGAAGAATAAATCATTGCCAATTTTTATTATTTTTTAAGTACCCCAATTTAGGAAATAAAAACTTTTGTCTTAGGTTAGTATATTTTTCGTGTAGACTAATGTAGATAAAAATAAAATGCATGACTGGATCGTGAATTATCGATTCGACGCCATTCACAGCAATTGGGCCTCTGTTACTTCACTACGTGGAAAATTTTGCCGAAAAATTTAGGTGTTAAGCCTTTCAAAATACAGCTGGTGCAAGAATCGAAGCCAAAACACCTACCACAACGCCGAATTTTTGGTGAATGGACTCTTGAAAAGTTGTCCGAAGATCCACTTTTTTATCGAAAAATTGTGTTCAGCGACGAAGCTCATCTCTGGTTGAATGGATACGTGAACAAGCAAAACTGCCGAATTTAGAGTGAAGAGCAGCCAGAAGCATTGCAAGAGCTACTAATGTATCCAGAAAAAGTCTCTGTCCGGTGCGGATTATGGGCTGGCGGAATCATTGGGCCGTATTTCTTCAATGATGCGAATCGCAACGTTACTGTGAACGGTGAGCGATACCGTGCGATGATAACAATTCTTTTTGCTCAAAATAGAAGAGCTTAACTTGCATGAAATGTGGTTTCCACAAGACGGTGTCACATGCCACACAGCATGCGTAACAATGGACCAATTGAGAGGCGAGTTCAGTGAACAGTTTATTTCACGTTTGGGGCCGGTCAGTTGGCCACCTAGCTCGTGCGAAATGTTAGAAAGAGTATGCCAAAATTGGACTAAGCGAATGGACCATTTGCGGCGCAGTCGCGGCCAACATTTGCATGAAATAATCTTCAAACATTAAATTATATCGACCGTACTATCGATTCAAATAATGAAATCTTTATGCATTTTTTGAATTTTATCCGTTTTTTTTTAAATTTCCGATAGCTCTTTAAAAATCACTCTTTACAATATTGTTTCAAACTCAAAGAAGCTCCTGTATGAACATTTTGGTGAGGATCATTAGAGCCGTTAATGAGTAAGTCGAAAATCAAATGGATTTAATATGTTTAAACACAGTGAGAGTGTTTAGGAAAGTTGGAGAGGATTCAAAAGAATGCACCGATGCATATTGGTTTTGGATGTTTGAATATCATAACGGGAGGGAAATATCATTTTAAAGCTCTTTTTGGGATTCTATCCAAGAGACTTAAGTGGGTTATTGGAGCACCTACCCAAATATGGGAATGATACTCAAGCTGTGGACGAATATAGGCCTTATAGATTACGGCCAGATCAGACGGGTGCAAAATTACTTGCACTTATCAGAGTTTTTGGCGACCAAAATTTTTTGCCCAATATGAAGTCCGTGCTTATAATAGCACACCTAAATGTTTGTATTGAATTCGTTAGAGCTGTTTTCAAGATAAATACGATTTTGCATAATGGCTGTATGGCGAAACCGTTAGACTTGGAGCTAAAAAAATTCAATTTCTTTTCTAGGGAATAACCGAAGAACCTTCCTTAAATACGAATTTTAAAGAAAACCGCTTCATTGGCTTCGGCTGTACTTCGAGGTATAGAAATACAGACAAACAGACGGAATTGTGTAATCAACTTATTTCGTATTCTCTACCTTCTATAAAAGTAATGTTAACTTTTATCAAAACCTCGAGTTCGAGTTTTTTTCCAAATGCAAAACTTGACCTATAGTACTTTTATATCGCAAGTAAAATGCAATTAAGTTTTTATAAGATTTTTATTCTACTCCTCACTGTTAAAACAGGTTTCCTATTTCTATAATGTCATATCTTACTTTAATCACATTCCCTTACAAAAAAGACAACTTAAGAGAATTCATCCCTTTCACTAATACTGATACTGAACTGGTAAATCCATATGTATGTATATTTAGCAAAAACCCTTGGAAGTTGAAACTTGGAACTTCGAAGCCAACAAACCCAAAGAGAAACAAATTGTATCTCTCTCAGTCAAACGTAGTGACGTATTATTGTAGTGACATTAAATGTTAAAATCAAGTTCTAGAATATTTTCTTAAAACGCAAAAAAAATAATTTTGTGTGCTTGTTGTGCGCATGTGGCAAAATGATTCTATGTATATTCTTTCCCACTTGAATAAATACCAAAACCTTTCTCTTAATGAGTCAACAACCAGAAACCAGCAAACTAATTTAAAATTGTTCATAATAATATCGAAGAGATACATATACCCGATTATGCAAACACAGGAAAAATACGTAATTTATATTTTGCGGCTTCGCTTAACCAAATTCTGTAGGGGGTTATGTGAGTGTTTTGGGGAGCAAACAAGTTAAGAGTGATACAAATCAAATTGAAAAAAAGAGACAAAACTTGATTAGTGTTAAATGATGGGCGGGTGTGTTGGGTTGGTAAATAACAATGTGAAACATCAATAAACAACTTAAAAGCGAAAGAGTTTTTCATAAAGCAGGGCTGCCAAGTCCGAAAATGAAACTTAAATAGAAAAATAAACATGTAATTTCACGTTATACAACATGTATTGGGGGTGGCCGTGGCGCGATGGTTGTGTGCTCGCCTGTGAACCTCATGATCACAGGTTCGATCCCTGCAGTCGTCTATGCCGTCTTAGTTCCATTAAAACCTAAAAATGTCATCAATGGGTTGCTGGTTTACTCATTACATGTTGTTTAGGCATAACACTAACAACATGCGATTGTGTTATACTAGTATGCCCAACAAGGATGAATACGAATAAAATAATGCGAATTATAAGGTTCATAGAAATAAGACACGGCATTTGTCCGCTTTAGTTCAGCCGCCATCCCTGGAGATAAAAAATCTGAGACAACCACCTTCAGTCTCAGAACATCGTGCCACACATCTTTCCTATCCTTCTTTCCTTACTTTACGCCCGCGCTGTGTTGAAACATTTAAAGGGTAATCATAATCCCTTGAGTGCGTGTAGATTATAAAAAAAAAATACAACATGCGGTGAAACGAGCAAGTATTCGTTTTTGTGCACAAAAAAGATATAAAAAACATGTAATTAGTTAAGATTAAAATAAAGAATTAAAATTTTTTAATTTGGTTTATATACAACTTGCTAACAATATCATTTTAATGTTTTCTTAATCTAATTCATGATTTTTTAAATATTAATGAAAAATAATAATTTTCTTCAAATTGATGGCTAGAGTGTAAAGATACCTGTCACTAGGCTCTAGGTTATGCTGGAATAATTGTTGCACTACTGAGTTGGGATGATCTTCCAGGTTCCTGATGATTTTTCCGGAGATTTGCCGCAAATATTGGTTCATCTTGTTCATTGCTGTAGGTTATATGCTAAACCAGATAGGAAGAGAGTAAGTCAAAACGGATCAGATATATTGTTTCTACACAATCAGCCTGGTCTTCTTTACATAGTCCATCTCTCCTCCTTAGCAGCAGATCGAGTTGGTAGAGACTAGTTGAATCTATTCAATATCAAGTCTGCAAGTTTTAGTTTGTTGGAAAAGTTGATTCCCAAGTACTTTGCTGATGATTTGACTATCATATTAGTTTGATCGAATCACAGTGTGTTGCAAACTCTTCGAATGTCTGTGAGTCTTCGAATAACATTCACTGAGTTCGGCAGCAGATAAGTTCGGTCTTTTCCCCATTTGAGATAGTATTCCAATAAGTTTTAATCTGCTGTTGCTCTCTCCTGGCAGCAATCTTTGGTGAAAAACTGGTGGTGTATGTGATAGAGTCATCTGCATAAAGGTTCGTCTTTCTACCTGGTATATGTTGGCTGGTTGATCAGAAGTATAAATGTTGAACAGAAACGGTCTCTGAGGGACTCCAGCGATGATTTCCTTGGTTGATGATACCCTACCTGCTGTACATAAAAAAAGTCAATGGATTAGGAAATGTTTGATTATTCTTACCAAATGATTAGCAAGTCCAAGTTGGGAGAGCTTAAAAAGTATTTCTTTTATCCAAGCGCTGCGAAAGCTGTCTAGGCAAATAATAAGTTATCGTTTGAATCTCAATGGGCTAATATTTAACGCAAACATAAATTTTACTTTAAGTTCTTCGGTTTATTTTAAATTAATAATCTTGCAGACCGTAGAATCTTTCGGAATAATAGGCGTGTTTTGTTGAACTTCTTAATAATACACATTAAGAAATGTTACACATTAAACCTATTTTGCACATGTATATACAACAACAACAAGTTAACAGCACATTCACTCTTCAGTAATTTCAAAGTAACATTTTTTAATGTGTACATTAAGAAGCTCAACAAAACACGCCTAATATTAGGTAAATGAGACTATCACGCCAAATGCCTAGGTTGGGAATTCGAGTGCAATATATTCTACCGGAAAATTTTTGTTTTCAGGGATACTGGAAGTGATATTGAAATTAGTACAAAATTAAGATGAGTTAATATGTACCTTTTGGGAAGAAGTGACAAATCCTCCAAGAATATCTCATGTCATGAGCAAGTGCTTCTCCCCTTTGCCATTTGAATTCGGTAGAAAATTGTAAGCCCCCTTCAATACTCACATAAAAATGGTTAAGATCTGTAAGTTAGTCATTAAATCTTGGATTTCACGAGCTGCCAGGCTAGCTTATTTATTTTTTTCTAAGCAAAATATTATGTTTACAGATTTGTTTGTTCATTGAAAAAATCTGATTTATTAATATGAAAGAATTCAACTACTGCTCTAAAATTGCTTCCGAATTAAAAATAGTTAAGAGTATTAGTTATCTTTTTCGGTGCTTGCAGATGGATCCAAGATGGGCGATGGGGTTGTGTCAGAATTTTTACAGAAAATTCACTCACAATTAGATTAATAAAAATTCTAAATTTCTACAGTGTGTTTTTACAGAAAATTCACTCACAATTAGATTAATAAAAATTCTAAATTTCTACAGTGTGTTCCAGAGTGAACCGGTTGGAGTCTGGTATCGGGATGATTCATTCATAATTCACGAAAACTAAATCAAATTGACACTGTTCCCGTTTACAAGCTCTCTTTAAATTGATGTGAAGACTTTCTATACTTAAACAATCAATAGCAACGTAAATATAAATTTCCAAGTAAAGATTTAATCATTATGGCAAGCCTTTGCATAGAAACAAAATTTTGAGTAAAAGAGAAACCCATCCCTAGTCCCATCCAATTTATTTATCATTCTCTCTTCCATACCAGCAGGAGCAAGAGTGCAGTACGAGTATCGAGTATATATGAAAACAAAACGACAAAGTGTATCACGAAAAACGAACGAAGTGAATTCCGGTGTGGTTGGTGCGCGCCGCGTCAAATCTATTCGCCGCATATACAAAACTATATCGAGGGCGAACCACGGCAAAAACAGCGCACAGCTCGGTACACCGTACACCAATTCGTACACAAGGTTCGAGATACACAAAATAAAAATAAAAAATAATTATAAATTATTTTATTTACTTCATAATTTCTTGTCGGTCGCCTGCGCCGCGCCGTGACGTGAATAGTGTTCATTTTGAGTGCAATTTAATTCTTGTTATTTTATATTTGTTTTCAAAAAGAATCGTTGTTTCGAAATTCACACAAGTGCAGATAGCAATTGCATTCCTACCTACGGACACCATAGTTAACTATCTGACACCTTGTCTGAGATAGACGTTCGCCGTCTTCGCTTGTCGTCGTCGTCGTAGTCGTCATTTATTTTGTGCAAATAGATTTTTACCTATCTATACTTCCTACCTGCAACAACTGTGTGCGCTTCCCCTTTTATTTTGTAATTATAGTTATTTTGTTTAATGTGATAGGCAATAGAGACGGTTCCGGTAGCAGGCAATTATTACCGTAACACCGTTAGATTCAGTTCGTTATTCGGAAAAGTGCTTAATTCGATTAAAAGATAGGTACGAAAAGGGAAAATCAATAAGTGTATACAAAGTCATCAGTTATCGTAAAAATCGTTTTCTTCGTCTATTAGATTGCATTGCTATTGCTCAGCTTGGGCTACCAAGATTTCCTGCGTTTTATTTATACCTACTTACTCGTATAACTGAAAAAGTGTTGTTTTCGTTCCTTAAATTTGCATGGGCATCTTTTCATACGTGCCTATGCAAGGAGTTGTACGGCGTCTATGACATTGTTTTTTTTTTTAGACGCAAAAGTAAATCGAATACTCTTAGGTCCACGCCATCAATTAATCTCATTTTGTGAATAATATTTTATTTAAGTTAAATTAAAATCGTAATCTCGAATATCTTCTGGGGAAATATAATCTTTGGAATTTTGATACCAAAAACGGTCAGCAGCAGCAGCAAGAGTGTTTTGTTCGCTATGCTCTCTTATATGCTACCAGTAGAAGAGAAGCCATCAGAGACGACAACAGCAACGCCGACGACGACAACCGCTATGACAGTGTCGCCCCCTTCGTTGCAAGTCGATGCTGTTGGTGCAATACAAAGCCTGCAAGTCCAAAAGACACCTGTTTCAATTGTCAAAGGATCAACCGCACCCACCAGCCAACACCAATCACAACAACAACAACAATACACATCACAAACAATGATGAATGTGGGAGGTCGAAATTTAAATTTAAACTTAGATCTTAGCAATAAACTAAATCAAAGCGGTAATACGCTTCTATCTGCGATAATTGAAAAGAACACCACCACATCATCAGCGATGAACAGCAGCAGCAGCATTGCTAGCGATGACAATGACGATGATGGATGCCACAGCTTTGACAACTGTGATGAGAACACAAAACTACTCGATGCAAGCGAAAAGATTTTTGCAAATGGAAAAAGTTTAGCCGCTGTTGCTTCCGCTGCCGACACGTCAGCCATTTGTCTGCACGGCAGTAACCACAATAGCAATAAGACGGCGGCGATAAGAAGCAATAGTAACGGGAATAATAATAATAATAGTATTAGCAGCAGTTTGAAGGGGGGCGGCGGCACTAGCAGTAGTTGTCATGATTGTATTGAAGAGGAAGAGGTTGGAGATACTTGTGATGAGGATACAGAGACTGGAGGTACAAGTGATGGTGATAGACGTAAGCAACTCAAGAAAGTCAAACTTAGCAAGATAGGTGCCACCAAGAGTGTCACGTTGAAGAGGTGAGTCTCATACCCACAGAGTTTTTTGATTTATTACTGTTTTATTCTTTCGATTTAATCAACATTTTGGCTAAGGCAGCTGCCTTTGTAGCTTTGACTTCCCGGCGTCGGAAAAATATATTGTCTTGCTCAAGAACTTATTCTTCTTCGCTAGTTCAGTTATTGAATATTATAGAGTTGATGACTAATTGGCGCCCAACATTGGATTTTTTGTTAATTCGTAGTTAACTTTTAAATTGAAACATTGTCAGAAGATCGTCTACAAAGACATTGTTTCTCAGCTGGTTCGCAAATGACTTAAAACTCTCAACCATTCCTGTGTGCGTGTTACCAGGAATTGAGGGGACCTACAATTTTCTGCCGATTTCGAACGGCTAGTGAATAGCATTTTTTAAGACAAGAGATACTTTTGGAGGATGTGTCAATTTCTTGCAAGAGGTAGTACACCCCAGGCAGACGGCAGAAAAACCATGTTCTTATTCTTAAGTAAAGAAATATTGCTTAAAATTGCTTTTGGTATAATAAAGAATCTATCTATCTATCTATTTAGTACACTCCTGAAACACTTTTTACAGGGGATGAGAATCGAACCCAAGACCCTCTGCATAACAGTCCAAAGAACTCACCATTATGCCAAGGGGTACTACGTATCGCTTGCTAAAGAGTATGTTTTCCTTTCATCTGTTGCTAGTCGTCGCAGCGTAGAAATGGCCTGGAATGGAGCGGTGGCAGTTTCAAACGTCAGTCTGCTAAACAATACTGTGCCTTTTATGTTGCCTTATGAGTCACTTCAGCCAGAACTATCCCTATTTCTGCAATAAAACAACGTATGATAAAGAAAATTATCCCAAGGATTATTATCAACAAGAAAGCAATGAATTTAAATAAATTGATAGTTAACTGGCGTCCAACATAAGATTTCCTAATTTTGTTTAGCTATTTGATCTTATTTTTTATTCTTTGCTTTAGTAAACTCTTATGATTTTACTCAATTTCATAATTTTTGAACAAAAAAAAAATGTATTCTAATTGAAATGAAAACTGGCGCCCAACGAAGGTTTCAAAGATATTACTTACCAAAAACTAATATTATGATTTATTTTACGTATAATTTTTCTAAGTTTTTCTCCAAGATCTGTCCTAAAATTTGTCACTTAGAGTTTTGTAATTGAAAGATGGGTTGTCTATGAGTAATGAAATGGCTTATAATCATTTGCTAAAACCCAATTTGAACAAATATCTTGAGAGAACTGCACAAAAGTTGTGAAGATTTTTTTTCATACGAAATATAAATGTCTTATCATTTTTAAATTATTTTTTTGTTTATTTTGTATTAGGTTACACTATCAATACAAGAAAACAGAGCTACAGAGCTAATTCTACGCACCCATGCGAGAATTTCGCTCTCGTTGTCTTTTTTATATCCTTTTCCACAAGGATAGTTTTGGAAATAATCACCCATATTCTGAAACTCGTATTTATGGCTCGTATTCGACTGCAGTCGTATGTTGTTATTACAGGAGTCGAACATCCGACTTCACTTGTACTACTATTGGGAAACGCAAAACATCGCATACGACTGTTCCTACGTTTGTAGTCGAATACGAGTCATGAATACGAGTTTCAGAATATGGGTGAATCGTGAATGAGCCATTAACGCGCTGTTTAAGGAGGCAAATTCTGTATCTTGAATTTAATATGTTCCTAAGCAGAGAATGTTTAAAAAAAATTGTTATCTTATTTGAACTTTGGTGGGTAATATTTATGCATGTAACTTATGAAAGTTAGGAATTAAGTATTCTTCAAGAGATTTGTAAGCTCTGTGATCTATAGTGACTTACAACTCTGTGTGCATGTTACCAGGAATGGGGGGGACCTGCCCCCAACGGCTAATGAGCAGAACTTTTCATGACAAAAGATACTCTTGGAGGATTTGTCAATTCCTAGCAAGGTTTAGTACACCCCTGAAAAACTTTTTTAAAGAGAACAAGTTAAAATTTAAATTTTCTTTTTTATAGAAAAAAATACATAATTTCATTGATCAACTAGGTACGCGGAATATCACACAAAATAAATCTCAAGATCTTATTTCCGTTGTGCAATTTTTTCGGTAAAAACCCCTTAACATAACACTGCTTTTCGAGAAAATTTTAAAAATCGTTGGAATTTCTTATGGTTAAGATGAGCTAAAGCAAAAATTTGAATTAAATACAAATGTTCTGCAACAAACCTGAAGCAAATTCGTCAGTGCGCTTAGGCTCTAACTCTACGTAACGACAAATAGATTGCAAAGATTAACAGACAATATGATGAAAAACAAAGTTTGGCCTATAAACAAAATTAAATTGGGTGGTCATCGCCAATATGTCCAACTCTATTTGATTATTCCTTAAAGTCCAAAGTACACAATCAAACCATCAACTACTACTAAATCAACAAAATGTTAGTAAGGTATCTTGCTAACTATCAGGTGGAAGTGGCCAGCTGCTGAAGAAGTTGGTGTTAATTGCTTTTGAAAACCATTCAGCTTCGAATAGGTAATTAAATTGTTTTTTTTGTTTGTGGTGTAGACCATAATAATCTTGTTCCATTCAGAAATACTTGCAATTTTGTTTTGGTGTGAAATACAATTAATTTATTGACCCACAAAATTACAAAAAAAATACCGAAAGGCAAATACATTTTCATTTTTTTTTCTAAACTCATTCGCAGCTGGGCATCTTAATCCGAAAATTAAAATGAAAAATAATTAATTTATCACTTTTGTTCAAACAAATTCATTACGAGTTATTTCGCAGACAATTTAATACCATATTGAAGGGGAAAGAATGCTTTTTGATTTTTAAATATATCGCGAACTGTTACTCATATCGACTTGGAAAGCTACAAAAAAAACTGAAATAAATAAAAGGTATAAAATAAAATAAAAGACAAAACGAATAACCATGGCATTGGCATTATTACTAAGCCAGAGGTCGTTGAGTCCAAAAACACTTCATCGGCGAATTTTTCGAATTATAGACAAAAATAAATTGCGATCAAATTAATTATGCATGGAGTGTGGTATAATTTATTGTTGTATCAATATGAAAACCAAAGACGTTTGAAAATGTTTAAATCATTTTTACATGGTTCTTATTTGGGATATGACTCATGATTTAAATTTTGGCATTGTTGAAAATTGTATCCTATTATACTCGTATTATTACTTACACATGATGGTAAGTCATCATCATGTCGTATTGATGGACAGAAATGTTGACGTTTTGAAACTTGGAAAAGCAGCTACACCAACAAGCGCCAAATTTAGGAATTCCTAATACATACATTTTTTTAATCAAAGGCATTTTTTACGTATTACATTACAAATTGACTACACTTTTGCCAATTTTTTAAAAAAAGTGTAAATCCATTTTATTTATTTATTTATTCGTTATTCCTTAAAACTGTAAGATACAATACTCGTATCTTATAAGTTAGCTCTTAGTTAATTTTACAAAAAGAGCAAGATACAAATTTCACAATATTAAATCTATGAAAAAATGAGACATGTGTATATGATTATATAAGTTAAAGGTCTTTAATACAAAAAAAAAAAGAAAATTTAACATACTTATGTACATATATTGAAAAATGGAGTTTCAATAAATTGTGGATGCCTGTTGTGTTCTCTATTTCACTGCAAGGAATTCCACAAACGGAATTTAAAAACGAACATCGAGGATGAATTAATTGACGAAATCTGTGCGAGGATGCTATTCGAATTCTATCGAAATAGTATTGAGGTTGGTGAGTTAGCAATACGTCAGTGAATATAGGATCAAACTGCGAAGCCGGAGATAATCATCGAAAGGAATACCGAGCAAACGAATAGAGAAGTCGGGCAATCTGCCATATACATTATATCAAATATTTCACACCCGTAGATCAATATATATAGTTCAACCAACGTCTTTGCAAGTAATAAACGTGTTTGCACAGGTGTAAATGATTGAGAGTTACAAGGAACGTATACTCTTCCGACTAGTGCATTAGTATCGTTTTCCCAAGTTTGATAAAGATTATAAGTTACCCAAAGATTTTTTGGTGTTTCAATACTCGTATATTCAATGGGAGCATTTCCCAACACGATCGAAGGAAAATGAGAAATCTAAGTTATTTCTTGAAATTATCAGACATTAAGACTTCATATATAATGTACAATTCCTAAATTTAAATGGAAGCTTATTAACGTATATCGAAAACAATAAGGGCCTAATAATGGAATCTTGAGGGACGCCGGTAACATTAGATAGAAAGTCGGATACTCTATCACCAAGTTGATTAGATTGTTTTCTATAAGTAAGATAGGAAAAAAGAAGCTTTGTAGCGCCTAAGAAAAGAAGAAGAAGAAAAATTGCTACGTTAGATTTTCAGATAATTTTACATGATTGACTGCATCATTTCTACCCAATGCCTGCCTAATATCTTCAGTAACGCTCAGATACAATTGTGGTTTGCACGAAATCCGGATTGCTTTGGGTTGAGCATACTATTTGACGTAGGTAAGGTTAAAGTGGTTATCATTAAAGCGTCTGACACACTTAGACCATTAGAGGTCCATTGTGATACCACGATCTAATAGGGAATAAAAAGGTTCCCTACTAGTAAAAACCATTTGGAGCTTCTGATGAAGCAAAGGAGACTTTTAATGTCTGTGTTTATGAGATCGCTTGGTTCATTATAGAAATATTCTCCTTGATGAAGTTTGCGTCTGTAAGAGAAAGCAGGGCATGTTCAAAGAAGGTGTGGGACTGTCTCCTCTTCCTCCTTGTCCAAGCAACTCCTGCAAAAATCGTTTGATAGTACACCGAGTCGTGCGGCGTTTCTACCTATGAGACAGTGTCCAGTTATGACACCTATTATGGAGCTGAGCTGATCCGAGATCTACTGAGGGACATTAGACATTTTGACCGTTTCAAATCCAGTTTAGGCCAGATTTGTTTGGTTGCCATACAACTGGTAGTGTTAAGCCATCTTGTGTTTGATTGTTCCAGAGCAATTCGTTTCAGCATAAGTTTACTTGTAGCTATGGGCATACCTATATTTGCCTTTTCGGGTAAGATAGGCATTTCCGTTCCAATTCTAACGAGTTCGTCGGCTTTGCAATTCCCCGGAATGTCCCTGTGACCCGGCATGCACCCAGAATAGGTGAATATTAAACTGTTTGGCCATCTCCATTAGAGACAATCTATTTGACGTAAGAGAAGAACTTATTTGATCTCAAAGAATTCTTTCAAAGGCTTTTGATAAAAAGACCAAAATTTGAAATTGGTCTAAATTAAACAACTTTTGATTTTTAAGGGATAGGTACAATTTTCGCCAATTTCCATTGATCGATGAACTATCCTGATGATATCAAAATTGTATTAAAAATGAATGATATGTGAGTTGTTAGACTAATTGGTAAAATCATTTTTAAAAATGATTCAATTCGTTCACCTTTAAATATTTCGTAAGTTATTTAAAAACTGACGCTCACTTAAAGATGTATTTAGTTAATTGGAATAGATTTGAGATATGGCCGTGCGAATTTCTACTACCACTTTATTACGAATTGAACAATACTTCCTTCTGAACACATCTATTCGGGAAAGTTTCCAAAAATGATATGCTTCATCACGTTCAAACATTAAAGACCGTATATGTATTGTGTAAGCCAAGGCTTATCGCTCGTTTTTAAGAGCTTTGTTTTTAAAGATGATTTTAATATTTTCATTTAAAAACAGCAATTGTTCGTTACACGACGATAAATAAAAAGTATTATCCCAATTAGAACCTCCTGCGTGGTCTTCTAAAATCTCAAGATCAATACAATGGAAACCACGAAACGTAACAGTTTTGGTAAAATGATCAACATTAAAGTTCAGCGTTAAGAAAATTAAGTCGTGCCTTGAAAACGGAGGCACAGAGAGCGGATCGCACAAAACCACTTTATTTAAATCACTGACGAAGAACAAGTCTATGTGTTGCAGCACCGCCATTGTTTAAAGTTTTTAAGCAAATTTTGTTGGCCTCCATGTTTAAAATGCATTTAAACTATTCAAAGAACTGCAACAGATATTCGTTCATTACGACTATTGCCGTGAAATAAAGCCGAATTTAAAAAATGTAAATGTGAAAAACAAAAGTTTTTGGCTTATTACGCAAAGCCATATTTAAGCAGTTCGTCTTATTTTCTTTTTAAATTGTAATAAGGTCAAATTATTTTTTGCCTCAATTCTCTTTACTAAAAATAATTAAGGACAACTGTGTGCGTAATATTAAGTTCATTTCTACTATTATGCTGAAGGTCTGTGACCGCCTCCCAGCTGTTTCCGACATAAAACAAAAAAAATGTTTCCTAGTTTATTTTGTGAGGGATAAAGGCTCCTCCAAGAGTATCCTTGGCCATGAAAAGTGCTTCTGATCTTGCCGTTTCGATTTGACAGAAAATTGTTGGTCCCTTCTATTCCTGTCGGCAACACTCACAATTACAAGTCATTAGGCTATGGTTCCCTACGAGATTTTGCTTTTATTTATGGCGTATATATTTATTCAGCCTAATTTACTAACTCGTTTTAGCGACGGAGTAAAGTTACATCGAATTTACAACGGCTCTAATCCTGAAAACCTTATTTGAAATGAAAATGCACGAGGAATAGCGGTGGAATAAGCTAAAACTGTTTCATAGGAGGTTCTTGTGAAATTTACAAAAAGGAGTGTAAGCATTTTTTTTTCGTTTCTTACAAAGAAAGGATAGATATTTTGCAATAATAAATTATTTATATTTTCCAAACGCTCTAACAGTTGTACGGTATTGGGAACGCAATGTGGTTGGTACATTCATTTATTGGATTTGAACTTTATACAATCCAATTTTAAATGTATCCAATTTCCAATATGCATACAATGATAATAAAATGAATAATAATGGAAATCAGCTGGTGTTTGATTTAGGTGTATAATACCTAGAGTTTTAGATTTGTCACTTTTTTCCCAGTTTATTTGACATAAAACGGCTAAGAAAATAATTTTAAATAAGGATTTATTTGACGTGGCGTAAACCCGAAGTAAGTGCTTCGGCTCGGTTTAACTATTCCGAGGTTGAACCTTGAACCCAGTATTAGTGAACAAAAATAAATAAGGCTGATTGTGTTTATGAAAAACTCTGTCTTTTGAGCGCCATCTGTTAAGGAATGTTTTTGAATATTTAATCGAAAAGCAAATAAAAACTGTTTGTTAGCATGTGTTTATAACCCTTACAGAATCTATTTACCCACTTCTTATTTTACAGCTTCAGTATTTTCTTAATGTCATATTAACACAAACATAGTTATGTATGGTGACTTTAATGTTGATCTTTAAAAAAAAAAGTGTGATCGCCTCTAATCGTGCACGAAAATATGATACTTCAGTTTGACTCTTGGAGCCTGGTTTCACGATTCTTTCTTTCGTTCGTTTCGTATTTTTTACAGTTTGGGTAAGGGGTGTAGAAACGTAGTTTCATCATACTTTTCTTTATTTCACACCAAACATGTCAAAAAGACGAAACAACCGAAAAAAAGAATCGTGAAATCCGGCTTTTGATTTCTTTTTTCTGTTCATCCTCCAACGTTTTTTTTTTGACGTTTCTGTAATTTATCTCACTCCCTCTGTCAGAGATTTATAGACCAATTGACATCATTCCTATCTTGTATTTTCAAAGTGAACATAAAAAAGAAACTGACAATTTTAACCCATTGGCATCGTAGTCATCATCCAGTTCATGGCATTGACAGATGAAGAACGATCTATATTTTGATGTATGCATAATATTTAATTCAAAATTTGGCATTATGTGGTTTGACAGATAATGCACAAATTAAATTTTGAAGTATCAAGAATATTTCGTTGTAAATTTCAACCGATTGCTCTGCAAATGCATTTTCCGGAGCAGGAAATAAAAACATTTTTTTAGATTTTTTAAATGTCAACCCTTAAAAAGCATTTTTCACTAACTTGAGGGGGATTTGATTAAAACATTGAATAAAACTGCAATGAAATTAAACACCAGTTCTTACGTCTTTTGCTTTTTCACATATTGGGTGAGAGGTGAAGAAATGTTGGAGGATGGAAGATATTTAGTTCTAACTATCAATGGAAAGTACTAAAATCGAGATTTTAACCCATTGACCCCTTTTTTGAGCGTATCAAAGTTTCCAATGTAAACACAATGTAATAAGTACGCAATATTCCCAATGTAAGCAGAGTCTTATATGCAATCTTCCGTAAGATAACGTGCTACACGGAAAGTGTTAGGGTAACGTGTTACACGCACGTGTCTGGCTTACTCTACCGCCCGGCATAGATGTTTACACCTACAAAAAATAAGCAAATAGATGAAAGTACCTAAAACAAAATATTCGTGTTAAAGTGTAAAAGAAAAAATTAAACATAAACTATATTTGATTATTTTTAAAAAACTATCTACCAAAAAAGGGAGTATTTGTTTCATTTTCTTTTTCTCCGTTTTTATATTCATATTTTTTAGTTTAAAACTTTCTCCGACTTTGTATCACCCTGAACTGAATAAACACAATATAAAGGAAACCCACAAAAAGGTGTCAGTCCCCGTTAAAGTTAACAAAAATAACCTTCAACTATTCGTATAAGAGCTTAATCCAAGAAGGGCAGAGTTCAAAAAACCAGTAGGTAATAAAACAGCAGGAGTTATACATACATACTCGTATACACACCAAACAAAATGAAATTTATAATTTTGGGTTATCTATCAGCTAGCAAATAACCTACCATATGAAATCCATTCCAATTCCTAAACCAAATATAACATCTCAAGCAGGGGGAGAGCATTTTCAGAAACTATAATGCTCACTAAATATTTGAATAACAAGGGTTGGCTGTAAAAACAAGTGGTGCAGAACAACGCTGATGGGGGAGTCAACAAATCCAACCGTTCGCCGGCATCGTCTATAGACCAGATGATACATATGCGTCGCAATAAATCATAGTGCCTGGTTACAGTAAATAAACAATCATTTTCATGCAACTGTCGTCAGTTCAGCTATAGCTAATTTAGGAACGCAAAAGCTAGACACATGGGTATAAAACTCGGCCAATCTGTTTGCATTAACGTCAAGAAAAAAAAATAATAAATTGTATAGAAAAAGATCGCATGTATCAGCTTTCAGCGGATGCATAAATTGAGACTCCAAAATTATAGAAAACACAACCTACTCACTGAAAAACCAAATTTTATTAAAAGTAAAGAGAAGGTATTGACCTTTACGCGCTATAAACGAAATTAAAAATTAAAAAAAAAAGAATATATTGTACATAAATTTAAATTTAATAAAAACAACTAATTTTTAAATATTTAAATATAAGGAAATAAGTTTTAGATTAGACAAATAAAGCTTCGTTGCTATTTTTTATATTTTTATGTTTGGAGAGAAGAACTGTCACAGTACTGATAGTCAAAGCTTGAAACTTTTACAAAAGGTTCATTATGTAAAATAAAAACAATCGTTTCCACCATTGCTATCTCTATCACATCTCTAAGGAAGAATAAAGACAGCTATCGCCAAAACGACATCTTTCGATCAATTGGTTTTTGTAATGCTGCAATATTTTAAAAACGGAAAATTCATGTGTCAGTTCAAGGCCTTTCACGACTGTAACTGTGAAGCAGACAACTATCAGGTGTTTTTCGGAATGAATGCTAATTAAGGCATACAAATTATTGAGATGAGATATCGACTTTAGTTGATTTTTGTGAGTTTTTCGTTTTACTGATATTTTATCAGCATTATATATATATCATATCATGGAATTAAACAAAGCCAATGATTCGACATGCATTCAAGAGACTGTTTTAAATTTCAGTATCTTTTCATTAGCTACCTTTTTCGAAAAGTTCAAAAACCTGTGTGGTCTAGTCGTGTATTTTATTTGACAGCGGTAGAATGCAACTGGCTATTTCAATTGAACATTGTTGATAGAAAAAGCAATAGTGAAAGGCGGGAGACGTTACGACATGGACTTCAAGAGAAACAAAAGTTTTCGTAATGGATGTGTCTCGTAAAAGTTTTAGGTCTATATTCTGAATCCTATCCAACAGGTTCAAACGATTAATGGGGGCATCAGCCCAGATATGAGACTTATATTCAAGTTTTGGACAGATGTATGGCTTTTACATGATAGCCAGATCAGAAGTGAAAACAAATTTCTTGCATTCTTTAAGAAAAACTGCTGCGTTTTTGGCTACGTCGCATATATGATCATTCCATGATCAGATGGTCATTAACACATATAACGACTATGGACATCTTTTCACTTTTTTTTATGCAAGTGTCATTCATCATCGCTTGGCTAACAGAAGATAGCTTTGTGTTTTCGAAGCATTAAATTGTTAGTAACGTATTGCATAATGCTGTCAAGATCGGAATCTAATGAGCTTGGCATACATTGCTATTTCAGTTCTACAGCCGACGAACACAGTTGTGAGTCTGGAAAGGAATGGGAAAAGCTGATGGTGCTGTCATCAGCAAAACAATGAAGTGAATTAGAAGTTTCAGCAAAATATCTTTTATGAAGATAAGGAAGAGTGTCGGAGACAAAACAGAGCCTTGTAGCACACCAGCAGCTGATTGTTGATCAGCGTTTTTTTCATGACCTTATGGTAAGAAAGGACGTTAGTTCAACTGGTCGGTAATTGAAGGAGGACAGAAAGATACAAATACCGGTTTCCATCTACTCGGAAAGATATCCAAAGGCTTTGACAGATGGAGAAGCTTCCGCAATGGTTTTGGCAGCGTGGAAGAACTCCTCATCAGAACTAAAGGGGATATACAATCTGGGCCAGCAGATTTATGTATTTCAAGATTTTTAAGAACTCTGGCGACTGTACGAGCCCGAAAAAATATTTGTTCCATAGAATTTTATAATTTCGTTTTCTCTCCAACATTTTAAGAGTTCTCATTCAGCATTGACTGGGTCTATGCCTCTGCACTATAGGTGTGTTTTATTCACTGCTGCATAGCTAGCGCAGCAAAATTTCCCTGGACAAACAACAACAATTGGATTGATGGCGAAAAAGAAGCCAGTAAAAAAATGGCAATTGTGCTTGTTATAGACTTTAAATTATTAAAATGAAAATGGCGCTAAGCATTAAATTTTAGAATTAAACATGTCTACATACATACATGTTTTGACATCAGATTTTGATATTTTCTATAATAATGGCCAACATTGAAATATAAATTGACATATGGAGAGCGTTTGATCGTTTTATTTGCACTTGAATGCTGCGCTGGCTATGCAGCAATGAATAAAACACACATTATATATCAGTAACGCGATGATAACTATCTTATAAAGTTAACTTTACTTCCTGGAAAGTGAGATATGCTTCTTAGCCCAAAGAAGCAGCGTAGCGAGTGAAAAGAGTTATTCTTCGTTTAATCTATCATTTTCTGAGTATTTAGTAGACTCTTTTCGCAGTCTTTTTTCCTATCTCGGAGCTAAAGCTATCTACCGTAGGTTTTGGGTGTCCTTTCCTTATAACAGTACCTTTATATTTGGTCTTGCCGTTATTGACCGTTAAACCCATTTTTCAATTTATTCTCATTATTCACAAAAGTGTCACCAGACTCTCGCTTGGTTCTTTCAATAATGTCAAAATTGTGCGCCGTGTTCGAGTAACTGCAGGAGAGTTTTCTCAAGTGATTTAGACTATTCTTTCCAAAAAGCTGTTAAAATATATGTGACATAAGAGGTAGTGGTGAATTTTCTTCGGACAATGATGGAGCAGGGCGAATTCTTCATAGTCATCCAGCACAAAAGGAAAGAGATGACAGAATTATAAACTGCTTTTCATACCTCGTCTCTATAGATTCTATAATACAAGGGCTTGAAATAAATGAAATTTGATGTTACATGATCTTTCGTAATATGAATATTACTCGATGGTGGACGTTCATCATCTTAAGCCTCTCTTATATGGATCTATCACATAAATTCTTCAAGTGTTTTCATAAATGGGAAAAGATCTTGCAGGCAATATTAATAAAACTACTGCCTCCGTAGCTCTGGTGCAGTTGAAAAGGTCTCCTTTCTTGAGATTCGGGTAAACAATTATATTTTGTAGATGTGCTAATACATACTTCTAACCAATTTATCACCTTCCGCTTTGCACCGACACGAAGTCACCTTTTCTGTTGGTAGAGTAGCTCTATAGCTCCACTTTGTATCCCTCTTGTTTTGCTGCATGCTCGCAGCATAATGGTTGGTTAATACATTAAATTTTTATGCAGAGAGCCTTAGGGTCGATTCTCACCCGCTGCAAAAAAGTTTTTAGGGGTGCACTACCTCTTGCGAAGAATTGACAAATCCTATATCTCTATGTATCTCTTGTCATGAAAGATCCTGCGGAATGGGTAGAAAACTGTAGGTCCCCTCCGTTTCTTCAAAACACGCACAGGAATGGTTGTGAGTTGTAAGTCACCAGGTTTACGATCTCTATGAGCCTACATGGTCTAATCTATTTATTTTACTCGCAAGAATTCATCGTCATATCAGGGGTTGTTGTAGTCCGAGGCAGCATTCCTTATTAATTCTAGGCAATACTTCCTTTGGGTCTCAATTATTGGTCATTCTCATTATTATTGGCTACCTCAAGTTAAGGGTTTTCCAATAGGAATTTCCGAATTTTGACATGTGATCGCGGCCATGACAATTCACAATCCACACAATACATCCAGTCTATTTTTGTCGTGTCCATTCTTCTTTGTTATCGAAGCGGCCAGGCTATCACCGTTAATGGCGAGCGATATGTGGTTTCAACAGGACTGTCTTCACTTTCTAGCTTGGCATTAAAATTTTAATGTCATAGCTAGTTCACTGTTCATATGTCTTGTGTAGGAGCTTGTAGAACATGTTGGTGTCATCATCCTTCATTTCTATGGTGACATGCACCCAAATAAGGCTTATGTATGTCAATTTAGCCTTAATGTGAATTGTCATGGGACGCTCGTTCAATGACAAATCCACACTCAAAAAAGCATCAATGTTCTTGTTTTCGGTAAAGATCAAGGCAATCAATGTTCACGACGAAGAGGTGAGAAAGAATAGTAGTTGAAAGACAAAGTTACGTTTAAAAAAAATTGTGATCGCTGAAGCTCTCTTGATTTCACATAAATCTACCCTTCAAACATCGACAGACATATAGTTATAATTTTCGTATGAAGAAAGCTAGAAGTTAACAACTATTCATTTTTTAGAGAAATAGAACGCACCTTATCAGTTTCTTGCCGTATTTTAAATGTAGCTGTTTCGAAATTACAGACATCAGACACTCGTACTCGTTACATAGACAAAATTCATTTATACAGAACTTTTATTCGGTACTATCAAATAAATATATAATTGATTTATCTTTGAATATAATCTCAAGGGGCTATACCAACTCGCTTCCATATAGAAAGTTACTCTAATGAATTCTAAATTACCTCAGATTAATCGATAGTAATCGTGCTTTCCCTTGGTAAGAATTTCGTTTCTTCTTTCTTCTAAAACCTAATTGTCTAATTCTTCAACGTAGATTTATATATGTATGAACACCATGCATGTATGCATCATAGACAGAATTCACTCTTATATGCATTAAGGCACGTCTCACAATTTCTATAAAACTCAACTTTCCCTCTAAATTTTCATTTTGTTCGTTAAAAGGAAGGCGGCACTGATAGTCTGAATCATTTGATTTTAGTTTTTCCCTTTGATTATTAGGTTTTAGTTTTCATTCAAATATAGGCTTGGTAGCTTTTTTTTATTCTTTGCGTTGAGACTCACCTAATTTTAAAACGAAATAAAAAAAAAAAACGACGTTCAGCGGAAGTTTGCCCTTGATGTATTTTTAAGGTCTAAATATCGTCGTATAGTAAGAAGTGTGTGTCTTGTCCTAAATGAGAAGTTCGCTAGAAGGAAAGTTTTAAAAATCTATAGCCAAAAAAATGTGTCTACTTAGGAAAGCCACCCTTTTCTGTTACTTAAATAGTTGTTACCAAAAGAACATCCGCTTACTCTACCTACTTCTTTTTTAATAGTCTGTGAGGTAACGTTGCATTTTAAATAGGTACTTGCTTGTGCACCAGTTTACCTTATGTACTTAAAGCCCTACCATTCTACTAATTTTAAACGGAAGAACAATTGGTAAATTTTTGAGAAAGTGTGCGGATGCCTCGTCACGTCCTCTAAATGGATAGTTCTAATTTTTGTCTCAAGTATGCACCACAAGGCCTACAGTTCTGCGAAATAATAAGGTTCTACGGGGTCTGGAAGTGTTCCATAATTTTGACGATATACATATCTACCAGTGAGTAAGTCAGTTATTGTCGAGAAATTTGAAGATTGAAGTCCAATATCTTCGAAACCATTAATGCCAAGAAGTAGTTGAATTTTGATGAAGGGCTTGTGTTACTAACTTCATTTTTTTTTTCGATTTTCTTAAAAACGGTATTACTGGTTGATCGATATTCTTAATTTTCTGCTGAAGCTCATACAAAGTTTGATAAGTAGTATGTAATATTAAGAGCCAACGCTACTGAGGAATTAGTACAAACAAGCTAGAAAGACCTGTAACATGCATATCCAACGAACTCAATTCTTACATGACCAAAATTGCCGGCAAAAAATACTAATATGTCCCAAAGGTAGTAAAATTTCTTGGTCATTTGTAAAAAACGTACGAAACAGTACGAAATCCTCAGTTCCAACGCTCGTCTTCAATGACACTCCTGTTGTAAGCTCGACAGATAAAGCCAATTTGCTTGCAGCACAGTTCGACGCTACTAGAGAGTGACATGACTCCCCCTGTACTTAAAAGCGTAAACGATCTCTTGACATTCACAAATCCGCTGGCCCGGATAGTATCCCTGCTATTGTTCTGCATTCGTAGCAATAGATGCACTTGTGATCTGATGGTTTATCTCACCGCACAGTGTAACAAATCTTTACATCGTTTTGGAGAAAGTAAGATTATTGCACTTGATATTTCAAAGGCATTTGATATAGTTTGTTATTAAGCTCTCTTATCGAAAATGCGTGCATTTGGTATCGATGAATCTCTTCTTCGTTCTATTAAAAACTACCTTTTGAACCGCTCGATATAAGTTGAGTTCGAAGGTTTGAAATCTGCTATCCAGAAAATAAACGCTGGTGTGCCCCAGGGCTCCGTTTTGTCTCCGACACTCGTCCTTTTGTTCATAAATGATCTTTTGTGTGAAACTTCTAATCCGTTGTATTGTTTCGCTGACCGCAGTACCCTCAGCTTTTCGTATTCGTTTCAAGATTCACATACTTGTCCTTCGGATGTAGACTTCCAACGGCAGCGTATGATAAGCTCGCTAAATTTTGATCTCGACAGCATTGTCCATTGGGGAATCAAAAACCGTGTAGAATTTGATGCTTCGAAAACTTAATGCTATTTATTGTCGCTAAAGCATAACCCTTCCTCAATGCCACTATCTATGGATAGCACTTGCATCGAGGAGACTGACTCAACAGCTTTCAGTTCTAGGTATGTGCATCACAGATCATCTTTTGTGGAGTGATCACATATTTGATGTCGCCAAAAACGCTGCTAATTTTTTAGATTTTCGCCGTCAATCCAAGAAATTTTTTACCTCTTCTGATCTGGCTGCAATATATGGAGGGCTCACAACTGTACTGAAAGTCATTTTAAAAAAATCCAAAACTAACTCCAAAATTTCTGCAAAATTGGCCTCTTTTTAGAGCTGTAATGAACTATGTATAGTGAACTATGTATAGTTCATTACAACTCTAAATAGAACTATGTAGCTCTAAATGAACTATGTAGTTAATAACAGCTCTAAATAGAGGTCAATTTTGCTGAAATTTTGGCGTTAGTTTTGAATTTTTTTACAACGAGTTGGTTCGGTACAGCTGTGAGTCCTCCATATAAAGCCTGGTGCTCCAAAAACCCATTTCAGTCTCCTGTATAGAATTCAAAAGAGAGCCTTAAAAATGATAAGCGACCGTAGTCTAACCGAAAAAATCTATCATTATTTTTCCGCTATTTCATCTCAAACAATTCCACCGTAAAATCCGTTTTTCTAGGAATGCTCATCAGTTTACCCTTTGAGTCCAATTTCGGACGTACTGTCAAGTACAGAGATTCTATTTTTAGCCACACTACACGAATGTGGAATACTTTACCCAGTTCAATGTTTCCCACTCATTGCAATGCGTAGACATTCAAAACCAATGTGCATCGGTATTTCCTTTCTAATCCTATCCTACTTTCCTAATTGCTCGCACTGTTTTTAACATTATAAGGGTATTCATCACCCCTTGAATGCGCGTATAATATAAAAAAATCGAAAATCACAATGCTCGATTTTTTTAATGCTTTCTAAACTCTTCCTGAAAAATTGAGTAAAATTTAATTTTTTTCTAAAAATAGCGATATTATTTACCAAAATGTGAAGAAAACTCTTATGGAAAATCATATTTTTCTCGAAAACCACTCCAAGAATTTTGATAAAATTTCGTCTATGCTTAATTTGTACAATCTATCATTCAATAAAAAAAAGCATATCACAAAACCAATTTTTCTATTTTTTTTTTCGGTTCAAGGGATTTTTTTAAATAAGCTTATTAAAAGTTAAAAAGAAAATCGGGAGCGTAGCGGAATCCCGCTTTTCAAAAATCCCGAAAAAAAAAGTTTTAAAATCCCGTCTGCTTAAATACTGCTTTTTTAAACTCCTGTCTTCTAAAATCCCGCTTGTTCAAAATCCCGATCTATTATAATCCCGCTTTTTAAAATCCCGCCAAATCCTTCTAATCCCGTTTTTTTGAATACATAAACTTATTGATTTTATGTTGGTTATTTTCCAGATTCTTTAAATGCTAAAGAAACTTTGCATACACCCAACCTCGCACCTACCCCAAATCCTATAGTGTGCCCAAGCAGGGGGGTTGCTGCTTACACGTCGTAATAAGAAAGGGGATTATAAAAAACGGGATTATAAGAGACGGGATTTTAAAAAGGGGGATTTTAAAAAGCGGGATTATAAAAAGCGGGATTTTTAAAAAGCGGGATTTTAAAAAAGCGGGATTATAAGAAACAGGTTTATACCCAACCCAAGAAAATCAAACCGAAAAAAAAAATACTTGTAAATTTTTGTAACGAAGTGATAACTACAAAAACATCGACACAATAATCCGCTGTCTGTTAAATATGTAATTCTATCAATTGCAACGCTATCTATCAAACTATATTATTCCAATTTCACGCTTTAAAGCACACAAAAATCAATTTTAAATGGCCAAAATAATGGGGTCGGGATTGGAATGAAAAAAATATTAATTAATAAAAGTTCAATCTCCAATCCTTAGCTTTTACTTGTAGCTTGAACATAGATACACTTGTACATAAATTGCTATGTCGAGCGTTTCGTATGTTTGTATAACTGACACCGAAAATTCTGAAATTAATCGATTTTATGATGTGCACATAAATTGTGTGCCTATCAACAAGATATGTCCAAGAAGGAGTGCTTTTGTGTACAAGATTGATATTTGGAGCAATAATACGTGGCAGATACGTACATATGTACGAGTATAACCTAGTTTGAAAGGATTTCCAAAACATATATTTTTCTCTGAGGGATGGTCTAGGGCACCTGGACAAGTTAAAAATAGGTTTAAGCACGCAAAGCATGTTAATATGTGGGTACTTGGAAACTAGAGGTTTGGATTTCCATTATGAAACGAGACTTATAACAACTTTATCCTGACATTAAGGTCCTTAATTAATATTGAAAAACAGAATCGATAACAAAAAGGAGTTTCTGTTCATTGAAATTGATTTATGGGAAACTGCATTAGGACGATTCTAAAGTTGTATTCAATTAGGCAGGTTTCCATAAAAAGCTCTGTTTGACTGTGTTTTTCAAGGATGCTGACACATTTGACCTCTTTTTGTAGGTAAAGCTTTTGGGGAAAAAGTTGTTCTAAGAAAAGTGATGTTTTCACAGAGACAACTCATTAATTGTCGCTCTCTGGGACCTCATTCTTTAAGTAGAGCAATACTTGAACACCTGATGAAACAAATTGCGCAATCAAGACCTCTTTGTAAATTATGTGTTGTGTTCGGTAGGAATAAGGAAAACATTGACAAGAGGCCTGTAAACAGATTGTGCGATCAAAGAAAAACATTTTATATGAATAAGAGCATAATTTGTGTTCTATGTGACAGCACACCAGCTCCATAAGTCACGAACTCTGCAAACACCCTGCGGCCTTGTATAACCTTTATGGCCACCCTTTCAAAGAGTGTGATGCTTCGTGACCTCTTTATGAATGATACTTTCACGTAATATTTTCTTTATAATTATTACATTTTTTTTTTCTACCGTTGTTGTTGATTCTGACAAGCTAATTAGTCTTGTTTGCAACTCACCAGACCAAAGAGGCTGAAAAAGTCAAGATAAATATTTATATACCAGCTGTTCGTCATATCTTTCCAGTGCATCTCTCTGTCAGCAATTCAATTACCTACCTGATTGCCACAACATTCTTTCGTGTCACAAAAAAATGTATCTATTGCATTATGTTGTTTTTTTTTTTTATGTGTAGATGCATCTAGGCAATTATTAGTTTCTTCACCTACCCTTCTGTTCACATTTATTCTATTTTGAGGTTCATTATTTTGTTTTGTTTTAATCTATTTGTTTCTAAACCTACACAAAAATAGAAGAAAAAAGTAGTTTTCTTAAAACTGCTGATGTGTTATCACAGAATAAATGGAGCAGATCATCGTTTCATATTATAATGTGGGACATTGTGATTATTGCTCTTGTCTGACAGACATTTTTATGTTGAGACATATGATCCGGAAAGGGGGAACTGGAACACCAAGATGAAGGGATTGTGTTGTATTATTTCAGTAGTTTAAAATTAACATGTAAAAACTCTTATCCATTATAAGTCTTACATTAGGCGTTTTTCTTTTTTTAGCTCAGAGCAGAGCCTGAGTTGTCAAAAAATAAAGTATGTTTCTTTTTTAGTTCAGAATGCTTTAGAATGCACCTGAAACAATGACAATTCTTTTTCGCTTGGTCGTCCGGAAGTATCCGGAGACATTCCAAATGCTCCTGAAATCGTTCGTTTGGCACTAGATGACAGTTCTTTTTCTGAAAAGAAAATGGATTCTGGATTTTAAAAAAGAATCAAAACCAGAAGCGCGCACACAAGCGCACACGTTTAACGTCAAAATCCTGAAATGTCATTTTTTGTTATGAATACAGTCGATTACGGATATAAGAAAGTTGAAAAATCTAAAGAGATTTGGGCAAAATTTTAGTTGAATTATTATGATGTTAAAGCAGTTTTAGTATGAAACTAGGTTAAAATAAAGATTTTGAAAATTCCAATCGAATATAGCATCATACTTTCTCTACCCTTTTATTAAACTTAAAATTATCGAATACCTATTTTATTTTCTTAGTATTGTGCTAACTTCATATTACTTTTTGACATTCACAAACGTCAAAAAGGTTAAGTAGTATTATACTTTTATTTCAATACTTACATAAATTTTAATTTTGGTGGGGGCAATACCCCCGTCTTAATGCAAGCTAATTCTTAATCTCACTTAATTATAGCTCTTATTATACATATAAATATAGGATCGGAGTGGATTGGAAGGATGATTAAGACGGAGTTTCAGACAGGGTGAACTGAGGTTGAAGTCGAAACAATTGTGGTGGGTGGGCAGATAGAAGAGACGAGAATTTCTTAGATTACGGGGATTAGTATTGAAAGGGGTGGAATTCCAGAAAGTTGTGCAGTCAACAGAACCTGAAAGTATTCTATGAATGACGAGAATGATTATTGATTATTGCCCTTCGTTCTTCCAGCGTATTCAAGATAATTAAAAGATGTCGGTCTTGATACGGATGTAGAATAAAATGGTTATTACAAGACAGACTACGTTTGTGCTGCACCTGCCCAAATGTTAGTTATTAGTTATACTCGAGTTTTGGACGTATAACCGTCTTATAAATGATGATTGCAATTTCGAAGAAGATAAACGTGAACTTGAGAACGAGCATGGAAAGCTGAGGGCAGAGTCGTCCGCAAAACAATAAAGGGAATTAGAAGTTTCAGACAAGAGATCATTTATAAATACAAGGAAGAGAGTCGGAGACAAAACGGAGCCCTGGGGAACACCAACATTTATTTTGTGAAGATCAGACTTGAAACTTTCCAATACAACATGTATTGAACGATCTAGAAAGGCATCCAAAGAATAAGGGTTTCGTTGATACCAGAGAGCCTCGTGCCACACGCTTTCAAATGCCTTAGAAGTATCATAAGTGCAATAATCTTACTTTCTTCAAAACAATGTATCTAAAGATCTGTTCATTCTTCGTTTAAATATTCCATCAGATCACTAGTGTGTTTCCGGAGATTAAGAAGCTTTCGATCTTCGCGATATTTCCTGAGCTGATGATTTATCAGCGATTTCATGACCTTAGAAAGAAGGGACGTAAGTACAATTGTTCGATAGGAGGATGGGGAGGAAGGGTCACCATTTTTAGGAACAGGCTGGACAAATGCTGTTTTCCATCTTCTAGGGAAGATTCCAGAACAGTAGGAGCGATGGAAAAGCTTACGCAATGGTCTTGCAAGCGATGAAGAACACCTCTTCAGAAGAATGGGGGGGTATACCATCAGGACCAGTGTGAGAAAGTTGAGCTCTCTATCAAATAAAAATCCAAAAAGGTCGCAAATTGACTAAACCGTGGTTATGGGTTGATAATTGAGAAGGTATCGACGGAGAGTAGATTGGATGCGTTTTCGTAAAAAAGTGATTGATTTACATTTGAAAATATTTTGCTCTAAGCAATTTTTCAGCCATCAGACTGGGAAACTCTCGAGATCAAGTTGTAGAAAAGTGGAATGATGTGTGGAATAGGCTTGAAAAACTTGGTATCGTCGGCGTAGAGTGAGATATGGAAATATTTAATGAGCATTTCAATATTGTTAATACATAGTAAGAACAAAGAGGAGAGGTCCTAATTTATTATGACTGTCATAAAGTCAGATTAGAACTAGTTCAAAAAAGATTTTTATATTCGCGCTCAGACGTTTAGGTTGGGAAAATTCCTTTGAACTCCCTTTTTACAAGAGTAGTCTTAAGCTTATCAACATGTCTCAGCTCTTGAGAGCAACCGATCGTATTTATCTTTTGTCTTCATTGTTAAACTTTTAAACGGTAATATAGACGCTTTGTTTATCTTTTTAGTTTTTAAATAAGTTTTAAAACTGCACTATCTCAAACACTGGTTCTTGAATTTTTGAACTAGCTTTTTTTATTTTACATGGTTATTATTTATAGAGAGCAAGTAAAAATCTGCCCAATGGAAATTGCCATCGAGTAAATCCTACACATCACTATCTCATAATTTATGAATTTCAACGTCAATTTTAATATTGATTTTAAGTTTCTAATTTGAGTATGTAAATATAAGGCTGTATGGTGTTATTTCCCATGAAGTGATGGTCTATGTATGTAAAGCAGTTACACATAGTCTTTGTCTTTGTACGCTCTATGCTTTTCCTTATCGTGACATTTTCTCTCTAAGAGCATTATAAGGGTGAAATTAAATTAGTTTGAAAATTTCAAAGAAACCTACGCCAACAAAGGAATATCCATGTAAAAAAAATTGCGGAGTCAAGTGATTCATTCATAGTGTGCAGAAGAAGCACATCAAGAAAACTCAAGGAAAACATGGAATAACGTGTGGAACCTTAAGAGATTTTTGTTGATATGTACATATATGCGTAGGTTCACCGCGATGGCTTACATAAGTACTGTAGCTTCGAGTGTAATTATGCGATTTGTAAGAATATTTTTGTGTATGAATATGAAGGTTCTATGTATACCAATTCGTTGAAGGATCAAATAAAAAAAAAAACATAATAGCAGAAATAAGCTAACATTTAAAATTATTGTACATAAATTTTTTGCAACAAAAGACAAGCTACACGAAAAAGATTCATAACCATCTTATATCCTGGATAGGTTTAACATATTTCAATAGATGTCAAATGTTAATATGCGTCGTTTTACCGAACAGATGTCTACTCCTCTTATTTTCGAATAGAACAGAATATTACAAAAATGCATTAAATAATTTACTGAAGTTAAAACTACCAAACAAAGCAATCTTAACAAGCTATCACCCAATTACATGGTAAACATCGACCATGACCGACTTGACTTCAACTTCTATGACTAAAGTCATTTAATTTTTAGCACCATTACGTATCGCATAAATAAGTCTGCTGGTCTATTTTCTAGACTTGCAATTCTATTTTGCATAAGTTTATTTCTTCGTTAACTATGTCGTTTTTAAATGAAAGTAATAGTCAGTAAGGGAAGCGTTGTAAAATCGAGTTCTTACTTGCGACTTATAGGTACTATAAGGCAAGTTATACAATCATAAAAAAATCGAACTCCAGAGATTTTGATTAAAGTTGACATTACGATGATAGTGAAAACGAAAAAAGTGGGTCTCGAAATTCTGTCTGTCTGTCTGTGCGACTACAGCCTAAGCGGCTCGGTCGATTTTCGTTAAACTTAATAGATATTGTTTTTAATTTTTTCGCTTTCACGTCCTTTTCTTTTTTTTAAGACCAAAAATAAATAAAATAAATTTTTCTCGAAATTTTATAAATTTTTTTTTTTTTCAAAAACTGTCCCACAGGTTTTTCAAAAAAACAAAATAATTTAGTTAAAGCCAGGTAATGGTTGAAAAAAAATTCCAAACATTTTTTATTTTTGCTACCCCCCTTGAAACCGTTTTTATTTTCTGTTTTTGATTTTCTCAGAAACCTTACCAAACCGATTTTGATAATTTTGTATGCTAAAGTTTCCTAAAAGCTTAAATATTATATAGATATTCAAATTTTCAAAAAAAAAATTGGATCTTTAAAAAAATTTTCACATTTTGAAAAAAAACACATGCTCGATTTTTTTAAACTTGATAAATAAAAGTTTCTTAAGGTACTAGTACGGTCTAGAAAGCCAAAATTATAGAAGGCCCAACGTCCACTCATCAAAAAATACACTGTCCCATGGCGGACAGTTAATCTCAGGATTGGCTGGACTGAAACAAAAAAACCAAAGTGGGTTATTTAAAGGAAGGTTTCTTACGAGACAATTCACCACAATTTGTTTAAAAAGTCAAAACAAAAAAAGTCTCGATCTTTGAAAAAAAAAATTTTTTTTGGCAATTTTTTTGGCCATTTTTGGGTCGCCATTTTTTTATTCATAACTTTTTGGTCAAATTGTGGTAAATTGTCTTAGAAAACATAAAAACAATCTAGTTGCAACAAGTTTTTTGCAAATCGGTTCAGTAGATCCGGAGATTAATTGTCCGCCATGGGAAAATGTGTTTTTTGATGAGTCGACGGTGACGCCCTCTATAATTCGGCCAAAATTCGACAAACAAATTTGTTTTTGTACTCTTGACATATGTATTTATTATTTAAAAAAAAATTATGTTATTACCTAATAAGGTTTCTGAGAAAAAAATTCCCAAAAATCGTGCGTTTTTTGCGATTTCTAGACCGTACTAGTACCTTAATATAATCTACAAGATGTGAGAAAAAAAAATTATTTTACCTAAAAATTATTCAATCATCCGGACCCGTCAGAGCCCCCAGTCTTCTTGCTCGCGGTCTAAGGAATCTAACGGAGATTCATTTCCGAAAGTTGGCGAAGGTCGTCGAAAAATTCCCTACCTAATAGCCGTGTTTTTTTCGCAAGTCCACAAAGAATTGTAGAAAAAAACGACATCGGGACTTTTTTTTACAAATAGCTGGAACCACTGTGTACGCTATGGCATTTGTCAGCTGTATTGACGGCTAGCATCAACCAGCATCCAAAAACGTCACTTTTGCCTTCCCTGAACAAATTATCGATAACATATAGATAATATTATTTTGGCATCACCGTTTGTATCGGGTCTTATTAGATTAAGTCTCGAAAATTATCTGGTCTTAGCTATGTAACTCTATAGGTGTGTTTTTTTTGCAAGTCCATATAGAATTGTAAAAAAAACGACATCGGGATTTAGGAGCTTTTTTTCCACATAGCTGGAAGCACTGTGTACGCTATGACATTTGTCACCTTATTGACGACTAGCATCAACCAATCCAAAAACTTCACTTTTGACGTCTCTGAGCAAATTATCGATAACATATAGATAATACTATTTTGGCATCACCATTTTTATCGGGTCTTAGATTAACTCTCGATAATTATCTGGTCTTAGCTAACTCTGTATAGATTTAAGTAGTTGTTGCATTTGCATGTAAAGCACTTAGTCCCGATGTCGTTTTTTTTACAATTCTATATGGACTTGCAAAAAAAACACACCTTATATAGGCTTAAGTAGTTGTTGTATTTTCATATAAAGCGCATAGTCCCGATGTCGTTTTTTACTACAATTCCTTATGGACTTGCAAAAAAATAAACACGCCTAATGATTGTAATCCAATTTTGGCCAGAGGAGGGCAGTTGCAGAGAAAATGAATGACTTTTTCCTATGAGCCAAACATGGAAACAACAGAATTAATCTTTCTGAGTGCTGGGCAATTGACGTACAAAATGAAGGAAGAGTGGATACCACTTGAAAAAATGTTGAAAATGTATTTGCCTTAAACACACCCAACTTACTCAATCAACTGATATAAGAGTTCAAGTTATTTATTTCAGTTAATATTCGCGACTATTCTCATAGATATCTGACCTCGGGCCTATGGCTTAAAATTGCATAATACTATAACTGGAGCAAAAAAGAAACAAAATTTATCAAAATTCTAAGAACCGTTTTCGGGAAAAATAAGATCAGACCAAAAACATAAAAAAAAGAGCCAAGTTCTTCTATACAAAAACCTTTGTTGTTCGACAAAGCCGTGAAAAGTACTGAGATCTAAAAGTACGCCAAGTTCTTACTTCATGAGGGTTAAATACCGGATATTTAAAGTAGAATAATATTGAAATAGCTGCAATGTAATAGAGAAATTTTATTATTTAATGATTACTGACTAAGGAAGTGGGCGGATACCACGCCCCTGAATGGAAAACCTCAAATTTTATATTTTTTTCTTTGTATGCAATTTAAGCCCTGCCACTTTACCAAATTTCATCGTTTTACAGCAGTCGATAGTGCTCCATTCAACCAACACCAATCCAGAGAAAGTGGGTGGATACCACGCCCTCTGAATGGAAAACTTCAAATTTTCCTCTGCTTTTATGACAAGACCTACCGTTGTGCAAAATTGCAAGATTCTACGATGTCGGGAAGTGCTCCATAATTTCGATGATCTGTCAGTCAGTCAGTGAGTCAGTCAGTTACGGTTTTTGTGATTTTTGAGGCCTTATATCTCAGGAACCGCTTATGCTAGAAAATTAAAATTTGGTGAGGCGCCTCTGTTTGACTAGTTTAGCAAATATTCGGAATTTTAAGTTTCTGACTTCATTGGTACTGAAGAAGGAGGGGTCAAAAATCGCCTGAGTTTATTCCTGTAAAAAGGGTGTAGTGGCAGAACTTGGCTGGGCACTACCGTGCCCTTTGATTTTACGAAACCATTTTTAACATTTGTATGGTGATTCTTTATTTTTGGATGAAAGATGAATGTTTTCGTATCATCATTTAGATTTTGTTAGAAAGCTTACTTGTCAAGTTTCGAAAAATCTAACAGGTAACTTTCGAAATATTAAGTTTTCAATAAATTTTCTAAATTTAAATAATCTATACTATTCAAACTTCTAAGGAGCTTCATTATATACGAAAATTCATCAAAATCAGTTGTATCGTTTTTGAGAAAATCGAAAACACAAACAAAGTTCTATGGGAGACACCATTCCTATTTTGCTAATTTTAATCTCACCCCTTGAAATTTAATAAAATATCCGACGGTCTGCAATGCATCCCATAAAAGCACCAAAAATCACAAATCTATTAAATGTCAACAATTGTACAGAGTGAATAATCACCGTTTTCTATCACCTTAAATTTATTAAAATGTTTCTATACACTCATGGTGACGTTTTTGATTAAAATTTTTGTTTAAAGAAAAGATTCAAACCAATGGAAGTAGCCATTGAGGCTTCTTTGATGTTTTTTTCTTTTGTCTAGAATCAACTTATGCTGCACACTTAAATTAAAAAAAAACATAGCATGCGAATAACACTGTTTGGTTCTTATTCCATTAATCTATTCTCAGTCGCCAAAATGGTATGACGTATGCGAAAAAGTTGAAAGACAACCTAATAATCTAACGTTGGACAGTTGGACTGTCACGCCCAACGAAAGTGCGAGAAGCGACAAATTCATCAAGAGTACCTCTTGTCATGGAAAAAGCTTCTCATCTTAACCGTTCGGACTCGACAGTAAATTGAAGGTCCCCTACATTTATGCCAAATAATACGCACACAGGAATGGTTAAGAGTTGTAAGTCACAACGAGCTGTTTCACCCAATTTTTACTTTTTTATTATTCCAACTTAAGAAAACAAATCTCTCCAATGAAAGTAAATCAATCATATCCTATCACTACCGAAAACCGAAATGCAACGCTATCTCTCAAACTATAACACAAGAGCGAGCTCAAGAATATTAGCATACTAAATAGCTTTAGAGAGGCTTAATGCCTTCTAAAAGTCTAGCTTGTTGTACAACTTATTGAATACAATGTGAAGACAATTTGGGTGGTTGTCAATTAACTCACCAGCTAGACATGCGGTGCGTCGAATTGAATCACTTTATGCCATCACACTTTTGATGACTCACTCTAGAGAAGTAATTAAGAATTTTATGATTTTAAAACACACTTAATAGTGACAACACAAAATTGTAAAATAAATCCTCAAGTTAATTATTTTCACCCTTCTATAGCCTATAATAGAAAGGTGTCTTCTTCTTTTTTTTTTAATTAATTTATTTTCAGTGTCTTTTCAAGGTATCCTATTCTAATTGGCTTTAAAGTTATTTTTAAGAATACACATTTAATGAATACGTCTACAATCTAGTTTCGTGCTTCTTCTTCTTATATAATTAATTCATGACTAGAAACTTATTTACCAAACAAAGCTGTGTGAGAGACAAGTTGGTCTTAATGATTTGAAACTTTTTTTTTATCAACTTATTAGAAAAAAAAAATAATAAAATAAAAATGTATGTGAAGCAATACTTTTCTATTATTAATTTTAAGAATTTTTCTGGAAGGTTAATTTGGCTTTGGAACTTCAAAATAAAATGAAGACAATGTGCCTTGGAAAAGTACACCTTACCAAGTCCCCTCCAAATTAGTCTGATGGCCATCAATTTCAGGTATTTTAATTAATTTTCTTAGTCATAATAGTTTTCTTTGTACCGTGAACCCGGGTGACTCCGGCAGTTTTCCTTCTAAAATGTTATTAACTCTTGCAATATATTTTTTGTTTTTAAGAATTTTAGAAGATAAAAAAAAAACAATTGTGCTGTTGAATATAAAAATACAAAATTTGGGTTGCCATAGTCACCTTGCAATTTCGGTTGCCTTTGGCCGTTTGGACTTTTGACTCATCGTCTAGATCAATTACCTCTCTGTCAAATGAAAATTTTTAATTTGTTTTAATATTTTACATTTATTGTTTGCTCTCTCTTGTCTTATTTTTTTTATTTAATTACAAATCATCATCATGCCCTGTCACCCTGCTCAGAGCACAGGGCGCCAACAAATTGCCTTCTTCCTTCAAGGTCTGCAGCTATACTTCGTCCAACAAAAATATGCAGTACACGTCTTATGGGAGAGCTTTTTCAAAATAATTAGCGTGCTATATTTTTGCACCATACTAAATTGAAAGAACTCCTCCATAAAAAAGTGTTTGCGCGCCCGTAAATTTTCGATTGCATCTGACGCAGACCCGACGTCATATTGACCGCACATCTGAGTGTGCCTGTGCACGGAATTGCTGTGGCCTGTGCCTGTTGGTGCTTTTCAATTTCAAACCCATTAAATATTGATGTGCATTCAGAGTTACCCTTGTTCATTTAGTAACTTGTTTAGTTTTTTTTTCCTTGGGTTTCTGTTGAGGTGCTTTTGATTTTAGAGCTTTAAAAAAAGAGTCCATTTAAAATCAACACTACGACAACCCTGTGAGAGCTTTAATGAAGGACAGATTTATGCAATCCACTGTAGCCAGAATGCGAGGCAAACGTCCTATCTTGCCCATACTGCATATTTTTGTTGGACAGAGTATAGATATTTTATCTATGGCCACGTCTTCTTCTGGGAATCCGCTTTTGCTAAGAGTGTTGATAATCACGTTGTTCGTGGTCTTCCAACCCACCGTGCACTTTGAGAACTCCATTTAAATGACTGCTGTGCAATATCATCGTTTGGTTTCCTTAGTGTTTTAACAATCCATTGCCATTTTAACTTTTTTATGTCGACGTTCAGCCGATCTTGACTTGCCCTATGGCCGAATTCCTGGTTACAAATAGTTTGTGGCCAGCGAATCTTCAGGATGTGACTTAGACAGCGATTCACAAAAGCCTGCATTTTCCTTGAGATCATAGGCTTCGCAAGCATATAACAGCACGGATTTAATATTAGATTCGAAGAGTTTTAATCGATCGACTCTCTGTCACCTGCAGTGTTTGACACATTCCGTTCAGTCCAATGATGTTTATTGCCATAGATCATCAGCATGGTCTAAATAACTAAGCCTTTTAAATGGTCTCCATTGAATAGACTGGCTTCTTGTTGTACAAAAGCACCATCAATACGCCGTGTGGCCTTGTCTGACACCCTGTCGCACTTTGAAGAAGTCAGATAGCTGACCATTGTGCAAAACATTATACCTTGCGTTGTTGTAAGACTCTCTTGTAATGGCAAACATTTTTGGGGAAATTCCCTTACCAAAAAGTGATCTTCAAATACATTCACTACCAAAGGCCTTTTTAAAATCCACGAATATAAGGTAAAGCGGTGATCAAAATTCTGCAGACTGCTCAAGGATGATTAGCAGGGTGTTAATATGGTCGACATACGATCGACCGCTACGAAAGGTAGTTTGATACTTCTTGAGTGAAAAACTCGATTTTAGCCTTTATCCGCTCGAGAATATTGGTTGTCATTAGTTTTGGGAAAACAGACAAGGCCAGTTGTTGCAATTCTAAAGGTCACCTTTCTTTGGCAGCTTAACAATCACCACATCCTTTCAGTTCCTAAGATAGATTTTGTTTTACCAAACTAGCTGTTGTGACGGTATCAGCTTTTAGGAATTTAGTTGAAACTCCATCAAGCCCAGCTGTTTTGTTTTCTTTGAAGAGCTTTATCGAAGATTGAATTTCCGCTACTGAAGAGGGTTCGTTCGATGTTAATACGCCGACAGGACCTGCCCCTCTCGTTTAGCTGGAGCACTTCAGCACTCTACATCATCATTCAGCAGGACAAAAAAGTGATCCCTCAATTTGGGTAGCTGATCATCAATTAATTATTGGCGTTGATTTCTTTCCCGATAACTTCTTTAGATATTTGGTACAATTCTCTGATATCTCCTCTTCTTACAGAATTTTCCGCATTATCTACGAGACCGTCTAACCTCGACCTCCTGTCACGTCTTCCACCCCTTTCACCGAAAAGGTATGTGTATTACTGACTATCTTTTGTGGCAAGATCACGTATTTGATATTGCGAAAAATGCGGCGAAATGCTTAGGATTCCTGAGAATATGAAAGCAGTTTTTTCCCCTTCTGATCTGGCATACATTCGGCTTAAGTTTGAGTATAACTCCCATATCTGGGCAGGTGCTCCTAAAAATCATCTGCACCTCTTAGACAGAATCCAAAACAGAGCCATTAGACTAATTGGAGAAAGTTCTATTACGGAAATTTTTGTTTCTTATTTTATTATTATATTATTCTCCTATAAACAGTGCTCTAATGATATAGCCAGTTGCATTCCGTCTTGAAACAATTTCTCCGTAATACTCGTCTTGCTAAAAATGCTCATCAGTTTACTCTTAAGCCAAATTTCGGACGTACTGTAAAATACAGAGATTCTTTCTTTAGCCGTGCTACTCGAATGTGGAATACTTTACCCCACTCGATTTTCCCCCCTCATTGTCTTTGTGTCGAATATTGAGGACATAATTGGATTCGCCTTCTAATTTTTTGACAGAGACAAATTTATGATTGCTTATTATGTGTATGTATGCAAATATACGTTTATTGTATGTTGATAAAAATTATCAACACAAAACTGTCGAAAAATGTTTGACAATTCTTCAATGCGCACGACCATTTTCGAATGGTATGAAACTTCAAATGTATTTTGCAATCTTACAAAATTCCTTGACAATGTGTAGCAAATTGCTTGTAATTCAACAAAATTGTAATAGAACTTTTATGAAATTGTCAAGATGGCGGATTATAAATGTTCACCTATCACCTTAGTGTATCGCTATAAAAACAGACAGCAAATTAAAATTAGCATCGGCTTTCCTCTCTAAAAGGCATATTTACCAAAACAAAACAGAACTCAATCGCATTAAAACTTTGTAGCTTCAAACATCCCTAAACTAAATGGTATTAGCGAAATGCAAAAATCCAATAATTCCTTCAATTGCATTCATTACCACCGTGTAAGCAGCTTTCGACAACATTTCCCATGAGCTATGGGCAGGGCAGTGGGCATATGGCATTCAAAAATTTCTTAAATAAACTTGAGGCGCATTGGAAAAATGTGATAATTTAAATGAAAATAGAAAAGATTTAATTATAAATTCCATAGAACGCAAAACATTCACCTATACCTTCAACCAAAAAAAAAATTATAATAATAAATTTAGCGTCTTGCCCGCGTCCGTCGCGTCGTTCGACAAAGCCCGCAATCGAAAAGAAAGAACGATATTGCATTGGCCATCGGCCAATTGCAATATTCAGTTTCACCTCTGCAAACCCAGAAGCTACTCGTCCATCACTGGGCAGAGAGTGTAGGTACAAATTAAATTATATATTTAACAAAACATTGAATTTGCTTTGGCAAATTGTGGCTGGAATGCTAAATATAGAAGAAAATATACTGCCCAGCCAGGAAACTTAAATTTTCTTCGACTCTTTCCCTGGGTTATTCTAATCTCCAACTAGACAAGATTTGTAGTGTTTTGTGTGCAGAAATATATTGGCCGGGTGACGTCGACAAAATGCTTATACGGGATTGGCCCGTAAATATTTTTTGCAACAAGGAAGTCACGGGATGGCGATTTAATTCAAACCAAACAAAAAACCATTTAATGACACTCGTCGCCGTCATCGTCGTCTTCGTGGCCGCCGGCCGCCGCCGCCGCCTGTTTTCACGTTATTCTCGGCTGCGGCCAGCAGCGAGTCATAAGACTGGGCATTGGGCTACCATCAGCTTGGGCTTCCATTCCCATTCCCAAATACATTGACTCCTCAATTCTCCAAAAATACCACACTCAGCGACGATGAATTCATTCACCTAGGTCATTGAACCGCACTTAAATTGAAAATAACAATACGCGCGTAGAAAATTTGCTGGTAAATTATGTCCAATCAAAAGGAACAAAACAATTGACTGTGTGACACACAAAATGTATTCGTTTTGTATCTGCAGCCCGGCCCGGATCCTCTTCAAATATCCGAGCTACGAATGTCATGGCGGAAAGTTTAATTATTTAATTAAATACCGATGGGCCCCCGATGATCATTTATGTGAGTTGCTACCAGCAGCGCAGCGCCAGCACTAGATCTAAGGGGGTCAGTAGCGGAGTTACACATACGAAAAACTAACCACGATCTAGAGGGGCCGTTAGCTAGACTAAACTTTGTACAGTAAAATAAAATAATTCATTACAACAAACAAATGAAAGAAAAAGAAAAAAATATTTAAAATATAAGAACCTGCAGAAAAAGTACTAAAAAAGTAATAGAACTTTGAGTGTCGATGATAAGAATTCCATCGAACAGGACATTTGTGCGTCCACTATAAATAGCGGTATGTGTAGAGCGTAAAAGAGTGGAATTATTTGTTCAAAACGGAGTTTTTATGCGGATTTCTGAACTTATAGGTTTTTGCTGATAAACCGCCATCGATCAATGTTTTTAATTTCATTAACAGAGCATATAAATTTACAGAGCGTTTTTATGCGATCCACAAGAAGAAAAATTCGGCTTTCCATGCTCCATGGTCCCGAGGAATGATGAACTTTAAACTACCTTTTAACAATAGTGAATCTTTGACTTGTATTTGTTTATTAATATCATGCACTTGGTCTTTGTCCTCGTTTACTTTAAGACTTGCAAGATTCATCTATTGGGAAAAGTCGATCATCTCTATATGGTCTTTATATCCTTATAGTTGGACAGATTTGTTAAAAATAGTATGATAGGTGTTAACACCGGCTCTGCGCAGAATTTGTTCCAGAACTAGGTTGAAGAAATCACTTTATAGCACATTTCTGTGCGTTAAAGGTAGTTGTACATTTTACAGCTTGTTTTCCAAAGTCAAGTGTTCAGGTTTAATTCTATGAAATGCGGATTTGAAGATGTCGAAAAAAGTGAATCTTACCAAAACTATTGTGAAAAATTGGTTTGAGGAAGCGAAAGCCATGCTAATATTTGTCGACTCAAGTTTTGCAGAACTACCCAACACACTCAAATTCGACCTTATATAGGTTCTTATTTGCAACGATTACAGATATAGATGTCCAAGTCATGAAAACTACCAATTCCTCTGTATTCAAGAGCTCTTAATGTAACTCATCAGAACGTCTGCGATCTTAATATTTTTATGCTATTTAATAGTTAATTCCAACTCTTATACTTGGTCGTGTTTCTAGAGTTCATGGACTGGAAATTGGCTGATCTAGCTTATAATAGTTTCTGATACCTCTTTGAAGATGTCCCTCTCGATTCTCATTCTGGGACTTATGATTTTTGGCTTCTGCGGTAAGTAGAGCTTCTCGCTAAGAAACTTTGAATTTGCTCTTTTGGGCTGTTCCCAATTTCTTTTCGTTGAGTTACACCGAATGTTTGCTCCTTGAAATTAACGAACGTCTTAAGCCAAGTGTACACGATTGGTAGATCTTACAATATTGTCAGATCTGTCAGTGAAAAACATGCTTACAATGTCTTACAACAGTGTAGCCTTACATATTAATTGTCAGAAAATTTGTCTGATAATAAATTGTTAGATCATTGCCTGACTATATAATCGGACTATAATGTGTACGCTAGCTGACAATCGTGTAATCTCGCAATTAATTGTCAGAAAATGTATCTGAAAATTAATTGTAAGACGGTAAATTGTAAAGTATTTGATAATCGTGTACACACACAATTTATTGTCAGGCCTGCCAATTTTTATCGTTGTTTGACCTTTCTGACAATTAAGAAATTGTATAAGATGTACGTTTTTTAGTATCATACAATTTTTTCATTGTCAGACAATTTGCAGGCAAGGTTCGAATTAAGCAGTTTCAATAACCAACAAAAACTGTCAATTAGTTGTGTGTGTACACGGTTGGTACAAAATCTAACAATCTCTTATACAATTAATTGGTAGGTATTTAGCCAGCTATCTAAAAATAAATTGTCAGCCAACTTCTAACAATAAATTGTAAGAGATTGGTAGAAACACAACTTTCAAGAACGAAAGCTTCTTAATGACAGGCAGTATGGTTTTCGTAGCTATAGCTTCCTATATCTCTGAACAGTGGCACAAATCTTTACATCGTTTTGGATAAAGTAAGATTATTGGACTTGATATTTCAAAGGCATTTGATAGAGTTTGGCATCAAGTTCTCTCATAGGAAGTGCGTGCATTTGGTATTGATGAATCTCCTTTTCGTTGGATTAGAAACTACCTTTTAAACCGCTCAATAAAATTTGTGTTGGATGGTTTTAAGTTTGAAATACATAAAATAAATTTTGGTGTGCCACAGGGCTCCGTTTTGTCTCCAACTCTCTTTCTCATAGTAATCAATGATCTTTTGTCTGATGCTAATCCATTAAATTATTTTGCTGACGAAAATACTCTCAGCTTCTCATATTTGTTTCACGATGCACGCTCTTGCTCTTCGGATGGCTGGATTTGGAACTGCAGCGTATGATAAGCTTTCATTAAATTCTGATCTCGATAGCATTGTCAAATGGGGAACGAAAAAAGCGTAGAATGAATTTCCACATATTTGACGTTGCCAAAAAGTGCTTGGTTTCCTTCGACGATGGAAGAAATTTTGCATCCCTTCTGATCTTGTTGTGATCTATAAAGCATATATGTTTTCAAAGCTTGAGTATAATTCTTATATTTGGGCAAGTGCTCCAATAATCTACTTGAGTCTCTTGGATAGCATTCATAAAAGACCTTTTAAATGAGAGATGATAAAACTACAACAGAAACATTTTAATTTCTCAAGCACCGCCGAAATATTTCTTGTCTTTTATTATATTACCGTTATTTTATTTTATTTTATTTTTATAAACAGTGTTCTAGTGAAATAGCCTTAAACAATTCAACCGTAATCCTCGTGCTTCGGGAAATGCCCATCAGTTTACCCTTGAGCCCAACTTCGGACTTGCATTTGAATTCAGAGATTCTTTCTTCAGCCGCACTACACGAATGTGAATTGCTGACCCTGACTCAGTATTTCCTTCCCGTTTTGATATACAGACATTCCAAACCAATGTGCCTCGGTATTTGCTTTTAAATGCTCTCAGACTTTCCTACACGCTCGTACTGTGCTCAAAAATTTCAGGAGTAGTCAAAATCCCTTTAGTGCGCATAAAATATATAAAACAAATTTAGTATTATCGTTTCACAAGATTTTTTCTTTATAGACAAAACACCGCAGATTTACAAGACAAAAAAAATGTTCCATGGAAGTGGAACGTTTCAAACGTTGCAAAGACCTTCACTTCAAGAGAGTTTTAAGAGTATGGAACTGTGGCGGTTGCATTTTGCTTTATTTTCTATCATACTGAAATATAATCAAATTTGCTGAATTAACTTTAATATCAGTTAAACTTCGAAACAATTAGTCTTATCACGAATTCTATCGTAATCGGAAACTTTTTACGAATCCCGAAAAAATCTATCAGAGAATCCATCGTAGTGGAGAATCTCATATACAAATTGTCCATAAGAACGGATTTATAGATGGCTTTTCTCGGGATTCGCAGAAGTCTCCAATTACGATGAAATAAGTGAAAGTGTATGTGAAATGCATAAAACGACAACAGCGCCAAAAGATAATAGGCGGTCCACATAAAAATGAGGTTTTATATTTAAAATATTGTCAAATCGTATACAAAGAAGCCGGTCTGTGGCAGGACAATATCCGCCAGGGGCTACTAGTTTCCCTGTCAAAGTACTCAAAAAGAGTCAATATTTTGACAAAAGATGATTTGTATAACATGTGACCAAAAACCAGGGCTGCATGGAGTTTGTTCAACACAAGATTTAAATCGCATAGAAGGGGAGGCCTGTTTCGTCAAAATGTTCTTAAACAAATGCTTCTGATTATAAATTATTATTCCAAGCTTATAATTTTGTTCAATAGATTAAAGATGAACATGATTTTTGAGATATGGAAAAACTACCAATTACAACGCTCTCCACATTGACAATAGATTTTGGGCCTCTGAATACTTCAATCCAGCCCTGTTTAGTTTACATTTATTGCTCTAATAATTCTTTGACAACGTGATGGGACTTGAGTTGTTATTCTTTCAAAAATTTCGTTCTATAAATTCTATTGCGCGGGAGTGTCTTCCCTATCTGTCTGCCATGCATCAGAAGTATCTGCACCTAGCCTCTAATAAAAAAAAAAAAGGGAAATTGAATTGATAAGGCTTGGATAATATATATTTTTTTTAATTTGAAAATAGAAAAAGTACATTAATATATGATGCGACTTTTTGTATGTACATCAAATGGAATAAGGTTTTTCTTTTAAACATTATTATAGTGAGGAGCTATTTGCTTGGCGATTTTCTTATTATTTGATTTATGTTATTTTTTGAACAAAAATATTCATCCGTGATGCAGTTGCAGTTTGGGTTATGATGGTGCTGGGTCATAGATACTTTTGATAAATATAGATTTTTAGCATTTTATGGTTGTTTATTTTTTGTTTGTTCATTTATACATTTGAGCACGACCTGCAGTCTATATTTGGGATAAATGCTATAATGTTCATGCATCAATGTGTGAATGAACAGCCCATAGTGTCTATTTAATTTGCGCCGAACTTTTGAAGGAATAGTTTTTGGTAAAAGAAAGATGGCTATTTCTATAAATCTTCAATATTCGTTAGTTTTAACTTACTTCATTTGAATTCTGAATCAACTAATGAGATTCCTTATTTCGGGACCTAAAATACAGCGGAGTTTTCTTTATATCGGGAAGTTATTATTGGGTAATTATAAAATTTAAGTACATTCTTGTTTTTTTAAATACTAAGTTAACTGACTGCTGCCACTTGAGAGCTGAGAGCTATATAAATCTAATTTATAACACATTTATTTTTCTTTTGGCTGAAAATTACATATTTCAACAGGCCATTTGTTCGAAAGAGTGAGGGCAGCAAAATGAAAGTTCGCTTATATGTACCTAGGCAGCGAGCCAGAAATTGCCATTTGAGAAAAATTAAGTGAAAGTTGCCACAACGCCACTAGAAAAAAAAATAGGGCAAAACAAATATAAATCATATGATATTGTCTAACTTGCATGAATGTTGTCGAGATTTTATGTTACTTGATTAAGCTATACTTATGTAAAGACTTAATAAATTAATCGACTAGTCGAATGTGATCTCAGGATGACTGTTTAGTCGAAACGTGCCATAAAATAAAAAATAATAATTCTATTAAACAAGACTATCAGCCATATGCCACCTATAAAATGGGCATCAGTTAAGATTTTAAGTTTATGTTCCCATCAAGAAAGGACTTGGATGATGACGTAGTGACGAAAGACCTTTACACAACTATCTTTAGTGATGGCTCAAAGATGGAGTGCGGTATTGGTTCAGGAATCTTCTCTGAGACATTGAATACGGAATGCGCCACCTAGTGGTTTCTTTTTAAATCAAAGGTTTTTTTGACACTGACAGCTGTTTCGTGCTCGAAATCTTGACAGAAAGTCAGTATCATACTTCCGTGAAACGAAATGAGTCACTTTACACTTGAACAACGTTGGGAAATATTGAAAACTTATTTCCAAAGTGAGTGCTGTGTAGCCCAAACAGTGCGTTTTTTGAAAAGAAGTTTTGGCCGAACTGAAACACTCACCGCGCTTGATGTACGCTAGTTTGTGCAAAAAGTTCGTGAGACTGGTATGATAGCGGACAACACTCATGGCCGTACGTTACGCACAGACGAGGACGTGGATGCTATAGCCGAGAGTGTGAGACTCAATTCACAAACCTTAACTCGCCATTGATCTCAGCTGCTCAACATTTCACGCACTAGTCTGAGGGAATTCTTGGAAATATCTCGGATTATTTGCTCAAAAGGTCAAATTGACTCAGCAATTGAAGAAGTAAGACCATCCGCTTATGTGTTCGATGGTTAATGGGAACGTGTGCTCTTACTATTAAAGCCATAAAACATGGACACAATTTAATTTTGTTCATTTTATTGCTTTTTTAAAAAGAAATTTGTAATTGGCCGACCATTTATATTCCGAGATAAACTGCAAGCTCTATTTAAACTCCGCATGCATTTATAAAAATGGAATCCTTAAAGCCTATTGCATGCAAACTCGATCATTTTTAAAATACTTAATAATTAGAAAATAAACGGAGTTTTGGTATCAATGTGACTTGGAAAATATGAGTATCATTAAGCAATAAAATACTCGTAACAGCAGTTTATTGTCATCAAATAATCAATCGTTCTTTTTCGATTTTAAATATAAAACTGCATCAAAGATAATTTCTCCAAATGAACAAGCACCTGCATAATTATTTTCATCTAAGTTTGTGCATCTTATAAATGACTTGATAATGATAGGTAATTTTCTAGCTAAGTAGTGATTCCATTTGTCATGGTATCAAAATGACTGACAATCTAATTGCTAGCATCAATGCAGAAATCTCCAGTTAAACTGACTATAATTATACATAGCTTCATACATATTATGTATATGTGGCTTAAGTATTTAAGTTATGCTGCTTTTTCAGCTAAAGATTATAATTAATGATCTATTTAATGTTTTGTGTTTGAACTTGTATCACAAATAGGAGTAGTAAGTAAGTAGCCATAGCTGATTTTATTATTTCAAAGGAACGAACTTATTTATTTCAAAAGTTAAATATTGTTGGAAAATGAACGCACCAACGCCCAACGGCCACCGCTATGTAAGGTAAGGTTTCTTCGACTTATGTTTAAACAGGAATTTATTTGATAATTTGTCCATCTACATATATTCAAACAGAGATGTTATCTGATACAAAATTGTACAACTATATGCTTGGAGCATTAATAGGGGCGTTCACATTCTCAAATGTGTTTTACAAGCACGGCATGATAAATATTTGATGGATGAAAACATTTGCGTTCACATCGGCAAACAGAATTGTTCATTAGAATTTTGACAATGACGGACTAATTTAGAGCATAGATGAAATTTTAGATCAGGAAATTTACTTGATTTTTTTATTTCAAGTCTGAAGAAAACTTACATCAATCTTATTAAATCCACCTGAAATACCGCCATTCCTTATAAAACTTATTTTGATACAGTTTCTTACGATGTGAACAGCTTGAGAACTAAATGGAAAATGAAATTTGCCTCGGAATTGACAAGCATGCCGTGCTTGTCAAACATATTTGAGAATATGAACGCCCCTAAAGCTGCATTTAGACTTGTTGTGCTCTGTGTATGTTTTTCGTTGTTGGTCGTACGCGGAACAACGAGAATGTAAATGATAAAAACGAATGAAGAATGTGCAAATTCAAAGGAGCTCGGAAATTTCGGTGTTCGTTGTTCGTATTTAGACACACAAAGAACGTGTGTCTAAATACGAAAACTGTTTAAATGAACATTGTTTTGCAGTGCCGTGCAACTCGTAAGGAAAAAAACAAGAACCTGAATCAAACTTGCAAAGTTTAATCACAATTCTTAAACCCGCCTTGAAGTAAATGTTAGAAAACATAAAAAAGTTATAACAAAAGGTATGGATTTTAGTTAAAAATTGTCATATACGAGTATTAAGACGTAAAACCTGTTCAATGGTTTTGTTATATATGTATGTACATACATTTTGTGATTTGGGAAGTTTTTTTCCACTCAAGCTTCTGTTAGAAAAGAAACTTAACTTTCAACCGATCTCATCTTACTTAAAATTTCCGAAGAATTTAGTGGAAAAGAAAAAAAATTATTTATTAAAACTGAAAATTTGACTCACACACAATTTTTTTTAACCTAAAATGAACTCATTTACACGGTTACCTTATTTATTTTGAAGTCTTATCTAACCTCTTGTGATTTTTATCAGGTTTACAACAATAAAGTCATTCACATGATGTGTACCTACAAAAAAAAAAAAACAAAGAAATGCGAAAAAATATAAAGATTTCTCAGAATTTTTAAGCGGCAGCGGTGTACATATAAGCAACCTATCTACGTTTTTTGCATACTAAAGACTTAACCAAAGAAATAGAGACCAAAAATAGGTATACAACAAAACAACATAATGTACATACATACGTTTATATATGTACATGTACTTAACTGTTTCGATTTTGGGTTTAAAGAACCGTGGGTCGTATAAGTTGTACGGTAATTAAACCAGAGCTGTCGAAATAATGCAATTTCAGTATTTGTACTGCTTTTTGGAACATTCTGAACTTCTTACCAAATAAAATCTTCAAATATTTCACTATACCTGTACTTTTCTCTAAACGCACTCAAACAACTTTCTCTTAGAACATACCCATTGTTAATACAGAAATGGCTGGCAGCAAGCTTAAAGTAAGGACGTGTAGGGGTAGGCCACAGGGAGGTGTCTTATCTCCCCTGCGTTGGCTTCTGGTCGTAAACCAGATTTTAGTTAAATTATGGCAAGGCGTACGCTGATGATATAGTCATAATGGCATCAGAAAAAATGTCCCCACTCTCTTCGAGCTCCTACAAACAGCTCTTGACAAGCTCAGTAATTGGGCCAGTAGCTGCGGACTTAATGTAAAATCTCTTAAGACAGAACTGGTTCTGTTTAAAAAAAAAAATGAAAAAATCTCAATTTAAATCCTCCAACCATAAATGGAACACCGCCCCAAATAACTAGCACGGGAAAATATCTTGGTTTAGTTATCAAGCGTAAACTGAACTGGAAAGGGAACATCAAAGAAAGGGAAAAAAAGTTATGCAAGAGCCTGGGTTAGGGTCGGGTACATTTCTTAGACAACCCATTCATAAAAAGATCATTAAAGTTCCCACAGTCTTGTAGCATTTTTCAAGCGGAAGTGTTTGCAGTTTGCGAGGCCGCAAAATATGAACTGACGAACAAGAACATTGATATCTTCATAGCCAGGTGGCAGTGAGAGCCATTTCGTCAATTGTCACAAAGTCAGTGGATTAAGATTGCTCGGCAAAACAAATTTAGTCACCCTTTGATGATATTTATAGAAATGAAATGGCTGATGAATTGGCCAAAAACGGTCCATCACTTGAACCCAGCTTTGGCCTGGGTACTTATGCCACTGGAGCAAGAAAAGTATAGAATTCTCCAAAGTTTTATCAAGACCGAAAATGACCCATGGTGAACAACTAACACCTGTAGCGTTACAAGGAACCTTAGGCCATGTTATAACAAGGAAAAAACATAGCAACTACTGAAGTTTAGCAGACCACATTTGTCTCTATTGGTTTTAATCCTTACGGGTAACAACTAAGTGGGAACTCACAGGAACAGAATTTTAAGGACAAAGAGGGCTCATCTCACTTTCTTTGCGAATGCCGCAGCCTAGAAACGATGCTGTCGGAAAATAATTTTTCGACAAACTGTGGGACGTCTCATTTTAGCCACTAAAAAGCCTCCTTCATTCAGAAACCAGGATGGTTCAGGGAGGTACCCCATACCTTAGACTTCCACTAAAACCTTTCACGAACCCTTCCCAATCCTACATTAGCCACACCCTGGAGAGCAGAATGTATCCATTGACTTTTGAGTGAAATCATACGGCTTGCCGCATCATCACCCTATCTCTGAATCCTCAGAGCACGGCTAACGAGCTGCATAGAAAATTTCGGTGCAAGAAATTTATTCCACGGGAATCACCCTTCCATGGGAATTTGTTTCACTTTTAAAAATAGAGTTAATTCCCACCGAGGCGAGGGAGTGAAAAGCGGAGTATTTTTTAACTGATACTACGTTTTCAACAGATCCAAAAGAAAGTAATTTCGTAAAATTACAAAAAAGTTTTCATCTGAAATTTGCTAATTTCGTTTAACAGTTCATTTCATTTTGAATTTGATCACGTTGTTACTAACTTTTTTGTTGTTTTCTGTCTGTTTTTTTTATACATTGAATTTACACATTTTCAATGGAATGGTCACGTTCTGTTATCTATTCAAAGCGATCTGAATAGATTAGACTGCTTTTACACGAAAGCGATTTTTAATCTTTGATTCTCTTTTGACTTCCCTTCGATTGCATGAATGCTTTTAAACACAGCGATTTTTTTTTTTTTTTTTTTTTTTTTTTTTATAATTAACTCACGCTCAAGGGAATATGATTACCCTTTAAATGTTTTAACACAGCGCGGGCGTGAAGTTACGGAAGAGAAAGAAGGATAGGAAAGATGTGTGGCACGATGTTCTGAGACTGAAGATGGTTGTCTCAGACTTTTTATCTCCAGGGATGGCGGCTGAACTAAAGCGGAGAATTGCCGTGTCTTATTTCTATGTCCCTTATAATTCGCATTATTTTATTCGTTTTTCATCCTTGTTGGGCATACTAGTTTTACTCAATCACATGTTGTTAGTGTTATGCCTAAACAACATGTAATGAGTAAACCAGCAACCCATTGATGACAAATTTTTGGAAGGTTTTTAATGGAATTAAAGACGACATAGACGACGGCAGGGATCGAACCTGTGATACTGAGGTTGACAGGCGAGCACACAAACATCGCGCCACGGCCACCCCCAATGAAAGTTAACTTTTCTTCTATTGAAAAGGAATCATCTCTCCGCACTCTTTACTCCAGTGAGTAGATCGAAGTTCACTGAGCGAACGCCAAATAGAAATGAAACATACCTGACAAGTAAAGAAAACCACAAAGAAGAAAGAACGATAACTCTGCAATTTTTCCAACCCTAGCAATTTTGTGTACCCCCGCCACCACACACGTCTCTCTCCTACGGGCTTAAAAATCGCAAGGTAATATTGCTTCGTTTAAAAGCAGTCTTAGGTTCGTATTCACCGAGCGCTCCTAAACGACTCTTAACTTTACGAGGCTCTTAACTTGAAATTTCTGTGCGGTATTCACCAACCACTCGCAAGTGTTTTTCGAAGTTCGAAAATGAGAGCCACTCTCTCTTGTTCAGGCATACCCAAACTGTGAAATGTTGTGTAATGTTGGTCTTGACAGCAAATGGATACTCTTCTACTTGGCATTGCTCACATGGATTCGAGTCAAATGCGTGCGTGGCACACGCACAAGCGAACAAATTTTCGAAGAGAGCGCTCGTAGATCTTCACTAATATTGCTTGGTGAATACGTTTATGAGCTTCTTAAGTTATGAGCGCTCGGTGAATACCGGCCTTAGTGTTATAGCATACCCTTGAAAGAAAAACCAACCGATGCAACAACAACTCAAGGTATCTGAAAATTTTGGAACAGTTTGAAAACCTATCTGATGGGTTCTTGAACGCAAAGAATGGATTTCACTGGGCGTGTTCGTAAACATCGTTCGTGATTTCCTACTAAATTTCCTGCAACTCTATTGCAAATAACCTCCTTTTAAAATGTGAATTTGTATGGAAAATAAGTTTGGAAGTGTTGGAGTTACAGGAATTGTATATTATTTATCATTAAGATAAGATAATCAAGGTTGTATAAGCATAGCTAATAATTCCTCATGTCATAAACGATCTAAAAATATTGATATAAAGTATCATTTTGCAAGAGAACAAGTAGAAAATAAATAATATACAATTCCTGTAACTCCAACAGGAAGTTTATTTGAAACCTCTTTCAATCGTCATGTGGTAAATTGGTGTGTCCAACACGTTCTCTTGGACATAAGTATCTTATTGAGTGGCCTACTTCACGTGTTCAATAAATTTTAACTGCCTTTTAGGTCCCCCTCACGCAAATTGTTGCTCCATTTAGGTAATGTTCAATCGTCAGGCAAGCTTCATGGGAAAAAAGGATAACTTTAAAAACAAATAATGATGGCAGATGTGATTTGACAGTCCAGGCGTGTTTTTTAAACCAATCAGAAAGCTCTTAAAATTATGGTGATAGAAGAGATATTCATAGAAATTATCTGCTCTGAATAAAAAATACGCCTTTCAGCTTAATCATTAAGAATTCAAGTCTTGTTATCTAACACAGGCTGATCTATTTTACAACCTTAGACACATGTAGGTATACTTACTTTTTGAATTTTTTTATAAACTATATTTTCGTGCTAATACTGTACTGCTGTGTAATGCTTTTTTCTTGGAGTACTGATTTAAAAAAAAAATTTAACGAAAGCCAAATGCCGAATTTAAAGCTATGTACTTAGGTTTCAATTTATTTCGCGAATGAAGAAAAACCAACAGAACTGGTCCGTTTTTCGCGAAATTAAAAGTGAGGAAAACCCATATGCTCACTTTTATATTATTTTATGTTTGTATTTCAAATTTCACATTTTACATTTTTCTTTCTACAATTGAATTAAGCACCATCTAAACTCTCAACATTTCAACAAGTTGAATTCACTTTATATTCACTCTGATTGCTGACCTAAATTGTGTTATTTTTGTTTAGTTTTGTTGTTGTTTGCGGTACTGACTGCTATAAAACACAACCATTAATATACCTCCTGTCAACTTAAAGAAGGGTAAAGCAAAATGTGCTTGTTTTTTGTATAGGCAACTTCACCTTGTCAAAGTTAGTCTATCGGCACTTGTGAAAAGGAAGTAGAAACATAGCGCCTGGCTTCGAGTTTTTAATTCAAATTTCAATACTAAATCTGGGACTTTTTGAATCCCATAAGATATGTTGATAATGTTGATAAAAAGGAAAATTAAAGTAAAAACTTAAATGACATCTCTTCACAGATTGACAGATTGAGCACCCTGATACCCTTCCGGAATAACTTAAAAGCGAACAGAATTAAAATATTTTGCGAACACAGTCCTCAAAACTTGAATTTGAATTTTTGAAAAAAAAAAAAAAAAAAAAAATTGTTGGGGTTAAGGCTCTCAAAGTTGCCGTCACCGACTTGGAGATTTGGTTATACATTTTAATTACATAAATATTTGTAAAAGTTCTTCGTTCGTGAAGTTCAACATGATGAAAATTTTGTTTTTACTTAATATACATATATGTATATGCATTGACAGTTTGGTAATTGGTATAAGAGTGCATTCGCAGTGAAATTATCATGTCCCGATTGTAAAACCTTACAGATTGTTTGTTTTTATTAAAATAAATTAGAACCCATGACGGTTCATAGAGAGCCTAAACCTAGTGACTTACAGTTCTGAACCATTTCTGTGTGCGTGTTTGGAGAAATGGAGGGGACCTACAATTTTCTGCTGGTTTTAAGTGGCTAATGAGTAACACTTATCATGACAAGAGCTAATCTTGGAGCATTCGTCAATTCCTCGCAAGAGGTAGTACACCCCTGAAAAACCTTCTTGCAGCTGCTGAGAATGGAACCCAAGACCCTCCCCATAACAGTCCAATGCACTTACCATTATGCCAATGGGTACTACTTATAGTTTTTTTCTAACTCAATATTCAAAAACTTGGCACCAAACAGTTTTTATCACTATTTTTAAAGTCTTATAGAAATAAAAATCTTAACGGATATAGATAATAAAAATTATACTTCTGAGAATAAAAAGAAACAGCTTGAAAAACAGGGTTCCCCTGAAGATTAAGAATCGCGTGAAAGTAAAAAATTGCATCTTCTCCACAACTACCGAGTTATTTACTTTGTTGGTGGTATTGTAGGAAGTGTAAGAAGTCTCGGGGTGGTCCCAAAAACAAGCAGGCTTTTAGCCTTTTTAGTTTAAGGTATTTTTGGTCTCTCTCTTCACACGAAAAAAATACAGTACCGGTCAGAGGCGGATCGTGAATTTGTGGGGCCCTGGGCTGAAACTATTTAGTGGCCTACCTAAGTACTCAACAAATAGCCATGTCAAAAAACTGTGTCTATAGTGATATATTATTATTATATATTCTTTATTGCACAGAAAAAAAAACATAAATGTTACTTAAATCCACGCAAGCATTAGTTGTAGCAATCTCTTCCAGGCAACCTTTGGGTGAGAGTGAAAACGAAATAGTGATATATATAAGAATATAAAAAAACAATAACAACATTTTATTTATTTATTATGAATTAGTAAATGAAATTGACAGATTATGTGTATGACATGTTATATAAATTATAATTTATAAATCAACCTTTCTGCATTTCTGTGCTGCAAATTCCTTAATTGCAAGTGTTTTGTTAGATCACAATTTATAGAAAGAAGTGATAAATTATTTAGTCGATGGTTCGACATTGTTGTCCTGTATTTATTTTCTACATAGGACATCTTGGAGAAAGAGCGCTCTGCTTCACAGCTAGTAATTGGCAAAGTTAAAAAAATCTTTTAAATGGTATAGCAGTTAGGGAACACGTTAATAAGTTTATTTTCATACATGAGCTTAAAAATGTCACTGGAAGAGGTGTACGATTCTGGCTTAGATTGGAGTAAGTACGATTTTAATTGAATGCACTCATTCACTAAATGCTCGTCTACGTCTTCTGGATAATAATCAATAATATGACGTGCACTTTCCAAATCTATGTTTTCGATATTCCTGTTTTGCAAATCCATTAAAAATTTGAGTTTTTTGCTATATGCCTCTTTCTCTTTATATATGACACAGAGACATTAGCAAACCTTATTAAAATGACTCTGATTAAAAAAAATACTTTGCACAACTGTTTTTTTGCTCATAATTACACCATCGTATCAAATTTCACCTAATTTGGTCCAGTAGTTTCGGAGCAAATTAGCTGTGACAGACAGACGGGCGCACGAGTGAGGGCGCACGAGTGATCATATAAGGGTTTCGTTTTTCATTTTTACTTGCGACTTATAGGTACTATAAGGCAAGTTATGCATTCGTAAAAAAAATCGAACTCGAGATTTTGATCAAAGTTGACATTACGATGATAGCGAAGACAAAAAAAGTGGGTCTCGCAATTCTGTCTGTCTGTCTGTCTGTCTGTCTGTCTGTCTGTCTGTCTGTCTGTCGGTTCGACTACAGCCTAAACGGCTCGGCCGATTTTTTTCAAACTTGGTAGATATGGGTTTTAATTTTTTACCCCCGGACGTTTTTTTTTTTTTTTTTTTTAAGACCAAAAATAACGGTACCTGCCATACGATTTTTTTTCGAAATTTTATAAATATTTTTTTTTTCTCAAAAACTGTCCCACAGAATTTTTTAAAAAAAATTTGAAAAATTTCATTTGGTTAAAACTAGCTAATGGTTGAAAAAAATTTTACAAAAAATTGTTATTTTTGGTAGACCCCCTGGGTCCATTTTTTTTGTTTTTGATTTTCTCGAAAACGGTACAGCCGATTTAAATAATTTTTTTTTATGCCAAAGCTCCTCCAAAGTTTGAATATTATTGCGTATTCAAATTTTCAATTTTTATTTGTTTGGATTTTTAAAAAAAAAATCAAAATTTTTTTTTGAAAACTCAATATTTCGAAAACCCCATGCTCGATTTTTTTCAAACTTGACAAAAAAAAGTTTTTTAACATAATCTACAAGATTTGAGAAAAAAAATTTTGTTTCATCTAAAACTAACGGTACCTTCCATACAAATTTTAAAAAATGGTTTTCGAAAATCGTATTTTTCTCGAAAACGGTTCCGAGAATTTTGCTAAAATTTTTTTTCTTTTAATTAATCTTTACGATCTATGATTTAATAAAAAAAAATTTTAAATCTAGATATTACTGACTGTACCTACCATAGAACGATTTTTTCGAATTTTGAATTTCTCATTATCGACATAACGGATTTTAATGAAATTTTTTATAAAAAAGCTCCAAAAAAGTTTAAAAAACATTGCATTTAAAAACTTAAGAAAAAATATTTTTTCAATTTTTAGAAAAAAAAAAGTCGTTTTTTTTTTGAAAAATTCGATATCTCAAGAACGGCTTATTATTTTTTTTTGGAAATTAGACCTTTATTCGTACAGTAATAAAAGCTTAAGGTTGGCGTACCAAAATTTTTTCTTAAAAATGTTTTAAAAAATTTGTACATAAAAGCTTATTTTTTAAAGGAACCACTACAACGACTTATAATTTTTGTTCTTGAATAAATTCATATTTGCATAGCATTCTGTTTTTATCTCTTACTACTAAAAGAATTTAAAAAATTAATTTTATCCTTATTTTATCCTTATGAACAGTTTTCTCTAATAACATTCGTTTTTAAAATTCCTAGTCTATTACATAGGAGCAAGTTCGTGCGACCCAGTCGTGCATTTTATTTTGTACAGAACCCTAAAAATACCATGAAGAAGAAAAACATGATTTATAAATATTTTTACTTACCAAATAAAAGCAACATAACTTTTAAGTTATCACTTATTCATTAGTAAACTGACTCATTAAATACAGTTCTAACAATTAACACAGTCAGTTTATCACTTTGATGACGAGAACAGAAGTGCGGAAGAAAAAAACAAAATCACGTCAGGCGTTACGTTAAGCAGCGCGGCGGAAGTCCCTCGTAAGAGTAGATAAAAAGGTAGTAGCCTATGCTGATGATCTTGCGTTATTAGCGACAGGTAAATTCTTATCCACTATCAGCGAACAGATCAAATACGCCCTTTCTAAGGTTAGTAGATGGACTAGAAAGTGCGGCCTGATGGTTAACCCGTCAAAAATAATACCTGGAAAAACAGTGCAATAGGACATGCTCAAATTCTTCAGAAATACTTGGGTGATAGCATCATTACAGATTATACAACACCCGAGCTTGACTTTTATAAGCCATTCCAAACTGCCTTTCCAAGCAGAGAAGAATGGCTGAACAACCAACCCTACGCCAGTGAATCAGCAATAGCAATCTATACTGATGGCTCCAAAATGGACACAGGTGTTGGTGCAGGCTTATTCTCAGAACCTCTTGAGCTAAACAACTAACTTAGGCTCCCAGATCATTGCAGTGTCTTCCAAGCTGAGGTCCTGGCAGTGACAACAGCTGCTAGACAGGTATCAATGATGGCGATACCACAGGCTAATATCACCTTTTACATTGACAGCCAAGCGGCAATAAAAGCGATTTCTACCACTGTGATTAAATTGAAGCTTGTCTCTTGCTGTCGCGAAGAGCTTAAGGTTCTTGGCACGCAGCACAATATTAGACTCTGCTGGGTACCGGGGCACAGCGGCATACCAGGTAATGAAAATGCCGATGAGTTGGCAAGACAGATGGTATGTAAGTATCCCACTCTGCAACATTTAACAGAAAATTTCAGATTTAATCCTAAGGAAATCCAATGAAAGGTAGAGTCTACTTGACACCTGTGATACCACTAGGAAAGTATGGCCTTGCTTTAACAAGCAGAGGACTGACAAAATTATGCACCTTAGTAAGAAGTCCCTTCGCTCTCTTAAGAGCATAATCACCGGACATAATTTACTAAAATATCATAAATTTAAAATGAAACTAAGTACAGATGACCTATGTAGAGGATATGGTGATGAAGAGGTTCATGAAGACACATCACACTTTCTCTGTCATTGCCCGTTACTATGCCACCAAAGAAGGAAATGGCTTGGTAGTTACTTCCTTGACAATTAAGAAAATCTTTCTAATATTCAGGAATTCACATATTGAACTTCGTCAATGCCTCAAAATGGCTTGACTGATTAACAGAACACATAGGTTTTTATCAGAAAAGAGTGATTACACTCACGGGTAACACAATGGATCTACATTGATCTAAGTGTGACGATAGTTACATCAATTGTCAGCCCAACAACGTAACCTAACCTAAGAGTAGAAAAAATACCCCGATCAAAAACAAACGACGGGCAATCCCCGTTCCGTTCCATAGACGTGCACATACACTATTCGGCATCAAACTGAGCACGATTTTAGAGAGAGAGAGAGTAAGTTCGCGCAGCGCTTTTTCCAGGTAAAAGCGACGCGCGAATTTACTCTCTCTCTCTCTAAAATATTGCCATCTAGCTTGCCGGGGACTATACATTATTAGATTGATCTCAGGGCTGCCATTGCCAACCTTATGGTAGGTTTTTTCATTTTAATTTTTTTTTAATTCAAATTAACGCCTATTGTTTTCAACGGGGTCTGGGGGCCCCTTGTGACCTCGGGGCCCTGGGCTGCAGCCCATACAGCCCTTAGGTAGCCCTTAGGCCCTGGTACCGGTTGTTTTTTGTTTAAATGCAATTGGGTTTTCGTCGGGGTAAGTTGTAACATGCTAAAAATAACCCCTTCAATTTACTAATAACTTAAATTAATTTGAAAAAAAAATGTATGTCCCTCCATTTTTCCAAACACACACCACGAAATGGTTTAGTCTGTCTATGAGCCACATTGATTTTAAATCAATTTGGTAGATATTTGGTAATTTTTTGAGAATGCTACGAGTATAATTATTTTATTGAACAAAGAGTTTTAATTTTTGTTAAAAATAAATTTATAACTTTCTTTAAGAAAAAATTAAGCATTTTTATCAAAATTTTAATACAATTTACCCCGATCTATTTTACCCCAAAATTGCGTTAAGTTGAAACAAGACGGCTTTTGTTTAAATAGTTTATCTTGACATCTTTTTTAGTAGATTTTGTAGCTGAAACATGGTTTTTAAGTTATGCATAAACAAAGTTTGGCTGAGTTTTTTTTTTAAGTCTTAGTCCTGGTTTTAGTAAAAAGTGTTACTTTAGGCCCAACTCTCTCCTACTTTTGACTTTTTCAGAATTTTTCGTAGACAAAATTAGCACTATATCCCATTACCATACACCTTCAATGATTTCCAACTTTACTACTTAGAACACAAGAAATTGCTTTGAGAAACAGGGGACTATAATATCAGGATTAAATATATTTAAACTGTCTTATGAGCTATGTGGAGCTTAGGAGCATCTTAGATATCAATATTAATAAAAAAAATCTTTTGGATAAACAAATTAAACCAACATTTATAAAATATTTATAAAGTATTGTTATTTTTTTTGCAAGCATCGGAAGTTGTCAACTCATCCTTATATGTATATCAAAAACACTGATTATGCCTTGAATTGTATAGAAAAATTGTTATAGTCAAACATCAACTTTACACGAAAATTGATGGATCATTTTTTTTGTTAATTACTACGTACGTTAAGTACTACGATTACAAATTGGGTCAAAACAATTACCATGATTCTGGTTTTGTGACCTTAGACTCGATACGGTTTTGACTCTACATCGACATAGTCTACTAAGTTAAAATGAATGCCGTGTCGTGTAGGTACAGCTGAAAATTCAATTAGCCCTTTTTAAATAGTTTCGGCATCATCAAATGATTCGAAACATGTTGAATGTTATAATAAAAGAGTAAATAGACAATTAATTAATAGAGGTCGGTATATGAGACTGTTCTAAACCAGTTATACATTTTTTAAGTACATTTATCTAAGAACGTTCATGAAACCTGTAGTCATCCACTCGAAAGGAATGACTTTATTTAAAATAGGCCTTTGTGTCTTATTAACAAGCCGAAATAAATAAAGGCAGTAAAAAATTTTATTCAATTAAAGGGACAATAGAATTATTGAGCTATGAAGTATATTGAACTTCTAAATGACGATAAAGTATAAAGCTGCAAATTTAAATATTATTATCGCTCATTGGATATATGTATCTATATGAACGAAACAAAGCACTTGCACCATTTTAAAATTCGAATTGAGTCATCTTATAAACGATTTCATATCGAAATATTATTTGCGTAAATATTATATCAGCCTTGTAGACATGTCATAAGATAGTAAATAATAATTCAACTGTGCGATAATCCCTGAGGATAAAAACTTTTGTTTTTCCGTGGCTGCGGGTAAGAAATTCCTCCAAGATCTTAGATTGATAAAATTTTTCTGCAGAATTGGAATATAAAAATCAAGTAAATTTCTTCATCAAAATTTTCTTCCATGCTCGGAATCCGCCAATGTCAAAGTTCTAATGAGAAGTCATGTTTGACAGATGTGAACGCTAAACTTTTTCATCCATGGAATATTCGTCATACCGTGCTTGTCTAACAAATTTGAGAATGTAAACGCCGCTATTGATTCTCCTAGAAAATAGTTTTAGTATTTCTATTTAGGGTCAGATAACATCTCTGTTTAAATATAGGTGGAAAAATTTAATGTTGTATCAAATAACTTCCCTGTTTGAACATAAGTTTAAATTTACGTTACGTAGCGGAATCCGGTGATGCATTCTTTTTCTAACAATATTTTAACCTTTGAAATAAATAGGTTCATTCATTTACTTTGAAACTTTGTGATATTTTGTGCATATTTTTAAATTTCATCCCAAAGCTCTGTTAAAGTCCATATAAAAAAATAAATTCTACTAAAATATGTATGTTTAGTAAGTTCATTCTATAAGGAAGACAATTAGTTTTGTTTTATGACAAAAAAAAAACGTATGAGAATAAATTTAAAAAAATGTAGAACTTGCCGTATAAATATAATACCTACATATGTATATCACAAGTAAAAATTGTTTACATACATTTCTGGCCTGGTAATGTTGGTATTTTGGGAAAAATTATGTGTTAATTATTTCAATAAATTAACAATATTGTAATATTTGTTTTTTATTGATTTGTTTTAATATTTTGTTTTAAAGATATTTTATGCCTTTTTTCTATTTTCTTTTCAGAGTTTCGTTTGGCTCATCAAAAGGTTCCATGGTAGAAACATTAGTTTTTGAGACTCCAACTCCCCTCCCAGAACATGCCGAACGTGAGTTTGGATTTTCCATTGAAAATTCAATCAACACGGGCGTGCATTCGATATGTAATAATAACATAAATTCAGCTTGTAGTAGAATAAACTCATCATTAGATGATAGTGGAATTGAATTGCAAGAAGAGTAAGTAAATTTATTATTTTGTTTATAAACTTTTCAAAGTATTGCACAAGTTCAGGAGAAAAACAAATCCTTTTTTCAAAAAAATCATTACACATCTTATGTACGACAGCAAAGTATGTTAAATATATTTTTTTTAATTTTAAAATGAAGAATGGAATCAATAAAAATAATTAAAAATTCAATAAGATCAGAGCTAGCTACAGATTAAAAAAAGATATCTCAATTTACAAGTCTTATTTCAGAACTTTAAAATGCAGTTAATGTCGTTTTTATTTGGCAATCCGGAATCTTTCTCCGATCCGGAATCCCAATTGAACACTTTTGTTTGCTTCTGATGATTCTGAAGTTTTGTTTGATTGTATATGTGAAACATCAAATGCGTACAAATCAAAATCAAGAAAAATGTTTGTTGAATTCGCACAATTTGAATACCAAAAATCACAGCTGTTGAGGTTGACGTTTAAGTATATGAATGTGTGAGTGCTTCTGGTTTTGCTTCTGATTTCAAATCCAGAAGCAAATTTCTCTTCTTTTCAGAATCAGAACTGTCATTTTTTCCCAATTGAACACTTTCAGAAGAGTCCGGAAGGCTTCCGGATTGCCAAATAAAAACGACATAAGTGTCTTATGAAAATGACAGTTTCGTATCAGTTGTGAAATAAATAATTCAAATACATTCAATTCATTCTTTTTAAATTTGTTTTAGATTTATTTTTGTATCGATGTTTCCATGGTTACGAGTGTAACACTTATATTAATGGTTTCGTTAATATTCCAAAAATGGGAAAAAGGTGTTTTTTCTTAATAAACGAATGAACGAAAACGACAAAACTATTTATCGATATCCTCGGAGAAAAAGTACCATCACTACTAGTCTACCAAATAAATGTCATCTTTATCAAGTCTCAAGCATACAAAATTTAAACTTTTAAGCACGTACAAAACATTATTTCGGCTAATAACGTTAATAAAAACAATCTACATAATAAAAAAAGCTGAAATGATGCAATTTAAATTATTTATTTATATTTCATATAAATTATTAAAGCTTAAATATATTTTGACGTTTCAATACAAACCATCGATAACACAGTGATATTTCATGCCGGTAACACAGTTTTTTTTTTTTTACTTTAGGTCTGAAAGTTCTCTTTTGCATTCTACAATCGAATTGTTTAGCAAAAATTTAATTTATTTCTTCCGATCCCCTTCGGTCTTTGGAAATCACATTATTTTGTTCAGTCTATGACCGATTTCGGATTTTTAAAGTTTAACTTTGAGATTTTGCAAACATTTAGCAGCTGTCGAAATTTTTTTTATAAATTATAATTTTGGTATTCGACATGGTAAAATCTGTTAATAACTCTGTTAAGAGGTAACTTATTTGTTTTCGTCGCCCATTTTCATTATGTCAGATGAAATGTTTTACTTAATCACAGATGATTATAATAGCAGTTCAATTTGATAACAGATTTCGTTTTCGAAATTGCTAACAGACTTTTATAGTAGTTCGAACCTCTGTATACCAATCATAAAAGACCAATTTATGGTTAATAACAGTGAATTTATAGTAAAATAACAGATGTGGCAGAATAGGCCTAGTTGTTTGACAGTTTGTGACGTTTAGAAATTATCTTTTATATTTTAAACTTTTCAGTGTTTTAAACTTTTAAAGACTTATCGGAACTTATCACGTTAATTTTATAAGAAATATTTATAAATTTTATAAATTTCTTCTTCCCGACGTTTCAAAGAAAATTTCACTCTGCGTGGTCACGGTTTTAGACTGACATTTGATGGCTGTTGTTGGTAACTCTACTTCTTAATATGCACTGTAGCGTTTTTGTTTGTACATTTGGTGGTTGCTTCGATCAAGCCAAATCAGAAAGATATTTGGGGCCAAGGATAATAAGAGAGGCCATTGAAATAAAAAAGCACAAGAATTTCAATAGAGATTTTATTTTCAAACTATCCCCACTCATAAACAAACTCAAATCTAATAAAACACATACCACAACGTCTGACGTTTCAAGCGTTGTATGCACCCAAGCTTATGTAAACAAAATTCAACAAGAGCAAAACCATCAACCACCCACACAAAATGTGTTATAAATTTTATAATTTACTTTTTGATTGTTTGCAATAATCATGTTGTAATTCAAATGTACCACCATGGTTTTGATCTCAATTGGAAAATTTAAAAAACAAACGAAACAAAGCTTCGTTTAAATATATAACAGAACTGCTATGAAGCCTATGGTAATTATATGTGTGGTGACTCCTTAAAGCACACAAAATAATTTAATGAGGAACGCTTGCCGTCCCAATTGTCAAAAAAAAATGAAATTGCGAAAATCTCTGTACTTCGAGCGATATTAAAAATAATCACCACTATCACTACGCAATTTAATCAGACAAGTCCTACATATTAATTTGTTTATTCCAATAAATATTGATTAATTTTATATAATAAGTTTTTAGCTAAATATTAAATATTATATTTCTTTTCTAAACGGCATAAAACCATCTCATATGAATCTCAAACAACTATTTTCTGGATATTCTACCTATTCATATGAAAGCTACTCGTATATACAGAAAACAGAAAGTGAACTCAAAGCTAACCCAAACAAAAAGTGTGAGTGTCGGGACTCACGGTTAAGATGTATACAAATCAACGGTCGTCGAACTGCCGAACGTACCCAATAAACCTACATATATAATAATGCAATCGTCAACACACATAAATAATAAAAACATTTTCTGTGAATTTCAGTAGAATTTATATTTTATGTGAACTTTGTCAGAACTTTAGACTGAAATTCACAGAAATGCACAGAAAATCACAGTTTAAAAGTAAAGGAACGAGCCTTTTACGGTACGGAACGAAAAATAAAATATTGTTAGAAAAAGAACGCACCAACACCGGACTCCGTCACGTAATGTAAAGTTAGCTAGACTTAAGTTTAAACAGGGAGGTTATTTGATATAATTTGTCCACCTACATATATTCAAACAGAGATGTTATCTTATCATAAGAATTTTGACCATGGCGGACCAGCTCAGTGCATAGATGAAATTTTAGATAAGAAAATTAAAATAAAATAAAATTTGCTTCAGGCTTGACAAGCATGCTTTTACATTCTCATATACGCTTGTGATGCACCGCAAATATCAAAACATATTGACTTCTGTACAGCTTGCAAAGCTGCTGGATAAAGAGTTCAAATTATCAAAAGCAAGTCAATCTTGTCATGCTTGTCAAACATATTTGACAATCTGAACACCCCTCCTGGCGCACGAAAATATGATTTTTCGTTCGTGAGTGTTGTAGAAAGTAGCTTTATTCCGCAACATTTCTCCACCTTACACCAAATATGTCAAAAAGACGAAAGAAGAAAAAAAGACTCGTGTAATCAGACTCTTAATATCTTCTTTTAGTTTAAGACGGTGTTCACACTGAACTAAATCCTCCGACTTTTTTGACGTTTCTGTCCTTTATCTCACTCCCTCTATTAGAGATTTATAAACCAATTGACATGATTCCCATCTTGTAATGGAAATGTTGAAAGTAAATATAAGCGGAAAAAACTATTTTTTTTTAACTCGAGAACAATCTATATTTTGATGTATTTAGAATATTCAATTCGAAATATGTAGTTTAACAGATGAGGTACAAATTAAATTTTGACGTAAGAATGTTTCGTTGCAAATGTCAACCGATTGCCGATTCCGATTCAATCGTCCACCAATGATCCGTGAAGAGGATTTGTTAAAAACATTGAATGAACCTGTAATGAAATTTGACACCAATTTTTTCGTCTTTCATCTTTTTGACATTTCGGGTGAGAGGTAAAGAAATGTTGGGAAATAAAGATACTTATTGCTAACTAGCAATGGAATGTATTAAAACCGAGATTTCAATCCATTGACCCCATAGGGGAACTCTTTTTGATGCGCCCCAAAGTTTCCAATTTTAACACGATGTCGTAAGTACGCAACATTATCAATGTAAACAGGGACTTCAATGCAATCTTCTGGTAATCTTCAGTTACACGGAACATCACTGTAACCGGCTACATGGAACGCATAAGTCTTACCCACTTTTTTAGCATAGCATAGATGTTTAAACATACAATACTTTTAGAACTTCGTAAATACCCAAAAAAAAAAAAAATAACAACTAACATCGTTCTATGTCTTATTCGAATTCCACTAGTCATGAGTCCAACATGTTTGCAAATACTCGTAACTTTGAAGACGAATTCGACGATTTAAATTTGACTGAAACTTCTTCCTTCTCCAACGTTCCTGATTTTTCTCATCTAAATCCAACTAGTCTTGCAATAACTGAAGAATCTAAAATCAATATTATAAAACTTGACGATTCTTTTAGCCCGGGAGCTGATAACGTGCTTTTTATCTGTCATATCCCTTATTCGTTCTTTTCAATTTTCTCCCCAAAAAGAAAAACTGCATTCATTATACCGATTCACAAGAAAGGGTCGTTAACTCTTATATATAATATATAATTATTTATTTGTTTGACTCGTGTTTTTTAAATAAACTGTCTGTATTCACCGATCTCGGAATCATATTGAATTCTAAGTTGACATTTAATGAGCACCTTAATTTTGTCATTAAAAAAATAACAGGATCTTGGGATTTATTAAACGTTTCTCGCATGAGTTTTCAGATCCATACGTCCAAAAGGTTACTTTTGTATTTTTGTGTTGTGTGGGTCCCTAACTTCTCTTTACTTGATGATTTATACGTTTCTGGCGTAATCGTTTTCTTCTGTGGTCACAACATGTTATATTACCTCTTTATTTTCAAAGACTTAAACTTATAGATCTCCCAATTCTTTTAAAATATAGACAGTACCTACAATTTTGAATGACTCCATTATCAACTCCATGATTTCTGTATTAAATAAATTTTATTTTTAGTCCATCAAGCTTAAGAAATCAGCAGCCTTTGCTTCCAAAATCCAGTAGATCTAACTATAGTGTCAATATCCTTCTGAATCAATTGCTAAATTTTATTTCCTAATATTTTCTAAAAATGATAGGTATTTTCAAATGTAACAAATTTAAAGCTTTATTTTATAACTCTAATTAATGTTCGAAATAACTGTGTGATTTATATTACAATGTAACGTAAGCATTTAAGGGTTAAATAAATAAATGATTTTATTCGGGCCTCATAGAACCTTATAGAGGTACCTTGTGTCAAAAAAATTGTCCAATAGACAAGCCGTTTTTAATTTTAGCCAACAATATTGCTAAAAAATATATATTTCAACAGAAAAAGTGATGCGAATTCATAGAAAATTTTGATGTTTTCACTGATTACTTTTGTAACTTCTTAGAATCATTTTAAAACAAACTCACTCGAAGTTACCCTATGTTTATGCAAGCAATTGATCATATGTTTCAATTGGGATGGGACTAGGGGTGTTTAAGCGATTACATTTGCACATAGCTAATAAAATCGAAACTCTCTTAAATCAAAATTCAGTTACTGGCTGCTGGGGTAATTTAAGAGCGATAGTAACACACAAACACAATCAAATTCAAAAACTAAACTCTTTTTGTCATTAGCTCTCTTCCATTGTAATGTGTGTATCTCTTTGCTTCTAATCTTGTATCTATTATTTAATCCACAGTTTTGCGAAAGAGAGGAGGAAAATAAACAATAATTTTGTGTTTTGCTGTCAGATTAACCAATACTCCAACAAAGATAAAGATACTTTGTGTGTGCAATAAACTTGTTCTTCACTCCAATTAGAAAAAAACCTCTGCTGTCTCATCTTTCGCCGGAGAAAGACTTCCAGTAATAGATACATACACATGACACGATGGAACGGTATCTGTGGCATAGCGTAGCGACAGGCGGCAGCAGCGGTATAGTGGCCAAACTATCTGACAGTTGTTGTGTTTGCATTTTCATTCTCGCCGCAGAGTGCTATCTGTACCGTTCACTGTATCCGTAACGTGTATGCTGTCATCATTGTCATCGCTTGCCTATTCCAACGCGCATGATTCCATTTCGTCGTGCTTCGTTCAATATTAATCTACATTTCGCTGTTCGCCATTTAAATCATCGTCAATTTCGTATACTTTTGGCAATAATCGTTCCATAGAGTTGTGGATGTGGTGTGTGCGTTGTGCAATTCCGATTCCAATTCCACAAAAACACCAAACCAACACAGATCTTTCGATTCCTGTTTCCTCCATTCCAGGGTGATGTCATAGTAGCAAATAAAAAAAAACGAAGATAAATATAAATATAAATACATAAAACGAAACCGAAAATAAAAACATACTCCGTGTAGAAACGAAAAGAACGTAAAAATGAATTGTTTTTGAAAAGGAAAACTCCGTTGTTTTTGTAGACCTTGTCCGACATTCGGCCTGATTCTTTATCCGTGATTGTTCGCGCGTGTCCTTTGACATTTCAAAACCAATTGACCATATTTATTGTTTTTTTTTTTTTTTCTTTTTTTATTTCGCTCCGGATACAAATCTAATTGAACACCTTGTTGCGATAGTCTTTTTTGCAATCAAGAAAAAGGCAAACTTTTCAATCAAAGATATTGGAAAAATAAATAAATGTTTTGGTTGGTGAATCAGAAGAAGTTATTATTACATAAAGTGGATTAAACGAATTTACGAAAAAGTGCGCTCGAAAAATAATTTCCAAGTGTGAAATCTAGGAAGTGAGGAAAAGGTGTTAATTTATACAAATTGGATTGGAATCTCGATTCTAGTGAGTATTTTTTGTAACCCTTTAAAAATGTGCAATTTATGTGAACTAATCGGTGAGGGGAAAAAACAAAGCACTCAATCTAATTGGTTTTTCTGAGCACAAGGTCAATTTTATTTAAGATTCTTTTTTACTTTCGATTTTTTGCTTTGCTCGAAATAGAAAAAAAACTTAAAGATTTAGGCGAATGTAGGTATCTTTAAAAAAGATTCGAAGCAAATTCCTCCTTTTTACGTCGTCGATTTAATTTGCATTTGGGGCATTTTGTGTGTGCACATTGAATCCACAAGAGACAAGAGGGTTCCGTTTCGGTTTTGCGAGGGGATAGAGTTGCCAGATTACTTGCGAGTTAATAATATGGGTGCTTTATGTTGTAGCTGTATTCTTGTGGTGTGCTGGGTTTGGTGATATAGGGTAAACTGACTGTGTTGGGCGATTGTCTGATTGATATGTAGCCAATTTGACATTTGTTCTCATTAAGTATTAAAAGGGAACATAAATGTATGTTAAATTGGCGTGTCTGTTCCGTTCGATATTATTTTCTCTTTAGACTATAATAGATAAAGTTGTATTTTTTAAGGTTTGCTTGCGAGTCGGTCCGTTGTTAGTTTTTACCTGCCTTAAAGTGTTTCTGATTAGAGCTGTTGCTCGTCATTCAGCTCGTAATAAGGGTTGAAAGGAGGTCAAAGTAGAACGCTTTGTATAATTATCTTTCAATTAAATATATTTCTTTGTTGTTTGTATACATTACACCTACCTACCACACATAAATAAGCTTTGTGTTTGTTTACCTATTGATTGTTCCAATAAACTATTCCCTAGATAGGTATCTACCTATTAGAACAGAAATCTAAAGCAATGGATGATGTAGAATATTCTATTCTAAATTTCGTCATGGAATGCAGTGGTTGTGAGAAAAAAAAAATGTTGTCCATTTAGGAGCTAAGTATTTATTGGAAGAAAATTATTTTTATGAACTCGCATTACGAACAATCCAGCCTAGGTATATACCTATTGCTACACATACTCGTAATACTATGTAGGTAGGTACGTACATATGTATATTCAGATTAGAAAACCTTGTGCTAGAGTTAATGATAGTAATATTGATAAGAAAAATACTGATAACACTGCCATTTATTTAATGATTCTTTTCCATATCATGAAACTTTAAAGCTGGGTCGAACAAAAAAAATTTTAAATACAATTACTAATAATCTTTCGTCATTGAATAAAACCGGTTGAAAGTTGAGAGCATGAATTAGAGTTCCATAATTCCATTAATGGCTAAATCCTGTAGTTTTCTAAAATCGACTTCGGTTTCTGTCATGACAATATTGTCAAGATTTTGACGAAGACGGTCATTTTGACGATCCAGACTTTATGTGCTCGGAAGACGAGTTTTTGATTGACGATTGCTTGCAGAATAATCTGAATTCAACCGAATTATTGATTGATCCTGAAATTGCAAGCCTGAATTTCAGTTCTTTTGTATCGTTGCCTTCTACGTCTGCTGCTGCTCTTGCTATATCGCAATCAAATACCAGTAGTATTGTATCTGATGTTGTTGCTTCACTTTCCAGGAAACGAAAACGCGACTCAAATTGCTTGAAATTGCAACAAGAAGAAGATGGTCCAGATCCAGAAATTTCGACTACTGGTTAATTTACTGGGCCCTTGAATTGCATGAGAAATGATGCTCAGGAATTCCGGTCTATGATGTGGAAGAAGAAAAACTTGCAAGTGCATGTAAATGAAATTATTTTTCGGGGTGAAAAAGAGTTGCCATATGACGTCAAAGTTCTGAAAACACCATTTGATTTCTTTCACTACTTCTTGACTGATGATTTCTATCAACATTTCGTTGATCAAATAAATTTACATATACATATGCTTGTCAACAGAAAATCGAAGCTCGGTTTGTTATTAACAAACAAGAGATTCGTCAGTTCATCGGGATCATGATGTTTATGTCCGTGTTTCGATATCCAAATGTTCGTTCTTATTGGGGAAGACATTAATTGGAACCAATCCGTATACTGCAATGCCTTGAATGAGGTTCGAACAAATAGGTCAGTTTCTCCATTTCAACGACAATTCCACCATGGTGCCTAAGGGCCAGCCTGGATACGACAAATTGCACCGAATAAGACCAATGATAAATCATTTCAATGAACGTTTTGGGTCTATTCCTATGTTGAATCGGCTTTGTGTTGACGAACAAATGTGTGCAACAAAAATGGGAAGTAACCCTACACGTCAATATATGACAGTCAAACCACATACATAAATGGGGAACTAAGCTGTTCGTTTTATTTGATAGTATGGGATTTTCGTATGCTTGCGAGATTTACTCAGGTGCAGGAGATAATGTGGTGCCTGAAAATGCACCAGATCTTGGAGCATCTTCAAATGACGTTATGCGCTTGTCAAGAAATATTCCAGATGACGCAAGCCATATTGTCTATTTTAACAATTTTTACACTATATAGGACTGCTTACATACCTAAGAAGTCGAGGAATTTATAGTTTGGGAACAGTTCGATCAAATCGAGTTTCAAAGCGGACCTGGCAAAGCGCAAAGTTGAGCGAGGTTACTCTGAAGAATACGTTGCCAACGTAAACGGCATTGATATTAGCAGCGTTTTGTGGATGGAACACAAGAGCGTTCGACTTCTATCAACTTAACGCGGTGTAAAACCTTTTTTAATCCAACATATCAAACCCAGGACCTTTCACATCATCACGATGGTATAGAAAAACGAAGCAGAAGATCGAAATTGACTGTCCATTTATTATAAAAGAGTATATAATCGACATATGGGAGGTGTCGATCCAATGGATGGTCTTCAAGGAAATGGACAAATAGAATTTTTTTTTCATCTATTCGATGTGGCGATGGTAAATGCTTACATCCTTTATCATAGGTCGCACAAGGAAGTCAACATAGAATTGCCAAATTTTCGGTCAGAAGTAGCTGAGTCTTTGTGCATAATTTCAACCCATGGCAAAAACCCCAAAGGTCGACCAGTGCCATCTCCAATACCACCACCTTCCAAAACAAAAAATCTTACTTTCCGACTCCAGAAAGTAAGTCTTGCTTTATGACTATTCATCAACGTTAGTTATATTCTTCATTTTCTTTATTTTTTAGCATTTAAATAAAATATTTTGATTAACCCATTATGTTACACCTGTTATTTTTTTTTTCTTGACAAAACCTGAGCTCGCCTCAAGGCGGTCTCCTTATTTTTACCTGTAAAGGTGAATACTTTTATGTATTAAAAAACTGATTTCAGATTCGTGCTTATCACATGCATTTTAGTATAAATGCTGAATTTTTTAATCAAATAAAAAAATAAGGCATTAGAGGGTTAAGCCAAATTGTAACAGTTGGGCTTATACCTATGTATGTCGGTACCCTTGCATAGGTAGGTTCATATTTCCTAGACCTAGACACCTAATAAAACAAAATTGCTTAGCTTCATTGCACTGGTTAGTAAACTCTAGGTACTAACATTTTAATTGTAATTCATCCATGAGTTGATACATTTAGATACGCGATTGTTAATTCAGGATGATTTTTTTTTTATCATACGAAGCCAGAGAGGTCAAAGTCCACCTCTATCTTAGAGTGAACTGGACACAATCATAGCTTTTCATTTGAATTGGTACACAGTTCTATACAATACAACATCTTAAACAGTTGACTTTAGTCCAAAACTGCTTGGCCCAGTCACAAAGCACATAGGGGTACATCAATTTTTAAAAACGTAGACTTGGGAAGTAGTTTTTGATGTGTAATCATAGATACCGGCGGTAACGTAAACCGAAAATGTGGGTCTAACATATTTTTTCGGTGTAGCCCGTTACGGTTACACGTTTCGTGTAGCTCGTTATGTTTGCACGTTCCATTTAGCATGTTACCTTATGGAAGATTTCATTTAAGACACTGCTTACATTGGGAGTAATGCTTACTTACTACATCGTGTTAACATTGGAAAGTTTGGAGCGCCTCAAAATGAGTTTGTCGATGGTGTCAATGGATTGAAAACTCGATTTTAGTACTTTCCTAGTTTGAACTAAATATCTTCATTTCTTCATCTATCACTCAATATGTCAAAAAGACGAAAGACAACTGGTGTCAAATTTCATTATATGTTTATTCAATGTTTTAAACAAATTCCCTTCACGGATCCTTGATGCATTGTATTTTATGCTTCGGAAAATGAATTTGCAGGGCAATCGGTTGACATTTGTAATGAAATATTCTCAGTAAGTCAAAATTTAATTTTAATATTCTATTTACATCAAAATATAGAATGTACTCGAGCTGCTCAGCACCTAGCCGATGCCCTGTCAAAATATAAAGCTGACATAACAGCTCTTCAAGAAATCAGATGGACAGGGAATGGTGTTTTACAGAAGACAGAATATGACATATACTACAGCTGTCATACAAAACACCATGTGCTCGGGGTAGGCTTCCTAGTCAGCGAAAAAATGAAGTCTACTATCATCGGGTTTAACGCTATAAGCGAAAGGCTATGCACCCTTCGCGTGCGAGGCAAATTTACGAACATCAGCCTCATTAACGTTCACGGACCTACGGAGGAGTCCTCAGACGAAGAAAAAGAGACTTACTACGAACAAGTCGAGAGGGCCCTCAATGCCTGTCCAAGGTATGATGTTAAAATCATCCTTGGGGATTTGAACGCAAAAATAGGTCGGGAGCCGGTATTCAGGCATTACGCAGGCACCCATAGTTTGCATGAGAACACTAATGACAATGGACTTCGAGTCTTAGAATTGGCAGCATCGAAAAACATGGTCGTTGCGAGTACCAGGTTCCCGCGTAAAGATATCTACAAAGCCACCTGGGTATCACCTGATGGAGTCACTCGTACCCAAATAGACCGTCGCCACTACTCGAACTTGATGACGGTACGAACGTACCGAGGTGCCAATATCGACTCGGATCACTATCTTGTTGGTATGGTTTTCCGAGGGCGGATTGCCTTGCGAACACGCACGGCTGCCCTGCGCAATGAAAACACCAGTAACACCTTTGGTAATGCGTTAGGACTCGCCCTAGAAACACCTGATTTAGGGAGAGTAAGTCCTGGAGCTAGTATGCTGGGCGTAAATGAGAAGTGGATACGTCTTAAAAATACTGTCATTAGTACTGCCAACTCCATCTTAGGCAACAGTCGTAAAAATCGGAACGACTGGTTTGATGATGAATGCAAGCTAGCGACTGAACGTAAGAATGTTGCGTACCGAGCAATGCAACAATCTCATAGAACGCGGGCACGCGACGAGGAATATAAAGAGCTCAGAAGAACAGAAAAACGGCTTCACAGACAAAAAAATCAGCCTGGGAGAAGAACATAATCTGTGAAATAGAAAACAGCCGAGAGCGAGGTCCGCACCAGGCGCGGAAGTTCTACCAATCCGTCCAAAACATGACGCAGTACACACCACGCTGCACATACTGCAAGGACGGAGAGGGAAATATGATCACCGATTCTAAAAGCGTACTGGAGCGATGGGAAGTGTACTTTAATGAATTGCTAAATGGTCAGCTCACTGCAGAAGTGGAGGCTCCACTACTTCAAGAAGAATACCCTATGTTGCCGCCACCAAGCATAGAAGAGGTTGAGAAGGCTATAGGCGGCTTAAACAGAACAAAGCCCCGGGAGCGGATGGCATACCAGCCGAATTATTCCATCACGGCGGGCCAGCCTTACGTCAAGCAATTCATGATATTATAGTACAGGTATGGGAGCAGGAAGAAATGCCAGAAGACTGGCGAAAAGGTTTAATATGCCCCATACATAAGATGTCACAACGTGCAGCAATTATAGAGGTATCACGTTGTTGAGTACCGCCTATAAGATACTCTCCTCTATCCTACAAGACCGGATAACCCCATACGCTAAAACCGTCATCGGACAATATCACTGTAACTGATCAGATCTTTACCCTTAGGCAGGCGATGGAAAAATGTCTAGAATTTAACATCCCAACATACCATCTGTTTATAGACTTTATGGCCGCCTATGATAGCATAGCCAGGGTAGAACTTTACAAAGCCATGAGAGAATTCGGCATCCCAAATAAATTGACACGACTATCTAGGTTGACCATGACCAACGTAACAAGCCAAGTAAAAATAGCCGGATTGCTATCCAGACCAATCAACATCTTTAATGGACTCCGACAAGGGGACGGTTTGGCCTGCCTCCTCTTCAACCTGGCGTTGGAGAAAGCAATCCGTGACTCTGGCACGGCAACAAGAGGGACCATCGTCAATAGGTCCAGCCAGTTACTGGCTTATGCAGACGACATTGACATCATCGGAAGAACCGAACAAGCTGTACACGATTCCTTCATCCAGATCGAGCAGGCGGCACAAAATCTGGGGCTGCACATTAGTGAAGGTAAAACAAAGTACATGGTGGCGTCGAATGCGAGAGGAACAGTTGGTCAAACAATCAAGGTTGCGGAGCACGAATTTGAAGTGGTGCAATCCTTTAAATACCTTGGGTCAATAGTAGCAGCCGATAACAATATAGAAGAAGAAATACGCGGGCGGCTTCTCAAATCCAACAGAGCCTACTATAGTCTGTCAAAGCTCTTCAAGTCCAGAAATCTCACCATAACTTCAAAACTGCTGCTGTACAGGACCATGGTCCTGCCAGTACTCACATATGGATCCGAGACTTGGGTGCTTAGCAAAAGGCACTCCGACCTCTTAGCTGTGTTCGAGAGAAAAGTCTTAAGGGGAATTGTAGACCCCATATGTGAGGAAGGACGATTCCGGAGACGGTACAATCATGAATTGTACGCAATCTACCTAGAAGCAGATATCGTGACAAAAATTAAGCTCGGTAGACTCCGGTGGACAGGGCACCTAGCTCGCATGAGCGAAGAGTAACCTGCTCGGAAAGTTCTTTGTGGTACATTCTATGGTAGACGACAGCGTGGTAGACCATGCTTGCGCTGGAGAGATGGCGTAGACCAGGACGCCCGAAGCCTTGGGGTGCGCAACTGGATGGCGTCGGCTAGAGACCGGGATAGGTGGAGAGACTTGTTGAAAGAGGCCAGGACCGGAACCCGGTTGTCGAGCCGATGATGATGATGATGATAGAATGTACTCTATCTGTCAATTCATGAACTGGTCAACTGGATGATGACTTCAATGCCAATATATTAAAAATTTTAATTTTTTTTCCACTTTACTTTACTTTACTTTACTTTACTTTACTTTACTTTACTTTACTTTACTTTACTTTACTTTACTTTACTTTACTTTACTTTACTTTACTTTACTTTACTTTACTTTACTTTACTTTACTTTACTTTACTTTACTTTACTTTACTTTACTTTACTTTACTTTACTTTACTTTACTTTACTTTACTTTACTTTACTTTACTTTACTTTACTTTACTTTACTTTACTTTACTTTACTTTACTTTACTTTACTTTACTTTACTTTACTTTACTTTACTTTACTTTACTTTACTTTACTTTACTTTACTTTACTTTACTTTACTTTACTTTACTTTACTTTACTTTACTTTACTTTACTTTACTTTACTTTACTTTACTTTACTTTACTTTACTTTACTTTACTTTACTTTACTTTACTTTACTTTACTTTACTTTACTTTACTTTACTTTACTTTACTTTACTTTACTTTACTTTACTTTGATAATTGCATTATAAGATGGCAACGATGTCAATCGGCCTATAAATCTCTGACAGAAGGAGTGAGATAAGGTACAGAAACGTCAAAAAAAGTCGGAGGATTTAGTTCAGTGTGATCACCGTCTGTAGCTAAAAAAAAATATATCAAGAGCTGGATTACACAATTCTTTTTTTTTAGTCGTTTCGTCTTTTTGAGATATTTGGTGTGAGGTGAAGAAGTGGGGTGAAATCAACTAACGTTTCTACACCCCTCACCCAGACTGTCAAAAAGACGAAAAACGAAACGAACACAAAAAAAAGAATCGTGTCAAACTGAAGTATTATATTTTCGTGCACGATTATTCACTTCACATTCTCAATTATGTTTGACAAGTACGGGCTGATTGGATTGATTTTGATCATTTGAGCACTCAATTTTATAGGCTAATCAAGCATGCTGGATGGATTTCAAAATGTTTTGATATTTTTGCTGCATGACAAGCATATTCGAAAATGTGAACGCATGCTTGTCAAGTCGTGCTTGTCAAACAAATTTGAGAATGTGAACGCTACTATTAATACTCACAGTTGTAGTATATTACCTCAGACAACAGCTCTGTTTGAATATAGGTGAACAAATATAATGTTGTATCGAATAACATCCCTGTTTTAACTTAAGTCTAATGCGAAAAACAGATTGGCACAGCAACTTCAACAGGAACTTTGACAACCACGTCACTCTTTTTAGAGCCACTAGTTTTAAATGGCTTTGATTACTCGTACATTAGCACAACAACTTCGACATCGACATCAACGTTAGACCTAAACCTGAATTCTATGTCGCTGTGCAAATGCTACCAACTTTTAAAGGCGAAATTTTTCAGTATTATCAACACTCAAATGAAAATGTGACAACCATCTTTTTGTGTCGTCTATTTACTTTGATTTTGACAATTACTAAAAATAAATTAATTTTAGTACGAAAAATTGCGGAAGTCGTATACATTGACGCAATTCACGTTAATTTTTATCATATTATGTACGGAAAAATCATTTCGCATTTGAAACTGTTTTGATTATATGCTGTCAAAAACGTTGTTTACGTTGCAATCTATTTCACAAGACTTTTGATGTTGACGTTTTCGTTGCTGTCAAAGTTGCTGTGTCAATGTGTTTCTCGCATTACAATCACCCTTCTTCCGATAGTCGTTTTACTAAAACGCCAGTAAAACGACAAGGCTCTAGAAACGAAAATTGGAATTTAATTGAAACGACTATCGTTATAATGCTTAGAAAAGTAAAGAACGTAGAGAACGCTGCCCTTTTCGTATTATTTAAACCCAAAATGTGGACTCTGGAGCCTTGTCGTTTTAAAGGCGTTTTATTAAAACGACTATCGGAATAAGGATGAATATTTAACTTTTTAAATTAAAAGGTTCGTTCCTTTACTATGAAACTGTGTATTTTTTGTACATTTCTGTGAGTTTTAGTTCAAAGTTCTGCCAAAGTTCATACCTATAAAAAAAATAAATTTTTTCCAAAATGCACAAAATGTTTTCAATATTTAAAAAGACAATGTTGACATTACGATTGCATTATTATGTAGGTATATTGCGTATGTTCGATAAATAAAATTCGGCACTCCGACGAACATTGATGTTTATACTACGTTTTCACCAAGAGTAAATCCGCTAGAGATTTAAAATAAATCTTGAAGTGTTTTCACCAAAGAAACTGAGATTTATTTGACGTTTTCACTCTGTCTTGTCATTCAATTGTCAATTTAGAAAAGGGAAAAAAAAAATGCAATTGGATAGTAAACAGGAAAAAAAAACAGATATTTCTATTTTGTGTTGATTGTCAATGAAGAACGTGGGTTTACATAGGTGAGTTCTACAAAATAAGGTTTGTTTGTTTTGCAAATCTTCTGATTGCGAGAAGATTTCAAGGAGATTTATTTTAAATCTTCATTTGAGGTGATTTATATTTATATGGTAAATCTACGAGATTTAAAGGAGATTTATGGTAAATCCACTTAAATCCCGGATTAACCTTTGGTGAAAACGTAGTATTTACATATCTTAACCGTGAGTCCCGGCACTCACACTTTTTTTTATTGACCTCGGTCATTGACCTGTAAGAATTTGCACATTTTTAATATTTCACATGCCTCTAGTTTGAGATACAACGCACATAATTTTGTGAATGTTCCTATAATATTTAAATCTCACTTTAGTAAATTTTATACAGTGACTGCGATCCGTTTACTCACTAATTTGTTGGATGATTTCAAATATGTATGTGAGAAATGAATCAATTTGCAAATTCGTTGTTTTAACCTAGTATCTATCATACTTAAAAAGCTTTAGCGTTGTACTAATTCAATTAAAATTTTGCGCCATTATATTTAATTTGTCATCTATTTAGAGGTTCATTTGACACCTATCCTTTTGAATAACAGAATTTCCTTAACTTATTTCATTTTCAATCTTACTTAATTGTCAACATGATGTGACCTCACTTCCTTCATAGTTTACTTCCGTTTCGGTTTTATACAAAATTTTAAATTGAGTCTTGCATATCTAACGTCAACTATAGACTAGTATGGGAAATCGAGTACATTGTTGTCATTATGTCAGCGCTTGTTCACATTTCAGTTGGACATTTTGCATGTAATATATCTGCATCATGTTTGATATTTATTTTTATTTTGTTTGACCTACTGAGCTTAGAAATTCAAAACCTTAAAACAACTTGTTCTGATCAATTACTGTCTGATGGCATTAAATAGACGATACAAGACAACATTACACAACACGTGCTCAATTCCAATGGGTTGTGTAAATTAATATTTTTATCGATATATATTTTACAATTGTGGTTAAACTTATTAGATGAAAATATACATTTGAGTAAATACTTTTATTACAATTAAGTATTGGATTTTTTCATTAATAACATGAGCTCAAGAAATGCCCCTAAGTAAAGGGTTATAAAATAAGGCCGGGTAGATATTGAAATTTAATAAAACAAGCTGTGTGGCACGTAGCGCCGTTTTGCTAAAACTACATGTCGTCTAGGTCCATATGTTTCACTTTGGTCCATATGAAATTGGTTATCATCGTTCTGCTCGCCATTGACAGTGACCGACTCACCAACGTAGCTTTCGAAAAAGTACGGACCAATGACACCGCGAGGCAGAATGCACACCAAATGGTAACCTATTGAGGATGCATTGTCAGCTGGAGAACCTCGTTGGCGTCGTCCAATCTACGGCAATTTTTACTTGTTAACACATTCCTTCATCTAAAAATGCGTCTCGTAGCTAAAGATGATTTTTCGGACAAAATTGGAGTCCTCTTCCGAACGCTCCTAAGTCTAATCAGCGAGCAAACGGTGGTGTTGTTATGGTTATTTGGATCTTGTACGGGTGTCGGCCCAAGTCCCGACCAAAAATTGCCTCGGGTTCTTCTGTACACTTTCACGGATCGCTGCTATGTTTACGGCTGACCTTGCGTTCCTTTAACGTACGAATGTTGGCTATTGGAATACCGAGCCAGTCGTCTAAAATTTGGCTAACAAACGTTGAAGGGTCGAACGTTTGCCATGCACTTGCCATATGATTTATCATCAGTAACTCAATAATAAACAACCGATTTGACAGATGTCACTAAAACAACATGGCCGCCATGATCTCCAAAATCTACCCGCATGAATTAATTATAATATGGTTATTTTTGGAGAATTGCCGTCATTTTTGAAAATTCAATTTTAACGCTTTATTAAAAAAAAAACAAAATGTATTTTGATTACGAATATTAATAGGTGAATCATAAAATGTGACAATAATTCAAAAATTATTAATAGTTTATTCAAAAGTTTAGAATAAATAAATTATTCAAAACAAAGTGGCACTCTCGGAAAGTGATGGAGAGATGTACCTTTAGTGTTGAATGGAAACGTTGATGAAACTTAAAGCTTATTTTAGGTTCATGTCTCCTTACGTTTCTCGACCCATATTCAGTGCAAAAGATTAATTGGAATTTGGAGTTTTAATTTTGTAAAAATTCTATTATTTTTTTTTGTTGAAAAAAATGAACGTTCCTAGCATCATGCCTTGAAATGAAATTAGGATCAACAGCTCAATTTTCCTTTTAACGATTGATGTTTGTTAAAGCTCATTTTCGTTTTTTCTGAGTTTTATCTTTTTTTTTTTAATTTATTGTTTTAGCTCATAGTAGTCCATTGGAAATCTTTTAGGGCTTTGTCATTAAAGCCTATAGTACTAAATCCCATACCAAACTCTCTTCAAAATTTAGCTAATATAAAATTGGCCGGTAAGCCATGTTGCCATTTCTTAAGAATATAAGGTTTGGGCTTACTCAAATTCTTATCGGCAATTTTGAAAAATGATATTCCATATTTCTTATAATTTCCTATTACAATATGGAAAATGATACCTAAATTTTAGTTCCTTGGCATTCCCTTCCGAGCCACCAAAATTGGAAAAATTTTGTCCAAAGGAAGACTATAAACTGAAACAATATTCTAACAATATCTTTCGTTGTTTTTGCCAAAAACAACCATTTCCTTAAATCGTTAAGTTTTAGGCCCAGTGAGCAAAAACCCAGTGAAACTGTTAAGCCCCTTTTAGACGATCATTTCAGTTTCAGTTTCAGTTGAGCTATCAGTTAAGCTTTCAGTTAAACTGATGTCTAAATACAAAAACTGAAGCGTTTAACTGAGACTGAAACTGATGAAATTCACATAAGTTTTCAGTTCAGTTATCAGTTAAACTGATGTGTAAATACTTTTCAGTTCAGTTGTCAGTTCAGTCTTCATTTCAATTTAAGTTTGCGGTGATTTATTAAGCGACAAAACTATAGCTATTGCAATAAGGCTTTCATCGTCCATTACGCAATGTATTTCCTATGATTTTCGACTGCTCACAAGTAAAATGAAAGCTCAACTGAACACTGGATAGACGTAAGTCACACTGCCTTTTTTAACTGAACTGACAACTGAACTGATAACTGAAGGAACAACTGATCGTCTAAAAGGGGTTTTAAGAGCGATTTATAGTAAGCATAATTTTAGAGTGGGCATCTTCCTAAATAAAGTTTTATGTTTCACAAGAGTGAAAAATTTGAAAAATTACTATTTAACTCTCCAAACCATAATTTTTTTTTAGAAAAGTCCCCACTATTTACTGAAACTTTGAAACCCAACTTTTATGTAATTAAAGCAAAGTCCAATCCAGCAGAGTGTCTGAGAAAGTTTATTGGAAGGAATATTAACTCTTTTGGTTTGGCAGCTTTGAGTATAATATGGAGGGCTCGTTTCTATTCCAAATGCGTGACTATCATAGGGGGCGCTACTCAAATTTGTGTAAGACAAAGTTATTTGACAGCGGCAACCAAAAAAAGTTTTTGGCAGGATTGATTGCCTTGCGGGAAGATAATAAGTTAGAACAAGAGAATAGCATACTAATTAACAAACAAAAAAGCATTTTATTATTCAATATTTTTGTATCATTAAATCACCAAATATCATTGTATCACCAAATAAACACTAAAACTTTTTCAAGCTAAATCCAACTAAAACTCATTAGTCATTACACTTTGAGTTCGTCTTCGACTTTGGACTCGTTTTTCGGTTGGAATTGTGCCAGTTTCTTAATCTTTACCTCATTACAAAGGTGACACAAACCACTTGCAGTTTGCAGGAAATGCATCGCTGATGTCGGAAAAATCATTCTGCTGTTCATCTCTCTTAGTCGAGGCTAAATTACTGCAGTCCAGCTTGAAAGATCTCCCGATTGTAGTCGCCATCCTTGGTAAATCCATTGTATAGGTCACATTGTGGGGAAGCTATTCGCCTCCAAGTAGGGAACTTTAATATTTTGATTACAAAACTAGCAATTAATAGTCACTTTAAAGTTTGATCTTATTTTTACGTATAATTTGTAAAGAATTAAAACAGTCACAAAGCTTATTGATATGCGGTTTTTTTTGCAAACAAGACTGAAAATTTACCGAGTGCTTCATATCACATGTGACGGAGAACGATGTGCGAGGAGAAGGTAAACACAAATTGACAGCATACAGCTGTATCCTTAACTTACAGAAAGTGAGACAGCGACCCCTATCACAACTGCAAGTACTACAATACATTAGGGATAGGAACGAGCCCTTCATATTATATATACTCAAAGTTTTGACAGGTACAATTTTCGTCTTAATTTTTTCGATTGTGAACTTAGATGATTGCATCCAAAAGCATACTCGTCGAGAATTTATAGTCAGCAATACTGTACACTTAACTACGAATTAGCTGACTTAAATTTGTTCCGGGATGAAAATAGTTATTTCGATATATATCAACAACTTTTTAAACCATAGAGGAACTGATTAGTTTGAATTTTAAATGACATAGGGGGTTCGGTATTTGTGTTCTAAGAAAGTTATTTTTGACTGCACAGATCTTAAACTGAAGTGAAAAAGACTAATAATTTGAGTTTCAAATAAAAATCAATCCAAAAAAAAAGCGTAGAAATATAAAAAGTTTTCCAATAGGGACTTGACAACTTTGAATTTTCACTGTGAACGCAACCTTAAACCAATGACCAAACTGTCAGTGTCAAAATATTTAGTAAAAATAACATTTTCATCATCATAATGAAGTTCACAAACAAAGAACGTTTACAAATAATTAAACTTTATTACAAAAATACCGAGTCGTAACGGGAACCATAAGAGCGTTACCTCCAAATTTCAATTCATATTCTATTGAACAAATTTTAGTCTAAATTTTTCTGCTGGATGTTTCCATGCGAGTGAGACAATGGGTTGGTCGAAGTGCCGAAAATATTGGTGCCGTTCAAGTGTCTGTCGCAAACGAACCAAAGGAATCGATTCCACGAACGGGCGGCGTTCCAAGATTTGAGCATCGCTATAAGACCACACTGCGGTGTTGTTAGAGGAGATAAAAGCCAATATTGAACGAAAGATGGCAGCCATTCCTGTCGAAATTCAAAATGTGTAGCCGAGTCAGGGTTTAACGAATTGCCATGCACAGCACATGTGAACGTACAAATGCCACGTTGAATTTTATGCATACAATATGAAAGATATAGGTGTGTTTTATTCATTGCTGTATAGCCAGCGCAGCATTCAAGTGTGAATAAAACGATCAAACTCACTCCATATGTCAGTTTCAATTTATATTTTAATGTTGGCCATTATAATAGAAAATACCAAAATCTGATGTCGAAAAATGTATGTACATACTAAAATTTAGTGCATAGCGCCATTTTCATTTCAATAATTTAAAGGTCTATCACCAGCACAACTGTCATTTTTGTACTGGCTTCTTTATCGACAGCAATCAAATTGTTGTTGTTTGTCGAGGGAAATTTTGCTGCGCTAGCTATGCAGCAGTGAATAAAACACACCTTATCTCAAGTGGTCCCTATCTGAAAACCCGATATTAGGAAATTAACAAGATTGTGGCGACGGGACGGCCAAGACCATATAAGTTTGTATGTCAATCAATTTTTTAGTCATAAGCAGTGTTTTTTGAAAGAGTGAATAGCCAGGTCAGCTAATTTTAACACGTAAACAACAACAAAATTAAGTGTGAATATAATTTATGTCAGCAATTAGAGCGAACATAAAGTGAAAGTGAGTAGATGAAATGTGGAGAGTTAAGATGGCGCTTAAATCAATTATATCAATAAAGGTGAACATATCATGCATTGTTGACACGTTCAGCGCTTAGATGGCGCTTAATTCAATTGTTGAGAGAAAAATGTGAAATTTGACAGGAGACACTGATTTTGAAATTAAAAAAAAAAAACGATTGGATATTTGAGTGATCATAAGTGTTTTATTCACTTTTTGATTGCTGCGCTGATTATACGAGTACACTAGTTCCAAAAAAAAACACGGCTTATTTTTTTTAAAGAAACAAAACTAGTTTGATTGTTTTGTCTAGAGTGTTATGGCTTTTTCTTTTTCTAAATACCCAATATATTCTATTGTAACTGTGTATTTAACCGAGAGGGTCAAAATTAAAACATTGACAATAAAGGTTTGTGGACGATATCAAAATACAATATAAATTCGTGTAATTAAGAAGAAGTTTAGAAAATTGGATTAAAGGATTACAACTGTTCTGAACTTCGTTACCCTTAGACTTTAGTTAATTGCCCTTTGGTATTTAAATTTTTAGTACGTAGACAATACAAATATTGGTGTGTTAGCTTTCTAACCAAAAAGTGGTGTTTAATGACCCAGAATTCTTCCATAGTGGGTGGGTTTGCAGACCTTAACATTCTAAGGTAGTCGAATTTATGATGATGTTTCTTCACAGTGAGGGGTGGCTAATAAGACATTAAACAGAACTTTCCTTGAAAAGACACTCAAATATCTTTGAAGAATTATGTGTCTTTATAATAATTTGAAAAATTGGTAATAATAGTGCCTTTGTATTTTCTAGTTTCTTTATTTCTTTCCCAGTATTTTTTATGGGAATATGTTAACCAGCTTAAAAAAAGTAAGAACAATAATTTATGTTTGTAGTGGGTGGTCATTCCCATCTGGCGTGTGGACTGGCTCTTGTTTTTCCTTATAAGCTCTACCAAATCTTTCCTTTTTTGAATTCGTTGCTTGATTGATTTTTCATTATTGTGACATCAACCATTGCAAGTTGAATTAACGCAAAGAGTTATATGAATTGGGCTTAACTTTGTATATGCTTATCTTTAGGCTTACCTTGATATTAATTTCCCAATAAGCATATAATCTATATTTTGTTTAAAATGAAAAACAAAAATTGTTCCATTTACCAAGGAAACAAACAAAAGGCCCGACCTTCAATTAACTTAAGTTAAAGACAATATCATTTGACCAGTTGAATTTATGTTGTGTCTAGTCTATTTGGCTTGTTGCCAAAATCTTTGCATTGAATATAATTCTGGCTAAAGATTCCTCTTTGTGTACCTAGAGCACTCAGTCCGGTGACCACGGAACATGGGGATAAATTGCATGAGGTATAAAATAAATCGTGTACAATGAACGGCCATGGAAAAATTCTCGTTTATCTGACATAAAATATTAAAGGGCTTCATCTTTTTGTTTTTGTATTTCAGAAAACAAGAAATCTTTTGGCAATGACTATTTAAAAATGTCTCAGCCAAAGGTTGATGACACTTTGTTTTTTGCTATGAAATTATCTGATGACAAAAATTGCGAAAAATTTTAAATCAAAAGTGAGAAATTATTAAAAAAAAGTTCATTTGGGAAAGAAAAGGGCAACAACCTTCTCAAATGATGACTTAATATGCGATTGTTTTATAATTGAGATTTTATTCAAAATTAACTTTTTTAGCCATAAGATGAAATGTTTCTATGATATCTGAGGTGAGTGGGCCTGTTGTGAAATGTGACCTTAAAAGCATAATTTTGCATTTTATGATTAATACTATTCATTTGATATTTACATAAATTAAAAGAAAAATTGATTAATAAGTTAAAAATGGCTATAAATCACACAGACTAAGTTGAGAAGAATAAAAAAAAATGTCTGAAATCTAAATCTTCCTCCTATACCTTACTCGTATTCTTAATCGTTTCCCCTTTATATTTCTCAAGATATTTTTCTATCAAACTTGAAGGCAGATTGAATTTCAATTAATTTATGTATATAAGAGTCTTTAGACACAGGTCAACAAACTAGCTTCTGCTGGAATAGGACGTGAAGATATAGGCAACCTTACATGTGCTTTTTTGTTGACATATCAAATTAATGTCTCTAATTAAATAGGATTGATATACCTACGAGCACGTTTGATTTTAGTTGATTTATTTTATTAAATATAGAGAAGCTGTATGCAACAAAAAAAAAAATAAATTCATGATTGATCGTTTCTAACCCAAAGTATTCGAGACTTATTAGCTTAAGTTAAAAGCACAGCGATTGTCGGAAATATTTGCAAAAGCTAACTTGTGAATAAAAGTGCGAGTACCGGAACTCACGGTTAAGATGTGTAAGCATCAATGTTCATATAATAATGCAATCGTAATTTCAACATGCAACCGCACAAACAGCAAGAGCCACAATGGATATTGTGAAGGAATCGTTTTCTGGTCGCTTTATCTCCCGTTTTGGCGACTTGGCATGGCAAGAAAGATCGCCTGATTAAACCATCCTATACTTCTTTCTTTGAGGCTACTTGAAGTCGCGAGCTTATGCCAGCGAGCCTCAGACAATTGCAGCCCTTAAGGAGAATATTCGACAGGAATGCGAACAGTTATCACTTGATACCACTTGATGGATATCATCTTCTCCTCTAACAAACAAAATTGTAAAGGTCCAAGTAAAGATTTCCACTCCACCACTCAAAATCAAAATCATTTTTTGTATTTAGTGAAAAAGGAATTCAAAAACAAAATTGTATGATTAATTTTGAGCCACCTTGTAGAGGCTGGGCCAGATACAAGTTGCGTTTTAAAAATGCAATAAAATGAAAAAAATTAAAATGTTTCCATGTATTATGGCTTTATTAATAAGAGCAAACATTCCCATTAATTATGGAACACAGCGTCTATCAAGTGGCTGCTTCGGCTGGCTTAGCAATAGCGCATTCTGTGACTCCAATTTTCCAAGACCTTGTTGATGGTTTCGGACTGTAGTTCGCTTGGTTGATATTGGCCTAGCATGCTTGAATCGTTTCCGGCATAACATCGCCTCTTCACGGTTTCCCACAAAAAAAAGTCCAAAGGGGTCAAATCGCAGCTCGGAGGCTACCAATTGACATCGGTAAGAAGGTTACTAAGATTTTGAGTGCGCAAAATATCGATTGTGGCATGGGATGTGTAGCATGGCGCGCTATTCTACATGAATCAGAGGTCGCCCAACTCCATGTCTTCAATTTCAGTAAAAAAAAACGTGGGTTAACATGGCTCTGTAACGCCCATCGTTGACAGAAACGGTTTTCCCAGCCTCACTTTCAAAGAAAAATGGCTCAATGATGCCACCACTCCACAATCCGCACCAAATTTTTACTCTCTGTGGATGCATTGGCAGTAACGTTCGGATTTTCCGAGCCCCAGATGTGACATTTCCTGTTAACGTAGCCGCCGAGATAAAAATGCGCATCATCAGAAAAGATGATCTTCCGCCCAAAATCGTTGTCAAATTCAAGCTGCTCTAAGGCCCAAACTGCGAATCGTTAACGAAGCGGATGGACGTGCGCATTCAATTGCTGAGTCAATTGGTCCTTGTAAGCGAATAATTCGGGATTTTTGTGCAGAATTCTCCTCTCTCAGGAAATGTTGAGCTGTTAAGATCGATGGCGAGTTGATGTTCGTGAATTGAGTCTCACATTCTCGGCTACACATTCTCGTGTGTGCGCACCGTACGACGCACGACGGGGGCTATGAGTATGAGTGTTATATACTAGCATACCAGTCTCACAAACTTGCGTACAGCAGGCGCTGAGGATGCTTCATTTCGGCCAAAACTTCTTTTCAAAGAACCCACTATTTGGCCTACACGGCACCCACTTTGGAAATAAGTTTTCAATAATTCCCAACCTTGTTCAAGCGTAAAGCGACTCATTTCTTTCTGCGGAGGTACGATACTGACTTGCTGTTAAGATTTCGAGTGGGTACAGCCGTCAGTGTCAAAATAACCTATGATTTAAAAAGAAACCACTAAATGGCACACCTTTTATATACCTGATTGTAGAACAACTCTAAAATATTTGAAAACGTTTTTAAATGTTTTCCTACGTACAACTAACAAAGATCACTTCAACCTTGAACTAAAAACAAAATTAATTTGAATATTTCTTATTTTCTAAACATATCACAAGTTTTCTTGGTTTTAACATATTATAACCTTCACATTTGTTCTTGAGACAAATCAAATCCAATGCCACCATTTTCTAGATATTGCTGTTCTGTTTGATAAGATTTATAAATATTAAATGCCATAAATAACGAAAATCAAATTCAGACTTTTTATCAACAAAGTTGCAAACTGATTATACAAATTAACCGCGATAAGTTCATAATTCTAATATCTGCCTTTTCCGTCTAATTTTAAAGCATTTACCTTTTACCTGATTTACCTTGTCAAAATACCTATTAAATTATAACAATATGAATTAAATTATGGCAATTAATTTATGCATTGACAGTTGTTATTAACATCATCATATCGTTGAAAAAAGGCGTGAATCAATATCGCAAATGCGTGTTATGCAATTAACTTGGCACACAATCATTTGACCCAGAACGAGATCGAGAAAAAACCGCATTCAGATTGATTCATTTAAAATTCAATTAGTCTTTATCAAAATCGAGTTTAAATTTACGAGCACAGAAAAAGTGCCAAGAAATTAAAAAAAAAAATACAATCATCATGACATCATTTGGATGTCATCGAGTGTCGGCCGAACAAACACACAGCCAGCAAATCAATAATCGAATCTATCGAATTGAAGACAATTAAATTACCCTACATCATTGACACCAGCTATTGTGCGGGAAACGGTTTTCATAAAAATGAACAGTTCACCAGCGTCGGATTGAATAAACTTTGACGCACTGTAGGTGAATTGTGTCAGTGCGACCCGTGAAAACGGGCTTCATCGTAGAAAAGCAGTTGTTTTTATTGTTATGATTTTGGAATAGTCATAAGTTTATAGCACAAAAACAAATTTAAAAAAAAAAAACGGATCAAATGTCAAAATTGTCCAAAATTAACATTATTTTATCCCCGTTGTTTTCTCAAACAGATCCACTGATTTTATTGTTAAACGTCAAAGTCGTATTTCCATTGTATGGCGGAGTTTTATTACAATCACAGGTATGAAATTCAATCAAAATTGTTAAGATCGTTGTCGAGAGTGTTTTATACCAAATTCGAAAATGCAATCGCAAGATGTTCTTAAACGCAAACTACATTGAACTGATTGAAGTCTACTGTTTGAAAACCCAAAAACGAGATTATTATATAAAAACATTATTTTCGATAACGCAGTTTGCGTCATAACTATGTTCGATAACATCAGTAAAGTAAAAAAAATCGAGCTAACTACAAAGGTATTGATAGACCAGAGAGCTTATTCATGAACGTTAAATGCGTTTCCAAATTGACTGACATTTGATGAAACAATCAGGGCCAATGCAGTTTTGACAACAACAATATTAACGTCTAAAATTGACGTTTGAAGATCAAACTGACTTTGATTTGACGTTTCTTATTCATGAACGTTAAATGCGTTTCCAAATTGACTGACATTTGATGAAACAGATTTTGTCCAATCAGGGCGAATGCAGTTTTGACAACAACAATATTAACGTCTAAAATTGACGTTTGAAGATCAAACTGACTTTGATTTGACGTTTCCGAAAACGGCATAGATAAAACAGTAAAAACAAGTGTCGATAAATGGAACTTTGTTTTGTTTGTTTCAACGAACACCTCCATCGAAACAGACAACTGTTAAAATTTTCTGTGTTACATTGTGTTTGGATCGGTCTTTGTTGAAACAAATGAATCGAAAACTTTTTTAAAGTCCAATGCATTATCGATAAAATTAGTAACTGAATGATTTGAACTATAAAAATGAATTCATTCGCTGAGTTACCTTAAATATATAAATATTTATTCACTTTTCCTTTAAATTTTTGCGTATTAAAGAGACTGGCCTTAAAAGAGAGGGAAATATTGAACTGAAAAAAGCATTCCACATTTGTGTAGAGCGGTTAAATAAAAAATTAACTAAACCTGTGTCCAGGCAAAAATTTATTTGTCACTCAAAAAAACAAAGTATTTATGGGGTTGACAGTGACGTTTTGCACTAAATGAACTATAGACGTACGTCAGAACGTAGTTCATTTCCTTTCTGTTCTAATTCAATTCTAATGCAATATCTGCCTTTTCCGTCTAATTTTAAAGCATTTACCTTTTACCTGATTTACCTTGTCAAAATACCTATTAAATTATAACAATATGAATTAAATTATGGCAATTAATTTATGCATTGACAGTTGTTATTAACATCATCATATCGTTGAAAAAAGGCGTGAATCAATATCGCAAATGCGTGTTATGCAATTAACTTGGCACACAATCATTTGACCCAGAACGAGATCGAGAAAAAACCGCATTCAGATTGATTCATTTAAAATTCAATTAGTCTTTATCAAAATCGAGTTTAAATTTACGAGCACAGAAAAAGTGCCAAGAAATTAAAAAAAAAATACAATCATCATGACATCATTTGGATGTCATCGAGTGTCGGCCGAACAAACACACAGCCAGCAAATCAATAATCGAATCTATCGAATTGAAGACAATTAAATTACCCTACATCATTGACACCAGCTATTGTGCGGGAAACGGTTTTCATAAAAATGAACAGTTCACCAGCGTCGGATTGAATAAACTTTAACGCACTGTAGGTGAATTGTGTCAGTGCGACCCGTGAAAACGGGCTTCATCGTAGAAAAGCAGTTGTTTTTATTGTTATGATTTTGGAATAGTCATAAGTTTATAGCACAAAAACAAATTTAAAAAAAAAAAAACAGATCACATGTCAAAATTGTCCAAAATTAACATTATTTTGTCCCCGTTGTTTTCTCAAACAGATCCACTGATTTTATTGTTAAACGTCAAAGTCGTATTTCCATTGTATGGCGGAATTTTATTACAATCACAGGTATGAAATCCAATCAAAATTGTTAAGATCGTTGTCGAGAGTGTTTTATACCAAATTCGAAAATGCAATCGCAAGATGTTCTTAAACGCAAACTACATTGAACTGATTGAAGTCTACTGTTTGAAAACCCAAAAACGAGATTATTATATAAAAACATTATTTTCGATAACGCAGTTTGCGTCATAACTATGTTCGATAACATCAGTAAAGTAAAAAAAATCGAGCTAACTACAAAGGTATTGATAGACCAGAGAGCTTATTCATGAACGTTAAATGCGTTTCCAAATTGACTGACATTTGATGAAACAATCAGGGCCAATGCAGTTTTGACAACAACAATATTAACGTCTAAAATTGACGTTTGAAGATCAAACTGACTTTGATTTGACGTTTCTTATTCATGAACGTTAAATGCGTTTCCAAATTGACTGACATTTGATGAAACAGATTTTGTCCAATCAGGGCGAATGCAGTTTTGACAACAACAATATTAACGTCTAAAATTGACGTTTGAAGATCAAACTGACTTTGATTTGACGTTTCCGAAAACGGCATAGATAAAACAGTAAAAACAAGTGTCGATAAATGGAACTTTGTTTTGTTTGTTTCAACGAACACCTCCATCGAAACAGACAACTGTTAAAATTTTCTGTGTTACATTGTGTTTGGATCGGTCTTTGTTGAAACAAATGAATCGAAAACGTTTTCAACGTCCAATAAATTATCGATAAAATTAGTAACTGAATGGTTTGAACTATAAAAATGATTTCATTCGCTGAGTTACCTTAAATACATATATGAATATTTATTCACTTTTGGTTTAAATTAAAAGGGACTGACCTTAAAAGAGAGGGAAATATTGAACTGAAAAAAGCATTCCACATTTGTGTAGAGCGGTTAAACAAAGAATTAACTAAACTTGTGTCCAGGCAAAAATTTATTTGTCACTCAAAAAACAAAGTATTTATGTGGTTGACAGTGACTTTTTGCACTAAATGAACTATAGACGTACGTCAGAACGTAGTTTATTTCCTTTCTGTTAGATTATAAATCTGTCAAATTTCATGAAATGATAATTGCTGATTGATTAAAGAACTTCTAAAAAATCAAATCGCTCCGGAAAATTAGGAACGGAATGCCCTTTGCAAGTCAAAACATAATTTATTCTTTATCTGTCAAAACATGAATTGTCAAATTCGATCAAAGGATGGCTGCGATGCCAATGGATTAATAAATATCGACTAAATTAAAAACAAAAAAAAAAAACATTTTTCTGTTAGTCCAGAAAACAAGCAAAATGACATAAATGTATAACAGCAATTTAAACAGAAAAAAATGGATGAAAATAGAAGAATGCATTAAATTGTAAATCGTTTCGAATGAAAAAGGAGTAGAAAGAACAAGTTCAGATTGAGAGTGAAAAGTAATTTAAATCGTTCTAAGTAGTGCCGAGTGATATGTAGATGGAATGTTTGTTCATTGTAACAACAAGAGGAGGCAAGTAGATACAAGAATTGGAAAGAACTCCCAAAGCTAAAGCAGGCGAAACTACTATTGGGCAATTACAACCAAGAACGTTTCGCAAACCGCATAAGCTTAAATATGAACAACCTAGAATAAAATACTATGAAAATGTTGTCCAGTTATCCACCAAAGGAAAAACCATCTGGAAAAGTACCAGGTGAAAGAAAGCGACCTATCCTCTCTGAAGGTACCCCAAATAATAAGATTATATAATGGACAAATTTGCATCTCTTGAATACCACCGACATATTTCACATCTTTCATTATCGTATCACTATTTTATAACTAGTGTTTCAGCGAAACAACAACATGTAGTCCTCCTTTGTACAAAAGCATATAATTTACTGTATTACCTGCGCTTAAGCGAATTCGCAACAGTTCACCCTTGAGCCCAACTTCGGACGTATTGTAAGATTCGGAGATTCTTTTTTGAGCAGGACAACACGAATATGGAATGCTTTACCTGACTCAATGTATTACTCCCAATGCGAAATTCACCCATTCAAAACCACTGTTCATCGGTATCTCCTTTTAAATCCTATCCAACTTTTCTTAGCGCTCTGAATTTGTGATCAAAAATTTTAAGGGAAGTCAAAATCTCTTTAGCACATCCAAATTAAAAAAAAAAAAATGACATTAATTATAGAATGCATGCACATAGAACTAATTCCGAAATCCGAATAATTCGGTAGTATTCATCCCATCACTATTTTTCTGATCTGATGTGGGCTGTGCTTTAGTTTTAAGTCAAAGATATTCAATTAAAAAGATAGAAAACCTTAGTACGTTTTTCCCCTTAGGTACGAGTATGTCGTTATGTATATAAAATTATACCTTTAAAATAGGCTCTGTGCAGAGCTTGAACTTGGCGATTGCACTCTGAGCAGAGTTTGATCAGAGCTCTCTGATTTATTTTTATTTATGAAAAACACTAAAGCACTGAAATGTCAATGGTATCGATCGATGTGTCATACCACATGAAAAAACAGTGAAGTTAGTGGCGCTCAGCTTTTTAATCCATCTCATTGATTATTTTACTCTGAACTCATAGAGCGCTCTCAGAGATAGCTCTGATTGAAAAAAGATACATAACCTGAGTGCTCTGATGTGTCTGAGTTTGACAGCTCAGTTCTGTTCTTTAGAAGAAAAACGCCTAATATCAAAACTAAACTACCTTATTGCGTCGAATAAAAAGATCGAGTAGGTACATACAAACATTTTTGCAATCCAATACTTCATTTTATTTTGACTTATACGAGTACAACACACTTTCGTTGAAATTTTTTGTCAAATTATAAGATGATGAATGTTTTTCATATTTTATTCAAATTCAGCATACAAATTTCTCTTACATTCGATTAAAGTTTTAGATTACTATTCTATCTCCTCATTTCTGGTCCTACTTCATACAACACTTTGACATTAACAAATGTCAAAAAGGTGTGTTTGCTCTGATTTTGCACGAACTGTCATTGTTTAAGAAGTGTTTAAAGGCTGCTTAAAATGTTACACCTTTGCCTTTATGATGGCTGAAACTTGATATAGAATCAGTGGTCGCTCAAATAAGTTATTTTTATTCCGCATTATAATCCGGGCGCCTTAGTTTGTGGCCTTGTTCGTTTTTTGTTAGAGTGCGGCCCTGCTGAAGTTAACCACTCGATATTTATTTTTTTTGTACGAAACTTGTCTGTCACCACTAGACAGGTTATAAAAAGTTCTGATTTTAGTGCTAGCTCCCCATATCCATGTCAATGTAGCGATAGAGTACCAAACCATGGTTAACCTTCGCTAACATCTAACTTAACCTCGAGTTGACATTTTGTTAACAAATAAAAAAAAACCGAAATGTAATTTTTGTTTCTTTTTCTCAAATTGTAAATCTCCCCATGACTTATTTTTGTATTTGATGTAAAAAGGCTGCCGCCCGGCGTTTATCAAAAGGTATTTTCGTTTTGCTCTAAGCCACTTTGTGTGTCGCACTTAACCGGCACGGCACACAAATGCAAACACTACACTTTGCCTCATTAGCCACCACATTTGCTTGAGAGATGACGCCATCGCGTCACTGTCACAAGTCACTAAGTCAATTAAATTAAACTGGTTGTTCGAGTTTTTTATTTTTTTTTATTGTTATTGTTGATATGGTGATGAGAGATGTTTCTAAATATGCAAGGTCACAATCACTTGTATGTGTATCATTGAATCAACAAAAATTTAGAATTTTTGGGCTTGAAAAATCTCGTTAACCAAAAGTCTCTCTCATCTGAAGTATCTAATCTTATGTGGTGCGAATTTAATTTCCGCACAATTATTTGAAACACAATAATCTCTGAGCTTGGTTAATTACTTTTTGGAACACAAACGAAAAATTAAGTTGATTTGATTTATCCGTGAGATAGTTTTTTTTTTGTTTTTAATTTATGTTTTCACTTTCTTTTGTTTAGTGAACTCATTACGTAATGAATCTACGGGTTGGTTTGCTATTTATATAAAATTTTAACGAGTGAAGCTTTAGTTCAGAGAATGGCGGATGTTATTCATCATAGTATGACTGTGGAAAGCATTGCATAGTATCTATTTAAATTTATGTGAGAGCTACAATTATTTTGCCATGAATGACATACGGTGCGGCGCACCAGTGAAAGTAACACACAGTTGAATGGATGGGAGGTTTTCTGGAATGAGAGGTTAAAGTGGAAAATTGTGTCATTTCGGATGACCTTGTTTTAAAATTTTAGGTGGGGTTCCAATCTAATTATATCTAACCTTAAACCCCGTTGCCAGGTTTCCAAGTATCTCATAGTTTATACTATTGTCTGTTATTTTGATATAAGTGTAATAGTTTATACAGGTGAAAGGTTGCGTGATTGACAACGATTCAATCGTGATTAAATTGTCTAGCCGTAGATATAACAAGCCAACGAAAGTCCTTTAAATCCTAACTTCTACAAACAATTATTTGGAGGATTACACATATAATATACGTACGAGTAGGTAGGAACTTGCTATCAAGAATACTTTTAATGCCGACATGAAATTAAAAAAAAAAACGCAAAAAATTAGGCGATTCAATTAATGCTTATTCGATGTCAACACTGCAGCGCACTTTTGTTCCCAGAATTCGTTCGCCCTAATCCATTTGCACTGTCTTCGATATGTGATCGGGGTGTGTACTGAATGTACTTTCACAAACTCAAAGAAATCAGAGTTGGTAAATGGAAATCAGCTGTTGTTGCCAACAGTTTACTTTCAAAGTAAAAGATATAAATTTTGCGAATTTGTATGATAATTTGTGTTATACAAGATGGCGCCAAATTAATCATCCAATTTTGTTTTTTAATTACTTTTGAACTAAATAAAAAAAAATATTTTGATGGAAATCTTTATTTGGAACTTTACAATATTCTCTCTGTTAAGTGGAAAATATGATATCCGTTAAGTGGCTGTCTCCAGTGTTGTGCCCGTATTTACGCATTTTCTATGACTTTCGGCAAGATTTCTAGTGATAACTGTTCGCATTCCTGAGGTGGCATAAACCCGCGACTTCAAGTAACCCCAAAGAAGGAAGTCTGGAATGGTTAAATCAGGCGATCTTTCTGGCCATGCCAAATCGCCAAGATGGGAGATTAGGCGATCAGAAAATGCATTTCTTCACAGTATCCATTGTGGCTCTTGCTGTGTGTGCAGTTGCACCGTGGTTCCAATCTGTTCAATTCGAGTAGCTAAGCGCAATTGCAAGAATATTTGCCCAGTTGGTGATTAGAAAATCGACGTCGAAATTCAGACTGCGCTAACACCAGCGACTGATCATTGGTCAGAAAAATCGATACAATTATTCCACGCTCTTGCGGAGTAAAGCGTTCTATTGCTTGGCTGTATGTATACTACAGCTGTCTAGTTAAAAAATATCAAATGATTGACGTACGACGCCATTTGCAAAAATTATAACATTTTTGGATAGGTTGCACCAATGCTTTGTAAAAAAATTGTATAACTATTTATAGTTCCCCTATTTATTAAACTTAAATTAAGTGCTCGAATGAGGATTCGAAGCTGCACAAAATGTATCTTAGTAACATAAAAAATTTTTGAATCATTCACTGAGATTTCCAAACCAAAACAAATTTGCAGTTTTTTGACAATTAAATGAAATTCCCTAGTGTGCACTGGAGTAGATAATATCAAACAAACCTTATGTTTTTCAGCAGGAGACGTTTTTCTTTTTCTTAAGAGCGCTCAGATCCAGGGTTAGAATCCCAGTAGTAAAATCTCGAAGCAGATTTGTAAAAGAAGTGGAAAATGCGCATTAATGGCTAAACACAAGGAAATGAAGTAAAAACTGAAGTTGTGAACTGTCAAAATATTAAATACACACAAACCGAAAATTATGAATACAACATAAAGCAACTACAGACGAAGTTGCATTCGTAGATGCAAGAATTGCCAACTTTTAATTTTTGTGTGCAGCATTTTTGACACTTCCAAATCGAACTAGCCAAACCACTCGATGCATGTTTACAAAAGGTTGAAGTGAGGTTCAAGCTCTCTACAATTTCTAATATGTATTATCAAATTTGGTGGTGCAACAACTTGAAGAGAACTAGCACACAGTGACCTTCGACAACTAAAAAAAAAAATGGTTTATTCAAGCATTTATATTTTTAACAAGTAATACGACGAAAAAGGTTTTATTTGTGTTCGAAGTGCACTCCTAAATGAAATCAAGAAGGTTGAATAGAGCTAAGATGTATTATTAGCTAACAATGTGAACGCGAGCAATTATACAATTCTTATTTAACGCTGAACAAAATTTTTTATAGATTCAAATACTGATATTATAACAGGTATTATTCTCAATGGAATGAAAACTTTGATCCCTACCAGGACAAAAAGAGTTCGTCCCAAAAAGAGTTCTTGGTACGACTATGGCTGCTAAGAGGTTATTAGGATGAGAAAGTGAAGCTTCCGATGCTACAGAACACATCCCACTGAGGAAAACCGAAAAAGATACAGGCAAGCGAGGAATACCTGCAATATTCATATTCGAAGAACAAAGTTCTTACATGGCCAACATCTATGTAAAAAACTTCTAGAATATCTTAAAGGTACTACACACTTTTGGTCTTTTGTAAAAATATTAAAAACTCTTCTAAGTCATCGGTTCCAACACTCTTTCACAATAACACTCCTTTTGTCAGTTCGCAAGAAAAGTCAAGTATGCTTGCAACGCTACAAATTGGATTTTTCCACACAGTGTTATAACTCCTTCTGTACTTGAGAGTGTAAATGTTTCTATTGGACAAATCTTCTTTCACACTCGTATAGTCGCAAGAGTCCTCAAAGAAATACATTAATCCGCTGGTTTATCCCCTTCAGTTCTGAAGAGGTGTTCTACTACCCATTGCGTAAGCTTTTCCATCTCTCATCTACTTTGAGTATCAGTCTGAGTATATGGAAAAGGACATTTGTCCAGCTGGTGTTTAAAAAAGACGAATCTTTCTCCTCCTCCAATTACAGATCCTTTCTTTCCAATGACATGGAAACGCTTAATAACCATCATCTAAAGAAATATCTCGAAGAACGAAAGCTCTTAAATGACCAACAGAACAGCTTTCGTAGCCATAGGTCCACTGGTGATTAGATGACATTTCTCACCGAAAAGTGCAACAGATCCTTAAAGGTAATTGTACTTGATATTTCTAAAGTATTTGATAGAGTTTGGCACGAAGAGTCTTTTTTGCGTTAGATTAGAAATAACCTTTCGGACGGCTCAATAAAATTGTATTTGATGGTTTCAAGTCCAATATTCATAAAATAAACGCTGGTGTGCCGCAGGGCTACGTTCTGTCTCCGACACACTTCCTCATCTTCGCAAATGATCTTCTGTCTGATACTTCTAATCCACTTCATTATTTTGCTGATGACAACACCCTCAGCTTTTCTCATCCGCCCAATACTTGAGTATAACTCTCATATCTGGGCTGGTATTCCTTTTACCCATTTAAACCTGTTGTATAGAATTAAGAATAGAGCCCTCAAACTTATGTAAGACACATCTATCACGGAAACTTGTGTTTCTCTTGAACACCGTCGTTACGTCTCCAATTTTTCACTGTTTTATCACTTTTTTTTTTTATCAACAATGTTCAATTGAAGACAGTTGTATTTTGTCCCCCAAACGATTTCTCATCAGTTTATCCTTCAGCCTGACTTTGGACATACTTTCAGATATATGTATATAATCTTTCTTTATTCGAAGTGGAAAACTTTGGTCTCTCGATATTTCCCCCTCATTATGATGCACAAGCTTTCAAGACCAATGTGCATCGACATCTCCAATTAAATTCTCTCCACTTTGCCTAAACGCTCGCACTGTTTAACACATTAAAATACGGTAACGAATTCTGAAAGTAGAAATTTTCCTCCTAAAAATCCATGCAGAAAGGAATATTTCTCTTCCTTTTGGCCAAATGCAATGTGCGTTTTATCATCAGGATTAAAGAAGAACTACACAGCTTTCTGCCGGATCCGAATTTCTTAGATGATAATCGCATTTCTTAACAAGAAATACTCTTGAAAGATTTGTCAATTCCTCACTCAAAAACATGTTTTTTTTTATAATAGGCAGCGCCTACAAATCGGTTCTGCAGCGTGACAATCCAACGCACTGACCATTTCGCCACAGGTTACTATTATGCGAATGTTATTGGATACATAATTAGTTTAACAAAAGTCATCGAAACAACAGTTGAAATTGAAAGTTCAAAAAATGGCGCCCAGTTCAAAGTGACACCTCTCGTCGGATGATGACCCTATTCAATCAATTAAAAACCCTTACCTCTCATCCATACAAAATGAATTTTTAAAATTCTTCATAAAATCAGAGCAAAACACAAAACTAACTGAAAGTAATTCCGTCGTAAACTTACAAAACCCCAACACCAGCCAACGAACATTTTGATTCATAGAAAGTCTGTGAAACATTCCAACAAAACGCTAACTCATTTGTACCTAATTGAATCGGTTGAATGCGTTAATAAGTGATGAGATGGATTGTGTTGGCAATTCCATTGTTATTGTGTCTTCGTCGACTTGCAACTTTTTGTCTGTGCTATTTGTAAACTTTTCAATCGGATTGCAGTTGCAGTGAGTGAATCCATTTGCAAAGAAAAGATTTCTGAAACTTTTAATGTCGCAAAATAATTTGTGCAAATAATTCATTACACTTTCCAACAATGCAAGTCAAGTCAAGAGCCTTAAATACAAAATACTATTCAGAGAGTTACATGTGTAATTTCTTTCAGTACAAATTAAGATCATTCTGTTTAATATTGTTGACACTTAGATACTTTTTGTACTGGCTTACAGGTCTCATTGGCTGCACTTGCAAGAAAAATTGTCAAGAACAATTGTCTCCACCATTCGGACATTAAATGAAAAACAAACTTTCTTTTAAAACTTTCTTCACCAGAATCAACTTCAGACTTCGGAAAAAGATGCTAGCTTGTAATATCAGATAAGTGTTTACGAAGAAATCCTACCTGAAAATGGTGCCTCCAAGAACTTAAGTGTACATAAAGAACCATAAACAAGAGATTTCAACCTACAATAAAAGAAGATTTGTAGATCTAATTGTTGCTTTTTTAGTGGCCTACCTGACTTATTTATTATGTTTACCCAACACAACCTACTGCTTCATATATATTCCGATGGAACTCTTTGATAAAGCAGCTTCCATTCATCAACATCAGTCTCATGAAAATATTTTAATTCTCAGAAACTTTGCTTGAAAAAATATACATATTTTTATCTCAACAATCAAAAGCAATGAAGCATGAACCCACAAACATTGGTTTTAGTGTATTTGCACTTGATATATTATTCTTGCACAAAGGTTTCTCTTTCTCACAAACAATGTTTGTTCTCATATGGAAAAAAAAGGTTCAAGAAGTTCTCGCACTACTGACAATTGCTTCTTCCCACCCGGTACATCTACCTTTTAAACTAATTCCCTCACATTGCTGATTAAATATGCTATAGTTGGTAGAAGGTACATAGAAGGCAGTGTCAGACTAGATCAGTGCACAAAGTGTATGATTTACATGGGCGCCAGTTGTGAAGTTTAAAAATCACAGATTAGAATACAGGACACTGCGAAGAAGAAAGAGTTTTAAAAGAGCTTTATAATCATGTCTATTACAGAATTCGCAGAATTTTACTCCCGATGAGTTGACTCGATTCGCGTCCGCTGTAAAACTCAATTATGAAATTCGTGGGATGAACTACATTGTCGATTCCTAAAATTACCTTATCATTTATGAACTTTCGTATCGACACTGTCTGCTACAAACATTTATTCAACTGGGCTAGGCTGCATCGTTGAGAGTGGTTACGAAGATGGGGGCGGTTCAAAACCAACCACCGTGTGCTCTTTTTTTTTTTTTTTTTAGATTTCTTGCTCTCTTGATGCGTTGCTATTTGTGCGTTTTCTATTAAAATTTGTTAAACAAACACTTTAGCATTCAGTATGATAAGCTTTTGACTTACATTTTTGTACTCTCCATTGTTTATTTTCGTTTAATCAAAAATTCACTTCAGATTCGTCTCGAAATTAGTGCGAATGTAAAATGATAGAAATTGTATGGAGTGCGAATGGATTGCGAATTCTGTAATACCATATAAGTTGAACAAAATGTCAGTAATGCAGGGATTGTTATCGACATTCGTTCAACTTTCATTCGTCGGATTCAGTAATAGCAAAAGTTTGGAAATGAATTGAAACTGTCACTTTAGCTCATTCGCCGAATTCTGTAATAGGGGTGAATATTTAATTCAAACTCGAAAGGAATAAAATAAAGAGTTTCCCAGATGGGACTTGACAACTTACACTGTGAACACACCCTTTTGGAGCAGTTACCAACAAACAGTCAATGTCAAAACATTTAGGAAAAACAACATTTTCATCATGATGAAGTTTACGAACGAAGAACAATAAACAGATAATAAAAATTTATTACCAAAATTGAGAATCGGTGACGGCGTTTGAGCCAATTTTTTATCGTTATTCGCGTAAGCTTCACTTCACAGTTGAACTTAGATCGTTAGAATTGTGTTTTTTTTTTAAATTATAAGTGATTTTTGTGCTGTGTTTTCTAATGTTCGTGGAATAAAAAAAAATTTCTTTGAGATGTACTCACATTCTGTTAAATACAGACCTGTTTTTTGGCACTAGATGGTGCGAATACTGATCTTTCAGAATTTCGCTATAACGGGCTTGTTATTTATGTTAGATACAATGTTGCTTGCCAGAGCCTTCCTCAATACCGACATTGTGCTAATAGGAACTTAAACTTCATATAGCTGTCCCCAAGAACATTTTTCAACTTCAAACTCACGTTGTCGAGAGGTGTGAAAATGCAGCAACACCTTTGTTTCGTCGTGGCTCCAACGTTTTGGTCTATATAGTTAAAAAGTTTTTTTAATTTGAAATATTCAAATTTTATTTATTTACCTGTTCTCCACTTTTGTATAATTTATAGACGATGCTTCTAATGCCAAATTCAAATGTGAAATGTCATTTAACTTACAAATATGAGCAATTGCCAACATTCAAGAAAAAAAAAATCTAAAATTGACTGCATAGCGCCATCTTCATTTCAATAATTTGAAGTTCTATCACCAGCACAGCTGCCCTTTTTCTACTGGCTTCTTTTTCGCCAGCAATCAAATTGTTGTTGTTTCCTGAGGGAAATTTTGCTGCGCTAGCTACGCAGCAGTGAATAAAACACACCTTTTTCATTTATATTGGTTCAAACCTTGACAGCAATTCAACTCTTAATTAGTTTGAAGCGCTGTCTGTTCCATTTCTCAAATTGTTTTCCTGTGCTTTCACATTGAAGTCGTTATTGGGGGCGACTTTAATGTACACAATTCAAATTGGTTCGGCTATTTAGGACAGACCACACCCGAAGGAAGATATATTGAGATATGAGATCTATGCTTGTAGATAAGCCAACTGGTATATCAGATGTTCCTGGGCAAAATGCCCACACTTCCGACTTGTTCCTTACTTCTTACCCTGATAAGTATACTAAAAATAAACTCTCCATTCGGCACTTCACACCATTGTGTAATATCAGCCAATTTCTCGTGTCCCTTCCATCCAGTTAAAGAGAATCATCTCACTAGGACTGTTTGGCAATACGAGAAAGCCCACTCGGACGGTCTGAATAATTTGTTTAGAATCTTCAACTGGTCACTATGTTTCCTCGATAGTGACGTTGTTGCCAGTGCTGATATGATCACAGAAGTGATTTTTCGTGGGATGCGTACTTTTATTCCTAAAAGAATTCAGAGTATAAATCCTAAAGAAAAGTCTTGGTTCGATACAATCTCTAAAGAAGCTATCAGGTTGAGAGAAGTAAGTTTCCGCTCTTACAAGGACAACCCAACTGAGGAAAATCGGAAGAAACATAAATAAGTTCGAAACCATTGTAACGCTATTATAAAAAGAACCAAATTCAAAGGCAGTGGAAATGTCTGATCTTTTGTCAAGAACGTAAGAAATTCAACTTCATCTTAGGTTCCAACGCTTATCTACAACGACAACCCCAAAACTAGCTCTTCAGTTAAGGCAAATGTACTCGGAGCTCATTTTCTGCTTACTCTACGTTGCCTGATAGCAACATTTCCCCTCCCCTGTACTTAAGAACGTCATCCAAAGGTATACTTTTGCACTCGTACAGTTGCATGAGTCCTTCGAGATCTTGATATAAACAAATCCGCTGTTCGTGATGGTATATCTACCCTCCATTCTTCTGAAGAGTTGTTCTTCATCACTGGCAAAACCATTGCATTTCCAATGCTGAAACTGTTCTGGAATCCTGCCTAGAAAATGGAGAACATCGTTCGTCCAGAATGTTCCCAAAAAAGGCGACCCTTTCTCTCCCACCTCCTACCGATCATTTGCACTTACGACCATTCCTTTCTAAGGTAATGGAATCGCTGATCAATCATCCTACTCCTTCTTCTTAAGGTGGCGCTACAGTCCGGGGTGGACCAGGGCCTCAACTATCAAGCTTCTTTAGCTAGCTCTGTCCCTAGCTAGCTGTCTCCAGTTTCGCACGTCAAGTTGGTTGAGGTCCTCTCCCACTTGTGTGCGCCACCTGAGTCGCCGTCCTCCTCTACTCCGCCGTCCCTCGGGGTTGGATTCGAAGACTTTTCGGGTCGTTGGACTTTGATTCGTTTGACTAGATCAGTTTCGCTGTCAGCCCGTACAGTTCGTGGTTATATCTTCTCCTCTACTCCCCGTCTATGCTGAGGGGACCAAAGATCACACGAAGAATTTTCCTCTCGAAACATCCTAAAGCGCTCTCATCCACTTTCGACAAAAGTCCATGTCTCTGCACCATGGACAAGGCCCCGGATGATGAGGGTTTTAACGAGGGATCAATTATTAACTCAGGAAATATTTCATATTCTTTGGACTAGAAATTACCATCTGGATCGTTCAAGATATGTTTAATTGGACAGTTTCAAATCTGATCTTCACAAAAAAAATGTTTCTGTTATCTATCACCTATCATTTTTAAGGGTCTCAAGAGCTTATCGGGGCACCTTCCCAAATATAGAAATTGTACTCGAGCTTTAGACGAATATACCTTATAGATTACAGCAAGATCAGAAGGGGTGGAAAATTTCTTGCATCGTCGAAGGAAACCTATAAGCAGCCTTCTTGATCCACATACCGAAAACTGAAAGCTGTTCGGTTCCTCAATGAAAGTAATGCTCATGGATAGTGGCATAGAGGTCTGGGTTGTGCTTTAACGACAGAAGACTGCATTGAGTTTTGGAAGCATTAAATTCTGAGCGATTTAAGGATCCCCATTTAACAATGCTATCGAGACACTTTTCGTCTACCACCTGTATCTACTATATACATTTTGTATTCAGGCACGACTAATACTTGATGCGGATCTGGCTGCGGCACGACGCCGATCGTACATTTAGATCAAAAATCCTCCTCAGTATTCTGCTAAAGCTAAATTACTTCCATCCACTTCCAACGAAAGCAATCAAGCATCAAACACACACGTCATCTAATGTACCATCCATAGAAAATGTGCTAAGTAAATTATGCGTGTGCTAGGCTACAGAGTAATTTAAGTTTCCTTTCCATTGTTCTATCACGAAACGCACACTTGGCTAGTAGACCGGGTCATCGACATATTTATGCCACAAGCAGCTCACTTTATACGAGTACACATAATACCTAGCTACTTTCTTGATCTTGCTCTCTATTCGCATGCTATTCGATATCAAGTAAACCTTCTATAACTTCTAAGTTCTTAGGACAGATTTTTATATTATTTTTACCTTATTCTTCCGCATACGAGAGTACTAGAAAACAATGAAAATTTAATAGTATAGGTATAGATTAATGGGTCGAATCAAGGGGATTGTGGTGATTGATAAGTGAAGAATGAGTGCCGGAACTGAGGCAATTAATATTTAAAAAAAAAAAACAGACGAAAATTATTTTCGAATATTAAAATAAGAATATAAACACCTAAGAACACATTCCTAGGACAAGTTATACTTACATAGAAAAACTACGAGATTTTAATGAAATACATACATATTGAAAAGTTCTTGTTAGTTCAACATAGCAGACTTATTTTAGTTCAAAATAAGCACACATCCTCTAAATTAGAGGCACAACAGCTGCAATTGAAAACGCGTTTTAGAAATAATAATCATCTGGGATTTATCGGGATGCAGATTCAAGTTATTATGGTTAGCTCAATTACAATTTGTATTAAGATCTTCATTAATTCTAAAAGTTCAATTTTCGATTAGACCATTAGGTGTCGAAAAATAGACTTGGATATCATCGGCATAAAAATAAACATAAATATAGTTATTTCATTGATAAGTAATGAGAAAAGAAGCGGTCCAAGAATCGACCCTTGAGGAACACTGGTAGTAAAAGGTAAGAATTATGAATCACCAGCCTCGGTACTAACTTGTTGATGCCAATCATTGACAAAGCTCTTAAAGAAATTAGCTAATCTTTCACTGAAAACAAATAATGGTTCCAATTCTTTGACTAGAAAGAATGATTGACACTATCGAAAAATCTAAAATACAAAGTACCTTGGCATTGTTTTTATCAAATTCAATGTGAATGTTGTTCAAAGGTTGGCTGTTACTGTAGAACATTAATGTTAAGTTGATATAAGCACAGGGTGGGCCATCTAGTGGTTTCTTTTTGAATCAGGTTATTTTGACACTGACAACTGTTTCCTGCTCGAAATCTTGACAGAATGTCAGTATCATACCTCCGCGGGAAGGACGTGAGTCGCTTTACGTTTGAACAACGTTGAGAAATATTTAAAACTTAAATGGTGGGCCAAAAACAAGTTTCTTTTTAAAAATACAATAAAATGAAAAAAATTAAATTTTTTCCATGTATTATGGATTTATTAGTAAGATTAAACATTCCCATTAATTATGGAACACAACGTCGCTCAAGTGGCTGCCTCGGCTAGATTTCCAGTAGCGCATTCTGTCACTCCAAATTTCAAAGACCTTGTTGATGGTTTCGTGCTGTGGCTGACGGATTACTTGGATGATATTGGCTTTAAGTGCTTGTATCGTTTCCGGATTGTTGACATAACATCGCGTCGGTCCTTCACGGTTCCCTAGAAAAAAAATTGCCAAATGGGTCAAATCGCGTCTCCGAGGCGGCGAATTGACATCGCCAAGACAGCTGATAACACTATTTGGGAATTTGGTGTACAAAAGATCGATTGTGGCATGTGCTATGTGACATGGCGGGCCATCCTACATGAACCAGAGGTCGTCCAAATCCATCTCATCAATTTCAATAAAAAAAAAAAAAAATTCGGCTAACATGGCTCTGTAATGCCCACCGTTGACCGAAACGTTGTTCCCAGCGTCATTTTCGAAGAAAAATGGTCCAATGATGCCACCACTCCAAAATCCGCACCAAATTGTCACTCTGTAGATGCATTGGCTTCTGAACATTAACATGCGGGTTTTTCCGAGCCCATAGATGCGGCAATTTTGTTTCTTAACGTAGCCGAGATGAAAATGCGCTTCGTCAGCAAAGATGATTTTTCGCCCAAACTATTTCCAATTCAAGTTGCCTTAAGGCCCAAACTGCGAAGCGATAACGAAGTGTCTTCAATTGCTGAGTCAATTCGACCTTGTAAGCGAATAAACCGAGATCTTTGTGTGGAATTCTCCTCAGGCTTGTGCGTGAAATGTTGAGATCGATAGCGAGTTGATGTTCGTGAATTGAGTCTCACTCTCACGACGAGGACCATGAGCGTTGTCCACCAGTCTCATTTTGGCCAAAACGTCTTTTCAAAAAACGCACTGTTTGGACTACTACTAACGCAAAGCGACTCATTTTGTTCCGTGAAGGTATGATACTGACTTTCTGTCAAAATTTCGAGTGGGAAACAGCTGTCAGTGTCAAAATAACTTATGATTTAAAAAGAAACCACTAGATGTCCCACCCGTTGCATAATGAACAAGTGGGACATTTCTTTCGTAATCATGGTTGATAAAGTTAGAAAAAGTCATAAAACCTAGTCTACTTATCAATTACTTACGAAAAACCAACTGACTGGCCCTACCCTGGCGCTCTACGTTAAACATATTCCACAAGAATGGTTCTAAAAAAACGTCCGATCCAGTTGGTAATTCAACTTTTTTTTTTTTTGATTTATCAAAGAAATGGCAAGCGGCAGTCAGTCAAAATCATTTCATCCAATTTATCTTTGATTTTTGATTTACGTAAATATATCAATAAACATTGGCCAATATCCAAATTGATAAATAAACAATAGAAATGTTGAATTCCATGGATAGAGGAAATGTGGCATTTTTGAGTAAACAAATTGCAAAAATAGAAATACAAATTTTTCTGTTCAAATCAATGTTCCTTTTTTTTTCGATAAGAACAATTTATATTTCGATTCGAATATAATTAATTTGGCAGAGAGATTTGAAGTTATTTTTGTTTTTTATTGTAGGATGGCGATTAAAATCGAGGGTTGCTGGCCTTGACCGCTAGACTTTTAAAATGTTGTCAATTCGAGATAGATTATCAAGGTTAATTTTTTTTTCTCGATATTCCAGAAGAGAACACAACAGAGGACGAAAAGACAAAAAATAGCCGTTATGATATTTGTTCTCATCAAAACAATTATTTTTTTTTCGTTTAAAGTATTACTTATATTATTCAGTAAATTTTCATAAAAACTAAATTTAATTACACTCAACTAACAAACTTTAATAACATAAATAAATATTTTTCTGTTTACATTTCAGATTAGAACGTTCCAAAGTCCGAGTTTCAATTTACCAAAGTAATCAACCCCAACAAGTTAGTCCGCCCGAAAGCTATTCCCATTTCAAGGATAATAGTTACCTCCTAATATCAGATACATTTAGCACCGAGCCAAGTGATTTTGAAAACGACATCATGACAGCTGTAACGGCAACACCTACATCTTATGATAGACAACAAAGGTAAGAAATAAATTTTTTTTAAAGTTTTATTTTTTATCAATGCAAGTAAAGTGAAAAATTAAAACAAAATAAGTCGAAATAGTATATTGTGTATTCTATAACTATTACGTCTTGGAGAGTCCAAATTCACAAAATTCGTAGAGGAAAACTGTCTGCATTATCCGCCATTTTAATATTTTTTGCTTAGTTTCATAGGAAAGGAAAACTGCGACTAACGAATCGAACTCTTCGATTGCCAAACCTTATGGCCACGGCAATATTAGGGAGATTTTTTCGACACTCATTGACTATTCCACCCATAAAATGGACATAAGTAAGAATTTTAAGGTTTTGCTCCCATCAAGAAAGGACTGAAATGCTAACGTGTCGTGACGAAAAATTTCGACACAACTATCTTAACTGATGGCTCAAAGATGGAGTGAATCTAGGTCGTTTTGGGCTACCCGACTTTGCTAGTGTTTTTAGCCTGAAATACTGGCTATTCGGGAAGCATACAAAGTACTCAAACAAGATTCAAATCAGAACCGGAATGCAGCTATTAAAATCATTAATTCTAGTGTATCATCTTCCAAATTGGTCCAGCAATGCCGGAATGAAGTTTCTAGCCTCAATATTAACCACAATATCACTCTTATCTGGGTCCCGGGTAATTGTGGCATTGATGGGAATGAACAGGCGGATGAACTGGCCAAGCAAGGATCACCTCTTCATAATTCAATTGCTAAAAAAGTCAACATTCCGGTCGGAGTTATGAACGGCAATATTTCCTCAATTTTTCTTAACGAATCAAACCATATAGGTGGAGCAGTTTAACTAACTGTATTATATTTAAAATGATCTGGCCCACCTATAATAAATTTCGAACTCTAGATCTGATATGCAGACATAGTCAGGATGCACAACTACCTGTAGCGGACACTGGCCAATAGGAAAGCTTGAAGCGAAGCTAGGCATTCCTCGCAAGTCGCAACACTCACTGTCACATCTGTGGGGACCAGCGGAGAAAGGGAAAGTTTCCTCAATTTTTTCTGCAAATGCCTTGCTCTGGCGAAATTTAGAGCACAATCACTAGGAAGGGCATTTTTTGAAGACATTGACGAACTTTCGGAAAAGAAGATCAAAGACTTGATCTCTTTTCTCAACGCGAAGAAATGGCTCTAGGAAGAACTTCAATTACTATTGTGCCATGTCCTCTTCTTTAGATTCCGAGCTAGCGGACTAAAGACTTTGACGAAAGTTTGCTGTGCAGAGGGGCGGATGATCAGTCAATCGCATTGGCTACTGTTTCAGCACCAGTCAACAAGCTTGGCGTAGTGGATGAGTATGTTGGTCCGGTTGAGTGAGTGATCCGAATTCCGGATGATTGTTCAGAAGCAAACTCACACTAAGAGATCTCAGAACCTACTTGGTCCTTTCTTCTTTTTGAACTCAATCTAAACTGGATGACTCCGTGAGAATGTCCACAATTTCCCATATAAATTCCATCCCCAGGTTCATACGAGTTATGTTATCAAAATGGCGCACTTCAGCGCTTATTGGGCCATAGGGCTAGAATATCAGCGGTCTTCCTTTTACTTGTTTCTACAGGAACAAATATTTTCTAAAAACAGACGTAAACAATTTGTAGATCCTTTTACTACTACAAACATACATACCTCCAGTTCCAGTGATAGGAACTTGAAATATACGACAAAGCAGAAATATGTTTATTAATAAGAAAATTTAGCAAAACGAGAAGTTCTTTATCCGTGTTCGTTCGTTGGAGACTTTAAAGGACTATTCACATGAGAGCGACCAACGACCGACGAATAAAAAAACAAATGGGGTTTAAAATATATATAAGCCTAAATTCTTCACAAAAACTTTACAAAAGTGTAGTATTCTAGTTTAATTTAATGTTAATTTATTAAAATTTGCGTTGTAATTGCTAAAATGAGAGAAATTTGAGAAAATAAATTTGTCGTAGCAATCATATTGCAATTCGCGACGACCAATTTATTTTCTCAAATTTCTCTCATTTTAACAATTACCACGCAAATTTTATTAAATTAACATTAAATTAAACTAGATTGCTACCCTTTTGTAAAGTTTTTGTGAAGAATTTAGGCTTATATTTATGTTTTAAATCCCATTTGTTTTTTTATTCGTCGGTCGTTGGTCGCTCTCATGTGAATAGTCCTTAAGTGTGTTATACCTAAGGGCTGCCCTACATATAAAACAAATTATCCTCCTTACAAGAATAACAATATCAAGGAAATCAAACGTTTTAAATGACGAATCCAGATTAAAATGATGAATTCAAAATCTAAAGCCCGAACAAATTTTCTGATCGCCTTGAAACATCAAAAGCACAAGAAGAATATTTGAAAATGGCGGAAATCGTAAGAGACTTGGAGTTTTATAAAGTTTTATTTTTGGAAACTTATTTTGAACACACCTTTTCATTATTTTGAAGAATAACTCTACTGAGGAAATTATAAAAATCCATGAAAACATACACTCTGCATCACTTGATTGATATTATGTTCTTTTTAATTATTTAATTATATTTATTTACTTACTTCCATTAATCATTGTTAATAATTAACGTTTTCATTTAGAAATTGTGTCATTTCTGAAATGTACCTATGAATTTGCAGAAGCTAAGCTAGTACATAGTCTTAAAGATTCTCATCTTCATCTTCAATTAAACATCATAGAGTGTACATTTTATTTCTCAGCATAGACGTGGGGTTCTTAATAGTATAATTAAGTTGTTCTTTTTATTTGAGAGCTTTTTTACTCTGTGGTATCATCACTTGACATCATTTTGACCTTGTTTTGGTTGCATAAACCGATTTGTTTTCGCATACGAAAAGAAACGATTAAGCATACTTATTGCTCAGGCCTAATTTTATGTAATTATAGAAGATTAACGTAGGTTGTAGCAACTTGAATTCTACATATTATGAAAACAAAGTCAATGAGTTGAAATTGTGTTTTGTTTTGCTTACAGTTTTATGTAAGTTCCAAACCTGGTTTTTTTTTAATATCTAAATACTTACATAATAATAATCCTTTCGTTGAATAACATTGACTGGAATTTAAAAATTAAATATACATACTTTTTATTAAATCAAGTTCTAATTCTACACTGCTTTGACAAGGTGGCGCAAAATTATTCATCCAATTTTGTTTTTGAATTTCTTTTTTACTAAATATGAAAACATGATTTTGAGTGATGGAAATGTTTATTTGGATCTTTACAATTTTTTTCTTTAATGAGTGGAAAATGTGATATCCATCAAGTGGCTGCCGCCATTGTTGATATACATTTTTGAGCCCGTTTTATCGCATTTTCCATGACTTTCCGCAAGATTTTCGGTGAAGGTCGAATATTCTCCTTAAAGGCTGCGATTGTCTGAAACTTGTTGGTATAAGCTTGCCACCTTAAGAAGCCCAAAAAAAAAGTCTGAGATGGCTGAATCAGGCCATCTTGCTGGCAATACCAAATCGCCAAAACGGGAGATTACGCGACCAGGAAACGCTTCCTTCATAATATCCATTGTGGCTGGAGCTGCGTGTGCGGTTGCACCGTCTTGTTGAAAGCACATTTTCAACAAGCCCCGCTCATCCAATTAAGAAGTCTTCTATAGCGCTGTGCGTTCGCCAGTAACAGTGAGCGTATTGCGTATTGATGGCGACTTAAAAAAAATACGTCCCAATCACTCCTCCCATGTGAAGGCCGCACCACACAGTGGCTTTGAGCGGATGTAATGGGTCTTTGTGCATTACAAGCGGATTTTCAGTTTCTCAGAAATAAAGATTTAACTTTTTGACGTAACCGCTTAAGTGGAAATGCGCCTCGTCGCTCATGGCGATTTTCGACACAAAATCGTTGTATTCGTTGTTCAGGTTGAGAATGGCTTGACAGTAATTCACACGTGGGGGACGGTCAGCAGACATTAACTGATGCACTGTTTACACTTTCTTTCATTCGCTGTATGGTCTGTACGGGGATGTCCAATTACGTGGCCCGTCGTCTGGTTGACGTTTCTTCGTTCTCAGCGACATCAGCTCAGCAGCCACAGCCGCGATATTCTCGGCCGAACGACCAATTCGGTGGCGTCCACGCCTTGCATGGTCTCCTGGTGTTCCAGTCTGATCGAGTCGAGTAACTAATCGCTGGAATGTTTGCCCAGTTAAAGCGATGTGTGATCAGGAAATTGACGTCATACTTGACTAGGGTTTTAAAGATAATTGACGATTATTGATTGTCAGCCTTAACACTTAGACCATGAGTTGGTCCATTGTGATACCACATTGAATGTTGGAGACTTTATCCCTTATCGGTTAACCAATTGGAGCTGCTTATGAAGCGGGCCAGATTACCTATATCTATATTTGCCAGATCGCTAAGATCATTGTGGTAGAATCTCCTCAGATGGAGTCTACGTCTTGAGGATTATGCAGGACATGTACAGAGAAGTTGAGGGATCGATTCCTCTTCTTCTTCGTGCATTAAGCTTCTGCAGGAATCTTTAGAATAAATTCTAAGTCGCGTTGCGTGTTTACATATCAAACAGTGACCCATTATAAAACCTATTACGGAGCGAATGTGCGATTTGGTTAAAAATATTAACCCTAGCGCTTCTGATCCAGCATTGGCAAGATCTGTTTTGTCGTCAAGCAAGTTGTGATATTGTTCCACCTAAGGTTTGTTCTCTGTATAGCATCTTGGTTTAGCATAAGCTTACACGAATCGATATAGGAATACCTATGTTTCCCTTATCTGGAAATAAAGGTATCATTGGTCCATTTTTAGAAAGTTTGTCAGCTTTACAATTTCCTGAAATATTTGTGTGGCCCGGCACTCAGCAAAGGTGAATGTTAAACAGCTGTGCCATCAGAGACGATCGGCAGTTAAGGGCTGTTAGAGACATGATCAACAGATTTAATAGCCGCTTGCCTGTGAGAGAAGATGGGTTATCTTTGATATCACCTTTTCTTTAAGCCAAGACAGGACTTCTTAATTAGACAAAAGTTCCTCCTGGAACAGTGATTTGATCAAGAACTCAAATCTGGAAGCTTAACTGCTATGGTATGCCCGAATACAAGAATCGAATTGGGAAACAACTTAAATCTGTTAAGGTAATTGGTAATCTGTGAGGCAAAAATGTCTTCAGCCAGACAAAGAAGAATACTTATAGGACGAAAATCCAAGCTGAAGCTGGCATCTGACTGTTTAGCTACAGGAGTGACCTTGCTCTCTTTTAGTTAGCTCTCAGGAAATGATGAGGAGACTATGCAAACATTAAGCAAGTGAGTTAACCTTGTGAGACTAATTGATAATCCATTTTCTCATTAAGTTGATCAGGATCAGGGAAACTTTGGAGAATCTCCTTTTTATTAATTTCAATCAAGCGTAGATTACTCCAATGCTTTCGAGACATTTAAAAACATGTCTTTGCTCTGCGAGTTACAAAGGTTTAAACGTTTCGAGGACGGCAATTGGCAATCTTAAGTTAAAGATTCCAATTTGAGCAAGATTTTCTTCTTTTTTTTTTGTACCTTTTTTATAAACCTCTGAAGTAAGTCTTTAATTTGCTTTCAACAAACTCCCAATCGCAAAAATTGTGAAGATTGTTACTAGAGTTACGTGTGATACAATACAGGGGCCTACCAATGAATTTCTTACATTTACCATTTACAACCTTGAACGGTCGGAAGTAATTTTGACATTTTGTGACCTGAATATACGTTAAACCATCAAAATATACTAAATCCTAATCACAGGATTATGTTAAAATTTCAATCATTTTTTCAACCTTCACCCTAGAAACATACATACATATGTACTTACTGGCTACTTGAGAAACACTCACATACCTATACGAATACTTGTATGTTTACTAATCAAATACGCAAGGAAAACGTATCTCTAACAAGGACAATTCAAGACTTTTTGCAATGTCTTATACAATTTTACAATACACTGCCCTTCATTCAATTTAAGTTCGTCGACTTCACTCTTGCAAGTACTTTGATGGATGAGAATACATATAAAGCAAAAAAATGGACGATATGAAGCAGAAATGTCCCACTTTTGAGTAAAATGCGCTTTGGCTTGCACACCACCACAAAAGTACGTTTTTTCCCTTATTTCTATTTTAAAGGATAATTTTGTATCTTTTGTTGAATGTCGTACCTACACAATACGTCCTGCCTATCATGCATGCATCTTCGTGTCACACAGAAGTGGGTCCGTATCCGTTTTTCTTATTTTTTTTTGTGTATTGTAGACTCGACAAAACAAAAATTATCGAGGTTGCAAATAATTGAAAGAGCAGTTCCGTAGGGGGAGAAAGCTTTGTACTTAACATCACAACAAGTATGCTCTTGTGTGATGTTCCTAAGTATAACTAAAGCATAAAAGTCTCTATTGTCTGCTGCTGGTATGTGTGGCCACATCTTCACTACACTTCACGTCCCGCTCCCTGCGCCCGGGACTGTCACAATCTCATCGAGCGCAAATGTGCATTATGTCAGAAAATGCATCGTCATTTTCATGTTGCTGATACTGTAGCTGAACATAATCACTTTCTGAACTGAACATGCACAAAGGTGGATCTGATAATGAGACAGCATAAAACTGTGTGAAGGGCGCTTAACTTTAGGGCGACAAATTTCTTTGAATTGTCAAAAACAAACTTTTTTTCCATTTAATCACTCAATCGATTTTGACCCATCTGTTTAGAGAATTTGAGGGAAAAACCAACCTATAGCTCGGCGAACGATTTTGAACCGGTGCAGGAAAATAAATAAGTCCCCAGGAACTAAGTCCACTGAGGGACTTAGTTCTCTTTTGAGCAGGGAAATAAGTCCCTAGGAACTAAGTCCACTGGGGGACTAAGTTCCCCCAGTAGATCGTCGGCGCTACTGACAACAATTTGTAAAACTAGCTATACATTTTTATCAAGCTCAAAGGAGCATTCAATTTGAGTCATCAAGGGGAACAGTCAGATACATGTTTGGATATGACATTTAAGTGGACTCAGGACCGCTCAACAGTTATCATGCTTGAACTAAATTTATCGAATACAGGTTATGTTTATATTATGTGTATTTAGCTCCAACATTACGAAGACATTTAAGATTCTATGTAATTCAATTTGAACACTTTCCTCACTCGAAACCGCCATCTACATTAACAAAAATCAAACTGAGAGCTAGAGTGTTAAAAAAACTTTTTCTCGGATACTACAACGAAGTATATATATAAATGTATATACATATATATATATACTAAAGGTAACATATTTAACTCGGTTAAATGAAATTGTTCAAAATAAACAACTAAGAATGTTAGTTTAATCAAAATACTAAGTTATATGTATTAATCGAAAAATTAGGAAATAATTCACTATTTCCAAAATACTTGTAACGAGTAACTTGCTTAAATCAAATAAGTTCACTTAATTAATTTAATACATTTCTTATTTAATATTAAACAATCTTCTTTGTTCAATTCCACTAATTTCTATGGTTTTTAAATTGAAAAATTATTTAGGTTAAAACAACGGATTTACTTAATCATTATAAGTAGATAGGCAAATTGGTTAAAACTAAATAATCGTCTCGTTTGATTTAACCGAATGTTGATGGTAAAAGAACACATCCATTTCCTAATTTTAACTGACTGGAAATTATTAAAATAAAATACAAATACAAACAAATAATCGGATTATTTAGTTCACAGTTAAAAATTAATCAGATTTACTTAATTGATTCACCGTGTAAGTTTGCAGTTTGTACTCATATATTAGCAATCTCACTTGTTTAATTTTACACAAGTCTTACGTTTAATGCGTTTATATTGACAATTGAATCGCAATTGAATAAGGATTTAGCCCGAATTGAAATCGGATCTCTCGAAACGATTCCACTAGTTGAGCTCGATCGAATCGAAAATATGTACATTATGTAAAACTGAATCGACGAATTGATGAATCGAGTTCACAGCTGGTTGTTGGTGTGTGTATGTGCAATAATTAATTAACATGTTTTGGGACGGTTTCTGTTATGTTTGGCTTTTTTTATGTTTTCAATTGTTGTGCAATTGAATTTCACATCGAATTTATACAATTTCCAAAATAAAGGCAAATCATTTTTTCGTTTGCTGTAGCCATTTTTAACGATACTTACAACACCGCACGCACACAATTCAGGCCAGGCTTCGATTCCATTTGAATTCAATCTTTCGATCTAGCGTGGCCATGTACCTAGATCTAAATCTCAATTCGAATTTGATTCGATCCCCAATCCACTGATGTAGTTGTTCTTAACAAAATATCATTTAATCAGAATCATTCGATCGAGAGAATACTCTTTTCCTTAAAAGTTAATGTCATGCTCCCATAATTTTTAGGGAATAACCTAGAAACCACAGGGGAGCAAAGAAGCATAAGACCAGTCAATGAAGATCCAGTCCCACTACCCAGTACTGAAGAGGTTAACAAAGCAATACGCAAGCTTAAGAATAACAAATCCGCAGACTCGGATGGCCTACCTGCGGAACTCTTTAAGTATGGAGGAGATGTCCTGATAGGGTGCATGCATCAGCTCATCAACCAAGTGTGGGAGGCTTAAAGTATGCCCGACGACTGGTCAAATAGCTCCATATGCCCAATCTACAAAAAAGGCGATCCTATGTCCTGCAAAAACTACAGGGGCATATCCCCCCTGCTTAATGTTGCCTACAAGATCCTATCCACCGTACTATGTGAGCGTCTAAAACCTTTCTGCAACACTATAATCGGCACGTACCAGTGTGGCTTCAGGCCAGGCAGATCAACGATAGACCAAATCTTCACATTGAGGCAAATCCTGGAAAAGACCAACGAATTTCAAGTCGAGACCCACCATCTTTTCATCGACTTTAAAGCCGCATATGATAGCATAAGTCGCCAAGAGCTTCTATTGGCAATGTCGGAACTCGGGATCCCGAAAAAACTGATCCAGCTATGCCGCATGACATTACAAAATACGCGGTGCAACGTGCAAATGGGTAACAGCTCATCCGAGCTATTCCAGACGTGCACAGGGTTCAGACAAGGAGATGCGCTATCATGTGATTTCTTCAACCTTGTCCTGGAGCAGATAGTTCGTAAGAGTGGTGTTAACCTGGAAGGCACTATTTTCAACAGGTCTTCCCAACTGCTTGGATATGCAGACGACATCGATATCATCGGCCGCTCCAAGCGAGCTGTGCTAGAAGCGTTCACAGCTATTGATGAACCGGCGAAACGCGTTGGTCTTGAAGTTAATGAGGACAAAACAAAGTATATGCTATCAATAAACAAAGCCGCATCTGTCCATCGCCTAGGACAAAACGTCACTGTTGGTAGCAGTAATTTCGAGGTAGTCAAGGAGTTCACCTACCTCGGAACGAACATCAATCCCACGAATGACACCTTAGTGGAAATTCGACAAAGAATTACCCTAGCAAACCGCTGCTACTTCGGTTTGGCCAAACAAATGGGTTCAAAACTCCTTTCTCGAAAGACAAAGTGCACGCTACACAAAACGCTAATTTTACTAGTTCTACTCTATGGCGCCGAGTGCTGAACGATAAGTATAAAAGGGGAATTGATACTGGACACTTTCGAGAGAAAAATTCTTCGGCGGATATTTGGTCTTATATGCGAAGAGGGCGAATGGAGGAGAAGATTCAATCGTGAATTATACGAGCTGTACCAAGATGTGGATGTAGGCCAAAAAGCCAAAACACGTCGACTACACTCGCTCGGTCACATCGAGCGATGAATGCCGCATATGATAGGCTTTGAAGTCGATAAATAGATGGTCTTTGGTTGGTCTTTTCCAGGGTTTGCTTCCATGTGAATATATGGTCTATAGTCGATCTGTAGGATAAGGAACGGTTTGAGACGTTCACATAGCACGTTGGATAGGATATTATATGCGACATTTAGAACATATGATCACCTTTTTTGGAGATGGCGCATATGGAGCTGATGGTTCAGTCTTCGAGCATACTACCTTTCACCAATTTTTGGTTAATGGTTTGATGCATGCACCGTATCAAAACGTCACCTCCGTTTTTGAAGAGCTCTACAGGTAAGCGCCATCAGATCCTGCGGCTTTTTTGGTTCTAAAGCTTAGTTATAGCTGAGCCTTAAACTGCTGTTAAACTGCTCGTAGAAAATCAGGTCCAAAAATAAATAAATTAGAAACCAACGGCCCATAGAGAACGAGGGCCTACTGACTTAGAACTCACAACCATTTCCATTCCTGTGTACATATTGTCAAGTTCGAACGGCTAAGACGAAGAGCACTTTTCGCGACAAGAGATATTCTTGGAGTATTTTTTATTTCTTCGTAAGAGGCCAGCGGTAATGCCTTGGAAACCATCTAAGGCCTTCGGCAAAACAACGTACTAACCATTGCGCCACGGGCACTTAATAATTTTTTTTGGAACCAAAAAGTAATGCCCACAAATGCCTGTCAATTTAAGATTTGTCGAAACAATTTTGATAACGGATTTTCAATGGTTCGTTTACTAAGGCCGCCAAATCCATAAATGCGCCCCTGCAAATGCGCACATAATATGTACGCTATCGAATTAAAAGATACTCAAATTATGAGCCCATTTTGAGTTACACTATCGCCCTTAACGGATCTCATCCACTAGACTTGTCTTCATCGACGTTTAACGTTGCGTTTCATTGGATGCGAGACAATAAACGTAGCGGAAGGTGGGAAGAACGAAATAGGCGGGTGGATTTGCCATAAACATGCTCGTATATACTTCCAAGCAATGTGTCCTACTAACTCTTTTTTATGGTGTAATGTATCTGTGCCTTTGTTTTGTGGCATAGTTCATTCAACTTAAGCTCCCAGCGCGGCACAGAGTGTTCTTCTGCATTTGCAAAGACTCAGCTGTGATGTAACCTAAGTTCTAAAATAGATCAAGAAGAAAAAAATTAAACAAACGGATATGAAAATAAACTGAAACATATGTGGTGTTGAAATGAGGCCATAGACTGCATATACAAATGAAAGTAGATACAAATAATTTATATGCATAGTGTCTATGCAAAGTGTAGATATGCATAGTTTGTTCAGCTTGTCCACGCAAATGACTATCGAGTTCAAAGTTTGTGCATTTTGAAGTAAATCTAAGGAAATGTAACGAGGAAGCAATCAGTTTTGTTTACACTCCCTAGGATTTTACACACACAAAAATGAAAAAAAAAATTCTTTTAAAACTTAATATTTTATTCTGAAGGCACTGTTGCACTGAAAAAAGTGATTTCCTTGAAAAGGCAGGAGTTTTCCTGCATCCCAGAAAGCCCATAAAATATACATATGAAGCTAGATTCTACCTTAACGAAAAGGATATTGCAACTGGTAGGTACATACATATGTACATACGAATGGAATAGATTTTTTTTCAAATATAAAAATGCTAAAGTAATAAATTATTCATTTGCTTACAATTTTCTCTCCTGCACATTTTCCATCCATTTTGAAAAGGCTGTAGAGTTGCACTATGAATGGAATTATCGATTTTTAAAGTCAGTATAGAAATCGCGAGTAAATGTATTTAACTACAAATTGAAGTTTGACATTTTGACAATACAATCCTGGGGTAGATTGTATTTCTCATAATAAATTTGATTTTGGCAGTACGCCTTGGCATAATGGTAAGTGCTTTGGACGGTCATGCAGAGGGTCTTGGATTCGATTCTCAGCCGCTGCCAAAAAGTTTTTTCAGGGGTGTATTACCTCTTGCGAGGAAATGCCAAATCCTCCAAGAGTATCTCTTGTCATGAGAAGTTCTGCTCATTAGCCGTTCGGAATCGGCAGAAAATTGTAGGTTCTCTCCATTCCGGGTAACACGCCCTAGGAATTGTTGAGAGTTGTAAGTCAATAGGTTTAGACTCTCTATTAGTCGTCTTTATTTTTTAATTCTTAATCCAACTTAAAAATAACTCTTATTTTATGAATATAGGATTGGAGTGAATTTAAAGGATGATAAAGAAGACGGAGTTTTCGACAGGGTGAACTGAGTTTCAAATCGAATCAGTTAATGTTACAATTAATCCTCCGAAGCATTCGAGTAATAGCTCTGTTGGAGCCATAAGACGGAGGATTTCTTAGATTACGGGAATAACTGTTGAAATAGATGGAACTGTATTGAAGTTAATTAATACAAGTCAGTCTAGATACGGAGGTAGAATCAAAGGGTTATTCCAAGACAGACCACGAATGGCGAAACGTAGAAAACGAAGTTGAATGCTCTCGATTCCGGATATATGAATTTGTTGATAAGAAGACCATACTTAAGAGCCGTATTCAAGAAGGGGGTGAACAAAGGTTATGTATAAAGATCGGGTCACATAGGGGTCAGAAAATTTTGTGGACCATCGTTTCACAAAGTCTAGTGCATAGTTTGCTTTAAGAATAATCTCGTCAATATGTGTGCGGAAGTTGAGATCTTTAGCACCAAGATCCCGAATTGACTAAGCGGTTAATATGGTAGAGACGGGTAGAAGATTGGATGGGTTTTCGTGAAAAAGTGCTCTAAGAAAGTTTTCAGGCATAAGACGGAGAAACTGCCGAGATCAAGTTCAAGATCAAGAAGAAGAGTATAATCATATGTCGAAGAAATAGTCTTTAAGAACTTGGTATCGTTGCCGTAGAGTGAATGTTTGATGACCCTTTCAATATCTTTAAAAGTAATAGTAAAAAGAAGAGGTCCTAAGTGGCTGCCTTGTGGGACACCAGAGGTAACTAAGAAATCATCAGAGACAGTAGATCTGATTCGAACTTTGTAGTAAACGTCTTTCAGGTGAGAAGAAATCCGTCTTAGGTAGATGGGTTCAGGCCCAAAAATGGACAGTTTGAATAGAATAACCTTATGTTAAATTTTGGCAAAGTCCTTACCGAAATCGGTTGAGACAACATCGACTTCCTTTTCATTCCCTAAGGCTGAAAGCTACGAGTAATGGATACGAATTCAATCAGGTTAGTCGTTGTTGACCAACCTTTGACAAAGCCTTTATGTCTAGGTAGGGAAAATGAGAGACTAGCAACGAAAATGATAAATATTAAAAGAAGATGGACACAACTCCTAATTGCTAATACTAGGGATCAGATTCTTTACGGTCAGAGTGTAGATTTCTAATGAGTCTGTTGCAAAACTGCATGGGTTTTTGAACGAAGACTTCTCAGATTCTGGAAATAGGTTTGGTCAATGTGTAGCAGAGGAAGAAGTAGATTAGGAATAAAACAACCTATTATGGTCAGTTCGGCTGGGCTGATGGTAAGATCTCCGTTTCGAATGAATATATTGACCAAAATCATCAAGATCGCTTGCTACTTATTGAGGAGACATATTGAAAAAATCATGGTATTTTATATAGATGTTCATGAGACGGGACATGTTAGAGGGTAAAGCAAACCGAATCTGATTTATAGTCTCAGTACGCCAAGAAGATTGTAATGTCTTTATACATTTTTGTATCACATAGTCTAGAGAGAAATAATGGTTTGTTGAGTAAGTTTGCCACAAATAAAAAATGTAATGGAAGGTGATTGAAGAAGATATAGGGGAAGAAATTGGGTTGCATGTATTATTAAAGACAGAGGTTGGTGCAGGATTAAGGATATGAAAGGCGCGAAAATCTGAGGAAGCGGTTAAAGTGGAGGAAGGGGGTAGGATGGAAAGAGATTAGCTGAGGTTTTAGTGGAGGTTTAGGAGTAAGCAAATGGTTATCATTTATTGGGATGTTATGGATGCTATGATTAGGTGTAGGGCTTAGATGTAGAGATTTGGGATATACACTAACGAGGTTAATATTACTTTGGGTATTTTGAAACCTTGAATTAGAAAAAGAAGGAAAAACACCCATTTCAAAACTCAATTTACGGGCAGGGTATCTTGTGTTGGTTGTTGATTTATGTGTTCGTTAAACCAAAGGGTTGCTGATTCATTTAGATTTGAATCATTTCAAGAGGGGCATGAGATGAGAATTTTTAAACTACTAGCTGAAGTGCGTTTGAATTCAACATCTAATATAGCAACGGTTTTTTACTTGCCACTTACAGCTACGATGGATTGACCCAACGCCATTCCATGAGAAGCATCCCCATACGTTGATAGACCCTCCACCATGCTTTACAACCGCAGATGTGTACTTTGGATCGAATTCTCTTCGTTTTGGCCGCCGTACAAATCTTCTGCCATCGGGACCCATTCTATTTATTTTTTTTTCGTCGGACCAGAGGATAATTTTCCAATGTTCTTTTGTATACGATAAGTGATGTCGAGCAAACTCAAGTCGCTTTTGCCTTTGCCTTTTGGTAACCATTGGCTTCTTGCGTGCAACACGACCATGCAAGCCAGCTTCGACCAATCGCCTTCTAATGGTCCAGACTGAAACTGGTGAATCTAATTCATCACAAACTTCGCGCTGGATAACTCTTGCACTTTTTTTGGGGTCAGCTTTTGAAAGTCTGATGATTTTTCTATCATCACGAACTGTAGTTTTTCGTGGTCTTCTCTTCCGTAGCACATTTTCGCAGGTGTTATACATTTCAAAATGTTTCACGGCATTAAAAATTTTCTTTTTAGAACAGTTCATCCTATCAGAAATTTGTTTGTATGACAAATTTAATTTTCTTAGCTCCAAAATAGCTTCTCGAATGACTGGAGTGCATGTCACTGTTTTTCCCATTTCTAACGGTAAATTTATTGTCGATTACATATTATTTATTAATGGATACCTACCAAAATTTGATGTTTATATATTAAAATAAATACGAATTTCAGTGAATAAAGCTTTGCTGCTAGATGTTTCTAATTAGCTGCTCTCTGCAATTTAGGACAAAAATTATAATTTTGTTGTTTTCTTTCGTATAAGCACAAATATCACACAGCCTACCACTCTAGAAGTCAACAGCTAAGTAAACAAGAATTTAACATTGAAATAATTTAAAGAAAAAAAAAAAACAGTAGATTTTACAGGTGCATTTTCATTCATTGAGATTTCGTTTCTAATTAGTTGCTCGTAGCTGTATATGTACTTATAAGGCAAGTTATGCAGCCGTAAAAAAATCAAACTCGAGATTTTGATCAAAGTTGACATTACGATGATAGCGAAGACGAAAAACCAGCCATAGGATTTTTTTCGAAATTTTATAAATATTTTTTTTCTCAAAAACTGCTCGACAGATTTCAAAAAACAGAAATACACAAAAAATTCATTTAATTAAAACTAGATAATCGTTGAAATTTTTGTTTTCGAAAAGTGGTTATTAATGGTACCCCATGGAACGGTAGAACCGATTTTGACCATTTTTTTCTGCTAAGGTTCCCTAAAAATTTTAATAGAACTGTGTATTCAAATTTGCAAACAAATTTTTTTTGGATTTTTTAAAATGATTTCAAATTTTTTTTTCAAAACTCAATTTTTCGAAAACCATATGGTAGATTTTCTTTCAACTTGATAAATAAAAGTTTTTCAACATAATCTACAAGATGTAAGAAAAAAAATGTTGTTTACCTAAAAATATAGGTAGGTACCCACCATACAAAATGTTGATAAAATTTTTTTTCTTTCAATTTTTTTCTTAAAAATATTTTGAAAATTTTGTATATAAAAGGTTATTTTTTTAAGGAAACCGCTACAACGACTTAAAGCATAGCATTCTGTTTTTATCTCTTACTACTAAAAGAATTTAAAAAAAATTAATTTTATCCTTATGAACAGTTTTCTCTAATAATATTCATTTTTGAAATTCTTAGTCTATTACATAGGAGCAAGTTTGTGCGACCCAGTAGTACATTTTTTTTTTTTTTTCCATTTGCTCAAAGCATGGTGCAACTGATTTTTATTAATTTGTTTATGTTAAAGCTCCTAAATAGTTTGAATAGCATTGTGTATTCAATTTTTCAAAATTTAAAAAAAAATTCCCAATTTATTTTTTTCAAAAACCGCTATTTCTAAAACCATATATTTACTCGATTTTTTGAAACTTGACAATTAAAAAAAATTCTTTTATCCTAAGATAACTGTACCCTTCCTACAAATAGTAAAGAATGATTTTTTAAATCGTATTTTTCTCAAAAACAGGCAACAATAATTCGCATAAATTGATATTTTGTTGAGAAATTACTTGGCTCCAACTACTAAAAGAGTTTTTCTAGCTATGTAAAACAGAATTTTATGCTTATATGAATACTTTTCACTAAGAAAATCTATTTTTGAAATTCTTATTTTTGAAATTCTTATTCATATTATTACAGAATCGAAGTAAAAAAATCTTACCTTCTTTTTAACAATTTTACCGCATAATGGTGACTTGACTTAAATATATGTATATTACAGGGAGGCTATGCTAAAGAATATGATCGCAAAAGTGTCAATACCTTAATTAAAAATCTGTCGGTTTAAAATTTTTTAATAAAAATACAATCTTGCTCCCGTTTTTTGTCAAAATCAATTTCCCAACATACAAAGTCTATAAATAAAAGACCATAAATAGTAACCTCCCATTTCTAGGGTTCTGTTTTTAGACTTTCCATGGAAATAGCTTGCAAGTGTTATTTCTGAACAGGTTAACCCACATTTAGAGTTTATTAGCCTGTTATTTGTGTTCTTCCTGCTAGCGAAGCCGATTCAATCTATTTTTATAGACCCTAAATCGAATGATTGATATCAAAATATGGTACTATTTTTTTGTACCTACTTTCTGCTTATAAGACTTTAATCCTTCTCCTATGTACAGAACAAAACAGAGTATTTGTTTTGTTTCAAACAATTAGGCACATACCAACTCCCAAATGTAATAAGTAATAACCCTTAGCTTCACGTACGTTAAGTTTGATTATGCAATTAAAGGAAAGTTAGAAGTTATAATTTAATAATGGAGAAGTTGTTAGTCGCAGTCGATTGATTTTCTGCCCTTTTTGTGTGTTCCGTATAAAATAAATCAATAAAAACAATAGAAATAACTGGAAGAAGTTTCCTTTGTATCATACTAGTAATTATTTCGCAAAGGATATTTACAATATGTTTACTACATACTTACTTACTTAAAGAAATATAAGAAAATTCAAAGAACAATTTATAATCTTATCTGATCATAATCTAAATCAACATTTTGAACTTAAAAGGTCGTATTTATTAACAGTGTTAATGACTTTATCCACAAATTCTATTCAGCTTCAATATTTAAATTTAAATGTACATATTTATTTATATTTATAATATATTGCTTAGCCAATTTGTTTTAAACCTTTTAGAAAAATTTCGAAAAAGAAAAATCAACAAAATTTATTTGAATTTCTTCAAAAAGAACCTGATAGTCTTAGATCAATTTATCACTTTGTGAATATACTAATTATAAGGAAAAATATTTTGATCTTAAACAGAGGTAATGAACCGACCTTCATAACAAGAAATAGAAGATAAGTGCTCGATGTGACACTCTCCACCAACTCTGATTCCATTGCAATCATTAACTGGAAAGTCTCAAGTAATGCAAGAAATGTTAAATTCTCTAACGATAGCATGATAACATTTAAAATAGAGCACAAAATAGATGGTCTCTAATGAAACAATTGTTTCCGAAATTGAATTCTGCTCTTCTGCAAACAATATTTGCCATTCCAAATTTTCCTTAATAGACAGCCCTATTTTGCTATTCTACTACTTTCTTATTTAACTGGCTCCCGATCCATGACGGGTCTCTGCCTTAATCACAGCAGTTTTCCTCCATCCTCTAAGAATTGTAGTCGTGAATCTGGAGACTCGGATTCGAAGACTCTCTTAGCTGGGAATTGTTGTCCATTCGCTCAATGTGGCTGAGCCAAAGTTGTTGATGTGTTTTGGCTTTTTAGATTTCATCAACCTCTTGGTACAGCTGATAGAATTCGATCTTATATCTTCTCCTACATTCGCCCTCCTCGCAGAGCTAAATATCCGTCGAAGAATTTTTCCTTCAAAAGAGGCCAGTATCATCTCTCCTAATTCCTTCTGCTTATAGCTTAGCACTCGGCGCCGTAAAGCAGGACTTGCAGTATATTGGTTTTGTAGAGCTTGCACTTCGTCTTACGAATGAGGATTTTGACCCCATTTATTTTGTTAAACCGAAGTAGAAGCGGTTTGCTAGGGTAATTCTTCGACGGATCTCTTCTAAGTTGTCGTTCGTGGAGTTAATATTCATGTCTATTAAGGTGCGTGTCCATTTGAGAGCAAAAACACTGAGAGTAGCTATCAGGCCACTCTTGAGAGTAAACTCTCAAGTGGACACAGCCTTGAGAGAAGCTAGCGGACAGTTGACTTTTCACTCTCGACATACGAATTTTTTGAGAGTTACTCGCAAGTGGACACACTTTTTTATTACTATCGGAGATGAGCTCGCAGAATTCCAAAATAGTTCGTATTTTGCGATTAGCTGTCCGAGAGTTGACATGTAAAAACATTGAACAGAAGGGGACAAACGAACTTATGAAAATGAAATCAAGAGAAAGCTTCATAATTTGCGAAACCAGGTAAAGAAAATAATTTTTGTCAATCATATTGAATCTATTATGTACATTTAATTAATAATCATGAAAATATTAACGGCTGTCACAAGAATTGAAAAAAAAAAAATAAAAAACGAAAAGTGGAGCCGAAACTGATGAAGTATAGCACTAGGTGGCCATATTTTCGGGGTTTGCAGGTTTTTATTCCATTTTTAATGGCTGCTTCAACTAAGTCAAATCTGGTACGTACGAATATTTGATTTCTCTTTTTTTTTTTTTTTTATAATACACTCGCGCTCAAGGGTATGTCACGAAACCCTTATAATGTTTTAAACAAAGCACCTTATGGGCTCATAAAGTAATTTTTGAATTCATCCCTGAAATCCTTTTGTGAAGTATTATAGTTGTGCCTTCTTCCATTTTGAAGATCGGAAAATGAGTTTTCGAAATTGTTGTCTAAACGCCAGCTTCCATTCAGTACATCGTGAGTTTCTATTTGTTCGGGCAAAATTATAGTTTTGCAAAAATATATCAAGTGGACACGGTTATGAAAGTACTCTCAGAAAATCATCTCCCAAAACTTGACTAGTGAACTCGCGATAGTAAAATCTCAAAAAAATTACTCTCAAATGGACAGGCACCCGAGAGCAACTCTCGACAGTTTACTAGCGAAAGAACTCTCAAATGGACACGCACCTTTACAGAATTCGCAGAATTTTACTCCCGGTTAGTTGACTCGATCCGTTGACCTTTCGCATCCGATGTAAAACTGAATTATGAAATTCGCCGGATGAACTACATTGTTGATTCCTAAAATTACCTTATCGTTTATGAATTTTCGTATCGACACTGTCAGCTATAGACATTTAGTTAACGGCCTAGGCTTTCATAACAGCATCGCTATCGATCAACAAAATCAAGCATCGTTGTGTGTGGTTAGTACTTAGATGGAGGACCGTTCAATACCAACCGTGTGATTTTTTTATATTTCTGGCTTTCCGGTTGCTTTGTTATTTGTGCGTTTTCTATTAAAATTTTTTAAACAAACACTTAAACATTAAGTAGGTATGATAAGCTTTTGACTTACATACATTTTTGTGCTTTCTATTGTTTATTTTTGTTTTTATTTTTCGTTTAATCAAAAATTCACTTCAGATTCGCCTCCAATTTCGTGCGAATGTAAAATCATAGAAATTGTATGGAGTGCGAATGGATTGCGAATTCAGTAATACCATATAAGTTGAACAAAATGTCGGTGGTGCAGAGATTGTTACCGACATTCGTTCAACTTTCATTCGTCGGATTCAGTAGATAATAGCAAAATTTTTGAAATTAATTGAAGCTGTCACTTTAGCTCATTCGCCGAATTCTGTAATAGGCGTAATTAACTACGAGGTAGATGAATTCCTTAACTACCTGGAAGTTTTTGCTATCAATAGTGACGTTTTGCCCTAGTCGGTGGACAGATGTTTGTGTATTTGTTGATACTTGGTCTTGTCCTCATTTACTTCAAGACCAACAGTTCTTGCCTGATCTTCAACAGCCGTTGAACGTCTCTATTACAGAACGTTAGGAACGTCCAACATGATGTCGATATCGTCTGAATATTATAACTGTTGGACAGATTTGATAATATTGCCCTCCGTGTTAATGTCAAATTAATTTGAGATAGTGCAGTTCAAACGATGGATAGCAGTATGCAAAGATAGAGTGAAAGGAATTTGCTTCTCGATTCACGTGAACAGCAGCATAGGGCTGATATTTTCTAGACGAATTGAGAAGTTAGTAGACATCATACAAATGTTACACAATACCTTGCGTTTAACTAGTTTTTGCGTTAAATAAAAAAAAATAATTGTTCCATTACATAATCTCAAAATCGAAAAATTACAAGTTTGTACCGTAAACAATCAATATCTATATTATGTCAAACATAGGCTTGAGTTGAAATAATCCCATAAGATTAACTATTCTACTTTAAATAAGAACTACCAACAAATACTTTAGCAAACAAAAAAAAACGCTTGTTTACTTTATTAAATTATATTCTAATCAGGGTTGCCGCAGATTTGAAAAGATTTAAAAAAAAGCCCCAAAAGAAAAACCAACAAAATCATGGGAGCGTGACTTTTTAGTCCGGTCAAAATAGACATTCAAGGTTACATTAATTCGCACAAAGCTGAAAATTGGCATGAATGTTGAGAACACTATTATAAACAATTTGTCGAAAGTCCCCATCGATCCGACGTGTGGAAAAAAATTTATTCAAGGTCAAATGTTGCAAAAATCGGTTTTTGGCATTTTTCAGCCAAACGGCAAGTTTTATCATAAAATAGGTGAGACAAAAATTATTCATCATGCAATTATCTATAGAAATTGTCTTAACACTTTTTCTCCTAAGAATTACCATTTTGGAGATATAGCGATGCAAAAAGTTGAAAAAGTTGTGTTCTTCATAATATGCACACGTTTCCGCGCCACCCGTGAGGTAGTGCACTTGGCGCGTTTTTTTTTAAGGTGGCTTCCCTGGTAGGCCTATTCCACGATCTATTGTGGTCCTGTTGAGTTTAAATTTTGTATCTAATTGAAAAATACTACTATTGGAAATGACGAAAGCGATGCAAGTAATAAGTAATTTAGGAAAATTATTCGTCTGATTGATATAATCATCTAATGGAACTTTGTCTTCTGTCTTATTCTTCTCCTTGTACAAGTAAATTGTACAAGTAAATTGTTCAAAGAGCGATGCATCAGATGTCTCCTCGCATATATCGTAATTATCCTCTTCTACTGGCTATTCAGCATTGGAGAACGATTGACCTCGACAACTGATACATGCAAATGAACAAAATAATCCAACTTTTTTGCAGCCGCATTTAGCATTACACCCTGTTTTGCAATTGCAAAAAATTGTATTGAAGTGCAGGTGGGATTAAAATCTGAACTGGTTCCAATGAACCCAGTCTTTATTACCAAGCCAAACTTGAACTTGATAATATACCCGAAATAGATGTTGATGAGCAGAAGAAGAGGTTGGAGCAAGACTCAGACAATGTACTCAGACAAGCTAATGTACTCGTTTTTTGTTATGAGTATTGAAACGCTTCATTCAATTCATTGCCACAGAATAAACAGCACTCTTTTGAACAAAAAACAATTCCGACATTCAGTGTCTCAAACGCTTCATTGTTAGTTAAAAATGGTTTAACGAGTAAGGATGATTTTTGAAATCCTGTGGTATCACAACGGACCAAATATTGGTCTAAGTGTGTTGGCTTTTCCGGTCAGCAGCCACCTTAACCTAACCTAACCTAAACAAAAAATTGATTCATTTACGCGTGCTCTAGTACGAGGAGGACTTATTATTGATGTACCAGCTTATTCTTGTTCGTGACGTCTTTTAACTGCGGTAATGGTACTCTTCCGAGTGTACTTTTTCCGACACTGCACATGAATTTATTGTCATAGAAGTCTGGTCTTTTAAGTATTCCGAAAATTCATCACCTCTTTTAACACTTGCACCAATTAACGGCTTTAGGCCACGCTGAACAGTAACAATTTCACTTTCGGCCAAATGTTTACTACAAATAAAGCAAAATTGAGACATTTCTTTTACAAACAAGAAACTGCACGCTCGGGACTAATACTATTTTGTTTGGGTCACATAAAATGAGGGACTGGGTTTTCTTTCGAGTTTATATTCTTGAGCCAAATATACATTGTTCAAATGCATGGCAAGCAGGTGCAAGTGTATTCGTAAATTGAAAGAAAATCAAAAGATTTTCATTTTGCTTCAATCCTACATCCAATCTATACGTGTGATTTTTTCACCAATACACTTGCACGTACTTGTCATGCATTTGAACAGTGTATATCTGGCTTTAGGATTGTATAATATGTATGCATACGTCACGAAAACTAATATTTTTACTTGTATTAGCGTTCTGTAATGTATATAACGGTAATTGACTTACATATATATTACAACACAACTTTTTCAACTTTTGCATCGCTGTATCTCCAAAATGGTGATTCTTAGGAGAAAAAGTGTTAAGACAATTTCTATAGATAATTGCATGATGAATAATTTTTGTCTCACCTATTTTATGATAAAACTTGCCGTTTAGCTGAAAAATGCAAAAAACCAATTTTTGCAACATTTGACCTTGAATAAATTTTTTTCCACACGTCGGATCGATGGGGACTTTCGACAAATTGTTTGTAATAGTGTTCTCAACATTCATGCCAATTTTCAGCTTTGTGCGAATTAATGTAACCTTACCCCTATTTTTGAAGCTAATTTGACCGGGCTATTTTATTTTAATATTTTTGTATTGGTATCAATTCTAGGGAAATCAACTGCGAATAGGAATTTTATCTCTTAATTTTATTTCAAGCTGGAATAAATTCCCACTGAAAGTTAATTACACTTTTAAGTGATAGAAAGTCAGAGAAATAATTACACTTCCCATAACTTTTTGTCGAAGCTCTTGAGACATCTGCTTGTTAAACACAATTAAACATGAATCGTGTAATCCTGTTTCCCATATTTTTAAAAAAAATTTAACTGTGATTACATGATGTTTCTCTACCGGTGGATGACCTTTGTCCTTCAGAACTACGTACAACCTTTACAAATATCATCAGGAGCCTCTAAATGAAATTTCTGGATTCTTTTAAAATTCCAAACAGTTCTTTTTTGTAAAGATTTTGTTCAGTAATAACGGACAAAAACTTCCCTGTTGATCATATTGTCGAAAAGTGGGACGAATATTACACTGATATGACTAAGGTTTAAGGGAGCGCAATTTCAGTTTAAAAGAGACGATGGCCACCCGACTTTGCTAGTGTTCTTCCATCTGAAATACTGGCTATCAGGGAAGCATGCAAGGTTCTCAAACAAGATCGGAACCGAACCGAAATAAGGCAATTATCACAGGCAGTCATGCGCCTGTTAAAGCCATTAATTCTAGTACATCATACTCCAAATTGGTTCAACAACGCTGGAATGAACTGTTTTGCCTCCATATTAACCTCAATGTCACTCTTATCTGGGTTGCGGGTAATTTGGTAATTTTGGCATTAATGGGAATTAACGACCGGACGAACTGGCCAGGCAGATATCAGCCTTTCATAACTCACTTGTGGAAAGAGTCACCACTCCGCTTGGAGCTATGAAGGGCAATTTACCCTTAATTTTTCTTAACGAATAAACCTTAGATGCAGCAGTTAAACTAACTGCATTATATCTAGAAGGATTCGGCCCATCACAATGAATGAGGAACACTGGATCTGATATGCAGAACCAGGGAAAACATAGCCAGAACTGGTCAATAGGAGAGCATGCAACGAAGCTAGGCGGGAAAATGAAATGGTCCTCCATTTCCTCTACAAATGCCCTTCTCTGGCCAAACTTATTAGAGCATAATCATAATGAAGGACATTTTTTGACGACATTTACGAACTTTCAGAAATATCTTTTCTGAACGCGAAGAAATTACTTCAGGATGAACTTCGGTTACTTCTGTGGCGTGCCGTCCGTTTGATTCTTTAGATCTCGAGCTAGCAGACTGAGGACTTCGACGGAAGTTTACGGTGCCACATGATCACTCACTCCGATTAGCTACCATTCTACAAGCAGCCTAGCTTGGAGCAGTGTAGATGGTGTCGGATGAGTGTTGCGGTCCGGTTGAGTGAATGATCCAAGTTCCGGATAATTTTGCAAAAGCAAACACACAATAAGAGACATCAAAACCTACTAGATCCTTTCTTCTAGTTTAGCTCAATCCAAACTGGATAACTTCGTAAAAATGTCCACAATTTCCGATATCAATTCCATCCACATGTTCACACGAGTTAAGAAATCAAAATGGCGCACTTCAGCGCTAATTGGGCAATAGGGAAAGACGGCCAATGGTTGCCATTACTACCTATATAGAGACATTGGATATAGATAAAACTGAAACATAAGAAATATTAGCGTGAAAGTAGGCCGGAGTTTCTTAATTCTTTACAATTAAATCGGAATAAATCAACCCAATTGTCTTCAAAAATTTGTTTTTGGAAATAAAATTTCCTACAATTTTTGCTGCATGCATTCTCATCTTTAACTTGCGATTAATTCACTCAAGTCAAACTCAAACTCTGGCCCAGATGGCATCCTCAAAAATTGCTGCATTTCAATTTATCTACCGTTGCTTACTATTTTCAATAAATCTCTTCCAGAAGGTTACTTTTTAGATAAGTGGAAACTTTCGTTTGACGTGCCTATTCATTAATCTGGTGCCAGGAATGATATGTATAGAAAATTATAGAGGGATCTGTAAACTCTCTGCTTTTCCTTGATTGTTTGAAAGTTTAGAGAAAAAGAGACTGGATTTTCTTACATCTGAAATTTTATCAACAAAACAGCATGGTCTTGTATCTGGTAGGTCTACAGTAAGAAATTTAGTGCATTTTTTATATTATGTAACAAATTACATGGAAGTAAAATGTCAAGTTAATGCTGTGTACACCAACCTTAGTAAGGCTCTATCAATCATCAAACACTATTATAAAAAAACAAAAAACTTGAAATAATAGGATTTCACTCAAAATTGCTAAGCTGGCTGTCATCTAACCTTATTGCTAGAAGTCAACAGGTGCAGATAAATAATACAAAAATACATGCTCTAGGAAAATAATTTGTTCATCAGGTGTTCCCCAGGGAAGCTAGCTTGGCCCACTCCTTTTCATTATCTTTATTAATGATATTATTTGTGCGATTAATCATTGTGATTGCCTGATGCGCGCAGATGATCTAAAACTATTTTTAAAAGTTTAAGCTTTTGCAGATTGTCTCTATTGTCTCTTTCAATGAAGTATTGATTTTTTTATGTTTTACACGTGAAAATTTTAAATCTGAATTATTGTAATTATTTACAATTGTATATATTCTTGAAGAGCTAAATATAATAATTATGTACATGTATGGATCTGTAAGCTGTAAAATAAATTATAAAAAACCAATTTCTTTCAAGTACAAGATGGCGCCCAACGCAAAACGATTTGAATCCCGAAAATTATAATTTAGACCAACAAATCCCCAGTTATTCGTTTTGGTTATTTATTACAACGTATGTAGATTTTGACTTGGATTCCGCTGAAGAAAAACAATTTTCAAATAAAGACACACAGGCTGGCAACCCCGATTAAGATTACATTAAGCTCACACCACACACAACCCATGTAATTGTTGTTGCAAAGTTTGAATAGAAAATAATCAACTTGTTTACTATTTATTGTATACATTTCTACCTACATACATCAATATAATTCACGTACACAATTTTGAATTGCTATACCTATTTAAAATGTGGTGTAATGAAATTTGTCACGTTTTTGAGACTTCTGTTTGCCGATTAAGTCGGGTTTGATGGCTTTGACGTTGTCAATGTGTTCACTGATTTTCTTATTTGTGTGATACAAGATATCAGATTGAATAATAAATTAATTTGTTGTGTTGATTTCGCAAATCTGTGTTTTTAATATTTATTTAATTGTGTATACTAACTATTCGTAGGTGTGTTAAGTAAAATGTTATTCTTATCGACAGACCCATTTAAATAGTTAAACGTTCGCAATACCTATTGAAATAGAAATGCATATGATAATTAAGTGAATGTTAACGAAGCTTAGCCGTAACGATTACTGAATATACAAACTTAATTGTGACAGTTAATATTTGCGGGAATTAATGGTACAATGGAAGGCCCTTAGAAATGCTTGCACAATAAATAAGGTGCACGACTGAATTTCACGTACTAGCTCAAGTGGTTTTAGAAATTTTAATGATTTAAAAAATTAATCGACCTTATTAAGGTAGTTTTACGTAAACTCCAGTACAACACAACGGGTCTACAAGCGACAATGGGCATTTCAGAAAAATTGTAGATATTACTGCAGGTTCTACCGTTAAAAAAAGTTGATGAACATTGGTCTTGATCTTGAATGTTTGCAAATTGAAATGGCAAGTGAAAACCGTGCCGGGTAAATTATTCCATTATCGTATTGTGAGAATTAAAAAACCAATATCTGTACTTGACGGTACGACAAAAATTAGGCTCGAACGTGAAATGATGCGCATTCCTAGCGAAACGGGTATCACGGGTGAATATCAGACTTGAAACTTTTCAATACAACATATATTGAACTATTCAGAAGGTTATTTCTAATCAAAAAATAAGGATTTCATAGATGGGTAACGTGTGAAACTCTATCAAGTGCCTTAGAAATATCAATCGCAATAATCTTACTTTCTCCAAAACAATGTAGAGATCTTGTTCCACTCTTCGGCGAGATATTCCATCAGATCACGAGTGGAATAATTTCTGCGAAAGCCGTATGGCCGGTCATTCAGAAGCTTTCGATCTTCGAAATATTTCTTAAGCTGATGATTGATCAGCGATTCCATGATCTTGGAAAGAAAAGATGGTAGGGCAATTGGTAGGTAGGAGGAGAGGAAGAAAGGTTCGCCGTTTTTAGGAACAGACTAGACAAATGGTGCTTTCTTCCATCTTATTCTTTAACCTGCTAGAAATAAAAGTATGATCTCAAAAAAACTTAAAACACTAAAGAATTTGAAGAAAAACGGTTCAGGTTGTAAGCCGAGGTACTGGCAAACAGAACCAGTAAACCCTTTGAAAAAGATTATTTTATGAACAACAATCTGAAAAGGGATACATAATCACACTGGTTACTGAAGATTTTAAATATTTTTATATAAATCAGTGTAGATAAGTACCCTATAGAAATTTACCATCAAAAAACGTCATTAATGGCAACTATAGAGAGTAGTGGACCAACGTGTCTACCTTGACGTACACCAGAGTCTGCGTTTATTGAATCAAAAGTGAGTTCTCTTGGAAGTATTTGATAGGTTTTTCCCTTCAAATATGACCTGGTCAATTGAAAAAAAAAATGATGTGAAACCAAGATATGAAAGCTTGAAAGGCTTACTGAATATACAATCAACTTGATAACCATTCTTATAAATTGAACAAGAGTAGTAATAAAAGTTGATTTCTTCTTCATAAATACATGTTGCTTAATCGCAAGAAATGGTTTACTTTAGCTTTTAAAACTGGTTAAATATAAAAGTTTTACAATTAGCCTATTAAATACTATATATTAGAAACATTTCCACTATTTCCCTTTTTGTGAATGGGAATTAAGAAAATTAGTTTTTTCCAATATTCGGAAAAATATTTTGCTTAAGAGATGTTTAAAATAAAAATGCTATTGCAGTCAGAGCCAAAAATTGGTTAATTTTATCTGATATTTTTAGGCACAGGGAAAAAGTTCCAAAAGAATCCGCTCCACATACGAATTTATTTCTTTTTCTTTTGTACTTTTTAAGGGGAAGTTAATTCTGACAGAGAAAAAGTGAGAATTTACTACACCTTAAAATTTGTGGAATTGTTTCCCATTTAAAATTTTAAGGAAAATATTCATTCTAGGTGGAGTATTGTGAAACTGTATATTAGAACAGTCACTAATAGTCTATAGTCTATGCTGAATCATTAACTGCAGAAAGCGCCTAGATCGACAGTTTTCTTCTGTGGCGTTCTTCACGGGTTCCAATGACTTTCATTCCCCCTTTGGTTCATTTGTACTGATCATGCAATTCCGTTATTCCATTATGGTAAGTTCAACTGTCACAAATGCCTATGTCTAAGTGAAGTTCTTTCTCACTAAAAAGTGTAATAAATTCTCATTGTGAGTGGGAGTTGACTCCAGAGTGTTGACACTGCATTTTCTACATCATTAACTACGCGTTGTTATTTTAGCAAACTATATGCCTCATTTACTACAATTTGTTACGTCTGCTATATATGTAGTTAATGCTAGTTAATGCAGAAAAAAATATAATGAGGAAAAAAATCTTACACTTTTATGATCTTACGAAAGTTTGTAAGAAAAATGAAAAAATTATAATTTGTTTCACCTGTGGGCCTGAAATCTTAAAACTATTGTATTTTTTTTAAAAAGAGCAGCACACGTGTCACAGAGAGCTCCAATACGCACATTTTTCATTTTAATTGGAGTAAATCCACCTTCAGCCCAATAATTATGTAGCTTTCTAGTTCTACCATCAGCCAGTTTCACTTCGCTTAGTAACAAAAAAATACTGATCGTTTGATTTCAAAATTCAAACTTCTAATGCACAACTGACAGTGAAGTGACAGCTGACAATCTGACTGACAGATCATTTGACATTCTAAACTACGTCTGCTTATTATTGTTACATTTACTACATAAATTACGTAGCAGAACTAACAAATGAAGTTAGTTTTAAAAAGTGACAGTTCGGCCAACCCCGGTGACTTCACTTTCGAAATTGAAACAGATTCTCACTTACACTGGAATAAATTCCCATGTGGAGCAGATTCCCGTGAAATTATTTCTCTGCAACTTTTATACACACCATATTGTTTTTGCGCACCACTTCTAAACGGTTAATGGCATCGAACGGTTATTCATAAAAAGATGGTGGATAGGACCATCTGTTAGTCTTTTTTGCTTTTAGTCAACATTAATAGGTAAATATTTCATTTCGCATTCCGCAGAAAAAAATAACATTTTATATAACAACTTGGATGACAATACATCAATTAAAACCAACAAAAAAAAAACGTATTGCACCTACTGTCTCTTTTTATTTCACTTAATTCATCCTTGAGACATACCGGAGTCAAAACAAAATAAACGAGACAGACCTTGTTAATATGACGCATTAAATCTAATTCTCCATCTTATTAAGATTCCATTTAAATGCGTTTTAATTTTGTATACACCAACTCACCACAATAGACTCAATTCTCAAATCTCAACTAATCAAAAAAATAAAAAAAAAACAATTTACACATCCCAAGCTGTCTAGAAAGATGCCTATAGTGAGTGCATCATCAGTGTATCTATGGAATTTATTTCTTTAGAAATGGAATGCATCTGTCGAATCGACTAAATCATTGGAACATCTTTGCTATTTTAAAACATCAGAAACAAAACAACTATACAAAAAATGAAAAACTTTAAAATACTTCTTTTAGATACTATTATATTCATGTATACTCGTGCCGAGATATCTCTTAAGTTTGTATAAAATAACAAATAAAAATAAAAGAGCCCCAAAACTCCCAAATAGCTCATAGATATAGATATGCGAAATAAATCTATATGTACAGTGCGATTCAATTGGTTAGGAACACTCAAAATTAAAACCTTATTGTTTTGTATATGAACTAGATTACCCTTGCGAGAATTTTCTGTATTTTTTATATTTAGTTTTCGGTATAAAACCCCTGTCATTAAATTTAAAAAAAAGGCAGATAAATATTCGAAATGCAATGCAATTCACAGATAAATGTATTTTTCCGGTTTTAGTACATAGTGGTAAGCCTGATCTGGTAACTTTCCCAAGTAAAACTATTTGCATTAGCGAACTCGGAACTTAGAAACCACAAATCATAATTCATCTTTGAATAAAAAATATCCAATTCTGATGTTTCATACATTGGCAACCCTGTAAGTTAAACATATGTCAAAAAACAAAATAAACGTCAAATGCTAGTTTCCAACAACACATTAATGAAATGTAAACAAGTTAGGACTTTGTTTTAACTTAGGATTTAAGTGTAAAACTAGAGTTATCAATTTTGGATTCGGAGTAACCCAAAACGAGTAAATGTTATTCATTTTAAAATATTTAACAATACCATTTTAAATTTAATTTTTATGATTGACGCGCACTCAAGGGGTTATGGTTAAAATGTTTTAACACAGTTCGAGCGTTTAGGGAGTAGAGATACAATTGTGTAGAAGATGATGTACATCTGTCTTAAATGTCTGGATATTGCAATAGGAAGGATAAGCAGAGTTGGGTAAGGAATTCAACATTCGTGTGGTACGGCTAAAACAAGAATCTCTATACTTGACGGTACGTTCACAGTTAGGCTCGACGGCATACAAATGAGCATTTCTAAAAGAGCGGATAGTTGTTTACGTAAAGGAATGCATCCGGCTATTTCAATAGAGCAGCATTTGAAGAAGTAGCGATGAAAGCATGAGACATTTCGACGGTGTTTCTGTAATCGGTCTTCCGCCCATCAGTTTTAAAGCTCTCTTCTGGATGTTTTGGATGCGCCTGACCAAATATGAAAATGTTGCTCTAGTTTTGGGCGTATGTATTCTTTATAAATAGTTGTCATATCTGACGGGTGAAAAAGGTCTTACATCTTCTGAGAAAACCTGGGCATTTGGCAGCATTTTGAACAAAATGATTTGTGGTCGTTCCATAAAAGTTCAGTTCACTAACACACATACTAAGAAATGAAAGGTTTTTAGCTTCCTAGATGCAAGTTCAATTCATGCATGATGGCAAAAGTGCTTTATTCAGCTTTACCGACTGAAGACAGCTTTGAGTTTCGGAAGCATTAAATTCCCCACGATTATCCATACTCCATATATCAATACTGTTCAAATCTGAATTTAATGAGCTCAACATATTATTCTGCCCTTGCAACTCGACATTCGAAAAAGTGAGTCAGGAAAGAAGTATGAAAAAAGCAGGACATCATTCAAAAAATGAAGAAAAAGTGTTGGAGATAATACGGAGCCTTGGGGCACACCAGCATTTATTTAATGAATTTCAGACTTGAAACCGTTCAATACAACTTGTATTGAGCGATCCGGAATTTCGAATCCAACGAGGAAGAGACTCTTTGATACCAAGTGCACGCATTTTCGATAAAAGAGCTTTGTGCCAAACTCTATCAAATGCGTTAGAAATATCAAGCGAAATAATTTTGTTTTCTCCAAAGCGATGTAAGGATTCATTTCACTTTTCAGTGAGAAAAGCCATTAAATCAGCCGTGGATCTGTTGCAACGAAAGTCGTACTGACGGCCATTAAGAAGCTTTCGTTGTTCGAAATATTTCATGAGCAGACGATTGATCGGCGTTCGCATGAACTTGGGAAAGAATGGTTGTCAGAGAAAATGTTCGGTAATTGGAGGGTGAAGAAAAACGAAATTTAAAACTAAAAAAAGCTGTAGAAAATTTGAAATTGTTATTGGTGTGATGCTTTTATGTTACGAATGAGATTAACTGTCATGTTACGAATACGAAATTTCAAATTGGTAAACGAAAATTTAGGTAACAGTCACATGGAAGAATACTGCTAAGAAAGTCTGGGTATATCTTAACAAATTCTGCTTGTATTCCATACAATTCATCCATCGTTTTTTGATGCCCTCAAAAGAATACGACTTCTCGAGCCCCTCTAATAATATGACCTTTTTGTTCGACCTAAATCTCTTACCTCCGAATCATTTCTTCATATTTGAAAAAAGGAGTTCGTAACCTAACTCATGGAATATTCCCATTGCGACTGCGGATGGTGATGTTTTCAGCCTTTTTAAGGTAATCGATGTGAAAAACACCGCGTGCATAAAAAAAGAACTATCGCCCTGAATTTGTTTGCTGACAAACCCATCTTTACCTTCTTGGGCATCAATTCACCAGGAGAAATCCATTGCTTCGTCTATTTCTTGATCTCTATTGTATTGTGATGAATCCATGTTTCATCCACGGTTAAGAAAATCCACAAAAACTCGGTCGAATTTTTCTTCAACATCGCCAAACAATGAAGTTTGAAGTTGTCAAAGAATTGCGTTTGTTGTTGATTGTGGTTTACGGCACCTATCTTAAGGAAGCTTTTGCATGTCCAAATGCTTATGTAAAATCGAAATCACTGATCCATGTGATAAGCCTGTGGCCTTTTCAAGTTCGCGCACCTTCACTTGCCGATAATCCATTTTCAAACCGTCGATTTTATCGACCATTTCTGGTGTGGTGAATTCAATTGGGCGACCAGAAAATTCGGCGTCACTTGTGCTTGAACGATTGTACCGAAATTAAGTAAACCAGTGGTGAATGATTCCAATCGCTGGTAATAATGTTTGTCAATCTTATGTTCGATTTGTGTGATGGTTTTTTCTCTTAAAAATTAGTGTTTACTGAGCACTCAAAATTCACTTTTTTCCATTTTAACGAAAATGCTCGTAGCCTTTTATATAAAATGACTGCCACAATAAATCTATTTGACATATCTGTCAAAAAATTTGGGTGTGTTCTTTTGAAAGATGAATCTTAAACTTGTCTTAATATTATTTTCTTAAATCTGTTCCTCTAGACATTCTTATATTGTAGAAATATAAAACGTATTAAATCGAAAAAAATAAAAAGCACGACTGGATCGCACGACCTTGCTCTTATGCAAAAGTACTTTGGAGTTTAACATGGATTTAATGAGATAAAATTTGGGATGCCAATTTTAAGTATGTATTTAGTAATAAAGATTTTAGGAAATAATAATCGTTCACACGTTTAAAAAATATTGATTTTTCAAAAAAACTTGGAATTTTTTTTTTTTTTTTTCAAAAAACTCAAAATAATATTTTTTTATAATATTTTTATATACAATATTATTTTAAACTTAAGGGCGCTCCTGCTGAAAATTTTTGGTCAAAATCATTAGAGCCGTTGATGAGATAGCCGAAAATAAAAAAACGGTTCTATGACAGGTACCGTTAACAACATTTTGCCCCAAAATTTTTTTTGACCAAAATGTAGCCCATATGTGCATACTATCACAGGTAAAAATAAAGTACATAGTAAAAATATGTTATGGTTCATTTACGATCTATCACAAAGTCGAGCTAGTTTTATGAATTATTGTGACATTAGAATTCTTTCAAAGTGCTTTAAACTGTGGTGCCTTAAACTGTAACATTTCAAAGTAAAATAGCCTTTGGTTTTTTGAATCCCTCTTATTTGACTAATATTTACTTTAATACTTGCCATCTGTTTTGGAGTATTCTTACTGTTTCACTTAAGCGAAGTTTGAACGGAAGAGACCTTAGGTTGAAAAACCAGATAACTTGCTTGATGAGAAAACAGATCTGAAGAAAACTGGTTCTGAAGCGCTATAACCGTTTGATATTTTTCAGCGGATTGTACATTAGGTTCGCAAAAGGTTTCATTTTTGGATAATTTCCTAAAGGTTCACTGGACTTGGTGTTAACTCCAATGATTTCTGCAGAAAATATATGGATGAAGAATGGGACATATGCTGCTCAGGGACGTAGAACCCATTTGAGAGACTCTTACTACAATGATGTGAATGATCTATCAAACACTGAAATAAGTTATCTAAGACGATTCGTAGGAAGCTCAGATTGATTTAACGAGTAGCTTTCCTAGGTCCATTTAATATTAGAACGAGCCAGCATTTGGCCTACATGTGTCAGTTCTCTGCCGATTGCCACTTCTCCCTAACCAAAACTATTTTGTATTGTGAAATAATTGAGAATAGTTGAATGAACGATTTCAGAAAGAATGATTTTTACATTAGCGTTGATTGAAGTGGTCTGTTGTATTTAGATCAATCAATTTTGTTGTTGAACGAATCACAAAGATGGAATCAATCACGATTGGCACAAATCATTGTTGAGTGCATGATGCAGAGCCTTACAACCTTTGTATTTTTAAATTGTGCCCTAGCTTCAACCAATGCTAGGGAGTCTACTCCATCCCTTTTTGCCACTTTGCTTCCCCCAGGACCGAGAACTCTATCCTTTATTTATTTATGCCTTAGATTCATCCACTACTGTGGACACTACTCTTTAACTTATAAATAAAACAAAATGGGAATTATATGAACTAAAATGTTGTGAATTTATTGAAAAATTATAATTAAAAAGTAAAAAATAACTTAGAGTTCTGAACTCATCATAAAATAAAAGAACAATGATCGGTTAAAAACAGCGTAAAGCTCGTTTAAAATTAAACAAGTGAGACTGTTAATATACAACCTGCAAATTTACACGTTTAAAATTACACGGGTCACCTTGTTTAATTTAATAAATAAATCTGATTGATTGTTTTGGACCAAATTGGTGTAAAATTTCAGCAATCTCCAGTCAGTAAAAATAAGAAATTGGATAGGTATTTCAACATCATCATTCGGTTAAATCAAATGAGAGAATTATTTAGATTTAAAATGTTAACCTATTTACATAGTAAAATTAAACAAATCTGGTTATTCTTTTTAACCTAGATCCTCGTTCAATGTAAACATAACCATTAGTTTAATTTAACCAAAAAGATTGTTCAATATTTAATAAGAAATATGATAAGTTAATCAAGTGTATAGTTTCATATTTGGTTTAAGCGCATTATTCGTTGAAAGTATATGATCTTCAAAATTGCCTAGTTCCTCGATATACGAGAATGTAATTAAGTTTTTCCTTAAAACTAATATTCTTAGTTATTTTTCATGTAACCGAGTTACTCTTAGCAACATACACTACGTAGTTTTAAACCGAGATTACGTAGTTTTTAACACATTTTTTCAAACTGACCGGTTAAATATAATTTTTCTCCGCTAGAGCTTCCGTAACTTCTTCAGTCTGGCATTGATTTACTTAAGCTATACCAAAAAATGCATCTCAATTTTCTGCTTGAAAAATGAAATGTTTAAATAAATTAATACATATATTTAATCATGAATACAATTTGTTTGATAAAACTGTAAATATTTAAAATTTTTTGATCCAATCAGTAGAGTCTTAAACAAAATAAATACGATTACAAACAAATTCAAGTGTGTCTATCCAAGTACACCACACTGTATACCACACAAAAAGAGTATCTTTAACATGGACTGTTCTGTTGTAATGTATCGAGTGTCTCTAGTTTATAGAGATGATGCTACTTCTGCTGCTGCTAGTTGCTTCAGTGTAACTGAGGGATGACTTCATAGAAATTCCATTGCTCTAGCTGGCACAGGCGTACAACTCACGTTTCGACGATGCTATGGAACGGCGCAAATTTTACCGCAGAGAGTCTCTACTTCGTTTGAGATATTCGATGAAAAAAGCTTTCAGTCGAGTACGCGCCTTAAAATAGTTCGAACGAAAATGAAAACATTAAGATTGAAAATATTTTTCGCAGAATAAATAAGTTTTCGAAAAAAAATTCAAAAAACAAAATAGAAATAAAGTATATATATATTTTTTTTTTCAAAATTTAATTTTGACTGCAAAAATTATTTATATTTCTAAAAAGTTATAAATAAAATATAAACAAACACTCTTTGTGACTGAATTTTCCTCCACCCTCGATAGATACTTTTTAGAGCTTTTTGTGCATTTCCCGAATTCAACATCGGTGCAAAGTAACTTAGGCGGTCGGCTTCGTATTCAGCTTGAGTGTACCCAAGAGCCCACTAGTGTATAGAAGTGCAAGCTTCGTAAAACCGGGAGTGCAAGTGTTCTGACCTAATGACCCACTTCATGCGGGGTTCCGGCACCGCGTATCCCTACAATTTCGTTCCAAGCTCATGCGATCCTTTTTGTTTTGTGTCTTGTCTAATTAATGTGTATCTGTAGATATTTATTTTTCCATCTACGAGTATGACTCATCAAAATATACATTTTAAATATTTTTAAGTATGACCGTATGTGTATCTATCTTTTGGAATAAATTATGATTAAGGTCATATAAATTTGTTTTGCAATTAAATGCGAGGGTTGAATTTGCTTACGCCTGCCTCCTCGGATGTACTCTCCTCGTCACCACGACCGATGACAACAATAAAAGATATCGAATTATCCAACTGAATGTTGTTTATGGGCAAAATACAAATGTTGGTGTTCCTAACTACGCCTTTGGATATCTCTACACAAAAAAATGTTCATCATCTCTCTCTCCAAAAGTGCATCATTTATATTTTTAGGTTTATTTTTTTGTTTTGTTGAATTAATATAGATTCCGTGAGATGTTCTAGTGTGAGAGAAAAGAACTGAACAATATATTTTGGAATCGTATTTTTTATTGATCGAATTGTGTTTGCACTACGATTATACCTGCATATACTCGTATCCGTAGATATATTATTCTAACCTTGAACTACGACCATTACGGAAAGGCAAATAAAAAAAAATAATACATGCGGAATATGTAGATATTCCATTGTGTGCCACGCAGATTGGGCTACTTTAAGGGAGCCTCTACTGTTTATAGCAACACATACTCATATTAATGATTTGTTTTTTTTAATTTGGAATCTCCCTTCAAGTGGCTTTTTATTCGGGCGGATGGTACCTGTCCATTTAAAATTGATTACAAAATTTAGATTCATATATGTATGTATTTGATATGGCCCAGCAAAATTTGCGTGTTTTTTTTTACTTCAAAGCAATTTATTATATTTTTTTTTTGTCTGTACGAAAATAATTTAAATAATTGGTCAATTAACAAAAAAAGTGATTTAAAATAAAAAAAAAATCTACGAACAAAGTTCAAAAGTTCAGTGTCAAATTGTTGTCATCTTCTTTTTGATTAAGGTGAACTGAGAATACTGTGATTTCTTAAAAAAAAACTAATGAATATTTGAATTCGATTAAAAATAAATTTGAATAAAAAGAATCAAAAGCGAAACAAAAGCAAAAAACAAAAACTTTGAAAATGGTAACCGAGGCTGTCAAAACATCACAAAGCCATGGAGGCACTTTGTATTATGTTGTACAAGTTCCTCGGGATCAATATGAAAGGTAAATTTATTTTTTTCCAATCTTTAAATCCAAAAAACAAAAATGAATATACAACCGCTCACTCTTAAAAATAAATATGAAAAAATAATACAAATAATTCCATGTGAAAGTTTTAACAAAAAAAAAATATAAAAATGGTGACTGCCACCTCCAAAATCTTCTTAATAATATAACTTATTGGGAATAATTATATGACAGCTTTTGGCAATAAACCTTATTGAAACTCTGAAGTATGTTAACAAATTCAAAATTATGCAGAAATTCAGTTCGATTCAATGGTTGGTTTTATTCTGGTATTAGTCACTTAGAACACAGTGCGGACCACATTTTAAATTGGTATACAACAAGAATGTAGTACCCCTTGGCATAATGGTTAGTGCTTTGGACTGTCATGCAGAAGGTATTGAGTTCGAGTCGCTTCGAAAAATGTTTCCCCTTTTACGAGGAACTCCCAAATCCTCTAAGGCTAGGCGCGCACATTCAATTTTTGATTTCGCAACTGCTTGGTTCGAGCAACTCAAAGTTTATGTTTTGACACAAACTAAACGATTGCCTAAAATGAGTTCGCTATTTTGTGTAACATATAATTATATGCAGCTGCGTGGATATTCAACCAAATAGTTTATCTGTTTTCTATAAGTAACCAAACAGTTGTGCAACTAAAAATTGAATGTGCGCGCCTAGCCTAAGACTATCTCCTGTCTTGAAAAGTGCTCTCATTGGCCGTTCGGTATCGGCAGAAAAATTGTAGGTGCCCTCCATTTCACTCCCGGTAACACGCACACAGGAATGGTTGAGAGCTGTAAGTCACTAGGTCCTAGACTCCTTGTTCTCTTCGAGCTGTTGCACCACCAACTTTAATGTAATTTAAAACAAAAATAATTAGCACATTTCAATTACTTAACAATTAATAAATAAACAATTTATGAGAAATTTAATTATTAGATGTGTTTTATTTTCCCCCAGATCTGGGGGTCAATTCTCTATTTGTGAAACTGTGAAGTGATAAAAAAGTTATCATTTGAGTTTTCACAGGCATTTTTCATTTTTACATTTCATAAACTCACATAATGCGATTCTGGAACTCATTCTGATAAGTTTGTCAAAACATGTACTAAACAGTACTAAAATGAGAAAAGCTCTCATTTTTGATATACAATCACCCCTGTTCTGATTTTCGTTCCGAATTGAATTCGTTACCGAAATTGATTTTCGTACGGATTTGAAAACGACGTTCTTAATTTGCCTTGCAGTGGTACCAACATTCAGACAGGTTTTCTATTACACATGTGTCTTCCCCTTCATAAAAAACAAAAAAAATAGTTTTTAAAGATATATTTTTAAAAATACTGACATTTATTTTTAGATTTACGAATTTTCAAATTCTCCAGACAAAATCGAAACGAAATGAAAACGAAAGTAATACTTTCGTAAACGAAAATCAGAACAGGGGTGAATACTCATTTTTGAGTATAATTTTGTTTTTGTAATTTTTATATTTTATCAGGGCTTTTCACAAAATCGTGTGAGTGTGAAAAGAAATTTATTATTTGAAAATATTTTGACATTTTATTGATTTTTTTCATAAATTCCGAATCGGATAGTGTGTGAAGTTGTGAAAAAACTTATCATTTCACAGTTTCACAGATACAGAATTGACCCCCTGATCCAGATTGGATCTTCATTCAAAATTACATGTATAACAAAAACAACACAAGGCCTAGTTTTGTTTGTACTCGTATTTGTTGTTTTACATGTTATTTTGAAAACAAAATCCAATCCGGATCAGATCTGGGGGAAAATAAAACACAGCTATTGTGTTGTTTTAAATTCTTGATATTAAAATAGCATACACAGTGCTATAGGTTATGCGCAGATTTTAAAGACATATACACGGGAAATAGGGTATGCACTGACTACATAAGACTGTTACAAGCCGTTCACGACCGCCTTTTCTAGCAGAGACAACGAATCGATGATAGCAAAATATACCGACGATTCCGAGATGGATACTGATGTTGGCGCAGGGTTCTTTTCAGAAACCCTTGGACTAGCCAGCTGATTCAGACTTCCTGATTACAGCAGTTTCTTTCAATCTGAGGTCCTGACAGTGACGAAAGCTGCTAGACAAGTCTCAATGACAGCACAAGCTAATATAATTTTTTTCATTGATAGCCGCCCAGTAGCAATAAAAGCGATGGTTGTGTGCTCTCCTGTCAACCTCAGTATCACAGGTTCGATCCCTGCCGTCGTCTATGTCGTCTTTAATTCCATTAAAACCTTCTAAAATTGTCATCAATGGGTTGCTGGTTTACTCATTACATGTTGTTTAGGCATAACACTAACAATATGTGATTGAGTTAAACTAGTATGCCCAACAAGGATGAAAAACGAATAAAATAAAGCGAATTATAAGAGATATAGAAATAAGACACGGCAATTCTCCGCTTTAGTTCAGCCGCCATCCCTGGAGATAAAAAATCTGAGACAACCACCTTCAGTCTCAGAACATCGTACCACACATCTTTCCTATCCTTCTTTCTCTTCCGTAACTTCACGCCCGCGCTGTGTTAAAACATTTAAAGGGTAATCATATTTCCTTGAGCGTGAGTTGATTATAAAAAAAAAAAAAAAAAAAAAAAAAAAAAAAAAAGTTATAACTTGCTTTCGCAGTAGACAGTACCGTGTTTCTTGTATAGGAGCTGCAACAAACGTTGAATGGACACTTCGCCTGAACACCTGCGATTAACACTCCTACGGTTAATACAAGCGTCAGTGAGTTGATGGGGCTAAGATTAGTAAAATCCTCTTGAGGAAAGTGGCAGTCCCGTAGACTGACCATATAAACGGACATATACGCCAACCACTGACCTATAAAACTCATATATCAGACGTTGCAAGGAGCCACATGCTCCTACGGGTGGTAAAGAAAGGGATCACCACCATTAAAAGGCGTCTACCTCACCTCAACCATGAGATTGTGTGACGACACACATTTCTTCAATGACTTAGAATCACCCTCCGACTTTTCAGGCTATATCTTACTGAAACTCATCAATACTATTACCGGGCTTGAATGACATAGGATTTATCATAAGTTTCATTGCATGGGAGTCCTAATCCCTATCGAATCACAAAGGATCTACATTGATATAAGTGTGACGGTAACAAGATTAACTACGAGTAACCTAGTATAATTACTAAAAACTGAATCACAAAATAGTTCATTGAACTTTATAAAACTAGCTATGCCTGCCCGGCGTCGCTAGGGTAAATTTCATGTCTCTTATTCCAGTGGCATAGGATGTGGGTTGTCTGTTAGTCAGTTTATGGAGAAGTGATCCATCCAACCGAATCTTTCCTTGAATTTATGTGAATTGAAAAAAAAAACAATTTCAGTACGATGATGAATTTATTGCAATCAATTGGAATTCATTATTTTGACAATCATTTGGTAGTGTTTTTAATGTTTTCATTGCATCGCTTGGCGATGAACGATGAACCGATAAAAGAAGAACGGACAGAAAACGATGTTTTAACGAATCTCGTACAACGGAACATGAGAAAAATAAAATAGGTCAATTCACAATTACCGACAATTGTTCTTGCGATTTATTGGTTATCGTTGCGAATGCAATCCGGAAAGAGGACACATTGTATAACGGTTGGGTAAAACCTTACTTTTGATACCATTCCTAAAGACTAGTTTGTAATTTTGTATATTCTGGAAGAAAATCCCCGATCGAAATTCTTGACCAGAAACTAATACATTATGCCAGTGGCTCTAGAGTCGGTGTCAATTGTGGTAATTTAACATTTCCATACTGCTCGCGGCCTAATCGACGGTTAAATCTTATCTAAACGGCAAACATTCATTTCGTATTGTCACGTTTGATTGTTTGTTTTATCGGCCATCCAAATTATTTTGAATCTAATCTCCAATTGATCAAATTGAACTCGACTCTATCCGTTATTCCGTATGATCATAATGGATCGCGAGTGAGAAATTCTTATTCCATTTGCTACCTCCATTTTTGGCCAACGTACGCCGACTGATATTTCAACGCCTCTTTCGTGGAATTTCTTCCAAAAAAAAAATAAACCACGAACTGAAATTAATTGAATGTTTACAATATGCCAAATTTAAGAATTTTAGAGTTTTGCAGAACTGTCAATTTTGATTTTTTGTCATAAAAATAAGTGGCAGCAAATCTGTCAATCTGTACTTCAAATTATTTATTTAGATTTTCATACGAAGACACTATCCGAATTTCCGACTTTTTTCAAAAAAAAAATCTTTCTTTAAAACCTTGTCTTTATAACAACGAACACAACACAAAATCACACAAAACGATTGGAGGAAAAAAAATGTGCGATTGCTTATAAAACTTAGTTTCAAACCTTAATGAAATTTAAATTTGTCATATTTAAAAAAAAAAAAATATCAAGTGTTATAAGAACCACATGTAAACTCATGGTCAGGTAATTTATATCAAAACAAGATTTAAATCACAAAAACCCACTTCGCGAAGGTTGCGCTATAAGTTTTAAATATGGCAACACTAGTGCGAATATGTCAAAATTGACACTAGCCATATTGATCATTAAATTAATGTCTTCTTTCTCCCTGTGTTTGTTTATTTTCCAAGAATTTCTTATCTTTTTCCATATACTACACTGACGAATTTCGGTTATCTAAAACGTCCATCTATCCATCAGAGTAAAAACTAATTTGAAGATTATAAAACGTTATCTTGATAAAGAGCCGTTTGGCATTTTTAACGGTATCTTTCTCTCAAACGAGTATTATTTATGTTGTTTACAGATATTTTAAATAATAATCTTGGAAAAAACGAATTTAATCGTGAACATTTTCGTGCAATGATTGTCCACGATTTTCGACGTTGATCAAACCAACAACATTGTACCGATCAACTCAATTCGACTTTTGGTAATGGGCGTTTTTCCTATTTAGTTTAGAGTAGAACCTGAACTGTCAAACAAAAAATCGTGTTTCGTTTTAGCTCAGAGTGTATAACAGTTCAAATTTGTGTTTCTTTTTTCGTTGAGAGCGTGTTCAGAGATTGTTCAGAGCGCACTCTATGAGCTCGGTATAAAATAACAGCAGACGGAGTTAAATGCTTAAATCATTCTGATAGATAGGAAAAAAACTCAAAAACTCGCGTGTGTTTATAAAATAACTCAGATCTCTTAGAACAATGTTCGCACTTCGATACAGGACAAATTTCGTAGTTTGTCCAAAATCGTTTGCTACGCCAGAATGTGCGTGAACTGATTTTGCATGATCTTCATTTTATATACCGTGAGATTAAGGCTTGCTCGAACAATTATTCCAATCGCATACCTTCAATAAAAGAATCGTGCTGAAAAAATTCAATCAATGTAACGAGTGGTTTTTTAAGAGCTTTCGGAAATTTAAAATAAAACACATAAAATTCAGAAAAATGCATGAAATCTTTATTTGAATCGATAATACGATCGATATAATTTATTGTCTGAAGATTATTTCATGCAAATTTGGCATACTCTAACATTTCGGCCGGTTTCTCACGAATAAATGCTTCAATGTTGGCTTCCAGTGCGTCAATCGAAGTGGGCTTGTCGCTATAGGCCTTAACATAGCCCCACAAAAAATAGTCTACAGGCGTTAAATCGCACGATCTAGGCGGCCAATTGACCGGCCCCAAAAGTGAAATAAACTGTCCACCGAACTCGCCTCTCAATTGGTCCATTGTTACGCTGCTGTGTGTCATGTGGCAACGTCTTGTTGAAACCACATGTCATGCAAGTCAAGCTCTTCTATTTTCCGCAAAAAAAAAGTTTGTTACCATCGCACGGTAGCGCTCACCATTCACGGTAGCGTTGTGATTCGCATCATCTTTGAAGAAATACGGCCCAATGATTCCGCCAGCCCATAATCCGCAGAAAACAGTGACTTTTTCTGGTGGCTCTTGCAATGCTTCTGGCTGCTCTACACTCCAAATACGGCAATTTTGCTTTTTTACGTATCCATTCAACCAGAAATGAGCTTCGTCGCTGAACACAATTTTTTGATAAAAAGGGGGATCTTCGGCCAACTTTTCAAGAGCCCATTCACCAAAAATTCGCCGTTGTGGTAGGTCGTTCGGCTTCAATTCTTGCACCAGATATATTTTGAAAGGCTTCACTTAGTCGAGTAAAAAAGGCCCAATTGCTCCGAACGGCGTCGAATCGATAATTCACGGTCATCACTATCGGCCAGAGCTACAATATTTTCCTCAGTTCGCACTCTACGTAAGCGTGTTGGTGGTTTAATGTCTAACAATGTAGTAAATTTGGTGCGAAATTTAGTCGCAATAGCCCGAATAGCCGCCTCAGTAGGTCAATTAAACTAACCATAAAATGGAAGAACCGCGCGATGAACTTTTTTAACAGAGCACGCATTTTGATAATAAAATTAAATAATTTGCAAGCTTTGTTTGTTTGTAAGACGATTCATGGTGAAATTATAGACTAAACTGAAGATGTTTGACAGTGACACAAAACACGAAACGTGCGTGAGCTGTCAAATCCAGTGTTGCCAAAAAGAAAATTGCAAAAAATCAACCATTACTTCAAAGACACCTTCAGTTGATTAGTTAATTTGATTTCGTAAAGATTGGCTCATTTGGAACTGAAACACATATTACTGCTATTATTTCCGAACAAAGACAGGTCTGTTAACTCACTGGCATAGGAATATTTAGTAGTGAAAATGTTTTCGTGGAAAAATTCGCAATGTGTAAACCAATAACTTTTTGTTGACTTAGGTCTGATATTCGTGTTATGTTCTTGAACGAACACGTGACGGAACATCAACTGAAAGCCTTCATAAAAACATTTCACAAACGTCAGTATCTTCACTTTGATCAATCTGACCTTTGTTGATCCAAATACCTTTTAGGCCAGGCGCGCACATTCAATTTTTAGTTCCGCAACTATTTTGTTGCTAAAATGAAACATATGGGCTTATATGGGGCACCGAACACTTAGAGCAACTCGATTCGAACAACTAAAAACTTTGTGTTTTGACACAAACTAAACGATTGCCTTAAATTAATTCGCAACAGTTGAGCTGTTTTCTATAAGCGCAAGAGAGAAAAGGAGTGTGAGCGTGAGTAAGGAGTTGCCAGTGCGCGGTACTCTATCAACTGGTGATTAAACTATTTGATTTCGATCACAGTTGCCAGTGCGCGACTAGCCTTATTTTCTCTTTTAAATCCTACATGTGTCAGATTCATCAAAGTTACTGCTGTCACTTCTGCCGTTAACAGAAAGTGAAGTTTCTTTTGACTTTTCTACAATTAAGTCTAAAATGGTTTACATTCCGAAGAAACTGACGTATAATGTAAAAAGATTTGAAAATAACTCCACTGAGCGAGGGCGATGGAATCATGAATGAAACTTATTTTAATTCAACACATATGCAGGTTGTGGTTGGGGTCAGGTTGTAAATTAGTTGAATATCGCTTCGCATTAAATTGAAAGAACAGTATGTCTATTCTCTTTTATAATATTTGTACGTATTTTTTATGAATAATGTAATCTTTTTTGCAAATCTGTTATATAAACTTATCCAATGATATATAATTTGTGCGTCTCCACATTTTATAGACCAGGCAAAGTGAAACACAAATTTCATGTTATCCAATTTTATTACTCGTATATAATGATGATACTGCGTTTCAGATTTTTATCTACAAATTCGTATAACGGATTTAAGGTGTTTTCCCATATATAAATGTATCTTTTTTGAATGACTTGACCGATTTTATTATAGAATTGCAACCTTGAAACAAAAAAGCATTTTAAAATTATACTAATAATGTTAACAAACTAAATTTATAGACAAAATTAATTATTTGTTTTTAGTACGTTTTTGACGTTTTTCGAAATAATAGAATTTTGAACGAAAAACAATAACAAGAACAGGAATACTACGGATCTTTATTCCAGCATCGAATCGAATTGTTGTAGTTTTGTTCAAATAGTTATATCGGTGCGGTTGAAACTTGTATGCATCTCGATAGCTGTGTTCATTGAGTAGTTGTGCGTTTTTCACAATATATTTTTCAATTGGGGAAGAAAATCAATCTTTTTTCTGTTCTTCTTACATTCCAACAACAATATCTACTGATTTAAATCCTAGAAGACTTTTGCACTATTATAGTATTATTATGCCATGAGCCTATTGCTACAGAAGAATACAATGTAAAATACAGTGTAGAGTTAGTAATTTTATTTGACAGCTCACCAAATTTCATTTCGATTTATCTGCTGTTATGTTATTTATTGCTCAAATTGTGTGAACAAATAATTTACTTTTTTGGCTTGTTGCTGCATGTTCTTTTCAATTTTATTAACAAATAGATGCTATAGATTACAAAAAGCGCGTTCACGATCTAGTAAAAAAAATACTTTTATAATTTACAATTTTACTATACCTACCTGCTGTAAAAGATCGGGAATATCTCTATTTTTTCATTTATCCAACTTAAATTTCCGCCGACGACAGGCATGAGACATAAACAACGATATTTTACTTTTACGATAATCTACGAACACACCCCGTTTGTGTTTCTTACCAAAATTATTCGGCCAGCTGTTCGATAGAACCAAAAATTAATTTAAAAAAAGGCTACTGAGGATGGGAATTTTTGAAATTTCCTACGGTACTATGTACATATATGTATAAATCTCCCAAAAAACACGGCTAATGTCATAACATTATTAATCCATTAGCAAAACATCTTCAATGTCTAGCTGCGTTCAGTGTACACAATACACATGTCATTTTAAACAACTCTTTCAACAGTTCATATTCTCTGCACGATGCCACCCTTCTTTCCTAGAGCTTTAAAGATTCCTTTAAATGGGACTAAAATGCCGCACTCTTGTGGTGCAGTCTACATAATGTATATGTTTATGCATGTGTATAGCAAACAGAAATGACTCACCATGCGTGACATCAGCTAGTGTCAAGGTGTTTTTCAAGGTGATTTCGAAAGAATATCAGGAATATTATATGTTTAAAAGTTTTAACCTCTTGAGTCCATCTATTCATCAGACCGTTGCGTTGGGAATTCAACTTGAACCTTTCTATTTTGTGCAAAAGTTTAAGAAACGATGCAGATTGTTGTGTTAAATAAAAAAAAACTGCATATAAATACGTGAATTAACTACGCTGAAGTGAGTTCCTTTTAAAAGTGCATGGTCGAGTGAGAATGGAAATTCACATTAATATTTAAGTGTTTTTTTGTTTTTGAATGACTGAAATGGTCTGCCGTCTGGTTATTGTTTTCCGCTCATAGGAACACATTCATTTCATATTTGTATTAAAAGAACATTTGACCTGCTTTATTGATGCACTGGTTCAGTGGTTGTTTATGCCTCGTTAAAGGGTGTAAAATGGATATAAGTACGGTGACCATATTTTAGAATAAGGAGCAAAAGAAAAACGAAACTAGAAAAAACCATGGTTGAATTGATTAATCTTAATTCTTTTATTTCTTCATAAAGAGTTAGGCCAAAATTTGTTTAACTATAGGCGAAAACTTTCCTCTCTATTTTGTTTGATTTTTAATCTAAGATCTTTGTTCAGCAGAAATTTGTCTGTCTTCCATATTATCTGGGAGTTAATCCGTAAAATGTTACTTTGAAATAAATTAGCGCAGACAACGGATATGTTTTTGAATTTCGAATAGTTCTAGATGTGCAAATGACAGATGATGTCAATTACGAAGAGTGTGTTCAGAAACAAACTAAGTTTTGCTAAATGTTTATTTAATTTCGTTTATTTAATTTTGATGTTATAAACGGTTAGGAGACTATTTTACATAAATTCATATGAAATACAGAATAGATAGTCAAGAACTTTTATAGGTTTTATGCAAACAAAATATTACCTAATAAACATCTTCTTCAAATACAGATCTGTTTATTATCATCATAATGAACGGATGGTCACCGTAGATTTAAGAAATTTAAGGGTTCTTTTGATTGTTTTCTTGTTGTTTCTTCACTCTTCGTGAAGCTTTAATTCATTTAAGAAAGAAAGTGACACTTGATGAAGAGTGACTTGATTTTTACTTGTCTGCCTTAACAAAAAAAAAATAAATAAAATTTATTGCAGCTGAAGTTGCATAATAGTTTATTATTAAAATCAGATTGAAAAATTAACACAGGCGTGTTTGCTTTACTAAGTGTCTTATGGGGAAAGCAGTTATATTTATGTAAAATTTGGTTGTTTGTTCAATATATCGATTCGATTAATATACAAAGTTAGTGAATCTAGATACTTTATTAACTACTGCAGATACGAAAAAGGTCTTAAGATGAAATTTGTGGGAAATTAAATAAGCTTTATTTTTCCATTCAAAAATATTTCTTATCTATAGCCCTCCCTGGATTCCCAATGATTATCTTATAAAAAATCATCGCTAGACATTTACGAAGATAAGTGCTAAGTTCCAAGACAGTTGAATTTATTTTGAGCTGAAGGTATTTATTTTCACTACGTTGGTTGGTTAGAATACGTGTTTGGAATATAACCAGGAGTTGAAATATACAGGGTGTCCGGTAATTCGTGTGCCGTACTTCGGGATGTGATTTTTGGTCATATTCTTAGAAAAAATTTGTTCTAAAGTAAAGTCTGATTTTCAACTTTGACATCATTTTTTGACGATTTAAAAAAAGTACTAATGGTAGAGATCTCAATTTAGACTATTTTTAAGTAGAAATACTAACCTTTAAAACTCCGCTTAAATTGAGCTGATATGTTCTTAGAGTTGCCAGATATTCAATTTTAAATGGTGTTCAATTTTTCTTGCCCGAGCAAAATTTTGAAGTTGACGTTAATTTTTTTCAAAAAATGCGTAATGAACATAAAGTTTTTCTATAACTCCAGCCAAATAAGAACCCACTTGGTGGTAGTTCATTCAAGTTGTTGTTGTAATATTCAAAAATTCATAAATATATGAAGCTTCGCAGGTACACTGCATGTATGTAACCATACAAAAACCCCTTCAATAGATTTAAAACTTGACCAGAGTCAAATCTTTCATTAAAATCTCCCTCCTTATAATGTACAACGAATTGTTGGCTTATAAACAGAGTTCGGAGAAATTGAAAGAAACCGAATTTACAACAACAAAACTTGAATGACTAATAAAAACGCTAGTCCTCAAGTGATAATTGATAAACGATAAAACCTAAATTGGGATGGACCTGATCATGTGGTCTCGGTAGCGTGATGCGTAGGGCATTGGCTTCTGACGACGCTAGGTCTGGGTTCAAATCTCAGTCAAGGCAAAAAAGTTTTTCGATTAAACTTGATAGTATAAAGGCTAAGCACCACTAATAAAGGAGTCTGATGATCGGCTTGGCAACCGTGAAATAGCTATAACTCCAGCCAAATAAGAACCCACTTGGTGGTAGTTCATTCAAGTTGTTGTTGTAATATTCAAAAATTCATAAATATATGAAGCTTCGCAGGTACACTGCATGTATGTAACCATACAAAAACCCCTTCAATAAAGTTTTTCTATATTTATCTGATGAACAAAACAAGAATAAAAAAAAATCATTAATAAGTGTATCCAAAAACCCATATAGATTTTATGATACTTGGGAAAATGAGGTCCCTACCATTAGTACTGACAGAGAAATTGACGTTAACATTGGTCAGGGTACACCAAAATTGGCCTTTTTTTAAATCGTCAAGAAATTATGTCAAAGTTGAAAATCAGACTTTACTGTAGAACAATTTTTTTCTAAGAATATGACCAAGAATCACATCCCAAAGTATGGCACACGAATTACCGGACACCCTGTATAATTATCTATTTAAAATTGAAATTTATATTTTGGTTTTATTTCTTTTTTAAAGTAGAGTGTATCTTCATTTAATCAGTCTTACTTCCTCCAAATCCTAGCTTTCCTTTTTTACTTACGACTTATAGGTATTATACAAATAAGGCATTCATAAAAAAATCGAACTCGAGATTTTGATTAAAGTTGACATTACGATGATAGCGAAGACCAAAAAAGTGGGTCTCGCAATTCTGTCCGTCTTTTCGACTACAGTCTAAACGGCTCGGCCGATTTTCTTTAAACTTGGTAGATATCATTTTTAATTTTTTCTCCCCACACGTTTTTTCTTTTTTTTTTTAAGACCAAAAATAATGGTACCTGCCACACGCATTTTTTTTCCCAAAAACTGTCCAACAGAATTTAAAAAAAAAAATCATAAAATTTATTTAGCTAGGTAATGGTTAAAAAAAAAATCCAAAAAATTTTTATTTTTGGTAGCCCCTGGAACCATTTTTTGTTTTTGATTTTCTCAAAAACGTTACAACTGATTAAAATCACTTTTGTTATGCCTACAAAGTTTGAATATTATTACATATTCAAATTTTCAATTTTTTGGATTTTTAAAAAAATTTCAATTTTTTTTTTTTTTTGAAACTTAATTTATCGAAAGCCCCTTGCTCGATTTTTTTTAAACCTGATAAATAAAAGTTTCTTAATATAATTTAAATAATTTGATTAAAAAAAAAAAAATTTTTTCCCAAAAATAACGGTACCCACCATACAAATGTTAAAAAATGGTTTTCGAAAATCATATTTTTCTCGAAACGGTTCCGAGAATTTTGATAACATTTTTTTTCTTTCGTTTAATTTTTAATTTTTGAAAAAAAAAATCGATTTTTTTTTTAAAATTCAATATCTCAAAAACGGCTTAGTGTTTTTTTTGAAATTTATTTTTTATTCGTTTAGTAATAAAAACTTTGAGTTGGCGTAACAAAATTTTTTCTTAAAAATGTTTTAAAGATTTTGTATATAAAAGCTCATTTTTTAAAGAAACCACTATAAAGACTTATAATTTTCGTTCTTGCATAAACCATATTTGATTGAATCACATCTCATCGTATTTTTAGCTCCAACTACTAAAGAAGGTGTTTCAGTCATTTAAAAAATGAATTTTATGCTTATGAACAGCTTTTCTCTAACAGCAATCATTTTTGAAATTCTTAGTCTTTTACATAAGAGCAAGTTCGTGCGACCCAGTCGTGCATTTTATTATTTATATAATTTTTACACTCTTAAGAAATTATGACTACCCTTATAATAGGTGCGTTTTATTGTCTACGGATCTATATAAGGATCCGGATGTGGACTAATTTTTCAAACGTTTTACAAAAACAATTTGGGAACCTATTCTATAGCTTCACACATTTGAAAATAAAACTTATTTTCAATTTTTAATTGTTTTTCCTGTCACAGGTTACAACTGAAATAAAGCAAACTTTCATTGATTGTTTGCTCTTTGATTCAGATAGAAAGAGAAAACAATTTAGTTAAACTAGTTGAATTGAAGTTCTGATTTGACTGTGAAACCAGACGAGTTGAACTTCAAATTTAAATTCCAGTTCAGGTTCAGCTGAACATTAGCTTATACTTCCACAGTGGAACTGGGTGTAAGTACATTTTCGGGATGCAGTTGACCAGAACCCAACCCATGTTCTGTAACGTTCGAATCGATGATACTCGTCGAGAAACGTTGAAAATTAGGACGAAATTCATTTTATCGCATCATAGGATTTATGTACATAACTTTGACAGTCGTTAATTTGACCAACTGGAATAAACGAAATTAATGGGTTACAGTATCTTCGAAAGTCGATAAATTTTTCATTTTAAACTTCAAAATCTCCTAAGTACCCATTTTCAGTTTGGACAAAAATATCTATTTTTTTTTTTTTTTTAAGTTTTGTGGTATATGATCATGTATTAAATTATAATATTATATGTATTTATTTGGGCTTGAATGATCGATGAGGTGGAAGCAATTAATAAAAAAACTAATTCATCTTATGTTACCCTACGTTTCGCTGGCTTTTTTCCGGCTTCTTCAGGGGTTTTTATTAATTTCTGATGTTTAAAAATAATGTTTTACATTATGTTTTAACTGGAATTGAAATTTAAAATTAACAAATAAACAACAACAAATAAAACATAATGTAAAACATTATTTTTAAACATCAGAAATTAATAAAAACCCCTGAAGAAGCCGGAAAAAAGCCAGCGAAACGTAGGGTAACATAAGATGAATTAGTTTTTTAATAATTGCATCCACCTCATCGATCATTCAAGCCCAAATAAATACATATAATATTAAAAATATCTATTGCTAGGGACGGATTCATAAATTTTCATGAAAATTCATAAAAGATTTATTCTAAGATGGACAAATGTTGAAATATTAGTTAAAATTGAAAACAACTTTTAAGAAATCCAAATGAAGCCAACAGTTTTCAATTGAGAGAGGTATACATTTGAAATTGCATGCATGTCATATGAATTTTTCAAGAATAATAGAAATCGATACGAATTAGTTCGCAATTTTTGAAATTGTTTGAGTGAATTCAAAATTTATTTAAGATTCACATAAAAACTCTTATTGGACCTTAGGGACTTATGTACAAATTATCTCTTTAGAATTTTTGGTGGGCCAAATACAAGTTTCTTTTTAAAAATGCAATAAAATGAACAAAATTAAATTTTGTTCATGTAAGAATGGTTAATATTATCTTAGTAAGAGCAAACATTCCCATTAACTCGGGAACACAACGTCGATCCAGCGGATGGTCGTGCGAATTAAATTGCTGAATATATTGGACCTTGCAAGCGAATAATCCGAGATTTTTGTGTAGAATTCTCCTCAGGCTAGTGCGTGAAATATTGAGCTGTTGAGATCGACGGCGAGTTGATGTTCGTGAATTGACTCTCACACTCTCGTTTACAGCAGCCACATTCTCGTCTGTGCGCACCGTATGACTACGGGGACCATGAGTGTTGTTTCAATATTCCCCAACTTTGTTCAAGCGTTAAGCGACTCGTTTCATTCCGTGGAGGTATGATACTGACTTTCTGTCAAGATTTCGAGTGGGAAATAGCTGTCAGTGTCAAAATAACCTATGATTTAAAAAGAATACCACTAGGTAGCCCACCCTGTATTTGAAATAAGAAAAAATGAACCCTCAAAATGACCAAAGGTTCAAACAGATCAAGGATCCAACTTTAGTTGTACTACCCACTTTGAAACTATTATTTCGAAAAATGTTTACAAATTTAAATAATTTACATAAATATTTATAAGTTTTACATTTTTCTTAACTGTTTACAAAACATGTTTTATATTATTATTCTTTCCATTTCAGTACCGACTCTGGTTGGGATAATCCATTCAGACCTGGTGGTGATTTATCGAGAGAAGCTGATGAAATTGTAAATATGATAAAAGGTATGTTCAAAAAGTAACGACTTCTTTATTTTATTATAATTTCTGCACAACTTGCCATAAACAGAAGAAAATCAATTTACTATATATGTATGTGTCAATAAAATAAAATGTTAATTCCTATAAATTTAACTCAACATATTACAATATGTTTTATATGAAAATAAAAAAAAAAAAAACTTTATTAATCATTCACCATATTTATAATCATATTTAATCAATAGTAATAAAATTTTTATTCAATAAAATAATATTTATACTTTTACCTAAATATGTTTTTCATGTTCTTTATTTTGTGTAAATTTGTTATTTCTCCGCTTTGTATGTTTATTTTTCATTGGATTTAGAAAAAAATGTACATATTTTATTAACAACAATATTCGCTTGAAGGTTTTTTACTTAATTTTATGGAATAGGTAAGCTAAACTTTGGTTGTTGGTTAAAATTTAACTTTTACAAAAAAATAATAAAAAAAAACTTTAGCTGAATAACAAATATTATAAGAAAAGAACACACACTTTATTTGTTGTTTTTTTAGAATTAGAATTGTAGTCAGAATTCTGAAAAATTTTAAAATAAATAATTTTAAAAATCCGTAGTCAAATTCTCATCCCGAAACCAAACAGAAGTTGGTTCTTAATTAGATCTTAGGGCTTTATAAAAACAATTATTATCGCATGGCACAAGTTAGAAGGGCAAGCTGAGAAGAGAAGAGAAGGATTTATTTTTGGTCACGGGTGACATCCATTAGAAGCTGAGTGTAACTCAAACCAATACTTCAAATAAAGCAGTCAAGAATGATGATCTTTTTGACAATATTAAAAAGTAGATAACCTTTAAAATCAGTTTCAGTCTTACAAGCTCAAAAATTCTCAGATATTTTCTGGCAATAATTATATCATAAACATATTTCTTGCCATAAATTTCTAGCATATTAAAGTATAGTTTAGGTAAGGTATAATTACTATAATTTATTTTATGTGTGAGATCTGGTTTCACTCTCATAAGACAAAAGTATTATGTTAATCAATGGATTGACCATTATTTTACATTTCGAGATTATTATCATAGCTAGCTCATTTTTGTATGATTCAATTGAATGGCTTTCATGCGTCATCCGATAGTAGTAATTACAAACACGTGTGCGTATTTTAATAGGCCAATGATTACCTAATATACTCAATTATTACTTTAATGAATTTCACATCACAGCTCGAAATTTGTCTATTACATATTTATTCAGACATGGCATTTGACTTTGTAGGTCAGTTTAGTTAGTGTTTTTAGTTGTTAGTTTTTTTAAATTTCAACAAAAATGTTTGGAAATATATAATAAGGTACAATTCATCAAGGAAGGACTAAGAAGATGAGGTCGTGACGATAGACTTCGACACAACTATCCTTGCTGATGGTTCAAAGATGGAGTTTGGTGTTGGTTGAGAAATCTTTTTTGAGATTTTGCTTATATCTAAGTCGTTTAGGCTACCCGACTTTGCTATCAGGGAAGCATGCAATCTACCAGAAGCGGAATACGGCGATTATCGCAAACAGTCAGTCGGCCATTAATTCTCATAATCATCATAATCCAAATTGGTCCAGCAATGCCTTTCGAACCGCTCAATACAAATTATGTTGGACGGTTTTATGTCTGAGTTTCATAACATAAATGCTGGGGTGCCACAGGGCTCCATTTTGTCTCCAACTCTCTTTCTGATATTCATCAATGATCTTTTGTCTATAACTTCTAAATCATTAAATTGTTTTGCTGACAATAGTACTTTCAGCTTCTCATATTCGTTTTCCGACGCACACCCTTGACCTTTGGATGTGGATTTGGAACTTCAGCGTATGATAAGCTCATTAAATTCTGATATTGATAGAATTGTCAAATTGGGAACGGAAAACCACGTTTTTCGGTTTTCGATATGTATATCACAGACCACCTTGTGTGGAATGACCACATATTACAACTCGTCAAGAAAGCCGCTGAGTACTTAGGTTTCCTTCGACGATGCAATAAATTTTTAACCCTTTCTGATCTAAGCCGATGTTTGTCCAAAGAACGAGTATAATTCCCATATTTGGGCAGGTGCTCCAATAACATACTTGAGTCTTTTGGATAGAATCTAAAAAAGAGCTTTAAAATTGATAGGTGATAAAACTATAACAGAAACATTTGAATCTCGCGAGCACCGCCGCAATATTTCTTGTCTTTCATTATATTACCGTAATTTCAATAATTATTGTTCTAGTGAAATAGTCAGTTGCATTCCTCCCCTTAAACATAACCGTAATAGTCGCGCTTCAGGGAATGCTCATTAGTTTACCCTTGAGCCCAACTTTGGACGTACTGTTAAATTTAGAGATTCTTTCTCAAGCCGCACTACACGAATGTGGAATGTTTTACTCGACTCTAAATTTGGCTTCCATTGTGATATTCAGATATTCAAAATCAATGTGAATAGATATGTCCTTTTAAATTCTCTCCAACTTTCCTAAACGCTCGCACTATGCTCAACATTTTATGGGAAGTCAAAGCTTTAGTGCGCGCAAAATATTTATAAAAATAGTTACCATTTTCGAGAACAAATATATTTTCGAAAACCATTTTTTAACATTTGTATAGTGGGTCCACTGTCTTAAGATAAACAAGCATTATTTTAAACATCTTTTAAAGATAGTTTTAAAAAAAACTGTTAATTGTCAAATTTCAATGTATTGGGTTTAACAAAAAAAAATGGATAGTTTTTTTAAACATACAAAACCAATTTTTTTAAGTTTTATGTAGACAATTTTTTTCGAACTTCTTAGGAGCTTTTGATCAAAATCAGAAGTACCGTTCTTTAGCAAATCTATAGCAAAAATAAAATGCTTCCATGAAAAGAACCAGTGAAAATAAATTTTTGGAAAAAAAATTCTACCATTAACTAGATTTAACTTAAAGAAATTTTTTTTAATTTTTAAAAAAACATGTGTGGAACAGTAACGCTTGGCTGTTTCAAATTTTGCGCCAAAACTTCTACTTCTGCATGCAATGAATTTATATTGAACGTCTGTAAGAACACATAAGATATAATGAATGGAAAACGACACCTGCCATCTAGAAAGAATCTGCTGGTTTTAGTGGATTTGGGCTCAAGTAAAACATAATTTAAATTAAAACCAACTGACTTGTGAATTAATTTTTTTTAATTCATAAGTCAGTTCCTAGTTGCTGAATTATATTTTTTTTTAATTCATAAGTCACTCACTAGCTTGTGAATTAAAGCCAAGCTTAAGCTAACATAACAAGTGACTTAAGCTTTTGCAACCCTGGTTAAACCAAGTATTGATAAATTTTTTTTTTTTTTTTACATTTAAGCTTAAAAAAACTAAACGTAGGGGTAGTGTTGGAAAAGTTCTAAAAATTTTATATTCAAACATAGTGTTTTTGTTTTAATCCGCTGCAAGGATTTAAGAAATTTATCTTGCATAAGTTTATATTTGGTTAAGAAATCTTGCTTAAGAAATCAGCTGGCACACTTGTAAAGCCCAAACTATTTAGGCTTAAAGAACTTTAAGTTTAAAGAATTAAAAAACAAAGAACTTCATACTATTGAATAAGTTCATACAAGCATTTTATTTTTTTTAGTGTCGGTTCTAAAAGTACATTTTTGTAAAAATGATATTCGGTTGATCTTAACAATTTTCATTTAAGAAAGTAGCAAACTTTGTAACTTAAATTTAATAAGTTTGTAAACTTCTTAGCACACAATTTTGTTCGAATTCATAATTAAAATAAACTACAGCTAACGACTTCTCTTGACTATAACCATCACATCATTTTCTACACCTTTTTATTTGTCGTTTACCTCTCATCAAAACAAATACTATTATTAATTGGTCAATTTTTTTTTTTGTGTTCCCAGGTGGTAAGCCAATTACACCAACCAGTGATATTAACCATGCAATTTCAAATGGAAGTGCACAAAAAGAAAGTCATTCAATTGAAAATGGAACGGCTGTAGTAGATGGAGCGACAAAAATACAGGTGACAATAATTTTTTCTTTCAAATTAGCATAAAATTTTAGCAACATAAATTGTATAACCATTAACATCAACTACTGTAATTTCAGGTTGCGCAATCGCAGTCAGCACAAAACGGAACACATTCACCACAATTACGGCCAGCGACGACGACAACAACCACAACATCAGCATCACCAGCAAACGGTGTAGCCGACACAAATGGAAGCACCACTCAGACCCAAGTGTCGAACAAGGTGGTTCCAGGTCCGACTTCAGCTAGTCACGTAGTCATTGACGACAAAAAGAACAAAAAAAAGGGCTGCTGTGTTATCCAATAGACGAGGAGAATAATTATTTATTCAATCAAATTATTTAAACAAAAAAGAAAAAAAAAACAAAAAACAGTTAATTGTGTAACACGTAGGCATTGTAATATAAAGATGACATTTATTTTCGCTTAATTTGCTTCTTTATTTTGTATATTATATATATTTATCCCTTGAATATATATTAATTGTTTATACATATATATCTTTATATATAATAATAAAATATAATTTATTTTTACTTTTGGAATAAAAAAAATATCTTAAAAACAGCATCTAGTTAGGAAAAGAAAAAAACACAAGAAAATTATCAACAAAAACGAAAAACACTATAACAAAAACTATTTAAAACCTTAAAACCACAGAAAACTATATATAAAAAAAAATATTTAACAAAATCAACAACACTTATAAAACACACCCACGACAAAGCAAACAACAACAAAAAAAATAATTATTTTAGGACGAATTTAAAATGAGGCGTTATAGTTATTTAACTGGATAAACACAACACTATATATATATATATATATTTACTATTAATTTTATTTGTATAAATATTAAGAACCAATTTTCCTCATCTATTGTGTTTAGACGAAAAGCAAAGAGAAAAATATAACACACATTTTAGATTCAGATGGCTAGATAATATACTTTTTATATTAGGTATATAATAAATATATATCTATAATTTGGATAAATGTATGTAGACTTCAAAATACATATATATTTATTTATAACTATTTAAAGCGTGTGTAAAAGTTGTGTAGTTTCTATTTAAATCCTGTAATAACAATAAAACAAAACAAAAAAAATTAAGATGATCACAAAATTTATTATTATCTATTATTTTTTTTACATACATACAACATATATTTGTTTCTTGTTTAAATTTTTTTTAAAGAATTGCTATAGACAAAAAATAATTGAAATAAAAGTGCGAAAAATACAAAATTTCTAGTATTGCATGTAAATAACAGAAAATTGGCTTACTTGTGGTCTTTTATTTAAGTTGGAGTGGAAAGCTCTTGAAATGGTACATTATGTTATATTTTTTCTATAGATGGGTCTTAAATCCCGAGGATTGCTTATTCTTGGATGTAGTTACATATATGAAAAAATTATTGGAATTACGCCGATCGCAGTTGAAATTTTTTTTATAATTTCCCCACAAGGGATTATGGCTTGTTAGAGTTATTAAAAAAAGTTTTTTTTTTTCAAATTTTTAGGAGTGAACCCAAAATATCAAAGTTTAACTCGAACAAAATATGTCCTCAAGATTTGATCGAAATCAGGCATATTTTAGATAGTGCTACCAACAGTTTTTTTTTGCTTGAATATCGAATTGCTTCCCAAATCTTCAAAGTTTAATATCTTCTCGATATTTAAAGATAGAGAGGTGAAATTTTTAGAAAATGTTCGTCCAATCATCAGTTAACCAGAATTGAGTCAGAAAATGTATTTTTGGAATACATTTTGAATAATTTCTAATGGTAACATCAAAGAAATGGTTGCTTAGAAAAAATAGGTGCCAAAAATCTTAAACATAATTTTACGTTAAGATTATCATTTATTACCCCTAAAAACATATTTCTTCAGTCAAATTTTTAAACGCGGACCATATTGTTTCAAAACCAAAGAAATATGTTTGTAGTGTAGAATTTACCACTATTCAAAGGTTTATCAAAACTCTGGGTCTTCATTCCAAGAATGTGTACCTATATTAATCAATCTATTAGGGTTGCCAGATTTTTCTTACGAGTACACCTCGGCGGGACAAATGGCTAAAATAATGAAAAATCCCGGGATTTCAACATATTGCCCGGGACAAAAAAAAATCATAATATGCGTGTAGATCAAAATAAATGAATTCATTTAATAATTACAAAAGCTTAGTGTACACGATTGGTAGATCTCACAATATTGTCAGATCTGTCAGTGAAAAAACATGCTCACAATGTCTTACAACCGTGCAGTCTTACAATTAATTGTCACAAAAAATGTGTCTGATAACACTGGTCAACAAATTTGTCATTTTTTTTTGTCACATGAAAACTTATATCAAATTTTAAATATACTAGGGCCACCAAACAATAATATATCAATGAAAAAAAATGTACACATCAGGTTTTCTTGTGACATCAAAACATATATTTTCGTAAAAAGTACAAAAATCAGCCACACTTACAGAATTATTTCCTAATATCTTATAAATACTTATTATTTTCTTGAATATTTGGCTGTAGGTAGGTCCCTTTTAAGTATCCAACAACAGTCTGCTAGCATTCCTGGACTCCTTTTCCCTTTATAGCGCTTCTCCATTAAGGAAATGTCCTGACGGAACCTCTCACCTTGTTCGTCACTCATGGCACCCAAATTTGCCGGAAAGGAATCCAGATGAGAGTCCAGCATAATGTATTTTTAAGGACATATTACACCCCAAAGCTTTATATGATATCATAAGTTCATTTATTAAATCTTTGTATTTTTCCGCTTTATGGTTACCTAGAAAATTTTGAACAACATTCAGAAAACATTTCCAATCGAGTCTTTCCTGATCATTTAGTTTTTCTTCAAAGCTCTTATCCTTCATGAATTGCCGTATTTGTGGACCTACAAATATTCCCTCTTTGATTTTCGCCTTGCTGAGTTTGGGGAATTTCTCTTCTTGTTTCGTCCAACCTAATTGGAGCCTCACACACGTTAAACAACACAATGGTGGAATCGGCTAAGGTGATACATAGTTGATTGTGATTGTCATTTTGACTAGCTGTCTTCCTTATATCAATAAAGAAATATAGAGAGATCTGTTGTCAAAATGACAATCACAACCAACTATCACCTTAGCCGATTCCACCCCAGGGTTTTTCTTGATTCCTTACAGGAAAACCAAAATAGTCTAAATAGCACTGTTCAATTAGTGATGTGAAATTTCGACGCTGAGATGTAAAAGTTAATTCCCACACACAAACAGTAACAAAAACTGTCCGGGTTGCCACTCTCGTGGCATATTTACGATCTAACTAACGTAAATAATATGTATTTTAGCAATCACAATAGTTACACAGTCGACTAAATGCAGTTTTTTAAGCAAAGAAACGTATATAAGGTCAGAAATGAATATGTAGCTGTCACAAGAAAACTGGATGTGATAGAAACAAAACTGTTATATATTTTTAATGAGGGTACATCAACATAAACAAAAATCATAACAAAGTTCGTGTGACAAAAACAGTGTTTACCAGTGTAATTAATTGTTAGATCATTGTCTGACAATTAATTGTAAGAAATCTGACAATCTTGTGTACGCTAACTGACAATCGTATGTAATCTTGCAATTGTCAGAAAATGTATCTGACAATTAACTGAAAGACGGTAAATTGTAAGGTATTTAATAATCGTATACACACACAATTTATTGTCAGGCCTGCCAATTTTTATCGTTTTCTGACGTTTCTGACAGTGAAGAAATTGTTAGATGTAGGTTTTTAAGCATCACACAATTTTTTCATTGTCAGACAATTTGCTGCGAAGGTTAAAAATGAAGCAGTTTGCATTTTCAGCTGTCTGAAAATAAATTGTCAGCCAACTTCTGAAAATAAATTGTAAGACATTGTTAGATTTTCTACCAACCTTGTACACACACAGCTTAATTGTCAGGTCATTGGTAGATAATTGTCAGACATTCTCAGGTCTGATTATATTGTAAGATCTACCAATCGTGTACACTTAGCTTAATTAAATGACTTTTTTGTCATTTGTCATTTGCAAATATTTTTCTTTTGTCAATTTTAATGACAGATGTCAGTTTGCAAAAATACATCCTTCGTTAAGTTAGGTCACAATGCAGCGATTGTTCCTTATCACTAAAAGATATTTAGGTACATTAGGCCCCGGTGGTGGGACAGATGAATTTATGTCTGAAATCCGGGATGTCCTGGTTTACCCGTCTGGCACCGCTACAATCTATTCACAATAAATGATTTTTTTCATATTTATAAATTATATTACTTAAAAAGAAACCGCAGCACTCTACAATTTAGTTAATACTACGTTGTAACTATACATCATTATTTACAAAAATATTAAGTTGAGATCCTTCAACATAGAATATCCAACATTCGAATATATTTTTAAAATAATTCAACAAAATGTTTATAAACGTTATAATAATTGGAATTGCATAATTCTTCCGTTAAAATATTACACGTCCTAATTTAAGTTATTCTAATTTTTTAATGTTTTCCGGAAACCTCAAAGTAGAAAGCAGATCCCTCTAACAGTTTTAGTGATAACTTATCCATAAGAATATTCAAATGGAAGCTAACTAAATATTATCAGAGCATTCAACAATCTGCCAGTGTCATTCAAAACTTTTATTTCCCAACCAGTTGTGAAAAAAAATTTTGTGTGTAAATTCAATTTTAGCTTAAAGTAAATAACTTCACATCTTACATATTATTTTTTTAAATAATTATAAATTGAAATAAAAAACACAATCCACATCTCCACTTTGTGTGTTGTTTCTCTTTCCTACGTCCCTTTCTTTTTAATCTTTCTTTTAAATCTTCTCTACCGTACTTAACTTTTGAATAAAAAATATTATAAAATTAATTGTAACTTTAACTGTATGTCTTCCCATTTAAAAGCATTAATTTAATTAATTTAATAGCTTTTTATCACTCAAGTTCTGTATTCCGAGTGAGGAGTGAAAGTGAATTGAATGAATTTCACCTTATATACAGCATGTTCTGAATTCCGAGTGAATTGAATTTTTTTCCATTCACTCTGAATTTATTTTCGATATGTCAAAATCAGCTGTTAGACAATTTGCATCACTTATTCAAACATTGTTTTTTTGTGCAAAACGTGCAGCAAAAAAAAAAAAACTTAACTAAAATTATTAATAATAAGTGAGGAGGAAAAAAGTGGAGAATTGACATAGACATATTTGAATTGTTTGTAGTTTCAAAAGAAGCTTTAGACTAAACGAAGAAGTAATGTTTACATTTTGGAAGAAATAAACTTCTTGCTTAACTTCTTTCATAAATTGCAAGAAAACATATTCTTGTCATGAGTTCTTATGTTTTCCCTTGTAAACATCAATTTATTTTAATAAAATCAAGGCAAAATTTCAAAGCTCTATTTACATTTTTGACAATTTTCGCGCAACTGTAAAGTTTGAACGAACAAAACTCAGTGAATTGAATTCACCTTGAAACGGAATGTATTCGAAATGTAGAACATGGATTTCTATCTTCTAAAACTCAATTCACAATGATTATTTCGGGTGGAACCGAGAACACGAACATTTCATATTCGGAATGAACAAATGACAAAAGTAATTTTATGCGGATTGTAGAACATCGAAATTAACTTTTGTACCTCGAATTCACAATAAGTGAAATGCAGAACATGGGTGTATGTACTAAAAATTAACATGTTTCAAGATCAATTTAATAGGCTTTCATTGAAATGCATCATGGAAACAAATCAGTGCTGACTTCAGTTTTTTGACAAACCAGTTATAGCAATCATTGAAAAATTGGTCTCAGTAAAAGATCCTGTCAATGGCTGATTACGGTTAGGTTAGAGTTGATCGTTGAAAGGAAAACTGACATTTGAGAACAGAAAGAGAATCGAACACATTCAGTGGAACGATTGTGTTCCATATTAAAGAAACGAAAATTAGCTGTTCATTGAAATTCATTTCTATCAGTGAAATAATAAAAGTGGATTTAAAAGAAAGAAAGAATTTTGTATTTTATAGAGTAAAAACTACTCATTACCTTCATTTTGGTACCAATTAAAGCCATTGTAGTTTGTTTGTTCGTCTTAAAAATGGGAATGAAAATTTTCAACGATGCATTTCAATGATAGCTATAACTGGGGCCTAAGAGAGAAAAAGGCTATAAGTCAAATTGCACTTTTCAGTGTGTCTATTTACATATTGAGGTGTTGTGATGCCCCCTTTTTAGTATGTGATCCGAAGAACGATTTGGAATTCTTAAAAAACTTTTACTCTTATAGTAAGATAGATTCTAAGATCTCAGGCAACAATTTTTAAGGTAAATAGTTGTCACGGTAGAAAGAAAGAAAGAACGAAAGAAAGAAAGAAAGGAAGAAAGAAAGAAAAATGAGAGCAGAATTTGAATTAGATACCTAATAAAATTGTAAAAATAAACTCCAAAGCTTTGTGACAGAAAAAACTCTGAGGTTTTTTCAATTTTTTGACTTGAAAAGGGATTGGCTTTTCGAAATTGAACTTTCCAAATGGCTGTACAATGAGCACTATCTGACTTCCAATAATATCGTAAAAAATGTAATAGTTGTTAGTGACGTTGCGGAAAGAGGAGTCGCATTGTCTCAAGAATTTAAAATTCAAAAGATGAAAATCAAAAGCAATCAATAATACTTGAAGTCAAGAAGCACGGCAAGAATATTCCGAACGCAAATAAATAATTATCCTTGACAACCCCGAGAGTTGTCAAAAAATAACTGGGTTTTTCGTTTTTCAAAAAATACCCAAGAGCTGTTAATTGCTTTGTTGACAACTAAAAGCAAGAAACAAATAAATCTGTGTTCTGATAAACTTTAAATTTGTTATAAATTAGTTTTGAAAATGAACAAAGGCAATTTTGCGTTGTTAGATACTGAATATTTTATCTGATAAGTACACCAAACATTTAATTTTTCGTTCAAGGTCGGCTAAATGTTTTAAACTTGTGCAATTTATCTTACGTTTAAATGTATATGTTAAAAGAAGCAAGATCATTCACGCGCTCCTGACCCACAGAATTTCGAAGATAGCTTTTTATTCTTCTTATGGTGGGAAATGATCTTTTCGAAATTGTAGTTGTCATGGGTACTGCCAAAAACCGCATGTTCAGAGTTTCGCAACAATTTAATTCTCCGTTTTTAAATTGTAATTTAAAGTCAATTGACAATAAAGCATCGGGCGTATTTTGGATGTTCATATTTGGGCCTTTGAGATAATATTTGCTTCAGTATGGCTGAGTACGTAATTGCAAAACTGCCGCAGTCCTGTAAAAATTGCGTTCATAATTGTAAACAAACAGCATCATCTCTGCATGAGCATGGCAACATTTGTGTTCATAAAAGTAAACTTACAGTCAACATGCGGTAAATTTGACATGTGTTTTTTTTATGTTGCTGAATTTGCAGGGAAATGGCAGAGGATCAAATGTGAGTAACTTTTTTTTTTTTGAAATTAATTTATAATCGTACAAATATTGATTTGTACATCTTTGATAAGAAATTAGTAACTATCCATCCACAGGATTGAATACGAGGCCAAAATCTGGTCCGATGCTGATATCGAACTATTTTGGCAATTATGAACTCATTTTTAACAAAGTATGATGACTGCACACATGCTGTTGTAATTGTGTTAATAAATGTATTCGAAGCATGTTTTAGGCAGGGCAGGGGCAACAAACATTGCAATTACGAACTCAGCCTATGTATATCATCATACAATTTCTAGAGATCTGTTCATTTCTTTTTATAAAATTCTTGGTCAGTGAATAACTGTTTAAAACTATTAACAATTTGTTTGTGTTTCTCAAACCTAGGTAGATAGAAATGATGACCATCGGAAGTCTAGCCCGTTGGCTCAATTAGCGCTGAAGTATGCCATTTGAATACCAAAGCTCACTCAGCCGGACCACCGCACTCATCCGTAACCATATACACAGCTGCGCTGCATGTTCTCCTATTGGCTACAGGGAGCTACCCTGGCTATGGCTTGCCCTTGTCTGCATATCAGAGCATGCATTCGCGATGTATTTATAGTCGGGCCAAATTTGTGTATTTTAGTTCTGGTCTGGATCGGATCTTATTTGAGTACCGTGCATGTTTCCCTGATAGCCAGTAATTCAGCTTTAAAAACACTAACAAAGTCGGGTAGTATAAGCGACCTAAATATATCAAAAAGTCACAGAGAAGATTCCTGACCCAACACTACATTCCATCTTTGAACCATATCGTTAGATAGTTGTATCGAAGTCATTCGTCACGACGAACCTACCATGAAGAAGCAAACACCAATAAGACATATTCTTATATATATGTATCCTATCTTATTTTTGAAGTCAATTTAAACTTGATGACTTTGAGAGAATGTCCAAAAATCCCCATATCAATTTCATCCACAGGTTCACACGAGTTATGGTTTCAAAATGGCGTACTTCAGCATAAATTGGATCGCAGGGCTAGACTACCAGTGGTCACAATTTCTACCTACCTACCTACCTACCGTTATTTTCGGTATTAAAAAAAAAAACGTGGCGGGGGAAAAACTTTAAAATGATATTTACCAAGTTTAAACCAAATCCGCCAATGAGTTTATGATGTAGTCGAACAGTCTGTCTGACAAACAGTCATAATTGCAAGACCCACTTTTTTCGTCGTCCTTATAATCGCAATGTCAAGTCTGATCAAAATCCCGACTAGGTTCCTCCAAAACATATTTATATGTTAATTGAAAGCGCAATGAAATCGTATTCACTATCATTTGTATACAAATATTGGGGCAACATTTTAAACAACCTATTGTTAAGGGCTTAGCATGTTACTAGTTAGAAATTTGCCAAAAATTTATTAATTTACTAGCTCTTCACAAATTTTAATCCTTTTTTATTCGTTTTAACTAGCAAAATATTAAATCCCTTTTACTAAGAGCGGAGCATCTGAACACGTCTAAGCAGTGACAGTTCGTGAAAAAAAAACAAAGGAACCGTTTTGTGATTTTAATTTTAGTAAAATGTAAAGAGATAGTAAGATGTTAAAATCGTTTAAGATTAGCAAACTCTTCCTTTTAACTTAGTAACTTACTTAAATGGCTTTAGTATTTTACTAAATTATTTAAAATTTTGCGCTAATATTTTTTCTTGTTTTTACTTGTTAAAAAAAAACATTTATTTTCAACTACGCTCCTGCTCCTCTCATTCAAGAATTGTTATAGTGATATCAACGTTCTGCCATACATATTATCACAGTTTTGCGTAAGAATCTTCCATTTGAATTCAACTTTCCATCCGCTAATTAGGCATTCAATCATTTCACAAAAGCTTCCAGATGATAATTTTGAGCCTCTTCAATAATAACTCAAGATACTCAATTAAAGTCATTGAACTAAAGATTCTTTCATAGAGCATTTCATCATGAAAGCCATTTTAATAAGAATAACGTTTAAAAAGGGCCACACTCATAACTTTACTAATTAATGGGTTAAATTAACAATCTTAATACCCGTGAAATTCCTCTTTCCAACTAATTGTTAAAATCTCTAAGACCCCTGGGAACCACACACAAAATAAAAAAAAATAGGTTCATCCAATGATTAACAGGTGCAGCTTCTGACCAATTCTTTAATGTTGGTCTCAGTCGAAGATCGAATGTGTTCTAGGCACATTGTACGGTACAAAGTTCGTATTAATTATAGTTGAAATAAAAAGTGTTCTATAAGATAGAAAGTTATTACCCAAAGTGTACCCAAAGAATAATTCTGCCGCTGTTTAGCTCTAAGAATGATTTACTGTACCTATTTGCGTAGTGATTTATAAGACCTTCAGAAATAGGTTAAAGAAAGTTTAGAAATGATGAGTTTTATTCAAATGGAGAACGGTTGTAATCTCTTCTTCTGGACTTTAATTATTGTAACATCAAGTAGTGCCGTGCAATGGAAGGTAATGAGTCAGTTGATAGTTGATTCGAATACGTCAAATGAGGTAAGTTTTGTACTTTTATAATTAAGAGCATTTAAGTTAAACTCTAACTCAATTGAAAGCTTATTGTGACCTCTAGTCCAAATGCGTTTCGCCCAAAAACTTTAACAGCCTTATTTACTAACTAGTTTTAGCGACGGAGTGAAGTTACTTCGACTTTACAACGACTTTAATCCTGAAAAGCTTATTTATAAGCTAAAACTGATTCATAGCAGGTTTATAGGCGTTTTAGTATCTAAATGTCATTTTGACATGACATCGTGTAATTTACAAAAAGGAGTGTATAGAATCGTTTTTCGTTTGTTACTATGTGGTATATGGTATTGGGGACGCAATGTCGTTGGTACATTTTACACTTTATACAATACAATTTATAAATGTACGCAATTTCCAATATGCATACAATTATAATAAAATGAGTAATAATGGAAATAAGTTGGTCTTGCTTACATTTATAATAACTAGAGATTTAGATTGGTGATTTTTTGACAGCATATTTGACATAAGGAAGGCTAAGCTAAAACGGCTAAGAAAATAATTTATAAATAAAGATTTGTTTGACGTGCCGTAAAGTGCTTCGGCTGGGTTTAATTATTCCGAGGTTGAACCGAGTATTAGTGAAATTTATTAAATAAGGCTGTAATAGAATTATTGAAGTCGGTTACATAGTTAATAAATAAATGGGAGGGCAATATTGAGTCTAGCAAAGCGTTCCACATTCGTTTAGTGCGGCTAAAGAAGGAATTTAACAGTATGTCCGAAGTTGGGTCGAAGGGTAAACTGATGGGAACTCCTTGATGCGCGGCTATTACCGTTAAATTGCTTAATATTAATAATATATTATAAGCTTAATATAAGCAAGCAACATACTTAAAACTAGAATAACAATTAAATCTTAGGACTAAATTAAAACTAAAGAGCCAGGTAATAAGAACATAGCAGACTAAGGATTAAGTTAGGAGAGCGCGTAGAAGGGAGGATTTGGAGAGATTAAGATCTCACAAAGGTGAATTAAAGGGACTTGGTGACGTATGGATTTGAAAATTCTTTGGAGCAATGTTTAACGAACCCAAGTGTGGAATCAGCTCTCTTGATAATACTGCTTTTATATTCACAAAAGTTGAGTTGACTGTCACAAATAACACTTAGATCATGAATGGAATTGACATTGGCGATTGGTAGATTATTAATCAGGTATTGACGGTGTTGCAAGGACGTCCGATTACGAGAGTAGGTAATAGCTTGACATTTGATTACATTAAGCTCAAGAAAGTTATGCTGACACCAGAAAAGAAGTAATTAAGGTCTACTTGTAACGATTGAGCACCCCTGTTAAAATTTGTTTTAAAATAACTTTAATATCATTGATAGTTAATAGGAAAATCAGGGGCCTTAGGTGACTTCCTTGCGGTACACCTAAATTTGAACACATAGGGTTAAAAGTGCATGACTGGAAAATTACTTTTTATTGACGATTGTTGAAATAGGACTGTATCCAGGATACAAACAGGGGAGGATGTATCGAATGCTTTGCTGAAATTCGTTGCAATTGCATCTATTTCATGGCCAGATTCCAGAACACAGCAAATTTTGGAAACAAATTCTGTAAGATTTGTTATCATTGATCTGCTTTTTAGAAAGCCATGTTGTTTCGGAGAAAATAGATATTCACAATGAAGAGGCATAGTGTCATGAATTATACTCTCAAAAAGTTTAGTTTAGTTTAGTTATATCATTCTTACATTCTTTTTGTAGAAGCGGGTGATGAACGTGTCCTTACATTGTATAGAAAACACACCACAAGAGATAGGTAATTGCAAAAATAGCTGTGAGTGGTTGGGCAAGTTTAGAGGCACATTTTTCAAGGACTAAAGGATGAATCCCATCGAGCCAGAGGAAAAGTCATCCTTAAGCAAACACATTTTTGTAAACTACTGAAGATAATGATATGTTGTAAATAGAAGACAAGGAAGTTTGACGGCAGTTTCTCTTATAATTGAAGCAGTTTTCAATTTTTCATCTAGATCAGTGTTATTAGAAACAAATTCTTGACTAAAGAAATCAGCAAAAAGGTTCGAAATACCATTTAAATAACCATTAGATTTCTTTTTTGAATTGATAAATTAAAAGAAGTGTTTGGGATTCGAAATAAGATCGGCTTAGGTTTGAATAAGGTGACTGGGAGTGGAGAGATTCACACAAGTTGGAGAAATTATTATGAATAGATACATAATTGAAGAAGTTCTAGACCTCGACCTCAGGTATTTTTCCAAAGTTTATTCCTTTTATTCTTTAGTGAGTGAAGTTCTTTGTTATACCAAAAAGTAGAGGAAGTAACGTTCTTTTGAGGCATAAGTGGAATGGTTTGAGAAAAACAATTTTGGATCTGGGAATAGAAGCTTGATATCTTAATGTCGATATTAGAGTCATTGGAGATAAAATCAAAGTTAATGTTACCATTAAGTTTTTTTAAGTAGGCTTTACGAAAATTGTATGTTCGTGATATGAGAGAGTAAGGTTTGATATTATCAGATTCCAAAGCAAAATTGAGATAAATGGCGGGATCTAAATTATAAAGCCTATAAAGGGTATTCTTACTTTCTATTCGGTATTATGGGCATCAGATGACACAATCAGATCTAATTGTCTATCCAAACAATCTTGAACACCACTCATTTAGGCAAGTTTTGAAGAGAGTAGCCGATCAGTAAAAAGTATTTCTTTTTCGGAGTTGGCATAAGATGAAAAGGAGTAAAATTAATCGTGTGATATTTGTCAAATTAATCGTGGAAGATTTAAGTGACGACGATCGTCTTCAGGGTAACTGAGTTCAACGACATAATCGACTGCAAGTTGATATTCACTTTATATAACAACACAATATGTAAAATTGTAAGGGCAGCGGTTTGATACAGAGACTTTTACGAACAAGTTCCAGGTTGGAAGTATAAGGAATATTTAACAAGGAGGAATGAAGTGCCAAAAAGGCACCACGACTGAAATATTTGAATAGTTCTGTAAGTTAGCCATCAGATCGTGCGGTTTTATTATTTTTGAGCTTTTGTATGGTTCTTCATTGACTAGTAATGGGTTATCATCTTACTCAACTGCCACCTTATCCTCAGGTTGGGTAATTCCAAGACCCTTTTATCCCAATGTTAAAATGATTTGCTTTTTTCTAAAGTTAATTAGATGTGTATGAACGAAAAAAATTTTTTTCCAGGTTTTCGATGAATCGACCTACTATGATGACGGGTACCCTCAGTTGTCTATGCCTTCTACTTCAGTCGAGACAAGTAAGGATTTTTTCCTAAATTTTTAAGAGTTAATTAAGTAAAAAATAAATTTAATTCAGATTTTTCTTCCATCAGTTTATCGCAAAGTAGAAATAATTTTTCCGATAAAACAACACGATACGGTCTTGATATAACCTCACCGCAGATCTTCCAATCGAAAACAATTGCTCAGCTATATGCAGTATTTCCAGGTGTGTATATTTCTATATAATCATCAAATTAATAAAACCGTTTTTGTTTTTTGTTTTTTTATAATTAAGCAGCAGTTAGGATAGGTTTAAAGAGGATTTAAGAGGAAAAACCGATGAACATTGAATTTGAATGCGAGATTATAATAAGTGGGAAATAGCAAGTTTTGTTAAGTATGTATTCCACATACGTCCGGATGAAGAATGAATCCCTTTATTTTACAGTCCGTTCAAAATTAAGTTCAAGCCTAAGCTGATGAGCATTCCTGGTGTGACGTGTTTTGCGTGAAAAATGTTTCAGGGTAGGAATGCAACTGGCTACTTCACAAGAACATTGTTTTTAAAACTGCGATAAAAGAGGGATAGGCAGGAAACATTTCGACGATGTTCGAGACAGTCTATGATTTTACTAATAACGCCTCTACCCACTAATTTAAATGATTTGTTTTAAAGAAGTTTGCGAAGCTTCACCCCAGATGTGAGAGTTATATTCAAGCTAAGGAGGTATACTATATGAATTGTATTATTATATAGTCAAATTGGATGGCGTAAAAAATTTTTTGCAACGATCAACGAAACCCTATTTCTGGTTATCGAAATATAAAATTATCCACAGCTATCCATAGGTGAAAATCAGAAGCTTTTGCAAGGTCTGGTTCTCGAAATATTTCTAACCAAAGTGATTTTACTGAATTTTTGAGAATTTTGAAAAAATCATGGACTAACCACTTGTCTAAAAAAATCACCAAATCTTCAAAGTTCCCCAAACGCATCGAGACATACATCGAATGAAAGGTCCATTCAATTCCTATATGGACATGCAAACGAAAATCTTCTGCGAGGTCTGGTTCTCGAAATATTTCTAACCAAAGGGATTTTACTGAATTTTTGAGAATTTTGAAAAAATCATGGACTAACCACTTGTCTAAAAAAATCACCAAATTTTCAAAGTTCCCCAAACGCATCGAGACATACATCGAATGAAAGGTCTATCCAATTCCTATATGGACATGTAAACGAAAATCTTCTGAGTGGTCTGGTTATCGAAATATGTATGCCGGTCCAAAGTGATTTCATGGATTTTCGAGCCCCAACTACCTAATAATGACTTTGGTTGGCGCGATTTCCGAAACCAAGCCTTGTAAGAGGCTCCCAATTTCATAATTTCTGCTTAAATTTTCCACAACTATCCAGAGGTGAAAACCAGAAGCTTCTGCGGGGTCTGGTTCTCGAAATATTTCTAACCAAAGGGATTTTATTGAATTTTTGAGAATTTTGAAAAAATCATGGACTAACCACTTGTCTAAAAAAATCACCAAATTTTCAAAGTTCCCCAAACGTATCGAGACATACATCGAATGAAAGGTCTATCCAATTCCTATATGGACATGCAAACGAAAATCTTCTGAGTGGTCTGGTTATCGAAATATGCCGGTCCAAAGTGATTTCATGGATTTTCGAGCCCCAACTACCTAATAATGACTTTGGTTGGTGCGATTTCCGAAACCAAGCCTTGTAAGAGGCTCCCGTTTTCATAATTTCTGCTTAAATTTTCCACAACTATCCAGAGGTGAAAACCAGAAGCTTCTGCGAGGTCTGTCTCGAAATATTTCTAACCAAAGGGATTTTACTGAATTTTTGAGACTTTTGAAAAAATCATGGACTAACTACTTGTCTAAAAAAATCACCAAATTTTCAAAGTTCCCCAAACGCATCGAGACATACATCGAATGAAAGGTCTATTGAATTCCTATATGCACATCCAAACGAAAAGCTTCTGAGTGGTCTGGTTTTTGAAATATGCCGGTCCAAAGTGATTTTATGGATTTTCGAGCCCCAACTACCTAATAATGAATTAGGTTGGCGCTATTTCCGAAACCAAGCCTTGTAAGACGCTCCCGTTTTCATAATTTCTGCTTAAATTTTCCACAGCTATCCAGAGGTGAAAACCAGAAGCTTCTGCGAAGTCTGGTTCTCGAAATACTCGTATTTCTAACCAAAGTGATTTTACTGAATTTTTGAGAATTTTGAAAAAATCATGGACTAACCACTTGTCTAAAAAAATCACCAAATTTTCAAAGTTCCCCAAACGTATCGAGACATACATCGAATGAAAGGTCTATCCAATTCCTATATGGACATGCAAACGAAAATCTTCTGAGTGGTCTGGTTATCGAAATATGCCGGTCCAAAGTGATTTCATGGATTTTCGACCCCCAACTACCTAATAATGACTTTGGTTGGCGCGATTTCCGAAACCAAGCCTTGTAAGAGGCTCCCGTTTTCATAATTTCTGCTTAAATTTTTCACAACTATCCAGAGGTGAAAACCAGAAGCTTCTGCGAGGTCTGTCTCGAAATATTTCTAACCAAAGGGATTTTACTGAATTTTTGAGAATTTTGAAAAAATCATGGACTAACCACTTGTCTAAAAAAATCATCAAATTTTCAAAGTTCCCCAAACGCATCGAGACATACATCGAATGAAAGGTCTATCCAATTCCTATATGGACATGCAAACGAAAATCTTCTGAGTGGTCTGGTTATCGAAATATGCCGGTCCAAAGTGATTTCATGGATTTTCGAGCCCCAACTACCTAATAATGACTTTGGTTGGCGCGATTTCCGAAACCAAGCCTTGTAAGAGGCTCCCAATTTCATAATTTCTGCTTAAATTTTCCACAACTATCCAGAGGTGAAAACCAGAAGCTTCTGCGGGGTCTGGTTCTCGAAATATTTCTAACCAAAGGGATTTTATTGAATTTTTGAGAATTTTGAAAAAATCATGGACTAACTACTTGTCTAAAAAAATCACCAAATTTTCAAAGTTCCCCAAACGCATCGAGACATACATCGAATGAAAGGTCTATTGAATTCCTATATGCACATCCAAACGAAAAGCTTCTGAGTGGTCTGGATTTTGAAATATGCCGGTCCAAAGTGATTTTATGGATTTTCGAGCCCCAACTACCTAATAATGAATTAGGTTGGCGCTATTTCCGAAACCAAGCCTTGTAAGACGCTCCCGTTTTCATAATTTCTGCTTAAATTTTCCACAGCTATCCAGAGGTGAAAACCAGAAGCTTCTGCGAAGTCTGGTTCTCGAAATACTCGTATTTCTAACCAAAGTGATTTTACTGAATTTTTGAGAATTTTGAAAAAATCATGGACTAACCACTTGTCTAAAAAAATCACCAAATTTTCAAAGTTCCCCAAACGTATCGAGACATACATCGAATGAAAGGTCTATCCAATTCCTATATGGACATGCAAACGAAAATCTTCTGAGTGGTCTGGTTATCGAAATATGCCGGTCCAAAGTGATTTCATGGATTTTCGAGCCCCAACTACCTAATAATGACTTTGGTTGGCGCGATTTCCGAAACCAAGCCTTGTAAGAGGCTCCCGTTTTCATAATTTCTGCTTAAATTTTCCACAGCTATCCAGAGGTGAAAACCAGAAGCTTCTGCGAAGTCTGGTTCTCGAAATACTCGTATTTCTAACCAAAGTGATTTTACTGAATTTTTGAGAATTTTGAAAAAATCATGGACTAACCACTTGTCTAAAAAAATCACCAAATTTTCAAAGTTCCCCAAACGTATCGAGACATACATCGAATGAAAGGTCTATCCAATTCCTATATGGACATGCAAACGAAAATCTTCTGAGTGGTCTGGTTATCGAAATATGCCGGTCCAAAGTGATTTCATGGATTTTCGAGCCCCAACTACCTAATAATGACTTTGGTTGGCGCGATTTCCGAAACCAAGCCTTGTAAGAGGCTCCCGTTTTCGTAATTTCTGCTTAAATTTTTCACAGCTATCCAGAGGTGAAAACCAGAAGCTTCTGCGAGGTCTGGTTCTCGAAATATTTCTAACCAAAGTGATTTTACTGAATTTTTGAGAATTTTGAAAAAATCACTTGTCTACAAAAATCACCAAATTTTCAAAGTTCCCCAAACGCATCGAAACATACATCGAATGAAAGGTCCATTCAATTCCTATATGCACATCCAAACGAAAAGCTTCTGAGTGGTCTGGTTATCGAAATATGCCGGTCCAAATTGATTTTATGGATTTTCGAGCCCCAACTACCTAAAAATGACTTTGGTTGGCGCGATTTCCAAACCCAAGCCTTGTAAGAGGCTCCCGTTTTCATAATTTCTGCTTAAATTTTACACAACTATCCAGAGGTGAAAACCAGAAGCTTTTGCGAGGTCTGGTTCTCGAAATATTTCTAACCAAAGTGATTTTACTGAATTTTTGAGAATTTTGAAAAAATCATGGACTAACCACTTGTGTTAAAAAAATCACCAAATTTTCAAAGTTCCCCAAACGCATCGAGACACACATCGAAAGATAGGTCTATTCAATTCCTATATGCACATCCAAACGAAAAGCTTCTGAGTGGTCTGGTTATCGAAATATGCCGGTCCAAATTGATTTTATGGATTTTCGAGCCCCAACTACCTAAAAATGACTTTGGTTGGCGCGATTTCCAAACCCAAGCCTTGTAAGAGGCTCCCGTTTTCATAATTTCTGCTTAAATTTTCCACAACTATCCAGAGGTGAAAACCAGAAGCTTTTGCGAGGTCTGGTTCTCGAAATATTTCTAACCAAAGTGATTTTACTGAATTTTTGAGAATTTTGAAAAAATCATGGACTAACCACTTGTCTAAAAAAATCACCAAATTTTCAAAGTTCCCCAAACGCATCGAGACATACATCGAATGAAAGGTCCATTCAATTCCTATATGGACATGCAAACGAAAATCTTCTGAGTGGTCTGGTTATCGAAATATGCCGGTCCAAAGTGATTTTATGGATTTTTGGTTGGCGCGATTTCCGAAACCAAGCCTTGTAAGAGGCTCCCGTTTTCGTAATTTCTGCTTAAATTTTTTACAGCTATCCAGAGGTGAAAACCAGAAGCTTCTGCGAGGTCTGGTTCTCGAAATATTTCTAACCAAAGTGATTTTACTGAATTTTTGAGAATTTATCTAAAAAAATCACCAAATTTTCAAAGTTCCCCAAACGCATCGAGACATACATCGAATGAAAGGTCCATTCAATTCCTATATGGACATGCAAACGAAAATCTTCTGAGTGGTCTGGTTTTCGAAATATGCCGTTCCAAAGTGATTTTATGGATTTTCGAGCCCCAACTACCTAATAATGACTTTGGTTGGCGGGATTTCCGAAACCAAGCCTTGTAAGAGGCTCCCGTTTTCGTAATTTCTGCTTAAATTTTTCACAGCTATCCAGAGGTGAAAACCAGAAGCTTCTGCGAAGTCTGGTTCTCGAAATATTTCTAAACAAAGTGATTTTACTGAATTTTTGAGAATTTTGAAAAAATCACTTGTCTACAAAAATCACCAAATTTTCAAAGTTCCCCAAACGCATCGAGACATACATCGAATGAAAGGTCCATTCAATTCCTATATGGACATGCAAACGAAAATCTTCTGAGTGGTCTGGTTATCGAAATATGCCGGTCCAAAGTGATTTCATGGATTTTCGAGCCCCAACTACCTAATAATGACTTTGGTTGGCGCGATTTCCGAAACCAAGCCTTGTAAGAGGCTCCCGTTTTCATAATTTCCGGTTAAATTTTCCACAGCTATCCAGAGGTGAAAACCAGAAGCTTCTGCGAGGTCTGGTTCTCGAAATATTTTTAACCAAAGTGATTTTACTGAATTTTTGAGAATTTTGAAAAAATCATGGACTAACCACTTGTCTAAAAAAATCACCAAATTTTCAAAGTTCCCTAAACGCATCGAGACACACATCGAAAGATAGGTCTATTCAATTCCTATATGCACATCCAAACGAAAAGCTTCTGAGTGGTCTGGTTATCGAAATATGCCGGTCCAAATTGATTTTATGGATTTTCGAGCCCCAACTACCTAAAAATGACTTTGGTTGGCGCGATTTCCAAACCCAAGCCTTGTAAGAGGCTCCCGTTTTCATAATTTCTGCTTAAATTTTCCACAACTATCCAGAGGTGAAAACCAGAAGCTTTTGCGAGGTCTGGTTCTCGAAATATTTCTAACCAAAGTGATTTTACTGAATTTTTGAGAATTTTGAAAAAATCATGGACTAACCACTTGTCTAAAAAAATCACCAAATTTTCAAAGTTCCCCAAACGCATCGAGACACACATCGAAAGATAGGTCTATTCAATTCCTATATGCACATCCAAACGAAAATCTTCTGAGTGGTCTGGTTATCGAAATATGCCGGTCCAAAGTGATTTTATGGATTTTCGAGCCCCAACTACCTAATAATGAATTAGGTTGGCGCTATTTCCGAAACCAAGCCTTGTAAGACGCTCCCGTTTTCATAATTTCTGCTTAAATTTTCCACAGCTATCCAGAGGTGAAAACCAGAAGCTTCTGCGAAGTCTGGTTCTCGAAATACTCGTATTTCTAACCAAAGTGATTTTACTGAATTTTTGAGAATTTTGAAAAAATCATGGACTAACCACTTGTCTAAAAAAATCACCAAATTTTCAAAGTTCCCCAAACGTATCGAGACATACATCGAATGAAAGGTCTATCCAATTCCTATATGGACATGCAAACGAAAATCTTCTGAGTGGTCTGGTTATCGAAATATGCCGGTCCAAAGTGATTTCATGGATTTTCGAGCCCCAACTACCTAATAATGACTTTGGTTGGCGCGATTTCCGAAACCAAGCCTTGTAAGAGGCTCCCGTTTTCATAATTTCTGCTTAAATTTTCCACAACTATCCAGAGGTGAAAACCAGAAGCTTCTGCGAAGTCTGGTTCTCGAAATATTTCTAAACAAAGTGATTTTACTGAATTTTTGAGAATTTTGAAAAAATCACTTGTCTACAAAAATCACCAAATTTTCAAAGTTCCCCAAACGCATCGAGACATACATCGAATGAAAGGTCCATTCAATTCCTATATGGACATGCAAACGAAAATCTTCTGAGTGGTCTGGTTATCGAAATATGCCGGTCCAAAGTGATTTCATGGATTTTCGAGCCCCAACTACCTAATAATGACTTTTGTTGGCGCGATTTCCGAAACCAAGCCTTGTAAGAGGCTCCCGTTTTCATAATTTCCGGTTAAATTTTCCACAGCTATCCAGAGGTGAAAACCAGAAGCTTCTGCGAGGTCTGGTTCTCGAAATATTTTTAACCAAAGTGATTTTACTGAATTTTTGAGAATTTTGAAAAAATCATGGACTAACCACTTGTCCAAAAAAATCACCAAATTTTCAAAGTTCCCTAAACGCATCGAGACACACATCGAAAGATAGGTCTATTCAATTCCTATATGCACATCCAAACGAAAAGCTTCTGAGTGGTCTGGTTATCGAAATATGCCGGTCCAAATTGATTTTATGGATTTTCGAGCCCCAACTACCTAAAAATGACTTTGGTTGGCGCGATTTCCAAACCCAAGCCTTGTAAGAGGCTCCCGTTTTCATAATTTCTGCTTAAATTTTCCACAACTATCCAGAGGTGAAAACCAGAAGCTTTTGCGAGGTCTGGTTCTCGAAATATTTCTAACCAAAGTGATTTTACTGAATTTTTGAGAATTTTGAAAAAATCATGGACTAACCACTTGTCTAAAAAAATCACCAAATTTTCAAAGTTCCCCAAACGCATCGAGGCACACATCGAAAGATAGGTCTATTCAATTCCTATATGCACATCCAAACGAAAATCTTCTGAGTGGTCTGGTTATCGAAATATGCCGGTCCAAAGTGATTTTATGGATTTTCGAGCCCCAACTACCTAATAATGAATTAGGTTGGCGCTATTTCCGAAACCAAGCCTTGTAAGACGCTCCCGTTTTCATAATTTCTGCTTAAATTTTCCACAGCTATCCAGAGGTGAAAACCAGAAGCTTCTGCGAAGTCTGGTTCTCGAAATACTCGTATTTCTAACCAAAGTGATTTTACTGAATTTTTGAGAATTTTGAAAAAATCATGGACTAACCACTTGTCTAAAAAAATCACCAAATTTTCAAAGTTCCCCAAACGTATCGAGACATACATCGAATGAAAGGTCTATTCAATTCCTATATGGACATGCAAACGAAAATCTTCTGAGTGGTCTGGTTATCGAAATATGCCGGTCCAAAGTGATTTCATGGATTTTCGAGCCCCAACTACCTAATAATGACTTTGGTTGGCGCGATTTCCGAAACCAAGCCTTGTAAGAGGCTCCCGTTTTCATAATTTCTGCTTAAATTTTCCACAACTATCCAGAGGTGAAAACCAGAAGCTTCTGCGAAGTCTGGTTCTCGAAATACTCGTATTTCTAACCAAAGTGATTTTACTGAATTTTTGAGAATTTTGAAAAAATCATGGACTAACCACTTGTCTAAAAAAATCACCAAATTTTCAAAGTTCCCCAAACGCATCGAGACATACATCGAATGAAAGGTCCATCCAATTCCTATATGGACATGCAAACGAAAATCTTCTGAGTGGTCTGGTTTTCGAAATATGCCGTTCCAAAGTGATTTTATGGATTTTCGAGCCCCAACTACCTAATAATGACTTTGGTTGGCGCGATTTCCGAAACCAAGCCTTGTAAGAGGCTCCCGTTTTCGTAATTTCTGCTTAAATTTTTCACAGCTATCCAGAGGTGAAAACCAGAAGCTTCTGCGAGGTCTGGTTCTCGAAATATTTCTAACCAAATTGATTTTACTGAATTTTTGAGAATTTTGAAAAAATCACTTGTCTACAAAAATCACCAAATTTTCAAAGTTCCCCAAACGCATCGAGACATACATCGAATGAAAGGTCCATTCAATTCCTATATGGACATGCAAACGAAAATCTTCTGAGTGGTCTGGTTATCGAAATATGCCGGTCCAAAGTGATTTCATGGATTTTCGAGCCCCAACTACCTAATAATGACTTTGGTTGGCGCGATTTCCGAAACCAAGCCTTGTAAGAGGCTCCCGTTTTCATAATTTCTGCTTAAATTTTCCACAACTATCCAGAGGTGAAAACCAGAAGCTTCTGCGAAGTCTGGTTCTCGAAATACTCGTATTTCTAACCAAAGTGATTTTACTGAATTTTTGAGAATTTTGAAAAAATCATGGACTAACCACTTGTCTAAAAAAATCACCAAATTTTCAAAGTTCCCCAAACGCATCGAGACATACATCGAATGAAAGGTCCATCCAATTCCTATATGGACATGCAAACGAAAATCTTCTGAGTGGTCTGGTTTTCGAAATATGCCGTTCCAAAGTGATTTTATGGATTTTCGAGCCCCAACTACCTAATAATGACTTTGGTTGGCGCGATTTCCGAAACCAAGCGTTGTAAGAGGCTCCCGTTTTCGTAATTTCTGCTTAAATTTTTCACAGCTATCCAGAGGTGAAAACCAGAAGCTTCTGCGAGGTCTGGTTCTCGAAATACTCGTATTTCTAACCAAAGTGATTTTACTGAATTTTTGAGAATTTTGAAAAAATCACTTGTCTACAAAAATCACCAAATTTTCAAAGTTCCCCAAACGCATCGAGACATACATCGAATGAAAGGTCTATTGAATTCCTATATGCACATCCAAACGAAAAGCTTCTGAGTGGTCTGGTTTTTGAAATATGCCGGTCCAAAGTGATTTTATGGATTTTCGAGCCCCAACTACCTAATAATGAATTAGGTTGGCGCTATTTCCGAAACCAAGCCTTGTAAGACGCTCCCGTTTTCATAATTTCTGCTTAAATTTTCCACAGCTATCCAGAGGTGAAAACCAGAAGCTTCTGCGAAGTCTGGTTCTCGAAATACTCGTATTTCTAACCAAAGTGATTTTACTGAATTTTTGAGAATTTTGAAAAAATCATGGACTAACCACTTGTCTAAAAAAATCACCAAATTTTCAAAGTTCCCCAAACGTATCGAGACATACATCGAATGAAAGGTCTATCCAATTCCTATATGGACATGCAAACGAAAATCTTCTGAGTGGTCTGGTTTTCGAAATATGCCGTTCCAAAGTGATTTTATGGATTTTCGAGCCCCAACTACCTAATAATGACTTTGGTTGGCGCGATTTCCGAAACCAAGCCTTGTAAGAGGCTCCCGTTTTCATAATTTCTGCTTAAATTTTCCACAACTATCCAGAGGTGAAAACCAGAAGCTTCTGCGAGGTCTGGTTCTCGAAATATTTCTAACCAAAGTGATTTTACTGAAATTTTGAGAATTTTGAAAAAATCATGGACTAACCACTTGTCTAAAAAAATCATCAAATTTTCAAAGTTCCCCAAATGCATCGAGACATACATCGAATGAAAGGTCCATTCAATTCCTATATGGACATGCAAACGAAAATCTTCTGAGTGGTCTGGTTATCGAAATATGCCGGTCCAAAGTTATTTTATGGATTTTCGAGCCCCAACTACCTAATAATGACTTTGGTTGGCGCGATTTCCGAAACCAAGCCTTGTAAGAGGCTCCCGTTTTCGTAATTTCTGCTTAAATTTTTCACAGCTATCCAGAGGTGAAAACCAGAAGCTTCTGCGAGGTCTGGTTCTCGAAATATTTCTAACCAAAGTGATTTTACTGAATTTTTGAGAATTTATCTAAAAAAATCACCAAATTTTCAAAGTTCCCCAAACGCATCGAGACATACATCGAATGAAAGGTCCATCCAATTCCTATATGGACATGCAAACGAAAATCTTCTGAGTGGTCTGGTTATCGAAATATGCCGGTCCAAAGTGATTTCATGGATTTTCGAGCCCCAACTACCTAATAATGACTTTTGTTGGCGCGATTTCCGAAACCAAGCCTTGTAAGAGGCTCCCGTTTTCATAATTTCCGGTTAAATTTTCCACAGCTATCCAGAGGTGAAAACCAGAAGCTTCTGCGAGGTCTGGTTCTCGAAATATTTTTAACCAAAGTGATTTTACTGAATTTTTGAGAATTTTGAAAAAATCATGGACTAACCACTTGTCTAAAAAAATCACCAAATTTTCAAAGTTCCCCAAACGCATCGAGACATACATCGAATGAAAGGTCCATTCAATTCCTATATGGACATGCAAACGAAAATCTTCTGAGTGGTCTGGTTATCGAAATATGCCGGTCCAAAGTGATTTTATGGATTTTTGGTTGGCGCGATTTCCGAAACCAAGCCTTGTAAGAGGCTCCCGTTTTCATAATTTCTGCTTAAATTTTCCACAACTATCCAAAGGTGAAAACCAGAAGCTTCTGCGAGGTCTAGTTCTCGAAATATTTCTAACCAAAGTGATTTTACTGAAATTTTGAGAATTTTGAAAAAATCATGGACTAACCACTTGTCTAAAAAAATCATCAAATTTTCAAAGTTCCCCAAATGCATCGAGACATACATCGAATGAAAGGTCCATTCAATTCCTATATGGACATGCAAACGAAAATCTTCTGAGTGGTCTGGTTATCGAAATATGCCGGTCCAAAGTTATTTTATGGATTTTCGAGCCCCAACTACCTAATAATGACTTTGGTTGGCACGATTTCCGAAACCAGGCCACGGGCAAAAAAAAAATTCCAACATTAATGATTAAAATTCTAATCTTTGTTGGATATAGTTCACATTGGATTTTTGTCAAAAAATTCATGTAAGATGAACTGAACTTAACAAAAATTGCGTATTGACAAGGTCCTCACAAGTCAACTGATGAGTCCATGTGAGATCACCCGGACGAAACGCCAATTTTTGTGGACTAAAGGCCAAAAAAAGCTAATTTGAATCAATAAATCCAATTAGCCATCTATCTAATTATTATCTATCTTTCTATATTGGAACAAGACACCCTTTATTTACTGAGCAAGCTATTGAGAATTTTGTCTCTTTTCGTTTTTTGTTAACATATGAATTTATAAATTAAACTAACTGAAGAATTATTTTTCATCAGGTACTGTTTGGTGTGGAGTTGGAAATTTAGCTGGTGGCTATCAGGTTTTGGGATATTTTGCCCAAACTGACAGCTGCTGTCGAACGCATGATAAGTGCCGCTTAGCCATACCACCTGGATCCAATAAATTTGGTCTACAAAATACCGGCTATTTTACCCGATCGCATTGTTCTTGTGATGAAAATTTTTACTATTGCCTTAAGAGAGCTAATTCGGTTATTGCCAACAAAATTGGATATACTTATTTCAATTTACTGAGACCTCAATGTTTTCGAAAGGACTATCCAATTATAGCATGTTGGAGATGGTAATTGTATTTCTGGTGTGTTAAAGCTTAGATAATCAATTTGTTTTTATTTTTTTAAAGGTTCCATAAGCGATGCAATGTCTATATGCTGAACTCAAACGATCGGAGAGAATGGCAGTGGTTTGATAATAGAGAATTTTAAACATGCAGTATAAGCACTTACTTGCATACATTTCAAGTAACATAGTTCAGTTTCAAAACAATATTCAAATGAAAGTTATAAATAATAATTATTATCAAGTAAAATTTTCATTTTTTTTAATTGTAATTAATCATTTTTAGTCAAAAATAATTTATAATAGAATTCCTTCCAATTATTCTTGATAAATTCTTAATGATATTTACAAACAAAATAGACTACATTGTAGTTACTATAAATAATGTAGATCTAAGTAAACTAAATCTTTAGAAAGAAATAAAGTCCCGCAAGGTTCTGTAATTGGTCCACTATTTTTCTTTATATTCGTTAATTTTCATATCTATCTTAAATTTATTTAAACAAAACCAAAATTCTTACATGTCAGAGCATAGTAAAGAAAATAGTATGAATTGGATGGAAAGAGAAAGGAAACTTTTCAATGTATACATTGCGGTTCACAGGATTCAAGTAAGAATAGAATGAAATAAAATTAAGGTATTAATGATCCAGAATTCTGAATGAATTCTATGATGTTCTATAGAGGGCTTCCGAAAACTTGACAACTATTGCATATTTTCTTGCAAATTTATAAAAATTGTCAAATTTGAGAATTATCAAGTTGTCATTTTAAAAATTGGCACCTTTCACCCCTTCGGGTAGGGGGAAAGAATATACCCGAGGTAGGAATGCCTGTCGTAAGAGGCGACTAAAATCCAAACTCCGTATACTGAGAAAGACGTATACAAAATATGGAATGAGTAAAACAAATAGATATAGTACCCCAGGTGGCAATTCAGATTTCCTGAAAAATCCACCCTCTTCGGAGGTCGGCTCTACGGATTCTGGGGAGAGCCAATTATTCCAAAACTTGATAAATCCTTTTTCAAGAAAACCAATGGTAGCTCGATCACCACCATCAACATCGAGTGCTTCCGGGAAAAAGAGTCCGCCCAAAGCGCCGGAGCGTGAAAAAGAAGACTCGGAGAAAATAGAATGTCTTGAAAAAGACAATAACGAACTTCGTCAAAGACTCGACGAAACTTTGAAACTCTATCAAGAGCTGAAAGAAGAAATACATTTTCTACGAAATAACAGCGATGCCGTAAAGAAAGCACAGAAAGAAATTGAGCTTCTTCGGAAAGAAAATGAAGAGTTGAAAAAAACTCAAAGACAAAACGATTCGAAAACAACTCCACAGCAGCTGGGTGTTTGCGAATATAAAACAGACGAAGAAGAGCTAGAAAGAGAAACGTCTTCAAAAAGACCTAGCAAAAAACGTAAAGCATTCTCCTCGCCAGAGGGAACCTCGTCTTCCGAAATAATAAAAGTAAATGTACCAAAAGATACGAATAAGAAAGAAAAAACTACTAAAATAAGACCACCGCCACCGATTAATGTCATCGGGATTGCGGAATACAATAAGCTTAAAATAATCCTTGAGGCGTTAACCCCAGCGAATTTTAAAGTTATCTCGCTTAATAACAACAAGTGGAAAGTTTGTGTAAAAGACTCCGATAGCTATCGTCTGCTTTCGCGAAGACTTAACGAAGCAAATGTAGAATGGTATACCTACGAAAACAAATCAGAAAGACCTTTACGAGTCGTTGCAAGAGGCTTACATTCCTCATGTCAAAAAAACGATGTAATCCGTGATCTTAAAGAAAAAAATTACAAGATCTTAAATGCTGAGAACATCGTAAAAAAAGAAAAACAACAAAAAGATAGAGAAACTGTCGTGGTAAAGCGTGGTCTCCCACTATTTATACTCACGTTCGATAAGACAGAAAAACTAGAGGAAATCTACAGAATTAAAACAATACTGAACCTCGTTGTTAAGATCGAACCTCTGAAAAGCCGTACAAAGCAAGTGCCTCAGTGTAAACGCTGTCAAGGTTTCAACCACACGCAAAGCTATTGTAAAAAAGAACCTAGGTGTGTAAAATGCGCGGGAAAACATTTAACTGCTGACTGCACTGGAAATAGCAAAAGTCCAGCGAAGTGCATAAACTGCAATGGAAGTCACCCGGCAAGCTATAGAGGCTGTGAAGTAGTTAAAGAGCTACAAAAACGCCGAGAAAAAATTCATATGGAAAGAAAACCAAAGAAACAAATAAAAAGCCCAATATCTAAGACTCCTAAAAGAATAAATACACTAAGAGTCGGCATCGGCAAAGAAAATCAAACCCCATCAACGTCAAAGACATCTCCAAAGAAACGTACTGTTAAGTCATACGCCGAAATGGCAGCTGCACAGACATCTCCAAAGAAACGTAGTGTAAACACAAATGCCAGAATGGCGGCTGCACCCGTAATAAATCAACCTGACTCTGACGCACTATCTCAATGCTTGGCTTTAATTTTGTCAAAATTTGAAGATCAGGTCAAAATCAATAGAACTATTTCTGATAGGTTAGCAAAAATCGAAGATTTTATTCGACCCAAACGTTTTAAAAAAAAATCATGATGGAAAACCTTAAAATTATTACGTGGAATGCCAACGGATTAAGGCAAAGACTTGAAGAACTAGAAATGGTCATACGGGAACAAGATATCGACATTTGTCTAATATCAGAAACCCACGTTAAAAAAGAATTAAATTTCAATATAAACGGTTATCTAGATTACCATGCAATTCATCCGTCGAACAAAGCAAGAGGCGGAGCATCATTATACATAAAAGAATGTATCAAACACTCGATAGGCCTTAAGCTTGAACTTGAACCGATGCAGCTTATAAGTGTGCAGGTTAAAACTAAACATGATACATTGAATTTCACATCTATATACTGCCCTCCACGGTACAGAATTGATAAAAATGATTTTTCAAACTTGCTAAAATCACTTAGACCATCTTTAATAATCGGTGGCGATTTTAATGCAAAACACACGTTTTGGGGTTCTAGATGCATTTCTCAAAAGGGCCGAGCGTTATATGAAGCCGGTATGGAGAATAATTGTGATTTTCATTCTAGTGGGAAACCAACTTATTGGCCGACAGATACCTCGAAAATACCTGACCTGATTGATTTCTTTATAGTCAGGGGAATACCGTCAAATCGAATAAAAATAACGGAATGCTTTGATCTTTTCTCTGACCACTCTCCCGTTATTCTCACTATGAGCGAAAGTATTGTTAAAATTGAAACACCACCTAGGTTAACAAACGGTAAAACTAACTGGGAAGGTTTTAAGAAAGATATTGAAGATAATGTTGAATTAAGGGTATCACTACAAACACCTCTTGAGCTTGAAGAAGCGGTAGATAATTTTGTGCATATTGTTCAAAAAGCCGCATGGAACAATACTCCTTACCAAAGACAAATGTCAGGCTATAGAGAAGCTAAATATCCCCAAGAGATAAAAGAGGTACTTAAAGACAAGCGAAAAGCGCGCAAAAAATGGCAACAAACTCGTGCTCCCCAACACAAAGCTAATTTAAATCACCTCAGTAATTTGCTTAAAAAGATGATATCAGATTTTAAAAACCGCGAAGCTGGAAATTACCTTGAAAACTTGACGGCAGGTAAAGAATCTAATTATTCTCTATGGAAAGCGATAAAAGCTACGAAAAAACCAAAGCTTCCAGCACCCCCGATTATGAAAGACCAAAATGAATGGGCAAGAAGCGATAAAGAGAAAGCAAACGTTTTCGCTGATTACCTAGAGGAAACATTTAAGCCGTTCAATGGGCAAGCATTGAATGATGATATAAGTGTGAATATACATAAATTCAAATGAAAGCTCCATCACAAGAAATGTTACGCTTGCCGAATTAAGCAAAGAAATTAAGAAACTGAAGTCAAAAAAAGCACCAGGATACGACTTAATTACTGCGGAAATTCTTAAAATGCTCCCACGGAAAGGTTTAGTAAACCTCCTTTACATAATGAACGCCACTCTAAGGCTAGAATATGTTCCAAATCAATGGAAAGTCGCAGAAGTAATAATGGTCTTAAAACCTGGCAAACCATCACATGAAAAGAAATCGTACAGGCCCATTTCACTTCTTCCTGTAGTGTCGAAGGTCTTTGAGAGAATATTTCTTCAGCGTCTTCAGCCCATAATAGAAGAAAAGGGTCTTATACCTGAACACCAGTTCGGTTTTAGAAGTAAGCACTCGACGATTGATCAAGTGCATAGAATCACCGATGTCATCGAGAAAGCCTTTGAAGAAAATAAAATTTGTTCAGCGGTCTTTTTAGATGTGTCTCAAGCTTTTGACAAAGTGTGGCACGAAGGCCTCAAATTCAAATTGAGACAAGTCCTATCTGAAGGACTATACAACATTCTTAGAGAATATCTAGAGAAAAGAATTTTCCGCGTTAGGCACGGAAATGATTATTCAGATTTTAAAGAAATAGTGGCTGGGGTACCACAAGGTAGTGTTCTAGGTCCCATTTTATACCTTTTATTTACACGCGACATACCCCAAACAGACAATACAATTGTAGCTACTTTTGCAGACGATACCGCAATACTTGCAGTAGGCAAAACGGCTAACGAATCGACATGTAAATTGCAAAATGCTCTTAACAATGTCAATGAATGGACAAACAAATGGCGAATAGCGCTTAACGAATTTAAGTCAGTCCACGTGGACTTTACTTATAAGAAAATTAATAGATTACCAGTCTTTATTAATACAACTCAAGTTCCATTTGCAAATGAGGCAAAATATCTCGGGATGACTCTTGACGCGAAATTAAAATGGAAGTCACATGTTAAAAATAAATGTGATCAATTAAATATTAAACTAAGGGAAATGTACTGGTTACTCGGACGACATTCTAAACTTAGTATCGAAAACAAATTATTAGTTTACAAACAGGTACTTAAGCCTGTCTGGACATATGGTATTCAACTCTGGGGTTGTACCCACGATACAAATCTAAATAGTCTACAAACTTTTGAAAACAAATTATTAAGGTCCTTTGTAAATGCGCCGTGGTATATTAGAAACGAAGATCTTCACAGGGATCTTGGAATCCCCACGGTTCGCGAAGAAATAAAAACTTTTTCGCAAAGGCATAGAAAGCGTTTAGTTGAACATACCAATAGAACAATCTTAGAAATTCTTGACGAGACAAATTTAGTACGACGTTTGAGAAGGACCAAACCTTCCGATCTAGTACGGTGGAATTATTGTACTGTATTATGTATATTTAAATCATCGCTTAAAATAGAAAGAAGCTATTCAACTAGCTTATAATTAAACCAGTAGGAACTTTCACCGGAAAGTTGCCTACAACACGTTACTTAACTTCGAGAAAGATAAATTGCTAGATAAGTTCCATATGAACTTAGTTGCAATCGGGAGGAGGAGGTGGTTTTAGTGCGGTCGGCCTGATTAACGGTCTGCTTGCATAGAGTCTTACCTTCCGTAAGGCTTTATGGGGGCAGAGTTGTTGGTCGGGAGAGTCCCACATATCTATGAGCGCGCGTTTTTCGGTCCTCATAGAATCTTTTGAAGATTTCAACACCTACCCACGGGAAAAAAAAAAAAAAAAAAAAAAAAAAAAAACCTTTCACCTGGTGCTATTGTCAATTTACATAAATATAAAAAAAATCTGAGTGCGGACTCACGGTTAACGTGTGTAAACATTAAAGTCCATCCAATAGTCGAATTTTTATTATCAAACGTACCCAATAAACATACATATATAATAATTCAATCAACAACATTGTTTGAAAACCTTTTCTGGGCATTTAATTTTAGAATTTAATTTTTGTTTTTATATGAACTTTGACAGAATTTTGAACTCAAATTCACAGAAATGCACAGAAAATAACAGTTTCAAAGCAAAGGAATAAACATACACACAGTCACAAAAGTAAGTATACAGCAGGAAACAAAATGTTAAGCAGAGAGAAAAAAATTGAATAACCATACATATGTTATGAAACATTTGGCGTATATTTTTTAGAAAATTTTATTCTCTTTTCATTTATCAAAACATTTTTTTTTAAATGGCTTAGATATTAACTTAAAACTAAAACTCTCTCAGAATTTTGATCACAAAAGTAAGTATACACTAATAGAAATTACAACACTTTTAACTTAATATTAGAATTTAGTTACTTGTTGGGTAATCTTTTGATTTAATTACGGTGTTTATTCTCCATGGCATCGACGAAACAAGTTTTTGTGTAATACTTAGGGTTATTTTGTTCCATTCTTTTTGAAGAATCCTTTTAATCTCTACTTTTGATTTTATCTCATGTTTGCGTATTTGACGCTCCAGATGATCCCATAAATGCTCAATAACATTTAAATCTGGCGAATGAGGAGTTGTTTTGACTTGTCTTCGCACATTATATAGCAGCCATTCTCTCACGATTTGCGGGGATGTTTTAGGGTCATTATCTTGTTAAAAGATGAATGACCTCTCACAACCTAGTTTTTGTGCACTTTGATGAATATTATTTTTTAAGATGTCGAGGTAACGAAAACGATCTATCGTACTCTCAATAAAAACCAGGTTACTCACTCTAGATGCCGCCAAGCACCCCCAAACCATAACCGAACCACCACCATGTTTAACAGTTCCAGTCAGGTGGTTAGGATCTAACGCCGTATTAGGTTTTCTTCACACTTTTGCACGTCCATCAGAGCCATGGATGTTGAATTTGCTCTCGTCAGAAAATATAACGGTATTCCAGAAAGCCAAATCGGTCTGAATATGACTTCTGGCAAATTCAATCCGCTTTTGGCGATTGAACTTGCTAATGAATGGTTTTTTCCTTATAGCACAGCCCTTATACCCGGACTTCGTGAACGATGCCGCGTATGGTTTGGGTACCTCATGACTTACCTGTCTCTTCTTCTATCTCGTCCTGCAGTTTTGGTGCGCTTATTTTCGCATTTTTCTTTACTTTGCGAATTATTAGTCGCTTCTCATGTTCAGAGAACGTTCGCGGGCGGCTACATTGCACATTGTTTCTGTTATTCCAATATTTTTTGGACGGTTGCTGGGCTCCTATCAACTAGTAGATACAGCTACTTACCGAATCCACTTTCCTTCACTTGAGTATCTACTTAACTAACTATTAATTTTTGTAAGTCCAAGGAGAGCTCTTTTCCACGTGGTGCCATTTCTAATTTTAAAAGGAATAATTTGAACTGAAATAGGCTAGTCTAGTAGTTTTGCCTTACCTTTTTAATAAAAAACAAAAAATCGACTCAAACGTTTTTATTGATGCAACATCACATAAGAAAAACTGTCTGTATACTAACTTTTGTAACCTATTTTTTTTACCCGTGATTACAAATAATGAGATAGCAAAGAAGTGGATACAAATTGTACCGTTATTTTGCTTAACAGCAGTAATGTGTATGACAAGACACTTATGCCATATGCAGAGAATAGATATGGATTTGATATTAACGGTATTTTTTCGTCTATTTACGTATTAGCTTGGTTGTTTACTTACTTTTGTGACTGTGTGTATTTATTTCAAAAGTTAAATATTGTTAGAAAAAGAACGCATCACCAGACTCCGCTACGTAACGTAAAGTTTGTTAGACTTATGTTTAAATAGGGATATTTAGGCCTATTCAGCGAGATCTTTTATTCTTCTATTCTGTTATGAATTTCCATACAAAAGTTTGAGCTGTCAACAAATCTTTTATGAATTATAATTTTGGTATTCGGCATGCTAAAATCTGTTATAAAATCTGTTAAAAATCATATTAGAATAAAAGACAAACTTCTGTGACTTTTATCATAAAAGATTTCAATAAGTACACAGGAAAATAAAAAATGAAATAAAATATTGTTGCGAACAGAGCTTTATACTCCTACAGCACCATCTGTTGGGAATTACATATCTGCTTTATGAAGGAACAAAACCAAAAAGCTCTTTTCCAGCAGTTCGCATCTAAATTTCTCCTTATTCCAAACTACTAGAACATTCTATCTCCATTTCCCCTCGTTCCAAGCAAATAGAATATTCTAGACAAGAACCTTCGAGAACAACTGGTTTGAGTATAAAAGGGAGTGTTCGCGGTGAGCACAAGACAGTTTTATTTTCGATTATGAAAGTGTGCAAAGCTGAACTATTGGATTGTGGAAAGTGTAATTAAAGAAGTGGATTTAAGTTGGAGTAAAAGTATTAGAGTTGATTATAAAGTGAGATTTATTGTTTGGATTTGAAAAGTGTAAATAAAGAAGAAATATTAGAAACAGTAATAAGTTTTATTTAACGGACCTAGTAAAAATATTACATTGGTGTCAGAAAAGTGGAATAAAACTTATTGTGAAGTGAAGTGTGCGAAAAAAAAAATAAAAAATAATAATAAAAATGAGCAAGTTACTAAAAGAGCTCAACTGTAATGAGCTGAAAAGTGAATTAGGCAAGCGAGAACTTTCTAGAGCAGGATCGAAAAATGAGCTTGTTCTGCGTTTGGCCGAATATTTGAAACAACAAAATGAAGACCCGGACATTTTCGTCTTTGAAGCTGAACCTGAGGAAGCAGACGTAAGTAAAAATGTAGATGTTTCAAATATGATTAGTCTTCTGCTTCAACAACAAAAGAATGTTCTCGAACGTCTCGAAGATCAACGAAATGAACAAAAGAAAGAACAAAAGAATGTTCTCGAACGTTTCGAAGAGCAACGAAATGAACAAAAGAAAGAACAAAAGAATGTTCTCGAACGTCTCGAAGAGCAACGAAATGAACAAAAGAAAGAACAAGAGAATGTACAGAAGAATGTTCTCGAATGCCTGCAGAAACAGCATAGCGAACAAAAAGACCTTCTCGAAGAGCAGAGAAACATGCTAGAAGGCAAGCTTGTTAACATCGAGAAAAATGTATCTGCACTTGATGAACGTGTTTCATTGTTAGAGATTCAAGCCGAACGTGTTTCATTATTGGAGAATCAAGTCGACAACAAAATGGAGACGTTTTCAAAAGAGCTAGATCGCATTCGAAATATAAAGATTCGGGAAAGTTATGGAGAAACCTTGAGGAAAAAGGAGATGCAACCTCCAACCTTTGATGGACAAACTTCTTGGTCTATATACAAGAAGCAATTCGAGGCAGCTTCCACAACAAATGGCTGGGATGAGGCTGACAAGTATATAGCCTTAACTCTTGCTCTTAGAGGAGCAGCTGCTGAGTTGTTGCAAACCATACCAGCAGATAAGAGCGGCGACTTCAATTCCTTGGTTTTGGCTATAGACAAACGCTTTGGTAACAGCCACATGAAAGAAGTCTTCAAAGTGCAACTCAATTCCAGAGTTCAGAAGAGGGGCGAAACTCTACAACAACTGCAAGCGGACATTGAAAGGCTTGTTCATCTTGCATATCCAGATGTTGGAGAGGAAATTTGTAACCAGTTTGCAGTTGAGGCATTTGTTCGCGCCATTTCTGACATACATCTTCAAAGGGCCGTACGAACTGCTGGAAAACGAACGCTTTCGGAAACATTAGCGTTTGCCTTGACAATGGAAGCAGCTGAGCAAGCTTCTCACGGAGTACATCGACTTAGAGAAGCCGTCGTCGAAGAATGCTCATGTCAAAGAACTGATGTCCAAAGGAACCAACGAAACGGACTTGCAAAGTGCTGGAATTGCAATAAGACTGGACATTTACAGCGTCAATGTCGGTTACCACCCAGAAGAGCTTGTCAACATTGTGGACACGGAGCTTCGAACTCAGAACAAGGTAACCATAACACCAGTGTTACTTCCCGAACAGTTTCCCAACAGGGAAACGAGTAAGAACCAACTTCGAGGGGCAGAAGCTGGTTTCTGGTATCGATGGCCCCAGAAACACCATCCAGGTCTCTCAAACTAAGCGAGACAATAGAAGTCTGACTGTCGAGGCAACATTAAATGGCAACAAACGTGTGGTCACCATCGACACCGGTGCCACAGCCTCCATTGTGCGTCAAGACCTAGTGCACTTGAAGTGGCTACACAACACCAATAGCTACCGTCTAAGAACTGCCACAGGAGAAGCAGCTAGGGTTTATGGTGAAGTCCGACTTAGAATTCGAATTGCAGATCTAGAATTCTCACACAAATTTTTGGTGGCAGATATATGTGACGAGTGCATCATCGGAATGGACTTCATGAAAGAACATCGAGTAATTTTGGATATTGGCAACCAGGTACTCAAATACCAGAATACAGAGATTCCAATGATCTATGGGCACGAAGGAACAACAACTCTAAGGACTGTCATCAAAGAAGATGTGGTTATTCCTACTTCCTCTGAGGTATTCGTTTGGACAAAATTAGAAGGTGAGTGTGGACGCCATCGATACCTAATGGTGGAACCAGGCCCAGATTGTTCTTCCCAAAATTTCATCATTGGGAAGACACTTGTGGCTCCGAAGAACAATATGGTCCCCGTACGGATACTCAACACCAAACCGTACGATGTAAAGTTAGTGAAAGGAGAAGTTATTGGTAAGTGCGAATCTGTCGCAGCCATAACACGAATTGACGCTGAAACACCGAGAAAGACATTAGACCCTGAGGAGCTCAATAGCATCAAGGCAAAGATATTCAATTCAGCTAACCTAGACCAACATCAGGTTAAAATGGCAGAAAGCCTTCTGAATGAGTATGCCGACATTTTCGCTTCACCAAACGGGAAATATGGAAGGACACAAATGGTGCAGCATCGAATAAATACAGGAGATGCAAGACCCATTCGTCAGCCCGCAAGACGTCTTCCACTGGCCAAACAAGGTGAAGCTGAGGAAATGATTACCACCATGAAGAAGGATGGTTTGATTGAAAACTCCAAAAGTCCTTGGGCGTCACCAGTGGTCCTAGTCAAAAAGAAGGACGGAAGTACACGGTTTTGTGTTGACTACCGAAGGTTGAATGACGTAACCAAGAAAGACAGTTACCCCTTGCCAAGAATTAGTGACACCTTAGATGCGATGGAAGGAGCACACTGGTTTTCAACACTGGACTTGAAAAGTGGATATTGGCAAGTTGAAATTCACCCTGAAGATCGAGAAAAGACAGCGTTCTCCACAGGTAATGGGCTGTGGCAGTTCAACGTGATGCCGTTTGGTCTTTGCAACGCTCCGGCAACCTTTGAGCGTTTGATGGAGTGCGTCCTTCAAGGCCTGACGTGGAAAACTTGCCTTGTCTACTTGGATGATGTTATCGTTTATGGGAAAACATACGACCAACACTGTAAGAACCTAAAGGGTGTGTTCCAGAGACTTCGAGAGGCTAACCTTAAACTGAACCCAGAAAAATGTGCACTGTTCCAGACTGAAGTAAAGTATTTGGGACATATCATCTCGTCCCAAGGAGTCAAGACCGATCCTGAAAAAGTTGACACCGTCAAAAATTGGCCAACACCACAGGACAAACATCAACTACGAAGTTTTCTTGGTCTTGCTACTTATTACAGACGTTTTGTTAAGAACTTTGCCGGAATTGCGAAGGGTTTGCATCAGCTAACGGAAAAGAACAAGCAGTTTAGATGGTCAGGTGAGTGTGAAAAAGCCTTCCAAGAACTGAAATACCATCTATGCAATGCTCCGGTGCTGATCTATCCGACTCCAGGCAAGCCTTTTATCATCGATGCTGATGCAAGCAACGTGGGAGTCGGCGCTGTTCTGTCACAAGTGCACAATGGCGAAGAAAAGGTTGTCGCCTATTTCAGCAAAGTACTGTCGAAGACCGAAAGAAACTACTGTGTGACCAGAAGAGAACTCTTGGCACTCATTTTGGCAACGAAACACTTCCATAAATACATCTATGGACAGAAGTTTCTTCTACGAACCGATCATGGTGCTCTTAACTGGTTGTTGAACTTCAAGAACCCAGAAGGACAAGTCGCAAGGTGGATAGAAAGACTGCAGACTTACGATTACGAAATTCAACACCGAAGGGGAAAGCTGCACTCAAATGCCGACGCACTATCCCGGAGACCTTGTAAAATAGATTGCAAGCATTGCAGGCGACAAGAAGAAAAGGAATCCATCAACATTCTGCGAATAAGAGCTGACCCCATTTGTGGATGGAGCAATGAAGAAATACGATCTGCTCAACAAGAAGACCCCGACATTGAACCTCTTCTCGCATGGAAGGAACATGAAGAAAAACCCGCATGGAATGACATTTCCGATAGGAGTCCAATTTTAAAAGCCTATTGGGCACAATGGAACTCACTTCATGTGCAAGAAGGTGTTCTTCGGCGAAAATGGGAGTCCGCTGATGGTAAATCCTATGTAATGCAGCTTGTGTTACCTCAATCGAAAATCAAAGAGGTTCTTCGAGAGATGCATGATGGACCTTCAGGAGGCCATTTGGGAGTCAATAAGACTTTAGAAAAAGTGAGACAACGATTCTACTGGTTGCATGCAAGAGACGACGTTGAAAAGTGGTGCCGAAATTGTGAAGCTTGTGCTGCAACCAAAGGCCCTGGTAGAAAACTGCAAGGAAAAATGATGCAATATAATGTTGGCTCACCGTTTGAAAGGATTGCTGTTGATGTAGCTGGCCCATTTCCGGAAACGAATGATGGAAACAAATACATTCTGGTGGTAATGGATTACTTCAGCAAATGGCCTGAGGCATACGCTATCCCGAACCAAGAAGCAAAAACCGTGGCCGACCAGATTGTGTCTAACTGGGTAAGCAGGTTCGGTGTGCCTATGGAGCTCCATTCTGACCAAGGAAGGAACTTTGAGTCGAACATATTCCAAGAGGTGTGCGCGTTTCTTGGCATTAAGAAAACGAGAACCACACCACTTCACCCGCAATCTGATGGAATGGTCGAGAGATTCAACAGGACTTTAAAAGAGCACCTCACTAAGGTCGTAGGCGACTACCAAAGAAACTGGGATAGGCACATACCACTATTTTTGATGGCCTATAGAAGTGCAGTACATGGCTCAACAGGACAAACACCATCTGAAATCCTGTTCGGAAAAAGCATACGGCTGCCTAGTGAGATAAGGTTTGGACACCCACCACAAGAGTCTCAAGAAACAGGGGATTACGTGAGTGACCTAAAAGAGAGGCTAATCGACATCCACGAAAGGACCAGGACTAGAATGAGCGCTTACAGCGATCGAATGAAGACAAGGTACGACACAAGAGCAAACACGACAGGATTCCAAGTAGGAGATCGTGTATGGCTGTATAATCCACATCGTCAAAAGGGATTGTCGCCGAAGCTTCAACAAAACTGGGAAGGCCCTTATACTGTCGTCAAGAAAATCAATGATGTCGTTTACCGAATTCAAAGAGGGTTAAGAGGAAAGCTAAAAGTTGTGCATAGCGATCGACTGCACCGATACAGTGCCGAAGCTGGTGATAGAGTTGTTCGGGACGAACAATCTTAAGAAGGGGGCAATGTTGCGAACAGAGCTTTATACTCCTACAGCACCATCTGTTGGGAATTACATATCTGCTTTATGAAGGAACAAAACCAAAAAGCTCTTTTCCAGCAGTTCGCATCTAAATTTCTCCTTATTCCAAACTACTAGAACATTCTATCTCCATTTCCCCTCGTTCCAAGCAAATAGAATATTCTAGACAAGAACCTTCGAGAACAACTGGTTTGAGTATAAAAGGGAGTGTTCGCGGTGAGCACAAGACAGTTTTATTTTCGATTATGAAAGTGTGCAAAGCTGAACTATTGGATTGTGGAAAGTGTAATTAAAGAAGTGGATTTAAGTTGGAGTAAAAGTATTAGAGTTGATTATAAAGTGAGATTTATTGTTTGGATTTGAAAAGTGTAAATAAAGAAGAAATATTAGAAACAGTAATAAGTTTTATTTAACGGACCTAGTAAAAATATTACAATATAATAAAAGTAGAGTATGGCCATGGTATTCCCGGAAGCATAGTATGAGGTAAGATCGTGTTCCATGGTATGGATACCAATAGTGTGTAAGGGTTTACTTTTTTGTTCGTCATCCATTTTAAAAGTCAGTCTTCGACTAACCTTGCGCATATAAAGACGTCTTGCTATTGATCGCCATGGAAAGTTCATGCTTGAAGTGTAACATTTTGACCCCTGATTGCGATTTGATTTTTTGTGCAATTTGTGGCTCGGGGTCTCATTTTTCGTGTGCCAGAATAACTGATTGTGATCAAGTCGTAATTAAATCTAATGCTAATTTATTTTGGATGTGTGATGCCTGCAAAAACAATCGTTTATTAACTTGCATATCAAAAATTAAAGATCTCTTTGAATTTTTTGTTGGCAATACATCTGAATTTGAAAAGCTCGGTTCATATTGTAATATTTTTCCAAGGTTCTTTAAATAAAACTTATTACTCCTTTTAGAATTTCTTCTTTATTTACACTTTTCAAATCAAAACAATAAATCTCAATTTATAATCAACTCTAATACTTTTATTCCAACTTAAATCCACTTCTTTAATTACACTTTCCACAATCCAATAGTTCAGCTTTGCACACTTTCATAATCGAAAATAAACTCTCTTGTGCTCACCGCGAACACTCCCTTTTATACTCAAACCAGTTGTTCTCGAAGGTTCTTGTCTAGAATATTCTATTTGCTTGGAACGAGGGGAAATTTATATGGAGATAGAATGTTTTAGTAGTTTGGAATAAGGAGAAATTTAGATGCGAACTGCTGGAAAAGAGCTTTTTGGTTTTGTTCCTTCATAAAGCAGATATGTAATTCCCAACAGATGGTGCTGTAGGAGTATAAAGCTCTGTTCGCAACAATATAATAATGCAAGTGCAGCTGTGAAACCCCCGCGCACACTTCGTTCCCAAACCAAGCTTAAGATCAACGAACCAGACAAAATTAAACAGTTGAAGCCTCTCAAAGATAAGCAGCTCCCGTCTTCCCCTTCCTTACACCGACTTTCATCATCACCTTTGTCACCATACATGAAAAGCTTAACTCCCTCACCAGCGCAAGCTAACAAAAAAATTATAAGAAAAGCTTCCTCCTCCGGCTTGAAAAAACAGGTTTCTTCATCTAAACCTAAAACGAAAAATATAAACAAACCTCACTCTTCCAAGCAGATTGGGGAAATTGCCTGTAAAAAAAGTTTTGAATACTACTAAACCTAGTTGGTTTAATAAACGTCTCGTTAATTTAAAATGTGAAATGAAACGAATGTATAGAAAAAGTTTATAAATGATTCATCCTTTCATTTAACTTTTTGTAGATTGAGAAAGGAATATGAATTATTAAAACGGTTTCTATATCGTCAGCATATTTTATCCGTGGAATCCAATATTAAAAGCAACCCTAATAGCCCGGTCAAATTAGCTTCAAAAATAAGGGTAAGGTTACATTAATTCGCACAAAGCTGAAAATTGGCATGAATGTTGAGAACACTATTACAAACAATTTGTCAAAAGTCCCCATCGATCCGACGTGTGCAAAAAAAATTATTCAAGGTCAAATGTTACAAAAATCGTTTTTTTGCATTTTTCAGCTGAACGGCAAGTTTTATCATAAGATAGGTGAGACAAAAGTTATTCATCATGCAATTATCTAAAGAAATTGTCTTAACACTTTTTCTCCTAAGAATCACCATTTTGGAGATATAGCGAATCAAAAAGTTGAAAAAAATTATTCAAGGTCAAATGTTGCAAAAATCGTTTTTTTTGCATTTTTCAGCTGAACGGCAAGTTTTATCATAAGATAGGTGAGACAAAAATTATTCAGCAGGACGCTAGATTGAAAGAAACTCAAAAGATTTTCATTTTGCTTTAATCCTAAATCCAATCTATACGTGTGATTTTTTCACCAATACACTTGCGCGTGCTTGTCATGCATTTGAACAGTGTATATCTGGCTTTAGAATTGTATAATATATGTATCTATACGCCACGAAAACTAATATTTTTACTTGTATTACCGTTGTGTAATGTATATGACGGTAATTGACATACATATTATGAAGAACACAAATTTTTCAACATCGCTGTATCTCCAAAATGGTGATTCTTAGGAGAAAAAGTGTTAAGACGATTTCTATAGATAATTGCATGATGAATAATTTTTGTCTCACCTATCTTATGATAAAACTTGCCGTTCAGCTGAAAAATGCAAAAAAAAACGATTTTTGCAACATTTGACCTTGAATAATTTTTTTTCAACTTTTTGATTCGCTATATCTCCAAAATGGTGATTCTTAGGAGAAAAAGTGTTAAGACAATTTCTTTAGATAATTGCATGATGAATAATTTTTGTCTCACCTATCTTATGATAAAACTTGCCGTTCAGCTGAAAAATGCAAAAAACCGAAATTTGCAACATTTGACCTTGAATAATTTTTTTTGCACACGTCGGATCGATGGAGACTTTTGACAAATTGTTTGTAATAGTGTTCTCAACATTCATGCCAATTTTCAGCTTTGTGCGAATTAATGTAACCTTGAATGTCTATTTTGACCGGGCTATAAGGCTTTTTGGACCTTTCTAAACACGAAAAGGAAATCAATCGGTATTCCACTTACTATGAAGTACAAAAATGTTTTAAGCAGTGATTTAAAGTGTATCTGTAACATGTTTGCTAATTTCTTTCAGTCTAACTATGTCAATGAACCAGAAACAGAACCGGAACCAGAGTCAACTCTTGATGTTTCTTTTATTAACGTAGGTAGTCTTTATATCTCTGAGGAGGACGTCTTAAATGAACTATCATCTCTCGATTGTTCTCATACTCTTCCACCTGATAATATTCCAGCTATATTTGTTAAAAATTGTGGACGTAATTTTCTAATACCGTTTCATATAATGTTTAATCTCTCGTTGTCTAAAGGTTTATTTTTGGATTGTTGGAAGTATTCTTTTATCACACCAATCCACAAATCTGGTGCTAAGCTAGACATTGAAAACTATAGGCCTATTGCGAAATTACAACTCGTCCCTAAGTTGTTTAAAGCAATTGTCAAACGAAAACTTTACGCTGTCACTCGGTTTTTTATATCTGAAGATCAACATGGATTTGTCAGTGGAAGATCTACGTCCACAAATTTAGCAATTTTTACTAACTTTTGCCTTAACAATATGGAACAGCACTTACAAGTTGATGCTATCTACGCGGATTTTGCTAAAGCTTTTGATCGTGTTCAGTTTCATATTTTAGAGCGTAAATTGGTAAGTTTTGGGTTTCACTCTGCTTTACTTGGCTGGATAATGAGTTATTTAAAAAACCGTAAACAATATGTTAAATTGGGATCGCATCTTTCAAAAGCTATCTTAAATCACTCGGGAGTTCCACAAGGTAACCATTTAGGTCCTCTTTTTTTCCTTCTGTTTGTCAATGATTTACCAGATTGCATTTTAGATTCTTGTGGATTACTTTTTGCTGATGATTTCAAGTTGTTTAGGCAAATTAAATCTGTGTCGGATTGTACAAAACTTCAGCAAGATATTTATAGGCTTTTGAGTTGGTGTGATGTCAATTGTTTGCATTCAAATATACGTAAATGTCCCATTATGACATTTACTCGATCTAAGAATCCAATTTTATTCGATTATAAAATCGATTTTAATGATCTTACACGAGTCTCGATGCATAAGGATTTGGGAGTTATTTTCGATTCTCAATTGAGCTTTGTGCTACATGTAGACTTCTTAATTTCGAAGACAAATGCCATGCTTGGTTTTCTTTTTAGAAACTCTAAGGAATTTAGTGACCCGTATACTTTGAAAAGTCTGTTTGTCTCTTTGGTTCGCTCTAATCTGGAATATTGCTCCATCATATGGTCACCCTACTATAAAAGCCGATCTTTACGGGTTGAACGTATTCAGAAAAGGTTCACGAAGTTTGCTTTGCGTAAAACTTACTTGTTTTCAGATAAGCCTGCTTATGATATCAGATGCCAACTAATTCAGTTAAAGCCTCTGCACTGCAGACGAGTGTATTATTTCGCAATGTTTGCTAGAGACATTATTTGTAGCCATATAGACAGTCCGAAGTTGCTGTCGTTATTAAATATTTATGCTCCTGCGCGTTCCTTACGTCCTAGAGAAAATGATTTCTTTTATATCCGTAGACATAACACTAATTACGGTTCGAACAATCCTATATGTAACGCGGCTTCTTGTTTCAATCAATTTCAAGATTTATTAGAATTCCATTTGAGTCGAAATTAATGTAAAATTTTGCTATTAAATAATGTTTGATTCTATATTAGATTTTAAGTTTAGTCTGTAAGTTATTCTATGAAAGTCAATTGTACTTGTTAGAGTAAATAAATAAATAAATAAATTATGTCAGATGAAATATTTTAGATAATCACAGCTGATTATAGTTCTGTTCACTGAATAAAAGTTCAGAGTAGAACAGAACAGAACAGAGCATAGCAGAGCAGAGCAGAACAGTTTCCATGAGAAATGTCAGAAAAGTTAGAACAGTCAGTTATCTGTTCTACCTTACTCTAACTAAAAAGCGAAGGCAAGAAATCTTCTTCTAAACTGTTCCAAACTGTTCCAGACAGACTCATTAAAGAGCAAATGAGAACAGTTTAGAACAGAAAATTTCTAATTGAACAGAAATAAGTTGTACTTTTCTGTTCCAAACTGCTCCAAACTGTTCGGAACAGCGTCACTGAACAGAACTTATGATAACGGATTTAGTTCATTTTCATAACAGATCTCGTTTTCGAAGTGGCATAACAGACTTTTATAAAAGTTCGAACCTCTGAAAACCAATCATAAGAGATCTTTTAAGGTGGAAATCTTTTATGATTTATAACAGAAAATCTAAAGCACAATAACAGATGTGGCAGAATAGGCCTAATTGTTTGATAAAATATTAATTTTTCCACCTATATTCAAACAAAGATGTTATTTGGTACAAAATACCACTATTTGCTCGGAGCATCAATAGGAGCGTTCACATTCTCAAATGCATGATGAATATTTGATGGATGAAAAACCGTTCACATTTGTCAAACATCACCATTTTGACCATGGCGGTCCAACTCAGAGCATAGATGAATTTAAGATGAGGAAATTTACTTGGTTTTTATATTCCAAGTCTGCAAAAAAATTATATTTCTCTAACTAAATCCACCTGAATTACCAAGAGAACTTCATGGAAAATGAAATTTGCTTCAGGCTTGACAAGCAATTTCTCAAATATGTATGCTTGTTATGCAACCAAAATATAAAAATATTTTGAAATTCATCCAGCATGCATGACAAGCCGCTATGGTGGGAGCGTTTACAATTATCAAAAATGAAAGTGAACGCCCCTTATGGTGCACGAAAATATGATACTTCAGTAGGACTGTTGGAGCCTGATTACAAGGTTATTTGTTTCAATCACTTAGTCTTTTTGACAGTTTGGGTGAACTATGTAGAAACGTAGCTATATTCCGCTACACTTCTTCAACACACACCAAATATGTCAAAAAGACGAAACAACTGAAAAAAAGAATCATGTTATCAGATTCTTGAAATCTTTTTTCTGCTACGGTTTTCCCACTGAACTCAATTTTCCTATTATTTTTGACGTTTCTGTACTTTAGCTCACTCGCTCTGTCAGAGATTTATAAACCAATTAACATCATTTCCATCTTGTAATGGAAATTGTAAAGTATATTTTAGCGAAAAAAAAAACTAAAATGTTTAATAGAAATAACGTTAACATAGTGAAAGAAATGCTTCTGTTATACCTACTTCTATCACCTATCATTTTTAAAGGAAAGTGAAGATATCTAGTTCTAACTATCAATTGAATGCAATTGAATCGAGACTTCAATTCATTAACACCATATGCGAACTCTTTTTGAGGCGCCTCAAAGTTTCCAATATAAACACGATATTCCCAATGTAAACAGGGTCTTAAATGCAATCTTTCGTATGGTAATATGATAAACGGAACGGGTAACCGTAACGGGTTAAATGGAACATGTAACCGTATAAGGTGCTATACGGAACGTAAACGTTATGCCGGATATACACTGTTCAAATGCATGACAAGCATATGCAAGTGTATTGGTAATTTGGGGTTGAAGTTGCATATACACATATGAAGCATGAGTCTTCAATCTTTTATTTTTACATCGACGGTGTGATGAGAGGACGTTGCGCTTTGTGAGTTTTTTTTTGGCAAAAATGTGATTTTACGAATTTCTTTGGATTTTTTTCAATTTTATGCGAGTAATTTGTTTTATTTTGTCTGTCCATTTCATCATACAATTTTTGTTTACTGTTTTAATATTTAAATCTGTGCTTATGTTGTGCTGTGTTCTCATCTCTTCAATGTACTATACGTAAATGAACCAATGAATGCATGATCAATCATCAATCTTGCACATAGCTGGGCATTAACTCGTTAATCCGTTAATCGTTAATTAACGAAGTTAAAATTTTGATTAACGGATTAACTTTTAAGTTAACTTTTAAAAATGTTAACGGACACGTTAAATCCGTTAATCCACGTTAAGTCCGTTAATCGTTAATCCAATGCCTACTATTTACTGCGCGGCGCGAAAAACAGGTTCAGACAAGTATGAGACAAGTGCCGTGCGGCGCGTGCCGCGGGTGATACAAAAGCAGCTAGGTACGTATTATATTTTGACGGCGCGTGCGAGTGAGAAAACTGCGAAGAGATTCGTTTCGTTTGCTCATTTCATTATGCCGGTCGTCCACTATGTGCGCGATAAGTTCAACCAACTTCGTTTAACTTTTTATTCAACTCTTTCGTTGGATAAACGAATTTACAATCTCTTACACTAGTGTAGCAACTTACGTAATTCACGTTGAGCAACGAAAGTTGAACGAAATGCGTTTGGAACTCCGTACACATAATTGACCAACTTTCCCATATGTTGATTAACCCCGCACACCTAGTTGATCAACTCTTAAAACTTATTCCAGTGTTGAAAAGCTCCGTACACCTAGTTGACCAACTTACTCAAATGTTGAATAACCTCGTTCACTAGTTGATAAACTTGTTCGATTTTGACAGAAGAAATTTTTTTTCTAGTTGATCAACTGCGTTTTCGATATTGTTGCTCAAACAGTTGATGAACGAGTTGATACCTTCGTACGCTTAACCAAGGATAACTCGTTGGGGAACGCGTTGAATGCACCACGATAAACAAAAACTCAAATGTCAAACCTGAAATAATTTTGACTTCAGTTCGGTACATATCTACATTTATTGTCGACACACGCCTTCGCTTTAAAATATCCTTAAATTTGTTCCGTATGAGTAAGATTTCCTCTAAGAAAAAAAAAGTGGCTGCCGCATTAATAATATTAGAAAATTAACGGCAAAGGAAGAAAAAACAGCCAAGACGATTCTGGGTAGATGATTTTTTCTTGAGTCGAGAAGAAAATTGTTTTTTCAATGAAATATTTGAGAAATTAAAATCGATTGATCCCACCGCGCCCGTGAATTCGAATTCAAAGTTTAGGCAATTGCATTTTCGAGGAAATTTGAGACCAAGCCAATTCCCTGGCATCTCGATTTTTATTAGAGGGGCTCTTAATGTCCCATATATTGGGCTTTTCCTCAATCGCTGAAATCATTTGCAAAATTAATTCCGTGGTCCACTCTGATTTTTTATCACCTTACATGACGAAAAACACTACCCGTACACTTGTTGCGCAATTCGTTGAGCAACGGCCAACAACTAGATCCAACCCGTTGGTTGAAAAGAATTGAAGGCACCGTACATAAGAGTTGAATGCGTTGAATTCGAAATTTATGCGTTGATCGCCTAGTGGACGACCGGCATTACTTAGCGCCGGTGCTCAGAGTAAAAAAATATAAAAAAATGCAATTTTTATCACATGTTAACGGATTAACGATTAACGTTAACTTGCGTTAATTCTTCCGAAATTTAACGCTTTAACGTTTAACGAAGCTAACTTTTTGAGTAGCGGATTAACGATTAACGAAGTTAACTTTTTGATTAACGGTGCCCAGCTATGATCTTGCATATACACTACTTCAATGCAGGACGCTAGATTGAAAGAAAATCAAAAGATTTTGATTTTGCTTCAATCCAACATCCAATCTATAAGTGTGACTTTTTCACTAATACAATTGCACATGCTTGTCATGCATTTGAACAGTGTATATCCGGCATTAGACTCACGTTTTTTTACTCTACGTCTGGCATAGATGTGTACACATCAACACAAGGTCCATAGAGGTAAGTTTCATCATCATTGGCCAGTGGGAAGAACGTGTATGTTTGTCTTCTGGTTCCTGTTTTAAAATGCTTGAACTATCGTCCTAAGGATATTGTTTATTATGAAGAAGTATTTTTTAAAACAGCTAGAAATTTGGAGATTATGTCATTGAATGCAATCCATGTTTTAAGCCTTTTCTGAAACTATATCCGAAAATAACTTAGCAGTAACATCCATAAACGAGATAATTATATAATTTCCCACATTATCTGTGTCCTTTTTTCGGAAATCGGGAATAGTACCGCTGCAGTTGTTTTGAATTGAAAATAGACCTCTAGTTGAAGTATTTCTTATACTGATCAATTGACTGATCAGCAGTAATCAATCTTCTCGGTCAATATTTAAGTTGGGGTACCTAGCCCACTCGGTTAAAGAATTCCATTTATTCTTTTGCTTTAGACTACTTACAAAGGTAAACTAGCTTATAATATACTAATGCACCTTAACATACTCGATTTCAGTAGCCAATTCACTCGGTTACTTTAAGCAACATACTCAGTTAACTTGAACAATCTTCTCAGTTGGAGATACTCGATTGGAGTAGCCAATTTTTCAGTGAAAGACGCGACGTCTGTGTGTCTCTTGGTACTTTTTGATGTGTAAACATCTTTCCCGGCGGTAGAGTGAATCGAAAACGTGGGTAAAACTTGTAACCCGTTACGGTTACACGTTCCGTGTAGCAACCTACCTTACCGACGATTGCATTTAACACCATGTTTACATTGGAAATATTGCATACTTACGACATCGTGTTTACATTGGAAACTTTGAGTACTGCAATCTCGATTTTATTACTTTCCATTGCTGGCTAGAACTAAATTCAACCCCTTAACGAAAGATTTCATGGTGGGTTCATTCAATGTTTTTTAAAGAAATCCACTTCACGTTAGTGATGGACAGTTAAATTTTATTTCATGCTCCCAAAAATGTATTTTCAGAGTTGACATTAAATAAAATGTACGATTGGGTCGCACGAACTTTCTCTTATGTATTCGCAAAATCGTCGTTTTAACCTAGTTTCATTGTAAAACAGCTTTAATATCGTACTAATTCGACTAAAATTTTGCATCTTTGTCTTTCCAAAAACAATTTGGAATTTTGTTTCTAAATACAAAAAAAATAATACTCAAACTTTTGAGGAGCTTTACCATAAAAAAAAAAACGATCAAAATCGGTTGTACCGTTTACAAAAAAATCAAAAACTTAAAAAAATGTTCCAAAAACCATTTAAAATGTTGTTCAGGGCAATCAGTTAACATCTACAACGAAATATTCTCGATACGTCAAAATTTAATTTTTCCCTTATATCTGTCATACCATATAATTATTTTAATTATCGAATTAAATATTCTTTATTATATCAAATTATACTTTTGGCATTCACTATATCAAAATATAGATCGTTCTCCATCTCTCAAGCCATGAACTGAAAGATGACTACGAACTTCAATGGATTAAAAAAATTAGGCTTTACCACTTATAATTCCATTACAAGGTGGAAATGATGTCAATCGGTTTATAAATCTCTGACGAAGGGAGTAAGATAGAGTACAGAAACCTAAAAGAAAAATAAAGGATTGGTTTGATTTTGATAAGATGAACGGTCCATCTAGTGGCTTGTCAAAAAAAAAAGTTTTGATATTTTCGCTGCATGATAAATATATTTGTTGGCGGCGTTAAGCCAGATATAATATGTACATTGTTCAAATGCATGACTAGCACGTGCAAGTCTATTATTTCAGTGGCAAGAGGACGTTGCCCTTTTTGAGTTTTTTTTAATTTTATCCGAGTAATTTGTTTTATTTTGTCTGTCTATTTCATCATATAATTTTCGTTTGCTGTTTTAATATTTTAATCAGTGCTTATTATGTTGTGTTGTGTTCTCATCTCTTCGACGTACTATACGCAAATGAACCAATAAATGCATGATCAATCATCAATCTTGCATATTCATTTCTATGCAGTACGCTAGATTGAAAGGATTTGGATTTTTCTTCAAGCCTACATCCGATCTATATGTGTGACTTTTTCAATAATACACTTACACGCATGCTTGTCATGCATTTGAACAATGTATATCTAGCTTTAAACGCAATTGCTGAGGTTGAGTAAAAGGCGGAGTTATCGTTCATTCTTCTTTGTGGTTTTCTTTTTTTATATTTGGCGTTCGCTCAGTGAAATTCACTTAACTGAGTAGAGTAAGGAGTGCGAAAAGATGTCTCCTTTTTGCATGAACAAAGTTAAGTTACATTAAAACTCGCTGTCTTTAAAAGCACTGATGCAATCGAAAATAAGCCAAAAGAGAAACAGAGATTAAAATCGGATTCGTGTAAAAACAGTCTATTTTTTATCAGATAACATCTCTGTTTGAATATAAGTGTAAAAAGTAACATCCCTGTTTAAACATAAGTCAAACAAACTTAACGTTACGCAGCGGAGTCCACTTACTCCTAACACACGCCACGAACTACCTCATCGAAGCATATTGTCGATAAGGTTTTTGGGTTGTGTGAAATGAATAAGTGCCGACACGGCATGCAGTGCGAACTATGGGAATCGCAGTAATATGCCGACATGGCGTGTAAGACTAGGCGCGCACATTCAATTTTTAGTTTCGCAACTGCTTGGTTCGAGCAACTATACTCTGTTCAATTTATATTTTCAGTACAGGGAAGATAGGATATTTGCCTTTCAGTCTGACCACTATGGATTGCCGTAGGAGCATTAAAAATTGCGGCAAATCTCAGAAAAATATTTGCTATCAAAAGCTCGAAAAAGCTTAAATCCTGGAAGTTACAAGCAGTGATGCCATATCGTGGGTTTTATCCCTTTTCGTGGGTTTTTTTGGTCTAAAAAAAGCAAAAAGGGATAAAGGGTTTTTTTCGAAGCTCGTAGAACAAAAGAAAGGGTTTTTTCATAATGAGAATTTTCGTTTTTCGTTTGCTAAAAAAAATTCTAAAATAGAAATCACTTCCACTTTTCCTTCATCTAAACGTAGTGTTAGGATGTTGTTCAATTTTTTTCCGCTGCCCCTATTCACCTTCCACATATTCTTTTTCACCTCAGTGAGATTACCATAGAATACAACTATATTCTACAATGTTCTCTGTCTCTGTGATAATGTATCTTTGTTGTTTGTTATTTGTTTTGAATTTGTAAATTACGGAACGACAACGAAGTACACTTCAAAATGTAATTTATTTAGATGGTTCTGCCTTGAACATTTTAAAACAGCCAATTGCCGATCTTTTGAATCAAATTGCCATTAAAACTTCAAACGTCGTTGAAGAATTCAGAAACATTTCTGTCATTCTAAGTGATGAGAAAAAAGCTTCACTGAGGAAACTTTCGATCGACGAAATGTGGTTTGAGATCTGCCACATGAAGAATTTCAACGACGAACTAATTTTCCCAAGCTTAAATGATGTGGTCAAAACGGCCTTAAGCTTTCCGCATTCGAATGCAGAAGCAGAGAGAATTTTCTCTATTGTAACAGATATGAAATCCTAAAAAAGAAATCGCCTCGGAAAAGATATGATAAATTCAATTTGTTTATTAAGATCATGGTTCCAGGCCAAAAATATTTACTGCAACAATTTTGAAATTAAGGAGGAGCATTAAGCCGTACATAATTCAAAAATGTACACATAAAATATGCAAATGGAATAATGTTAATATAGGTATAAGTTCTTATAACTGCATATGTGAGTTTTTTATAAGTTAAGTGTGAAAATAAGTTTTTTTTGTGTTTTTTTTATAAGTAAGTGTGAAATAAGTATTTTTTTTTGTTTTTTTTTATAAGACCGAATATGTGATTTTTTGTTTTTTATTGTTAATTTTATTTTATTTTTAAGTTTGTTGAAGACTCAATAATAAATAAGTATGTTTTTTATTAAAAACTTGTTTTTTTTTTAAATTTTAAAATGGATTATAATGAAAAAAGCTATAAATTTTTGATTTTACACTTCGTGGGATATTTGTGGGTTTTTTCTTGTAATAGCGTGGGATAAAAGGGTTTTTTTTCTATTCATTTTGGGATTTTACGCTTTAAAAGTCTGGCATCACTGGTTACAAGGCACAAACCAAAGAAAATGCCATAGTTTTTGTTTTAATAAACATAATAAGGGTTGGTTGCAAATTGGCGATCAGTCTCCTTTTACTCATGGAGCAGATAGGTCATGGTGGGCTGTACGTGAGCTCAAAGAAGATTACACAAACAATTTCAATGTAACTCAGTGATTCTCTTTCTTATTTCGGTGGCAATTTCTAAAGTTAAGGTGCCGTGAAAATAGCAGCAGGCACCAGTGTTTCTGAAAAAGCTCTCCCATAAGGCCTGTACTGCAAATATAAATTGAACAGTATAAAGTGTTTTGACACAAACTAAACGATTGCCTAAAATGAGTTCGCTATTTTGTGTAACATATAATAATATGTATGCACCTGCGCTGACATTCAACCAAATAGTTTATCTGTTTTCTATAAGCAACCAAATAGTTGTGCAACTAAAAATTGAATGTGCGCGCCTAGCCTAAAAAGGACCGAAATAGTTAGTGGACACAATTTTTTATGTTGTTATTCGGTTTTAGTTGTTAACTAGTGTTTTTGATCCCATTAATCTTAAATTCACTCAATAATTTTTTGATCATTACATTAAGAGTATCCTAAACATAAGTAATAATGGAAAATGAACAAGAAAAATGTGTTTGGACTCGTTCCGAAATAATTATTTTACTAGAAATAAGTAAAGCGTTATGTACAGCCATTGACTTATTATACATGGACTACCAGAACTACGGAACTAGCGCTATTGGTGCAAACTCGGAAAACATAGTGTAACTTTTGGTTTTGGTATTTGATATATCAATTTTTGACATAATTGAGTTTGTAAAGGGGGTTGAGCGGGAATTGTTTAAGTTTATTATTAAATAAAAACTTGAGGGCTATATTCATGCTTTATTTGCGGATTTAAGAGTCAAAATATGCATTTATCATAGACAAGAGAATTGCATTACTTATAGTGCTGTGATTCGTTAGAGTGGGAAAGCACAAAGAACTGTCGGAATTCTGGGGTGGAATCGCGTAAGGTGATAGTTGATTATCAATTTGTTGATTGTCGTTTTGACCATCGCTCTCTCTATAATTCTTAAGTTGAGGTGCCGTGCAAACAGCAGCAGGCACCAGTGTTTCTGAAAAAGCTCTTCCATAAGGCCTGTTTTGCAAATATAAATTGAACAGAGTATAGTACGATTGCATTGTATGTTTATTGTATACGTTCGATAACAAAAATTTGGAACTCGGACGAACGTTGATGTTTACACATCTTAACCGTGAGTCCTGGCACTCACACTTTTTTTTTACTTATTTACACATGACAACTATTTATTTACAATGGCAAAAATGTGTAAAAGTCTGGTGTTATTTGCAAAAGTGTAGAAAAACTTGATCATACGGTTGCCAGAGGTCATTATTTGAATTTGAAAGTTCTAAAATATCTGAAGCAGCGGTTATATACTCATTGAATGCAATGTATGGTGGAACCTGGAGTTTATTTACGAATATATTTTATATTCGAAATTCTATTTTATATATTTATTAAGATAAAAATATACAATTAGTTTTTTTTGTATAATTTTAACACAGACCATTCGGTTAAATCAAACGAGATAATCATTTATTTTATTATTCTAAGTTTTTAGTATGGTTAAATAAAGCTTATTGATTTATTTTACCAAATACTCGGTTAATTTTAACAAATTCAATCAAATTGACTACGTTAATTTTAGCAATATGCACTCCGTATTATTTAAACAAGCCTAAGGTATTTTTAGCCGATTTTTTTAAAGCACTTAAGAACGTTCTCGGTTAGAATTTTTTGTCTGCGTTGGCATTGCCAAACTGGCTGGGGATAATTTTGTATTGGTGTATTATTAGTTAGTGTTGAATTATGAGACTATTCATCTCCAATAGTCATGTGGACAAAAAAGGTTACAGATTGCATTTTGCGCATTATTGTATGTGTTCGAGGCAATCATTTTGTGAAGCGCACTCTTAAGGAAATATAATACCATTTTGCACCTAAGAACTATAAACTTATACACATGGAACATATCAGGGAGATTTATAGGTACTGCTTCTGCAATACAAAATAACTACGCACTTTGTCAGGTATAAAAATGTGTTGTTAATAAGATTAATCGATGTACAGTATTATTACTATTAATTATGCTTAATGATGACAAAATTTAACTAGAATTATTGACTAAAAATTGTTTACTAAATAAGCTTAAATTTAAAATAGTTAACTTAAGAAAGGTACATTTCACTGTCTTGCGGGCTCATCAAATAATTGAGTAGGTAGATACTGATTTCTAGAAAAAAAAACGGAAAAAAATAAAAGTTTAATATATTTTGCTGCTACTTTATTTGATAAATTTACTTACGATGGAGGTGCATAGCTGTAGCCACTTTCTGAATGATTGGCGTTAAGTTGAGCTGAATTACTGTAAGCGTTTCCACCTTGACCGCTACCTTTCAGAGATACAATTGATCCTGAAGAACCTAAATTTTGTGAGTTGTAAGGAGCTTGAAGTTCATTGTATATTCCTGATCCTGTTACTTGTCCTGAACCAAATCCTGATACTGAGTTAGATCCCAAGCTCGATGACGAACCGAATCCTGGCCTCAATACAGATCCTGAGCTTGTAGGAAGGCTTGAAAATGCTCCCGAATCTGAGCTTGATCCAGGAGCGAATCCTGAACCAGAACCAAAGTTTGATCCTGAACCCAATCCAGAGCCGAAACCCGAACCACTATTAGAACCAAGTTTTGATACTGATCCTAAGGTTGAGCCTGAACTGGATCCGGAGCCGAACCCTGAACCAGTAGCAGAACCAAGGTTTGATCCTGAGCCTAAGCTTGAGCCTGCACTTGACCCGGAACCGAATCCTGAACTAGAACCAAAGTTTGATCCTGTACCTAATCCAGAGGCGAAACTGGAACCAGTATTAGAACCAAGTTTTGATACTGACCCTAAAGTTGAGCCTGCTGAACTTGATCCATAGCCTGAGGTTGATCCGGAGCCGAATCCTGAACCAGGAGCAGAACCAAGGTTTGATCCTAAACCTAAACTTGAGCCTGCATTTGACCCAGAACCGAATCCTGAACCAGTAGCAAAACCTAGGTTTGATCCTGAGCCTGAATTAGAACCTAAACTGGATCCCAAACCAAATCCTGATCCATATGCGGAGCTGGAGCCAGTGCCTGAACCCGAACCAAACCCAGTTCCTGAACTTGACCCTTGTGTTGCGTAAGATGATTGTGAAGCTCCAGCAGCTCCAAAAGCTGAATTAAATCCTCCAAGTGATGAAACTGCAGGTTTTTTCTCAACCTGGCTAAATGATATTGGCTTAATAAAGAAATCATCAGTGTTGAGTTTTTGATTTAAAAACTGAAACTTAGTTTCTTTGATTGGTATTTGCGTTGCAAATGCTTCGGGCATGTCGATGTCGAGCTCAGTCATTGGATGATAGCCAAGTTCATCAGCGGTGTATCTACAAGCAAAAAAAAATATTAATTTTCAACTTACATTTAAATTTTAACAAAATTTTAATACCTTGTCTTGTAACGTTTACCATCGACTCCGGTGAATGAATACTGTCCACTGACAACAAACGTCTTGTCATCTTTTAATTTTCCAGCTTGTTGTATATCAATACCGTTTTGGGTTTTGAGTCTAAAAAAAAAAATAAAGGAATGGTGGTGTTAAATAATTAGATCAACATGACTTGCTTGCATAGGCATGAACTAGCTACACTAAGTTTGTCTTTGCTAAGATAGCGTCATGCAGTCAAAGTAATTAAAAATCGACATCGGCTAAGATGAGCGGCACATTTCATGACGAAATTCACCGTTGGTGGATTTCTCTCAAGTTTCAGTACCCCTGGAAAGCATTATATTTTTTCTAATAGCATTGATTGTGGAAAAAACTCAGACTAAACATACCTTAAGATTAGTGTTTGAAACACTTCAGTGCCGGACTGTCCATAAGGGCTCTAGAGGTACCTGCCTATGGACATAGCAGTGCTGCTTTGGGGCCCCAAGTCCCGTCAGAAAACATCGTCAGATTATTGTTTACCTGATAACTCACAACAACTGTTAACCGAAACATTTTCGGACTTTTCGGAGTGTTCCTAAATCCAATTATCAATATTTAATCCAAATATAATACGAAAGCGCAACAAAATTATGAACATATTAGATCAAAGGCTCAAAGTAAGTGAGTAAGTAGGTACGACACACGGGCGCGCTGGCGCCCTTATACAAAAAAAAAATACTTTGCAAACTACGGTTCAAGGACAGACCCCGCACCGTAGGCTTCCGTCAAATCCCTCAGTTCACTAGCTCGGGATCTGAGGAATCAAATGGAAGGCATGGTACATAGGTAACCGTCGCATTGATAGTTCGAAAGTTCGTCAATATCGTCAAAAACGGTCCTTTCCAATGATTTGCAGAGGAAATGGAGAAATGTTTCCTTTTCCGCTGGTCCCCACAACAATGACGGTGAGTGTTGTAAGAAATGCCTAGTTTCGCCGTTTGGTTTTCTATTGGCCGGTGTCCGCTGCAGATAGCTACGATTCTGGCTATGTCTTGCCTGGGTCTGCTTATCATATCAGGTGTTTGGGATTTATTATGATGGGCCAAATCTTTTTAGATATAATGCAGTTACTTAAACTGCTACCTAAGTTTTAATGCGCTAAGAAAAATGGAGAGGATATTGCCCTTAATAACTCCGAGATGAATGTTGACTCTTTCCGCAAGTAAGTTATGAATGGCTAATCCCTGCCTGGCCAGTTCGTCCGTCCGTTCATTCCCATCATAAGAATGACATTATGGTAAATATTAAGCCTAGTAAGTTCTTCCCGACATTGCTGGACCAATTTGGAGGATGATGTACATACGAGTAAATGAATGTCCTTAACAGCCGCCTAACTGACTGTGATAATAGCCGTATTCCGGTCCTGGTTCGGACCTTGCTTGAGTACCTTGCATGCTTCCCTGATAATTCAGTAATTCAGCTTGAAATACACTAGCAAAGTCGGGTGGCCTAAAAGGCTTAAATATATTCAAAGTCTCAGAAATTATTCCTGAACCAACATCATCACAGTAAAGATATTTGTCTCGAAGTCTTTCGTCACGACGTCATCTTCCCAGTTCTTTCTTGATGGGAACACAACCTTAAAATTTTTACTGATGCCCATTTTAGGGATGCAGTAGTCAGTACGAGTCGAAAAGATCTCTATTGGAATCAACTTAATAATATTCTGTGTCATAAGGTCTGGGAATCCAATAGTTCGATTCTTTTAGTCTTAATAATGCGCTTGATAAGTAAACCAAGTGGTTAAATGTGCAGAAATACGCTTAAAGCATCAGTTGTGCAAGATCTTGAACCTTTGTGGAGCCAATTCTAGCAGTATCTTCTACCTTCTTTAGTTTATCGATGACTTATTCTTTGGTAAGCGTGGGCCACCATACAATCCAAACATACGTGAGGATCAGTCGCACCACGGCTGTGTACGTCCACAAAATCATCCTAGATTGAAGACCCCACTTTTTCCAAAGGTTTTACTACAGGCTTAGACAGCTATGTAGGCCTTTTTAACCCTTTCTTCAATATTCAGTTTCTAGTTTTACTTAGGGTCTGGAATAACACCTATACATTTTGCACTGGAGGAGAGCAAAAGTGTTTGGCCGTGAGTCGGGGTAGAGCAAAGAACTGTCTCTTAGTATTGGTAGTAAATAGCATCAATTAAGTTTTGCTAACACCTAGTCCATAACTCGTGTTCTAATTTTTCTTTAAACCATTTCTGTGATTTCACTTGACATAGGAGTGAACTTTCCTGACACTAGAAGTACCAAGTCATCTTCATACGTAACCACCTTTACGGCACTTCTTTCCAACTTGACGAGAATTTTATTCATGACGAAAAGCCATAGAAGAGGGGACAGAACTCTACCATGGGGCTTGTAGGATATAGGGTCTTTTTTTTTTTTGTTGACGGGGCACATGGAGCATATATAGTCCAGTCATTGGGCATTGAGCATGCTTCCTTCTACCCATATTTAGTTGATGATTTGATATATACTTCCTACTAAAACATTACCGTTTTCTTTTGAAAAACTCATTTGGTAAGTCATCAGACCTTGTGGCTTTGCCTGCAGTGTACTCGTAGAGTGTGTAAAAGTAGTACATAATTTGTTTAGTGTGTTTTAGCTTCACGGTAAAATATGGTAAGAGAAAATTGGGCAACATTTTTACTCTTTATCAACCATTTGAATAAAAAAATAATAAATATTAAAGTTTTTTTTCTTTAATCTTATAAATTGTTTAAGGTCATAAATATAAATAAAATATAAATCTCGAAAATAAAAAATAAGCTATTTTGCATATAACCGCTTCATTATACTACACTCCTACAATTTTCAAGTAAAAAACATAAACTTGTCTTTGAATTAATGATTTGTTTTCAATTATTTAAGCAATTAAGAACTCGAATCAAACATCTTGGCGAGACAGCTCTTTTATGGACTTATAACCGGTGTTAAATCTTTTTAAGAAGATTGAAATCATAAATATTTATAAATTAATTTTGTTGAAGTTGTAAATCACTAAATGTATTGATTTCCGAGTAAAACACTTTAGAAAATCAAAAAAGATCTCAATAAATTCCGGTTAATACGTTTGGACTAGGTTTAGAAATTTATATGAACCAATTAAAGATATCACTTAAACTGAAAGCTCCAGTCCTTATCGAATTAATTTGGTTGTCAAATGCCCAACCGAATACCACTCCCTCGCACGCTTTTACTGAAAACTTGATATTCATCTTTTTAAATTTCTTAAATTGTTGACATTCTACAGGACTTAGCAACTTAAAATAATTTTACCGCTTAACTTTCAATAAAACATGTTTTAAATAATGTTTATAGATGTTTGGTATATTGCCTTGTTATGTAAGACCTTGATATTAGTTAAAAACTAGTCACATACGAATTTATGTGTTGACTAAAAAAAAGTAGTTATATGTCAAAACTAATTAATTTAATCAATGTCCTTTAAAAATTTTAAGTTTGAAACACACAATTTGGTAATTCAAAACCTTAACTGTCGAAAAATGTTTTGATATCACAATAGTTTTTGTAACCGGTTTGACCTTACATTTTATTTTCCTCCATTTACATTTTAATTTCCCTCCATTTTTCCCCTTAACTGCTTAAAAAGATCTATTTCTCTTTTATGGAAAATTCTAAATTAAATTTTGAAATGTGAGGTTTTTAATTATTGAAAATGATATAAAACTGATTGTTAAAATTTAAAAATTATTACCATAATTTGAATTATAAATAAAAAATAATTGCACACGGACTATCTGCAGGGGTAGATGTCAGATTCCATATTCCCGCTTTCAATCAATGAAGAACCAGTTTCACCGCCCAGTTCAGAAGAGGTGGACTTAGCTAGAAATAAGCTTAAGAAGCACAAGGCCACAGGACCAGATAGCTTACCTGCAGAGCGCTTCAAATACGGAGTTGATTTTTGGGTAGGGTGCTGGCATTAAACTATCAACCAAATGTGGCTGAAAGAGAGCATTTCTGATGACTCCATATGTCCCATTTGCAACTACTAAATGTCGCATATAAGATCCTATCCAACGTTCTATGTGAACGTCTTAAACCGTATTTTAGTACCAGTGTGGCCCGGCAGATCGACCATAGACAAAATATTCTCATTGAGGCAAATCCTGGAAAAGATCAACAAATTTCAAGTCGAAACTCACCGTCTATTTATCGAACTCAAAGCCGCATATGAATGCATTTATCATCAGGAGCTCTATATGGCAACGGCCGAACTGGGAATCCCGGGAAAACTGATCCAACTGTGCAACTAAGAAGCAACTGTTGGAGTATGCGGATGATATTGTAAAAAAATTCTGTAAAAGAGTCCTTCACGTCTGTTGAAGATCAGGCTAGACTTGTTGGTCTTGAACTAATTGAGGACAAGGCTATTAACAAACAAACAAACTTCTGTCGACCGTTGAGGGCAACACATCACTATTGATAGCGAAAACTTCGAAGAAGTCAAGAAGTTCATCTACCTCGAAATAAATATTAACTCCACGAAGGACATCTTTGTGGGGGTTAGAAGAATAATTACGTTAGGAAACCACTGCTTCTTCGGTTTAGCAAAACAAATGAGTTCAAAACACCTAACTCTTAAAACGAAGTGCTCGCTCTATAAAACCCTTATAACCAGTACTGCTCTATACTCGAGTTTTGGACGTATAGGGGGGGTGAAAAATGTCTTACACAGAGATAATAAGCATTTAGCACCGTTTTTGGCGTTTTCGAGAATTTGGTCATTCCAACGAAGATCATCGTTGGCACACATACCGAGTACTGAGAGGTTTTCGGTTTCTTCGATGCAAGTGCCATTTAAGGACAACAGCCTTAGGGGTACACTTTGTTCACTTGTTTCAACGGAAATAGACCTCATTGAGTTTCGAAACATTAAGCTCCACACAGTTTTTAATACTCCATTTAAGAATGCTGTAAGGATCGGAGTTTAATAAGCTTACGATACTTTTGCAATTCCACTTCCGAAGGAAATGAACGTGAATTTGAGAACGAGTGTGAGAAGCTGAGTGTAGAGTTGTCGGCAAAACAATAATCTGGACTAGAAGTTTCAGACAAGAGATCATTTCGCACCTACACTTAAACAACGAAATAACTTTGATTCAAAGAGAAACGCATTTAAAATTTTTTGAATGGTTTTATTTTTCAAAGTTGTTCCCTTAAGGACATGTACTCAATATTCAAAAGTATTCTCTTTGAGGGCATAGAACGTTTTGTTATTATTTTAAAAAAGAAAAAAAAACATTCAAGCTACCATGGCATAACAGAAGATTAAAAAATTTGGAAAATGTCAAAAACAAAGCATTCAAGCGTTTTAAATTAACAGGGCTCAATGTCGATCGAATTCGGTTCATTCAACTTAGAAGAGAATTTGACTTTCTAAGCCGGTTTTTGTATAGACAACACATAAGTTCCACTGAATCAAACATAAAGGCAAATAGTAAACCATTCTGGATTTTCATAAACTCGAAGCGCAAAAATGTGTCTCAATTTCCGCAGTCGATGAATATGAAGATGAAAAATCTAACGATTTACAATCCTCATCCAATCTTTTTGCTAAATTTTTTAATCCTTCTTACAACACTGACTCGATCAATGATATAAATTATATGTATTCAAATTTTAATCCCAGCATTAATTTTATGCTTGCACAACTATCTGTAACTGAAGTAATAGAAGCTTTATGCGAAATGGATGTGCCCAAAAAAGCAGGCTATGATAAAATTCCACCCCTTTTATTAGCAAAATGCTCCTCTTCTATTTGTTTTCTTCTCACATGCCTCTATAACAAATCCCTTTCATCAGGGAAGTTTGTGGATGAGTGGAAAATATCATACATAAACCCTATCTATAAAAGTGGTCCCAAGCAATTAATCAAAAATTATAGGCCAATTTCAAAGCTTTCAGCTATACCAAAGCTTTTGGAAAAGATTATTACTGATAAGTTCTATTCATCTGTTAAACAGTTTTTTATCGTCAGGTCAACACGGTTTCATGATCGGCCACTAATCTCTGTCTATTCACAAATTTTTATTTGAACGAAATTGAAAAGGGATTCCAAGTTGATGTACTCTATACGGATTTTATTAAGTCATTTGACCGAATTCATCACGGTTTACTATTACATAAACTAAGGATGTTACTCGTAGAATGTAATAGTCATTTTGTTATGTGATTAGAGTCATACCTTTCTGATAGAACACAAATAGTTGATATCAATGGATATTACTCAAATCCTATTAATGTTGATTCAGGTCTTCCTCAGGGAAGTCACCTTGGTCCCTTGCTCTTCCTGCTTATCATTAATTATTTGCCTTCGACATTTCACAAATCTATTTGTCTAATGTATGCTGACGACGTTAAAATTTTATATTCCATTCGCTCTATAGAAGACTGTTCTAATTTTCAGATTGAAATATATCTTTTCCTAGATTGGTGCGTATACAATCGCTTAGAATTAAATTTCTCTAAATGTAAGATTATAAGTGCAACAAGATCGCTCAGCGTTTTAAGCTATTTATATAAATTCAATCATGACGCATTTTTAAGAGTTGGCCGACCGAAGATTGAAAGTGCGAGAGATTGTGGAAGCCGCAATCGTGTAACAACTTCACAGGAAGGTTTGGCGTTGTTTAATCGCAATATGGAGGAGCTTTTGCGACGTTTTGTAACCGTGGACGAAACGAAACATGGATCCATCACAACACACCAGAGACCAAACAACAGTCAAAACAATGGGTTTCTAAGGGTGAATCGGCGCCAAAGAAGGCCAAGGTGGGTTTGTCAGCCAATAAAGTTATAGCGACTGTTTTTTGGGATGCACGCGGGATAATCCACATTGACTACCTTCAAAAGGGAAGAACAATCAATGGGGAATATTATGCCAACTTATTGGACCGATTCAATGACGATTTGAAAAAAAACGACCAAAACGGCCAAAAAAAAAGTTCTTTTCCACCAAGACAATGCAAGGGTGCACTGAGTTCATACACCATCAACTCTAAGCTGGTGGGGGAGTGCATAAGTAGACCAGACGAACTAGGCAAACAGAACAGGGTCACACTTTATTGGGTACCTGGTCACGTTGGTGTTCTTGGAAACGAAAAGGCAGATTCCCTAGCAAAATTAGGAGCTTCAACTCCCCTAACAGGGCCTGAACCCTATTGCGGAATAGGTGAAAATGTCATCAAAACCAGAATTAAACAAGAAGAGGAGGCAAACAGAATCAATAACTGGAATGAACTCCCTAGGCTGAGACAGGCGAAACTACTGCTGGGAAACTACAACCGGCAACGTTTCGAAAACTGTATCAACCTAAGTAGGAATAACCTAAGAATAATAACAGGTATTCTAACAGGACACTGTAAACTTAGAAGACACCTTAATCTACTTGGTGTGGTAAGCAGTGCCACTTGCAGATTCTGCAACATGCATGAGGAAACTCCGGAACACATACTGGGAAAGTGTTGTGTGGAAGAGAGCAACCTACCCTCTCTAAAAGTGCCCCAAATACTAAAATTCCTTAAGGCAATAGGTTTGGAGGAAGAACTATAGGATGAGCCAGCTCATCATTATAAGAGGGGGCACAATAGATCTACAGGTCGCAGTGCAATTAATCCCCAATACAATTCATTCATTCAAGGGTGCACACATATGCAGTTGCCATGGCAAAAATCCATGAATTGGGCTATGAATTGCTCCCTCATCCACCCTATTCTCCAGATTTGGCTCCGAGCGACTACTTCTTGTTCCCAAACCTGAAGAAATGGCTTGGTGGAAAAAGATTTGACTCCAATGATGAAGTCATCTCGCAAACAAAGGCCTATTTTGAGGACCTCGATAAATCATTTTTTTTGGAAGGGATAACAAAATTGGAGAAGCGTTGGACAAAGTGTATAGAGTTCAAGGGAGACTACGTTAAAAAATAAAATTATTTTATCAAAAAATTTGTGTTTTATTCCAAAAGTCACGGACTTATTGACCCGCCCTCGTATCTTCCTTATAGTTTCTAAAGGCAATTCAATCCTAGGATTTCTAAAACGAAACTCAAATGAATTCAAAGATGTTTATACACTTTAAACCTTATTTAATACGTTAGTACTTCACTATCTGGAATACTGTTCTATAATTTGGTGTCCATTTTATGCTAATGGGATTCAAAGAATCGAGCGAATTGAGAAAAGATTTACCAGATTTGCACTTCGAAATCTTAACTGGACTGGTGAAATGCCAGATTATACTTCAAGATGTACACTTATTAATTTGAAAACTCTTGAAATTAGAAGAAAAGCACAAAGTATAATATTTATTAAAGACATTCTCTCCAATCGCATTGATTCTATTGATTTATTGAGTTTTATTACGTTTTATGTCCCGGAAAGATTACTTCGGAACAGACGTGTTCTATTTTATGTATCTAGTCACAGAACTAACTATGGTTTAAATGAGCCTATCTCACGATCTTTGACATTGTTCAATTCCGTCTGCAATGAAGTCGACATCGTAATGAGTAGGGATCAATTTAAACGATAAGTCTTAGAGTTTTTAACTTTATGTTTTTAAATTTATGTAATTAAAATGTCTAATTCACTATAATTTTTTTATCTTGTAAGCTAACTTATTGTTTTAAATGTAATCAGCAGATTAATCCATTGATGAATAAATAAATAAATATTAAAAAAAGTGAATTTACACTAAAGCCTTTGTTTGAACTGATTGACTTTTTTCACCTACGAGATATGTTATTTATGTTACAGTTTTTTTCAATGACGATGTCTTAAAACGGAACGGATTAAAGACTCATCTGCCCACTTTACTCAGAAAAATAATGTTTTGCATTTACTGAATTTCTAATCCAAAGAATAACGTTTTGATACCAAACGTGTCAAGCTCTATCAAATACTTTAGAAATATCAAACGCATTAATCATATTTCCATAACAATGTAAAGATCTGTTCCACTCTTTTCAATTCAATTCAATTAGGTGAGATATGCCGTCAGATTACCAGTGGAACGATTGTTGCGAAAGATGTATTACCTGCCATTCAGGACCTTTCAATCTTCGAGATAGTACTTTAGCTGATGATTGATCATAATTCCATAACCTGGGAAACGAGGGCCGTAAGTGCAATCCTTTTTCGATAGGAGGAGGTGAAGTAAGGATCTCTTTTCTTAGGAACATGCTGGACAAATGCTGTTTTCCATTTTCTAGGGATGATTCCAGAACAGTGGGAGCGATGGAAAAGCTTACGCAATGGTTTTTCCAGCATTAAAGAACACCTCTTCAGAAGAATGAAGGGCAGATATACCATTAGAACCAGCGGATTTGTTTATATCAAGATCTGGAAGGGCTCTTGCAACTGAATGAGTGCGAAAGTATACCTGTCCTACTGAATGAGTTACATTCTCAAATACAGGAGGGGCACGGGAAATGTTATTGTCGGGCGACGTATAGTTTATACATATAGAGCTAGCAGCAAAATATGCTACGAGTAGCTGAAGAGCTAGTTATCAGTTTATTATTGTAGATGAACATTGCAACCGAAGATGAAGTTGAATTTTGTGTGTTCCTGGACAGCATTCAAGTTTTTGAACTCAAACGGTTTTAAGCATATTCTTATAAGAACCTTTGATACATTCGTGATTTTTATGCTTCTTGAAATTGATAATATTTTGAAAACTAGTTTATGTGTTTTTTTTTTTAATTTTTATTTTAAAATACACATATAATCCTCTTAATTTAAAAAAATAGAAAATTAATTGGATGTAATGTGTGAAATAAACAAAAATAAAAATGTCAAAATAACATTAAAATACAATTTGTATGTATTTTCAAAACATAATTAATATTCTTAGACCGAAACAAAACATAAGAAGTTAACAAAATTTGTTTTGCATATTGTCTTTGAATTACACAATTAATTTAAATATTTAAGACCAAACAGTTTTATAGCCATCCATAACAAGACAGGTTTCCTATTTTTAGAATTTTAATCTTTACTAGTGAAAATCTAGTGAAGTTGTCACTAATTCCTATAAACTTAATTCTGTATGCAATAACTCCTCAAGTTTAATAAATGAATAAAAATAAAATAATAAATGATATGTATTTAAAAAAGAATGACTCTCCGCTTTGGCTTTGTTTCTTCAAACTTGTATCGTTATATTTATGTAGCTCATCAACCAAAATTATGTTAAAATGTAATTTAAATGTTAAACATTTATTAGTTTCATTGTTTACGAAAAAACAACTATTAATGCATATGTTTATTAAAGAGCCATAAAGACAAATCAAATGGAAATGTTTGCTTGGCATAAACAAAGGGCAAAACTCTGAAAAACTAATAACTTAAGGGCATCGAAGAATTACCAAATTTAAATTCAAAAGAATTTTGTTGTTACCCCTGACATTATTACACTCAAGTTCCTTGGACCTTAATAGTTTTCATTCTAACGGAAAAGATGATATAAGTATGCCGGCAATATTCTATTTTATACATATTGATGAGTAAGCAAGTTTTGAATGAATTCAAGTTTTCCTGGTTGTAGAAAGTGAACGTGAATTGAATTGGTTTAAGGCAATGTTTTGATTCGACACATGGGAATTATAAATTTACATATAAGGAGATTACCACATTCATTGTCTCTAATAGCCTTTATTGGTTTATTAGTTTCAACCGTGTGGTACATACATGAAAAAGTTACAAATCTAGTGTTGGCACCGGAAGGATTCTGAGAACTTACCCAACTGGTGCCTTAAGCAGTTTTCGCCTCCTTTTAGCAATTGAATTACACATTGCAGAGCATTAAGACTAAATTGAACTTTTGGACTGCCAAACCTTATATGGCCATAGCAACATTGCGGAATTGATTCCAGGAGAGAATTTTTCAACTGCATCCTAAAATTGATATCAGTAAAGATTTTAATGTTATGTTCCCATCAAGAAAGGACGGAGATGAAGACGTCGTGACGAAAGACTTTGAACCAACTATATTTACTGAGTGCTTAAAGATGAAGTGTGGTATTGATTCAAGAATTTTCTCTGTGACTTAACCAGATCCAAACCGGAACCAGAATACGGCTATCATCGCAGACAGTCAGGCGGTTACTAAAGCCATTCATAATAGTACATCATCCTCAAAATTGGTCCAGCAATGCCGGGATGAACATGCTGGCCTCAGTATCAATCACAATGTCACTTTAATCTCACTTGCGGAAAGAGTCAACATTCCGCTTGGGGTTATGAAGGGCAATATATTCTCAATTTTTCTAAACGAATCAAACCGTAGATGGAGCAGTTTAGCTAACTGTATTATAGCTAGAAAGATTTGGCTCTCCTAAAATAAATTCCGAATGCTTGATCTGATATGCAGCACCAGGCAAGATCGTTTCCTCTGTAAATATTTTGCTCTGGCCAAATTTAGAGGAAGGAAATTTTTCGATGACATTGACGATCTTTCGAGTATGAAGATCAAAGACTTGATCTCTTTTCTCAACGCAACGAAGTGGATCTAAGCCGGCCCTGCTCGCCGTTTGATTCCTTAGATCTTGAGTTAGCGGACTGAGGGATTAGAAGGAAGATTATGGTGAGGGGACCCGGATGATCACTAAATCGGATTGGCTTCTGATTCAACCGCCCTAAACAAGCTATCTAGCTTGTCACGGCGTAGATTGTGTCTGGTGAGTGTGGTGGTCCGGTTGAGTGAGTGATAAACATTCCGAAGAATTGTGCAAAAACACACAATAAGGGACATCGAAACCTACAAGATCCTTTCTTATTTTTGAACTTAATCCAAACAGGATGACTCCGTGAGAATGTCCACAATTCTCTATATCAATTCCATCCACAGGTTATACGAGCTATAGTATAAAAATGGTGCACTTCGGTCGTTATTTCTACCTATCTACCTACCATTTCCCCTTTGGACTCCAAAACGGCGTGATCGATATTGATGAATTTTCATGCAATCTTAAGATTAACTGCGCAGATGATCCTATGGAGTTTGGTATCAATCGGGTTAACCGACATTTTTTCAGTTTTTTTTTTTTTTTTTGTTGGCAATATGTGTAAACTCAAACAAAACGGTTGGTTTCTGATACAAAAACTTCAACATCACACGTCAGGAGAAAGAGGCTCAACATTCATCACCAATCAGATATTGGCGTGCGTCGGATCATTTAAAAAACGCAATTATTTTCTGGAAATAATATCCAAAGCACAATCATGGTCGTTAGTAATTTAATTTTATGCACGTTGTATCTACATAATATAATGTGTTTCGTTTTCTAAAGTCATCCATATCATGTGATTTTATTAACCTTACACACGACGGAAGTTTTAATTATTAAAATATATTTTTTTTTTTGCTACTTGATTAATTATATTTTAAAAAGTTATTAAGGTTAAGCATGTGTATTAGTAATTAATCGTTTGAGAAAGTAAACAATTAATATTAATTTGTTTCAACACAGATTAATTTAAGCCAAAGACGAACCGACTAAGCGATTGATTGCATGAATGTTCGTTTTTTTTAGTTGCGTATACGCCACAGTGACTAATTAGTTTGATTGAAAATATGACTATGGATTTGCTAAGGTCAAGTCTTTTAAAACAAAAGTATATTAGTATGATGAAAAAAAATTTCACGTTTAAAAATATTCTCGAGAAACTGTGAAATCGTTGTATAGCTTCTATACCGTTCTAGATTAGCTAAGAAAAAAACTCAAATTTCATATCCATATCACACCCTAACTCATCGTTATTCCCAATGAGAGGCATACAGTTTTTTTTAGATCGTTTATTAAAAAAACAAGGAAAAGGTATGCCTTAGATGTCAATTTTCAGGTGTTATTGCCTACTCTTAAATATTAGAACTATGAGAATGAGAAGGCATTTGAAACGATATAACGTACCGAAATACGATCTTTCCAAAAAACCTAGCAAATATGAATTGCCAAATTATTATAATTCCAAAAAATTAGTAGAATGATAATTATGAAGTTATGGGTGCGATACATTGTTATATTGGATATACTGGTTGACATTCTTACTTAAAGGTTTCAGCACCACTCTAAACATCATTTTTATTTTTACATTTTCTATATTTATATTCCCCAGCTAAATTTTAAATGCTTTGTATACACTTTCCACTGTGCCAACAAAATTTCTTATCTATATCTTTCTGTTTCTTATAATAATATGTCGATGTTGGACTTTAAAAATGCAGCATCTTTCACATTGTGTTGAACTGTGTAATTCAACATCGCTGATCTATAATGTTGAGTAAATGAAGACGTGTAGGCTTGCTGATGTTCACCTTTTTGATCCAATCCCAACCCGATTCAAATGGGTTGTAATGTAACGACTGAACAACAATTTTCTAGTCTGGACGAGTTCATCAACACAGTAGTCAGCTTTCAGATTTGTTTTGTCTGCGGTGCATTTAGGCCTATTCAGCGAAATCAGCGAGTGGTCGGGACCACTCCTAACTTTAAAGAGCGCTCGTAGATCTTCACTAATATTGCTTATGGTTTATGAGCTAAAAAAGACAAACTTCTGTGACTTTTATCATAAAAGATTTCAATAAATACACAGGTGCATCAAGTAAAAATGAATATTTATCTTTTATTTCGTCAATGAAATGTTCTTTAAAGGAGACAAATGAAAGAAAATATATTAAAACACATATCATATAAACATATAAGTAGAGTATGGTCATAGTATTCCCAGAAACATATGAGGTAAAATCGTGTTCCATTGTATATACCAATAGTGTGTAAGGCTAGGCGCGCACATTCAATTTTTAGTTGCACAACTGTTTGGTTGCTTACAGAAAACAGATAAAATATTTGGTTGAATGTCCGCGCAGGTGCATATAATTATATGTTACACAAAATAGCCTTAGGCTAGGCGCGCACATTCAATTTTTAGTTTCGCAACTGCTTGGTTCGAGCAACTAAAAGTTATGTTTTTATACAAACTAAGCGATTGCCTAAATGAGTTTGTGTAACATATAATTATATGCACCTGCGCGAACATTCAACTAAATAGTTCATCTTATTTCTATAAGTAACCAAACAGTTGTGCAACTAAAAATTGAATGTGCGCGCAATCGTTTAGTTTGTGTCAAAACACAAACTTTTTAGTTGCTCGAACCAAGCAATTTCGAAACTAAAAATTGAGAGTTTACTTTTTTGTTCGTCATCCATTTTATTATGTGAGATGAAATATTTTACATAATCACAGCTAATTATGATAACAGATTTGGTTGAGTTTCATAACATATCTCGTTTTCGAAGTAGCATAACAGACTTTTATAAAAGTTCGAACCTCTGAATACCAATCATAAAATTTCTTTTAAGGTGGAATCTTTTGAATCATAACAGAAAATCTATAGCAGAATAACAGATGTGGCAGAATAGGCCTAATTTTGAAGTTGTGGCACTCATCATGAATGAAAATTCCAAAAATTATTCTGAAATTATTTGCAACGCAAATGACACTCGAGACATCAACATTTACACGTACACACTTCCTGAAATTGATTAAACGGCCAATTGGGCTGTCTCAATTTACACAACTTTGCAACGATGCGATGACGTACTGAAATAACTTTAAGTCAGTTATTCAATATACATATAAAGTTGTTTTTGTACGCTTCATGATTTTCTACCATTTACCGCTTTAACATCAGCTTTGATTTGTAAGTATCTATGCAAATTTTCTCAACACGTCAAAGTTTAATCTGTCCTTTATTTGCCACACCATATAATGCCACCAAATTTCGAATTAAATGGTATATATCAAAATATACATTGTTCTCCATCTGTCAAGCCATGAACTGGATGACGACTTCGCTGTCAATGGCAATGGATTAAGTTTAGTGTGAACACCGCCTAAAGCAGAAAAAAGATAACAAGAGCTTGATTACACGAATTTTTTTTAGTTGTTTCGTCTTTCGTCTTTTTGACATATTTGTTGTGGAGTGTAGTATAGTGGAATAAGCTACGTTTCTTCACCCAAACTTTCAAACAGACGTAACGAACAAAAAAAAAGAATGGTGTAATTGGGCTCTAATAGTCAAACTGAAGTATCATATTTTTGTGCACCATTAGAAACGTTCAAATACTCAAATTTGTTTGACAAGCATGACATGATTGGCTTGATTTTACTAATGTTAACGCGGCTTGTTAAATATACTGGATGAATTTCAAAATGTTCTGATATTTTGGCTACATCAAAAACATTTTTGAGAATGTGAATGCATGATTGTCAAGCCTGAAGCAAATTTCATTTTCCATGAAGTAATCGAGCTGTGCACATCGTAACAAAATATATCAAAATGAGATAACCAACTGCGGTATTTCAGGTGGAATTTATTAAATTAATATAAGTGTTCTGCAGGTTTGCAATATGAAAATCAAGTCAATTTCCTCATCGAAAAGTGTATCCATACTCTTAATTGGTCCGCTTTGGCCAAAATTCTAGTGAAACGCGATGTTTGACAGCATGTTTGAAGAATGTGAACTGTAATGTTTTTCACCCATGTCGTACTTGTCAAAAAAATTTTAGAATGTTAACACCCCTCTTAATGCTCCGAGCAAATAGTTAACGTATTTTGTATCAGATAACATCTCTGTTAAAATATAGGTTGAAAAATTTAAAGTTGTTTAAGATAACATCCCTGTTTAAACATAAGTCTAACGAACTTGAAGTTACGTAGCGGAGTCCGTTGATGCGTTTCTTTTCTAACAATATTTTACTCTTGAAATAAATAGGTTCGTTCCTTTGCTTTGAAACTCTGTGATTTGTATGCATTTCAGTTCAAAGTTCTGTCAAAGTTCATACAAAAAAAATGTATTCTACTAAAATGCAAAGAAAATGGTTTCAATATTTAAAATAAAATGTTGACATTATGAGTTCAATATTAAGTATGTTCGATAACAAAAATTCGGCACTCAGACGAATTTTGGTGTTTAAACATCTTAACCGTGAGTCCCGGCACTCACACTTTATTTTTTGCTAACGAAATGTCATGTCCGGCAGACGTCAAAATTTGCATGTCTGTATTCCTGATCAAAAGTAATTGTATCACATTTAATGAGAAATAAAGAACTAAACTGACTACAGCAAACTCGCAAGTTGATCTCTACAAATATACGAAGGCTAAATACGATAGTAACTCATCATCATGTCAAGGCTTTGCCATTTATTTAAACTAGTTTGACTGGAATATATGCGGACCCATTCATCGTGGTTTGGTAATTAAAGGAAACTAAAACAAAATGTTCTTAGATTTCAAAACTGACACTTTCTGAGGAAAACTGGTCTTTAAAAAAAAAACTCATATTAACATATTTAACAAACAAAATATCTATCAAAAAAAAATTATCCTGTTTTACTGATTTAAACTATTAGTTCCAAATAAAATTTAGTCATCACTTGCTCATAGGACAAAACCGGTCTCTACAACAAACGCACGCCAAGTCTATTGAAAAAAAATTTCATAAACGTATCGCGTTTCACCTTTGGATTCAAATTAATTTTACTCATATGTTAGTTTTCTATAAAACATAGATAGAGGAGGTGTGTGTAATTTCTTTTTATAAAAAATTGACACAAAATATTATTAAGTCTGTTTTCTCTAGAAACATGCAAATTAAATTTCATTAAGAAATTAATTTGCAAAAACAATTAAGCTACCTTTAAGAATATTTTTACCATAAAGCCGTTTCAAACGACGACAAGTCTTAAACGATAATGATTCTATGCTAATTGGGCTCTAAAAATGTTTCTAGACATGGGAATCTCTTGATGACCATTTTCTAATTTATGTGACAAATAAAATTCAAGTCATTTATTTGAAATTCAAAGAATCTACGGTGATATGTATGTATGTCGCATTGAATACCCTAAGCTTGATAAGGTACATTTGCTCTAAAAACCTAAGACATGCGGGTAGCTTAAAAGTAGCCGATTTTAAGTATTGGAAGTTGATCGTCTATATTTAAATTTCTGATCAAATTTGCATTTTTATCGAACTTCAGTATTAATTTCAAAAATATTATAAACATCTTTTTTGGGCCATAAGTTATAAATCCATTGATTAAACTTACTGGTATTTGAATTTCTTTCCAGCATTATAGTTTTCCAAAAGTTCCGTTTTTGCTTTGGTGTCTTCACCGTTATAGAGCACTGGCGGTTTATCATCGTCAACATCTTCGGTTAGTGTGAAAACATCATTTGGCGAATATTTAAACAAATCAACATTGTTCTTGGTAATTTCGTTGAAGGCTGCACTTGTCAAAGCTATAAGACTTATAAAAATTATCTGAAAAAGAAAAAATAAGAATAAATAGTAAATACTAAAGTCAAATAATTTATTTCAATAAAATTAATAAATAAACTTAATATCGGAGTGTTTAAGATTTCCTCTAAGAACCAAGAAGTGTGTTTCCACTTCTGATGTGGTTATGCTTTTTTTTATAATTCACATATGTATGCCCAAAAGTTTATTGAGTACTGAGAGACTTTCATAATGTTAAACATAAATATAGCACAAGCAATGGAGAAATGGAAAATGGAGATGTCGATGAGCATTGCTCTTGAATTTTTGCAAATTGAAATGGCAAGGAAATATTATTACACATTCGTGTTGTGCGACTAAAAACCAAATATCGGTATTTGACGGTACGACCAATATTAGGCTTGAGGGTGATCTGATAAGCATTCCCAGCAAAACGGTTATCACGGGTGAACTGAATGAGGTGAGCAATGCAACTGGCTGCTTCAAGTGAACATTTCTTGTAAAAGAAGCGATAAAACAAAGAAAGACATGAAACATTCTAAGGGTGTTCAAGAGATAAAATTGATTCCATGATAGTTCTGTTTCCTATCAGTTTTAACGCTCTGTTCTTTTTTTATATATTTTTTATATTATACGGGCCTGTCTTAGATAGCTTGAGTAACAGATACTTATTTATTTTTTTTGAGACTGAGACTTAGCTAGGTGTGTTGTTGAAATACTCAAAATATGTTGTTGAGATACTCAAGTCGTAACTCCGCAATACTGCGGAGCTGATTCCAAAAGAAATTTTTTCGACTCCTTTTGACAACTGCACCCCTAAAATAGGCATCAATTAAGATTTTAAGGTCATGTTAAGATCAAGAAAAGACTGGAATGATGACGTCGTCGCAAGGAAAGACTTCGACACAACTATCATTACTGATTTATCAAAGATGGAGTGTGGTGTTGGTTCATGAATCTTTTCTGAGACTCTGAATATATTTAGGTCTTTTAGGCCACCCGATTTTGGTAGTGTTTTTCAAGCTGAATTATTGGCTTTAAGGAAAACATGCAAGGTGCCCAAACAAGATTCAGAACTGCAATACGGATATTTTCAGACAGTCAGGTGGCTGTTAAAGCCATTAATTCTAGAACGAGTTGGGGTCAAAATACTGTATGGGCCATAATACTGTTATTAAAATACTGTTTTTGAAATACAGTTTTTTAAAATACAGCATTTTGACTCGCTCCCTTCTAGAACATCATCCTCTAAATTGGTCCAGCAATACCGGAATAAACTTGGTAGCCTCAATGTCACTCTTATCTAAATTCCAACTGCAATATATCTAGAAAGATGTGGCCCTAAATATAAATCCCGAACACTTGATCTGATATGGAAGCCTAGGCAAGACATTGCCAGGATCGTAGCTACATGTAGCGGACACTGGGCAAGAGGAGAGCATACAGTGCAGCTAGGCATCTCACAACACTAACTGTCATACATAGTTGTTGATACCGGTAAAAGGAAACAGTCCTTAATTTCTTCTGCAAATGCCCTGCTCTGGCCAAATTTAGAGCACAATCATTATGAGGGGCATTTTTTGACGAACATTGACGATCTTTCGAAAATGAAGATCAATGATTTTCTCAACGCGATGAAATAGCTCTAGGAAGAACTTCGGTTACTTCCGTGCCGTAAACTCCGTTTGACTCCTTAGATCATTGGAATGAGGGCTTTGACGGAAGTTTACGGAGCGGGGAGAGCATTGATCACTCAATAGAATGGGCTACTGTTCCTGTGCCAGGCAACAAGCTGCCTATCTTGGCACAGTGTAGTGGAGGAGTGTGATGGTCCGGTTAAGTGATTGATTGAAATTCCGGATAATTGTGCAAAAGCAAACACACAATAAGAGACATCAAAACTTACTAGATTCTTTCTTATTTCTTAACTCAATCCAAACTAGATGACTCAGTTAGAATGTCCACAATTCTCCATATCAATTCCATCCACAAGTTAATAAGAGTTATGGTATCAAAATGGCGAACTTTAGCGCCTACCTACCTATTACATTCTGTACTTGTACTTGTTATCCCAGTAAAGTATTTCAGGACTCAAAATATATTTCAAGTAATTAAGAAATTAAAAAGTACCTTAAAAGTAATTGAGTACAACCTTACAGTGCTTTTGAAATCAATACAACCGTTACATACTTAAAATTTAAAGTTTATCCGAGTACTATACTTAAAATTATTTCAAATACGAAGTTCAAAATTTACTTAAATTCTTAAGGTACTAATTTAACAAGTCTGTTTAAAACTGTATACAACAGGTAAAGTTAACCAATTCAAACGTCAATTTAAATTTTGTAAAAAAAAACAAAAATAATCAAAAGTCAGCCATCCGACAGACAAAGCGCGTGGCAACGCGAAACCTCCAATTTGGTTTGAATTTTAAATTAATGTCTATCCGATTAAATTTAATGGTCGGTTTTCCTGCTTTATTGATTTTCTGACATGCTAGCCTAACAGGCACCTCCATCAGCAAAGTTAATTTATTCAAATTAAAGCGCGAAATATTAATATTTTAAAAATAAATCAACAAATTTTTATTGGCAAGAAATGTACTTCCTTGTACCAAGATAAACGTGATTTCCCATGACTTCAGAGTATGATGCTGGTCAAAGAGATGAATCTGAATTATTTTTAAATATTATTTCTTCTAAAGAATAAAAAATGTATCACCAAGTTTGAACTGACTTTGTATGGGGCACGTTCTGTTTTTTTTTTTCGTTGCATAACGATTTATGTAGATGAAGTTTCAGAACTCATTCTATAGTGTTTTTCTGACATCTCTGTGTCCAGATTTCATTTCAACTTGATGGAGAGAAAGAAACTCTTCAGTTCTGACCCTTAAGTGGGAGTGATATATGTTGATACTGACACGTCAAAAAAAAACAGAGTGAGTTCAATGTTTGAACCATAAATGACTAGTGAACTTTGAGCTTGTGAGGCTCTATTTCGATTCAATAAAGAAGCTGAGTTTTGATGAAGCTATTTACAAATTTGAAACAGAATTAAAAAAAAAAACAAGATCGAAATTCCAGATACTAAGAAGAGAATTCACAGGGTATTGGTCAGTTTATTATCCTAAGCAGTCACAAATCTTCTTTCATCAAAAATTGAGCCAAATTATCTTAAATTTTGCACGCTCAGTATTTGGCACACAGAACTGACTTTGTTTTTTTATATCATACGTGCATTTAAGGGCTTATAAATATGTACCCTTAAAATTTTAAACACAGTACGAGCAATTAAGAAAGAAGAATAGGATAAAAAAGAAAATACCGATGAACATTGGTTTTGAATGTTAAATTAAATTAATTCTAAACGGTTTTTGTTTCCCGATTGGACAATGCTGATAAGATCAGAATTTAATGGAAGTTGGAAGCCCACATGCGAAGGACAAGGATGTGAATCTAAAGACGAATATGAAAAGCTGTGGGTACTGTCATCAGCGAAATAATAAAGTGGATTAGAAGTTTCAGACAAAAGATCATTTTTATGAACTATGAACATAAGGAAGAGTGTCGGAGAAAAAACGGAGCCCTGGGGCACATCAGCGTTTATTTTGTGAATATCAGATTTGAAACCGTCCAATACTACTTGCAGTAAACGGTCTGAAAGGTAATTTCTAATCCAATGAAGAAGAGATTCATCGATACCAAATACACGCATTTTCGATAAGAGAGCTGATAGAGTTTGGCATCAAATGATTTTGAAATATCAGGTGCAATAATCTTACTTTCTCCTAAACGATGCGATGTAAGGATTTGCCCTCTCTGGGATGATTTTAACTTAATAAAATGGTAGAGAAAGTATGATGCTATAGTCGATTAAAATTTGCAAAATCTTTGATTTAACCTAGTTTCATACTTAGTAGGTACATTAACATCGTACTAATTCAACTAAAATTTTGCGCAAATATATGTAGGATTCGCTCTGCGAAAATTTTCTATTTGAAAAATACCAAATTCTTGTAACCTATTATCACCTGCCCCAACGGCAACATATAAGCATTAAAATAAAATTGCAATAAAGCCACCGACTGTACCCTTGAAACAAGACAAAAATCATAAAAAAAATTGTTGCGTTAAGTCATTTAAAAAGGGACTGAAAGAATTCAATTATCATGTAGATTGACAATTAATTTCAAGTTTTGACATCTTGCGTCTGCCAAAAGTACTGTAGTAAAATTTGAATTTTAAAAATTCTATGAAAACTGTGGAAGTTAAAAGAGCTTATGTCGACCTAAGTGAAAATCGATTTTTTTGTATAGTTTGTTAACTTTAACTTTGCTTATTTTTTTAAAGCAAGTTATTATGACTTTTGAAATTTAAAGAATTTCATCGCTTAAGTCAACACAAACTATCTTAAAGCTTTGCTCAATTGAATTATTCTTTTTTTTTTACAAAATAGCTTAAGACATAATAAATTAGGACCTAATAAATTTATAAATACTGGTACTGGTATAAACACTGGTACAATCTGTTCTAGTTCTACCCTTAATTGAGTAGTTCAAGTATATTGGAGAGCTATTACGGCAACAAGACATAACTTGACACTTTGAGACATTCAAGTGTAAAAAAGTTATGTCACACCAATCTGCCAAACAATTTAAATCTTCATTAGTGATTCGATACAGTTTGAGATCATCCGCAAATAAGAGACATAATGAGTTCTTGAATATAATATCAGGAATATCATTAATAAACAACTAGAATAATAGTGGTCCTAAATGGCTGCCCTGAGGACCACCATATGGTACTAAGATTTGTTTTGAAAAATTTTCATCAATTTTAATAATTTGAACACTTTTAGTTAAATGAGATTTTAACCAATCGAAAAAGCTTGTGTGAAAATCTTACAATCATGTTGGTATACTGAAACAATGTCTTTTGTTTGTTTATCAAAAACTATTATTTTGAATAACTTTGGCAAAGCTGAAATTTTACAGATGAGTCTTTAGTTAGTAACATCCTGTTAAGATCCTGATTTAAATACTGGTGTAATATGCATAAGACAATTTCTAACACTCAAGGAATTGACCATGTGAAAGAGACAAATTAAAGATGGTGGTCAACGGTCTAGCCAAAGAAGATGCACATTTAACCAGTAATATCATCGAACTTATATTAAGAGACACTGGGATCTGAGGTAATTTAAGATTAGAAGAAGAGTTTGTCAAATAAACAGACTGAAAGTAGATAGCAAAAAGGTTACAGATCTCATTCAAGTTACTTGTTCATGTATTTAAGTAATTTATACAGCTTGGACACCCGTTTGATTTATGTTTAGAGTTCCAAAAGCTTTCACTGTTATTTTTAATATTATATTCTATAGTAAACATAGGGGATCTATACAAAAATTTATTGAGCAATTTAAATAACTCAACCGAAGTTCCACATTTCCAGGATTCTTTTTAAATAATTATAATTATAAGTATGATAGCCTGCACTACTAGATTTAAAATTAGAGAGTTTGTTAAGGCACTGCGATGATTTTTCATCATTTCTTTGTATTGTATTAAGAGGTGTTATATAATGAGGTATTATAAATTTAATGGCGCAAAATTTTAAACAGCCTATTATTGAGGTATTAGTATAATACTACTTAACAATTTTCTAACTTTATAATAGTTTACTAACTCATTCTTAATTTTAAACATTTTCTAACTAGTATTGTACTAAAAGAATTTTCTTAATAAATTGCTACTGACCTAAAACAATGACATGTAAGTACACGAACCTTTTTTGATGTTTGCAAATGTCAAAGAGTCATATGAAGCTAGCACGATACTAAAAACAATAATAGGTATTCGATGATTTTAACTTTAGTAAAAGGGTAGAGAAAGTATGATGCTAAATTCGATTAAAATTGCAAATTCGTTGTTTTAATCTAGTATCATACTAAAACAACTTTAGCAGCGTACAAATTCAATTAAAATTTTGCGCCATTGTCTTTACTAATTAATTATTGTGACGTAGTTTTCCTTTTCTTTTTTATATTAATGACTATTTTAAGTCATCTTGTTTAAAATTCCATGAAAACCAATTGTAACACTGAAACACTGAAGCTTTTACTATCTTAAAATATATTGGCGCAAAATTTTGGTTGAATTAGCACGATCCACGATGTTGAAGCTGTTTTAGTATGAAACTAGGTTAAAATACCAATTTTGCAAATTTTAGTTGAGTTTAGCATCATAGGTACTTTCTCTACCCTTTTATTAAAGTTAAAATCATCGAATACCTATTTAAATTTTTTAGTATCGTGTTAACTTCATATAACTCTTTGAAATTGTCAAAGAAAGGTCTGTTTACGTAGTTTTTTGTACAAATTGTCATTGTTTAAGGTGTGGTCAGAAGCAATTTATTAAAAAAATTGCTCTAGTACGATACTTGTTATATAATGATTAGCATTAAAAATGAGTTGGCAAATTGTTAGGTAGTATATTTTGTCAACTGAAAAAAAATCCTCTGAATCCGAATTAAGCCTGAATGGTAATACGGTGCTACATTCTATTTTATTAAAAACCAAACTCTTACAGAAGATTGTAAGAAATTCTTCACCAACTCGCGGATCATTTATTTTGATTGAACATATGCATATTATGTAATAAGCTGTGGACACACAACTCTATATAAATCACCATCACTTATTTATTTAAATAATTTCTTTCTTAAGCACGCGCAATTTAAAAAAAAAAATCCACTTTATAAAAAATCCTTTGTACCCTATTTCAACATCACAGTCCTTCAGTATATTTTGTCTACCAAACACACATTACAATTTTAAAGCAAACAACTTACAATGTTTTGCATTTTGGTATAACACTTTAGTCACTCTTGGGCTTTAAATCGATAATTAAAATAAAAGTCTTAACTTCTTCAACTGGAAGTGAACACTCCAAGTTCTGAGAAACAAATATTATAATCACCACGTAGGGTCTTTTCTTTTATATTTATATTTTTATTGTAGATAATATATGAATTAATCAATGCCCCCACCTTAATTATCATAAAATTAAATTTCAATGATACCTTATATAAAAAAAAAAATGAAGAAAATATTTGAAAGCCAAAAACCTGATTGTCATTTACTAATGTTAGCTTATTTTATAGCAATATTCTATGCAAATCAGAATAAATCTTCATTGAATATACCACCGGGAGTGTGGCTTAGAAGATGTTCCAATTTATAGACCCGAAAGCCGCAGAACCGAAAGAACTTCTTCTTGAATCACCATAAACTTTCGTTGGTGTCCCTTTTGCCGTTAGTGATCATGTTTTTGACCGTTTCACTAAAGCCGGTTATGTTCTCACCTGTCAAATCTTTTAAATAATAATTGGGCATATTCAAATGCTTTTTTAATAAATTATGGGTCCTATTCGAAACTCTAATTGAAGCATAGGAACTTTCTGTTTAGATTTGTTATGGTTGAGTCTGGAGTTGGTGAGTCTTATGGTCTTTACATTATAAACTTGAAGGGTATCTAAACAACAACGAAATCAGAATCACGAGTCCGGTTTTTATGTGCTCTCAATCTTTCTAGTCTAAGCAGCGTCTAAGTAATCAGCGTATTTGTGCAAAGCAAACAATTAAAAAGACTATAGTTTAAAAACTTTTAAAAGGTATTTTAGTAACAACCAAGTGCGAAATTTATTTGCAGACTCTTTTCTATTGAACTGTTTGTGGGTCTGTCTTGCGAAATTATCGATTCTGTTTGTTCAAACATGAACATACCCAATCTATAGATAACCCAATATGTATGTGAAATAAAGATAAGACAGATCATCCTAAGCATACACTGACGGTTATCTATAGATAAATAACATTTAAGTAAACAACATAGACATTAAGAATAGAAAGATAAGAAACATACACATTAAGAATAGAAAGATAAGACAAGAAAATTGTATATATATAGAATTAACATAGTGAAATAAAATTAGTATTCATTCGACTTACAACCGAGTTTACTCAACTCAATGAGCAGCACTTTTCATGACAAGAGTTATGGCTAAAACAGCATGCCTGGACGCATCAATGCATACAGCGTTGCACCCGGTATGTATGTATGTATGTATTTTTATTGAGACTTGTTCTTTGACTTACGATAATACATGAGTTCTTAATACTATCTCTTTCTTGAGTGATACGAATTGGAGGCTGTAATGTATGGCCGTCCTGTTTAATACTTATTTAGTTCAAAAGCCAACATGGCATAGTGGTTTCTTGTGTTAGAGTGGAGTAGTTCTTGCTCTCAGAACTGTGAGGGGGTTGGTTTAGACGATTGTCTTTAAATATACAATTCTTAACCTAACTTATAAATAAAATAAATTAAAATACAAACGATTACAAACGATAATGCATCTAAGCATTGTGGAGGTAGATTACCTTCATTTTGATGTTGTCTTTTCTTTTATATCTTTCTTTTTTTCTTTGATTTGTTTATAGTAGTGCGATAGCGTACTATACTTGTTAAACATTTGTCAAGTATACAATTATTATTATAGTATAAAGATATTATAACATATCGATTACAATATTGGGTCACTTAGTTTTGAGAGTTAAAACTTAAAAGTTATAAAGGTTTTGAACATTAGAAGCTGCGTCCGTGTTCGGATTGCGTTAAATTGAGGGTTACATTTAATAGGTTGAGAATTAGATGTATTTAGTGAATAGAGATATCTTAAGACTAATACAGATAGTTTTTTTTTTTTTTTTTTTTTTTTTTTGTTATAAAGTAAAACAATTTGGAGGGAAAGTTAAGTCCAGCGATAACTTTGGGTTTAGGATGGAATTTATAGTTGGGCCTTTTAATAGGGGTTTAACTGTGGTTCATTTTGTAGTAAGTTAAATTAATATTGTCTCTTTTCGTTTCTGTGTCTCGACTAAATACGGAGCTCCGATACTACATCGGGAGCTAGTGGAGAACTAGGATTCACTGTAAGGAGGAGTTAGTCCAGGAAGCGTTCTTTTGGGAGTTATATAAGTTTTTGATCAGGTCATTATCTAAAAAGTTTTTAATAGCTATTGCGATATCTTGGTCGTGAAGGTTGGATAAAAAGTTGTAATTATCCAAGATAACTTTATATCTGTTTGAAAGAAGCGTTTCTTGAATGAACGTGATCGCTATGTTGTTAGCTAGGAGAATTTTATTGGGTTCAATTCTCCTGCTTTCTACGACTAAGGATGAAATGTTGTAGGTTAGGATATTTGGGAAAGTTTATGGTGTGTTTAGGAGAACCTCATTGAGGAGGTTGAGGTAATCTAGCCTTTTTTGTTGTAGTGAGGTATTGCTGTTTATATTTTTAATGAAATTTTCTATTTTTAGTAGTAGATCGGAAACACCGATGCCAAAGAGGTTTCTGGAGAGGTCAAGGAATTGGCCTAGAAAATTGGGACCGTTTGGGTGGGAAGAATCGATGGATTCTGTTAGCTTTTTTTGAAAGCGAGTATTTTAGGACGAGTGGTTTACTTGGAAAGTACCTAAGGGATCTGGTTGTGATTGATGAAAGTGGCTTGCGTAAGAAATTTGTGGTAAAGTGTAGTTTGAAATATTTTTTGCGAGTGCAGTACCGCATAATTTCTTTTGTTTAGCTTCGAAAATACTTTTCTTTTTTGATTGCAAGTAGGATTTGTATTTTGGGCACCCTTTATAATTCGCAGGGTGTTCGCCGTTGCAATTAACGCAATGAGCTTTAGAATCTTGTGATTTTTTGACAGGGCATTCGCCTGGAGAGTGTTTAATATCACATTTAACACATTTGTAGTGTTTACCACAATTCTTGGCCAAGTGGCCGAAACTTTGGCATCGCCTACATTGTAGGATCCCATTGTTTCCTCTTAGTTTTTCCCAAGAAATTTTGATATTGAAGATGTAGCTTATCTTTGTGATATCGCTAGAAAGGATTCCAGGTTTGAGTCTTATCAGGAAAAGATTGGTATCAAAGCCGAGGCTCCTGGAGCGATCTGTCGAGAAGACCGATACTTTTTCTATTATTCCTGGTATTAAATTTTCTAATTCATTTTGGATTTCTGATTCACTAAATTCAGAGGTTAATCCTCTTAGAATTAAGTTTTGAGTTTTGTCTTTTTTTAAGGTGAAAGAATAGCCCTGAATCTCTTTACTTTCCCTAATTTTCTCCATAAGTTCCCGATGAATGTCTTCTCTATCTACATAGAGTTTTGAGACTCCATTTTTGATATTTTTAATATAAAATTTAAAATCTCCTGTAATCTTTTGAAGATCTTTAACTAATTCTCTCATGTTTGTGTCAAAGAGGAAAATCGCCGGACAAAACTTACCCGTGTTAATTTTAGGATGATTGTTTCTAGGGTCTCCTTGTGAGGGTTGTCCTTTGTCGAGTGGGGATCGGTTAGCTGATCTTGTTATATTGTTGCTTGTGGATGGAGTGTTGATTGAAGAGAAGAAATTAGAGTGCGAATTGAAGCTTGAAATTGCAGCAAGCTCGTCGGAGGCATCGGTAGGTTGTACAGGAATCTTGGTTGCGTGTTTAAACGTAGGATTAGTTCCTTTGGTGAACCGTAGATCGCTTAGGATGGAAAATTTGTTGGTGGAGGTGTTCGCTTCTGGAGCAGGTGGGTTTAGTGGTGTTACTATTCTGTTATGGACTGGAGACCACGTGTCGAGATCTTCGTCTTCGTCTAGTACATCCAGAGATGGCAAATCTGTTATTTTTCTGCTCCTTGCTCCTTGGGTTTTGGTTTAAGTTTTGGTGTGAAGGGTCTTCTTGCTTCAGTTGTAGTAGGAGCTGTGCAGCTCGCACCCTGTTGGGGCTGATCATATGGTGTGGAACAGCATAGTTGAATTTACCTTTTGTAGGTATTTTTTCCTTTTTACTTGCGATATAGGTACTATAGGGCAAGTTCTGCATTTGGAAAAAAAATCGAACTCGAGATTTTGATCAAAGTTGACATTACGATGATAGCGAAGACGAAAAAAGTGGGTCTGACAATTCCGTCTGTCTGTCTGTATGTCTGTATGTCTGTACCTCGAACTACAGCCTAAACTAACGGACGTATTTTCTTCAAACTCGGTAGTTAAGGGTCTTCGGTGATTCCCTAGAGGAAAAATTGAAATTTTTTTTTTAACTCCAAAACTAAGGGTACTCCCCATACACCCGTAATGCAAAACCTTATTTATCTCGAAAACGGCTCTAACGATTTTGATAAAAAAAATTAAGTGTGATATTATGGACATCGACTATATTTTGGTGAAAAAAAAATTTGGGGGGAAATGTTATTAGGGGTACCTGTCATAGAACGGTTTTTTTTGATTTTCGAATTTCTCACAAACGGCTCTAACGATTTTAACCAAAATTTTTATGCAGGAGCTGCTTTGCATTTAAAAAAATATAAACTAAAAATTTTTTCGAAAAAATAGTTTTTGGATTTTTAAAAAAATAATACAATTTTTTTTTTGAAAATTCAATATCTTGAAAACCGTTACACGATTAAATTTTTAAATTACGTTTTAAAATGTATTTTATTAAATACTAACAATTTGCATATCAATTTTTTTTATAAAAATTTTAAGGAAAATTTAGTACACAAAAAAACATGTTTCAGTGTGTCTGTATGTCTGTACCTCTCACTACAGCCTAAACCCTTGGACCTATTTCTTTCAATCTCGGTAGTTAAGAGTCTTCGGTGATTCCTTAGAGGAAAAATTGAAATTTTTTTTTTAGCTCCAAAACTAAGGGTACCCCCCATACACCCGTAATGCAAAATCTTATTTATCTCGAAAACGGCTCTAACGATTTCGATAAAAAAAATTAGGTGTGATTTTATGGACATGGACTATATTTTGGTCAAAAAAAATTTTGGGGGGAAATGTTATTAGGGGTACCTGTCATATAACGGTTTTTTTGATTTTCGAATTTCTCACAAACGGCTCTAACGATTTTAACCAAAATTTTTATGCAGGAGCTGCTTTGCATTTGAAAAAATATGAACTAAAATTTTTTTCGAAAAAATAGTTTTTGGATTTTTAAAAAAATAATACAATTTTTTTTTTGAAAATTCAATATCTTGAAAACCGATACACGATTAAATTTTTAAATTACGTTTTAAAATGTATTTTATTAAATACTAACAATTTGCATATCAATTTTTTTTATAAAAATTTTAAGGAAAATTTAGTACACAAAAAACATGTTTCAGTGTGTCTGTATGTCTGTACCTCTCACTACAGCCTAAACCACTGGACCTATTTCTTTCAATCTCGGTAGTTAAGAGTCTTCGGTGATTCCCTAGAGGAAAAATTGAAATTTGTTTTTTAGCTCCAAAACTAAACCAGATGGAAATTTTATGCATTTGAACATTATTATCTCAATAAATCCATGTTTTATATTTATAAAATGTATCTTAAATTCCAAAGTACTTTTACATAAGAGCAAGTTCGTGCGATCCAGTCGTGCATTTTATTTTTTATAAATTTAAGTGCGAGTGCGAACGATTGGTATTAAATGATAAATTTATAATTAAAAATTGCAAAACTTTTAATAGATGGAAAGAATTTTTGTGGATCACAAAAGATTCAGACCGAACTCTTTCAAGGCAGAACCGGAAGTCCGCTGCATCCGGAACACATGTGCATACACTCTGACGTTTATGATGTATAATTCTGTCTTAAGTTTTTTTAAAAAGTGGACTGTCAATTTTGATAATGGCAGATATAAATTATCTTAAATTTTTGTGTTTGGTGTTGTGGATGGAATAAAGCTGTGCAGCCAGATAAGAAATAGAGACATCGTGCAGGGCTGCAAGTAGCCCTAAACATAATTGAACTTTCAAATTTATCATTCAAAATTAAATAAATTCGTTTGTGTTTTTATTTCTATTTTCAATTTTTAAATTTTTTGCTGTAGTCAATAAAGGAATTTTTTTCAATTATTTCATAAGCCCTAAACATACCTAAAAGTAAAAATGGAATTTATTACATACATAGATGGATTTAAGTCCAAATTTATAAATCGCGAAGAAATTAAAGAAGTAGGTGTAGCAAAATTTATCAAAAATCATATAAATTATGAAATTATACCATCAAACCCAGTAAACTATGAACGAATACATTTGGAGATAACGCATAGAAATGAAAAGAAAAAGCGTAGCTCAATTCATTGAAGAAATGTACACTGTGATCAATGTCGAAAAGGAAAATATCGTCTTATGCGCGAAACAGATTAAACCAGCAACAGCACCAGCATCGTCAACAGCAAACAACATGCTGACCAGCAAACATTTCTCAAACACATTGCCACCAGCAACGTCATTTCATCTGCTTGACATCTCATATTGGAAACAAAAATTTCATTGCGGTGCCACTGAATATTGCAGTGGAAAAGTTGACAACACTGCACCAGCAACAGCAAATTTAGGACTTTGGCCTAACAACGCTGTTGGCGTTGCTGTTGCTGTTCTTAAGCGCGGAACAGATTGAACCAGCAACAGCACCGTCAACAGCAACAGCGGCCGCCATTAATTTAGAGCCAATGTATTTCAATTGTTCAACACACATAAGAACAGCAACAGCAACGCCAACAGCGTTGTTAGACCAAAGTCCTAAATTTGCTGTTGCTGGTGCAGTGTTGTCAACTTTCCCACTGCAATATTCAGTGGCACCACAATGAAGAACTCTTTTTCGATATGAAATGACAAACAGATGAAATGACGTTGCTGGTGGCAATGTGTTTGAGAAATGTTTGCTGGTCAGCGTGCTGTTTGCTGTTGACGATGCTGGTGCTGTTGCTGGTTTAATCTGTTTCGCGCATTATATGTGTGTTGAACAATTGAAATGCATTGGTTGTAAATTAATGGCGGCCGCTGTTGCTGTTGACGGTGCTGTTGCTGGTTCAATCTGTTCCGCGCTTTAGGCGACATGAATATACATAGATGTACTAGACGAAAACAGCTCTCTAGTACTAAAATATGTGGAGATGATGGCATTACCGGATATACACTGTTCAAATGCATGACAAGCATGTGCAAGTGTATTAGTGAAAAAGTCACACGTATAGATTGGATGTTGGATTGAAGCAAAATCAAAATCTTTTGATTTTCTTTTAATCCAGCGTCCTGCATTGAAGTGAATTTATTGGTTCATTTGCGTATAGTACGTTGAAGAGATGAGAACACAGCACAACATAAGCATAGATTTAAATATTAAAACAGTAAACAAAAATTGTATGATGAAATGGACAGACAAAATAAAACAAATTACTCGCATAAAATTAAAAAAAAAATCCAAAGAAATTCGTAAAATCACAATTTTGCCGAAAAAAAAACTCACAAAGCGGAACGTCCTCTCACCACACCGTCGATGTAAAAATAAAAGATTGAAGACTCATGCTTGATATGTGTATATGCAACTTCAACCCCAAATTGCCAATATCTACAATTGCATATCGTCGCTGTAGATCGAATACCTCGTAACCCAAAAAAAACCGATTTTTAGTTAATGATGCAATTACATATATTGTGAAGAAAATTCCGGATCTAATGAAAAATATCCTGTGAACCTAAAAACTATAATTGCAGAGCGCCTGGCATAACTAACAACACGTCTCTCATTGCCTCTCATTGATTTGATAATAAGTTTTTTGTCTCTCCTGAAAAACCGACTTTTCTGGGTTACGAGGTATTCGATCTACAGCGACGATATGCTTGTCATGCATTTGAACAGTGTATATCCGGCATAATGTCGGCATAATGGATTCACAAATGTTATAAAAAAGCCTACACGTGTTTATCTAAGACGAAATACATCTACTTTGATTGATCACATACACGTACATATGTAATGTCGTTTTTGTTTGACAATCCGGAATCTCTCTCCGATTCGGAATCCCAACTGAACCCTTTTTTTGATTCTGAAGTTTTTTGTGGTTGAATATGTGAAACATCAAATATGGACAATGATGAAAATCAAGAATAATGTTGTTGATTCTTTTCAGAATCAGAACTGTCACTTTTTCGTCAAGTGAACACTTTCAGAAGAGTCCAGAAGGCTTCCGGATTGCCAAATAAAAATCCGTCAACTAAGTAATGCTAAATACCTTAATAGATTATGTAAAATTTATTATTCTCAAAATCAAATTTCAATTGCATCATAAATTCAATCACTACATAAAATACATAAAATAATAATCTATTGCTCTAGGAATCTTATTATTTGGGTTACCTTCAGAAAGGATAGGTCTCTCTCTTCCATGCGGTTTGGGAGTTCTTTCCAATTCTTGGATCTGCTTACCTCCTCTTCTTGTTTAATTTTGTTTTTGATGAAATTTTCTCTTATTCCGCAATAGGGCTCAAGCCCTGTTAAAAGGGTTGATGCACCTTTTTCTGCTACGGAGTCTTCCTTTTCGTTTCTTTTCTTTTTTGTGGATTAGCTCTGTAAAAAAGTTTTTCTCGAAATTATATTTTTTGATCATAGCATCTTTTGGCATGTCAAGAAGGTTTGTTACTGTGGATCGACTGATAAAGAGTCTTTCCCTGAGACCAATAGTTTTGTCTCTCCCAGTTCCTTCATTTGAGAATCTTATAATACCTCCCATTGTCGCACTTCTGATGACCTCGTGTAGAGCGGATAGATTGAGGACAACCTCATTAGCTGCGGTAGGGCGTAGGGCCTTTGGACTTTTTCTAGGGTCTTACTAGTTGTTGATAATTCGGTTCTCTTGTTCCATGCAACCGCACCATATTTAATGACGGTTCTTACCATCATAGCTTACATTCACCTGAGGATGTTCGGTTTGCATCCCCATAACTTGCCTGCAGGTCTCTTGCAAATCATTAGGGCTTTTGTGGCTTTCCCGACTAGCTTCTAAGTTTTTGTTCCAGAGGAGTTTACTATCTATAATTGTAATTCCTAAATAATTTACCTTCTTCTGTGTTTCAATTACTTCTCTTTTTTAGTAAAAGCTCTAAGTTTTTTGAAGAAACAGGTTGTTTTACGAGTATTCCAATATTTAGAGACTACCAGTCAAATTTGCATACGATATATGTATGTACGATTAAAATATTAAATTTATAACCAAAACCAGGCTTTAGGGTGCTCTTAACAAATGTCTACGTTCTGTTTACATTGGTTTGATCTTATGCTAATGTTTTAACTTTCTGATGTAGTTCTTTTTTTTTTTTTTCTTTTTTTTTTTAAATTCTTCTAAATTATGTATCCATACCACAAATGGGTGATTGTTGAAACGGATTTTTAATTTAGTAAACAAAAATAATTAATATCAATAATTATCAAGAAGCACGTGAAGTGCTTTGATCTCGACCTGATCAAATGATCAGAAGCTCGCTGGTGGTTTTCTAGTTTCTCAGAAATATAAAAATAATTTTAGCCAACAGAGTTTATTGAGAATAAATTAACCATCAGTCGTGCCTATCTCATGATTGCAAGATATTGTTTTTAATGTATAAACATTTAATTTCCATAGAGGTTAACTAAGCTATTGAGAGACACACACACCTTTTTTGATCGGTTCTTAGGTTTTTGGAGTGGAGATTTATGAATAAGTGCCCTTACATATGACATTAACCATTTTAGGAAGTATAAAAGTAGAATTTTTGAACTTTTCGGACCCTTGAATCTATTTAAATGAATTTAATCATTGAATGTGTAAGAATCCAAGCAGACATTGTGGGTTCTGTATAGATAACATTAATAAGGAAGGCGAGAGTGGAGTATTGGAAGGGTTCAGTAAAAGCATTCGATTCTTACGAAGAACTTTACGTGTCGGGCATTGATACAAGTTTAAATGGTATGTGAATTGCTTCCTAATTATGAGTGAATTTCATGAAGCTACAAGTATACTGCACGGTTAAAAATCCTGGCGTTAAATTTAATATTTTTTGGGTTGCATATATGACCAGTCCAAAATGGTATTTAAATGTAATGCTTTGAATATATTTGATTTTCAAACTCAATAGAAGACATATTGAATTTCAATACCGTTTTGTATTAAAAAACAAGTATGAATTATTAAATATTAACACACATAAGTATTAGTATTTAAACCAAAAAAATAAAATTCATTACTTCTTGTATTGGTTTTAAATGCATTTATATTAGAACTTAATACGCTGCATATTTAAAACATATATTTTTTCATTTAAATTGAATATTTTTTTTACTCGCTTTAAGCCAAAAGAGAGTTTAAATATAATACAACATTATTAAATCTTAATACTATTTAAGGTTTCATTGGATTACTTTTGAACCCACATAGTATTGAAAACTAATACTTATTTATTAAATTTCAATACTATTTATAAGATTTGATTGGATTACTTTTGAACCCACATAGTATTGAAAATTAATAGCAGATACTCAGCTCCCGCCGTCACTAACGCCCTTCGAGAAGAATCCTTTAGCGTACTCATCCAAAATGTATGCCGCTGTGCTTGTTTTTATATGTGCTTTTAATCCCTGTAAAATTAGGAGAATTTTATTTATATAGGTACATTAAATTTACTATTGAAAAAGTTACTTACTTCTTTGTGTAAAAGAAGAGAGCTCCCAATTGCTGCTTCTTGTTTTTCAAATTTTCACTTATTTGATAAGGAGGCTCTCCATCAGCAGTTTCAAGAACCTCAAGGAAGCAGGCACAGCCTGAATACTGCCGCACCATATCGCACAAGGAATCCACTGGAATTAGCACACCGTCTCGATCTTTCAAAGTAAATCAGTTCACCAGTTCTTCGTTTTCCAAGACTAAAACAAAAACAAATTTTAAATAAATTAGCACGGCTTGCACTCTCCAGGAAATAAATATATGGCACTTAAACTTGCTATTTATTACTTACTTGAAAGAAGGATATCTTCATTTGAAACAATTAAGGATTCAGATGATTCATGCGTCTGATTTTTAAATGATTGTATTTTTTTCCACGTTTTTCACTTTAATGTAAATCCCAACTAAATTTTCCATTAGGAACTCCATGTTGCCGACCGACGCCGCCGACGTGTTGAAACAAACTGACGGAGTTTTCTCTCGACAAAATTATACTCAATATTAAAAAATCAATATCTACATAAATGTACTCGTATTAAAATTAAAATCTAATATTAATGTGTTCAAAATTAATAACTCTATATTCAATTCAAGTACGAGTTAAAAAGTATTTCTTGAGCATTGAGTCCAGAGTTTCGGGGTAAATACAAAATTTATTGAATTTTAATACAATCAAATATTAAATTTCAATACATTATTTTATTATGGTCACTTTTAACCAGATATTTTACTAAAATCAAATAACAAATTAATTAAAATATAGGTTTTCAATAATAATGGTTATAGATTATAGTATAGAAATATTATATTTTAATATTTGAAGATTAAATTTTAGTGGAAAAGTATTAAAAAAAACATTTTAGTAGGATATGTACTGAGTTTTAATACCAAATTATTACAAAAAATGTTTAATAAAGTTGGAATATTAAAAACAAATTATTCATGTATTGCATACGGCTGTAATACAAGGGCCGTATTAAAAAACATCCCAGAATTTTTAACCGTGTGGATTGTAATTATTATAAGTAAATATAAATGTGTGCGATTTTTTCTGTTTCCAAGGACCTGTGGGTACCTACAAAATAATTTACTTACTAAATAAAAATAAGTTCTTTGATGAGCTGTATATGTACGAGTACATACATTGAGTTATATATGTCTCCTATTTCTGACTTTCCTAATGGCGAATTTGCGCATTTCAGATGCTGAAACTCTATTTAACAAACACAATACTCAGCGTTTCTTCGTTTCTTTGCGAACACCAACCATAACCATCAGACGCAACGATTCTTTGAAGTACTGCACTAAAAGTGTAATCAAAACTGATAGTATAGGGTGACGTATAATTATCGTTTCCCTTTAATTGATGAGTCAGATTTTTCTTTCTGATCTAATTTAGCTTTGGGATTTATTAAAATTTAGCTAAGAGTTTAGTTTTTTTTTTGACGCAAGCCCCAATGCTTCCACTTCTTCGTGGTTCTTGGCTTTTCGGCAAACTTCTTACACTTTACTTATTAGTTACTTACTTATCCGCCTCCAAATCCAGGAATGGACTTTGCTTAAGACCCGCCAGCTTTTGGATAGTTTTTCAAAAGTTAGCTAGTATTTTGAAAAGCACAACCACTTACAAGACGTCACATTATTAGGTAATTAGGGACCGAAAATCACTAATATCACTTTGGATGCAAAAATCTTGACATACATAGAAATTAAATAGACCTTTTATTAGATGTATGTTTTAATAGTTCTAGGAAACATTGACAAAAAAAAATGATGGCCTATATAGACAAGGGGTTACTCCATCGTTTGTTCCTAAATTCCCAAATTACTGTTTTTGTAGAGATATTTCCGCAACGAAGGCTCGTACGAAGTTGTAGTTTTGAATGCTTAGTATAAAATTAACAGACCTTTCCAATGAAATAATAAAATTTTAAAAAAAATGTCAAAAAAAAACTCAATTATCTCGTAAACTAAGTCACTTAGAGAGCTAAAAACAGCATTTTCGTGACCGTAGTAGAGTCAGCTTTCCAATGATGAAAGAAAGAAAATTTGACTTTTCAAAAACCTCAAACCCAATTATTTCCTAAGATAAGGCTTTGTAGAAAGATATAACTTTCCGCAGCATGTTTTCATGAACACCCCCTAAGAAATACTTGCGTAAATGTGGGAAATATTTTGTGAAATGTCAAATTAAAAGTCAGAATCCATACTTCTTTAGTTTACGAGGTTTATTTCTGCACTTTCTGCAGCAAATTTGTGAGATAATTTTATGCGATTTGCAGAAACTTTTTCCCATACAAATTTTGACAGCTCGTTTCTGCGGAGATAAAAGGTTTGTTCGTTGAGCCCTGAAGTCACCCTGGGGTCGCCCTAAATCGTTTTTTGAAAAACCTGAAGTCACCCTGGTGAGCAAATTCTGTGTTTTTTGAGACCTGGGGTCGCCCTGAACTCGCCATGAAGTAGATCTAGGTATTTTGCTGGGGCGTGTTCAGGTAACACTCAAACTGTCAAAAGTCATATGGGATTTCATATGTATTTCTTTTGTTGTCGCATGTCGCATGTTATTGCTTGTATTTGCAATTAAATATTTGTTGTACTCATCGGATGAAACATTCAGCAACAACGCAAAATTGTTTTCGTTCATTTTTAAAACTAATTTATAACAAATTTAAAGTTTTATCAGATCACAAAATTATTTTGTCTTGCTTTTAGTTGTCAACAAAACAGTTGAAAGCTCTTGGGTGTTTTTTGAAAACCGAAAACCCCAGTTTTTGTTGACAACTCTGAGGGTTGTCAAGAAAACCTGGGTCAACCCTGGGTAAAGTTCAACAAACGAACCTAAAATTATCTGGTTTACGAGGTTTACGAGGGTTTTCCGCGCTTACATGAATACCCCCAATAAATCTTGAAGTGTTTTCACCAAATAAACTGAGATTTATTTGACGTTTTCACTCTGTCTTGTCATTCAATTGTCAATTTGGACAAGAGACAAAAAAATTGCAATTGTTGATTGTCAATGAAGAAAGGTGCGTTCATAGGTGCGTTCTACAAAATAAGGTTTGTTTGTTTTGCAAATCTTCTGATTGTGAGAAGATTTCAAGGAGATTTATTTTAAATCTTCATTTGAGGTGATTTATATTTGTATGGTAAATCTACGAGATTTAAAGGAGATTTATGGTAAATCCACTTAAATCCCGGATTTACCTTTGGTGAAAACGTAGTATTAGATTATTTTGTGTTTCTCCTCGTGGTGCATGCAAATCTCGTGCAATCGATTTGTGTTTTTTCTTAAAAAATTCAAAAACTCATTGATTTCGCGGATTAAAGTGAAATAAAATTAATCAATTCACAACAACAAGATTTTTAAACGGACTCTTCAGAAACTACCAAAATCTTTTTCTATTTTGACGTTTGAATAAAAACATCAAATATATTTTAGTATAACTTACATAAGTGCATAATGGGTGTGCTCTACTCTTGACGATGCGAAAAGCCATTTTACGTTCGCATATGATATTAGCTTAAATGACATTTTAGGTAATTAAAACTTTTAAGTATCTCAGTTTCACTATAAGACCAAACACTTAATTATTATGATTTTTTTTTTGAAGTAAAACTTCGTTTCCGGCGTTGGGGGTAAAAAATTTTCTATGCAGCTGTCAGTGACATGTCAAACCGTCACGCCATTCGTCAAAGACAGCGACATGTTTTTAGCATGTGCAAAGTAAAACATGAAGTTGAATACGATTTAGAATCTACATATTTCAAATGGCTGCATTCAAAGATAAACATAAAACTATAGGTTCAGGCGCGCAATGGCTATGCAACCGAATAATTATTGACAAGCATATTGCAATCCAAATAAATTTTACCAACACCTAACCCTCGCATACAAAGTACTGGCCAAAAAGTTGGGTATATCCACTACCATTTGTATTCTTGCTGTCATAGACGGCATGCCATATGACCATCAGGTTGCCTGAAAGTTTTGAAATTATACTTTTTAATAATATTTATTCGCTTAATCGCACACGCCACCGACATTTGTTTTGGTATTTATAAATTTGAACGTCACCCGACTAATCAATCAAATACTTTAAAAATTAATTTTACAAGAGTGCCGCTGTCAGTGTACTTGCTTTCCAAGTTGCCTGGATACTGAATTAATGCCAGGTGACTACTAAGTTGCTCGGGTTTGTACGGGTTAATAAGAAATGCTTGTGTACATTACAAGATTACAACATGCTTGCCAATACTTGCACGTGCAGCCCTAGGGTAATACAAACAAACAAAGCGAGGCAACTTGCTTGTCAAGTGGCATGGGAGTTTTGTACTTTTCATCTCGATTTCATTTAAGGCTAGGCGCGCACATTCAATTTTTTGAAGTAAAACTTCTTTTCCGGCGTTGGTGGTAAAAAATTCTCTATGCAGCTGTCAGTGACATGTCAAACCGTCACGTTATCAGACAAAGACAGCGATATGTTTTAAAAATACAAAATGTTTGTTCGTAGGTTATAATCTTACAGAAGCTTTGCTTGAGGAAAAAGAAGTTCTCCAGGGATGGCGGCTGAACTAAAGCGGAGAAATGCCGTGTCTTATTTCTATGTCACTTATAATTCACATTATTTTATTCGTGTTCATCCTTGTTGGGCATACTAGTTTAACTCAATTACATGTTGTTAGTGTTATGCCTGAACAACATGTAATGAGTAAACCAGCAACCCATTGATGACAATTTTTAGAAGGTTTTTAATTGAAAAGCGACATAGACGACGGCAGGGATCGAACCTGTCATCATGAGGTTGACAGGCGAGCACACATCCATCGCGCCACACGAAAATCTCCTGCTACTCGTAATAAAATCATCGACCCACCGAATCGGTTTTGATTGTTTCACAGATCTTTCAGAGTTCTATCTAAAGCCTCCAAAGACTTTTTATGTGCCATAGTGCATTCATCGCATACTATGAACTGCATTGCTGCAAAACCTTTGCCATTGCAGAGTTCTTCGAAATGTTGCAAGTTGGAGTTTCGTTGCTTTAAATATTCAATGGTAATTTTAGCGCTGAATGGGCTGTTCGACCGCCTTCCAACAATGTAGCTGCATTACCAGAGGAAACAACAGCAAGTGCGAGTGCAATTCCATTCTGTACGGGAATTGTTGCTAAAATCAATGAAATCCATCATTTTGTTGCGGCGGCCTCAAAGGGATCTGATGTTGTGTACTTGCCTGATTGCTTCAACAACTCTGGTACAAGAGATCAATGGCCGCAAGCAAAAAAGGAAACACGAGGTTAGTAGTACATACATACCTATTTGGGGCAGATTCTGGTAACTTGGTAGCTCTTGAAGGCAGACAAGGAGACCGCTGCTAAGGGGAGGGTCTCAGAGCCCAATCATGTCATTCTCTGGAGCAAATGCTGAAACATTCGTCCATGAGACGGAAAAGTAGCGCACACTCTTCTTACATGGTACTCGTGGGTGTAGAGTTTGATGGCTCGCGAGTGTGTTTTTTTTATCTGGAGGCTGAGAACTCGACCTACTACGGCTTGCTGATTCGGTGTCTGCCGAGTAGGAGCGATCATAAGTTCCTGCCTTCAGAGATTCCACCGTCATTTGGACTGTAGGTGAATTCAGACGACTCTAACATGGCTGTTTTCAATTGGTCCTCGGGACCATTAAGTCTCGGTGTCGAAGGATGCTGTTTTGCATAGGAAATGAATATGGCAGCAAACGTAGGCGAAAAATTATTTAGAAAATAAAACAGGAGAAATTTGTAAACAGACCTAAGTTTAATTGTTAGTTTTCTTTCTTTTTACCATCAAATTTGTCAAAGGATATAACAGTTGTTGAGAGATGAAGGATGGAACAACGCTTTCAAGCTAGCTAAAATTTCAGAAAAGAGAAGGTTTGGGTATAGGATAACCTATTGAAGAGATAGAATGTTGGAATGAACTTGGCAAACCGTAAAAGGGGTAGTCGCATGAGGAGAGGGCTTCTCCAGGGTAAATCTACTAAACACCAACGGTTAGCATATACAATCAAACAAAGGTGGTTTTTTATCATGACGACTAGCGGTGGCCAGAATCGTCAACGGAAAACCCGAAAGTAGTTCGAAAGAAATCATCAGAGTGCCTGGTCTAGGATTGACTGAAAGAACATTTGGTAAAATAAGGAGAATAAAGCGCGGAACAGATTGAACCAGCAACAGCACCGTCAACAGCAACAGCGGCCGCCATTAATTTAGAGCCAATGTATTTCAATTGTTCAACGCACATTAGAACAGCAACAGCAACGCCAACAGCGTCGTTAGGCCAAAGTCCTAAATTTGCTGTTGCTAATGCGGTGTTGTCAACTTTCCCTCTGCAATATTCAGTGGCACCACAATGAAAAGCTTTTTTTTCCATATGAAATGTCAAGCAGATGAAATGACGTTGCTGGTGGCAATGTGTTTGAGAAATGTTTGCTGGTCAGCGTGCTGTTTGCTGTTGACGATGCTGGTGCTGTTGCTGGTTTAATCTGTTTCGCGCATAATACTGAATAGGGTGTATTACTTTTTATTTTTTTTTTTGTATCTATATTTTAAGTGTGGTACTGTGAAAAATTATGGATTACAATAACGCCTTTACATCTTTAATTATAAATAATTATATATTTCATAATCGGTGGTTGTAAGGTGAGTGATAAAGACGATCCTGTTTTGTGTGAAGTAAAGTGAAAATCCATTTTTTAGGGTTCAGTGTTGGAGGCTAAGGGCCATTGTTGCTTTTTTTGCGGCGCCGCTAAGCTAGATAGTCAGCGAGACGAGCTGGCTTAATGGAAGATAAGTTGGCAAGAAGTACGCTTAATATGAATGTTGCATCCAAAAAAAAAAGGGGGGTTCTGGACCGGCACGATAAGTACCATTTTTATAATAAAAAAATTTACAATCAAATCGAAAAAGCATTATAAAAGCCAACAAGAGATACTCTACGGTTCGTATTCACCGAGCGCTCCTAAACGGCTCTTAACTTTACGAGGCTCTTAACTTGAAATTTCTGTGCGGTATTCACCAACCACTCGCAAGTGTTTTTCGAAGTTCGAAAATGAGAGCCACTCTCTCTTGTTCAGGCATACCCAAACTGTGAAATGTTGTGTAATGTTGGTCTTGACAGCAAATGGATACTCTTCTACTTGGCATTGCTCACATGGATTCGAGTCAAATGCGTGCGTGGCACACGCACAAGCGAACAAATTTTCGAAGAGAGCGCTCGTAAGTTAGGAGTGGTCGGGACCACTCCTAACTTTTAAGAGCGCTCGTAGATCTTCACTAATATTGCTTGGTGAATACGTTTATGAGCTTCTTAAGTTATGAGCGCTCGGTGAATACCGGCCTACAATTTTGATTCACATATAATTTAACTCGAAAGACCCAAGTCACCAACCCCTGTTTACATTTTCGATGATTGAAACAATCTACGAAGAATTTTGCGAAAGAACCGAGTACGAAAATCAAATTTAACAACCACAAAAATCATAAGAATCCGAATTCAAACGAAGATTGCATATCCTAAGGCGTTTTAAATTTGAGAGTTGGCAGTTAAAGATATTCAATTTTTTTTTCGTGTCATATTTATATTTCCTTTTTATATTTCTTTTTATTTCATTGTTCTTTTTTGTTTTATATTTATATTCATAACTACATATTTTAATAATCGTTAAATTTGGTGAAAAGAAAAAAAGGGATAGTAAAAGGGAGACGTATCGTGGACACCCTTGCTCGACCGATCGAAGCTGGTTTCCCCTCCGACGATATTTTTCTGCGGTCATAACGACACCTGATTGAGGTGCAACCTCCCTATAGAGCGCTCCGTATGTAGGGTCGATTAACTTATGTCGTTTTTATTTGGCAATCCGGAATCTCTCTCCGATCCGGAATCCAAACTAAACACTTTTGTTTGCTTCTGATGATTCTGAAGTTTTGTTTGATTGTATATGTGAAACATCAAATGCGTACAATAATCAAAATCAAGAAAAATGTTTGTTGAAAGCAGGGTTGGCCGAATTATCACTTTTTACAAATAACTACGTTTGTTACGTCTGCTACGTAGTTAATGTAGTTAATTGTAGTTAATGTAACAAATTGTAGCATTGCTGTCAATTAACTGTCAGTTGTGCATTTGAAATTTTAATTTTTAAATTAAACGTTCAGTTATTCCTATAATTATTCTTCATCCTTATGGTAAATGAAACTTTTTTTTACAATCCTTCATTAGATCATAAAAGTGCAAAATTGTTTTTTTTTTCCTTTATTATATTGATTTTTTATGAATTAACTACATACATATGTATGTAGCAGACGAAACAAATTGTAGTAAATTAGGCATGTAGTTTCTTCAATAAACTACGCGTAGTTAAATACTACGTTTATATGCAGTATCGAAAGATCGAGTTGGATTAGGGTCGGATTTTCGACCCACATTTCTACTCGACACCGCTGAGCGATTGGGATCGAGTCGAACGAAGCTCATTTCAACTCAATACAGGTATATAAAGGTTTGAAGCGAGCTTCAAGCTTCTGGGGATTGAGGGCTTCTCCCTTTTTTCTCCACATCTTAAGTCTACCATCTGACACGTATATGTTGAACTTGGACTCATTTGAGAATATGACGTCATCCGAAAATTCGGTGGTTTTATTTTTATATCCATTAGCAAAAGTTATTCGTTTTTTCTTGTTGACATCGCTAACACAAGGTTTTTTACGAGCTATGCAATTGCTGTAGTCAGACCTATGGAGCGATCTTCTAACAGTTCACACGGAAACCGTTTTGTTCAAATTACTTGCAATGTCGATGGCTATTTTTGGTGCACTTTTAAATAGATCTTTTTGAATAACTCGCTTACGAGGTCGCCCTGATCGTTGCTTATTTTCAATTCTTTTTTCGTTATTGATCCGATTTACCACCTTCTGCACCGTTGATTTTGATCTGCTTACAATTTCATTTGAGATTTGAAGGAGATTTGAATCCCACTCTTGTAGGGACCACCTTGAAAAGCGTATACGGAACCACGAGATAAGAAATAAATCCCAAACTAAAAAAATTAATTCTTGCAGAATGGCAACAAATAACGCCTAACGACTAAGAAACTAGTCTACTCAATGCCAAAAAGTATACAAGAAGTTTTGAGGTTAAAGAGATTCCCAACTAAGTAAGCATTAGGTACAAATTTGAATTGTTTTAAGGAAACAAAATGGCTAACAAATGTTTTATTTATGTCGATTTCCTTTACACATGAGAAATCAATTTCTGTGTGAAGATTTCGATCTCTCAACAGATTTCACGTTCCTTTACACCAAAAAAATCGATTTTTTTCTGACAGAGATCAAATCCCTCGAATCCGTATTTGAAGAGGGATTTACATGTATACGAAATACGCACACCAAAAAAAAAATTGACAAAGGATCGAAATCCCTAGTGAGTAAAGGAAATCGACATTAAAGGTACCATCACTTTTGCTCGATGAAATTATGACTTAATTTTTGAAAATGCATTTTTTTTGTAAAATATTACTTTTTTTTTTTGTTTAGTTACTTATGGTATTCTGTACATAATAAATAAATTAAAATGAACATTTTATCCTACGTTTTTATTTTTATTTAGTATATTTTTCAGTTTTCATAAAAACAGTAATAGAGTACCTTATGCTCGGTACTGTATGTATTTCAACTGCGAAAATTTTAGTTTTACTGCGATTTCTTGGCCAATTTACTGCGATCTGCGGTTTATGAAATCCGAACCCTGTGTACTACTACTGAGATTAATAAGAGAATATCTGGCCAATAGCTGCTTCTCATCTATTATTGTTTTGTTAAATTTAAACCTTGTTCACATTTAGATACATACAAAAATCCTTATTATTACAAAACCAGAATGGTCATAAAAGCCACAAAGTTCATATAAAATATACATCAACTGTTTATTTTACTAAGCATTTCTCAAATTGTTTACTTATAAGAGTACTTATATCGTCCGAGACGTTTTCTTTTAGAACATGTTCTGATGGAACATACTTGCCCAATAGCTCTGGATGTTCTTTCCAGAATTTTTCACTTATCATATCTTCGTGCAACGGTACACATAATTGCCTTTTCTTTGTGCTGCCAGGCACCTGAACATACTTTCGCAGCAATATCGTGCCTTTGCGGAAAATGGCAGGTAACTCATTATAATTAATTCCAAATTTTGAAAAAAGTAACTCGTTCTTATCAGCGGAAAAAGTTCCATGTAGTCTTTCTTGGGCCTCGATATTTGATAAGCCTTCGGTAAGAACAAGGTTCCAAAATGCAGTGTTATATAAATTGTTGACGTGGACGTCGGCTTGCCTCCAGCTCAGGTAATCTTTCAAGTTCTGATCCGATGGATAGAGAACTATTCGTCCATCGAAGCAAGGTACACACTGGAGTTCTTTTTCAGGAAAATAAGTTTTCCAATTCAGTACATACGCAGAACTGAAAAGGCTCGTAATATATGACAAGAGTTTTGCCGAACGGCGACTGTATACTTTTGTTTCTTTGCGTAGTACAAACGAGTATTCATCACTTTGGCCAAAACTTATTATGATGTCTCGAAATTCTTCCATTACCGCGATTGCAGCAGTGTTCATAATATTCAAGGCTAGAGAAAAAGAAATCTAAGATTTGTATTGATTGACGAAATGAACTTATATTTACCATTTATATCGTTAGGTTTTTTGAAGTCGTGGATTTTAGTAAATTTGTGAAATCCTTTTCCATCGAGACGGACAACAATCCATACGTTTGGCAATATTGTATCATCTAACTCAAAGTTTTTAACATACTCATATCGACTACATGCCATTGGAGAAGTTACAAAGTTACGTTTTATAATATTAAAAATTGTTTTGCAATTTATCTTAATTCGCATAGCACAAACAAAACAACAAAATATAATACAAAAACTTCTCGTAAACAAAAAGCATGCAAAAATTGACGTTTGTGAATTTGAAACTTCACCATAACCCCATATGCCTTCACTCAAATTCATTGATATACTTTATCGATTTTTCTTGGATCCTTTCAAAACGGAGTGTCGCACACACACCTACTCATTTTTGTGTCTATGTCTCTAGACATCTTTTCAAAAAAGCAATAAAATAAACAAAACAAAATTTATTTATATTTTTGTATGTATTATAGTTTATTAGTATGAGCAAACATTCCCATTAATTATGGAACAAAACGATAACGAAGCGGATGGTCGTGCGCTTTCAATTGCTGCTTCAATTGGACATGCTAAAGGAATTATTATCCGATATCTTTGTACAGAATTCTCCTCAGGCTAGTGTGTGAAATGTTGAGATCGATGGCGAGTTGATGTTCGTTAATTGAGACTCAGCTACGCACTGATCGACAACATGTACCATGAGTGTTTTCCACTAGCATACCAGTCTCACGAACTTTTTGCACAAACTTGCGTATAGTAGACGTGCTTCATTTCGGCCAAAACTTCTTTTCAAAAACTTACAAATAAGTTTTCAATATTTCCCAACTTTGTTCAAGCGTAAAGCGACTCATTTCGTTCCACGGAAGTATGATACTGACTTTCTGTCAAGATTTCGAGCGCGAAACAGCTGTCCCAACTCCCAACTCCCAAGTTGTACAAAATCTGCACCCTACTGGATTGAAACAAATTTAAAATTTTTGACAGTAGTTGATAACTTGATGTTATTTGAAAACACTGCATAGAACAGGCTCATTTATGACATTGCAGAACAAGAAATCTATATACAAACACAAACACAAAGATATATTCCTGAATCTAATCAAGGTACAACATTTTTGTTTCCATTTCTACGTGGTATCAACAATTTCTTTCCTCAGTCAGTTCAAGTTCAAGTTTGTCGGCTAGTTCCAAAAGAAGCGTTTGTGACTCTGACTGGTGGTGTCCAATAATTTAATTCATTGATATGGCTTTCAAAACTCAACCCAAAGGTTTCGCCACAAAGGCAATTCACAGCGGACAATCTCCGGAACAATGGAGCAGCATGTGTGTTATTCCACCTATCGTCACAAGTACTACATACAAACAAGACGGTCCAGCAGAGCACAGAGTAATTACTTAAAAATATACGATAAGACGATTATTTTTATCGGTATTGCTGTAAGCAGCGTAGGAAACTAGTTGAAGAATAATTGTCTTTTTTAGTGTTATTATTGATAAGTAAACATAACCCCTCATTATCTCGTGTCCACATTTCCATTTATAAGAGAATATCATTCTGAAAATAAATATAAATATGATGCAATAAGAATATTATCTTGCGACAGTTTTGTATTTATTAATAAATTTTATTCCGCGTATCAGATGTGCTTGATTGCCACCGGCATACTCAGCTTATCGTTTTCACAGTTCTTTATCTAAAGTCTATTTGTAATTTTTCTTCCCCGCGATTTAATTAAGTTTAAAAAAATTCAAAAATTATTTCCCGACTTAATTTTTCATTTCATTGAATCTATTGCAATAGGGTTTTGAATACTCTCGCAGTGGGAATCCCACCAGAAATGTTCTTGAGAAATGTCTAGCATCTTTAGACAATGCTAAGCATGGGTTGACCTTTTCTTCTGGACTTGGGGCAAACACAGCCATTTTGACTATGTTATCGAATGGCGATCATATCGTCGTTAGTGACGATGTCTACGGAGGAACCAATCGACTGTTCCGGTAAAACACTTATTCAAATGAAATAAACGAAAGTGATACAAATATTAAAGGATTTTTAATCTTAAGACAAGTTGCAGCAAGACTTGGATTGGAACCAACATTTGTTGATCCAACTGATTTGAACGCACTCTCCAATGCTATCAAAAGCAACACCAAGCTACTTTGGATTGAAACACCAACTAATCCTCTTATCAAAGTAGTTGACATTGAAGCTGTTTCAAAGTTAGCTCATGAGCAAAAGGAAGACATTATTGTCGCAGTCGACAACACATTTTTGACTTCGTATTTCCAGAGGCCACTCGAGTTGGGAGCAGATATGGTTGTATACTCTTTAACGAAATACATGAATGGGCACGGTGATGTTGTTATGGGTGCAGTAACATTAAACGATGATAACTTGCATAAACGCCTTCGTTTTTTACAGAATGGTAAAGCAGCTTTGCTCAGAACGTTGTTTTGTTTTTAATAATTGTTTTGATTTTTATAAATAGCAACGGGAATCGTTCCTGCACCATTTGACTGCTACCAAGTGAATCGTAGTTTGAAAACGCTCGCACTTCGCATGGAACAACATCAAAAGAATGCACTTGCAGTTGCCAAATTCCTCGAATCACATCCATTGGTGGAGAAAGTTTTGCATCCAGCGCTTCCCTCTCATCCGCAACATCAACTCTCTTTGAAACAGACCTATGGTTATAGTGGAGTGTTTTCGTTCTATTTAAAAGGTGAATTAGAAGAATCGAGCAAGTTCTTAAAAAGTTTGAAAATGTTCACTTTGGCTGAAAGTCTTGGAGGTTATGAAAGTTTAGCTGAATTGCCGTAAATTACGATTTTTTGTTGCTTTGAAAATATGTATTTTTAAAATTTGTTTTTAATATTTCAGATCTGTCATGACTCATGCATCTGTACCACCTGAGCAAAGAAAGAAGTTGGGAATAACTGATTCATTGGTTAGAATATCGGTTGGCTTAGAAGATTCAGATGACTTGATTGAGGATTTGCGTCAAGCCTTAAAAGCTACTTCAACCGAATAGCAAGTGATTCCTGAATAATCAAAACAAATGGCCAACAATGTTTTCTGTTTGAATACATTTTTTATGAATTAAAAATAAATTTAAATGAAGTGAAAATTATGATAAATTCAATCTAATGATTGAGTTATTATTCTGTGCTGCCACTTGCTGTGCAATATCTTGGCCTTATTAATAATAAAATAAATGATTTGTTTTACATCTTTACATGCTTTTTACATACTTTTAAGGTTTAATGTCTTAAAACCGAAGTCGAAGAATTTAATTTGTTCTCAACCCTTAGAAAAGCTTAGGCCCTCATTGTGAATAGCGAATGGAATTTTCCACTAAACGCGAATGACTTAAGCGAGAACTTTCCACATTCACTTCAAATATCAATGCTGCCAAAATTGATTTCATTAAAATAACATGCTTAACGTCAAACAAGGGAAAATATCATTTAGCATTGTTTTCTTTCTTATTGTTTTGTGTTTCTCCGATTGTGATTTTTTTTATTATTGCTATTGCTTCCACTCGAGCATGCAAGACGCTCACGTTTGTAAATATCTACTCAAGGACTATCTAATTATCACCCCTATTATGATTGTCAATTATCAATTGATAAAAATTGAAATTTGATATTTTATAACCCAATTAAAAAAAGTTTTTGTTATTGATAATGATGCTTACCGTTGTGAACAAAAAGAAAATTGATTAATACTGTCAGATAGTTGATAATTTCTTAAATAAAATTGAATTTAAAAGCACAAAATTTCAATATTTATCAAATATCAATCGGTAATTTGCAAACATAATAGGTGTGTTATGTTAATTATTTTTTGTTATCAATCACACCCAAAAATTGCTGTGGGCTCTCGGTCTGGCTTTGAGAGCTTTACCAAAAATAACTTGTTAAACTGGAATAACGAATTGTAATAGAACCTTATCAAGTCTTTTCTTTCACGTGACGCATCGGTAATAGAATTTAGTTCTTATGCAAATTGCTTCCAATAATCTTTTTGTATAAATGAATGAATAAATGAACGCCTGTATTTTTAGCTAAATTAGCATTCTTTTCTTTTATTTCCACAAGCTTCGCAGACTCATTTCCATTCGTTCTGGAAATAACAAAATTTATTTGCAGCTACCTTATTATATTATTATTACTTCCAAAATAAACAATAACAATTCGCTGGCCGAGAACTATAAGGTTGTATGTAAAAACAAATTTTTCCGAGATAATCACCTTTAAAGTTTTAGAAGGCTGGTTTTTGCATTAAACAGTTAGATATCAGTAAAGTATTAATGTAATATGATAAAGAACCATCAAAAAGCCATAAAAGCATTAAAATGTTGTTAATTTAATCACTTTAGATGATTTGACAAGCATTTTAAAAAACGACATAGAACCTTGTTGGGAAAAAATTGATTAAAAATTCTAAAAAAGGTTCTATGTACAACATAGAACCTTTTAGTAATGAAGAGATTATAGGGGAGGAGATGTTTTTGTATGGAGAAAAAAAGCATTTATCCTAAAAACAAGACCTAAATTGCGTTTGATTGATATTTTTATATTTAAAAATAATAAAAATATATTTTCTGAAACAAAATAGTCCACAAATCACGTACTTGATGTAAAAACCATACATTTTAAAAGAAGATGATGTTTTATTTTAATTTATTTCAAGCACCATAATTTTGAATTTTTCTAAAACTCAAAAGCACAGTCAAATTAAAAACACCATAAAATTTATACCATAAATAAATTTATTTCAATGGAATTCCCTTAGAACTAAATAAATAACATTTTTGCAATAAAAAAATTCAAAAAATGGAAATACACAAATATTAATTACTATTCTGAATTTGTTTTGATTAATTTTTTTAAATAATCAAAATCGAATTTTGGCATAAACGGAATGCATTGCCTTAAACAATTTTATTTTAGCCTAGGATATTGTGTTTCGTTATTTTTTTTCAATATTCGGATATTCAAACAGTGATGTATTTTTGGCTACTCTTCTTAAAGGCTTTATCATACTTCAAGCTTTAAAAATCAATCTTCTTTGTATAAATAGTTTTGAACCCGACAGTAAAAATATTTTTTGAAAACACTATCTCACATACCTTTGTGAATGGTATTGTTTTGAAGTTAAATATTTTTGAGCCATCTTGATAATTTTTTAAATCCTGTGCTTTCATTTGAAGAACAATTAAATTTGTATTCTTGTATAATATTTTCAACAATATCCGAAACAGAGAAATTGGCGAATAATACTCGAAATTTTTCAAATTTCTTTCAATAACTCTATGTTATAAGTTCATATTAGACTTACCGCCAAAAATGCACATGAAAGCATTGACAGAATAATTTGCGTTTTGACGTCCACTTTATTTTGAGCTAGGTCCTAAACGGGTTGACTGATTTTCTTCAAATTTGAAATATTTATGAGAATATTTTTTAAAAAATTATGTTCCAAATTTTAGGAAAATCAGTTTACCCGTTAAGGTTCTAGCTCGATGTAAAGTGAAGGGAAGAACGCAAATTATTTAACGGAGTTATCATGTTTGTACCAAACAACACAGATATCTTATTATTTACAAAACTAAACGGATTTGAAATTATAAAAAAAGTCATAGAAAACGTAGGACTTTTTGCTTCAAGGTTCTATGTGGATTAATTTTGAGCGAAAAAGTTCTATGTAACCTAAACGCGTTGGTTTTGTGTGTGACAAAAAGTATGTTATGTAGGTTCTATGTTTAACATAGAACCTTATAGTACTGAATAATAGTGCAAATTCAATGAAAGTTCTATGTCGTTTTTGGCTGTAGTGTTGCCAGTAATTTTTTTTTTAATTTTTCTTTTTTGTTTTATCTGAAAGCCGATAAAATTACGAAAATTTTTGTATATAAAACTCATTTTTGGTATTTTGGTCGACATACAACCTTATAGTTCTTAGCCAGCGAATTGATAGAAAGGTATTATAAATTTCAATTCGCTAGCGTTCACTAAATAATTTTATTCTATTGGATTTCATAGTGTCGCTATTTTATACGTATACATATACTTTTGAAAAATAAGAATCTATCGAATTCGTAAGGTTTTTAGTTCGATTAGCTATTCATAATAAAGGCCTTAATTAGACACAAGCCGTAACACAAAAGTTCCCTTCATTACCAACTCGACAGAAAATTCAACTCTTATCGAAATAATATCGCGTTCTTACAGAACTTCAGCAGAACTCTAAGCAAAGTGTTCACAAACAAAATTACTTCAAAAAATGCCCATTCGAAAAGATCTCATACACCATGTAATCTGTTGCAATGGAAAAGAAGTTGAAAATTGTGATTTAATCTAACTCGGCACGATAAAGCTTACATTAGATACAAGAACAAAAGATAATCAATTGGATTACCATGAGTGTTTTTCAACTGCCCAATTTAGAGCCTGTACAAGAAGCATAACACCAGGAAGATTAAGGGAGAATGAATAGGTATACGTTAAAGACCCCACGAATCAATCGAGACGAGAATGACTTCCATGAAATGAAACAATTTCAATGCCATTCCCATTTTGTGATATGTTTGTTTGTGTTAAGAAGTCTTATTTAATTGTTTAAGTAAATTTTTAATGTTGGTTATGTGAGGTAGATTTAATTTATTAAACTTAAAATCATATAAGTTAAAAAATACTTTTTTTGCCTATTTAAAAATATAGAATAATAAAAAGTTGTCAATTTCTGAGTATATTAATAAAGTTGGAGTGTCTGTTTTTAATTTCGAAATATGTAATTAAATGTTAAGAATTCATTTATGATTAAACATTTTTGAAACAAACTAACCAATTCTGACGAGAATTTATGTAAAGAAAGAGAATTATTCAAAGAGAAATCTGGGCTTTCTATTCAAATGGTTTTCCTTGCAATATTTTAAAAATAAATACAATTGTCACCAAATCAAATTATGCTGAAATGCTTTTGATCAAGTATGTACATATAAAATCATCAATTTCATTTAACACAAAAAAACGCGGCGCAAATTCTCACGCAGAAACAGGCAACTACAATTATCCCTCTTCTGAAACAATAAATTGAAAAATAATCAAAATAAGTCCATTTTTTTCATAACATAACTTAAAATAAATAAATAATAAAGTTTTTTTTTTTAAATAAGGAATATAAGAAACAAACATAAAATCAATTTGGATTTATTTTCCAATTATTTTTTCATTTTATTCTTTCATACCTTCTCAGATGAAGAAGGAAAAACCAGTATGATTCCTCTCATGTGCATAAATATTTCTAAAGGAATTGTGTCAAATATTGAAATAAATTTTTAAAAGGAATATGTATTAAAATAAAGGTAACCATTTATTTTTGAGCTAAAATTTCTACGGGATTGGTCAACATATACATACATTTGTATATTATTATTAGAATTGAACATAAATAAAACTTTATAGCTATAAGGTTTTCTTAATTAAGTGTTGACATAATAACATTATTTACATTTTCCTATGTGACTTGGGTTAAAAGGTCGGATAAATTTCTCTTCATAGTATTTTTGTTTATTAAGTTAATTTGTTTACATGAAATAAGATGACTAATTGTATGGTAAGAGTTTGGTTTTAATCGCAGAGGTGGCAAAGCGGTGGCGTTTAGTTATTGAAGACGTGTCTAATATAATATTTGAATCTTTTTTTGTGATACATATTTAGGGTAATTAGTTTTCTGAGCATTGGGGTTAAAGCTGGTGTAAATGAGGTGATAATTTAACCAGTTGGTTTTCCTCTTGTGTTTACAGCAGTGAAATTATCGAATCTATCGTTATGGCGAAAAAAATTTTCCTGGGAAAGTTTCCCTTCCTCGAAAATTGCAAATGTGAATGATGCTCTAAAATTTTCTCGGAATTTATTGTTATCGCTACTCATTTTATAGATCTGAATTACAACTCCAGATCATTCCTGTATGCGTGTAACTAGGGATGAAGGAGACATACCTACAATAATTTATGAATCCCTGAACTACAAGGATTATGAGCAGAAATACACTTCCTTCCTCGCAAGAGGATATCTATGTTTACTCCCGCTTAGAATCGAACCCAACACCTCTGCGTAATATAAGTCCAACGCACTTACGAACTACTTATTTTGAATATAGCCGTCCTTTATTTTTCTCTTCAGATATGATACAGAAAGCAGAGATGGAAACGATGATTTTTATATAACGTAACAAGGTCCGTTTATGGAAATCAACCCAAATCGGACAAATTTGAATCTTGCTATTAAATAAGTTTCGTTAATTTATAGCAGTTCAACGGAAAATAAGTTTCTTTTTAAATATAAAATTAAAAGACGTTTGATTTTAGAAATGGTTGTTTGTAAAATTTTTTATAACAAATTGAAATGTTTTAAAATCAGAACTGTTATTTATTGATAATTGGATTCATAACAATAATAAAATACAAAATAGATTTTTAAATAAAGGGAACAAATTAATAGTAGTGCTTCTCCATTTTTCCATAATTTAACTAAAGAAAAGTTAATTTAAAATTTTTGCCCAATAGTAGCATGACTGTGATATCGAGGTTTCACTCTTAATAAACACTTATCAAAATATAAAATCGACAGTCCCTGGCCATATTATTAGACGCACTATGGATTTTTCTGAAAATCATGATTGTACTATGCATATACAATTTTTACTTTTAACTGACATCTGTACGCGGTTAAGGAATCAGTTTTTGCCCAATGTCAGATTTCAAAATGGCGAAACTTTTGTTTATATGCAAGATGGATATGCCTAAGCCTATCATACAGCCCGGTCTGTAAGAACTTATTCACACGCAGCTTATTTTCCCTTGTTGGTTTGGCCGGGTAATAGCACTAACTGAACCCTATTGAAAATATGTGGGAACTTATAAAGGGGAAGTTACTAAAGAGTTGATCACAACCAAAACACAGTTCTTGGAAAAAATCATCCATGTGTGAAATCATCATCCACAAATGCAGCAGACAGTTCAGTCTTGCATTGATAGGAAGCTGCGCAGAATTGAAGCTCTCATAGCGGCAGAATGAGGCTTAGCTTAATATTAGAATTTTTTGAATTTTCATCTGTATCCAAATATGGTGTTTTATAATAAATTGATAATAATTTTTATACAAATAGAACAAATTTACTGCAATCAAATGTTCAAAACAGTAATTATTTTTGATTTTGCCTAAAACCTACAGTGCGTCTAATAATATGGCCAGGGACTATACATAGACTGGCAGGCAGGATACAATAGAAATACTATAATGACTATTATTTTTTATTACAGCTTCGCAACGACGCTTTATTGAGTCCTCACCTTACATCTTTGCGGTGTTATTGGTTTGTTTTTTGGTTTTGCATTCCAGACTTCTTTTTTATGCCCACCAAACGATTCTCAACAGGAATGAGGTCAGGGAACTGAGAAGGCCACTCCATAATCTCAATCTTGTTGTCTTGAAACCATTGCTTAGCTATTCTGCTGGTGTCCTTTGCATCATTATCCTGCTAAAGGAACCATTTTAGAGGCATTTCGAAGTCGGCATTATGATGGCATGATATTTTGCAAAATTTCGACGTAAGAATGTTTCATTACACTTTTTAACCAATATATTGGACCAACTCCCATGTCATGATACTAGATCCCCCGTGTCTTAGCGTAGAGTGTCTAGGATCATATTGGGTATTTGGTGGTCGTCTTACATACTGCCGAGATCCTTTTTAAAGAACAATATTGCTTTCGTCAGTCAAAGAATATTCCTCCACTTTTCAGGAACCATCCCAAATGCTTTCGGGCAAACTTAATTCTCTTGGTTATGTGGTTTTTTTTTAGAAGTGGGACTTTCCGTTCTTAAAAACCGAATAACACGTTTGATGTGGGAAGACGTAAGAATTTGTTTACGTCCACGGTTTCAACATTTCTTCGAATTCAATGGCGTTTCTTACCATTTTTGCCATTCAACCGCTTTTGAATAAATTTGCGTCTGTCTATAGTGCAGTGTTTAGTATGACCCACTTCAAATATAAAATAGAAGTATAGGACTTACTTCTTACTAGTTATTAAATCTAAATCAAAATTGAAAAAAAAGAACCAGACAATCGCTATTTTGGTCGCCTAAAATACTAACGGGTGATTTTTTAAGAGCTTGAGAACTTTTTTTTAAAAAAAAACGCATAAAATTTGCAAAATCTCATCGATTCTTTATTTGAAACGTTAGATTGGTCCATGACATTTACTTTTTGAAGATAATTTCATTTAAATGTTGACCGCGGCTGCGTCTTAGGTGGTCCATTCGGAAAGTCCAATTTTGGGTAACTTTTTCGAGCATTTCGGCCGGAATAGCCCGAATTTCTTCGGAAATGTTGTCTTCCAAAGCTGGAATAGTTGCTGGCTTATTTGTGTAGACTTTAGACTTGACGTAACCCCACAAAAAATAGTCTAAAGGCGTCAAATCGCATGATCTTGGTGGCCAACTTACCGGTCCATTCCTTGAGATGAATTGTTCTCCGAAGTTTTCCCTCAAAATGGCCATAGAATCGCGAGCTGTGTGGCATGTAGCGCCATCTTGTTGAAACCACATGTCAACCAAGTTCAGTTCTTCCATTTTTGGCAACAAAAAGTTTGTTAGCATTGAACGATAGCGATCGCCATTCACCGTAACGTTGCGTCCAACAGCATCTTTGAAAAAATACGGTCCAATGATTCCACCAGCGTACAAACCACACCAAACAGTGCATTTTTCGGGATGCATGGGCAGTTCTTGAACGGCTTCTGGTTGCTCTTCACTCCAAATGCGGCAATTTTGCTTATTTACGTAGCCATTCAACCAGAAATGAGCCTCATCGCTGAACAAAATTTGTCGATAAAAAAGCGGATTTTCTGCCAACTTTTCTAGGGCCCATTCACTGAAAATTCGACGTTGTGGCAGATCGTTCGGCTTCAGTTCTTGCACGAGCTGTATTTTATACGGTTTTACACCAAGATCTTCAGCAACACTCTCAGAAACAGACGCAATATTCTCTTCTGTACGCACTGTACGCATTCGTGTGGTTGGTTTAATGTCCAATAAAGTAAACTGAGTGCGAAACTTGGTCACAATCGCATTAATTGTTTGCTCACTTGGTCGATTATGTAGACCATAAATCGGACGTAAAGCGCGAAACACATTTCGAACCGAACACTGATTTTGGTAATAAAATTCAATGATTTGCAAGCGTTGCTCGTTAGTAAGTCTATTCATGATGAAATGTCAAAGCATACTGAGCATCTTTCTCTTTGACACCATGTCTGAAATCCCGCGTGATCTGTCAAATACTAATGCATGAAAATCCTAACCTCAAAAAAATCACCCTTTAGTAGAAGTTTGAAAATGCGGTAGTATTTTGAAGATTGAACATTTTTGATTTTGAACAGCTTACACTGCTATTTTTTTGCTCCGCACTGTATCTAAATCGAGAGAACTTCGCTATTTTGGACGATTATTTTGTGGCGTTTTCAATGAAATAAAATTTGAGGTCGATATAATTTAAATTATTTGAAAGAAAAATTAACGATAAAATCTCTATATCAGGGTACAATATATCTTAAGGTCGCAGTGCATTTATAACCCAAAAACATGTAGCAAAGTTATAAATAAATAAATAAATACCGGCATAATTTAATACCATTATAAACAAACCCGAGCTGCTGTCCCTGAATTCCCCGAGACACCTCGAGCTAAATTTTAAAGGATATAAAATAAATTCAATCAAACCTTAATGTACTGTAACGCCACATAAAGCTCGAATGAACTTGTTCAAAATAAATATTTCAATCAAATTTGAAACAATCGCGAACCTCGTACCGGTTGATGTTTTGTGTAAGACATTGGCGATTTTTCTAAATTAAACACGATATATTTGTTTTGTGAACTTTTCTTCACAATTTAGTGTTTAATTTGTTAATTCTATTACAAAAAAGGTAGCAAACGTTTTCTATGCCTTAACAGCGAATTTCCTCATTGGATAGATTGACCTCTTGCGGATTTCCTTAAGAGTTTTCCTGTTGGCGTCTCTGGGTGACAATGCCTTACGCATAGCACGAGTACGTTTCTTCCTCAAATCCAAAGGCTTGTATTTCTTGTTCTTAAATACTTTGCGCAAATTTTCCTTTTGCTTTTGGTGCATAACAATGTAAACACGAGCGATAGCCTTGCGAACGACTCGGCTGCAAAGAGATGGTTAAAGTTATCACAACTATTCAGTAAATATTTTACTCAGTGAACTTACATTTTGGACAGCTTTGATGGAGCTCCGCCGGTTACTTTGGCAACACGAAGTCCAAGGAGTTCATTTTTCAGCTCTTCGAGCTGTTTGGTGAGCTCACCCTTGTTTTTGGTTCTCAGATCGGAGCACTTGACTTTCACCTGGAAAATTCACATTTATTTAGCAGTTTTTAGTGAAAATAAATTATCAAATCGAAGCAAAATAGTCTTTTGGTGAGGGATATTTAACAGGTAAATTATTTTATCAGCGGATGCCATTAAAAATATTGGAATAATTTCACATTGATTTGAAAACGTACCATCTTGGCTAAATTCAATCGTCAAAAAGGAGTTTGACAGGCGTGCTTGGCAGCATGTATGTCAAAATGGTTCTCTTAAGAGCCCATAACAAGGAATTGTAGGATAAAAGTAGTTTTCAAGGTTTCAGCTATCTCCCACTAGGTGTTTCAAATATTTAAGGTACAATCACATTATTCTCATGTCGAACTCAAAAGAGACTGGCGCAAAATTTTAGTTGAATTAGTACGATGCTAAGGCTGCTTTAGTATGAAACTAGATTAAAACGACGATTTTAATTACACTTTCTATACCCCTTAATTAAAGTTAACATCATCGAAAATATAACAACTGTCAAAATACCTAGCTGTTAGCTTCAGTAGTATGCAAACATTTTAGTTCTTACAAAAACAAACCTTAGCAACTTGCTCCTCAACTGGTATAGAAGTTCTTATGCCATTTAGCCGGGTATCCTCAAGGCCACAGATGGAATCAAGTTTGGTACATATACTGCCTTTCAAATTCTTAGCTGTGGTTTAAACTTTAAACGAGCAAGTTGCCTGAAAGCTTCCAGCAAAACACAAACTTTTTAGTTGCTCGATTAAAGCAGGTGCGCAACTAAAAATTGAATGTGCGCGCCTAGCCTTGGAAATATTTTAAATCGTATTGATAACTTATACAAGAACAACTTCTATCGTTTGCACGTTTAAATAACAACAAATGAGCCTTTTGAGTCTGGTGTTTATGTTTTATTCATGAATCCCAATAGCCCTGACCATGGATTCGTAATATCATCTGTTTTCTTGGGAAATCTTAAGCTACGAGTAGGCGCGCACATTCAATTCTTAGTTGCACAACTGTTTGGTTGCTTAAAGAAAACAGATGAACTATTTGGTTGAATGTCCGCTTAGGTGCATATAATTATATTTTACACAAAAAAGCGAACTCATTTTAGGCAAACGTTTAGTTTGTGTCAAAACACAAAGGCGCAAAATTTTAAACAGCCTATTATTAAGGTATTAGTATGATACTACTTAACAATTTGCTAACTTTATAGTAGTTTAACAACTCATTCTTAATTTTAAATATTTTCTAACTATAGTATCGTACTAAAAGAATATTCTTAATAAATTGCTTCTGAACACACCTAAAACAATGACATTTCATGTAAAAAAGTAAGTACACGAACCTTTTTTGATGTTTGCAAATGTCAAAGAGTCATATGAAGCTAGCACGATACTAAAAAAAATAAAATAGGTGTTTGATGATTTTAACTTTAATAAAAGGGTAGAGAAAGTATGATGCTATTCGATTAAAATTTGCAAATTCGTTGTTTCAACCTAGTATCATACTAGAACAGCTTTAGCATCGTACTAATTCAATTAAAATTTTGCGCCAAACTTTTTATTTGCTTAAACCAAGCAGTTGCGAAACTAAAAATTGAATGTGCGCGCCTAGCCTTATATATCAGTTGATTTCTAGTGTCGATTTCCTTTACACACCAGGGATTTCGATCCATTGTCAATTTTTTTTTTTGTGTGTGTGTATTTCGTATACATGTAAATCCCTCTTCAAATACGGACTCGAGGGATTTGATCTCTGTCAAAAAAAAAAATCGATTTTTTTGGTGTGAAGGAACGTAAAATCTGTCGAGAGATCGAAATCTTCACACAGAAATTGATTTCTCATGAGTAAAGGAAATCGACATAAACTTGTAGAGCAACCCAAAAGTGACACTTGTGATTTGGAGTGATGGTGTGTTGTCTATTCGACTATACATCAGTCTTACCAAGCATGTTTTAACGTGTTTTTTTGCAAGTCCATAAGGAATTGTAGAAAAAAAACGACATCGTGACCAAGCAATATACATGTAAATACAACAACTACTTAATGACCAATCCATGTCAAATATCTTCAATGGGGTATCGTTGGACAATAGTAAAAGTGTGACATATTCCTCAACCAAACATAAGTGGTTCTATATTTTACAAAAAAAATTGAACATCCCTGTAAATAATTTTTTGACACTACAATAAAGAACAAAAAACAACAAATTCCGCTGCCGCTGCCGCAAAATCCGAAGACAAGAAGTTAATTCGCGAATGCAAAAAGATCCTTTCGAAATTATTAACCCGAACTACTCGTAGTATCCACAAAACTAAAACTTTAAATAAGTTATACTCATTAAATAAGAAATCGAAATTATGTCTGATTGGGCTAAGAAAGCAGAAGATCAAGAGATCTCTAATTTGGTAAGAAAATCCTTAACCCTTTAGATTTGACTAAAATCATCAATCATAAACCCATGTGCTTAAAGGTCGATAAATTAGATATTAAAAAGAAGGATGATGAACCTGTTCCAGAAGAAATAAAAACCACTCCACAAGACCCTCAGGAAGAACAAGCCGACGTTGTTAGGTTAGTTGGCTTCTATTTTAAATACTCGTTAACCTCATGACTTGGGCCGAAGATGTTAATAATGTTTTTTATTAATTTACAGTCCCGCCGAGACGAGTTTGCTTTTAAAAATAATTCGAAAAGGACTAGTTGAGTCTAAGCTAGACTTGGAAGTTCAGCGAAAAGATCCAACGTCGCCATTGCATTCTGTTAAGACGTTCGAAGCTTTGCATTTGTGAGTACAGCATTTATTTTTGTCTATCTAAGCAAACATTTAGTTTTTTTTCATTTATTTTCCAACTAGAACATTAATTAAACTTGTTACCAGAATTTCTAAAATTCTTCACATTGTAGTATGTTTACCGTAAATTTTGGTCATGTACAAATTTGAATTGTGGCGGGTACTCCTGTTTATGAGCTTTTTGTTATAACAATCTCGCTCCCTCAACCTTATCATAATCTCATCATTATAGCCTTAGTCGTATACTAAGAATTCTCTTGGGTTATAATTTTAGTCCTCCAAGGGTTTATTAATTACCTTGTATGTCTGGAATTTAAGTTAACTTAGTTAAGTTAGATAAGCACTGACGACTTCTACCTTGCGAATACATAATTTTTCATCAAAGAATTTCAAATAAAAAATAAGACACTCAACCTGAACACAAATTACTTTCCGAATTGTACGACGTAGACATAAGCCAGATATTGATAAGTTCATAAATACTGAAATTGTAGTTCTTTTTAAGTTTCTAAGGAAACGTTGTGGTAATAACATTAGATTTGATTAATAGAATACTCGAAAGTATAGGATTTATAAGGATATATTTAATAACAGCTAGTAGAATTCTGGGTTCACTTTTCATCCGGTGTCATAAAAAACGAAAAAAAAAAATGATTTTTTTTAGGGTTACTGCCTCTTGCAAGAAAGAGGCCAAATCTCCAAGAAAACTTGGCGGAAAATTGTGTGTTTCCTCCATTCTTGCCTTCCAAATCATTATATGGATACCGATGACTTGTGGTTGACGGACTTGCCATGCAGTGCAATTCACGAATTTGAAGATATGATTTTCTCATAATGTCCTACTTTTATACTTATGTCTTTGGGACTATCTTAAATCGCGGGGCAATGCAAAAAAGCACAAACGATTGTTGCCATGACAAAGTCAATATAACTAAAGCCATCCTGAATATTCAGCCAGGTTTATGCGACAAAGTCATGACAAATTGGAGCTGCTGAGCCCTCGCAGGAAAACTGCGGCGACCATTTGAACGACATTCACCCCAATTACCTATGTCGTCTCGTTTTTTCGACGTCTCTCGTTTTTTAAATGACATTCCATAACTTCTTCGACGCGATGATTTTTTAAGTGATTTTAAAACGATGAAAAAGTAACAAACATCTGTCAAACTCAAAGGAAAGTCTACATACAATATTATTGCTCGATGTTCAATTAATGAACAAATGCAGTTTTTTTTTTAATTATTAGAAAATAAATAAGTAATTAAAATGATAAGTGTTTAAATGTATTACATTTATTAGTTTCTTTTCTTTCCATCCCATGTTTATAAATTATAAGTGTTTCCTCTTGGATCTTAAGATGTGTTGTGTCTCTCCTAGCAGTGTGCTCCTTTAATTTGTATGACTTATATTCCTCTCTTCTGCCTTTGTTTATACTTTCGTTGATACCATTTAAGATTATTTCTTGGAGTATGTCATCTCCAAAAGCGTAGCGCTTTTTTGTTTAATATGAAAGCTTGCCATCGTTTCTTTCCTGCTGGTTCTTCAGTTTTATGTTGCTGTTCTTGTGGCTCCAGAACTTCACCCGCAAATTCGGCGAAATTATCTTTCATATTTAAAGCGATTGCTTCTAAATATACTTAAGTGAAGTGCTCGCACATGCCTGCGTTTGGGTTAATGCAGGCTCAGATGAAGTTAGCAAGGGGTTTGCAAGCAAATTGGACTGGGATACACTGATTAAATTTCCACTTGGGTTTAAACACTTCCCTAGCTGTTTTTATTTCCTTTAAATTGCGGATTATATTCTTCTTTGCCCCAAACATAATAAGAGCAAAAACATTAAGAATTTGTCTATAATTATGGAATAAGCGATTCAAAACTTTTGCCAAGCATCTCCATCTCTTACTGGAGGACGTTTTTCGTATCCAACAAAATTGTGGGGTGGATCAAACAAAATTTGGCTTACAAACGCAAAGGGTTTTCCATATAACGTTTCTTCAAATGTCCGCCGTGGCTTCGCTGTGTGGCGCGCAACCGAAACATCAAATTTTCCAAAACTCTGGCGCATGAATCAATTTGAAGTTGACCAATTGCATTGGTTGTTGGCTTTCAGGGCAGTGGTGTTTATTGACATGACTTGTGACTGAAGAAAATTCGACATGAAGGCTAACGGGGTCAAATTACGTCTGATATAACCATGTTCGGAAATTGCTCATGCAACATGATGTTTGCGACACATGCTGTGTGGCACAATGGGGTTTTCCCTTGGTAAATTCAGATTTCTATTAAAAAATTGTTTTTTTTTTTTCGCGGCGAATTGAAAGCGATTTCAATTTTTTTAGATGTATTCGTTTAATTTCGGTTAGTGTTATTATTTCTAAAAAAAATTTTCATCATTTATCCACTTTGGGTTGAGAAATATAGGCTGGATCTATTAACCGAATCATTTTACATTTTGTATTACAAATAATTTCCTTCATGTATTGGAAATAATGACAGTTAAAAATTGGTTTGGTATTATTACATGAAGGGGTAAATCTGCCCAAGAATTTAAATTTGAAAAATTGATTTTTTGCCTGTTGGAAACAGGTAAACGGTTTTTTTTAGAATATGCCCAAGAATTATTTCTCAAAAAATGATTTATTAGGAAAACACTGTATTTTATTGTATTTTAAAAACCATATATAAATGTATATTAAAAACTATTTTATGAGTTGTCTTAAGCAATTTAAAGAACAGTTTTCAGTACTTACTTTTTTACACGAAATCTCATTGCTTTAGGTGTGTTCAGAAGCAATTTATTAAGAAAATTCTTTTAGTACGATACTAGTTAGAAAACGTTTAAAATTAAGAATGAGTTAGTAAACTTGTATAAATTTTGTTTTATTTTTATTATTAGGAAACCGGAGTTACTTAAAGGTATCTATGCTATGGGTTTTAATGCTCCCTCGAAAATACAAGAAACAGCTCTGCCCACACTGTTAGCTGATCCTCCACAAAACATGATTGCTCAGAGTCAGTCGGGAACAGGAAAAACGGCCGCTTTCGTTTTAGCAATGTTAAGTCGGGTTGATACCAAACTCGAATATCCCCAGGTAGATGTTAAGCTATAAATTTATTGTACGTCAACATGACTTGAATTTTTTAAAGGTCCTCTGTTTATCGCCTACATACGAGCTTGCTATTCAAACAGGTGAAGTTGCTGCACGAATGGCGCAATATTGCCCGGAAATCAAATTGAAGTTTGCCGTTCGAGGAGAAGAAGGTAGAAGTTCATAGATTATAGATTATTTATTATAATTATCACTCTCTTTTCTTATGAAGTTCCACAAAGTACCAAGCTAAATGATCACATAATTATTGGAACTCCTGGAAAAATTCTGGATTGGGGAATCAAATTTAAATTTTTCGATTTGAAAAAAATACGTGTTTTTGTTCTCGATGAAGCTGATGTTATGATTGCGACTCAGGGTCATCATGACCAATGTATCCGGATTCATAAGTAGGTTTCAAGTTTTAAGTTTTCATTCCCTACTTTAAAAAAAAAATTTCATGTTTTTTAGGCAATTATCTCCAAAATGTCAAATGCTTTTCTTTTCGGCAACATACGAAAAGGATGTTATGGACTTTGCACAGCACATTGTAAAGGATCCAACTATCATAAGGTCAATACTGTTTTCATAGTTTTACAAAGCACTTTTAAATTAATGCATAACAATTTTTATTTTTTTAGATTATTAAGAGAACAAGAGTCTTTAGATAATATCAAACAATACTACGTTAAATGCAAAAATGAAGACGAAAAATATCAAGCTATTCAAAACATATATGGGGGCATAACTATTGGCCAAGCTATAATATTTTGTCACGTAATATTCTTATTTAACCTAAATACGTTTGTGTGTTCGGTAGATTCATATTCAATAAAATTGCAGACAAGAAAAGCTGCTGGTTGGCTCGCTGGTAAAATGTCACAGGATGGTCACTCGGTTGCAGTTCTTTCCGGTGATCTTACAGTCGAGCAACGATTGGCTGTTCTTGATAGATTTAGAGCTGGATTAGAGAAAGTACTTATAACCACCAACGTTTTGTCAAGAGGTCAGTAGTTAAAAGTAAATAATACTCAACTAGAAAGGACATTTAAATCTTTCTTTAAAGGTATTGACGTCGAACAAGTGACAATTGTTGTCAATTTCGATTTGCCCATGGACATCAAGGGCAATGCAGATTGTGAAACATACCTACATCGTATTGGTCGAACTGGTCGTTTCGGTAAATTTTGTTTAAGTTCATTTTTGAATACCATTCTGACTTTTGTTTCTTTTTGACTTCAGGCAAAAATGGAATTGCTATTAACCTAATAGAAAATGACAAAGCAATGGCCAATTGTCGCACTATCGAAGCACATTTCCAAAAGAAAATAGAGTTCCTTAATGCAGAGAATTCAGACGATATTGAAAAGATTGCTACTTAAGCATTCCCTTAGGATTTAATATATTTTGACTTGTAATCTTTATTTGCGGTATTCATTAACGTTTTTTTTCGATTGTTCGTTTTTTTAGTTCTTCGATACATTATCATAAAAAGAAGTGTATATTTATATAAAGTAATGAAATATTGTTGGTAAGTAATTCTGTTTGGTAGTCCAACCTAATTACTCAACGAAATAAAATTTTTTTGTATAAATGCTTGTGCACGTTCTTTAGCATTTAAATACAAATCTCCAATTTACAGCTAACTTCAAGACTGCTCAGAGCATAGGTCGTTGGCAAATTGTTTCTATTTTCTCGTTTCGGTTTTCTTCTTCTTACATTGTTTTTGTAAACATTTGTGGTATGAGTAAATATGTAATATGTTAAGTTCTCTGTATTTCATTCTTTATTTTGAATCAGTAATTCAACATGTCCAATTAACAACTAGCACTTGTCTTCTACTTGGCTTATTTTTGCTTGATTTTGTCAACAGACAAAGGAATTTGTCAATTATATATGAGAATACGTCAGGGTCCTTAGTAAAATTTCTATCTGTTCGAGACCCATGAGGAATATGCAGACGGGAATTTCGGCACATTCCAAAAATTGAAATTAAAATAAATATTTCATTATTTTTTTTATTTTGAACTTAAAAAAAATAACTGACTGTTAATGAATATTCTGCCTTAGCGAGGTAACCGTCGGAGCGGACAATTTTCCACAACGCTTACTTTTTCGGACGTTTAAGTTGCGTTCGAGGTATCTATTATCGGAAAAGAATAATATATTAATGAGTCGACGCATTCATTTGAACATTTTACTCAATTTCGTAAACAAATTCCGCCAAGAATGTATGTCGGAGGAAATTCGAAAAAACTGCATTTAGCACACAAAAATGTACTTGATCGGACTGCAACGCAATTAGCCGGTATGCGTTACGAAATGTTGGAAAATTGTTCCGGACAGCTGTTCGGAAAAATATCTCGAAGCGTAAATCCTCCGATTCCTACGAAATCGGAAAATTTTCCGTACCGACGGATACCCCGCTAGAGCAGATTATCTTTGCGTGAGTGTTTAATTAAAACGTATGCAAATGTACATATACACACATACATACATACATACATACAATTTTGATAAGGATTTATTTTATCTTTCACGTCCAGCATTAAAAATAATAGTGTTTTATAACGTCAAAAAAATAATCGATCCTCATTGCATCGAATACAGCAGAGAAAAAGAATGATCTGATGACGAATCGATGCACAAATATTTGACGTTTATGAACTTACTCATACTATTCGTTTAAATAAAGTACATAATATTATTTGATTTGATTTTGAATCATTTCCAAATATAAATAATATTACGAAATATCATTTCTGAAAATTTCAGGCCAATCGTGCCAATAACTTCAAAACTATGACGTTTTAATGCTCCTGTAAAATTTGCTAATATGGAGTTACACACTTTTCTGGTTTCACCGACGATATTTCTATTTGTGAGCAATCAGGTTTGCAATTGACCTCAATGTGTAAAGGGCCCCTTTTCACAATTGATTGATAAGTCTAATGTTGATTTCCTTTACTCACTAGGGATTTCGATCCCTTGTCAAATTTTTTCTTTTGGTGTGCGTATTTCGTATACATGTAAATCCCTCTTCAAATACGGATTCGAGGGATTTGATCTCTGTTAAAAAAAAAAATCGATTTTTTTGGTGTAAAGGAACGTGAAATCTGTCGAGAGATCGAAATCTTCACACAGAAATTGATTTCTCATGTGTAAAGGAAATCGACATAAGTCCTTTGTATTGTGTTGTTTTTTTAAGTGATAAACCGTTTTTTGTTAAAAATCGACTGCCAAGTTATCCAGGCTCTATTATACAGACTTATCAGGTTTTCCATTGTGAAATTTAGGTTTCAATCAAAAATTGATTTTTTTTATTGGCGAATGGTCGTCGTATTAGTGATCTACAATTTTCTTCCGATTACGAACTCTTAAAGAATTTGTCAATACCAGCAGTGGCTAGGAATCGAACCCAAGACCTTCTGCATGATAGTCCAACGCACAAACCATTATCCCAAGAGGTACTACCTACTTGTTTGGGTAATAAATTAGTTTAAGATGAATGAAAAGGGAAATATAGAAATCTTTATTTTTAAAACACATGAAAGTATTAGTTTAGATTTTATTGTACAATTATTACAAAAGATAAGTCGTTACTTTAAATTAAAATATTTAGGTTAGTAAAAGATAAGGCAACAGAAGGATATTAATACAGCTGCTTCTTTCCTTCTGGTTATCCTTCTATAGTCGAATATTTAAAATTAGTTTTATTCGGAACCACTTATATCCGATTCGCTTAATTGAATTTCCAATCATGTTGAATTAGGTAGCTGACAGGCTCTAACTGCAACTAGTTGCAACAAAACAAATATCGGAGAAAAAACTTCACTATATTCAAGTCCTGTTTGGCCAGATAATTTCAAACACAAAAGATACTTGAATATTGTTATGAGGACCAAAAAATAGGTACTCCACATGAATCTGTGTAATGCCTTTCGCTTATTCTCTATTGCTAAATACATTCGAATAGCAACGATAACACAAAAGTATGCGTTCAAAACGTCCGCACAAAAAAGTGGACTGAAAACGATAAACCAATCAGTTAAATATTCATCAAAAGTACCGGCAATCTTAAAGGCTAGAGTTAGAGAGAATATAAACATTCCACATAAATTAATGAATATCTCAAATTCCGTCAGTCCTAGCCAGCGAACGAGTTCCGATAATTTAAACATAACTTTTCAATCAAAATATAAGGTACTGAACAAAAAAAAAATCTAGCAAACTAGTTAACTGTTATTAATTCTAGATATCGAGTTCAAAATCAGAGCTCCGGGAAATTTTTATATGAAGAGCAGAGTTCATTCTGCGTTGTAAAGTTAAGTCGTCTTGATCTGAGAGAGGGTGGAGCTCATCTATATAAAAGGGAATTAGAGTCAAGGTTTAGGCTACTGGGAATAAATTTTCAAACCTATTAGTTCTATTGTTGAGGTATTGGCTTCATAAACAAGTACTCCGTTCGAGTTATTCACCAAAGTTAAAGCTAAATTAATACCACGACTTATAGCATTCCCCAGACAATGTAAGTAGATGTCTTTGACTCCAGCATTAAGGATATTTTCGCATTGCTTCAATTGTGCCTGTAATTAATATACAATATATATTTTAAAAAATAAAACCATCAAGTTACTTTTACTTTACTTTAAAGTTTGACTTGGAAGTGATGTAAATATCATTCTCCCTTTGGTATGGCTTTGAAGTTGGGCGTTTTTTTAATTCGTGTGAACCTCGATGTCTTGGGTTTGAATTAACTTTCTTTTTTGAATCGGAATTTTTATATAAAGAAGTGTCCATAATAGTAAACAAAGTATTGAATATTTACTAGAATACCACTTAATATCACACTGATTTTGAAATACCAAAATATTTCATATATTGTTGGTACCACATACTATATATAAAATAAAAACTGACAGAAAGATGAAACATGAGGTGTCAAATTGTTGTTTACGTATATTAAGGTGACCATACGATCAAAATAATTTTTATCAATAATGGTGGGATGTCAAATTCATATTTGTTAGATAGAGAGAAAAGAGCACAATACAGAAGAAGTTATCTTCTGCATTATGGCTAGTCGCGCACTGGCAACTGTGATCGAAATCAAATAGTTTAATCACCAGTTGAAGGAGACTGGCAACTCTTTACTCACGCTCGCACTCTTTTCTCTCTTGCACTTATAAAAAACAGCTCAACTGTTGAGAGGCAATCGTTTAGTTTGTGTCAAAACACAAACTTTTTAGTTTCGAGAAACGAGTTGCTCTAAGTGCGCGGTGTTCCATATAAGCCCATATGTTTCATTTTAGCAACTAAACAGTTGCGAAACTAAAAATTGCATGTGCGCGCCTGGCCTTATAGGAAATTCGAGAAATGCAGAAGTCAAGATTATAGTAAAGACGAACATGTTCATCTTTATTATAGCATCTTCGTCTGTATTTTGTAAATTTGCGGGGAGGTAAGCATGAACCCAGAACCTTTTTTTCTTTTTGGGTTTTTGTTGGTCTTCGTCTTCAAATGGGAAGGATGCTCATTTCATTTCTTTGCCTATCGTCGTCTTCCATTTTAAAAACAATTTTAACAAATTTCACACAAAATTCAAATTAACTTTGAAGCAAAACATATGATTGACTAGTCAACAAGTTATATGTAGCAGTTTATAGAAAGTAAAAAAGAGTTACCCACCTGTGTATTCTCTCCCATTTTTTTTTTTGATAATTGTTTGTGGACCCAAGTTCTTGCAATAGGAAGTAGTAGGAGGAAGAGAGACTTCGCAATTTATACGAGTGTATGTAAAGTGGAGTGCACAGCTGGGTGTTCCTGGGGCCCTACTCTGTATTTCGTTCCGAAAGTGAAAATTTCCACACATATATTTGGTACTCTCTATTCCTAAAGCCGAATGAAATCCACTACTTTCGGAATGGCAATTAAGAAAAATATTATTTCGGCGGCTGGTAGAGCTGCTATGGGACAAAATCGTTAAAAAAGCATAAGCATTTAATTAAATTCATCAAGAAGAATGGCATTTCGACGGCTGAGCTACTTTGGGGCAAAATCGTTAAAAAGGCATACATATATGTACCTATATTCTCCAAGATTTTCGAAATAGAAGTGTTTCTACTACATGTGTCTTCTCCTTCAAATAATACAAAAACTTAACAATGTACAAATATTTGGGTTAGTTATTATCTATTGTGTAAATGAATACTCGTATGTTGCATATTTCCTATAAAATATTAAATAAAACTTTTTGAAAAAAATGTAAAGGACTTCGTTCCTGATGGAGGTTCCCCGTCCGCATAGTTTTTTTTTAAACAAAAACTTGGGGCAAGTATCTTATAAATCTGTCTGAATTAAAGCTGCCAAAATCCGTCAAAATAATAATATTATCAATATATTATATTGAGTTACCCTTACCTCCCACACCCGTCAGAGTAAAGCAGAAAATGCTTCTCAGCAATGAGACAGACTTTTTAACCATTATTTATGTTTTCAACTCAGAAATAAAAAAGTTTGTTGGTTATACATATATTTAAGGTTCATTTGAACACATACATAGTACTTTTTATATCCAAAACTTGTAATCACATTAATTTTGAAATTAACAAGTTTATAATATAATGGCGGGGTTTTCTGGAAATAAGTGGGATTATAGTCCAAACTTAAAATCAACAAAGGGGTTTTCAAGACGAAAGACAGGATTATAAATATTCCAATACATTTTAAAATGTATAATTTGACTACATATTTTTTTAAATACCTAACGAGTTTTTTTGGAGTAACGCAAGAAAAGAATTGATTTGATAGTGGACATTTTTAATGTGCTTTTATTGTAAAGCATAAAAGATATTGGCGCAAAATTAAAGCCGAATTAGTACGATGTTAAAATTGTTTTAGTATGATAATTGGTTAAAACGACGATTTTCAAAATTTTAATTGAGCTTGACATCATACTTTCTCTAAAATTTTATTAAATTTAAAATCATCAAATAGCTATTTTATTTTATATATATATTATATATTATATATATTACTCCGACATTTACAAACGTCAAAGCAGGTCTGCTTACTTAGTTTATTGCATGTACTACTCCCAACTAAGAATTTTGCTTCCTATTTCTGAAATTAAAGAATCATTTGTAGCTATAGTGCTCATATAACCTTTCTTGCTGGAAGTTAAATAGTTATAGGAGTAAAAGTTGATATAACACATCACCTAGATATTCTCTGGAGCACTTTGTATCACCTCTATGGGCGTAAAGACTCAATTTTTCTTTAATCACTCTATAATCATACTATAAAATCACATGGCAGTGTATACTCCAATAGTCATCCCAATAAACTGCTTTAAAAGTCATAATTTAGTATTTGTCATCTTTATAGAATCATTATTGGATAGTTTAAGTCAAGACACTATAATCATGATCAATTTTTCTGTGGGACTCTTATAGTGATACATAGTTCCTATAGTACTGTTATAAAACTGTGCAAATGTAAGCATAGTGCACCACGTGCTTTTGTACATATTAGGATGACTCAAGAGTACAACAACAAAATGCGTAATCTGAGAAAATCTTTATAAACGAAATGTAGGACTGTGTCGAACGAACTTGTTTAAATGTAGACTGGCAATTTTTAAAAATTTAAGGTTTTTGGTCAAAACTGTTCACTCTTCTAGCAGCAATGAATGAATGAATGAATGTTTTATTGAGTCTTTAAGTATCAATTACAAAGTCGTTTCATCTTATTCTAACTTTAACATAGGTACAAAAGTGGCTGTAGCGTATGGCCTTCTTTAACAATTACTTTATATAAGGTTAAGCCTCGTGGCATGTCAATTTTTATATAATAATATAGTTTTGTTCTGCTCGTGCTCAAGAGCGTTATACATTTGCGTGAAACGGATGTTTCGTTGACTATATACATATTTACAATTTTATAAACTAATACTAACTTAAAAACTAAAGAGCTAAAAACTAAAAAAGCGCCATGCGCTATATCTTTTTTTTTAACATATAATGTTGATATTTCTTGTCTTTTTTTTTGAAAATGAGAGCGAGAACGCTCTTTATGTTTGAATATGCAATTAGTTCACTAGAGGAGTGATAGAGTAAAAAAAGATAGTCAGATATGAGCGATAGCTCTATACTGCTTATATTTATACATTTAGAATGAGTGAGAAGATTATACGGTTACACTAATATCACATGACAGAGATAATAAGTTGAGAGCGATGGCTCTATACTTATACATATATAATATAAATATACGATTATTACGAGTTGTTAAACACTGGAATCAGATCCGTTACTTGTTGCGTTTGGTGGTGATTTTGTAAGCCCCAGTTGTTGGCTATCGCCGTGAGATCCTCAGTTCCAGACCCAAGTGAGATTTACTTGTTGTTCGGCGGACTGTTGCCCGCAGAACTGCAGTTGCGGATTTTTATTAATGTGCAGGTTCGCTTCCTGCTGGGAGTGAGCCATGTATCGGCATCGTCGATTTTTGTGTAGTGTATTACACTGTTGCTTAATCCACTTGTTAGGTTAATGCCTCATTTTGAGGTTCTACTTTTTCTTATCTCGCTGGGGAGAACTAATGGGCACTTTGTGTTAAAAAAGTGATCCAGTTTTTTCGTTGTAATCACAGCACCATCCGGCGTTGAGTTTAATTTAGGATGTTTAGGAAGTTCGCTTTTAGTAAAAGCGAATAAAATTTAGTCAAAAAAGACATTAAAAACGGAACAAAAAATTAATTTAAACCGTAACACGTTTTTACAAGAATTATGTTAATTTTATTTTTTGGAGAGTGCAGACGCAGAAACACGTCTGCACTCTCGGACACTCGGACAAAATGACATGTGATTTCTCAGGAAAAAAAAATTGTTGAGAAAAACATTTGATATGCAAAATTTAAGTTTTTGTTATTGTTCGGATAAAAAATTGAATCTCAAAAAATATTGACCTGCTTTTTAGATAACAGATTTTCAAAAAAAAAAAAATATTTGACTTTTTTTTTAAACCAAACAAATATTTTCAGTTTGTAAAGAAGTTTTTTTTTAAACTTTTATCAAGCCTCTCTACAAAAAATGTTTTTAAAATCCGACAAGCCGATAGTGAGAAATTCAATATTAGAAAAAATAGTTTTATGGCAGGCACAGTCAGTAGTATCTTAATTTCAAAATTTTTATTGAATTATAGATCGTTAAAATTAAGCGAAAGAAACAAAAAGTAACAAAATTCTAGGTGCCGTTTTCGATAAAAATACAATTTTTAAAAAACCATTTCTTGACAGTGTTTGGAAACATTTTTTTTGTCATATCTTATAGATTGTATTATAAAATTTCTAAGCTTTCAAAAAAATTTCATGAGGTTTTATTTTTACGAACGCATATAGTGTCTATATCGCAAGTAAAAAGTGAACAATGCAATTTATTTGAAAAAAAAATAAATTAACTTTCATTGATATAAAACTCGAATCATGCAGTTTTTTAAGGAAAAAAGTAATTTTTACAATTTTTTTTTAGCGAGAGTGTTATGGATTGTGGATTGATTGACGTATCCTTCTTCGCTATCTCTATCTTCTAATATTTTAGTCTTAAAAGCACCTATAAAGAAAGCCTATGTGGTTTTATAGGAATTAATTCACGATAAAAGTGATCCCAATTCAACGCCGGTCTTACATATACTAGTTTGGCCGAGCGGTTAGCGAGCAAGAGATTTGGTGTGAGAGGACCCGAGTTCGATTCCCAGATCTGCCTACATATGTAAGTAATTTTTAATTTAATTTTAAAAGTAAAAGTAGAAATAAAATCATACAAAATAATCAATTCTAAGATCTTTACAGAAATTATGCGGAAAAAGACGAAAAACATGCAAAAAAGCATAAAAAAAAATGAAATCAAATAAGCACAAACAAATAAATATTTTTTTTTTATTTTCTGCATACTCCTATAAATATTTTAGTCTTGTGACAGTAAATCTTCTTTTCATTTCCACTATCGATGCAATTGCTGCAATAAAGCATATATTACCTCTATAACATAACGATAAGTATGTTCTTCGGAATAACACAATTTACTCCATAAAGGTTTAATAGGAGTTAAAAAAAGTCGCCCTTTTAACTCTTTGGAGTTTTATATAACCCTTAAATGTGTGTAATAGACAGTAACAAGAAGCTTCTCTAGATGAATATAGAAGTAAAATTGTTAGTTGGGCTGTTAGTACTTTGTGTCTTCCGAAGCTTTTTTTTACAAAAAACATAGCCATAGTACGATACTAGTTTGAAAAATGTTTAAAATTAATAAAGAGTTAGTTATCTAATTTAAAGCTAGCAAATTGTTAAATATAATTATACTTATATCTTCATATTTTTAAAATGTTGTTGTATTATTTTTAATAATTTAAAAGACACACTTTACTTATTTATTTATTAAATGTATTTTGGAAGTTAATAATAAGTCCACGAAAAATCAATCACAAAAAAATTATTATTTTTTAGTTTTTTATTTGCATGCTTCAAACAAACTGGGCCAGCGATGTTTTGCTACCTATTTGTAAGGCGGTTCCTTTTCGGGATGTTCATTAACAAATCAAATCCCTTAGAATATTTTGAACGACGAACAAATAAGACATTAAAAATAGTCGCGGACTCCAAGACTACGAGTATAATACATAACATGAACTTAGGATCTCGGGAAAACTGATCCAAAGAGCAGTTTTCTGTTTTATTTGCATCCGGAAAACTCTTAAATCTGATATTATAATTGTGTAGTTAGTATAACACTTTATCCAAAACATGTTAGACAAATAGTCAAATAATTTTTTTTTTCAAAATCAGTAAGTGAGTCAGTGAGTAAGTTAATTTTACACTTGTTTTTGTTTATATTACTTTTTTTGTACGCGTGTTTATCATCAAGTGAAGACGTAGATAGATACATAAAACGAGCGGAAAATTATTAAGCGATTAATATCATATCATCAACAAGAATCCGAAAATTGTTGACATAGGCGTATTCCTGCCGACTAAACATACTCTAAGTAGAGCTACAGACTTGTGAAGCAGGCCATATAAAGTTGTGGTGATTGTGATTAGGCAAACTATTTATATAGAGACGCCTGTCAGATAACTTAGCATACCAGTAACGGAGCAACAAATTAAATTATCATTAAACATTTAAATATGAGTTTCTAAATTATCGACAATATTATCTTTAAAACTGTTTACATATAGGTACACATATGAAGAAAGAAGTAGGGTATCGCTTGTATTTCGTCTTCTACGAGTGCATTCTCAATTTTATACGGATTAATCTTTACTCATTGATTAACCTCAAAGTAAGATTACGTAAATAGCCAACAAGAATCTTACTTCACTATTTTTGATAAAATTCTGTTCAAATTTTTTTTTTATTTCATAGCTTTTTTTACTTTAAGAAAAAGGTATCATCAAACCATAAATTAATGTTCACATCTACGATTTCAATGTTTCTAAATTTCCGTCGCGTCGCAAATGAAAAAAAATCTTCTTGTGGTTGTCTTAAGTCCTCGTAACGTTTTTGTATTAGCCTTTAATCAAGCTTTAGCGAGCTAACCCTGGGTATGATGCATCTGTAATTACACTAGGATCAGGGTGTGTTGCATTTGCTTTAAGTTGCTCTGAAGGAGTTCCTGGCAAATTTACTAATTGAACTTAACATTACGAAGATGAAGAAAAGTGCAACAAAGTTATTTTCGTCATACCATCTGACGATCTTTATGTTCATTATTCATTGTATATAGCATTTCTTATCATTCCTTGAAGAGAAATTGAAAAGTTTGTTTTAACTCAGAACTAGACCAAGAACTGGAAGCTATATCTATAATGAAACAATTGTTTTTTTTTTCATATTTAAAAAAAATATTTATTTATTTGTCGATAAGAACAAAAACATTCCTACACTCAAAAATATGTTAATTCTTGACTAAATATGTACATAAAAACTATTAAATGATATAAGATTTAGATAAAAGACAATATAAATAATCTATTAGATAAATTCATTCATTATCTTATAAAAAAAATATCAGAGCAATCAAAATCTATTACATCGGTATACTTATTAAAAATTTTGCAGACTCGTGTTACTGGTTTATTGATACTGCAATTACATAGTTGAATGATATGTAATAGAGAAAAAGTGGTTAGATGCCGAAGCGAAAACCCGTGAATCGTTTTTGAATTCCTTAGAAGAAATCCAAGCATAGAGTTTCCTTTGGAGATAATGTTATCTACGGGCATTCTAAAATATAATTTTGTATCAAATACAACATGATGATGAATAAAAAATATGTAGAGAGAAATCATTAATAAATAACAGGAACAGAAGTGGCCTGGGGAACACCTGAGTGGTTGAAAATTTTCACAGATTTTCAAGGGCCGATTTTCACATTTTAAACACGGTTAGTCAGGTAGAACTTCAACCAGTTAGGAAATTTACCATTAAAACTAAAAGACTAAAGCTGTTTTAAGCAGTATTTTATGATTTACTCTATCAAATATTGCCTTCCATAAGTTTGATAAGTCCGTAAAAATTACATCTACTTGATGAAGCATACACAAAATTTGTTCATTCCACTTAACTGCTTTCATTCCAGTTTTATAGAAAAAAGTACTTATTAGCAATACAAATATATTATTAGTTATTTAAAATATTTTACAACAAGCAAACACTTTTTTCGACAAAAAATAAAAAAATTAGTTACCTAATAAACTTTACAAGTAAACCTCTTCATATATTTTTTATATTTGTATGGAAAGTATTAAATATGTATGTGGGTGATTCTACAAAATATGGAATTTTCGACGGCCCCAGAAATATTTTAAAATCCGTTCAATTATTTAATCTAATTTTTTTTTACAAAACTAAATTTGATTGATATCTACCTGTCCAAACAAAATTACTGGGGTGACCTTATTTTTGTTTTCTAAAAAAAATCTTCAAAGTGTCTGATTCTTAGTCCCCTTACGTAGCCCCTTTGACTTTTCGTAAATAAATAGATAACAAAAATTATAACCTTTCTTTTGTTTTGGGTATCATACTAAGAGGAATTCCACCGATGTTACGCCAGCTAATAAATCTTTTCTACGAAACAGATAAATATTTTTTAGTAATTGATTTGTATCAATGTATACAATTTTAAACTAACTAAACCATTTCAGTTGGCAAACTTAGATTTTATAGGAAGATTCATTCTAACAACGAATATGTGTCTACTGATACAAAAATTTATTTTCAGTGGTTGTATGTACTACTTTATAAATAATGATTTACCTTTGGCATCCCTACATAATTTTCTCTTATGTCTTATATCTCTCTTAACATAGTCTCAATACGAAAACGATCAAGATCAAGCATTTTATTAATTTTAACTTTGATTTTCTCTTTTTATAACCGGAATCCAACAAAGGCGCACAAGACAAGATACAAAAATTCAGGTAGATAAATTTCTAACCCACCTAAGTCTTTAACTCTGTGTACGAAAGACAAATGCAACCTGTCAACTATTTCCTTCTCTCATTCAAAGCTAATAACAAGAAAACATTATTCAGCTCATAACCATTTGCTTTGGATCAGGTATTTTGCTGAGACTATGTGAATTTACAAATTAGTATCGCAATAACAGTCTCCGGAGTCCGGAGAAATCTTGACATATTTCTGTTCTCGTTAAGCCTTATGTGGTGTCTAATAGATAGTTTTGTTTCGATTTAAATTAAAAAAAAAATAATAACAATATCTTCTGGGATTAAAATTAATTTTTGCAGAACAAAATAATGTGTAACTTAACTTAAAGATTAAAATATAATTCTAGAGTTTTTTCTTAAGTGCGTTCAAATCGCAGATTCGTTTGGCAAGATCGGTTTAATTTCAAAAGTATTTTTTAAGTAACACAAACAGAAAAATGCCTTGCTCCGCAGTTACTCTATCGATAGCTACGATATCCGCCATCATTGCTAGTGCCTTGTTGGCGATCGCATTCTCTACAGATAATTGGTTATTTTATGAAGTTAAACGAAGTAATATTCAGGTGTGTACCTACCTTAAAATTCTTAATTATACATATCTTTTAAGCATGTTTTATTAATGGTTTTGATAATGACCTCAAGTTTAATTTTCTGTTTACCGAGCAATTAATCTGTGACAGACAAAATTCCCCGAATAAACTTATCGTATTTCTTTTTTTGGAAAAAATAAAAATATGAGGAAGAAAAAAACAAGAACCAGCTGAAATACTTGTCCGAATTTTCAAAGTCGAGCGTTTTCTCTAAACATTAAACTTTCTACATTTTTTATATGCCACTAACTTTACCATTACCATCCAAAGTGTTAACACAAACACCTGCATATTCGGACTCGGTACGCTATCATGGCTGGTATGCAATAGTCTGTATGTATATATATCTCTTTCTACCTGATCATGTCAATTGTGTATTTCGTATCTTGTACCTGCTCGTACCGAGCTGGTTCTGCAGAGTCAACGAGCGAAAAAACATTTAAGAAAAATATATCATAAATGCAAGCCTACCCCAAATTGACTCTGGCTAAGTACACAACATGCGAGATTTAATTGCTTGTCTTGCTATTGCTATTTGCTTAAGCCTGTCTTAAGCATAGTTCGAGCTTCTGCACTCAGTTAAAAATATAGATGATAATCATTATATTTGCTGATGATGTTATTTGAATATCGTGGTGCATTTCATTTTAATTTATTAGCGAATAACAATGAATAATGCACATTCCTACCAATTGAACAACATTACTGATGTTAGCAGATTTACACACACAGTCAAGAATGATCAGTCACATGGATAATTTTAGACACCTATGAATGTTCATACATATATCGTCACTCCTAAGCTATAATCGTAGGAATTTCAAAAATTATTAGATATAGCTGAAATCGATATAAATAAAAAAACGAAAGACATCATGAAGTCACAAACTTGTTTTTGATTGAGCAAAAATGTACTCGTAAACCTCTGGGTATTGGGTACATATAACTCAGTTGTGTGTTATGTCGATTTTATGAATTGAATTTTGTTTTCCTTGTTCTTCAAAAAGATACCTATAGTAATAGCTACATATGTAGAAAATGTTGGACATAATGTAAAAGGGAGTATATATTTAGTTTGTCCTGTGAGAGTAACACAATAGTCAGTTCTTTGTTAAATAATTCCTAACGGATGCGTAGTTATACTGGGATGAAAATGTGAATGAAGTTTGATACCATCACACATGTTTAAATTAGATTTTTGTTTGGGTAAGAATGCCTCATTTATATGTTTATGTTTACTTAAAATGAAAGTGTGGGAAGTAACAATTTTTTTAATTACATCGAAAATATTTTTAAAATAAGAAACTTTCCTTATCTGTCAACGGTAAAAGTGACAGCCATTACTGTGATGAAACTTTCGGATGCGAAATTTGATCAAGCATAAAAGTCCTTCTCTTCTATAAAACATTTTTAGTCAATTTTGATTTTTAAAGTGCAATTTAAATTACATTAGGCTTGCCTCTTTTATATTAAGGTATAAAATACCATGTCACTATTTGTTTTCAGAAACACAATTTAAAAAAAGAGAAGAGATTAAAGTTTGTTAATAAATAAGAGAAGAATACATTGCTATTATAATAATGCATAATAATTTATATCCACGTATTCAAATCCAAATTTGTTTGGTTATGGAATATATGTATGTTTGTGGACAATTATACATATAATTACTTTAAACTGACCTCTTCGATTTGTAAAAATTAAAGTTCTTTTTGTAGTATCGAACCTCCAGTTCAATAAACACACGATGTTGATTTTCAGTTGCTGCAAAAAGTTTTTCAGGGGTGTACTGCCTCTTGCGAGAAATTGACAAATTCTTCAAGAAAGTGCTTCCCGGAATTGGCAGACAATTTCAGGTCTCCTCCATTTTCTTGTCAACACGCTCACAGGAATGGTTGAGAATTGTTATTCACTAAGTTGAGGGTCTCTATAAGCTGAAGTAGCATCTCATTTTATTATTTTTTATATGATATGCAACGTTTCAAGCAAAAAATATACTCTTTATCAGGAAACATAAATCAGTAGAATATTTATCACAGCAAATACAAAATTTCGATGAAAAATTTGTATAGAAAGTAATGTTTTGAACACAACCAAATTAAAAATTTTTGGGATTCGGAAATAAAAACAATAAGAATAAGATTTACGATACATATCAACTGATATTTAAATCATAAAACTGAATTTCATTTTTGAGCTGTGATTTAAAAAAATTGAACTTTACTTAAACATCTCAATGAAGAACGAGCATAATTTTGCCATCCCTTTCCCATTAAGTGGTCTGCAACCCCTTTAATTCCTAGCTACGCCACTGGTAATAGAGTTAATTAAAACTTTTGGTGACAGAACATTGATTCTTATTTTTCTTCGAAACCTGACGTCAAATCTATAATAATGGCAATAAATAAGTTACTTATTCATAGTATACAATTTTGAGTCTATGATTTATTAGTTACTCCGAAAAGACGATTGTATTGAAATTTTAATAAAAATTCTATTCAAATGTAAATTCAAACATTGGGCTTACGCAGTATCCTTGAGTTGATTACTTTTTAAGCATAAATTAACTTCGCTTAATTGCCAGAAATTTCTAACATTATTACTGTCTGTTCCGTTAAATGTATTTTAATTATGGGCAGACGTAAGGTTTGCAAATGCCCATAAATACAAATTATCCTGCTTTTTAAATACATAATATTAAATTTGAATTAACATCACCATAGCATAATAATTAATTTGTTACTAATTAATACTAGATGGTATTTGGTCTCTCTTTGTATTCACAGTGAATGGTTTTTTATTCAACATTTCATGTTTTTGCCTTACGAGAATTTTTTCTACCACAAACCGTAAATTTTCCGATAAGAATTTGAAACTTTATGTATCACGAACTGCGAATACAATTTTTAATTAAAATCAATAAATTAAATAAGAAAAATTTAAAAACAGAGTGCTATCATATTAAAGAGGGCGAGTTAGACTCAATTTTAAAGTGAACAACACAATTTAAGAAAAAAAATGTATTTTAAAATACTTTTCTCAGAGTTGAATCATATTTATGTTGTCTGTAAATTGAATAAGGCCGTAAAGGGGTTGACCGATTTTCTTTGAGCAAAGCTTTTTTATTTGAATCCCTAGAGCAAAAACTAAACTTTTGTGATATTGTAAGTGTTTCCGTTGTTTTTTTTATAGTTTTTGTTTTGTATTAAGTATTTTTTTGGAAAATTGATCCTCTCGCATAAGCACTATGTTCGTGTCTCGACCCAACTTATACGCTCTAGCTTTTTGTCGCATCGTATGCGAATTACCCTGTACTGGGTGGACCGTCTAGTGGTTTCTAAAAGTCTTGACAGAAAATCAGTATCGTACCTCCGCGGAACGAAATGAGTGGTTTTACGCTTCAATAACGTTTGGAAATATTGAAAACTTATTTTCGAAGTGGGTGCTGTGCAGCCCTGCTGTACGCAAGTTTGTACAAAAATATCATTAGACTGGTATGCTAGTAGACAACACTCATGGTCCCCGTCGTCGTACGATGCGCACAGATGAGAATGTGGCTGCTGTATCCAAGAGTGTAAGACTCAATTCACCAACATCAACTCGTCATAGATCTCAACAGCTTTTACGAACTAGCCTGAGGAGAATTCTGCACAAAGATCTCGGATTATTCGCTTGGAGTGACAGAATGCGCTACTGCGTAGCTAGCCGAGGCAGCCACTTGAACGACGATGTGTTTCATAATTAATGGGAATGCTTGCTCTTACTAATAAAGCCATTATACATGGACAACATTTAATTGTGTTCATTTTATTACATTTTCAAAAATAAACTTGTATTTGGCCATCCTTTATGTATACATATGTACATATATGTATTTCAAAATTGACAAATATTTTTTTGCAAAGCGCAAATCTTATTCAGTTCGCAAAGAATTCTTTCATTTCGTCTAAGCAATCAAATGTCGATAATATAAAAAAAATATATTTGCAGTTGAGTATTTATTACGAAAATTTAGTTACAATAATAAAAATATGAAAATAAACCACATTGAAGCATGTTTTCAAAATTATAAACAATACCTAATGGTTATTGCGTTGGACCGCCATGTAGAAGGTCTTGGGTTCGATTCTCAGCCCCTTGAAGAAAGTTTGTCAGGGGTGTACTGCCTCTTGTGAGGAATTGACAAAGCTTCTAAGAGTATCTCTTGTCATTAAAAGTTCAACTAATTAGTCGTTCGGAATCGGCAGAAGATTGTAGGTCTCCTACATTCCTGGTGACGCCAACAGGAATTGTTGAGAGTTGTTACTCACTAGGTTTAGAATCCTATTATTTTTAGTTGTAAAATTGAGAACGAAGCTTGAATTTAGAAATACCTTTTCAAATCTTTGAGGCTCCCGTTTAACTTGTTAATTTGTTAAAAATTGGTGATAAATCAAATTTTAACAGCCGAAAAAACAACTGTTTATGTACATACATTACCTTGGATTGTAAATGGAATCGCATTTATGTATAGCTTTTTCGAAGCAGAAAGTTGTTGGTACAATACGGTTATCTATTAATACTTTTTTAATACCCCTCTTTCAGCAATTAAAAAAAAATCAGTCTATATTTCTTCGTTGCCAATAAGTCTATCCTTCGTGCACTATGAATAATTTATAATTTGTTCAATTTATTGATTGTCTCCCCTTTTCTATAATCTATTATTTTAGAATGAAAAATTAACTTTCGTACAGTGATAATAATTAAGGGTTTTCAAGTAACACCATCAGTGTTGTCACTTCCATTTCAAAACCCGTGGTAAATTGAGATGAAAAACAGTGGTAGATTCATATTTTGTGTGGTAGATTTCAAATTTTCTGATAGTGATTCAAAACCAAAATCCAAAAATATTAAATTATATACCAACAAATTGGGCAGTAAATATTAATTGATATTATATAAAAATAGCAAAAAGTGAGGATTAGTTTCTATTCAATATTTTGTATTTGTTAAAAAAAAAACTAACACAATAGAGCTTATAATAAATAGTAACATGAATATGTAAAATAATAAATGAAGAAAATCATATTCTTTATTTTAAATAAAAGTAAGGAACAATTTCATAAAATAATTTTTTTTTATAATAAACTAGCCAATAATACCCGGCGTTGCCCGGTGTTTTTTGACTGCAATCCTCAAACATGATTCGAAAAATTTCCAAATTTAACTAATGGACGCATGACACTTTTTTATTCAAACTACTTTTCATTTTAATTTACACATAATATTCATATTTTATTTTTATGTTATATTTTTTTCATTAAAGCCTAGTATACAGTTCTTTTTGAAGAAAAAATAAAATGCACGACTGGATCGCACGAACTTGCTCTTATGTAAAAGTACTTTGGAATTTAAGATACATTTTATAATTATAAAACATGAATTTAAAATTAAATTGCCGTCTGATTTCTAGAAAAGTATGAATTTATGCAAACAAACTTTAAAAAATCGTTTTATTATTAAATAAATAAATTTTTATATAAGAAATTTCTTTAAAATTTTTCAAGAAAAAAATGTGGGATGCGAATTTTAAGTATTTAATAATATTGATTTTTGGAAATAATTTCAAAAAATAATCGTTCATAGGTTTTGAAGATATTGATTTTTCAAAAAAAATTTTTTTCAAAAAAACCCAACAAATAATTTTTCGAATATTTTTATATACAATATTATTTTAAACTTAGGGGGACTCCTGCTGAAAATTTTTGGTTAAAATCGTTAGAGCCGTTAATGAGAAAGTCGAAAATCAAAAAAACGGTTCTATGACAGGTACCGTTAATAACATTTTGCCCCAAAATTTTTTTTTACCAAAACGTAGTCCATGTCCATAATATCACACCTAATTTTTTTTATCAAAATCGTTAGAGCCGTTTTCGAGATAAATAAGATTTTGCATTACGGGTGTATGGGGGGTACCGTTAGTTTTAGAGCTAAAAAAAAATTTCAATTTCTCCTCTAGGGAATCACCGAAGACCCATAACTACCGAGTTTGAAGAAAATAGGTCCAGTGGCTTAGGCTCTAGATCGAGGTACAGACATACAGACAGACAGACAGACAGACAGACAGACAGACAGACGGAATTGCCGGACCCACTTTATTCGTCTTCGCTATCATCGTAATGTCAACTTTGATCAAAATCTCGAGTTCGATTTTTTTTTCAAATGCAGAACTTGCCCTATAGTACCTATATCGCAAGTAAAAATGAGTGGTGAAAAAAAAAATTTTTCTCATGAAAAAATTTCTGTAAGTTTTTTTCTGTCAAAACAATGGGATGCACATTGTTTTGCGTGAAAAAAAATCGTGGTGAGAATAAATTTTTTTTTTCGATTTTGGTTTACAGTTTGGTGAAATGAAAAAAGTTTTTTTTCGGGAAAAAACTCTCCCATAAGAAATGCATTGGTTTTTTTTTTTAGAAGAACTGTATACTAGGCTTAAAACTAAAATCTGGATATATTTACACTGAATTTGTATAATTCACATTCGGATTTAAGGATAAATAAAATGAGTAATATGCCCCCAAGACTCTGTTTCCATAGTGTACAGAGCTCTTCTCCAATCTCATCGACAAAAAATGAAAAGTAACAATCTTAGCAGATTCCTATGAGGAAAAGTGTAAGCGCAACTTAAGTGGATGGCAAATATGAACATTGGCGCTGTTATCGTTAAGAGGGTCGCAAATAAGAAGAATATTAGTCAAAACACTCTATATACTCGTACTACTGAAATAAATCAGCCAAGTAGAAGACTTAGCACTATTAATGGACTTGTTGAATTATTGATTCAAAATACGAGTAACTTTTTTGGCCTTTAGTCCACAAAACTTGGCGTTTCGTCCCGGCGATCTCACATGTACTCATCAGTTGACTGGGAGGACATTGTAAATACGAAATTTTTGTTAAATTCAGATCATCTTACATCGATTTTTTGACAAAAATCCAATGTGAACTATACCCAACCAAGATTAAGCAAGGAAGATTTTGCCCGTGGCCTGGCTCGAAAATGGAAATCCTCAAATTTTTTCAGACGATTTTTTTAATAGAATGTTTTTAATTTTATGAGAATAGTTTATTTAGCAAATGTTTCACTTTCAGATTGGGCTTATAACATAACAGATAAGCAAAATGTTTAATTTATGTATTATTTTGAGTACTTTTTGTTTATAAGCTTTTCTGTCATATACAGCCAAGCTGACAAACAAACAAAAGAACACTTTTATATAAAAGAATAGATAGGGTACATTCTTTGTTTAAAATAAATATTTCAGTAAATCACATTTTTGAAGCACTTAACGTCATTTATAAAGAAAAAGTTTAACTCTTTGATTTAAAATCATTTTCAAATTCAATAAATTAGTTGGTAATTTCAAATACATCCAAATTATATATAAAAACAGCGGAAGTAGCGCATTCAAAATCCATCTTCAAATATGACAATAGGGAAATTTAATAAATAATAACACTGGTCAACAAAAAAAACATTTTTTTTTGTTTCCTGTCTTTTTTGTGTTGTTTCTATCTCAAATTAATGCGTATTTTTTAAATTTGGCAACAATTTTTCTGTAACAGCTTTGGTTTTTGAGTTACAGCTAACAACCCTCATTGACTACCTTCATTCTAGATTTGCGTTTTTTATTGGACACTGCAAAATATTTTGTTGTTGTTTTCGATATGGCTTCGTCAAGAAGATGTTGTGTGCTTAATCCCGATTCTTTTTGCTATATTTGTGGTGAATATGTATTTGCAAAATATCGAAAACCTATATCGGACTTTATAAAACTGCGTATCATCAATACTTTAAAATAAAATTGTAAAATCAGGACAAGCCGTGGGTTCCTCATATTGTATGCCAGAAATGTGTGTTATGTCTACGATTATGGTCCAGTGGAAAAAGAGACGCAGTAATGTTCGAAACACCCATGATTTGGCGAGAACCTCAAAACCATCATGACGACTGCTACTTCTGCGTTGTGAAAATAAGCGGAATTAACCCTGGAAATCGAAGTAAGTGGCCATATCCTAACTTATCTTCTGCTCAACGACCCCAATTAAAATCACGAGAGGTACAACCCAGCACATCTAATTCTTCTGATGATCCAAATCCCTGTGAACCCGAACGAAATACTTCAAGTGAAGATTCTGATTCAGACTACAAATTTTGCCAAGAACCTGAACCATTTAATCAGAGAGAACTAAACTTACCGAAAGAAGCTTCTGAAATGTTAGATGGGTTACAGACTAGGCAACTCGTGAAAGATTCTAATTTTGTCAAATCAATGGCTGAAGTCGAATCCAAAGCTTGGAATTCATTTGTTTTGGTTATGAGTAATTTCCTAGGCAAAAAGGAATCTGACGACTACGTGGAGCTTGTTGAGGCCATACTATTGAACTTGAAGGAGCTAGGCTGCAACATGAGCATAAAAATCCACTTCTTGCACTCGCATTAAGACCGATTTCCACAAAATCTGGGTGATTACAGTGAAGAGCAGGGTGAAAGATTCCATCAGGATCTTCGGTCAATGGAGGAGCGTTATCAGGGGCGGTGGGACTCACATATGATGGCAGACTTCTGCTGGAGTTTGCAACGAGATCTACCTAAAGTCGATAATTCAAGGAAATCCTATAAAAGATCATTTAATTGTATTAAATAGAAATTTTGTTAACATAATGCATTAATTTTCTGTATTTTTTGTCAAAAGAATAAAACTGTATATTTCAAAAAGTAAAGCTGTTAGCAATTTTCTGGTATATTTTTTATAATCAGGGCCATAGAAATACCTAATAACAGAGAAAAAAAATAAAGGAAACAAGACCTGTGTTGACCAGTGTAATTTTTACTATAAGTGATAGTCGAGTAATTGAACCTTAAATTAATATTTAGATCCATTGTTAGAAATAACAGCAGTATAACGACGTCGCCTCGAATTAACAAGATTTTCACAACGAAAGATTTTCTATAGGATTAAGGTCTGGCAACTGCACAGGCCACTACATGACATGAAAAATTTTGGAATCACTGCTTAGCAAGTTTACTTGTATACTTTGGGTCGTTGTCTTGATGAAAGACCCTTCTCAGTGGTAAATAAAAAAGTGTCACGCTAACTTCCTCCATGATCTTCACACAAAGATGCTGATCCAAAATGCCTTCAATCCGGTGTATGGGACCAACACCATAGAAAGAAGAACTTGCCCAAAACATTATGCTGGATCCTCCATGTTTTATTGTATTGGATGTGAAGCGGGGATTATATTCTGTTTGGAGGTCTTCTTACATAGTCGAGATCCTTTTTCAGCATATAACACAATCATGAAAATTCAGGGATTTTATTTGCAATTCTCTTATTTTGACCGCAACTGTATATTTACTTAAATTCGATGGATTCTTCGAATACATTCATCTCTTTTCTTAGATCAATACATCTGCCGCAACTAACTAGATATTTAACTGGTTGAGAAAGCAAAACACCAAATTAGCCTAAGGACAATTTTGACACGAAATAATATTTAGAAAAGTTGCGTGCAAGGTTCCTAAGAGCACTTAGCTTTACTTTTAAGGCAAATAAAATTTTAACATAAAATGTCTTGTTGAAAAAGAGTACAATATATGTACATAAAATGAAACCATCTGCACGAGTAAAAAAGTCGGTCAAGAAAATGTAATAGGAGGCTGCCCGCTGCCGGATGCATTCAGAAAAAATAAAGATGAAATTGAAGAGAATTTCAAAATTGTGGTAGAATTTTGAACTACCGTGGTAGATGTGGTAGATTCTGCAAATCTTTAAAAGTTGTGGTAGATCTACCACAATTGTGGTAAAGTGACAACACTGAACACCATACTCGTATGAGGTAACTAGAGTAATTTCTTACTTATACTGGAAGATACTTTGTCGGTTATAACGTTCAGGTAAAATGAGAACCTACCAATACTTAATACACAAAGTTTATCTTACAACATTTACGTACTGGTATTAGTTTCATAAAAATTGGCATCAATTTAACCACGAGAAAAAGTATAAAATTAAAATCAATTGCGTCTTGGGTAAATTAAAATAATCCCCTTTTATGAAAAAAAAAAAATAATATATTTGCATTCTTTTGAGTTGAAAGGTGGTTCTTGGCGGACTACAATAAGCAACGCGTAATATTTTCATATAAAACTTGTTTTCTTTTTTTGAGTTTCTTATACATAAATGTATGTATTTACACATATAAAGAAACTAATACTTTAATATCATCAAACAAACAAAATCAGAACTGTTACTGATCAAAATTGTTTAATTGCTACTTTATTAATAGAACCAAATAATGTTTAGATATTATTCTGATAATATATTCAATTTGGTCGCGACTTATAAAAAACAAACTGTGCCCGAAATAGTTTAATGACGTTTATGAAAACTCTACTAAAATAAGTAAGAATTCTGTTACTTATTTTAGTAGATTGCTTGTAAATAATTTAAAATAATGAACAATAACAAGAACGTTAAAGGAGTAAAACCTGAATTTTAAATGTTTTTTTTAAAAAGAGCAATACAACAACAAGTTTGACAATCACGATCGAAGTTGTGAATGTGATATTATTTTTTTCTATCAAATACCAATATAATTTGAAAACAAAATGTTTGGATGTTTATAAATTTTAACTAAAATCACTCGTGCAGAATATCAACTGTTAAAGCACGTCGTTTACCTCTATCCAACTTGTTCTAAAAAATTGGTTATCATAGATCGGTAATAATGGATGGTGATGACAATGTCACCGTCCCTTTTGAAATGAAACCGATAATGCTATTAGCGTCGTCGTTGTGGATGATTTCTATAAATTGATCGTCAGTGATGGCTCGTGCGTATATATATACATACCTGTCCCAAGGCTCTAATTTCTAGTTGCCACTTGTTGGCATCATAAAAAATCCAGATATTTTGCTAGTTGCTTCATCCAAAAATGGGATTCATCGCTGAAGGTGATTTACTTTTGTTGAAATTATGGTTCGTTTCCAACTGCTTCAGATAATAAACGGCCCCAGAAATATTTTAAAATCCATTCAATTTATTTAATCGGAATTTTTTTTATAAAATTAAATCTGATTGATATCTTACCTGTCCAAACAATATTACTAGGGTGACCTTATTTTATTTTGCTCAAAAAATTCTTCAAAGTGTCTGATTCTCAGTCCCCTGACGTGTCCTCTTTGCGTTTTCGCAAAGAAAAATTATTACCGTTCTTTTATTTCAGGTCTCATACTAAGATGAATCCCACCGAAGTTACTCCAAATAATACATCTTTGCTAGGAAATAGATAAACATCTACTAGTAATTGATTTTATTACAAAAAAACCTAATTAAATAAACGTTGTCCCCCGCATTTCATATCAGTCCCCTGGAATATTGAAACAGTCGAGAAAATCAATAACTAGGCAATTTTAAGTACCAATAAAATCGTGATGCAACTCGATTCTGTTTCTTATGTTAGTATTGTGAAAAAGACATTTGTGCAAGAGGTCGTGGATTGTCCGTTCAGTTTATCAGTCCTCTGGTGAGTTTTTACAAAACAAATTTATATGTTAGTAGGCATCTTTGTTAGCAGTATAGTATAGGTTTAATAAAACTGTAATATTATATATATATACATATATATATATATATTTTTTTAAGTAAAACCTTAATATCTTTTTTGCGCAAAAACGGTTAAAAAACTCAGTCCCCTGGCCTCAGTCCCCTGGCTAATAAATGAGCAAATGATATTTTATTCAGAAACCTTAGAAATTTTTGGTTATACGAGTATTAAACTTCGAACTTCATTGCGAATATTTTTAAAAAGAATATAATTTATTTTAAATTGATTCTAAATAGAAAAAAATATTTAACTATAAAATATTATATTCTTTTACTAAAATGCTAAGTTATATGTATTAAACATGAATTTGTATGTTTGTGCAGGCTAATTAAATTTAATTTCTATATTTCAATGTATACCTAAAGCCAGATATACACTGTTCAAATGCATGACAAGCACGTGCAAGTGTATTAGGAAAAAAATCACATATGTATATAGATTGAGATTGGGCGTAGGCTTGATGCAAAATCAAAATCTTTTGATTTTCCTTCAAACAAGGGTACTGCATTGAAACCTCAAGCAGAATTTACTAATACACTTGCATGTGCTTGTTTAAGTCATATTTAAGACAAAATAAAATAAAATGCACGACTGGATCGCACGAACTTTCTCATTATGTAAAAGTACTTTGGAATTTTAAATACATTTTATAAATATAAAACATGGATTGAATGAGATAAAAATGTTCAAATGCATGGAATTGCCTGATTTCCGGAAAAGTATGAATTTTTAAAATATTTAAAAATTGTTTTATTAAAGTAATTTTTTATATAACAAATTTCTTTCTAGAACAAAATTTGGGATGTCAATTTTAAGTACTTAGTAATATAGATTTTAGGAAATAATTGCGAAAAATAATGGCTTACACGTTTTCAAGATATTGATTTTTCAAAAAAATAAATTGTAATTGTATTTTTTTTTTTTTTCAAAAAACGAAAAAAAATAATTTTTCGAATATTTTTATATACAATATTATTTTAAACTTAAGGAAGCTCCCGGTGAAAATTTTTAGTTAAAATCGTTAGAGCCGTTGATAAGAAATTCGAAAATAAAAAAAAAACGGTATAACAGGTACCGTTAATAACATTTTGCCCCAATTTTTTTTCTACAAAAATGTAGTCCATGTCCATAATATCAAACTTAATTTTTTTTTTATCAAAATCGTTAGAGCCGTTTTCGCGATAAATAAGATTTTGCATTACGGGTGTATGGGGGGTACCGTTAGTTTTAGAGCTAAAATAAAATTTCAATTTCTCCTCTAGGGAATAAGTCCAGTGGCTTAGGCTCTAGATCGAGGTACAAACATACAGACATACAGAGAGAAGTTTTATTGATCAACTAGAACAACTTTTACGACTTTTGGCTTCCGAAAATGTCGTGCCGAAATTTTTAACATTTTATTCCATTGTTTGTAGAATCTCCCAAATATTTATCATTTCGACGAGTATAAAGACACTGTGGTTGTGATTTGTGTTTAGTGTCTAAAATCTAAAAAAAAAAAAAATCTGAAAAATTTAACAATCGATGAAACAAGATGGCCGCCATAATGGCTGTCAAAATATAGCTGTATCGGTTGAAAAACTCTTTAGTATGAATCTAGAGCTATTTTATAATAACCTGAACTGAACAATTATCACAGAGTGACAATTCTTGCACATTTATTGACTTAAATAAAATGTTAGAGAAAAATCGTTTTTAACACAGTTTAATACCTAAATAGTTTTAGATTTGCACTAATTTGACTACAATGTCAATGCTATTTCTTAAGTTTGCTTTTGAAAAATTTCAAAAACTAATTTCTTCAAAGTTATTATGTTCGAAAATATGGTTTGTTAATTTTTTTTTATTTTTTTACATAGCGCCTAGTTTCATCGAACACTTACATAAGTAAATGGCACTTAAAGTCTCCCATTTTGGTCACTTAAGTGCCACTTTATCAGAATGTGAATCTGGATCTTTATATTTATATCAGACTATCAGGGTATAAAAAATGAAAGTGTTCAATTAGGCCCTTTGGTAAATTGAAGTTGCGGTGTTAACCAGGCCGGAATCGAACAATCACTATAGTAACTCTCACTTCTCATTTTATGTCACGCCAATATTATATTCACACTAAATTAGGGATTGTTTAATTTATTTAATGGCAGTCTGTTATATACCAAAGTCTATTATTATGATTGACATGCGTGCAAGCCATATACAATTTCTGGCATAATTAAGCTCTAACCGATTCTTTTTCTTTTTATTTATTTTTGTTTGTGAAAAGGCAAGATAACCATGGCATTGAGTTTTAAATAGAATATTTCCTAGAAAAAGCAAAACAAGACAATATAGTCAGCTCGTATTTAGGCAAGTAATACCAATTATTTGATTATAAATTAAAATAATAAAATAAAACGAAGTTATCTAATGAGAATAAGGAATATATTTTGAGTACAAAAACTTTCAAGATTTAAAATTTAAATTACATTGACATTGAAAAAAGCAAAAAAACCTTTAACGGTTTAGAAAGATGATTTAATAAGAAGTCATTGGTTAAAATTTTTAAATCTGAAAAACTATGTTTATTTTTAGCAGATAGCATGTAATACAATAAGTACATCATGGATGAGATTGCACAATTATTATAAACTAAATTTCTTCTCTGCATATTAAGGACATATTTAGAATATACATAGATGCTAATAAGTATATAAAACTCTGTTTAGTGGTGTATATAGTCTTCACATAAACTTAATAATGGTTTACACGTTTCCATTGTGGTCCAAATTCCACTCATTCCTTATTTATGAAGCACATTTTTCATACTTTCATTAATTATACGTGATTATTTCTTTAAAGTATATGCTCTGCATGTTGGTATGTTGACTTCCATAAAAATTTATATGAATGAGGTCAAAAAAGTAAAAGCTAACTCAAATCAACTTAATTGATATGCAAATCGAGTTTAAATTTTGATAAGCCCCAGACATTTCACATATACTCGTTCACATAATATATATCTTATAATTTCATTTTCCAGATTGCATTTGACGCATTTTGCTTGTGTAAGCATTCTAAAAAGTTGATCACTTCATGGTAAATGTAAAAATAGGTAAAAAAAAAGCTGAGTTTTTGTTTCTAGTTATTTCTAAAAAGAAAACAAAATAGATTGAAAAGGGAGAAAAAGATGTGAAGAAAGATTATTTGCATATAATGCCGACTCCACAGGAGATTTGTTTCTCCATCTCAATGTCTGATATCTATCTACATTTTTCATAACATTTACTTTTATCGGCGCTGGGCATAAGTCAAGGCAATTCATTTCATGGGTTAGACCTATTTGCACTTAGGTTAAACCTATTTGGTAAATTAAGTTTGCGCATAATATATACATACATATGTATATGCTGGTTGAATCAACTTCAGAACTCGCTTAGAAATAGTGAAAATTTGAATAATTGGGTGTGACCAATATTGTTTTTTGGTGGTCATGAACAGAAATTTTAATGCTAAATTAGTGCATATGAAGAAATTACTTGCAGGATCAAATCTTTATTTAGAGACAACGTAACTTTAAATTAGTTGAAAAACAGAAAAGTTAAGTTTTAAAATTTAATAAAACTTTGTCTGATAGTATATTATAATATCGTTTTTATTTTTGTAACTTACCACTTAACCTCAGGACCAATGACGCCGCTGGCCCAAAATCCACACTAAACGGTAACTTTTTGAGAATTCATTGTCACCAGTGAACTTTCGGTGCGCTGGTGTTGTCCCATATATGTTAATTTTACTTGTTACTCGTACCACAGACACCAAAAATGCGCCTCGTCACATCAAAATAGTTTTTCGTCCGAAATTGGAGTCCTCTTCCAAACGCTCCGGAACCCAGTCAGCTAATAAACAGCGTTTTCTATGGTCAATTTTGAGCTCATGGATCAATTGAATACTGTATAGTACCTTGTACCTTGTATATAGTATATAGTTAAAGTCTTTGAAAGGCCGAGTTCTTGTGTACAGCGAGGAATCGACTGCCTTGGGTTCTAGAGCACACTTTCACGGATCACGGCGATGTTCTCGGTCGGTCAATCCTGGGTTCTTTTCACGTACGAATGTTGAATGATTGATTATCGAATCAGTCTCAAATTTGGTCACGAAACGTTGAAGTGTCGACTGTGAAGGGTCACCAAGTCTACCGTAAAATGGACGTAACGCGTTCAACATTTTTACTAAAGATCACTTATTTTGATACATTTGGACTTGTTGTTCAATCAAGTTACTTACCGCATGGTGATTTGGTATCAGTAACTGTATAACAAACAATAGATGAGATAGATTTCTTCAAAAAACATTGCCACCACAGGCCGTCAAAATCTACTGCCTCAATTGAAAATTCTTTTATAAAGTTTTTGGATTGTGTGTAGCTATGGATAATATATCAAAATAAGTGTTATGTTAATTTTGAATGATTTAATACAATCGGTGCAATGCCAAAAATACAATATTTTAATAATTTTACATAGCCTTCTTTATACATTTTTAACTAGTAGACCCATATTTGCGGGTCCTTTCTTGCAAACAAAACTTTATACTGAAGCAGAAAGTACAGCGAGCGTTTTATGTTGTTTAACTTGGTTGTGGTTTTTTTTTTAAATGAAATTTGTCAGTTACCATTTGGCAGTTGTAGAGAATTGTCAATAACAATTTATTATGGAGTACCAACAATTTATTGAAATTATTAAAACATTTTATTATTTATTCAATTGTAAATACGCGGAGCAAATTACTTGACTTTTTTATGTTTATCATGTCAAGCACGATCCCCTGATTTGACAGGTTCCGAATTTTTCTTATGGAGGTATTTAAAGGAAAAAATCAACCAGAACCTCGATGCCAAAATTGCTGAAATTACAACAGAAGTCTGCGAAATTAATATGTAAAATGTGATTAAAGGAACTTCCCCCAAGACCAGCGACACCCAATTGACCTACATCATATTCCATACATAATGTTAAAGACCATATTATAATCAATCAAAAAAACTGTATTTCATTTAAACTTTTTTTGAAAAAAAAAACCTAAACGCACCCTGTACTACTTTCCGTCTTCATTCACTAAATTTATATTTATGTGCATGCATGTGCTTTCTTTAATAATCGCTGAAATATGATGAAATTAAAAAAAATCATCTTAATATACAGATTATAGTTTTTGTGTGATGCACAGGCGAACCCGAACAGAGTCAGAATTTTAGTTATATAAACCATTCGTTAATTTATTTAACCAAATAGCAATTAAATTTAACCCAAACGGGAATATGTTTAATCCGAAGACAAATAGATTTAAATCAAATGCAAATCAATTAAACTTAGCAAATTCGAATTCATTTGCTAACACATACTTTAAATGTATTTGAGTCTGGAGTAAGTCTATTTGTCTTTGTGTTAAATGTATTTGCGTTTAATTTTAATTTTCCAGTGTAAATGTATGGAGAAAAACACTAATAATCAACAATTTGTACATACAAAGTATTGGATGATTTTTAATTTATCTATACGCCTTTTAATTTTACCAAATCACACATAACATGTTTTTTCTTTAAACACATTTTATGAACGTTGGTAATTTGTTCGTTACGTCTACTTCAAGCTTTTTTAATCCGACAAATATGTCGACTGTTTTTTTTTAGTTAAAAAATTGTTTTTTTTTTCAAAAATCCCATAAAAGCATTCCACCGGTTCTTCAGTTGAATTAATTCTTGTACATATGGTTACATAAATTTATAACAAAACTGTTCTAGTTCATTTATTCTTTGTAATTAATTATGTCTTCCCAACTTTAAAAATTATTTTAGATCCTCAATAATGTCTGTAAAAAAATTAAGAGTATAATTTGACTCATTTTTGACACTTTAACCTAAAGGAACCTAATTGTCGGCATAAGTTGTATGTTTTAAAAGGGCACCACAATTTGTTTCCAAGACTTTGCTTTAAATAAGGCTCTTGCTTGGCGGCAATTTTTTTCTATTTTGATTTATTTTTTGTAATTTTCCTAGGTTATATGCACTGATGTTGATTCTGACACTTTTCTTATTCTACCAAAGATTATTTTAAGAATCTTCACTTCACAAAACAAAAGAGTTGATAAACGAACTCGAAAAAATATTTAACTTAAAAAATATTTTTTTTTGTTGAGAATATCATACGAGTATTACCTATATTATTAACTTAACTTAATTTTTCAATTATATACTTCTTTTCAATAGGCGTTTGCTGGAAAACATCCAACAGATTCTGAAGCACTGCTTACTAGTATGAACACCAAATATTTCTACTATACGAGAACAAGAGGACTATTTAGAGTATGTTATCCAAAGGAGAGGCCACCCACCTCTGCAGGTAAGAATTTACTACGAACATTTTCTTAATTTTGATAACTGTATGTACATACATCTGTCATAAAATCATTAAATATTTCAGTCCCAACATACTTATCGCCTGTTGAAACCCACTGCTCGAATGTTGATTATTTCCCAAATAGTGATGAAGAAAAATCTCCAAATGATGATGCTACTTCAAGATTACATTTGTTGCGGTCTTGTGTAGCTTTGTTAATAATAAGGTATATACACACCCAATTTCACTTTTTTTTTAAATTACATCGTATGTAATCTTTAATGAATTAATATCTGTTTGAAGTTTCGTCACTATATTTTGCGCGTTTTGGACTGGTCTGTCTGGGTGCTGGAAACGATCAGCGGGTGCAATCACAGCTACGGCAATTTTACTTTTGGCAGCATGTCTTTTAGCTGCTGGTGCCATGGGATTATGGCATACTGTTGAATTCTTTGAAAAGGAGAAAGTTGTTGGTGAAGATTACTATCAACAGTGGAATACGGTAAGTTCAAAGAAATTTGAAACTCGTTTAGCTTGACGAATAATGACTAACGTTCTTTGCAGGTTCTTAAGGATAATACCAAAGTGTCTTACGATTGGTCATATGTTGTTGCATGGACTGGTGTAGGAACTTGCCTATTGGCTGCAATTCTTCTTTCTGGTGCTGCCATATGTTTGAAGAGCGAACGTGAAAAGGAGGAACAACTGAACTTACAATATTTAATGCCAGGTAAACATATAAACACATTGGGATTACTGTTAATGCTTTCGGGAAACATCAGGGTATTTTAATGAAACCTTCAAATTGGAATACTGATATATATCATAAAAATATTGTTTTTTAAACAATAGTTTGTTAAGGGATAAGATTTTTGACAATACAGTTTGTAAAAAACTGGTTGTGGAATACAAAAGTGAGCGATTTCTAACATTTGTGTATAGATATATTTTCCATTTCTTTTAGCAAAGAAACTATAAAATAAATGTGAATATTATAGTTATCACTAAAATGTAATTGTTGGTGAGGTTCTTAAGTTCTTAGACCAACTGAATTTAAATATTGATTAAAATTAATCAATATATGTAAGCATTTTTAACTTCCTAAATGAGATGTGAACTGTGCTTACAGAAGTCCTTTTTTCCTCCTAGTTCCAACCGTTACACCGTTTGATTTTTTGATTTTTTTCTGATACATAAATTACCAGTGCTTTTTTTTAGAAAATTTCCGATAGTTCATTGCCCATGACCACTTGTTGTTTAATATGAAATCTTTATAGTTAACAGACATTTTTGGCCGTTATATTGTTTCAAATCTCTATTTTGTTGAAAATGTATTGTCCAATTTTAATTGAAGCCAAATTAGTACACCATTATTTAGAGTGTTTAGAAAGTACCTTCATAATATAAATCATTTATTGCACTGAAATCTATTATTTTACAAAATTTACTTTTTTAAATTTTCAGTGTATTCCCAAAAGCAGCCACCTTACCCACCATATGCAGGCTATCCTCAGCCTCAAATATATCCAGCCCCATATTACCATGGATCACAATATGGACCTTATAATTATTAAAAACAAAAACGCATTCATCGAAAATGGAGAGTAATTTATCCAGACTTTTATTTAAACAAAATATTAGTGAAAATTTTACGAAAAAGATGCCAAGAACAATGCAAAACATACAATCGAATTATTATTATGTATTGTACTCTTTGTATTTTATACAAATACATACATCAGCAATTTATTAAATAAAATATTCGACATTCGATTTCGAATAATTGGAGTTAAGAGTGTACAGAATTTGAAAATAAAGATAATTTAAATATCATCATAGTATCAGTCATCAAACAAAATATTTCTAATAATACATAAGAAACTATTTTACAACGAATTAAAAACTACACATCGATGTGTGTGTGTTCATAAAATATAATTGTTTTATGTATAGATCTTAAGTAAAATAAATATAGAATATTATTTCACATTTCAAGTAGTCATTTTTTTTTTAATTTGAAGCAAGTCACAAATTTGAGAATTTCTAAAAAAAAAACTACTAAATGTGCATTAAGATTTTGAAAAAATGAATTCAAGTCGGCAGGAGTAAAGAGAGTAATTTTAAAATAAGCCTTAATAAGTCATGCACATGTCTTCCACGATAAAAAAAAAGGTTCTTAATAGTGATGTGTACCTCATACATGAGGCAATACAAAATGTCCCATACACCAATCTGAAATGTCCCATCACCACAAAACGAAAAAATGTATTACCTCACACCTCACCACAAAAGCAACGAAAAATATTTCTCTTTACTCTTTCATGGAAAAAAACACTATTCGTATCGAGCATCTCACTCATCGGCCTGATACTAGAACTGAGACTGATGCAGAATGAAGTTGTATTGTAGTTAATTGTATGAAAGGAGGAATAGGCCTCAAACTCTCTACCCACCAAAGATCAAACCAATGGAAATAGAATGAGGTTTGTGGAAGATGAGGATTTTAAATGAAATGAATGAATGTGTTGTGAGTTGAGTTTTTGTCTTGTTGAGTACTTTTTACTCAAACGTCCCATTCAAACAAAATTCGTGACATTGTCTCAGGCTGGGTTTTTGTATCAGAGTGGAACTTTGTACCAGGATGGGACTTTGTACTAGGCTAGGACTTTGTACCAGGCTGGGACTTTGTACCAGACTAGGACATTTGTCATTTAGGATTGAGGAATTGAGTTCTTTTGCATCTGTTTGAGGAGACAAAATGAGAAGAGGTAATGAGTGGGACTTATGAATGAATGAATGTTGCACTGACTACAATGTAACAAACAATGAAGATAGGTATGAAGCATTATCGAAAATTATACAATTAAACGGTTAAAAAAGGAAGGAGATTTTTTTTACAGTTTGGAGTAGGAGGTTTTGTTAATTTTTGAAGGAGTAGGAATTTTCGTTTTTGATATGCAAATGCAAGTGCATTCCTTTTATTTGTATTTGTTTTGTTTTTAGTGTTAGAAAAAAGAGACTAGGGTTTAGAGATCAAGATCAAATATGAGAATTGAAAAAAAAAATCAATCAATCAATTGTGCTGAGTTTGCGTACGTGAAGAGTCATTAGTGTTGTATTTAATTCAGTGTCCTGTAATCAAATTTGTTCGAAAAAAAGTGATCAGAACAGGTCTTAACAGAAGAAAAATGTTGAGTGGGAAGAAAGTAGGACAAATATTGTTTTTAAATGCAAAAATGTATTTTTTTAAACTTATTAGATTTAATTTATTTTGAATGTGATAACATATTTGTTTTTTTGTTAAAAAAATATCTTTTTGTGTTTATCTTTTTATTAAATGCTTTTGTTTTCTTTAAATAACTTAAATAAAATTTATAAACACTTTTTCTTTCAAACTTTTTTTTTAGGTAAATTTTTGTATTATATCTTTTTATATTTACTTATTTTAAACTTTATTTCTGTTAAAAACTAACACTTTTTTAATTTTGTTTTTAAATGTTTTATTTTAAAATAAAGTGTTTCGTATCAAGGATATTTAATTAAATATATTATATTTATTGATATTTAATTTTTGTAACCTTTTTATTTAATGCAATTTTAAAAACTGTTTTTGGAAAAAATATATACTATTAAAAAAAATACGCATTGTTTAATTTCGAATTTCAAAATATCCATTTAAATAGGTATGTACCATGGGACATTTGAGGTGGGACAAAGTACCACCTCATTTCAAAAAATGAGTACCTCATACAAACTCATTTCAAATTCGTGTCCTACCCATCACTAGTTCTTAACTTTAGCTTGTATTTATTATTTTTATCAGTTATAATATTTTTTTCGTGTATACATTCACAATTTTATGTTTAACAAGGCTTCATATTTACATTTACAATTGAATTGTTATAAATACATTATTAGTATTTCAAAAATGTACCTAATTTAATCTTTTGTTCAAATCAGTTGATCACTTTTTTTAAGACTGGATACAAAAATTTTATCTATTGACACCTTTTTAATTAAATTTTAGTTAGAAATAAATAAAAGTTCATCCGTGACCATAGTACTTGTGTTGTTCATGAATTTTTCTATACATATATATGTATGCATATGTTTACAGATGTATATTACAACTTACTCGTAAATTAATATTACATGTGTACACAAGCTATAAATTGACATGATTACTCTTAAAAAGTTTTTGTTTTCTATTACGATTTGTCACATTTTAAGTATCACATACATATATAAGTAAATAAGAAAACAACATTTATTTCGTTTATTTTTCTTTGACTAAAAATATGTGTGTTTTTCTATAGATTCTTTATTTTTGCATCTACACCAGGAATCACTTTAAGATATAGTATAACAATATTGTGCATATCTATTTAAAATTATTATAAATGTAAATATTTTGTAATTTTTAAATAAAAAACTATTGTAAGTATAATATTTTGTTTAGTTTTTATTATTTATTGCCTTAATCAATTTTTGACTGTGCTAACTCCGCTTGGTTGCGCATTTTAGAAATTCCTCTGTCATTTAATGGAGAATGAGAGAAAATCTACAACATTCCTAAACCTTAAAAATCTGGGATAAAGTAAATAAATGGTGATTTATGACAATCATTTCCTCTATACCCGTCCGTGTAATCGCTTAAGCAGAATATGTGCAGCATTTCTTCATAAAGCGCTGTACCCGGAATACGTGTTGTCATTTATAGTGCATAGTTTTGTCAAAATGAAAATAACAACTGTCAATTTTAATATAAAGGTTTTCACAGTTGTAAGACATGTTTTGTAAATATTTTTCGGATTAGCCGCGTATTTGAAATATAAAGTGTGTACTTTACTACTCACCTCGAACGTTTCGCATCAAATTGGATTGAGCTTGGTCCCCGGAAATTTGTTGCGAAATGTTCGGAGTGAGTAGTAAAGTACACATTTTATATTTCAAATACGTGACAAATCCGATAAATATTAACAAATTTCAGTAGGTTTCAGGGTTTTTCATGTGGCTGCCATGAAGCATTGCAGTCAAATTAAAATTAGAGACACTGCGAAGGGCTTCACGCACCTCTTGAATATTTTTGAACCCATTTTGGGTCAAAAGATTTTAACTCCTCTAACCGAGATCACGCTACATAGTTATCCTGGCTCACGGTAAGTCACGTCTTCAGGCAGCAAGCACTGAAACAGCACTCAAAACACATAAATGTCCCCGAATATAAATAGGGCTACAAATGAAAATGTTTGGAGAGTGCACCGGATGGCGGTGTGCAGTTGGTAAATGGTAACGCGGCTCAAACGAAGTTAGAATGGGCATAATTGGAATACCTACCCAAATCGGTTTATTTGTGTTGTTGTAATCGCTTTGGAAAATACAGTCCATAAACAAAAGATATTCTGTTATAAACATATCTTAAGCTATACTAAAATGTTCTTTATACTAAACTCTTAAATTTCCAAAACAGCTGACTATTTATTTACGGCTGAATATTTATTTGAGTTTTGGGGCCACATCGGATTCTTTGTGTTAAGAAATATAATTTTAAAATAACATTGAAAAACATATCAGAATTTAACTAAGTACTGAATTTCATAGCACACATAAGATTTGAAATAAAATAATTTCTGTTGGAAAACAAAGTTGTCACGTAGAAATATTACTCTTTTCATGCGTAAGCATATTGGATACTAATGACCTTTTTTATTGGAAATTTCGAAGAGGAATTCCCAATAGAACAAGTGATCAGAGTTTTATTGAAATTTGTGTATCACTGAATTTGTTATTAAAAAATATAATATTTTACCACAACTAAGATAAATTTACAAACACTTCAATTGCATATATTCAATTTGCATCAATCTCTATTTATTTATTTATTACAAATTAATTTATTCCAACAACACCACTAATTTCTAGTTACCAATTATATAACAAAGTCTGTCAAAGTTCAAATATTTATATAATTTGTGAAAATTGCTAGTTTGCACACAAACGGACATATTTTGTGTACTGTGATCTTAAATACGGTCTGAACTAGCGATGAATTTTAAGCAAGATTTATGTATGTTCGAAAAAAAATCAAAGCAACAACAACACCGGCATTGTCAAGAGCAAACAGCAATCTGACCAGCAAACAATTCTCAAACACATCCGCACCTGTAGTTCATCTATTTGATATATCGAACCGTTGCGATCGAACTGCAGAAACAGCAAATTTAGAACTCTTCCTGCTAATGGTACTGTTGCTGCTCTTATCTGCTTCTCGCTTTAAACTATGCTTTCGTTAACGCAAGTGGAGACCAGCTTCTATATTTTTATGGTATTCGAAAGTAAGAATGTTTTCAAAGCATAAAAAGTTTTTGTTCGACTCTTTACTTTTCTTCAATGCTTCAAAAATGGCTGATTGGAAGTGGTTTTAAGAATACAACTGATTCGAGTCTATGGAGTTTGAGCCATTAGGCTTTTTAAATAATTCGCAATATAGCTCTGAACAGAGACCGAGCATGACGAGCATGTTCTGAACATCCTCTGAACTAAGCGATCTATCACCATTTCTTTTTAAATTTCCACCTGCAAATTGCTTGTGTTAGGGATTTAACACTCTGTCTGCTCGGTTTTTTTGTATCCTGAGCTCATAGAGCCCACTCTGACCACGCATGTTCAGAACGAAAAAAATATTTTCAAAGCTCTGAACTTAAAAAAGGCACACAATTTATTATTTGACAACTCAGGCTCTGCTCTAAGCGCTGAAATTAGCGCTAGATCTTACAGTGGAGAGATAAGATGCAAAACAAGTAGTAAAAAAGAGAATATTTTATTATTAAATTTAGCAGAGACAAAAATCTTGCAAGTACTGTCCCTATACTTAAAATTTCGACACAATCTTTCGTCTTCTTGATTGTACTATAAGTTTTGTATACAAAGGCTATACTACAAAAATATACAAGAAAATCTGAATTTTTTTCTATTATCTGCTTTCTATTTTTGCTATTGCAGTAAATTAATCCCTTGTGGAGACGGCGTATTAGAGTCTTTTTGCACGAAAGCGATTTTTAATCTTTGTTTCTCTCTTGGTTATCTTTCGATTGCACGGATACACAGCGATTTTTAATTAAAGTTAACTTAATTCAACCGAAAAGAAGTCATCTCTCCGCACTCTTAACTCTACCTATTTTAGCGAGACATACGTCTCTCTCCCACGGGCTTAAAAATATTGCTTCGTTTAAAAGCAGTCTTAAAGTGGATTTACATGTTTCTGCATCTGCAAAATGCAGAATTCTGCATCTGCAAAATGCAGAAAAGTAGAAAGAGGTAGATGTATGTCGAAACCCGAAAGTGGGAGAGAATACACAAGTGGTAACTCTTTTTCACTTCCTATAAATTGCTATAACTTGTTGACCTGCTAATACGAAACTATGCAATGAAAATTTGACTTAGCTCCATTTTCTACCATTTCGATTTATTGCTTTTTTTCATATCATGCGTCCGTCAACAAAAATTATAGAAAAATGTGAAAATATTGCAAATTTACAAAATGTAGACGAAGATGCTATAATAAAGATGAACATGTTCCTCTTTAATATAATCTTGACTTCTGCATTTCTCAAATTTTCTATAAAGCAGAAATGGAGTCCTGCTGCATTATGCTCTTTTTCTCTTTATCTAACAAATATGAATTCTGTATTTGGCATACCTTTTTTTGCAGAAATCAAATGCAGATGCATGTAAGTCCACCATTAGATAGCCTATCCGACAACAAGGCGAACGCGACCAGTTGGTATTTTTACCTGTAATTTTTTTAAGAATGGTAATGCTGTGTATCAAAACAAAATCATATGTTTCTCAAACAATTTGTTGTGTCATAAATATTCGCCATTAAAAAGTTTTGAGAATTTTTAAATTTGCATTCTTTATTTTTCCGTGTTAGTTCCAAACTATTAATATAAACAAAAAAGGTAAATCAAGCTTTCAGATATTCAAATAAATCAATATTTTTATATGACATGGCTTAGAAGATCAAATACAACTTTGTTTTCACGATAAGATGAACAGGTTGCATTCAATTCTTCGACTGAATTTCAAAGCGATTCTTATACCTGCTCGTTTAATTCAAATAAAGCGCCTTCAATTATATCAGGTACACAGACTTTTCTCTATTACCAGATTATGAGAAAATTTAATATTTCATCACAGAATTGTTATCGCATTCTTGGGATTGAAGACAACTCAGATCAAAACACAGTTCGGAGAGCATACATCGAGATCGTAAAAAAAGTTCATCCAGATAGTGGTCATGAAGAAGCATCCGCCCAACGTTTCCAAGAAGTTGATGAGGCCTTCAAGACACTCCAAGAGAAATTTGCGAAAAATCGTCGGGGTATAAACGATGACGAAGAGGAACAGGAAATTTTCGATATCAAACATACGGCACCGCAGCATCGACAATATCTCAGTTATGAAGGCTATGGGTTTGGTACTCCATTTCAGCGTCAAAAACAGTACCAACAAGTAAAAGCAATGAAGGCTCAAGAAAGAGTTCTAAATCACCGACTTGAGAAAGCACATGCTGGAGAAAAATCAATTATGAAAAAAGGCTCCTTCTTTAAAAATCATGCAATTAAAACTAAGTATGGCTTTGATCGTGTTGTAGAAGATTTGATTCAAGAAGCAATGAACAAAGGTGATTTTAATAATCTAACTGGCACCGGTAAGCCATTGTCAAGCGCCCAATCGCAAAACCCGTACCTGGATTTTACAACACACAAATTAAACAGAATCTTGCTCGATAATGGTTTTACTCCTGAGTGGATAATGTTGCAAAAAGATATTAGAGACTCGGTAGATTTTTTAAAAACCAGCATAGCCAAAGATCGATCTTACTTTGGGGACTACCCTTTTGCCAAAGAACAAGAAAAAATAAGATGGGAACTCACAATATCACAATATAGTTCGAATGTAGAGCAAATCAATAAGGACATAGATAAGTATAATCTGATTGTTCCGATTTTACAAAACCAACTTTTTCGAATTAGTTTGGAGAACATTGCTGAAAAGATTTTAAGAGACGAATCTCTTCCAAGAAATCTGAAACGAATTGACGAGCAGAAAATACAAGAAACGAATACATCTGCATCTAACTCAGATTTGTTTAGTTTCATTGGTTCATTGTTTTAGTTTGAGATTTTAGTGAATTTAGTAATTAATTTTGTTTTATGTTTTTAATAAATTATTACAATAGCTTCTAAGGTTTTTTTTTAAATTTTAAATGTTCAAATAGGTATTCAAACTAATGGATGTATTTGTAGTTCAAATTGTAAATTACAAACCCTTTTTGGATTAGTAACAAATAATTTGGATAACAAACAATATATTTAGGTAATTGTTTTTGAATGAAAGCTCCTCTAGTCTATTTGCGAAATTAAATGCGACAGTTAAATTAGTTACTCGTTTTCTTTAGGCATTACATATTTTAAAAAATAATTGTGAACCAAGAAATGATTGAATATCTAGATTAAAAGAGCTACGCATGAGAGTGGAAATACGAAAGCTCAATAGAACCCGTGGTAGCATCCACAGAAAAATGGGATAATGACCACTGGTCATAAAAACACTGAGAAACAATAAAATGCAAAGTCCAGCCCTTTATAAATTATTGTGATGCCAAAACCTGATTTGATACATAAAACATTTTATAAAGAAAAATCACAACATACTAATTTTGAGGTTGTATTGGAATTGCTGGCATCTAACCTTTTTCGAAAAAGAAAAGTGCATGCATTCGGATTCCAGATGAAGAAAATTTTAAATATCGTCTGCACAATTATGTTAGCAAATCGTTATTTCTTAAATAAACTTATCTGGGAAATAAGATGTAATATTATACACAGTTGCGGTCAAAATAATAGTAGTGTGAAGAAAATCATTAGTAAGTCCCTGTTTTCGTGGAGGAATATTCTGTGGGCAGACGAGTCCAAAATTGTGTTATATGGTGGAAAGGGATCTCGTCAATATGTTAGAAGGCCTCCAAACACAGAATATAATCCATACTTCACAGCCAAAATAATAAAACATGGAGGATCCAGCATAATGGTTTGAGCATTTTCCTTCTATCGTGTTGGTCCCATATACCGTATTGAAGGCATTATGGATCAGCATCATTCATGCGAAGATCATGGAGTAAGTTATGTTCCCATATGTTGAAGACAAGATAACGACCCAAAGCATAGAAGCAGTGGTTCCAAGACAAGAGGACTAATGTCATGGAGTGGCCTTCGCAGTCCCCAGACCTTAACCGTATAGAAAACCTTTGGTGCGATGTCAAAAAGTATGTTGCTAGTTGTAATCCAACTACTTGAGGAGACCTTTGGGAAGGTACACAGAAATTTTGGAGGTCTGTACCTGTAGAAAGATGTGAATATCTTATTAATTCAATGCAATATGGTTGTGCTGCTGTTATTTCTAACAAGGGACATGCAACTAGATATTGTTAATTTAAGGTTCAATCACTTTACTGTCAGTTATGGTAGAAATTGTCTATTAACTTTTCCTTTTGTAATATTAAAGGTGGATTTTGAATGCGCTACCAATTTTTTAGCGCTGTTTTTCTGTATGACTTGGATAGATTTGAAATTACTAACTAATTTATTGAATTTAAAAATGATTTTTTTTCTGAAATTAAAAGCCTTAGAAACATTAATTTGAAAATCAGACGACTATTTATTTCTTTAAAATTAGTTTATTTTAGTTTTTATTGTTCACTACTGTTATTTTGACCGCAGCTATGTGTTTCTTTTATGTAAATTGTTAGATCTAAGAATCATACAGTAAAAGCTCAAATTATAATATGAAGTAGTATAATTCAGATGATCGTTGCTTGAGATCTTGTTCGACTTCGAGAGTTGAGCGTAGTGGTTCTTTGATCCATCTTATTCAATATTGTATTGGCTACTTTCTTCTGCTTAATCTATGAAGTTAGATTAGTAATAAAAAGTGTAGATTTCATGTTATATTGGAGATTATTACCATATTTAGTGATATAGCAAATTCTTTTCCACGACTAAATTTATAATTTTTGTAAAAAAAATTCTGTGATAATTAATGATAGTCATTGCTTTTGATGTTGACTAAAAGAAAAATGAGACATGTAGGTACATAGGAATTACTTACTGCCGACAACTTTAGGCAACTCAATTGTCATAACTGAAAAAAACACGCTTAAAAACTCAGGGGTGGAATCGCGTAAGGTGATTATCAATTTGTTGATTGTCGTTTTGACCATCACTCTCTCTATAATTCTTAATTGATATGATAGAGACAGCTATAGTCAAAAACGACAATCAACGACCCAGAATCCCTAAAGTGTGTGCAAAATTATAAACAAAAAATATTTTAGGAAAAAATAAATCGACGATAAAATCATTTAATAACTTGTTTGCAAATTAATTTATGTTTAGTAAAAATGATAGTACTAAACAAACTGAAATTTGGAAGTAAAAGATAAAATCTTTATAAGTCGAGTTTCTATAAATTATTGGATATGTGCAGCGTTGAATGTATTTAAAAGCTCAGAAATAATTTTCCAACTTTACCTTCCCTATGCTTTTTATATATGTACATATCATTTCAAGAACATAAAATTTTCAAAATATTTAACTGACAATTTTCAAATATAGCCGACAAATTCGGTCACTGCAGTAGTGAGTCATAGTTTTTGAGCCCCCTTTTTCGCAAACTTTAAGCATAAAACACGATTTCTCAGCTTGAAGGCAAATGGGGTGTGAGAGCAGATTTGTATACTGGTATCTAGGCTTGAGACCCTTCATTATCTCATTGCAAGTCCTATCCACTCGGCATAAATAATCCTAGTATCGTTCATGCCCATTGGAGGCAGCATGTTAAGAGTAGATTTCCTATAGAAATTTATCTCAAAATGGAAATTAAATATAAATATAAATAAATATATTTATTATTTGCAGTAAAGCAAAGACGTCAATGTCATTCTTTTTCCTCTGTTACCCCTTCTGTAAATTTGAACTATAAAATTATTGATTGAAAACTAAATCCAAAAAAATACTTCCTAGAAAAAATGCGTTTAGCACAGCTGCCACAAAAAATTAACACAGACAATTAAAAAGTTTGTATGCTTTTATTTATTTTTTTATATAATAATCGTTTATTTTTCAATGACTGTTAACGTTTATTGCGTAACGTGTGGTATTCTAAAATAGACACGAATCCAGCATGCTTTTTTCTGATTTTTATTTTCGTCTTACTATAATTATTTCGTATTATATAAATTTATCGGTTTTCGATTTATTATTTTATTCGAATTTATTATTATTTAGATGATTTTGAATAAAATTAAAGCAAAATAGAAACAATACTTTAAGTATATCTTATGGATATTCTTCAAATTATCAATGGTTTTTCTTATACTGAATCAGAGTCTTACAACATTAATTGTTTATTTTAATTACTAAAGTATAAATTATGTTTGTAATATTATTCACTTACAGTATAGCACCGAGTACAAATTTCTTATTTATTTTTTTTTAAGTATGTATAATAGTATTTTATTTTATTTAAATTAATATTACTTTTTACTTTTTCGTTTGTATCTTATTAAAAAACTTAATCGTATTATATTAAATATAATATTATTATAAAATCACTGCTTACAGCCTAAAAGCAAAAATTGACCTTATTATGGCATTTAAACATCTTCATCTTCTAAACCTGTCCGTCTCCAGACATCTGAAAAAGAAAAAATAAGGGATTAAATCGATATTTATAGAACATGAATAAGTTCGCTTACTTGAGACTGCGAACTATCACTTTCAACTTGTTCGGAATAACAGTGTTTGTAGTTTAGATAATCTAAAAGTCTTCTTGGTAATGGCAATGTCTGTATAAGATCTTTACGAACTACAGCTTTCAAAATAACAAATCTAAGAAAATATATAAGAATAATCTTTTTTAGAGATATGTAATTCGAAAAAAGGAAACAATTTTTGAATACCTGCACATGTGCTGTAGACTTTGAATATGTTTAAATCTAGATACAGGATTAGTTAATTGTACTCGCATGGGCCCATGCTCTGGTCTTCTATGCAAGAAGAATAAATACCTGAGTAGGACGAAAAAAAACAACATTTTTTGTTAAAAATAATTCTTTTTCATATGAAAGGCAAAAATACCTTCCACTCCTAGAATGTTCCACTGCCTTTTCGATGAATTCGGTTATGGTTTGTGATTTGAATTTAGCATACGAACCAAATGAGAATGTTCCTTTAAAAATACAGTATCAAAAATCATTCATGAGATATTTTATCTTTTTTTTTGTATAACTCAATTTTTTTACCTTGATCTTGCTCTATTCTCACATGACGCACACAGTTATTAAGCTTGAAGCTTAAAGAAAATATATAATGATCATCGGAACTATCTCGAACAATAAAACTGCCGTCGGGCTCATTTGAGAGAACTTTTTCGGCAGCTTCACTGGAAAGTGGTCCCCAATACCATCCGTACTACAATATGATTTATGTTTAGTTTAATTCGTTTATGTAAGGATTTACTTAACTTACGTCCTTGACTTTTTCTATACTCGAAGTAAAATGAAACGAACGTAATTCAGTTTTCTTTCTATCTTTATCATCGACATCAGATAGGTTTTCTTGGGTTTCTACGCCTGCTGTAAGGATATCAAATTCGGCTGGGGAAAATTTTTTAACAAAAATACATAAATTAGATTTGTATTTCAAATAGGTATGTAGATTATTAAATTAGTTTAAATTAATTTGAAAAAAAAATGTATTTTAAGAACTTCTGCACATGTGAAAATATGAGCAAACGTTAGCTTAGGTTAGGTTAGGTGGGGTAATGATGGGGCGAGGCGTATCACCTCAGTCGAATCTCAATGGATAAATTGTGATCCCCAGGGTCGAAATGGAAAGAGTAAGAGAAAAGATATAGTGGAAGTCTTAGGCCTCTTTGAACCATCCTTATTATTTCCCAAGGGATTAAACAAAAAACACAATAAGCCTTGGATAATTATAACCCTAAAATGGAACGATTTAAGAGTATCGGGAATATGAGAAAACCTAAGTAAAGACCTTGCTGTGATCCGCATCCACTTTCCAAAACATAATGTAAGTCTAATATGAGCATACACCTTTATCGATGAATTTAAAGAACCTATCAGGAGGAGTTATATTACCTCCAGGACGGGATACGGTGTAAACGTTGTGCTCGTGGATTCCACGCTAAGGCCAGAAAGGAATACATCTTCGGCAGATAAGTTGATAAACACAGCCTTACTGCAGCTCGTAATAAGATGATAAGTAGCACAAGGTTTCCAAGGCTAAGGATTCAGAATGCAACTTACTGCTTCCCAGACTCTTAAACCACCCATTCATCCATGTACCATTATCCAACATCTTAGACATGCAAACATTTCGATTGACAAAAATCTAATCTCACCATTTCCTTGGTCGTCAAAGTTCAGAACTCAACATATCGAACGAAAATTAGTTACGTATCGCTGAGACGGAATTCGACGTCCTACTAAGAGTTCCTACAGTCTATGAAGATCAGCTGACCCCATGCGTTCACCAAACACAAAAATTAACAATCAGTGGTACCAGTGCCATGACATCGTCAAAGAGGTACCAGTGGAATGGTAATGAATGCAGGCATAAACAAAAAAGAAGCAATGATGCAGCGTAGGCAAAGGAGAAGCGAGGGAAAAGTATCGCACCAGGAAAAAGAGGACTTTTATAAAAATAGGTACAATACATACAAATCATGGGTATTAATTTTTAGTATGATTTAAAAACAATTATAACAATAAAAGTTATAAGCTGTTTTGCAAAATTGTACTATCACCGGCTAAGGATAAAAATTAATTTTGTTACATATTTAAAAATTGGAACTTATAAAAAACAATTTCATTAATTTCCTTTTAAGGCACGGTTTTTTTTTTAAATAAAAATGTAGTCAAGAACCAACTCCCAAGATAGTTCAATTTAAAAAAATTCCTGCACTCAAAATCTGCAAAATCAAAAATGTATATAACATATAAATTTTACATTTATCCACCCCATCTCTAAGAACATTTTCCAATTGCACTTACGTCTTACCAATAAGATATATACATACATATGTATATGCAGATTAATCTCTAGTTTAAGAAATATCTCAAAGAACACAAACTTCTTAATGACTAACAGTATGGATTTCTCAATAGTGGTACGAATCTCTACATCGTTTTGGAGAAAGTAATATTACTGCTATTATTGCTACTTCAAAAGGAATTAATAGAACTTGGTATCAAATTCTGGCGTATTGGTGTCATGCTAAAGATGACGCTCACCCAAATTTATTAAGTTATTTATTAAGCTCTCTCAAGGAAACGGATGCATTTAGTATTCGTTGAATTATGATTTTCTCCCCCAGATTTTCATATTCGTTTTTAAATTAGCAACTTTTTTTTGTGAAATTGAAACTGCAGTATATGATAAGGTAAATGAATTTCGATTGTGACAGCCAGGCACGAGGCGTAACTTTTTCGATAGCGGAAGCACTGAACATAAAACCAAAAATGAAAGACCTTTGAGATCCAACCTTTTAAATTCCACTTAATGATAATACACATAAAATAATATACATAAATAATATATGACAGTAAAGTCTAATTAAAAAAAAGAGCTTGATGCCTTGCGCAAAGATTTATCCTTTTTCTTTTAAGGCAAAATTATCTAAGTACGATTTGATGAGAACTAAGCTACGAGTAGATAACCTTTCTTGTCCACATTTATTTCTAAAAAAAATATTTAATTCTCTTAAAACATGAATATGATCTCTCTACAGGTGCCATTATTACGGTATATTAAAAATCTTCTCATAATTGAAAATAACCTTTAGTTATATTTCTGCTGGAATGTCAAGAAACCTCAGATATGAATATTAGAAATACTATTTTTGACCACTTTTTTTATAATAACAAAAAATAAACAGAAAACAGGTGGACTGTATTTATTGCCACGAAAATAATTAAAAAACTAATACCTTTTAAATTCATATTATTTTCTGATAGTTATGAATTGCACCTAAATTTGCACCCATTTTATTAAAATAAAACTTTTCTACCCCTTTTGTCCATGAAATTAAACTCAGAGACAATAAGCAACTCAATAGATACATCTTTGTTTTTCTATCTATCTCTTGAAGGAAATTCTCGTAATGCATTCACTCAACTCATTCTTCACACATTGGGCAAAAGGCAAGAAACGAGACAAAATTATTTTGACTTTGGGTTGAGATCTAAGTTCAGTATGCGAAATAATGGAATGCCCAGCTGTTGTGCATTCTATATATTGTTTGAGATTCATTGTTGTTTGAGCATTTTGTGAATATTGGTGAGTGATGTTGTAGGTATATTTTCAGTTGATTTTGAGTGGAAGGGTATTTTGAAATTGAGTTAAGAAGGCGATAATAAGGAATGCATAGCTGTTAAGCATTTTAGCAAGAACTTTCATGAGATTGAGCATTATAAATAATGGAGTGATGTTGAACATTCTCAGTTGGTTTGCAGTGTGGCATTTTAAGTTGTTATAACCAGAGAGGTCTTGATTTCCTTTAGTAATTTTAGTAAAAGATGATAATGTTGTCATAATGATGTTGGAATGTAATTTACAGAGTAAATGAAGATTCATTAATAGATACAAATATTATAATAAAAATAGTAATACAATTTGGAATTTTGAATTTAATTCCTTGCTAGGTAGGTACGATTTCAAATGGTTCAACGGAAGCACTCATTCCACTCAGTATATGGACGCTTCTTCTCTGGTGACAGCGTATTTGAATAGGGAGCCAATCACCGAATACATCTAAGATCCCATTTCCTGCCATTAAAATAAAACGTAACCACGTTGCGTGAATGGCACTTAAATTGATGAAACCGAAAGGCTTTACATAATAACCATCTCCACATAATCATATACTTACAGACTATATGTATATGATGTTGTTTAAAATGCCACAAGACGTATCCGTACATTCGCCAAAAATTTGAGTAAAATTGTCATGAATTAGAAACAAATCAAAATAGAACTTTGAAGCTTACAGGTAACACGTCGATGACAGAAACATTTGTGTTTCTCGAAAACCATCAGAATGTGTCCTGCATCTGCGTATTTTATTTTATGTTCCACTGAAATAGTCACTATCACTCCTCAGCTAAATCAATTCCGTCGTAATATTCTCACTGCTAGAAATGCCCTGCAGGCCGTTGGACCTAACTTCGAGCCATTGCAATAACCATGCATTTAAAACCAATGCGCATCATTTTCTCCTTTAAACTCTTGTTTGTTCCCAGTGTATTCAAATATTCTAAGGTTAGTGATAACCCACTTAGTGTGGGCAAAATTTCAAAACAAAAATAAGAATACTTGTCCTTGTCGTACGTTCTTAACTTTTTCTAAACATAATGATTAATAAAAAAAAATTAAACCTACATTAGAATTGTGCAAAGCTTTTTGAAGAGGCTGGAAATATGTTCAACTCTTAGTGATGGTAACAGTTTTTCGGTTAAAATGGTTATAATAAACTTAGTACCACTAAAGAATTCTGACGACCGCGTTGTCATCCATGAAATAAGCTTAATTTGTTGTTTTTACATTCATTCCTTTAAAACTGATAAATCTTTGTGAATACATGTGAATGAGTTTTTCTCATTACTCTAATGCTGTAGATATAATCCAAAAAGGAAAATATATTTTAAGATGTCCTTACTTCAAAGGTCACTCAAAATTCAACCAATGCAAAAGTTACCCTAGTAAAACTCACCTTTTTTCGGCAAAGGAGGCAGGGCTCTCGATTGAAACTTCCTCCGCTTATCATCAGCCGATTCTGGTTGTTGATTCGTTGTAGTCGACTGATCTTTATTTGAAGAAATATACTCAGCTGAATCGGTGGAATTGGCCCTGCATCGATTGTGACTCTTACGAAAACGAAATATGCTACAAAACTTTTGTTTCAAATTCAACGTAAACTGTGATTTCTTCTCCGTTTGAATCGTATTTAGCTTGCTTATGTGATTATTATTATTGATGTTGTTTATGTTATTATTATTTGATATATCAATGGTTTTATCACCGCCGCTTCCTACAACTAATTTAGTATTCTTAATACTGGCCGAATTGGAAATACTTTTTGAATGATTAATTGACACTTGTTTTAAAGTTGAATGTTTATTTGGTCTAGGTGTTATAATTGTACCGCCACCACCACCACAAGTACCATTCGATGATCGATTCAATGTTATACTATGGGTGGGTGTTTTACTGGTGGCCGTCGATTTGTGGGCCAAACTACTCGTTGTATTGTTCCTCATCGGTATGTCCTTGGCATCCGAATACAAAGTGTGATAGAACTGCTTAACTTCATCGAGGGTCATGTGAAGCGGTTCGATCGGATTCTCGGGCACACTATGTCGCTTATCTTCGGCGGCTTTGTTAGCTTTAGTCTTGTTCTTGTCAATTTCAAGCTTATCAATTCCAGATATGTTATCATCGGTGCTGGTATTATTATTGTTCAAGTTGTTTATGTTATTGTTGTTGTTTCGTTTCCGTCGCTTGTTGTTTCGCGAGTATTTCAAGCGATTCTTTTGGTTAGACTTCATGCTGTCTTTGTATTTGCTTATTATTGTGTCTTTGGCATCGGGTGGCTTAATCATATCAATGGGAAATGCGTATATATCCGAATCGATTGGCACATTATAGAAATCAGATATCTCACGTGTTAAAAGGGCATCGTGAGACATAGCTTGAGTTATGAAGATTGAGTCGTCTGCCTTGTTTGCATTTGATACACTTAACGAATTGTGCGAACTCGACAGTCGGCTGTTCAGTGAGTTTCGAGAATTAGGTCTATTACCACTTCCACCGGAATGATAATGATACTGATGTTGATAATGGTGGTGATGCAATGGACTATACAAAAGTCTTCGTTGTAAGCTCCCATCTTGATATGCACTACGCTTGAGACCGTAGTAGAGATCATAATCGTGAATTTCGGAGAGACCGGCTAAATTGAATCTCTGTAATTGCATTTGTTGGGTGTGCGTAGCAACGTCCTGCTCCGAAGGAATAGCTCTAAAGTAGCGTGTGTGATCTTGAAAATGAGGACATAGAGCCATTTTCTGTTGGTCCACAACATCGATGCTATTTCCTACGGAAGAGCTTAAAATATCGTTTGGTTCATCGTATATATTATCCATGTTACTGCTATTCAAAATGGAATCACTAGAATAGATATGTTGCTTAGAGTATGAATCTTTTAGTGCGCTTTCGACGTGAACAATGATTGGATTGAGTTCTACAATAATATTTGGCGTGGGCTTGTCCGTCATTTCGTTGATTTGAAGCGATGATTGTGATGACCATCTGGGGATATTGTTTAAAATGTGTTTTGAAAGAGATCTAGTGAGTGTTGTATGAGGAGAGTCCTTTAAAGAAAAAATTATTTAAATTATTTTGTTTCGGTGCGTAAACAATAAATGTTTAATCTGTGTACTTGAAACTCTGGTGGCGGGTCGATAGGAGCAAGTGGAACTTTCTTCAAAGTATTAAAATTCTCTGCGCTCATTCCTCCTTCGGAGCAATTATCAAGTGAATCAAATTGCGATACTTCTCCATCACTTTCAGCCAACTAAATTAATAATAAAAAAAATTAATTGAAATAAACTTTTTACGCATCATTTTTAACCACAAACCTCCATTTCAAATTTACATATCCCCAAGCGATACGAATCTCCACTTGATATTGAACTATTTGTAGTAAGTGGAACACCTGAGTCATCGCTTAGAGATGTTGCAGCATTAAGTTCAATACTATTGGCACTAATTAACTCATGATTTGAGGCAATCATTCCAAAACTGTCACTATTGCACAAATTGATTATAGCCGCTGTTGAATTCAAAATAACGGATGGAACTAGAGACTCATTGCAATTACTAAGCTCTTTAGATTTGGCTGACATTTGAGGTTCCATTTTCTTCTCGCTTATTTTTATATTGGTTTTCTATTTTTGGTTATGTTGCAGTCTAGAAAATGTTTAAAGAATTATATCATATTGTAAATTATCAAATTCTTTTACATATAGGCATTATAATGTGAATATACTAAAACCGCAAAATCAATATCTATTATATGTATGTGTCATTTATAGTGGTGCATACTTGCTCAAGTGGTAAGAATTGTTAATATTAATATATACATAACTAAATTTCAAATTACAAAGTCAAATTACATATTTATTCCACAATCAGTGGAAAATTATCGTTATTTGATAATTTTCTAATAAGATATACTTGGCCAGTTTTAATATTAATATAATATATTTTTATTTTTTTTATTCAGTTGAATTTAGTTGCTTTACTGATCTTAGGCGTAGACATTTTCATTGGTGACGTTTTTACACGGAAAAATTTAAGTGAACTGTTATGTTCAAAAACAGAAATATCAAAAAATTAACATGTATTTGTCGTGGAGCATTAATCGATTGTTGAGAATGTAAATGTTACAGTGAATGAAGACACAAACATCAAAACCAACATGATTCAACGAGAGACAAACTATGAACAATACACCATTCAATGTAACGTAATATTGATGGCTTATAAGACTGAACTGATTAAGGGCACTCTTAAGTTAAAAAAAGGACTCTCGAAAAAAAATTTAAAATACTTTCGTGCTAAAATGTGTTAAGAATATAAATATTTGAGTTATACCTAAGATAAACTCATAAAGCACGAAAAATACTTCCCCTAAAATTGATCAGAAATTAAATTAAAAAATAAGTCGTACAATTTTAGTACGATTAGTATCTACGACGTTTTTAGTATGACAATAGGTTAAGAAGACGATTTTGCCAATTTCAATCGAGTTTTGCATCATAATCAGCCTTATTTACTAACTCGTTTTAGCGACGGAGTAAAGTTACTTCGACTTTACAACGGCTCTAAACCTGAAAACCTTATTTATAATGAAAATGCACGAGGAATAGCGGTGGAATAAGCTAAAACTGGTTCATAGGAGGTTTAAGGCCGTTTTAGTATCTAAATGTCATTTTGAGATGACATCTTGTGAAATTTACAAAAAGCAGTGTAAGCAATTTTTTTTTTCGTTTCTTACTAAGACAAAAAGGATAGATATTTTGCATAAATTATTTATATTTTCCAAACGCTCTAACAGTTGTACGGTATTGGGAACGCAATGTGGTTTGGTTGGTACATTCATTTATTGGATTTGAACTTTATACAATCCAATTTTAAATGTATCCAATTTTCAATATGCATACAATGATAATAAAATGAATAATAATGGAAATCGGCTGGGGTTTTTGTTTGTGTATAATAACCAGAGTTTTAGATTTGTGACTTTTTTTCCCAGTATATTTGACATAAGGAAGGCGTAGCTAATACGGCTACCAAAATAAAATATATATTAAATAAGGATTTGTTTGACGTGGCGTAAACTCGAAGTAAAGTAAGTGCTTCTACTCGGTTTAACTATTCCGAGGTTGAACCCAGTATTAGTGAAAAATAATAAATAAGGCTGAATATATTTAACATTTTATTAAAGTTAAAATTATTGAATATGTTCTAAATCTTTTTAGTATCGTACTAACTCCATATAGCAAATTGACTTTTATAGATGTCAAAAAAGATGTATTCGCTTAATTTGTATTAATTCTTTAGGCGTGTTCACCTGGTCTTAAATTAAATAAAATTTTATTAAGATACTACATAGTTAAGGAATTCCTTTAAATTTAGAAAATAGTTAATTAGTATCCGCAAACTGTCTTTTAATTAAATATTTCTCGACTCTAACAATTCTAACATTATGTTTTGTATATGAAAACGAATTTATATAGATTTGCTTTGCTTTTAATATAATCGCAAATAATAATAATGCATATAATTGCATGTAGCATAAAAGAAGGTTTTTTGTTTTAGTGAGAGCCAATTTATTGAAAAAGATCTTAAAACATTTTTGAATTCGATCTATTAGCTCAGCTTTTTTAGTGTAAAGAATGGAATTTTGCTGATTTGAGAAATTGTTGAGATGCCACAAAACAGAACCTGCTGATCTATACCAAAAACCCTTTTTTGAAATTTTGTTTAACAACTACAAAATGTTTAGTACAATTGTTTACGGTCCAAAATAAAAATTTAAAACACTTAAAAAAGATTTCAAGAATCAACTTTAAAGAAAATTGACCTATCCCTTTAGCATAACATAAATAATTTTTCTCTTCCCTGTCATTGTAATATCAACTTTGACTTTTGAACCTTAAGCTCAAGAAAGTTTTTCTATTAACTGGTTGAAAGTTCATTAAAAATATTTATAAGAATTGGCAGAGTAAGAAATGCATAATCGAAATATTTTTTTTTATCGACATTGGGATTTGATAGTTTTTGATGAAGTCAACTTCGCCCAAGTGGTTCACTGTTGAAGACAAGTGAAAAAACTTTTACAATACAAAACGAATGAGATTTTTTCAAAAATTTACTTAGGTCAGTTGTAATAATATTTTTTTTTTCCGGAAAAATATTGGGTAACGAATTAAGCAAATGAGTTAGTACCTATACATTATGTATGTAAGATTAGAAGTATAGGTACTTAGTAAGAAAAATGATGGGGTTAAGTTACATTTTATTATTATTCTTTGTTTAAAGAAAAACAAAGTTCAAAGATGACAGAGCGTGCTCTGAAAACTCGAAGGCGAGATTTTAAATCATTTTCTCGAATGAGTTTCGGTGAAAGATCTGGGAGTTATATTCGACTCTTAGCTTATTTCTTAAACAACTCTAGTAGTATCATTACAATAATTATATAAGCAGAATCGAAAAAAATTAACCTTCGTAAAATTCGTAGTAAGCAATTTAGAATGGAACATTGAAATGCCTTCATATAATGTAAGATGCCAGCGAATTGGCATTCGGACATTAGAAAACCGCCGCAAGATGTTTGCTATAATTTTTATCAATAATATCTTATCTTATCATATTGATTGCCTTTTCTTTTTGTCTCATAGTTTTATACGCTCCTTCTCGAAAGCTAAGAATTCGAACCCTATTCCGAGAGCAACAATAGAGTAAATAAATAAAATAAATAAATAAATGAATTTTACTATGGGTCAAATGAACGAAAACTGTGATAGGTACTAACATGTACATATGTATGTAGGTACATGTATGTACATGACAAAGATCATATAATATTATTTGAAGACGACATCGCTCTAGTTAATATTAGTGATAAGCATGTCTAGAAGCCGATGGTATTGTTTTTAGAACTCAGAACGATGGGGCTGGGTTGTTCTTAAAAATCTTTGGTCTCTAAATCACTATTTGCAAAGTGAAAACAAATAAAAGGCACAATAACTCGAAAAGAACTTGAACCTAGTAGCTTACAGCCCTTAACTTATCTGCGTGTGTTATCGGAAGGAATGGAGGAGACTTAAAATTTTTTCCGAGTTCTAACGGCTAAGATGAAAAGTACTTTCTACTTAGAATATTTTTCAGTGGCTGAAAATGAATGAAATGTATGAGGTACCAAAATCATAAAGTAAAGCTTCTTCTTTTAAAAGGGGATTCATTTAAAAAAAATTGAAAAAAGAAAAGATCCCTCGATCTTGTACAATAACGTAGGGTAAACCCATAAAATAGATCGACGGAAATACAGTAGAAGTAGCGTTTCTTAAGAAAAAATATACCGTTAAACCGTAAAAGAAAAACAAATCTAAATACCTATACATACATGTGTTATATTGAATAATCATTTGTAGATCTACAACCATGAGGTGGAAAAATGTTTTTCAATGAATAGTCATCGGTCAATCGGCTTTGAAAATATATAGGGTGTTGGTTCGCAATGTCTGTCGGAACTGATGCAGAAATAAGTCATGAGCAAGGTGTACCTACACAATACTCTGATACTCCCCCAAACATATAAGTTTCAATTGTAAACACAAAAATATCATGATTTAACCAAAAGCATTAGCTGCCAATAATATTAAAGACGAACCTTTAGATTTGTACGATAAAATGTTGAGGTATTTCGCGAAACCGGTCGGCGTTAGATTAAAAAAAAAATGTTTCCAAAAAAGTTTGTGATATGTAGTTACAAATTTACCTGTCATGCGCAGGGCAGTTACAAACTTAAAACTTTTTAGAATGGAATTCCGAAATGCAAGGATTTTTCAGTTTCAAATAGAAAGCATAATGTCCTCTTAAATTTAATTTCGAAATATTGGTAAAGGAATGAATCTTTTTAACACGATTGTACCTTAAGTATAATTTTTAAGCTTTCAACTGCAGCAACTACTTTTAGGAACTTAAAATTTTACTACGCATCCTTTTTAGCCGCATTGAAAACCCTTCTAAAGGAAAATCTTAAAGAAAAATTTAACAATTTCGTCTTTTTTTCTTCAAAAAAAAAAAATATTGCACTCTCGGAGGAACTTCAATCACTTGACTAGTCAAAGTATGATGCATGAAATGCAATCACTTTTGAGTACAAAAAAAAAGAACTTAAAATCAGAGACAGAGAATAGCAAATCTTGAATTTATTGATTTCTTAAAAATTGCAGCAGACTGTTAGAGAAAATTTTGATGCTTTGCGAAGGAATTTTTAGCACATTTAGTTAAAATTATGCATTTGATTACATAGCGCATTTCATGTTTATTATTTTTTTTACTTAATTTGCAAACCTTTTTTTTGTTGCGTGATTGGTTAATTCATGGTTTTATCCAGACGACAAAAAGTAGCAGAACGACAAACGGCACTAGAAGCTAAATAACTTAAATGTTAATGAATTTATTCGAATAAATTCATTATTACAATTATTGCAAATGCCCCGATAAGGTATTTTTATTTTACTAAATTAAATTTTTCAATATAAAAGTGGTGGTACGAAATTTTTTCACAAATTTACTATACGTCTGGGCGGCCATATTTACTACAAATTGTTTAGTTTAGTTTTTTTATGACGTATACGGGGACGTTCGGAAATAAGATGTTTTGCATGCGTCACGTTTGACATTAGTTTTGGCTGTATTCAAGTAAAATAGCGGTTTCTCTTTTAAAACGATTGTTCTTACCCCGAGGTCACATTGGCATAGGGATGTGCCATAAGCCGTGTTTTTTTCGCAAGTCCATATAGAATTGTGAATTGTAGAAAAAAAAACGACATCTACCGATCTATATAGATTTGGGTTAATTTTCAACACGCATTAGAAAAACAAAATTTGGGATCCTTTTCTCTATCTGAATCTATTTCAAAGATCAAAAAATTAGTTCTTACTCTGACGAGTAAATTACTTTTTTTGAAAGGTAGTATAATTAGGCAAGGCAACGCACATTAAATTTTTACTTTCACAACTGTTTGGTTGCTAAAATGAAACATATGGGGTTAATTGACATGATGCGCACATAGACCAACACGATTCGAGCAACTTAAAAGTTTGTGATTTGACACAAACTAAACGATTGCCAAAAATCAGTTCGGTCTTCTTCACATAATCACATGCACAAGCACGCACATTCAACTAAGTAGTTGAGTTGTTTTCTGCAAGCCAAAGAGAGAAAATTGTAAGTGTAACTGAAGTAGAGCAATTCACAATAGAATGAATTTTGCGTGCGAACTGCGTACTGCTCGAAAAAATATCCGAGACAAAATTTGTCCCAGGAAAAAAATGTATGGGAGACAAAATTTTTCCCGATCTACGTACTAGGCTCAGCGTTGCCGCCAAAAAAAAAATTTCGTGCCACACTCTTTGAAAAAACGTGCCATTTGTGACATTTTCGTGCCATATGAATAAAACTCAAGTTATTCTTTAAAATTAAATTTTAATTAAATACTATTACAAACAAATAACAAAAAAAAAATCACTTCCTCTATTCGTGTATAGGTATTTTCCAGAAACAGGAGTTTTCGGCAAGTTCATAATAATAATAAGTAATAAAGCTTTGTTATAATAAGTTAAATAAATAAATTAGCTGGAGGTTTGAAATTTTGACAATTATTAGGCTTAATAATTTCATTATATGACATAGCATTAATTGTTTTGTATGACAGTCTGTTTTTGTTGTTTGTCTTAATATTATTTAGGCTTAAAAACATTCACTCTGCTGATATACTTCCGTGAGGCAAACTAAGAAGAATCAACATAAATTTTGAAATATTAATGAACATTCCTTCGTCAATATTGTTTTTTTTAATTTGTACAACTTAACATAGAACGTTTTTGAATCTTCAAGGAAAATACCTTCTGCTAGTCCAATCTCAAAAATTTTTCTTATTTCGCCAAAAAGAACATCTTTCTCGCACTCTAATAGATGAGAAAATTCTGATACCAAAATATTGAAGTGTGGCAAAATACTTTGTATGTTTGGATTATTTTTTAAAAAGGTTGGGTCAATTATCTTAAACTCTTAGGTAAAATAATGAAAAAAAAACGTGCCATATTGAAACTTTTCGTGCCACCGTGCCACGAGAAAATTTCCGTGTCAAAATGGCACGATCGTGCCACATCGGCAACGCTGACTAGGCTATACACTCCAAAACACATTAAATTATTTTTGATCTCTCCAAATTTAAACTTTTGCGCGACATCTAGAAAGGTTTTGTAGAGATTAAAACTGTAGAGATAAAATTTGTCTTGTCTCGATCTGCGTACTAGGCTTTATTGTGAAAAATGTATGCGAATTAATAAAACTTTTTTCGGTATGAAATGTCAAACAGATGAAATGACTTCGCTGGTGGCAATGTGTTTGAGAAATTATTACTTGTCAGCGGGCTGTTTGCTGTTGACGATGTTGGTGCATCGTTTGCTGCTTTAAGGGGCCGACCCATAGAATCCGTTGCGTCCGTTGCCATGCCATATTCAACTGACAGCTTGATTAAATATACGCTTTTTCATAAGAGACAACCAAAACGCGTCGCATGCGACAGACGCAACAGAACAAGTAGCCGAACTTTTAACTTTTCTCTCTGGCAAATGCGGTGACAGCCGTTGTCATCAGCAATTTGAAGTTTAATGTTTTTGCTAGTGATGTTGTCGAAGCGTCAGCCAAATTCGTATTCAACCAATAATATAACGATCTTCAGTTTAAGACGTTTATTTTCTACAAAGTATTTTAATATTAATTTTACAATTTATCATCATTTATAAAGATAAATTTAACTTACTTGATTTGGTTTCTTTATGGCTTCCAAATTTGGTGACGATCGGCAATGAAATGAAGTAAAATGAACGTAGAATATAATGACAGATATCGGAGTAAATGAAAGTAACCGAAGCCGATAGTTTGGATGCGTTCAGCCAAATTTGGAAGCCATGAGGACAACGTTACATTTATTCAAATTTATACTTTAATATACTATTTTTGACATCCCACCCCCCGTGAGGCATACAGATTTTAATCAGAGGTCTCACCAATATCAAGTACTGCGATCTTCACTGCTGGTCTTCGGTATATCCCTTTCGATGTCTTTACTTCTGCTGACCGGACTTGGCCATCTGGGCCCGGAAAAACTCTGGTGACTCTTCCTCGAATCCATTGTGATCTTGGTATGTCAGCATCGCATACAAGGACAAGCTGTCCGACGGCAATAGGTGGAACCTCTTGGAACCATTTACATCTTCTCGTTAAAACAGGAAGGTATTCCTGAATCCACCTTCTCCAAAAACGATCCTTTAATTGTTGAGCAATTTTCCACTGCTTTCGAAGGCAGAGTGCCCTCGGATTGATAACGTCTGGCGATTGGGTTGAATTGGGAGCACCCAAGATGAAGTGGTTGGGTGTAAGTGGCTCTTCTTCTTCAGTGGATACCGGCAGATGAGTGAGTGGCCTACTGTTGACGATATTTTCTGCCTCTATTAAAGCGCTCTGTAAGGTTTCGAGTGTAGGAGACGTTTCATTGAGAGTACGAGACAACACCCGCTTAACGGATTGTACGAGACGCTCCCAACAGCCGCCAGCGTGAGGGTTGGCTGGACAGTTGAAAACCCATTGGATACCTCTCGTAGACAGCTCAGCTTTAATGGCTTCAACATCGAAGATAACGTTCGATGCTAGTTCCTTCTTCGCCCCAATAAAATTTGTTCCATTATCGCTGCGTATTCGTAGAGGAACCCCTCGTCGGTTGCAAAAATTTCGTATACATAGAATGCACGCATCGGTAGATAAATCAGCAGCGACTTCCAGATGTATGGCTCTAATGGTCAAACATGTAAAGAGAGCGACCCAGCGTTTTTCCTTTCGACGACCTATGGTGACGCTAACGGGTCCAAAATAATCCAATCCGGTGTACGTAAACGGTCTGACCGAAGGGGTAAGGCGATCTTCTGGTAACTGACCCATTATTGGCGGTGCAGGTGAGGCACTTCGGATTCGACACAAGAGGCAATCGTTCCTTACCTTCTTAACACTGTTTCGAAGACCAACCACCCAAAATTTCTGTCGTATTTCGTTGACTACAACATCGTCATTTTGATGGGCAAATCGACGGTGAAATTGTTCGATAAGCAAGATTGTAACTGGATGGTTTTTTGGCATTATGATGGGACGTCTTGTAGAAAATGGAATAGTCTCGGCAGCATCAATACGTCCATACACACGAAGAAGGCCAAACTCATCAAGGTACGGTGTTAGTTTGATTATTTCACTACCCTTTTTTATTGGTAACCCTTTTCGTAACGTTGTAATCTCGTCCAAAAACATAAGCCTCTGTATCTCTCTGCAGACTACTTGTTCAGCAAAGTCTATTTCTAGCGCTGTCAGCTCCCCTTGCACCTTCGACCTGCGAAGAATGTAATCGTCTATGAAACGTATCGCCCATGCAATGGATCTCTTCAGTCTTATATACGAAGAAAATCTCTTAGTATCAAATAAAACATCTGTTTTTATCTCTGCATACAGAACATAATTTTGACGAAGTTCTTCCGTACATTCGTGAATGGTGAGATCATCTGGTATTTGCGGCCATTCAGATTCAGCTTGAGCCAAAAAGGGAGGTCCTCTTATCCAGTAGCTATCCACTCGAAATTGTGGCGGATACTTCACCCTTGTGGCTTCATCTGCTGAGTTTTGCTTAGATGGAACCCATCGCCACTGGCTTACTTTGGAACTGTCAAGAATTTCTGCAATGCGAAAGGCTACAAACTCTTTATGTCGTCGAGGATCAGTCCGTAGCCAATGAAGTACGGTCTTGGAATCCGTCCAAAAGAGTATCTTGACAAAAGGCAACTTATAACAGTTTACAATTGACTCAGAAAGCCCAGATCCTAGAACAGCAGCTGATAACTCAAGACGGGGCATGGACAATAGTTTCTTAGGGTTTCCTCTGGTTTTACCACAAACGAATGAAATGCAAGTCTCTCCATTAAAATGAACTCGAAGATAGGTGACGGCACTATAGGCATCCTCGCTGGCATCAACAAACGTATGGAGCTCAACCTGACTGCAGGTAGAAAGATGGCAACTATGACACCGGGGAACTCTCATATTGCTTAGTTTTGGCAACTCCAACCTCCATAGTTTCCATTTCGCGGAGAGCTCGTCAGGAATAATAGCATCCCAGTCAATTCCAAGACGCCATATCGACCTTAACAGCAGTTTCAAATACAATGTAAAATTCGCAATCATACCAAAGGGATCGAAAATGGACATCGTGATTCCAAGAAATTCCCTTTTTGTAGGACATCTTTCGTCGTTAATAATCTCTTGACTAATACGAGGAAAACGAACTTGGAAAACAAATTCATCTTCTGCACTGTCCCAACACATTCCAAGCACCTTTTCTGGAGGCAACACGGCATCGATGTTCATGTCAAGGCCGCGCTTAAGATTTTTTATTTCAGTATTATGTCCAATGCACCTTAGAACCTCTTCCGAGTTAGACATTAGATTGCGTAGTTCGAAACCACCACTTTTATGTATCTTTATAACGTCCTTTGTAACCTTAGAAGCTTCTTCGATAGTATCAAAGCTATCTACGTAGTCGTCTACATAGTGATTTCTAACTATAGCTTCGACAGCTCTAGGACACTCACGAGTGAAAGTTGCGGCGTTATGATTTTTTATGAAATTGGCAATGCAGGGTGAACATTTCGCACCGAAAGTCATAACTTCCATCACATAGACTTCAAGAGGCCCATCTTCTTTTTCTCGCCAAAGAAATCGCTGAGAGTCTTTATCTTCGGGACGTGTTAGTATTTGGTGGAACATTTCTTTCATATCTCCCACTACTACCACAGATCGTAATCGGAAGTTTAAGAGAACTTCTAATAAGGGCCTATAGTCATCGGGGCCCTTTAGCAGAAACGTGTTTAGGGAACATCCACCCACTTCAGCAGCAGCATCAAACACGAGGCGAACCTTTCCAGGTTTATTAGGGTTTTTTACGCCGAAGTGTGGTAGATACCAAGTCCTCGATGTCCTTATTTCAACTTCTTCGGAAGAGAGTTTCCTTGCATAACCCTTTTTGGTATAGCTCTCGATAATACCTCTGTATGTTGCACCAAACTCTGGATCTTTTTTTATTCTTGCTTCTAAATTGTAAAATCTCTTTTTTGCTAGGCTATAGCTGTCAGGCAAAATAAGAGCATTATCTCTCCAGAGCAGACCGGTCTGGAATCGATCATTAATCTTCACTGTACTATTTTCCAAAATGTGTAGTGCTCTTTTGTCTACATCACATAGCGTTTTTTTAGTCGGTTTTTTAATTCCAAAACTTTCAATGCTAAAATAATTTTCCACGGCCTGCTCTAATCGAAGATCTCGCTCCTCACTTTGGCCGCAAAAAAGTGTCATTAATTCAGGTTTCTCTGCATCACGTTCCTCTGGTGTAAAGCGGCCATAAACTACCCATCCGAGCTTTGTTTGCATTGCTATAAGGCCTTCATTTTTTGTAGAGTTGATGGTACGAATTGGCGCTCCAAGATGAGAATTGTCTAATCCTATGAGAATTTCAGGCACTGCTCCTTTGAGCTTAACCAGAGGAATCGAAAGCAACTGGCGATCAAGCGATTCTTTGGCATCAAATGTCTGGATAGGTAGACACAGGCTATCAACTGTATATACACTTCTCATATCAAAACGTTCGGAGTCTTCATCGTCAGCACTTATCTGTACATCAACAACTACAGTTTTATTAGACGTGGATTCTCTTCCAAACCAACGCAGATTAAGATCTTGGGCAGTTCCTTCCAATTTTAAGCGCTTTGCTATGCTGGAGCTCATAATAGTGACGGATGACCCTTCGTCCAGTAACCCAAACGTTCGAACCATTTCAGAGCCACTATATATTCGAACAGGTAAAACTCGGAACAATATTCTGACACTTTCATCATTGCAGTTAAGAAGTGATTTCGAGACTTGTAATGGGCTTTTATCATTTGTGCTTTCTATTGGTTCAGATGGTGCTGATTCTCGTTCATGGAGGATGTTGTGATGATGTTTGTTACATCCTTCGATCTTACACATTCTTTTTCGTCGGCATAATCGAATTCCATGACCATATTTAAGGCAACTAAAACAAAGCATATTTCTTTTTACAAAGTCCCATTTAGCTTCTTGGTCCAAATTCTTAAAACTGGAACATTCAGATAAAGGATGTTTGCTTTCGTAACAATAACGGCAGTTGTTTTGAGTACCACTTGTATGCTCCACGTGTAATATGTTTCCTGTCTTTATTTTGGATTCAGGGTTCCTTTGAAGCAATTGAGGTTCTGATGGCGTTGTAACTAAGCAAACTATTCGAGATACTCTACTTAACCACTCGCTGAAGTGTTTTAGTGTCGCATATGGTTGAACTAAAACACTTACTTGGGCCCATTCCATTCTCTTGCTCATGGGCAACTTGCCCACTAACTCTTCCATCAGTGTGGGATCACAGCCATATGCTGTTGTAGACCACTTGCTTCAAAAAAGACTGCAAGGTTCTGTACTTTGGTTGAAAACGGAATCAGTAATTCGAATTTGTTTTCTGGGATTGTTGCTATATCTCTAACTTTTTTCAATTGGCTCTTGATTAAACATTCCGGGCGTCCAAATCGAGATTCTAGTGTCGCCATCACGTCATTTACATTATTAGGATGGATAAGAAGAGACTCGACAACTTCTCTTGCATGACCCTTAACGCTCTTTTGCAACCGGAACAAATTATCAAGTTTGCTATAATTAAATAAACTTGTAGACTCTAAGAATGCTACACAGAACATGGGCCACTCCTCAGGTCTTCCAGTGAACTCCGGCAGATCGTGTAATTTCTTAAATGCACCACAACCCGGAACTTCATTTCCCTGATTTGTCTGGCTTGTTGAAGATGTTGATTGTGACTCGTGCCAAGGTTGAGCAAAAGGTTGTAGAGCATTAATGGGCGGCAAGAATGAAGGAATAGTTGATGTTGGCCTATGAGTTGAAATACTCGCTGTGGTTGCTGTTGACGCAGAGTTGTGGTGCATTGACGGAAGGCTAATAGATGGCAATGAATAGTTAGGATATGAACATGGCATTCTAATACTACTAAAACTATTAGGAGAAGTATAAAATAAAGCTGTTTGAAAATCATAATTAGCAGATGGAGCATAAGATGAAATGCTAGGTGTAATGACTGTGCTAACGGCTGTCACTGTAGTTGCGCAATTAGAGAGGGTTGTAGTAACTGTAGCTGTGGGATTGGAATAAATAGCGGAAGACAGAGGACAAGATACCGTACAGCCGTGGTTGACCTCCGAAGACGTGGTGGTTAAATCCTGATTTTGTTGTTTCTGACATTGGTTGAGTAAATTTTCGATTCGCTGGCGTTCTTGCTTCTCTATATTTAAAGAAACTGTAAGCATTTCAACCTGCGAGGTTAATTCCTGTAATTTTGTTTTCATAATCGCAGATTCACCGTCAGCGTCAACCATTGTCACTTCGGCCTCGTCTTCCTCTTCTGAAAGTTCCTCCTCTGTTGAATTATCTGATGTTTCTAATACACTCAGGAGCTTGGTTGTGTTCCGCGTGACTCTATTATGCGGTAAGTTTATAGGCATGAACAAGTTTTGTATGACTTACCGAATGTGCTTTGTGTCGCTGGCTGCGACAAACAAACTGTGAACTTCTTAAATGAAGCAGTTGAACAGTAACAATGCTTTCAGACAACGGAAAGGCAATAACGGTTGTGATCCCAAACAGTAAATTGTCTTGGCTAAATAATACGTAGCGGCACTAAAGATTCTTCGTAAAATGGCGGCACCACAAGAACGTTCTTTATTGGATCTCGATAATTCGTATTGCTGGCGGCAACGATTCCTAATGCTGGCGGCAATTCCTAAGGTTGGCGGCAATTCCTAATGCTGGCGGCGATTCCTATTGCTGGCTGCGATAGGGTTACAGAGTCAAGCAAATACTGTAACAAATGGCTGGCTAGATTAACGATAGACACATTTTGTAGGCTTTCTCAATTTGGCAAAATGGCGACTTAATTGCTGGTTGCAGGGCAAATCAAAAAATAAAATTTGTCGAAGCGTCAGCCAAATTCGTATTCAACCAATAATATAACGATCTTCAGTTTAAGACGTTTATTTTCTACAAAGTATTTTAATATTAATTTTACAATTTATCATCATTTATAAAGATAAATTTAACTTACTTGATTTGGTTTCTTTATGGCTTCCAAATTTGGTGACGATCGGCAATGAAATGAAGTAAAATGAACGTAGAATATAATGACAGATATCGGAGTAAATGAAAGTAACCGAAGCCGATAGTTTGGATGCGTTCAGCCAAATTTGGAAGCCATGAGGACAACGTTACATTTATTCAAATTTATACTTTAATATACTATTTTTGACAGATGTGGTGAGACAAACTGCTACCTTAGAGATGTTACTCTAGTTGTGATTTATACTGGTAGTGAAATAGCAATAAGAGTCCATTGGCATTAACGATAAAGTTTTAAAATTGATCCATGGTTAATGAAAGGGTACACAAAATTGATTATATATATATATATATATATATATATATATATATGTTATTATATATATATGTGTGTAGAGATAGAGATCTTTTGTACAGAGAAAAAGTGAAGCTTTACGACCATTTTGTTGGAGGCAAAAAAATGTATACAATAGAAATAAATGCATTTAACAAATGAATTGAACAAATAAAAATACTTAATTTTAGAAAAAATCACCTCCGCAAAAAAGAAATTGTTGTTGTATTTGCCTCCACCAAAATGGTGGCCGAGCGATATTGTTTATCTAGGTATATATTAAAATCTATGGTTTATACGTATTAGTTACCAATATTTTCAGCCATAATTCTGACAAGATTATGATTATTGGCACTACTTCATTTTGTGTCAAAATATCTCAGCCAAAACATGCTGACAACCTGCCACAACAAATGAAAATTCTTATTCATTTTGGCAGCGTGTCAATATTCAATCAGATTGATGTGCTTAATGGTTTGAATGTAATTTTTGACACTTTTCAATGCAAAAGAAAGAGACAGCATGCTGTTTTTTAGCGCGCCAAATTGGAAAAAATTGTGTTTTTGTAAAATAACTCAGATTTGATGTCAAAATTATTGAACATGTCATACCATAATCATACCATAAATTAACAACAATATGAGGCCAAACCTCACACACATTTACTACGTTTACACGACCGCATCTTCAATAAGACGTTGGATTAACAGAGCTTTCGATTCGATTCAGCTTGTTTAACCGGACTGAATCGAATCGGATAATCCTATTTCGATTCGATCTAGGTATACACGGCACTAATTCTGAACCAATCACGATTCAATTCGCTTTGTAAACGTAGTAATTGACATCCCTCCAGAAGCTGATTTGAAAAACACTACTTTATTTTCAGAACGCAAAACTAGTTTTGAAATCCGCTAATCACAATATATTTCATACATTAGAAAATTTATCTTCTTTTGAAAGCAAGACTTCTGTATCAAAACTATTTTTTGAATGAGGTTGCCCCCCCTTAACTGAAATCCCCTACTAACTAAAATCCTGCGTACATCCTTAAACATAACTGAAATCACTTATAAAGCAGAACCAAAACCTGCTACGGAATAACACTAATTGAACCACTCTCAGTGATACATAAGCACATCCCTAGTACCGCTTCACTTTTTCTGACCAATTGACTCATAGTTCGTTTGAATGACTTTCAAGAATCTGTACGAATTCAGCTGTCAAAATACCGCAACGGATTCATTTGGTCACCCTCATTCCGTTAGTGATGTACCAAACCGAAAAATTTACAAACCGGGTTAACCCGAGTTTGATTTTGATTAAACCGAGTTGCAAACCGGGTTATTTAACTCGGTTTATAAAAAAATATTTGTTGAGTATTTTCCTTCATTCTTGTGTTTTGATAAATAGAAACAAAACAAATTTTGCAATAAAAAAAGTATATTCAAAATTAATTTATCAAAACCCAAAAACAGAGTATTTCTCGTATTTCCTGAGTATTTATATGCAGATGAACATTTTTTACATGTCACTTTTCCTGCTTCTTGTTTATTAAAAACCTACAACACTAAAGACCTTTTTCTTGGACCAGGCATATTCACAAAAAAATAAACAAACTACAGTAAAAAACGAAATCAAGACCAAACTAAATAACATCAGCAAAATACGCTTACCAAAATTTCACACACCGCCACATAAGAAACTAAACAAAAACCAAATACGAATTCAAATGTTCAATAAGGTTGTAACTCTTTAAAAGTTACTCTGTATGACTGACATTCTTAATTCCATAAAAAAAACTTGATTTCGACCCGAGTTACTACACCGGGCTTTTAAACGAAGATATACAATGACAATGAGTAAACCGAACCGAAACCTAATGCGCAGTGCAACTCGACTTGTCCTTACTCGGGTTATTTTAACGAAATTTAACTTCTAACCCGAGTAGGTAAACCAAATATTCATACAAACTGACTGTATGTGTAGTGTATGATTGCGCTCAATTCCGTTTGACTTTATATGTGATTGTGTTAGTACATTGTGTTTGGTACAAACCGCAACTAAAGGAGGGTAGTTTTGATTATGTTGTAGGTAGTCGGTTTACAATTTTACATTCATTCATTTATTCGCTTGTCGGTTCGGTTCCAACTCAGGTAGAAAAAATGAAAACCGAGTTGGCTCGGTTTGGCCTCAACCCGGTTTGATTCGGTTTATTAAACCGAGTTGACACATCACTACATTCCGTTAAATGCGGCAACGGCACCGCATCCGCTGCCCAAACGGATTCTATGGTTCGGCCCCTTTAATCTGTTTCGCGCATAACAAAACTTCTTTCAATAGGGGGGTTCACATTCTCAAATATGTTTGACAAATATGGTTTGATGAATATTTGACGGATTGAAAGCATTTGCGTTCACATTCGTCAAATATGCTATCAAACATCACTTCTCATTAGAATTCTTACCATGGCGGACCAACTCAGAGCATAGATGAAATATTAGTTGAGCAAATTTACTACCATTCTTATATTTAAAAGTCTGCAGAAAACTTATATTAATCTAATAAAATCCACCTGAATTACCGCTATTGCATATATGACTCATTTTGAAATATTTTCTTACGATATGCACAGCTCGAGAATTTCATTGAAAATGAAATTTGATTGTGGCTTGACAAGCATGCGTTCACATTCTCAAATATGCTTGTCAAATCAGCAAAATATCAAAATATTTTGATATCATCAAGCATGTTTGACAATCCATTTGATGAAGCGTTCACATTTTCAAATTCGAGTCAATCAAACAGCATTTATCAAACATATTTGAAAATGTGAACCCCCCTAATACTATTGCTGAACGCATTCACTGCCAACTAAAATACAACCAACTTCGGCTTTTTACATTTATTTATGTTTTTCCCGCCTCAATCACATGTTGGCGTCTTGAATTCAATTTTTCGTTTAAAGAATTATTGTTTTGAACGAAATACTTGTGTTATAAATATTCCAAATAGCTTCTTAAGCTTATAATTATTAATAAAATTTAATTGTAAAATGTCTAATATCTCAGCTAAGAAAGTTTTCATTAAAGTAGAGTCCGCTTCAGAGCAGCAGGTAAGGTCAACATTTGCGTCGCTCGATTTATGTTATGATCATGATGAAAAGGTGCCTTTTGATTAAAATTTATACATATCTCTTCTATAGTATACATAATTTAAAAATGTGTATATCAATAATAAACCATAATTCTGTTCATTTTTTATATTTCACAGGAAATTCTTAAGAACACAAGGAAAACATTGAAAGTCTTGCAAAGCGGCGCTACAGACAAAGAAAACTTGGCCGGTCGGCCCATATTGGACAAAATAAGTCGATTAAAAGGGTAAGCTTCGAAGTTTTCACTTACAGTATTATCCAGATGTGCGAATGGTATTTGTTTTATTTAATATAATTAACAAAAAATAACCTTAAAAATAACAATTATGTATGTATTTCAAACTTTAATTTTGAATTTTAAAGCAAATTACATGCTTGTACCGTACTTCAACTTGATTTCTAGCTCATGGTTATGTAAGAATAAAGTGGGAAAGACGACCTTGCCATATTTGAAATCCTATTTTATCAGCTTAAATTTATATGTATATGTATGTAGATATTCTCATTACTGCATAAATTTAAACTTATGTGTGAGCGAGATTCTATAGAGACAACTTTGTTGAACAAATAATACAAACCTAACCATCTGAATCTGAATGGTTTGATTCCCTTATAACAGATTAAATATTGTCTGTCACAAGCAAAAGCTTGTATATTCTGCGATGCCATTGTTCATGAACATCTGGGAACAAATTTGCTTTAAAAATTAAATAATTAATGGACGAAACTTGATAAAATAACTAAAAAAGAAAAGCAGGTTCAAAAAGTTTCAAAATTTATCAACATTCAGCCTTCATTTTATATTTATATACCGTACTGATTGTGTAAATTTCCAACGAGCGGCTGCCTTACTCAAACATCTTGGAAACTAAATCATGGTAGTGGAACATTTTCTCTGGAAATTTCCTCACATGCTGTACAAAGTTGAAACGGATATTATTTTTAATTTTTGCATAACTGTGAAACCAAAATTTTGAATTGCATTTTTTGTTCGGAAAACTATATTTTGAATCAGGACGGTGTTATTTAAAATAAGCCATCAACCAATTTGTCCAAACATCCAATTAAAATGATAGAAATTCTGAAGTCTTCAAGTTTAAAAAGAAAAATCTTGTTGCTTGTGAAATCAATGAGATAAAATAATTTTTTTTGAATGATCGAGCTTAGCTCTAATATTTTAATTATACATATATGTACCTATTCAGAAAATAAATAGAGATGAAGATATTTATAATATGTGTTAAAATCGCAGGGATAATATTTCTTTCCCCAAAATCGTATTATTTTATTCTTTTAACATTCTTCAGTTATGGATTTATTCCTAAGAAAATTTAAAAAGACGTGTCTATCCTGTGTCTACCCTCGCTTCTTCTTTTTTTCTAGTAAAGGCCTCATGGGATTGTATTTATGTACATATGCATATTTTTTATACATAGTTACACAAAAAATCCATACAATGATGGCAAAAAATCACTGAATCAGCAGAAATCGCTTGCATTAATAAAAGGACAGCGATGTCCATTATTAGTGTGTACACAAAAATATGAATTGGTAGAAAAAATAAGGTGGTAATGGGCGGCCTAAATTAATTCCAGCTATACAAACTAAAATTGAGGAAATAGTATAATTATGTATATATGTATGTATATTTAATAGTTTAAAAAAAAAACAAGTAACAAAATTCGAGTCAGATCACAACTTAGCATAAGTTCCAATAATGATTGAAACGATTGTGAAAAACATTAAAATGTGTGTCATTGGAAGATGATCGTAGCAGTTCTCAAAAACGAAAGGAAGTATACAAAATATGATGAGTCAAAGGTGGAATAGCGTAAAGGGCGATATTGGATAGTTGATCATCAAAATTAATGATTTTGCTCCACGTAAGGTTATTATCAAATTGACTATGACTTTGTTTGCTATAGTTTGTTGGTAACAGCTATTTAGGTGCGACTTTCATACATTTTGCTATTTTTTTTGAGAAAGATAAGTTGTGTGAGCTTAACTACAAATTGAAAGTTTTGTGAAAAAAGTAAACAAAAAATTTCAAAACAAGTGCAATGAGAAATGAATACAAAAAAGTCGAATTTCTGAGACTTGGGAAAACAAGCTAATTTTCTGGAACTTTCTGACCCAATGTACCTATGAAAGTTTCTATGAAATTTCATTAATAATATATTTGCAACACATAAATAATACATTTCAGTTTTCTGAAAAACTTTCGGATTAATAAAAAGTTGTATAATACTTTGCGGTTGCTTGATCAGCAATAAAACGCAACAGCTGATCGAAATGACATTTATGTCTATTTGTCAACTTGAAATTTGCCCCAAGTGTTGGCAAGCAACCGTAAATTTTTAGCGATCACTACGTAGAACAAAGAAGACTTGTTAATCAAGACTGACTATCAAAACAGTGACAGTCAACTATCGCCTTACGCGATTACACCCCAGGTTTAAGCTATCACGTTGAAATGTTTCCGTAATTCCATCAATTAGTACAAGGGGAATAGTATGGCATGATGTAATTCAGTACTCTACAGTCAGCTCCAATATTTTGAGCGACTTTCTAAGACGGTTACTTCATAAATAGGAAGATGCTAATCTGAATGTATTTTGTTTGATTTTGGATAAGTATCCATACGACCCACCGTATTCTTCAATGCTGAACTCCATCGAAAAAGTTATCTCAAACTATTCTTTAAGATCAAGTATCATGCAAAAAACATATTGGGGGCTATCGTGAACAAAATTTCCCTCGGAATTCTCCCCATCTTCAAAAATTCGAAACGACAATACTTCTGAACAGTTCATTGTAAACTGGCGACTGGCCTTTTTAAATGAGAGCCAAAGTCACTAGGAAACTTAATTCCCGATATCAATTAATTCCAAGGGAAACTTTCGACATTATTCGAGATGACAATTTTGAAAAATGGGAACAATTCCCAGGGAAATTTTATTCACGATAGGCCCCATTATCAGTCCCTGCAAATCTCGATAGTTTAGTTGATGTTATTAATAATTCTGTTGCAACTGTTACTTGTTCAAACTGCTATAACTATTATATGAATGTGTATGTAAAGTTAACTGTAGCTGCTGTAGGAGAACTGTTATAGATAATGTAAAAAGTCTGTATAAAGAATCTTTAAATCCCGAAGTACATTAGAGCAAGTACGTGCGATTCATCCGATCATTTTATAATCATTTAAATATTTTGTATAAAACTTGAGAAAACCCCTTAATTTAAAGACTAATTGGTCCAAAAAGCTTGTTCATGATGGTATTCTTCGCTTCTGGGTGAAATAACCATGCCCTTAAATCACTCGTGCAGAATGTGCATTGTGGTATCAGCTGATTATTTTCTATTATTTATTTCATTTTGTACAACTATCAAATAAGTGTGTTTTGAAATGTTTGTATTTATATAATTTATTTTTTATTAATTTTGTTTCAGAGCCTCTGAATTATTGAACAATACGGCAGAAACAGCTAAAAGAAAGAAAATTGATACTCGATCAACACAAACATCGCCAGGAAAGAAATCGGTTACTGTTGAAGACTTAACCGACAGTGAAGCACCAAGTAGTACGTACTGGGAACTACTAGCTGAAAAACGACGAGAGGCACTCGAAGCGACTTTGATTGAAAATCAGCATTTACATGAGCGGATTGATGGACTTGAAAGTGAATTGAATACATCCCGAAAAATGCTGGAAGAAACAAAAAATCTCGTGGAAGTCCTGACTGAAATGCTTAACGAAAACGAAGCGGAAAAAGAGATTGAGCTTGATTTGGACAACAATAGCAGTGATTCGGAATCAGATGAACCAAAGACATCCAAAAAGACAGCAGATAAAAGCACAAATTTGTGAAAACTTTCTAAATGAATGTATTTCCATTTTTAATTTCCTTAATCCAACAATGAAAAGATTTTTCTTTTTTTAATTTAATTAATGTTTTAATAGTATTTTTTTTTATAATAAACGATCGACATGATGTTAAATGTTTGAAAATTATTTGATTATTTTATTGCCGTACAAATTATATTTGATATGATCCTATAACGCTATAAATATTAAAAGTGTTTTTTACGTTGATGTAGGATGTAGTTTTCGAGTCTTTGTATTGACGAATCATATTCGGCCCTGGCGAGGTATCCGTTCGGAGCGAAAAATTGTCCGCAACGCATACTTTGTCGGAGGTTCAAATTGCTTTCGAGGTATCCTATCGGAAAGAATAATCACCCTTATTCCGATAGTCGTTTTAATAGAACGCCTTTAAAACGAGAAGGCTCCAGAGACCACATTTTGGGTTTAAATGATATGAAAAGGGTAGCATTCTCTATGTTCTTCTCTTTTCTAAGCATTATAACGATAGTCGTTTCAATAAAATTGCAATTTTTGTTTCTAGAGCCTTGTCGTTTTACTGGCGTTTTAGTAAAACGACTATCGGAATAAGGGTGAATAATACACAAATGCGTTGGCGCATTTCCGACGAAATCGGAAAAACAATTTCATTAAGCTTTCAGAAATTTCATAAATAAAGCACTTGATCGCACTTTAACGCAGTTCGCTGGGTGCGTTAAAAATGTCGGAGAAAAATTCCGAACAGCTGTACAAACAAAATTGGAGAATTTTCCGCTCCGAACGGATACCTCACTAGAGCCGATTATAAATTGTGAATTCAGTGGTATTATTAGGGAATAAGAAGCGAATCGTTTTCAATTTAATATCTCCTTTTGGACTCGCCTCGATTTGATTAGTTTTCGAATTCGAAGCGAGTCGTAAATTATATTTCCAAGATTTCCAGATGATAGACTGCTGAATATATTTTTAAAACAAAATCCTTTGCGCGAGGTGCATTAATTTTAAATAAAATTAAATCAAAAAATGTACTTCGCATTCGATAAAATTGATCAAATTGAGTCGAGTCGAAAAGGAGATATCGAATTGAAGACGATTCGCTTCGTATTCCATAATCGCCACAGAAACGGATCGTCCCGAAAATAATAAACTATCACCCCTATTTTCGAAAACTCATTAACTTAAGTCAAAATAACCTAAAATAATAACAGGTATCCTAACTGCAAACTTAGAAGAAGACACCTAAGTTTACTTGGTATGGTAATCAGTGCCACATGAAGATTCTGCAAAATGCATGAGGAAACACCGGACCACATACTAGGAGGAGGACAACATCCTCATGCACCAAAGGCAAAACCATCTGGGACAATACTAAGGCCGGTATTCACCGAGCGCTCATAACTTAAGAAGCTCATAAACGTATTCACCAAGCAATATTAGTGAAGATCTACGAGCGCTCTTAAAAGTTAGGAGTGGTCCCGACGCTCTCTTCGAAAATTTGTTCGCTTGGTCGTGTGCCACGCACGCATTTGACTCGAATCCATGTGAGCAATGCCAAGTAGAAGAGTATCCATTTGCTGTCAAGACCAACATTACACAACATTTCACAGTTTGGGTATGCCTGCACAAGAGAGAGTGGCTCTCATTTTCGAACTTCGAAAAACACTTGCGAGTGGTTGGTGAATACCGCACAGAAATTTCAAGTTAAGAGCCGTTTAGGAGCGCTCGGTGAATACGAACCTAAGTGGAAGAGAGCGACCTATCATGGTGCCCCAAATACTAAGATTCCTAAGAGCAATAGATTTGGTAATTTTGCTAAAACGCCAGTAAACCGACAAGGATCTATAAGCGAAAATTGTCTTAGTAAAATGACTTGTTATAATGGTTAGAATAGGGAATAACGGAGAGAACGACTGTCGGAATAAGGCTGAAAAGTTCCGCAATAATTCACTTGCATTTGCGTATGTAATACTGCTTTTACACGGAAACGGAAGCGATTTTTAATTTTATGTCGATTTCCTTTTACTTTTTACACTAGGGATTTTAGGGATTGCGATCCCTTGTCAAATTTTGTCTTTTTAGTGTGCGTATTTCGTATACATGTAAATCCCTCTCCAAATACGGATTCGAAAGATTTGATCTCTGTAAAAAAAAAATCGATTTTTTTGGTGTGGTAAAAGTCAAAATTTGACAGGGATCGCAATCCCTAAAATCCCTAGTGTAAAAGGAAATCGAAATTAGTTTCTCTTTTGGAGTCATCTTCCGCCTTATGTATCCCCGCCACCACACACGTCTCTCTCCAACGGGCTTAAAAATCGCAAGGTAATATTGCTTCGTTTAAAAGCCGTCTAAGGTATAATGAATTTCGTAATTACAGTTTTGACGCACTTACGAAAAATCAAAATGAAATTACGAAAAATCAAAATGAAATTTGTATTTGTATTGTGTGTTACCAGGTTGTTCAATGTTTTGTCGTTCGATAAGAAAAACACAACTTTATGGTTCAAAATACACTTTATTATTCAGTATAATCTCCTTGAACATTAATACACTTGCTCCAACGATCCTCCAATCGGTGGATCCCATCCCTGAAGTGAGAATCCGGAAGGTCTGCAAAATATGCTTCAACAGCCGTTATGACCTCTTCATTTGATGAAAAACGCTTGCCACGCATAAATTTTTTGAGTTCTGGAAACAAATGGAAGTCGCTGGGGGCCAAATCTGGTGAATACGGTGGATGCTCCAACAATTCAAACTTTAATTCATGGATTTTAGCCATTGTCAAAATGCTCTTGTGACACGGTGCATTGTTCTGATGAAAAAGGATTTTTTTCTTCTGCAAACCGGGTCTTTTTTCACGAATATTTTCCTTCAACTGGTCCAAAAGGTTGCAATAATATTCAGAATTAATTGTTTTACCAGTTCACAAGTAATCCACAAACAAAATTCCTTTCGCATCCCAAAAAACTGATGTCATAACCTTTTTGGCCGATTTCCGGCCACGAACTCGTTTCGAAGCCGAACAACCAGGTTCACACCACTCTTTAGCCTCTTGTTTTGATTCGGGATCATGGTGATAGACCCAAGTCTCATCCATAGTGATGAATCGACGCACAAAATCCACTTTATCCTTTTTAAAACGCTCCAAATGTTGCTGAGAAAGTCGCATTCGAATGTGTTTTTGTTCCATCGTTAGCGAATGCGGCACCCATTGTGCACACAGCTTTCTAAAGCCCAAAATTTCACTTAAAATATGGCTCACACTGCCTAATGAGATGTGTAGAGCCTCTACTAAATCTCTCTCAGTCAATCGACGATCTTCCAAAATCATATCCTGTATTTTGGCTATGATTTCTGGTGTTGATGCGCTTTTGGGACGTCCTTCACGTGGATCGTCTTCAAGGCTTGTACGACCACGTTTAAATTCAGCAACCCATCTTTCTACTGTTCTCATTGAAGGTGAACAATCATTATACACTTTCAACATTCGTTCGTGAATTTCTTTTGGTGCTACACCTTCCAAAAATAAGAATTTTATCACTGCACGATATTCAATTTTTTCCATCGTAAACAAATACTTTGACACGGCGACACTAAGGTTCGTATTCACCGAGCGCTCCTAAACGGCTCTTAACTTTACGAGGCTCTTAACTTGAAATTTCTGTGCGGTATTCACCAACCACTCGCAAGTGTTTTTCGAAGTTCGAAAATGAGAGCCACTCTCTCTTGTTCAGGCATACCCAAACTGTGAAATGTTGTGTAATGTTGGTCTTGACAGTAAATGGATACTCTTCTACTTGGCATTGCTCACATGGATTCGAGTTAAATGCGTGCGTGGCACACGCACAAGCGAACAAATTTTCGAAGAGAGCGCTCGTAAGTTAGGAGTGGTCGGGACCACTCCTAACTTTTAAGAGCGCTCGTAGATCTTCACTAATATTGCTTGGTGAATACCATAGAGGAAATATATTACCTAGAGTCACGACTTCGGGGGTTTGCTCTCTTTAACCCTACAAGCTGAATTGAGAGGAAAAAACCCACAGTCCAAAGATGTGTTAGTTGCCCCATGCATTTTAAATGGGAACAAACACAGCTTTGTTCAAATTTTGTGGGTTTTTGCTCAATGCGCAAAAAGGTTGAATAAGTGCGTTTGAATATTCAAAAAAGGAATCCGTTAAATTCAAAAATTTTAAAATACAAATATTTTTTTATTAATTTTGCTTTTTATATCTGTTAATCAATAAAAACTATATTAAATATTAATTTTAATGCTTCTTGGATACAAATTTCTTAATATTTATGTATATTTCTGTTAAAAACTAAGAAATTCCAAGTAAAAGTAGAAGCGCACCTTAGAAATTCAATGCGTATACCGCCCAACATTGACCACGGAATATAGAAATTTGAGCCAAAAGGTGAATATTTTGACAAGTAAACAAATCGATAAAAAAAACAAATGTCATAAAAAAACAAAAGTGCGGGTCGCTGCTTCTAATTAGTAAACAAGTTTTTCACCGATTTTTGTGTAATTTTCTCAATTAAATCAAATAAATTGCTCATAAAAATGCACATCAAAGTTTCCCCCGTCGATACCCGATAAAATTTCGTGTGCAAATCATAAATTGATCGCGTAAATTTCGATTGCAAAATACCGAAGGTGTTTTTTTTCCGCACACAAGTTTTTCCCTACATATTCTTGTTTTTTTATTGTGTGCAAAATTTCACAAGTGTCAATTGAAGTAAAGAAATTTTGGTTAAAAACCATAAAAAACAGTGTGAAAAAGTATAATTGAACGTTAGTTCATTTAATTATACATCCTTCGGGATATAGTTTTGTTAATAAAACTCATTGTGCGGGCGATTTTTTCACTTTACAGTCAAATCAATACGGTTCGATGTATGTAATCGCCGTCTGCCATAATGCCATCAAAGAGAGTTCTTAGAAACGTCTTCGATCTTCAACAACAACAGGGTCAACATTCTTCTGTTGGCATTGAACAAACGCTAAATACAACCAGAATCCCACCCACTAATTTTGTCGTCAACATCGACGTCCACTTCGTTAACGAACAGCATCGGCAGTGACCGCAAAAAAAGTATTTCCCTTCAACAACAGCCCGCGAGCTAAATAACAATAATATAAATTTTGATAATTTAAAAAACAGCACAATAAGTGCAGCTAGTGGAAGAAGCAAGTGAGGAGAACTGGAGGACTCTCAACAGGTGGAGGAGCCCAAAGACAACAAGCCTAATAACAGCCACCCAAATCAGCCTGCTGGTGGGCAAATATTTTCTTCGCCTGAGAACACGCAAATAATTCAGCGGAATATGCAAAAATCAGGCTGCATCCATTCTGCAGGCCGTGTCCATGGCCCAGCTGCCCAACACCGCCACCATCAAGACGATAATGTCGGCTGCAGGTCTGCCGCAACACCATCAGTAGCAGCAGCGCCAACAACAGCAGCAGCAGAACTCTCAAACAGTAGGTGCCACCCAAACTTTGGTAATCAAAAATCACAACCCGGTGGAATTCGCATTCAAGGACCACTTCAAACTAGTGGTCCGCAGTTGGTATAACACATTGCGTCCTTCACCTCCGCCGAAAGAGGCGGTCAGGCACTTCCACAAACTGCTGGTGCCAAGTCCACAGTAGCTGAAGACGATGATGGTAAGTTTGAATGTCACTGTTCTTGCCAATTGGCATCTAAATCTAAAAATCTCTGTTTACACAATATAGACGTAGATCTATTCGGATCAGACGACGAAGAAGAAGACGCCGAAGCCGCCTACTCTGCCAAGAAATCAAAGAAACCCGCCCTCGTTGCCAAATCATCCGTCCTGCTCGACGTGAAGTCTTTTGATGACGAGACCGACATGAAAGAAATGGAAAAGTGTGTCCACACCGTCGAGATGGACGGTCAGTTATGGGGTGCCTCCAAACTCGTTCCAGTCGGCTATGCCATCAACAAGTTGCAAATCATGTGCGTCATCGAGGATGACAAGGTTTAAATTGACTTGTTGCAAGAAAAGATGCAAGAGTTCGAGGACTTTGTCCAATCTGTTGATATCGCAGCTTTCAACTGGAGATCCTGTAAAAATCAATCAACCCGTCACAACCACCGTTTATGCAAATATTCCTGTTGAAACGGCAATGTTAGCTACAAATTTATATGGTCAAGCTACTCAATTGCCAGCCCCACCAGCAGCACATATACCTATTCTAGCAGCGCCACAACAGCCACCACAACCTCAACCACCAGCCGCCTCAGCAGCAACAACAACAATTGCAAAAACAACATTCACAACCTCACAATCAACAACCACAACAACAGCCCACAACGACCGAAAACGATTATACACTCATGAACGGCACAATGCAAGAAATTTTATTTGGTTATAGCCAAGATGATCTAACTCTAAATAACATGACAAATGCAGTATCAGCTGATCAATTACCAGGCAATACAAGTTCTGGAGTTGTAGCAAGCAATCAGCAACAACAGCTGGTTCCTGCTAATGGATAAGGTGTTGGTCCAATCGATCCCAATGGAATACCATTAGATTAATTAAAACAGATGCTAGCCACACAATTGGAATACTATTTTCCAAGGTAAGTTTTGTCAAGACTATTAGTATGATTCCAATAACTTATTTTCAATTTCTTTTACTTTTTAAAGAGAAAATTTGGCCAACGACACATATTTATTGACGCAAATGGACAGTGACCAGTATGTTCCCATTTGGACTGTGGCTAATTTTAATCTAGTTAAGAAACTGACAAAAGACATTAAGCTGATAACGGAAGTCTTAAGGGAGTCTCCCAACGTCCAGGTTGACGAGGAAGGCTTAAGAGTTCGTCCGAATCATAAACGATGTATTATAATTCTGCGAGAGATCCCAGAAGAAGTTAAGGTAAGTCGAAATATAAAAGTCTTAAATACACGAGTGCTTAGGACTCAATACTTGGCTGTTCTATTTCAGTAGAATATAATATAGAATTTATATTATAAAAAAAAAATGACCTAAATTCCTTTCTTTCCTAAAAATAAAAACAATCCTTATTCAAATCAAGATGATAGATATGAGGCCCATTTAGGGCCCCAAAATGCCATTTCACTCGCTTATAATAATTAAATTTCTAATATTTTCAGAACATATTCAACAATGAAAATTGTCCACGAGTTTAGGCTACGCGTACAGTAGTGCGACAAAGCGATGCGATGCGAGAAGCGTTTGCGTGCGAGAAAAATATTTACATTGATTCTTATACACGTGCGCACAGTGAAGCGATATTTGATGCGAGTGTTGCGAGTTTCTCGCATGCTTATCGCAAGCATCTCGCACACAAACTGTTCTGACCACTTTTTCAAGCGAGTTCGTGCGAGAAGGCTCATATTGTTTGTTTTGAGGTTTCAAAATAAAATCAAAAAAGTAAAATTTTGTTATTTTAGTGCTTGTGTTGTGTGGTGCAACTTTTTACAATTTTGGTGGCAATAATTATAAAGGGATTAACAACATAACTGCAGAAAATATCGCTTCTACTGTGCGCACTATCTCGCATTTAATTATCGCATCTCGAATCGCTTGTCGCATCGCTTCTCGTATCGCATCGCTTTGTCGCACTACTGTACGCGCAACCTTATCGTGTGAATTTGCACACAACGACTCGTAGTATGTTACATTTGAGTCCGATGAAGATGCATTTAAATACCTGAGAGAGGAAGTCAAAACGTTCCAAGTAAGAATTATTTAAAAAAGTATAACTTAATGTTCATGACATGCCGTCGTTTTGTTCATCATTTTAGGGAAAGCCAATTATGACTCGAATGAAGGCTAAACCTTTTATCCATCGGCTGCCAATAGCACCGGTTCCAGTGACCATGAAAAATGGCTATAGGCTGACTTGACCATCGGCTGTTTATGATCCAAATGCAGCAGTTGCATACACAGCTCCATAACGTTTTGTCTATGCTGCGAAAGGAGCTGCCATGTCGCAAGCACCTGTCCCATATAATGGCCAAGTCCATGTATTTGTAAGTTTCCTTAAAAAAAAAATCAAATTGTAATACTTATTTACATTAATAAGCGATTTTTTTCTTTTTATATAACTATATCGTTTCAGCAGCCATTTCAGCAGCAACAATTTAACTCGGGTCTAGTCACAGCTGCTCCTTGGCCATCAGCTACAAATGCACATGGCCAAAATTTTTACGATATATTAAATGTATTTGCGGCGAATATACCGCCGTATACGATAACGGCAGCGGCCGCTGTAGCCGCCAATTCGGTATCGAAACCTCAAACAAATCGTTACAACAATCATCGCAATAGTAACAATAACAATCGAGGCAAACAACGCAATAACTCACAAAAACAGCAGCAGCAACAACAACAACAACAACAACAACAACAACAACAACAACAACAGATTGTTGGTGGTGTCAGCAGTGGTGGGCAAGATCCAAGAGCCAGCAGTTTGAATACTGCAGCGGGAGCTAATATTGTTTCTCCAATGGATCACCATCAGCAACAGTCAGCTGTTCAACAGCAACACTTGCAACAGCATCAAATGCAACAGCGAACTTCAGTGGTGACGACTGCTGGTGGTGGTGGTGGAGGAGGACAGCAGCAATAAGTAAGCGGTGGATCCCAGCAGCAACAGCAGAGACATTATACAAATATGAAAAATAGTGGTATGTTATGGAAAAGTTGGCGTTATCACATATTCAATACTCAATACGTTTTCTTGACAGGTGGCGGCGGGGGCAACAGTGCCAGCGGTACAGGTCCAAAGTCCATGGACAAAAATAATTCCTATGTTGGTGGTAGTGTTGGTGTTGGCATGACACACCTTCACATAAGTTCTTCTGCGCAGCAGCATCATCACCAGCCAGCGAATAGCAGTTCATCATCTTCTGGCCATCATGCGTTGGCACAGCATTTGCAACAGCAGCAACAACAACCACCACAATCCCATTATCAAAGTCATGGTATGCCTTCCACAACAATACACGCGTCCTATCCATCGCATCACCATCAGCAGCAGCAATACAACTCGACGTCTGGACAATTGGACCAAATTTTCATATCTCAACTGCAAATGAAAGAATTGAAACAAATGCGGGAAACATCCCAAACAAACTTTGATACTTATTTGCGCCAAATCATTTCAAAGCTCCCCAATCCAGTGCGGCGTAATCTACCTAAGAAGAAAAAGCGAAAAGTTCTATCACCTAGTATTAGGAATCCCAAGTCTACTAACAATACGAAATCAAAGACGCGGACTAAAGTAGACGAAGAAAAACCTTTGATATCAAGCCTCCCAAAAAAGAAAGGCAAACCAAAATCGAACAGCAACCAAAAAGAAAAAAGTCTAGCAAACGCCAGTCGATTTGCATTATAAACTTGTAGCGGGCCTGCCAGATATAACTGACGAAGAAGACGAAGAAGACGAAAATCCGACATCTGCCCTATCAACCCCCATCATCATCGTCGTCGTCATCCTCTTCTTCATCATCATCACCAACTTCTCCGTTGACTGCGGCAAAGCCAAAGAATACAAGTAATTCCCTTATCAATATTGAGAATCTCTCAGAGATAAGCAGCAACGAAGATGAAGACTGGATCAAGGATATTCCTGACAAAGTTATTGCAACTACTGAAGATTCATTATCAGCGAATCCACAGCTAGTGAATAATGACTGCGAATTGCGGTACACTGTTAGAAGTTGGTTGACTCTGAAAAAGGTTGATCCTCCTAGGAATGTCGTCGAAGATAAAAAATCAAATATATATATACAGAAACAACTATGTGATTTGGAATTGAAAAGGCAACGAATGAAAGCAAAATTGTCTTCGGATTTAAAGAAACCTATGCGACCTATTTGTGTCGCCGATAGGATTAAAGCTCGAACACCCAAAAATCCAGTCGAACAAACATCAAAAGCAAAGATAACTACAGTTCGAAAGCAATATGTCATGTCGATGGTTACAACCAAAGAGAAACAAGTGATGAAAGTAATGACTCCACTTAAAATAGCGGAAGTGGATATTTTAGAAAGTTCAAGTTGAAGTGCTTACAGCCTTGAATCTTCTTTCCGCCAAGAAGAAAGCACCTCAGGGTACAAAAGTCAAGTCTTCTTTGGTCGGTGACGGCACTTCGTCCAAGCCACGAAAGACATAACGTCAACAGAAAATTGCTCCTAAAGAAGCAGCGAAAACAAAAACCAAAGATAATCCCAAACCATCTTTCGTCAAAACTGCCAAAAGACCAGCACTCAATTCGACAAAAAAGAATCAATTGGAATCTTCACCCAAACGTACTTCAACCCTTAGGCAATCATTACGGTCCGTTCGAACCCCAAAAGCTCTTGAAGATTTTTCAACTGCCGTTTCGAAAAAAATCAAATGAAGTAGCGACGTCTGTCCTGAAAAAGAAAGTGAAAGCGACGCCGCGAACGACCAAAAATATCCCAAACAATACGGTTATTGTGAGTGTCGTTAACGCACCTTGTTGTACAAATGGAAATGAAAATGGAAAAAAATCGATCCGCCCAAGGAGGAGGAAGCCCAGGAAACTCTGAAATCTTCTACAGAGATTTTAAAGCCCTTGGAAGCGGCCCAAAATTGCAATGGCAGTGATAACGATTTATGAACAGGAATCTGTTACTGATACAGTTAAACAACCAATACATCATACGTTTCCTACGCGGCCTAACAGTGGAAGTGACCGAGAAATAAACTCGCCGCCTAGTTTAATTTCGACTCCAATTGTTCCAGCGCTAAAAGTTTCCGAGTTGCAAAAAGCCGCAGCCATGCCTGAACACAAGAAGACTGAAATCGCTTCCAATAGCGGAAAGATCACCACATCCCGATCTAAAGATGAAAAAAAAATATACATTCGCCACAATACATCAAAGCCAATCGCACCCGCCTTTGGAATCGTCTCCTCCTAAATCCAGTGCTAAAGAATCCGATTCAAATTCATCAAATCGATTTGAGGAAAATGATATAAAAATAAGTTCTAAAACCAAACCAACAGTCAATGTCGATTTAAAATCAACCTCTCCTTCAGTTTCTTCGACTTCTAAACGAAACTCGGTTGAAGCTAAAAGCTCGAATGAAATTTCCCTTGACATAGATGTACCTAATACTCTCTAAATTACATGGTTAAAAATCTGTGACCATTTTGGTTTTACCTTTGATTTCAAGTATCGACCCAAATTGAAAATTGTTTTTATATTAATTATGTTATAGGTAGCTGCTTATTTTATTTTAGTAAACTTGATAAAATGATATTAAAGCAAAGTAATTGAATTTAAGCTGTAATATTGACTATTCAGTTTTATAAAAAAATGATGTTCATAAAATGTACATTAAATGTAAATTATATATTCCACTTGTTTACAATGGAGTAAAAACATGTATATATATTTATATTTATTCTCTTGAGGAGATCTCTTTGTATAGTAAAATTCTTAATGTGATACTTGTGATGTTCTACACAGAATGATAGAATGTCCAAAACTAGAGCCAACAACTGCGCCGTTTGAATGTCTTCGTTTTGTGGTCTATCACCAATGGTATTCATTAAAAGTGGAGCTGTTGATAAAGACAATAATTAAGTTTCTTGTATAAACCAAATAAAAATTATTATACCAATTAAGGTTTGAATATTTGCTTGTAAAAGAAATTTAGGAAGTCCCCCTTCTAGGTGAGCATGTTTTCTTTGGTTCGGAATCAGTCAACATTTGTTCTCTAGCTATATTAAGTAGCATTCATCCCTGCAGAAAAACAAAAAAGATGCATTTAATACTATTATATTTGTATTATTTCGCAACACTTACCCCGTCCGTCCTGCTCACTTTTTGCAATGTGTAATTGCGAACAACCAATGTCGAAAACTCGACAATTGCAGTCAAAATATCAATAGAAGCTGATTTTGTCTTCTGATCGGCCATTATCAAAGTTATTTACAGTGCCTGAAGAATTCCTAAGCACGCTAGGGTTTTGTAGAACGAAGATTGGTTCGATCCAAATAGGCCAACACTTGTACCGCCAGTTCACGTGGCAGAAGAGAAATAAAGTCTCTCTCTATCTTGCTTTCTCGACTATTTCTTCTTCGGAACTAAGGCATACTATTGGCTGTGTATGTTTGGATAAACGTGACAGGGAATGACTGGATGAGGTATTGTACGAATGCTCCAATAGACTTTCATTTGAATTGGGATTCGATAGAATTTCAACAAGCTTTTTGGCTGGATTATCATGGAGTGTTGTTCGTAGATTTAAAGGCGATGAAGATGAATCCGTAACTGCTGATGAGACTGATTCCGGACCAGGATTACGTGCTTCTGGATCGTGTTGTTGTTGTACTTTTTGTTGACCACTTGTCGTTGAACTATCTGGCTGATCTTTATTTTCGGTTGTATCCTCATGACTATCAACTTCTCTATTTGTAATCGTGGTGCTTTCTGGATGATTTAGGCTGGTGGTAAGATTTATTTTGGGAGTTGATTTAGTTGATCTGCTTTTGTGATGCCCGCTGTTGGTAGGTGTTGTTGAATGGTCTTTGTAGTTGCACTTACTGTCTGACTACTCGCTGTTGGTTATTTGCGTTTTGCGCATTTTGTTGAACTAATTATAATTTAAGTTATTAACATAAGCCTAAGTATAAAAACAATTAATTTTTATCACGAATATTTTTTATAATCGGTCTACTTACAATTCTAAAAAATTTGTTTTGAGAACTGTCATTTTGATATTCACAAAAAAAAACAAAACTTCAAATTTTGAGCTACTGACTTCATTTTGTTTTTTAATCCACCATTCACACGTATTCACGGATAGGGAATTTAAGAGAGTTTTCTCTTACTCACCTCAAAAAAAATTTGAGGGTGTTTCAGGCAAGAGGGGTACCGGTCGTGACTCTAGGTAATATATTTCCTCTATGGTGAATACGGTGAATAAAGCGTTTTATTATTCACAAATCTATCTGGATCCGGATCTGGATTAAGTTTTAACATGTATTACATAAACAATTTGGGATCTATTTCAAAGATCCAAAAATAAGCTATAGTGTAAAGAAAAAAGACAAGAAATAATTTAAAATTTATAAACCCAAGGATAAAAAGAGACGGGCTTATAACACCGCTGTCACTGAGATCGTATCGCTTTATTTTCAAGGGATGATCCAGATCCGGATCCAGGTAGATTTGTGAATAATAAAACGGACCTAATAGATCACAGATCTATCTGGATCCGGATCTGGATTAAGTTTTAACATGTATCATTAGGTATATAAACTCTATAGTAGTATCATGGAACTGAATTAAAAGTTTGCTTTCTGTGCCGCAGAAGCGTTAGTATCGCCATATTTAAAAGTGCAGAGATTACGTGGAAGGGAAAAATATAAGCAAAAGAAGAGATGCGGTAGTGATATATTTATTCCGACAACAATAAAGTGGGTAAGGGAGAAAATCTTATCTGCGTTTCTTTTTGCTGTCAGAATCAATTGTAGGTAGCAGGGACGAAGCGTCCATATATTGAGTGGAATGAGTGCTTCCGTTAAACCATTTGAAAAAATCGTATCTAGCAAGGAATTAAATTCAAAATTCCAAATTGTATTAATATTTTTATTATTTTATTTGTATCTATTAATGAATCTTCATTTACTCTGTAAATTACATTCCAACATCATTATGACAACATTATCATCTTTTACTAAAGTTACTAAAGGAAATCAAGATCTCTCTGGTTATTACAACTTAAAATGCCACACTGCAAACCAACTGAGAATGCTCAACATCACTCCATTATTTATAATGCTCAATCTCATGAAAGTTCTTGCTAAAATGCTCAACAGCTATGCATTCCTTATTATCGCCTCCATAACTCAATTTCAAAATACCCTTCCACTCCAAGTCAACTGAAAATATACCTAGAACATCACTCACCAATATTCGCAAAATACTCGAACAAAAATGATTCTCAAACAATACAGAATGCACAACAGCTGGGCATTCCATTATTTCGCATACTTAACTTATGTCATTTTCCATTGGTCGTCCAGAAGCGTTTGGAAGCGTCCAGAAGTCTTCTTAAACCATTCCATTGGGAAAAAATACTCTTCTGAGAAGAGAATTTCGCTTCTCGATTTCAAGTCAGAATCCACTCAAGAAGCACTAATACTCATACCCAAATGTCAAAAGCAACTATCGCAGATTTTCACCAACACTATTAACTAATATCATTTTCCATTGGTCGTCCAGAAGCGTTTGGAAGCGTCCAGAAGTCTTCTTAAACCATTCCATTGGGAAAAAATACTCTTCTGAGAAGAGAATTTCGCTTCTCGATTTCAAGTCAGAATCCACTCAAGAAGCACTAATACTCATACCCAAATGTCAAAAGCAACTATCGCAGATTTTCACCAACACGACTATTAACTAATACAAAGGCAAAATTTCAAAGTTGAGTAGAAGAAGTTAGCACCGTTCCATTGGATTTCAGAATGAGTGGATCCTTGAGTGAAACCAATGGAAAACGACATAATACAAAGGCAAAATTTCAAAGTTGAGTAGAAGAAGTTAGCACCGTTCCATTGGATTTCAGAATGAGTGGATCCTTGAGTGAAACCAATGGAAAACGACATTAGATTTCAACCTAAAGTCAAAATAATTTTGTCTCGTTTCTTGCCTTTTGCACAATGTGTGAAGAATGAGTTGAGTGAATGCATTACGAGAATTTCCTACAAGAGAGATAGAAAAACAAAAATGTATCTATTGAGTTGCTTATTGTCTCAAACTGATAATGAGTTTAATTTCGTGAACAAAAGGTGTAGAAGAGTTTTATTTTAACATAATGTGTGTGCAAATTTAGGTGCAATTCATTCATAACTATCAGAAAACAAACAAATATGAATTTAAAAGGTGGTAGTTTTTTAATTATTTTCGTGGCGATAAATACAATCCACCTGTTTTCTGTTTATTTTTTGTTATTATAAAAAAAGTGGTCAAAAATAGTATTTCTTATATTCATATCTGAGGTTTCTTGACATTCCAGCAGAAATATAACTAAAGGTTATTTTCAATTATGAGAATTTTAAATCAAAAAAAACTTCAAGGAATCTTTAGATTTTTAATATCCCTTAATAATGGCATCTGTAGAGAGATCATATTCATGTTTTAAGAGAATTAAATATTTTTTTAGAAATAAATGTGAACAAGAAAGGTTATCTATTCGTAGCTTAGTTCTCATCAAATCGTACTTAGATAATTTTGCCTTAAAAGAAAAAGGATAAATCTTTACTGTAATATATTATTTATGTAGATATATTATTTTATGTGTATTACCATAAAGTGGAATTTAAAAGGTTGGATCTCAAAGGTCTTTCATTTTTGGTTTTATATTCAGTGCTTCCGCTATCGAAAAAATCACGCCTCGTGCCTGGTAGGTAGGTATATAAAGATTTATATGCAAGGCGCGACAGGACTACAAGCGAATAGTATTGAGAGTGTATGAGAGTTTTTGTGAAATAAACGTTGAAAAACAAAAAAAAAAAAAAAAAAAAAAAAATTTTGGTTTGCTTATATTTTGATACGAATAATGACTGAGGTTGCAATTTTATCGAATTTGTTATTAGATCTAGAGGCATTTGAACTTAATAAACTCAATTTCGAAATTTGGTTTTATTTCATTTTTGAAAACAAAATAATTTCAAATTGGCTTTATTTCATTATGGTAACCGAAATAGTGCCAAACAGAATTTGGAAATATGTAAAACCGAATTCGGAATATTTTATTTTGATTTATTTTTCAACAAATGGAAAGAAATGTAAACCTCCTCCATCTTTAGAGAGATAAGATGATTTTCAATGGTTTGGCCAATTATTTTTGGACATTTGACCAAAATATTTTTGAACTTTTGCCAAAAATATTTTTGGACATTTTGTCAAAAAACTTTTTTCCAATACATTTTTTTTTCAACAATTTTTTTTGAAGAAATTTTGGTTTTTCATACATTTTTTCTGGACATTTTTTTAAAAATTGCATATTCGTGATCTAGGGATCGTATCGCATGTAACGAAAAACAACTGTTTATCTTTAAATGCGATTTGCGACTAAACGGAGCTTCTCAGACCCCCCAAAGTTGACATTTACAAACCTGATTTCTGGCTAAACTAGGCATCTCAGTGTACTCAAATTTTCAAAAACAATTTTTTTGGATGTTTAAAAAAAAAACTTTTTTTTTCGAAAACCCCATGCTAAACTTTTTTAAACTTGATAAATAAAAGTTTCTCAATATAATCTACAAGATGTGAGAAAAAAATGTTATTTTACCTAAAAATAAAGGTCCTACCATACAAATGCTAAAAAAAAATTAAAAATGGTTTTCAAAAATCGTATTTTTTCGAAAACGGCGCCTAGAATTTTGATAAAACTTTTTTTCTTTCAATTAATTTTTACGATCTTTAATTTAATAAAAAAAAAAATTGAGAATAAGATATTACAGCTTGTATCTACCATAGAACTATTTTTTGAATTTTGAATCTCTCATTATCCACATAACGGATCTTAATGAACATTTTTATAGAGAAGCTTCTAAAAAGTCTAAAACACATTGCACTTCAAAAAAAATCTATTTTTTCTTTTTTTTGAAAATTCGATATCTCAGAAACGGCTCAATATTTTTTTGTTAATTTAATTTTTATTCGAACAATAATAAAAACTTTAAATTGGCGTACCAAAATTTTTTCTTAAAAATGTTTTAAAAGTATTGTATATAAAAGCTTATTTTTTTAAGACACCACTACAAAGACTTATAACTTTTGGTCTTGCATAAACCTATATTTGCTTGAATCACATAGCATCCTATTTTTACCTCCAACTACTAAAGAAGTTGTTTTAGTCATTTAAAAAATTAATCTCATGCTTATGAACAGTTTTTCTCTAATAACATTATTTTTTGAAATTCTTAGTCTATTACATAGGAGCAAGTTCGTGCGACCCAGTCGTGCATTTTATTTTTTAGATACAAGTTAAAAGTCATTTTGGAATCTACTTCGATTTTTTTTAATTCACTTCTCTTTTTACTTCAAAATTACTTCGACTTTTTTTCTGGAAGTGGTATCGCTGATTTCCACTCCCAAATATTCAATATGCCACCTTTTAACTTAAATACCTACCTACAATAACATATAAAGTAAAAATACGAAACCGCCAAAAAAAAGTATTGGAACCTTACTTTGAAAATATTTGCCTACAAAAAATAACAACTACCAAATCCCCACACAGCTATATCCTACTCCAACGTTTGTGCCTTTGCATACCTATAGTCCAGTCATTTTAGGCATTTTAAACCCCAATCTGCGGAAAAATTCCTAGTGAGCTGAATTTTTGTATACACCTTTATTACGGCATTGTAATGAAGAAGAAGAAGAAGTTATAAGGGTCAAAAGGTCACGAAAATCAGTTTTTCGCAAATATCTCGCGATCTATTGCTCAGAGGTCAATAAAGGTCATTATAAAAATTGTTTGTCTTGAAATTGTCTACAAAAAATGTCTCTTCCATTTTTCTGTAAAATTAACCGTTTTTGAAGTAGGTAGAGAAAACGACTAGAATGCACTCACATACGGTATTGTTATCGTATGGCGTATATCAAGGCGTAAATTCTCTTGCTTTTTATTCATGTTTGTAAGTGTGTTGTTAGTAAAATCTACTACATACAAAATGACAGGACATTTCGTGCCCGTGAATGCCTCAAAAAATGACTTAAACATGGCAAAAGTCCTAAAAATAGCATTTTATCATAAAACCTAAAATGCTAACTTGGTAGATAGAATATAACTCTCATACCAAAAATAGAGGACAGGTAAATAGGTAGGAACATGTGTTCAAATAAAAGGATAATACTTTTCAACTCTAAAAGTCACCAGATGTAGATGGTATCTTCCCAGCTTTCTTGTAGAAGGGAAAAGATATCCTTATGCCCTATCACACTAATATTCTTCGTAGTAGCATTGCATTTGGGTATATACCAAGTATATGGAGAACAGGAAAGCTAATATTTATTACCAAAATATAGAAAAAAGATACAACATTAGATGCGTTCTTAGACATAGACGGAGCCTTCGACAACACATCCCACGAGGCTGTAGGCACAGCTTTTGTTTGGAAATGCATACCCATCACCATAACTAGATGGAAATGTTAGGCACTAAAAATACCGTCACAAAAAGGACAAAATGTAAAAAAAAGTAATCACAACAAGAGGCTGTCCTCAGGGTGGTGTATTATCACCCTTGTTGAAGAGTCTTGTAGTGAATGAATTGTTAGAAAATCTTACCTCCCAAGGTATATTCTCCATAGGATTTGCTGATGATGTTGCTATCATAGCCGTAGGTAATCCAAAGAGGACTAACAATTACACGGAAATGGTGTCTATCTGTAGGATTATCAATAAACCCCTCCAAGACGACAATCATACAATTTACAAGGAATAACTTCTGCCACATATGAAACCTATCCATCTAGCTGGTAAAGTGATTGAAACGCAGAGAGGGGTAAATATCTAGGAATTCTACCAGATAGTAGACTCCTTTTGAACAAACACTTAAAGTAGACTCCTTTTGAACAAACATTTAAAGGGTAATCATAATCCCTTGAGCGCGGGTACATTATAAAAAAAAAAAAAAAAAAAAGTCATGCAGATGCAAGCCGAACATCCTTAGCTGGATATACACTTTGATGGTTGCATGGCACAAGAGAACCGAATTATCAAGAGCAAGGAAAGCTCTAGTAAAAGTCTAAGGGCTCGCGTGTATCTGTACGAGTATTACAGGAGCAATGAGAACCTGCCCTACCGCAGCTATAGAGGTTCTCCTCTATCTATCCCCTCTACACGAGACCATCAGAAGTGCGGCAATGGGAGTTATCTTGAGATCCTCGAAACAAATATCATCAAGTAGCACACTGATGGATCGAGTCCTAAGCAGAATAGTTTCAGATTTCTGAAACTGACTTCCATATCATCGCAATATCACTGAATTTTGTTGAAGTCACAGTGCAAAAGAATTCTGATGACCTCGACTTTGGGAGCTGTTCTGTACACTATTAGGTCGACGGCATACACAATTCGCTGGCCGAGAACTATAAGGGGCCTATTGCACCAACTACAAATTACAAGTACAAATTTGTGATTAAAAAAAATTACATATGAAAAAAACTCGATTTTTACAATTTTGTTGAAAAAATGCTTGTAATCACAATTTTGTAAGGTGGTGCAATAGGCCCAAGGTTGTATGTTAAAACAAATTTTTCCGAGATAATCGCCTTTAAAGTTTTAGAAGGCTGGTTTTTGCATTAAACAGTTAGATATTAGTAAAGTAATAATGCAATATGATAAAGAACCATCAAAAAGCCATAAAAGCGTTAAAATATTGTTAATTTAATCACTTTAGATGATTTGACAAGCATTTGAAAAAACGACATAGAACCTTGTTGGGAAAAAGTTGATTAAAAATTCCAAAAAAGGTTCTATGTACAACATAGAACCTTTTAGTACTGAAGAGATTATATGGGATGAGATTTTTTTGTATGGAGAAAAAAAGCATTTATCCTAAAAACAAGACCTAAGTTGCGTTTGATTGATATTTTTATATTTAAAAATAAAAAAAATCAATAAAAATAAATTTTCTGAAACAAAATAATCCACAAATTACGTACTTGACGTAAAAACCATACATTTAAAAAGAAGATGATGTTTTATTTTAACTTATTTCAAGCACCATAATTTTGAATTTTTCTAAAACTCAAAAGCACAGTCAAATTAAAAAAACCATAAAATTTATAACATAAATAAATTTATTTCAATGGTAATTCTTTTAGAACTAAATAAATAACAAAAAACGACTGCATTTTTGCAATAAAAAAATTCAAGAAATGGAAATACACAAATATTAATTACTATTCTGAATTTGTTTTGATTAATTTTTTTAAATAATCAAAATCGAATTTTGGCATGAACGGAATGCATTGCCTTAAACAATTTTATTTTAGCCTAGGATATTCTGTTTCGTTATTTTTTTTTTCAATTTCAATATTCGGATATTTCAACAGTGATGTATTTTTGGCAGGGTTGCAAAAACTTAAGTCACTTTTTAGCGTAAGCTTGGCTTTAATTCACAAGCTAGTGGGTGACTTATGAATTAAGAAAAATGTAATTCAGCAGCTAGTTACTGACTTATGAATTAAAAAAATTTAATTCTTAAGTCAGCTGGTGACTTTTGAATTAAAAAAAATTAAATCATAAGCTTCTTAGTGACTTATGAATTAAAAAAAATTAATTCAGAACCTACTAAGTGACTTATGAATTAAAAAAATTTAAGTCATGAGAAAATAAGTGACTTATGAATTAAAAAAAAATAATTCACAACCTACCAAGTGACTTATGAATTAAAAAAATTTAAGTCATGAGCAAGTAAGTGACTTAAGAATTTAAAAAAAATTTTATTCAAAAGTTACCTAGTGACTTATGAATTAAAAAAAATTTAATTCATAAGCTAATGAATGAATTCTGATTAAGAAATTATTAATTGGAAAATTTATAAGTTAGCATGATAATTTTATGACACACAAAAGCTTGAAATCTACTTTCGTTAATAATTAAATAATTATGTAGTCAAAACAAGCTTAATTTACCAATTAGCTTATGAATTAAATTTTGTTTAATTCATAAGTCACTTAGTAGCTTGTGAATTAATTTTTTTTTAATTCATAAGTCATTAACTTGCTCATGACTTAAATTTTTTTTAATTCATAAGTCACTTATAGGAAGTGAATTAATTTTTTTTAATTCATAAGTCACTTATAGGTAGTGAATCAATTTTTTTTTAATTCATAAGTCACTTATAGGTAGGGAATCAATTTTTTTTATTCATAAGTCACTTAGTAGCTTATGAATTATATTTTTTTAAATCATAAGTCACTAACTAACTTATGAATTAGATTTTTTTAAAATCACAAATCATCTACAGACTTATAATTTATGGTTTTTTTAATTCAAAAATTCGCAACCCCGATTTTTGGCTACTCTTCTTAATGGTTTTATCATACTTCAAGCTTTAAAAATCAATCTTCTTTGTATAAATAGTTTTGAACCCGACAGTAAAAATATTTTTTGAAAACACTATCTCACATACCTTTGTGAAAAATATTGTTTTGAAGTTAAATATTTTTGAGCTATCTTGATAATTTTTAAAATCCTGTGCTTTCATTTGAAGAAAAATTAAATTTTTATTCTTGTATAATGTTTTCAACAATATCCGAAACTGAGAAATTGGCGAATAATACTCAAAATTTTTCAAATTTCTTTCAATAACTCTATGTTATAAGTTCATGTTAGACTTACCGCCAAAAATGCACATAAAATCATTGAAAGAAAGTTCTTTATCTTATTGTTTACAAAACTAAACGGGTTTGAAATTATGAAAAATGTCATAGAAAACGTAGGACTTTTTGCTTTAATAGAAAAGTACTAAATTCAAAAAGGTTCTATGTGAATTAATTTTGAGCAAAAAAGTTCTATGTAACCTAAACGCGTTGGTTTTGTGTGTGACAAAAAGTATGTTAAAGGTTCTATGTTTAACATAGAACCTTACAGTACTGAATAATAGTGCGAATTCAATGAAAGTTCTATGTCGTTTTTGGCTGTAGTGTTGCCAGTAATTTTTTTAAATTTTTCTTTTTTGTTCTATCTGAAAGCCGATAAAATTACGAAAATTTTGGTATATAAAACTCATTTTTGGTATTTTGGTCGACATACAACCTTATAGTTCTCAGCCAGCGATTGCCCGTGTTAGACTACCTATTAGATCGCTGGTGTAAATGCTGAATAGAATCAGCGAGTTAACCGCTCACAGCTGAAGACCATTTTTAATATCGAAGATTGCGGTATGCAATTGTTAATGACACAGAAACTGAAGATATCGACAATGAATGATAAAAAAAATTATATACTAAAGTTAATTTTTCTGTATTTTTCTGTATTCAAATAAAAAATTATTCACTCGTAAATAAAAAAACCTCTGATTACATATCATGGATTTTATGCCTACGTGGGAAACTATGTAAAAAAAAACGCGCCCAGCATTCTACCTCGAAGGTGGTGAGGAAACTAGTGCATCGTCATAATATATTCGCTTTCTCAGCGCTCTACTCCGAAAACGGTTAATTTTACAGAAAAATGGAAGAGACATTTTTTGTAGACAATTTCACGACAAACAATTTTTCTAATGACCTTTATTGACCTCTGAGCAATAGATCGCGAGATATTTGCGAAAAACTGATTTTCGTGACCTTTTGACCCTTATAACTTTTTTAGCCGGCACGATATCAATGTCGATTTTTTACATCTTCATTACAATGCCGTAATAAAGGTGTATACAAAAATTAAGCTCTCTAGGAATTTTTCCGCAGATAAAACCTAAAATGACTGGACTACTACACGTTTTGTATACAGTATATTCATATTGCTGTTATGTATTAAATGTCTGTTAAATGTACCTCTGGTAAATATACCTCTAGTAAATGTACCTCTGTTAAATGTACATGTACTAAAATCTTTGGCTTTAGTTGTTTTCTCTGCCGCTTGGTAAATTTCGTTTCGTTCCTTTTCAGAGAGTACTATAAAGTTTATATACGATGACCAAAGACGGCTTTTAAACGAAGCAATATTACCTTGCGATTTTTAAGCCCGTAGGAGAGAGACGTGTGTGGTGGCGGGGTTACATAAGGCGGAAGATGACTCCAAAAGAGAAACTAAAATTAAAAATCGCTTTCGTGTAAAAGACTGCTTTTACACGAAAGCGATTTTTAATCTTTGATTCGCTTTTGACTTCCCTTCGATTGCATGAATGCTTTTAAACACAGCGATTTTTAATGAAAGTTAACTTTTCTTCTATTGAAAAGGAATCATCTAGTGAGTAGATCGAAGTTCACTGAGCGAACGCCAAATAGAAATGAAACATACCTGACAAGTAAAGAAAACCACAAAGAAGAAAGAACGATAACTCTGCAATTTTTTAAACCCTAGCAATTTTGTGTACCCCCGCCACCACACACGTCTCTCTCCTACGGGCTTAAAAATCGCAAGGTAATTAGGCCTATTCGGCGAGATCTTTTATTCTTCTATTCTGTTATTCTGCTATGAATTTCCATACAAATGTTTGAGCTGTCAACAAATCTTTTATGAATTTTAATTTTAGTATTCAGCACGCTAAAATCTGTTATAAAATCTGCTAAGAAAACTTTTATGAACTGTCAAACGTTCGAACATAGAAAAAATCTTTTACGAATAGCATTTTTGGTATTCAGCATGCCAAAATCTGTTATGAAATCTGTTAAAAATCATAAAAGAATAAAAGACAAACTTCTGTGACTTTTATCATAAAAGATTTCAATACATACACAGATACGAGTATATCAATGAAAAATTGATATATCATCGTCGTCCATTGTGCAATACAATATTTTGCAAATATGGCTGATCTGGAATGAATTAAATAAGAATTAAATTACATTTTTGTTAAGAATGGAAGTTTCATAGAACGACGACGATATATTTTATATTTCGTCAACGAAATCTTTTTAAACTGAGACAAATGAAAGAAAATATATTTACACACATACGAGTTATTATATAAACATATGTATATGTAAGTAGAGTAGAGGACACCAATAATGTGTAAGAGAAGAGATTACTTTTTTGTTCGTCATCCATTTTAATTTTGTCAGATGAATTCCCAACTAACAATTTTACTTCTATATTCATCTAGAGAAGCTTCTTATTACTATTTCTTGCACACATTTAAGGGTTGTATAAAACCCCAAAGAGTTAAAAGGGCGACTTTTTTTAACTCCTATTCCACCTTTATGGAGTAAATTGTGTTACTCCGAAGAACATACTTATCGTTATGTTAAAGAGGTAATATATATGCTTTATTGCAGCAATTGCATCGATAGTGGAAATGAAAAGAAGATTTACTGTCACAAGAATAAAATACTTATAGGAGTATGTGGAAAATAAAAAAAAATACAGTATTTATCGCTTATAAGGAACACGCTTATAAGAAAACCTCGCTTACAAGAAACTTGAACAAAAGCACCGTGTACTTTCCCATATATTTTAATGTTGAATTGTGTGTTTATAAGAAACACGCTTATAAGAAAAGCACTGATAAAAGAAACATTTCTTCAACCACGAACTTTCTTTTTTCAATGTAAAGTTGGTTGGATTTAAGAAACTTTCAAAAAAACCAAGAAACTCAAAAAACTTGAACAGACCTTTGAGAAAAATTCAAAGCAACCTAGGTATGCAAATGTCATTTCAATTCGACATTTGAAGAGAATTTTAGTCCAGTGTTCAGTGTTAATAAATAAATTCTTTATACAAATTAGTTTTTTTGGCCTTTAGTCCACAAAAATTTTGGGGTTTCGTCAACTGATGAGTCCGTGTGAGATCGCCGGGACGAAACGCCAATTTTTGTGGACTAAAGGGCAAAAAAGCTGATTTGAATCAATAATTCAACAAGTCCATTAATAGTGCTAAGTCTTCTACTTGGCTGATTTATTTCAGTAGTATATAGAATTCGTATTATAAAAACGTTCATATAAATTCTTTATAGCTATACAAATTTCTTTAAAATTAAAAGAAATGTACTAACAATTTTAAATATTTAATAATACATATATATTTAAGGATAACAATGTTTTGTATACAATATTATTTTAAAATCACAGAACCTCATATATGAAAATTTTGATCGAAATCGGTAGACTCAGTAATGAGAAAGTAGAAAATCAAAATAAGGATCTATGACAGGTACCGTTTTTTTTACAAAAATGCGGACTGCATCTGAACATGATTTTTTTTTATACCATTAAACCATTAGAGCCGTCTTCGAAATAAATATGATATTTCATAATGGTAGGAAACGAGCAAAAAAAAAACATTTCAATTTCTCATTTAGGCTGCAGGTTGATGTACACACCTGCAGACAGACGGAATCTCTACTTTTTCGTGTTGTAATATCAATTGATAAAAATCTTGAGTTCTAATTTTTCAAAAACCAAGTATAGAGACATTTTAAAATCTACTTCGATTTTTCTCAATTTACTTCACTTTTTTCTCCAAATTTACTTCGACTTTTTTTCCGGAAGTGGTAACGCTGCCGGGTATATTTGTATAAGAAACTTGTTTCTTATATCCGTATAAGAAACTTGTTTCTCATATCCGTTCTATGAATATAAGAAACACTCGGTTATAAGAAACAAATCTTGTGCAATTTTTGAGTTTCTTATAAGCGTTATGTACTGTATTTATTTGTGTGCTTATTTGATTTCATTTTTATTTTGATGCTTTTCTTGCATGTTTTTCGGCTTTTTCCGCGTGATTTCTGTAAAGTTCTTAGAGTTGATTATTTTTTATGATTTCATTTTTACTTTTATTTTTAAAATTAATTTAAAAATTACTTACACGCGAAGGCAGAATGTGGAAATCGAACTCGGGTCCTCTCTCTAAATCTCTTGCTCGCTAACCGCTCGGCCAAACTAGCATATGTAAAACCTAGCGTTGAATTGGAATCACTTTTATCATGAATTATATCCTATAAAGCCACATAGGCTTTCTTTATAGGTGCTTTTAAAACTAAAATATTAGAAGATGGCGATAATTATCGCTTCATAATTCGCATAAGCTGGAGTTTTGGTATACCTAGCATATGTTCCAGTATTAATTTATTGATAAATTGATTATACTCAGCTTCTTCATCGAAAATCTAGCTGTTTAAAATGTGTTAAAGCTAAAAAAAATCGTAAAACATAGTTTTTTTTTTAAGAAACTGCTTGATTCGAGTTTTATATGAATGAAACTTTAATTGATTTTTTCAAATAAATTGCAATGTTGACTTTTTACTTTTTACGTTATGCATTCGTAAAAAATACCATGCTTTATTTTTTTTAAAACTTAACAACTAAAATTGTTTTTAATACAATCTACAAGATATGAAAAAAAAATTTCAAATGTTAAGAAAGGGTTTTCAAAAATCGTATTTTTATCGGAAACGGCACCTAGAATTCTAATATTTTTTTTTTCGATTAATTTTAAAAATCTATAATTCGATAGAATATTGAAATTAAGATTTTTCTGGTTACCTACCATAGAATTTTTTTTTCTAATTTTGAATTTCTCATTATCGGCTTGTCAGAAAGGCTTGTTAAAAGTTGAAAAAACTTCTATCCAAACTTGAAAAAGAAAATATTTTTTGGATTAAAAAAAACACAGGCCAATATTTTTTTTATATTCAATTTTTGTCCGTAAAATAATAAAAACTGAAAGTTTGTTGTTCTCAAAAATGTTTTAAAAACGTTTGTATATAAAAACTTTTTTTTTAAGAATCCGCTACAATGACTTTTGTTTTTTGATAAATTTATATTTTCGAAAAAAAAGAGTTTTTAAAAAAAATATTTTTTTGTTCAAAAACTTTATTTTTTTTTAAATTTTCAGTCTTTGCATTTAGGTTAGCTCGTTTGACTCAGTCCTACATTTAATTTATACCTAGATTGCACATTTTGTTGTTGTAATTAATAGTGTGGCATATTTCCCTCATGTGTACAAAAGCACGTGGTGCATTCTGGGTCAATGACTCATTTTGACTGCATACATTTGCACAGTTTTATAATAGTACTATAGGAACTATATTCCACTATAAGAGTCCGAAAGAAAAATTGATCATGATTATAGAGTCTTGACTTAAATTGTCCAATAATGATTCTATAAAGATAACGAATAATAAATTAAGACTTTTATAGCAGTTTGTTGGGATTACTGTTGGAGTATAAACTGTCCTGTGATTTTATAGTAGCAATATAGTGTGATTAAAGGATAATTGAGTCTTTACGCCAATAGAGGTGATGAAAAACGCTCCAGAGAATGTCTAGCCGATGAATTATATCAAGTTTTACTCCTATAGCTATTTGACTTCCAGCAAGAATCGTTATATGAGCACTATAGCTACGAATGATTCTTTAATTTCAGAAATAGGAAGCAAAATTGTTAGTTGGGTTATTTTATTTAATCACAGCTGATTATGATAGCAGATTTAGGCCGGTATTCACCGAGCGCTCATAACTTAAGAAGCTCATAAACGTATTCACCAAGCAATATTAGTGAAGATCTACGAGCGCTCTTAAAAGTTAGGAGTGGTCCCGACCACTCCTAACTTACGAGCGCTCTCTTCGAAAATTTGTTCGCTTGTGCGTGGGCCACGCACGCATTTGACTCGAATCCATGTGAGCAATGCCAAGTAGAAGAGTATCCATTTGCTGTCAAGACCAACATTACACAACATTTCACAGTTTGGGTATGCCTGAACAAGAGAGAGTGGCTCTCATTTTCGAACTTCGAAAAACACTTGCGAGTGGTTGGTGAATACCGCACAGAAATTTCAAGTTAAGAGCCTCGTAAAGTTAAGAGCCGTTTAGGAGCGCTCGGTGAATACGAACCTTAGTTCAGTTTCATAACAGATTTTGTTTTCGAAGTTGCATAACAGACCTTTATAAAAGTTCGAGCCCCCGAATACCATTTATAAAAGATCTTTTAAGATGGAAATCTTTTATGATTCATAACAGAAAATCTATAGCAGAATAACAGATGTGGCAGAATAGGCCTAAATATTGCTTCGTTTAAAAGCAGTCAAAGCAGTAAAAGCAAGGACTAGTGCAAGCAGAGGCCAACAAACTAATCGTTTCTCACACTGCCATACCGACGTGCGAAGCAGCGGATTTCGGCTAACAGCTTAATAGTCTTTTTTTCGAAATTCCATTTTCGAAAGTTTAGATATTTTCGTTCTCACAGCACAATTCCACGCACAGCATACATCGTCTTCGTTCGCCGGCCATGTTGTTATTGTGTTGCCTAATGTGAAGAAATCATAAAGCAGCAAATTTATAGACACGTGTTTAACTCGGCAATTATATAGTGAAAAACTAAATAAAAATCTTTAAAAACCCAACAATAAACCCAAAAACAAACTATAAAAAATAAACAAATATTCAAAACATTAGCAATTGAAGAATTGCTACCATCTTAATTGATTTATTTGCACAGGTAAGTTTTTATTTTGAAAACTAAAGACAACATAACCTATTCCATTGGTGTTTCAGATTTATTTTCTCTAAATTTAAAGCAAACATTTTAACTTAAATTGAAAAATGTAAAATATTGAATGTGTTCTGTATAATGAAATCTTAGTGCGGTAGCTTTTAATAAATGTGCAAAATTATTAAGACAGGACAACTCATCTAATCACGACCATCTACCAACTCGACTATGTAGTATGTACCACCCACCACCCAGTGAAATTGCCAACATATGACTGCATTGCGTAGAAAATGATTAAATTCCAAAAAAATTCTCGTGGCAAAATAGAAATTCATTAATCCACTAGCTAATATGCATATTACTGATAATCGAACTTAAATCATTTCCTTAAAATTTTATCCGAAAGTCGAATCGGGCGTGGATTTGACATACCAAAAAGAATACTTGTTATAACACCTATTACGTCTTTCATGAGATAATCGACTTTGCACGAAAAATAATTGTTTGAATAAAAGTATGAACTCGTATGCAGCAGCTAAAAAACTTCCTTTTATTAATAAATCTATTCGATTATTAAGTGTTAATCGAGCTCTTGATACTACTTGTTATCGAAATTTATTAATAACCAAAAACTATTTTTGTTTTGAAAATGTGTTTACGCTACAAACAAAGTTCAGATTGCCTTACAATTTTATTCTTTGACTAAAAGTGAAAATGAGCTGAAAAATTGAAAAAAATATTGCATCAGCTGCCTGTTTACTCTTAATAAACTGCATTCATTTTTTGCGTTAAATCTGCTGAATTAGATGTAAAAAATTGAGGCAAAAAAATTATGTTTAATTCCAAACTCGAGACTGTCTACGATTGCTTTTCCTTTGTTTTTAATTGCACAACAAATGGAAAAAACGTGCTCAACTGATTTTGCATTTTATCTGTGAAAATTTCCTACCTGCCGATGAAAACGACAAACACCTCATTTTGGGAACCGAGAGAACATCGCCGAGTTGTTTAATAAAAACATAAATATCCATAGACATTTTTGGGACAAATTCTTGATTGTTTTGTTTTACAACTAAGAGGACTGGATTTAGAGAGGATAATGTGCTGAAATTGTATGAGGGTTGGAGCTTAAGATCTTTAAATAATAACCTTGAAGGAAATTTAACTATTCAAATTTTTTTTTTCTTAAAGCTAGTTTTACCCGACCAGTTTGGCTAGTTTTAAAAAATCGCAAACTATTGTCAATGAACATTTCTAGACTTAAATTTATGTTATTGAATGCTAAATTAATCTGAGCACTCACACCTTTACTCGATTATCTCGAGAGGATAGGTATCTCTTGCGCGATATTCTTGCATTCCGTAACATTGAAAATCACTATCGTTTTCACGATCACTTCAACATCACAAAATGTACTCCACGTAACTCGAATGTTGTCGAGAAGCTATTATTGTCAACCTGACCATTTGTAGGGGATTTAAGAAGAGGATTACTTTGGTGTAACCTGTTACCATCTTAACCGAAATTGCTCCGTTAATACAAATGGTAGAAAATTTGTTTTGGACTTTATTTTTAGAAGAAATAGTAGCTTTTGTAAGTGTGTTTAAATTTTATTTGAGTATTCAGATATCCAATTTCTTTCCGTGTTCCATTTTTCTCGACTGAGGTCATTTTTTTTTTCAGAAAAATGCATAATAAACATTTCGTTTTACTATGTTATTTTATGAACTTTACAATAACTAAATGAAAAGTCTGCAACGGTTTTGCGAAAAAAGACCAGAGATTTTATGTTATATGCGAAAAGCAGGAGCTAGCGCAATAACAATTTATTTTTTTGCTTAAGCTCCCAAGGCTATGAATAAAACAATCACCCTTATTCCGATAGTCGTTTTACTAAAACGCCAGTAAAACGACAAGGCTCTAGAAACGAAAATTGGAATTTTATTGAAACGATTATCGTTATAATGCTTAGAGAAGTGAAGAACATAGAGAACGCTGTCCTTTTCGTATTATTTAAACACCAAAATGTGGTCTCTGGAGCCTTCTCGTTTTAAAGGCGTTTTATTAAAACGACTACCGGAATAAGGGTGAATGTTTTTGTGTAGTCTCAGTACATACAAAATTGACAAACACGAAGGCCTGTTTTTAAAGATGAAACGGGTTAGGAAATATACATTATGTATTTGTTTTATAAAATTAACAAATAATAATTGACAGCTTACCCTAGCCATCGACAGCTTGAACTCGCTGAACGCATGCAAGATCAATGGGGGATGATGCACTTCTCAATAATTTTCTTGAAATTTGCAAAGCACTGCGACGTTTAATTCTATTGTGCCCTCGCCTAGAAATGAGTAAGATCGCTTATTTTACAGTTTTTTCTCCAGACTTGCTTCCTTTAGAAACTTTAGTATGAGGAGTGTTTTCAGAGATTTTAGTTCATTCTCTTCTATTTGGTGACGTCCCAGATATGTACCTAATTCTTCGATGCACGAGTGCACCACATCTTCCTAATATATATTGTGCGGTGTTTCCTTATGAGTATTACAGAATTTGCATATAGCACTGGTCACTTGGCCAAGAATACTAAGGTGTACTCTCAGTTTGAAATGACCAATCAGGAAACTCGTTATTATTCTGAGGTTTTTCTGCTTAATTCGTTCAGGATGTAAAGCATTTTTGGTTGTAGCTGCCACGAATCAACATGGCCTGTCTCAGTTTTGAGAGCTATGTCCATATTTTTTTTTAACCTATGCCCTCTTCCAGTTTAATTTTATTTTTAATCTCATCTTATAGGCCTCAATGCCTGTGTAATTTAGTCATTTCATTTTCAATGATGACATTTTTATTCTTCCCGAGGTCGTTTAGCCAGCTAATACATTCCCAAACCAGTTTAGAACTAATGGCATATGAGTTTAATGAGTTTGAGTGCTGCTTGGCTGTCCGACAGGATAGTAATTTCTTTCGAGATTTTATTCGGCACTCATCACGAAAAAATAAAATCCATGGAGCGATTTGGATTTTAAAAAAGCTGTCTACTATTCTCTATAAATCCAATAGAGATATCGATGGTCCAAACTAGGAAAGAAAGGCAAACGTTGTATCGCACTCAAAATCTAAATTGGTGGACCAAATTTGACCAAACATCATAAAAACACTATTGGCAATACCAAAGATTGCTTCTTTAGACATAGATACTGTCCTCTTACTAATCGAAACTGCCAATTTCTGTACAACTATATTTTTTGTTTATGAACTTTGGCATATTTTGGACTAAAATTCGTAGAAACAAGGTGATTTGGTTGAAAGTAAACGAACAGATTTATTAGGTCCAAATATATCGAAAAGAATTCAAAGCATTTTGCCTTTCCCATGTTAGAATTTAAAATCATTTCTTTAGTAAAAAAGTTACTTCCAAAAAAGAAAACACGGAATATATAAACCTGTGTATTTTTATCGATAAAAAAAAGAGAACAATTGATCGCTCAGCTGACAAATAAAAATATATTGCACTAGCAGCAGCTGAGCGCTGAACTGTGAAGCGGCGCACACCAACCCCCAAAATGTCTTCTTTTTGCAATTGGACAATTTAGTAGATAAGCAATCGCATAGCCGTGAGCATTCTCAATATCAAAGTACTATCGATTTCTTTTACGAAACTTCAAAAAATAAACTTACGAACGCTGATAACGTCGGCAAACTATAAATATTATCGAATTAAATTGACAATTTACTTTTAAAATAATATCGCAGCATAATTGTCTTAGAAAACTCTTTATTAAATAATACTAAAATAAATAAGAAGAAAACGGATTTCATAATCGAATTCACCGTCGTTGTTCTAAAAATATTTTACTCTGCGCGAAATAGAATAATTACGAGATCAAAAATAAGAATAAAAATAAAAAAAAAAACAACGAAGAGCATACTCGATGCGTACTTGGTGTACTTCTGCCAAAAAATGTTTGTAAACACGTGATTGCACCGCTTTTTGTTTTTGTATTTTTTTTGAAGGTGAACAATAGTACCAATGTTGGGACAGGCATTGACTATTCAACACGAATATTTCAATATTTTAGTAATATAGAGGTTTCCAACATAACACTTTTTTCTTCGTATCAACTTGTTCACTTGAAGACATCCAAGTTTTCTGAAATACAAAATTGGAATGAAGTTATTTTATAAGATCATAACATCGAATGATTTGGTTTGAATGATCGTAGATGCATAATTTTCGAAACTTAACTTTGGCTTGTTTGAAATATTAATTTGATGGAAGTTGTTTGTTGCTGAACCTTTCGACAAGTACTCTTCAGTTAGTGAACCTTATTACAGAGACCCTCGTGCAAAGTTAATACTATTTCTTTTTGTAATTGTTAATGTAGTCTATGAAAGTTATATTCTTGTTAGACGTAAATAAATAAATAAATATAAGTTCACATCATCAGCTCCAAGGAAATAAAATGCATTTTTACACGGAAGTTTTCTGAATCAATTAAAAATCCTTACAGGATTTATTATTCAATTGGTTACTGTACCAATTAAAGTTTTTGAAATTAAATTTTACCTGCCTCAAAATGCGTTGAATTCCACTTCTACTGTTTTAGACAATCTTTGGGCAGTTTCAGGTTTTTCTTGAAACAAGCATATCATATTTTGATATCTTTACTTTTGTAAAAAATATATGCATCTAAATTTTCTATATATTTGGGGCTAAAGTAATTAATTTTTCACCGGCTTCTAACCAATCATACACAGTGGACGTCCATAACGAATATCCGATATAGCGAACGCTTTTCAGATTTACATTAGTGTCACTATAAAGTGAATGGTGGCCACGATTTGCTATCCGATATAACGAATAAATTAGATGTATTGCCTTAAAAATTATCTCGTGCAGTTTTCTTGTGTTTTGATTCGCTAAGTACCAATTTTGAAAATTTGATTAAAATTTTTAAAATGAACAGAAAACCCCAACGTGTACGGCTTTCAATAAAAGATAAATTGAAAATTATTGATGAGATTAAAAAAATCATTAAAATTCCGTTTGTCATAACCGAGGGTGTGTGAAACTAAAAAAGTTCTCTCAGCAGACATAGAAGCTTAGAACAAAAATGAAACGCGATGAACTAAACTTTGAAACAAAGATGAGCTAGATGACGGTATCAGTTTTCTTGGAGCTTCAGCAGTAAGCTTCTTAGCCACTTTGTTACGATAAGGACGACAAGTAAATGTTGATATGGGTGACAAGTTCACATTGAGACAGCTTCATAGAAAAGCTTTGCGATTGAAATCTCAATATGTATCTGTTTTGGCTATTTCAATAAGTCCTATACCCCTATGTCATGATTTATAAAGATAACATTATAGATTTTTGATTTGGGAATTAAAACAAATAAACATACATGAGATTCAAGATAAAATTTATCGTGGAAGAATGTACATACTTATTTTGTTAAAACAGGGATCTATAAGTATGATTTTGCCTTTTTTCAAGTGTTATCGTATGTGGTTAATTTACTGGTGAACTGATATTTCTTCGGTATTTCTAAAAGAAATTATTCTATGCTGATAAAAAGTGTTCCCTTTTGCGATATCAAACAAAAATTTCTTAAAACCTTGATTAAAAATAAATAAATTACAGGCCATAACAGATGGTAGAGCCTCAATCTAGTGACTTAGTATTCTCAACCATTCCTGTGTACGTGTTATCAGGAATACAGGAGACCTACACCTTTTTGGCCGATTCCGAACAGCTAAGAGATACTCTTGGAGGATTTGTCAATTACTCGCAAGAGTTATCCTGACATTGACGAACTTTTGGAAATGAAGATCTAAGACTTAACATCTTTTCTCAGCGCGACGAAATGGCTGTAGGATGAACTTCGGTTATTACTGTTCCTTTCCCTCTTATTAATTCTTAAGACCGCTAGCTGAGGACTGAGGGCTTCGACGAACGTTTATGGTGCAGGTGGGGCGGTTGATCACTGAATCAGATTAGCTACTGCTTCAGCACTATTCTGCCTAGCTTGGCACAGTGTAGATGGTTTCGGATGCGTGTGTTGCTTCGGTTGAGTGAGTGATCAAAATCAATTGTACAAAAGCAAAAACACAACAAGACACATATAAACCTACTACATCGTTTCTCACACATTCCTGAAAAATGTTTTTTAGCGGTTCGCAAGACAGCAAGACAGTATAACGCACTTACCATTATGGCAAGGGCCATTACTGTGCTAAAATAATTCTTGCCAAAAAAATGCCAAAAATGTTTGATTTCACAACTTCAACTTCTATTTGATCGCGATATCACAGGAAATATGTGTATTATGTATATACTCGGATGTATTCTAATTTTAAATGCAGTCAGGTTTTTAATCCACATTCAGTCATATTGAAGTATGGTCAGCTGATGTCATTTCTGTTCCCTGTGAGTAGATCTAACGTACAATAAGTCATGGTTGCAATCGGCAAACAGCAATTCAATAAATTTCACCTCTGGCGATTATAATTATTTATTTAACTTAGTAACAATTTCACTTAAAAATGGATTTCAGTAAATAAACACGGTGATAACCTGAGCAATCTCTTATCGATTCGGTGCAATGTACTACTTATTTGCAGATCTGTAAGAAAGGCTTCTTGGTTTTTCTGTTGCAAGTTGCAATACAGTTTGTGGCAGTATATATGTATGTTGTGGGTGCTTACAAGTTAATCTACTCGTAGTTTACAAATTGGTATTATTAAGAGGTTTTTTGAAAATGTCTGTATCGTAATATGTATTTGTTTACGGAAAAGTTCCAAACAATTGTGAAACTGGCTACATAGCTAATTTAAAAATGCAGTCTTTTTTTATAAAACATTTTTCTAAATATTGCAGAGTTTAATTAAATAGACGCCGCATTTTTTTGAATACTAAAAAATATTGCAGTTGCAATAATCGAAGCTTTTAAAAATATGATTCAACGATTTTATTAATAATAAAACAAATTAACATATCCTGTTCTTACATAAGTAGACCGTGCCTCAGGTACCCAGCACATCAATATTTATATCTAAGGTATCTTGCGTCTTCCCCGATATAAACATCGATAATTGTTTTAATATTTATTTTGTTTGTCATTTCAGAAGCATCTATTCAAAATTCTTACAAAATGGTATCTAATCGCCCCTTATTATATCTGTCGCCCATTGCAATACTTATCACTGGCCTCTTTTGGCTACGCCGCAGAAATAAAAATCGTTGTGGGGACATTGGCAAGGATGAGAAGAAAATTGAATCCAAAATAGAAGAACCCCAATGCATTGTTAAAAATAATTTTCCAAAAAAATCTGCATCTATGAATATAAATGGTACAATTAACACCTCGGAAGATGATGATAATCCGGCTACTAAACTATTTGGAAAATCGGCCCCAATCAAAATAAAACAAAACAACAATAGGCAATCTCCCAGTAAGCAAATGCCAATAGATTCAGAAGTGTTGAGCACAAAAATACAAGTTGCTGAAAATAAAACCTTACGTTCCATTGACGAAGACTACGAAAATTTGTCGTCCCCAGTAGATCTGCCCGATTCAGTACACAGGCGTGTACCATTTTACGTTAGAGGTAACTCTAGAACTAAAGAGGAACCTGTTGTAATAAAGGCTTCGGCTAGTCCAAAAATTTCACCCGAAAACTCATTCCTTGAAAGCAAATACACTGTCACTTCCGGTTGTGAAGAGAATAATAACAACCAGTCGCCTAAGAGTGTAAAGAGTAATCATAGCTGCCAAAGTGAAAATAAAACAGATTCAGGAATAAATGAACCATCAGTGGGAGAGACAAAGCTCGACGAGGACAAGACCGAATTACAAAGCGATAAGAAGCGGGATGCAGATGCTTCTAGTCCATCGTTGAGTTTAAGCAGTCTACAATCGGGTGATTCGGGAAAAGGTTCCAGTCTTCCACGTTCGGAAGCAAATCGCAAAAAAACCACTTATGAATTTTTCTTCCCGTGCTCTTTGGTTGGGCAGTTGTATGGACGCAAGCGCAATTTTATAAACCAAATAAAGGCTAAAACTTCGGCAGATATTGTCTTGCAAAAACACCCATTCTCGTCAAAGGTCAAAATTTGTGTCATCGAAGGAACAGAGAAAGAAATCAATGCTGCTTTGGTACTCATTCGTAACCGCTTGCCATTGAAGCATTATCCCAATTTTACAATGCAAAGAATACATTTTGCTCTACCACAAACTATTGTTCCTCTGGCTACAGAAACTAGGTTAAATTTACAGGTAATAATTGAAAATTTCTAATATGCATTTTTAAATTCATTCATTAACGTTGTTTGAATCTTGTATTATGGATTTTCAGTTGAGTCTTATTGAAGGCATTAATAATGATGTTGTTGTGAGTGTAGTTATTTCGGGAGCCCATTTCTTCGTACAACAACCACTACACCCCTCACATCCATCATTGGCAGGTTTACAAAGGTGCCTATATGACAGCTACAATGCGTGTGAGGCACCAATGCTTCCTGGAATTGAACTGAACGCAGTTTGTGTGATTTGCGTCAACAGCGTATGGTATCGAGTACAAATCGTTGAAATTGACGCTGAAGATGATCTGCGTTGTATTGTTAAGTTTTTGGACTTTGGAGGCTATATGAATGTCCATTTGAATGATCTTAGACAAATAAGGGCAGATTTTATGGGAACACCATTCCAAGCAACTGAATGCATACTGTCCAATGTTCAACCAATTGGTAAAACATTTCTCTGCTATTTATTAAGATTAACTTATTAATGTTATTTTTTTGTCATTTGTTAATTAACAGATACGTGCTGGTCGCCAGAAGCAGCAGATATCTTATGTAAACTTACTAAAGGTATAGTCTTACAAGCACAAGTCGCTGGCTATAATAGTCACAATATACCGGAAATATATTTATTCGCTTGCTTAGGACCTAATGTAAGTATTAATTAATTTAATTTTCTGATCTGATTAATAAGGTATCAATTTCGGTGGATTGATTTTGAAATTGATTGAATTTTTCCAGCTAAATATTTATTTATAGAATTAATTTTAAACACTAATTTAGGGGTCATGTTGTGGTTTTAGTGAGATAGTTTTAATCGCTATGAATTTGCGAAATATAGATAAATTTATGTCCAACACTTTCTATATGCCCGAAAGTAGCAGATGGAAATTCCTCAAAGATATGTTGTTTGACTTTGTTATAATGATGCTGTGAGTAGAAAAATGGTGAAAACAAAATGGGAAGGCATAAGCTTTTATCCCTATTTTCACATTTGTACGCCCAAAGCTTTCAAAAATACAATTCTAAATATCTACGTTTTCCAAAAATATGACACTAGAATCTTAAATTTAACACGATACAATGTTTAATATAAGAAAAACTCGCTTATAAGAAAAATAGTCTTAAACACCATGTACAATGTTCGGTGTTCAATAACATGGGTTACACCACTTTTGAACTCATATGATTTTACATTAATTTGAAAAGATCTACCGAATCCATCCCAGAATATTATTGTATAAAATTTGTAAGAGGCTCGATTAAGTTCAAAAATTAACTAAAAAATTAAATTTGACTTTAAAAGATTTTGGTAAGAATCTTTAGATTCTACTTTATTCGTTTTAATTAAAACAAAGCTAATTTAACAGTGACCAAGTGCAAATAAAAAATGCACTTAAACTTAGAGATATTTGCATTACAAGAACTTGTTACTGACAAGCAATTTTTAATTTGGAAATACGGCACTACGGTTTATTTTAAAATATTTTCTCCCATAATACACAATTGTTTTATTAAAAGTTCAGAACACTGCACTTTACAATAGATTTTTTTTTTCAGTTGTAAATATACATAATGTGTGCATTAGGCAACTTTCACAGGGCGAATTTATTTGGTTAACATTTTCAAATGTTTCCATATAAAATCTATTAAAAATTATTTTCTGCATATGCACAGTTTTGTGATGATCAATCATTATTTTAAACAATTACAAAATATATTACAAAAATAGGTTGATGTTGCTTTAACCGTGAATGAAAAGAGGTTATATTCCGCAATAATAATTTCTTCCAGATTTTACATTTAGCCCGGTGTGGATTATTTACTATTTTTTGAGTAAATAAAATAATCCTTATGATCGAATAAGAAAATGTATCTTGGGTGTGTAAGTAATGTATGTGCATGTGGACACTACAGCCTTCTTTCTAACAAATATCAATATTAGCCGCGATTTATTATCGGCAATGATCCATATAGATTAACCATCGAAAATAAAACGATAGGGATCATAGTGAGAGTTGTGTTGTATATTTATCTCTCTTTCGCTTAAAAAATTAAATTTATTGGTGCAAAAGCTCGGAGTGAACCAGGACCTAGTGACTTACAACTCTCAACCATTCCTGTGTGCGTGTTACCACGAACAATTTTCTGCCGATTCCGAACGGCTAATGAGAAGCACTTTCCATGACAAGAGATACTCTTGGAGAATTTGTCAATTCCTCGCAATTTCGCTTATGTTTGTTTATTTTCAAATGTTTCTTTTCTTTTTTCTTTACCCTGTAGTTTAAACTACCTTACCATAAAAAGCCATCTACTCGCCAGAGTAAGAACTAATTTTGGGATCTTTGAAATAGATCCAGATGGAGAACAGAATCCCAAATTGTTTTTGTAATACGTGTTTAAAATTAATCCAGATCCGGATCCATGTAGATCTGATCCATATAGATTAACTCTTGGAAATAAAACGATACAGATCATAATGACAGTTGTGTTGTATGCTCATCTCTGTCTTGCTTGAGATTGTTGATTTTCAAATGTGTCTTGTCTTTTTTCTTTATACTGTGGTTTACACTACTTTACCATAATAAGCCATCTACTCGCCAGAAAAAGAACAAATTTCTGGATCTTTAAAATAAATCCAGATAGAGAACAGGATTACAAATTGTTTTTGTAATACATGTTAAAAATCCAGATCCGGATCCACATAGATCCGTAGATAATAAAACGCACCAATTATTAGATTATTAGAGAATTCACCTGCAAGTTTTAAAACGGAATAATATTTTGCGGCAGCTTGCGAGCAGGTAGTAGACTTGGGGTCATTTGCTGAAACGAAACTTAAATATTTATGTTCAACCTAAGCGCTTATCTTCTACTTTTTCCTCTACGTAAACTGTCACATAAGAGTTTATGTGGAACATAAGTATTTATGTTCTGTATCAGCAAATGGTCCTTAGTTGCTTGGGCGATTCTTTTTTCGATCTACAATTTGTTCATGTGCTTCGGAATGTTTCTCAATTCACCTCAAAGTTCCTTTTTATTTATTCTTTATTGATATTCCAATGTATAAGTTTTGCTGTTAATATTTGAAAAACATCGACATCGGAAATAAAATCAATGGAACTACTCTATCCTGTCTTGGCTTAAAAACAGCCAAACAGCTATTAAATCTCTTTATTCTGTCACCTCTCTCTACCAGCTCAATAACAGCCTTTTTACCTACCTATCGTCTCTGATTGGAGATAGCGCAGCAGTTTACTATTCAACTCTGCTGGGTGCTGGGCCACATTGTTATTTCAGGAAATTGTAAAGCTGACGAACTTACCTATACCTAGTGATACCTTTCTTACCAGATAAAGCAATTATAGGTATTCCCATATATAAAAAAATATGCCTTAGGTGGAACAAAATCACCACCTGCTTATCGATAAAACAGATTTGGCCATTGCTGAATCTGAAGCGCTCCAAATGTTTAATGGGGGCTATCGTGAACGAAATTTCCCTCGGAATTTTCCCAATCTTCGAAATTTGGAAAGGTCAATACTTCTACACTGTTCATTATAAGCTGGCGACTAGCCTTTTTAAATGAGAGCCAAAGTCACTATGAAACTTAATTCCCAATATCAATAAATTCCAAGGGAAACTTTCGACATTATTCGACGTGACAATTTTGAAATTTGGGAACAGTTCCCAGGGAATTTTTATTCACGATAGGCCCCAATATCTTTAGGGAAATCACACGTCGCACATCTGTAATAGAAATGCTGTTTGGAGTTTATTCTAAGGATTTCTGCAGAACCTTTATGCAGGAAGAGAAGGAGGAATCGATTCCTCACCTTCCCTGTACATGTCTTGCTTTTGATTCATCTCAAAGACGTAGACTCCATTTGAGAAATTTCTACTGCAAAGATCCTAGTGATATGGCAAATATACATATATATAGGCAATCTCGCTCGCTCCATAAGGATCTCAAATTGGTTTAACGATTAGGGAGAAAGTCTCCAAGATTCAATGTGGTATCACAATGAACCAATTCATGGTCTACGTTTGTGGGTTCTCCTGCTGAAAGCTATGTCAACCTAACCTAACCTAACTCCTATCTTTGTGTTATCGATTTATAAAAAAAAACAAACACTTTTACATATAGTTCCAAAAAAGAAGTATTAAACCAAGAAAAAAAAAACAATAACCATATTTAAAAAAAAGGGCAAGGAATTATAACAAATTTGTATTCTTCTACTTTTCTTGGAACTAGGTAAATGTTTTTGTTCTCAATTAAAAATATTAACCTTCTAACAATATATACTTTTGTTTTTGTTTTCAGAATGTTATATTTATCAATAAGGAATTAGTGGCTAGAAATCTTGCAAAGTGGGTGGAAATACACGACTGATTTTATTAAAACCTATTATTATCACATCATAAAACAAATCCCTAATACACGATTACATTGTTAAAGCCATACATTTAGAAGAAAAAAAAATTACAATATTTATGTATTCTTAAAGTTTTACCAATAAGATAATGTACTCATGCTCGGTTCATGAATACGATTTGAGGCAGCAAGGTTTTGCTTCTTCCAAGCAAATTTTAAGCATTTTGTATATAGTTAAGATCGTTTAATGCTTGAAAAAAAGAGAAAACAACCAGTAAATGAGTATGAAATGAAGACGGGAATTATATTGAAAAGGAGAATTTATTATAATTAAAATGTACATAAAATTACGATAAAAAGAAGAAAATTCACTGCGAGATTTAGTTACGTATTATTTTAAATAAATAAAAAAAAACAAAAAGAAGTAAAAAAAAAAACAATTATATATAAATTATTATATTACTACTAAAAAGGCATTTTGATATTTTACATGCTGAACTGAAACAAATAGAATTAGTTTAGTAAGTTTACATACTTCATTGATATATTACGAGTTCAAATATGTTTAAATACGACAACCGACAAAAAGCAATGCTGTTGCCTTTTTAATTTGTAAACAAAATAATCTAAGAATATTTTATTAAAACAAAATTATAGTTTAACAACCATTTGAAGTGTTGACGGGATGAACAAATTATTCTGCGAATATTTATGCACAAAAATGATAACAGCAAAAGAATTGAAAAAAAAAAGTCAGTGACTGCCTTGTCTATGATTTTAAACAGTAATTGATAAAATATAAGCAAAACACCGAAACCGAAAGGCTACGTTTAATTTGTATTTAAAATATTTTTTGTTTTTCTGTATTACACTAAGTTATTCGTAGTTTAGACTTACATATTGGATTGTTTGTTTTGCCTTATTGATGTTATAGTTAATATGATCATTATTTTTTTTTAAATTATATTGTAACTATCGAATCATAGGATATTAAGACCTAACATCAAAATGCCTTTTCTTTGTTTTGTAAGTCAATTTATTCTAAATATGTTACGATGTCACTTATAACTTAACGTACAGTTTTCTTTTTGTTCTTTATCTACACCTTTTTTTTGTTTGTGTAAGACAATTTGAACTCTACACTATTTATTACGAAATGGAACACGACAGACCTACAACAAACAAAAACTACTCAATTTTATCTTTAAATACATATATATTATTATTTTCGTTTAGTTATTATTTTTGCTTTTGATATAGAAATAGTTGAAATTAATAAAAAAAAATATAAAAAATATTTTACTAAATAAAAATTAATGAATAGAGTTATAAAATAAAAAATAAAAATGAAAGATTAAAAGATTTAAGAAAGTTATCACCATTTAATAAGCGTTGTTGCGGATTCGGATCGCGCTTCTGGCAGTGAATTACAAAAAACCATTTGCTTCGCAGCGATGTTTTATAGCGTAGAACGTAAAAGAAACACTCTAGGAACTAGAATTAATCGGACGCAGAAGCTTGCTAGTAATATCATCATTCTTATAAACCAAAATATCAGCACATGAATGGCTTAAAAAAATTAAAATAATAATTATAACTTTATCATTAAATAAATTATGTAAAGAAAATTCAAATTTTGTTTTTATTAAAGTTTTATTCTTGAAGGTTGTGTGAAGGAAATAGTGCAACTTATAATGACCTAAATTCAAAGGTTTAACGAGTTGAAGGTAAGTAGCCCAGGCAGTATGTGCTTCACTATGGAAATGCGATTGAAGATTTTTTAATGAACATACGTAACGATAGAATTTTAACGATAATAGTTTTGCGTAAAAAATAGAGCCCAAGATTAAATCTAAGAATCTAATATTTTTAACCAAACTTCTTGAACCCAAAAAAAAAATCGTAAAAAATATGCGGGTGTTACAAGATGTACATACATAAAAAATGTCAACCATCGTCATAAAAGTCATAAAAGAAACCGATCGATTTATCAGAACGTAATCGCAACGTTATGTTAACAGATATTTTGAATGTGATATATTTTTAATTTGATATACATATATTCGATTTGTTCAATTGAATCTCCAATTGGAAGAAGGGAATAAATCCATCTGATCTAATTGTTGGGAAAACGCAAAAAACTGAATAACTTCTTTATGTGACTGTTCTAAGATGCTTTTTAAAATCACCTATATTTCTATTAGAAAAACGGAATTTTGTTTCTTTCTTCGGCCTAACCGATGGGTCTACGTATAGAGATGACATTTGCATCAAAATGTCATTTTTGGAAATTTTGGCACTTATTCCCTTTTTTCAATTGGTGATTCAATTACTAATTTTGAACGAGATTATAGCCCTCATGAATTGCGAATGAAATATTCGCCTAAGGTCGAATTATTTAGCGAATATATTTAAGAATCAGGGGTCAAATTACCGCATCAGTTATCGAGTAATACGTGACTGAATTATGTGAGTTTGGCATTACCGCTTACGTTATCGAGCAATAAATTGCTCCAATTTGACATTTTCATTCGATCACTGATGGGACTCACTCACTCGTCACTGAAGCGTTAATTCGGCCCCTGGTTCTACATTTCACCTTCACTTAAAAAGGAATTCAAATCTATTCAAAATAAAGGCCCCGATTGCCGATGTCGATTATCAATCAAATCGAAACTTTTCGATTGTTTCGATTGGTTTCCATATTTTGTATTATGTAACTCAATCGATTGAACAATGCACTATTGTGAATGAACCCACTGAATATTTCAAACTTGACAGTTCTATGATGTGTTAGCTTTTAAAATCATTAGGGGTATTCATGTAAGCGCGGAAAACCCTCGTAAACCAGATAATTTTATCTCCGCAGAAACGAGCTGTCAAAATTTGTATGGGAAAAAGTTTCTGCAAATCGCATAAAATTATCTCACAAATTTGCTGCGGAAAGTGCAGAAATAAACCTCGTAAACTAAAGATATATGGATTCTGACTTTTAATTTGACATTTCACAGAATATTTCCCACATTTACGCAAGTATTTCTTAGGGGGTGTTCATGAAAACATGTTGCGGAAAGTTATAATTTTCTACAAAGCGGAAAATTATCTCGTTACATGAATACCCTTATTACTTATTTGTTTTTATGGTTTTCGTTCTTGAATATAATTTTAAATAGTTTATTAACATTATTATTGGAATTGAGTTATGGTTTAGCGATAGTTACACAGATACCGAAACTGCCCAAGAAAATGTCAAAATGGCCAGAAAAAGAAGACATATCAGAGACACCTCTAATCTTCTGAAACTGCAAAAAGCAATGTAAGATTTATGGAATAAAGGTTTTTACTTGATATACACACATTTTCTTTCTTATAGCTTTTTGTAAATAGTTTCGCGTATCTAAAGACATCTGTAAATGCAAAAGAAACCTTGCATACACCCAACCTCGCACCTACCCCAAATCCTATAATGTGCCCAAGCAGGGGGGTTGCAGGGGGGCAGCATGGCTCCCCATACATATCTCACTGTTTATACGCCGTAATGCGTAAGCAAGCAAAAAAAACAAATATCCCATAATAAAAAAGTAGTTTTAGTTATAGTACTGTGGGTGGTCCGCTTATACTTCACTTTTTTACCATAAAAAAGTGTTTCTCCTCCATAATGTGATGTTTTTATCAACAGCAATAACTTGTTTATCGATTCGTTAAAAAAATTCATTTTGGTGGGGGGGGGGGACAATTCCGAATAAGGGCCAACAGTACTGTGGGTGGTCCGCTTATACTTCATTTTTTTACCATAAAAAAGTGTTTCTCCTCCATAATTTGATGTTTTTTTATCAACAACAAACACTTTTTTATCGATTCGTTAAAAAAAAGTTCATTTTGGTGGGGGGAGGAATTCCGAATAAGGTCCGTAGATTTTCTTGTCTCTTCATTGGTCATTTCAAATTTTATTCTCCAAGACGTTAAGAATTTGTGTCAAAATTCCTTATGGTGAAAGATTTGTCAACATTTTTTTCATCTGCATATTGACGACTGGTAAGTTTTAATGGCCCTGCAAGCAATAGAAGAAATTCTATAATAATATTTTATAGAATTACTTTTTTCCAAATTTACGCATACCTAGTTTTAATTGCATTCAAAAATCTTCACAAACAAAATATTTTTTTTTTTCGAACTAAAAAGTAACAGATATTAGCCATTTTCAATTTCGAAATGATGAAAGCGATGCAGAATACTGGAAACAAATTCACCCAATTTAAAAATTCGTTTTCATTTTGATTTTTGGAACCTGGCTTATAGTAAGCAAGCTTCCATATTCGATGCAAAAATCAATGCTGCCAAAAATTATTCCATTAAAATAACATATGTTAAACATCAAACAATGGAAAATTGCATTTAGCATTGTGAAATTGTATTATTTCAGATTTTTGTGTTCTTCGTTTATTTTAATTAAAAAAAAAAAACAAGTGATGACCATGTTCGCTCTCCGGTGCATTTGGATTCTTCAGACCATCTTGAGACAATCGTTTCTCCCAAAAATTTTATTCGATTGCCTTTTTGACTCGTAGAAACCGAACCTTGTGTGTTAACACCAAAACAATTGGCAAGTGGATTAACAGGTTGATTAGAACTTAGCAAATCGTCTACGGCTTGCTGAAAAGGGACAAAGTAGTTCGGCAGTATGGTTCTCCACAAAAAAAAAAAAACTTTAAAAAAAAAAAAAATGATGCCAGTCTTTTCTTTCATTTTGAGGGAAGACCAGAAAAATTCAATTATATTGCAAATGGTTTGCAATAATCATATTGGTTTTATTTTTTGTTAACCCAAATCCTCATATGCTTTTATCCAGGGTTGCGAATTAAAAAAACCATAATTCATAAGTCTGTAGATAATTTGTGATTTAAAAAAAATCTAATTCATAAGTTAGTTAATGACTTATGATTTAAAAAAAAATTTAATTCATAAGCTACCAAGTGACTTATGAATTAAAAACAAATAAATTCACAAGCTACTAAGTGACTTATGAATTAAAAAAAATTAATTCACTGCCTATGAGTGACTTATGAATTTAAAAAAAAATAATTCACAAGCTACTAAGTGACTTATGAATTAAAAAAAACATTAATTTACTACCTTTAAGTGACTTATGAATTAAAAAAATTAATTCACTACATCAGACTTTTTTTTTCATTTATTCCTAAGTTTCGAAAACTGTTAAGCATTAGTTCTTGAAACATTCAATTATTATTTTCGTTACATGAACATTCCGACGTGTTCAAGAGATGGAAATGAAACCATGATAGCTCTGTTTCCTATGTATTCTATTCAATAAGTGGAGAGAGCGCAATGATTTAAAAAAAAAAAAACAATGTGAAGATCTATTCAACTCTTCGGTGAGATATGCCAACAGATTACCAGCAGAACGATTGCTTCAAAATCCGTATTGCCGGTCATAAAGAAGCTTTCGATCTTCGAGATATTTCTTGAGCTGATGATTTATCAGCGATTCCACGACCTTGGAGAGATGAGACGTAAATTCAATTGATCGATAGGTGGAGGGGTCGCCTTCAGGAACAGGCTGGAAAAATTCTGTTTATCATTTTCTTGGGAAGATTCAAGAACAGTAGGAGCGATGGAAAAGCTTGCGCAATGGTTTTGCCAGCGGATTTGTTTATATCAATATCTCGAAGGGCCCTTGCAATTGTACGAGTGCGGAAATATACCTGTCCCATTGAATGATTTACTTTCTCAAGTACAGGAGGGGTATTGTTGCTATCAGGCAACGTAGAGCTAGCTCAATTGCTACTTATCGGGTTGTCATTGTAAATGAGCGTTGAAACCGAAGATGAAGTTGAATTTTTTACGTTCTTGACAAATGACCAGAGATTTCTACTACCTTTGGAACATTGCATGATTTTTTGCCTTAATTTCTGGTCATGTAAGAATTTGGTTCTTTTTATAACAGCGTTTCAATGATTTCTGACTTGCTTATGCTTTTTTCGATTTTCCTCATTTGGCTTTATAAGAGCGGAAACTTACTTCTCTAAACCTGATAGCTTCTTTACAGCTTGTAAAATGGACGCAACCTTTTATTTGGGACGTGCTATTCAATCGTGTAACTAGCCAAGGTGATTTGGCATCAGTAACTGAGAAATAAACAACATATTTGACAGATGTCACCAAAACAACATGGGAGCCACAATAAGTAAATTTAAATTTCTTTAACATTTCTCTAAAAAAATGTTCGGATTATCAATTATACTCGTACGTATACTAAGTGACAAAATTTCAAAAACATACATTTTCAAATGATACCAAAAAAGTTGTTAATACAGGCCTATTATGGCTATCAACTATCAACAAGATACTTGATACATATCAACAAATTGAATCAACATTTTTTATCGACTGTGAATTTCATTAGATTTTATCATTATTGTGAGTGATTTTTTTGATAGACATGGTATTACGGATATCAACAAAATAGATACACATCAATTTTCTTATCAACCACGAATTCCTGATTGAAACGTAAACATACAAATTTATTCGGGATTTTTAAAAGCAAAAAAAGTTAGAAAGAATAATAACTTCGATAGAATTTTTTTTTTGGGAGTTATGATGAATTTTTTATAAGAAAAATTTACATTTTTGCACAGAGAATTTTCCTTTTCGTGGCCGACAAAAAACAAATTAATATTTCAAACTTGAAACGTCAAACAAAATTAACAAAACTCATTCACAATGAACTTTTTATAAGTAGATATTCACAATCGGTCTAAAAATTTCCAGTTGATACCCATAATACGAAATTATCAACTAATTGATAGAAATTATCGACTATCAAATTGATACTCATAATAGGGCTGATAGTCTTTTGGTACAAACCATCTCATAATAGTTTACCTCGTATGATAAATATCTTGCATTTGACTTTTCGCATTATAAAATTTTTGCATGATTTATTCCTTATATACATATCGTCACCTGAGTTCTATCTTGTTCAAAGTCCATTTTGGAAAATGTTGGGAAAACGATTTTTTAACTTCAGAAGCAAAATTTTTACTTAAATTTGAAAGGAAATACTGTGGAGTTTTTTTCTCCATTAAACTCAATAATTTTTGTTTGCAAAATGATTTATAAATCTAGGTTTTATTAAATCCTGAAATAGTTAAAAAATAAAATCAAGTGGGATGTCATTTTGGATATTGAACAACGTTGTATGGGCTGTAAACAAGTTGATTAAATTGGTGGATATTGAACAAAAAAGCTAAATATTGAACAAAATAGAAGCACTTAATAATTAAATCATTAAAACTACGAAAATACTATGAAAATTGAACAAAAAATTCAGTTAAGCACTAGAACATAATGGTTGATCAGAAAAAATATTGCTGCTGCTCGGTAGGTAATGAAATTCAAAATTTGTTAAACATTTTTTTGAATTCACTTTTTACCCTTCTTTTTTCAAATAAATACATTATTTATTTTACATACAATTTTGAATTTAAATTTTGTCATTGTTTTAAGCAAACTGGCCCAAAATTTTAATTAAATTAGTACGATGCTAAAGCTGTTTAAGTATGATACTAAAATCGTCGAATACCTATATTATTTATTTAGTATCGTGCTATTTACAAACGCCACACAAGGACTTAGTTCTTTGCATGAACTTTCATTGTTTTAGGTGCAATTTATTAAGAAAATTGCCTTAGTACGATAATAGTTAGAAAATTGTAAGAATTAAGAATGAGTTAGTAAACTACTAATACTAATACTAATACTAATACTAATACTAATACTAATACTAATACTAATACCTTAATAAAAGGCTGCTTAAAATTTTGTGCCACTGAGTTATATTGTAATTGGTTTCTTATTATTTTTTCATAAAAATCGTTGTTTTAAGCTAGTTTCATACTAAAACAGATTTAACATCGTACTAATTCAACTAAAATTTTGTGCCATTATGGTTTTATTTGTAGTGCATTGAAAGAAGATCAGGGGCCTGTTTCTCAGATCATACACATCATACATTTTATACAACATACAACATTTTTATACAACATACACATCATTCTGTTTCTCACATTTCATTGGAAGTGTTGTATGACATTTGTTTGGTTGTATGAAGTGTATGATTCTGACATTTCATTATTATTTGAGTGTTAGGTTAATATAAATCTCAATTTTTGGTGAAGACGTGTTGGAACTAGTTGAAATTAATACACGTGTCAGATGACGCCCTAAAACAATAAAAGAACCTGTTAATTTCAATTTTAAAGATCCATATTTTGTTGAAAAATTTAGATTGCCAAACATTTTTAGTGGAAAAATTGGGAAGATCAATTGTGCGTTCAAATAATTGCAACGAAGCCTTGTCACCTTTACAACAAATATTGTTAACCCTTCATTAGCTTAGAAATGGAATCCATTATCATGAAATCGGCATAATGCAAGCCCATAAGACAACCTCAATGAAACTACCTCTGAAACTACCATGTTTTGTGAGTGTCGAGCCAGAGAACTTTTCAAATAAATTTTGTTTCCCCAGCATTGACTGATGAAAACAATGTTGTTACATGTTACATGCAGCAGCCACTTTAGAACAGAATTTTGTGCTCTATTAAATGTATGATCATTTATAGGTAAATTTGCTGTATGATTTAAATGACACATTTCTGAGAAACAGAATCATACAACGTTCCAATATTTCCAGTGTAATCTTCAGTCATACATTGTTGTATGACAGTGGATCATACAACAAAATTGAGAAACAGAAATCATACAGCAGAACTGTCAATATAATACAATGTATGATGTGTATGATCTGAGAAACAGGCCTCAGATTTTCGATATTGTATTTGTCTACATTGAAAGTATCTAAACTTTTTTCTTGAAATTACTTTAGCTACTCTTTTTCACTTTGGTTCCGATCTTATCACAAATTTGGAATAAAACTGTCCTTTTTCAGAATCTTTTAGCTAGGCGCGCAAATTCAATTTTGCTTGGGTCGAGCAACTAAAAAGTTTGTGTTTTGACACAAACTAAACGATTGACTAAAATGAGTTCGCTATTTTGGGTAACATATAATTATATGTTTTCTATAAGCAACCAAACAGTTGTGCAACTAAAAATTGAATGTGCGCGCCTAGCCTTAAGGTCCAAAATGAATCAAATATTTTCACACATTCATCATAAGAAAATTTGGTGAAACAATTATGACTGCAACTAACGTCGCAAGCGGATGTCATTTGAATATTGCTTACCATCTTGACCCATCCATTTTTGTATATTTTGTTTCCAAAAAAATGTTTTCGATTTTTTTTTTACTCGATCCAGGGCTTCTCTTGGTGTAAAGCATGTAGTTTGTTTATATGAAACGGAACCTTCTGCTGGTACTACATTTTCCAATGAAGGTAGTGAAATGACTTCTTTAGATAAAGGAGCTATATTAGAATTCTGAATCATAGAATTCTAAAATATCAGATACTGGATAAGCTGGATTTATCATACTGTAAGCGACAAATATTGTATTCAAAAACTGTCTGAAGATAAAAGGGTTTCTCAAAATACCTTAAAAGCGTTTGAAGATTACGCTCCATCTTTTCGCTTACATCACATTGTGCTTACAGCTTCCAATGTTATATCAGTATTAATTTTGTGTGGTACATTACAGTGCAGTGATATTGAACAAAAATGCGGTTTTCCGTCCGCATAACTTTTTTAATAGGATTTTGTTCAATAACATACAAAACTAAATGGATTAGATATGGATATTGAACAACAAAGAAATACATGGTAGTTTTTTTAAAAGTTAATATAAAATTGTTCAATTTCATATAAAAACAAAAAGCAGTGGTTGATTGAATAAAAAAGACACTCAAAATATTTAATAAAGTGGTTTATTGAACAAAATAGTTCTTCATAACTTAAAAACTAAAAGAGATAGAGCAAAATGGAGTACGCCATTCGAAAGAGCATGTTCGATTTATAAAAACTGCATTTCTAACTCAATTTCGCCAAAAATGGTCTTTTGAACAAGATAGAACTCAGGCGACGATATGTATATATATAACATTTGATGTTTTTGATGTTTCATCTTTTGACTTCACTTCAAGAAAATAGCGATTACGATGTTAATAAACTTTAACTTAACAAAACACGTTTTGCGCACAGTGTTCAACATTTTGTTGATTCTGTATACTCACCAGTATATTATCGAACTTTCGAATTTACATATTAAAAAGAATTTAGAAATTTATTCGTAGGTACGAGTATATGCTGCAAATTTAAGTGCATTTGTATTAAAACGTATTTCCCAGGGCAATTAGCTAGGACTAGAAACGAAGACTGGTTCAAAATAAGCAACTTATGTACATATATGCGAACTGATATATTTTATATCATGGCAAATAGAATTAAAACAAATATACTCAAATGTTGACTTAATTATTCTAACAACACGTTCATTCTTTAAACAAAAGCTTTTACAATTTTGTTTGTGTTGTGTTATTGTTCCAGAGAATATATATCTGATTTTCGAATAAAGATTTACAAGTTTCTTTATCATCTTATGACCTTGATGGTTTATAACTTATTATCTCTTAATTTTAAACAGTTATATTTTTTTTTATATATATTTATTAGGGTTAATTTGTGTATAGACAAACGAGTTGACAAGAAATGCAACAATTTATAATGTTTTTTTTTTTGGTTTCTGCAGTTTTATATCATGTACATATTTTAACCTATATGACGTACATATGTATGTATAGGTTTCGTGTAAAAATATTGAATTCTTGTTTGAATCCATAACCTGATTATAAAGAACTAATCATGTTTATCGGCCTACGAGACTTGAGAAAAGAGTAGAGTAGACTAGAAGAGTATTTTTCAAAATACGTTTTTCTCCATACGATTTCAATTCAATCCAATTTTATTTGTTTATTAAGAGTCAACCTAGTTTAACAATACATTTGGATAATTATTATTTAGAGAAGATTAGAATAATATATATATATATTCTTAGCAACTATAAATTTTAATTATATGGAAGGATATTTAATTAAATGATGTACAGTGCCGAGCATAAGTGAAGGTATTCAATTACTGTTTTTATGAAAACTGAAAAATATACTAAATAAAAATAAAAATGTAGGTGAAAATGTTTTAATTTATTTATTATGTACAGCAGTGTTTTTCAAACTGTGGGTCGCGACCCCCCAGGAGAGATCCTTAAGGGGTCGCGGTCGCAAGCCGGTAAGATTGATAAACAAATGTCCTGTGCTAAAAAATTAAATAAAACAAAAAATTTTTAGTGGGACATATGTATGTGCCTGTTTTTGTTTTTTAAAAAACGTTGAAATGTTGGATTAGTTTTTAAGTTTTTGACACTTTTAAGATTAAATCATTTTCCAAATTTAGTCTGTTTTGTATTTTAGTTTTAATGTTAAATATTGAAGAGAATGTGTGAAGTGGCGAATGGCAGTAACAACTTCAAAGCCTCGTTTGTCAGCTCAGGATACTCTCCTCTTCTCTTTATCTCTATAAGATTTTATTTCATCTTTACCGATGGTAGATTGGCGAGTTCGACTGACATATTCAAAAAAGGATTTAATACCCAACTTTGTCCATCTCCACTTTCAGAAATGAGTTCCGGAAAATAACTTAATGTTTCTTCTCTAGGTTAAAGGTTAGGTTAAAGTGGCTGCTGACCGGAAAAGGACAGCACACTTAGACCAATATTTGGTCCGTTGTGATGTTTCTTCTCTAAATTATGCAAACTCTGTACCATGAGATGAATATGAGAGCTTAATGATATCGATTCATCATTTAATTCAGAAGGTAACACCTTGGATGCCAGAACTTGTCAACGAAGAAAGCAGTGTGTCCACGAAACGTTTGGCATTATTAATTTTAATTTTGCAATGAACCCAATTTTGTTGCCCGTCAAAGCTCTAGCACCATCGCTACAAATAGCAAAACCGTTTTTCCAATCAATCTCGTAGTTGCGAAAGATTTCTAAAACCATATCGTACAAAAACTGGTCAGTAGTATTAGCAGGAAGAGCTTTGCAAAATAAAATTTCTTCTTCAATGTTTTCCTCTGCTTCAAAACGAACAAATACCACTGCGTACAGACTGAAACATCAGTAGATTCATCCACTTGCAAGGCAAAATTTGGACTCTTCTTGAAATTTTCAATTAATTGTTCTTGAATGTCAACGGCCATGTCACTTATTCTCCGCTCAATTGTATTGTCAGAAAGTGGTATATTTTTAAGATTATCTGCCTCCTGTTTGCCCGCCCAAAATAGGGGAGAGTGGAGCACATTTGAACAATGCTTATAAAATTTTACTTTATTACTCTTTTTTAAAAGTAATTTAAAATTTTAACCACTGTTCAATGTGAGTAAAATATCAGGCCAATTGCTCGAATATTTTAGGTTTTATCAGTCTGGAAAGCAAAAAGTGTTCAAATGTGCCCCACTCTCCCCTAATTTCAATCATATCAAGGGCCGCAGGCAAAATAAGATTCTCAGCAATTGTATGAGGTTTCCCTGCTCTGGCGACTCGGTATTCTACTTGATAGTTAGCTAACAACGCTTTCTCATTGGCACTTAAAACAAATTTTAAAACAAAAAGAATGTACCAAACAAAACAGCAAAATCAAAATTACAAAACATATGCATGTACAGAGGTAGGTAGCAAAATAAAAAAAAATGACAAACAAACAAAAATGACAATTCTAATGCGCACTTAAGAATTCAAAAAAATGAAAATTACTGCAAGACCTGCTACAATTTTTTTTTTTGCAATACGGGAGAAAATTTTATCGCGAATAAGTAAAATCTTGTGTAATTAGACCGGGCTTGGATGGTGTTCAGTGTATGTACTAAATAAAAATAAAAATGTAGGTGAAAATGTTTTAATTTATTTATTATGTACAGCAGTGTTTTTCAAACTGTGGGTCGCGACCCCCCAGGAGAGATCCTTAAGGGGTCGCGGTCGCAAGCCGGTAAGATTGATAAACAAATGTCCTGTGCTAAAAAATTAAATAAAACAAAAAATTTTTAGTGGGACATATGTATGTGCCTGTTTTTGTTTTTTAAAAAACGTTGAAATGTTGGATTAGTTTTTAAGTTTTTGACACTTTTAAGATTAAATCATTTTCCAAATTTAGTCTGTTTTGTATTTTAGTTTTAATGTTAAATATTGAAGAGAATGTGTGAAGTGGCGAATGGCAGTAACAACTTCAAAGCCTCGTTTGTCAGCTCAGGATACTCTCCTCTTCTCTTTATCTCTATAAGATTTTATTTCATCTTTACCGATGGTAGATTGGCGAGTTCGACTGACATATTCAAAAAAGGATTTAATACCCAACTTTGTCCATCTCCACTTTCAGAAATGAGTTCCGGAAAATAACTTAATGTTTCTTCTCTAGGTTAAAGGTTAGGTTAAAGTGGCTGCTGACCGGAAAAGGACAGCACACTTAGACCAATATTTGGTCCGTTGTGATGTTTCTTCTCTAAATTATGCAAACTCTGTACCATGAGATGAATATGAGAGCTTAATGATATCGATTCATCATTTAATTCAGAAGGTAACACCTTGGATGCCAGAACTTGTCAACGAAGAAAGCAGTGTGTCCACGAAACGTTTGGCATTATTAATTTTAATTTTGCAATGAACCCAATTTTGTTGCCCGTCAAAGCTCTAGCACCATCGCTACAAATAGCAAAACCGTTTTTCCAATCAATCTCGTAGTTGCGAAAGATTTCTAAAACCATATCGTACAAAAACTGGTCAGTAGTATTAGCAGGAAGAGCTTTGCAAAATAAAATTTCTTCTTCAATGTTTTCCTCTGCTTCAAAACGAACAAATACCACTGCGTACAGACTGAAACATCAGTAGATTCATCCACTTGCAAGGCAAAATTTGGACTCTTCTTGAAATTTTCAATTAATTGTTCTTGAATGTCAACGGCCATGTCACTTATTCTCCGCTCAATTGTATTGTCAGAAAGTGGTATATTTTTAAGATTATCTGCCTCCTGTTTGCCCGCCCAAAATAGGGGAGAGTGGAGCACATTTGAACAATGCTTATAAAATTTTACTTTATTACTCTTTTTTAAAAGTAATTTAAAATTTTAACCACTGTTCAATGTGAGTAAAATATCAGGCCAATTGCTCGAATATTTTAGGTTTTATCAGTCTGGAAAGCAAAAAGTGTTCAAATGTGCCCCACTCTCCCCTAATTTCAATCATATCAAGGGCCGCAGGCAAAATAAGATTCTCAGCAATTGTATGAGGTTTCCCTGCTCTGGCGACTCGGTATTCTACTTGATAGTTAGCTAACAACGCTTTCTCATTGGCACTTAAAACAAATTTTAAAACAAAAAGAATGTACCAAACAAAACAGCAAAATCAAAATTACAAAACATATGCATGTACAGAGGTAGGTAGCAAAATAAAAAAAAATGACAAACAAACAAAAATGACAATTCTAATGCGCACTTAAGAATTCAAAAAAATGAAAATTACTGCAAGACCTGCTACAATTTTTTTTTTTGCAATACGGGAGAAAATTTTATCGCGAATAAGTAAAATCTTGTGTAATTAGACCGGGCTTGGATGGTGTTCAGTGTATGCAGCTTTTTAAATAAATGACACATTATAATGGGGGGTCGCCAAAATTTTGTTACTAGCAAAGTGGTCGCGTACTCAAAAAGTTTGAAAAACACTGATGTACAGAATACCATAAGTAACTAAAAAGAAAAAAAAAAAGTAATATTTTACAAATGAAATGCATTTTCAAAAATTGAGTCATAATTTCATCGATCAAAAGTGATGGTACCTTTAAATACCTAATACATACTTATACAAACGCTTTGGCATTGAGTGGACTAGTTTCTTAGTCACTTCAGGCGTTATTTCTCGCCATTCTGCAAGAAATAATTCTTTTAGTTTGGGATTGGGGAGAGTCTCTTCTGAGAAATCCTTTTCGGATCACTTAAGGATACTCTTCACCTTAGATAGGAGAATAAATGATATTAAACCTTTTAGGAACCCAACTAGGACGAATTGGACAAAGTATTCAAAATGGTTGATTGAACGAATCGATCCTCCAGAGGAAGAAACGCTTTCGGCAACCTCAATCATTGACGATACTGTTCAAAATCTTACTAGTAAAATGATAAAGGCATTTGAAAAACACTGCCCCATATCTCGTAACATTAAACCCACTAATCCACCATGGTGGAATAGCGATCTTAAGAAACGAAGAACAGGGGTCAGAAAACTTTTCAACAAAGCCAGACTGAGTAAATCGGAGGAAGATTGGAATTTATATAGATCCGAACTTAACTCATACACCAAAGAGTTAAGAAGGGCCAAAAAGGATTCATGGACAAGACACTGTGAATCCATTGAGAACACAAGTGAGGCTGCGAGACTTCGAAAGATCCTTGCACACAATCCCACGATTCCGGGATACATTAAGCATCCCGATGGATCATGGTCGAACTCGAGCCAAGAAACACTTGAACTCTTTATGGAAACGCATTTCCCGGGCTGTAAGAATCATCAAGGACCGGGTTTTACACAACCACACACCTTAGATATCTTACAATCAGAACCAGAATTGGAACAGGTTATCACAGAGCAGAAGATTATGTGGGCAATAAACTCGTTCAAACCCTACAAATCAGCAGGACCAGATGAGATTATTCCGGCATTTCTTCAATATGCTCTACAGATAATCACCCCATGGCTTAGGGTAATCTTCAAAAGTTGTATCAAATGGAGATACGTCCCTATCAGTTGGAGGAGAGTTAAAGTAGTCTTTATTCCAAAAGCTGGAAAACCGACACACTCGACTGCAAAAGATTACAGACCGATAAGTCTCTCTTCGTTTCTCCTCAAGACACTAGAGAGAATTATTGATCTGCATGTTAGGGACCTACTCAAACCAAGCAACCTGTGCAACTACCAACACGCTTACCTTAAAGGTAAGTCAGTGGAGACTGCGTTGCACGAGGTCGTCTCACAAATTGAGAAAAGTCTCGAGCACAAAGAATACACCATGGCAGCATTTTTGGACATCGAAGGAGCGTTTAACAACGTAAAAACGGAGTCCATTAAATCTGCTCTAGAAGAAGTTGGCGTTGAATCTGCTATTGTGGACTGGATTTATACCATGCTCAATGGCAGAATCATTAGCTCGCAACTTGGGGATAGCAAAGTAGAGAAATCGGTTACAAGAGGCACTCCACAAGGAGGAGTAATTTCACCTCTTCTCTGGGTCCTGGTTGTTAACAAAATTCTCACAAGATTTAAGAATCAGGGCATTAAAATAGTAGCCTATGCGGACGACATAGTAATTCTGATATCGGGTAAATATCTTACCACCATCAAGGATATTATGGAATCTTCACTTAAAGAACTATCTTCTTGGGCAGGACAAAACGGTCTCGGGGTTAACCCTTCCAAAACCGAACTAGTCCTGTTTACGAAGAAAAGGAAATTGGAGGATTTCACTCCTCCAAAACTCAACGACATTCCTCTGAAACTTTCCAACGAGGCTAAATATCTTGGAGTAATTCTTGATTCCAAGCTAACATGGAAACGGAACACAGAGGAAAGAATGAAAAGAGCACTATGCGCTCTCTACACATGCAAAAAAACCTTCGGTACACGGTGGGGCATGCGACCGCAGGTCATCCAGTGGATGTACACGGCGATAGTTCGTCCCATACTTACCTATGGGTCGATCGTGTGGTGGAAAGCAGCAGAAAAAAGTAGCTATCTCAAAAACCTGAATAAGGTACAGAGACTAGCCTGTTTAGGAATAACGGGGGCACAGGGTTCTACGCCACAGGCAGGCCTGGAAATTATATTAAATCTTCCAGTCCTGGACGAGCACATAAGATGCACAGCAGCCAAAAGCGCAATTCGGCTTAAAGAAATGAACTTTTGGAAGCACAGTAATTATGGTCATGGGTCAATACTGCATAGGTATGACACAGTGGCAGGGCTTAATGTGACGACTGACTACTTACCACCCAAAATAGATTTTAACAAACAATTCTCTACTACAATACCCCAAAGGCAGGGATGGGAATCCAACTCACTAATTAGTGAACAAGGTATCTCCTTCTACACCGATGGGTCAAAAATGGAAGAGGGAACAGGAGCTGGGGTGTTCTGTGAAGCTCTAAATATTAAAGAATCATTCAAACTCCCAGATGAGTGTAGTGTCTTTCAGGCTGAGATCTATGCTATTGAAAAGGCGGCAGAATTGGTACGCACGAAAGAATTGAACTCGTCTGAGATCACATTTTTCGTGGACAGCCAAGCTGCCATCAATGCCTTAGCTAGTGAGACTATAAGATCCAAGTCAGTAACAAAATGTCGAGACATGCTGAACAATATTTGTAGCACTAACCAAGTCAACCTCTGCTGGGTTCCCGGACATAGTAATATAGAAGGGAATGAAATAGCAGATGAACTGGCAAGGAAAGGATCACTATCAAATAAAAACAGCAGTAGCCATTTAAATTTAGAACCAAAAATCCCGATTGGAGTGATTAAAAGGAAAATAGACCTAATAACGAAAGAGCAAATCAACAACTCCTGGTCCTCCAGGGACGACTGTGTTATCTCTAGAAGTTTATGGCCTAGAATTAATGAAAAAGAAACTCGGTATATCTTATCGCTGAGTAAAAAGAACATCAGAATCCTGATAGGTGTACTAACGGGTCACTGCGCCATTGGCACAATGGCCACTAGAATGGGTGCATTTGCACCCGATTTCTGTAGGAGCTGCCAGGATGTCGAGGAGACTGAAACCATTAAACACTTGCTCTGTGACTGTCCGAACCTCCAAACAAATCGCCTTCGCTACTTCGGAAACAGGTTTGTTGGAGAACTAGACGATCTAACGCAGGTCTCAATGGCAAATATGAGAAAATTCATTGTAAGCTCAGGCTGGTTCGAAAATGAACCAGTCTACATAAGGAATTAGTTAGGAGCATCTCTGCTTTTATTAATAGGGGATCACAATGGACCAATAGGCCCCCGTGTACGCAACAGCCCTTGGGCTGTGCACACCCCTCCTAACCTAACCTAACCTAGTTTGGGATTTATTTCTTATCTCGTGGTTCAGTATACGCTTTTCAAGGTGGTTCCACAAGTGCTCAATGGGATTCAAATCAGGACTTTGTGATGGTGTTACAAGCATGTGTGGTGTATTATACGCGATCCACATCTTCACATCTAGAACGGGTTGTTGAAGTCATTGTCTTATTGGAAATAAAACCTGTCTCTGATCGTCAATTTCTCAGTGCTTTCGTGAAGGTTTTCCTTCAAAATGTTAAGGTAACCAATTTTATTCATTTATTTCCTCAATGATTACCAAATTACCAACACCGCCAAATGACATAGACCCCCTCCCCCATACTACAACAACACCACCCCATGCCTCACCTTTTTATTGTATTCTTGGGATTGAGGGCTTCTTCCTTTTTCCTCCACACCTTAAGTCTACCATCTGACACGAATATGTTAAACTTGGACTTATCACCGTTGATTTTGATCTGCTAACAATTTAATTGATTCCTTTAGAGGATTTACCGTTTTTGTGATGGTTTATTATAATACTTTTCTCTTCAATTGTTAATTCTTTTCTATTCCTTTTGTACGTCTAACTTTAAATTATTTGCACGTTAAAATATTTACAAACATCAAGTATGACACAATAAACAAAGCTTTAACACCCATATTAATAAAGATGGTTTAGTGGAGGTTTATCGTTAAGTCCTCGATTAAGTGCGAAATTTCATTATTAAAACAAATTTTCGGTTAAGTGACGTTTACTAACTACTCGTATGATTAAGTTAAACCACCGAAGTAGGTGCATTAGCGAAGGAATAAGAAATAGAAATGTGAAATTGATTTTTCATCGTTATTTATGTCCAACAGTCTTTTTTTTATTTGTGTTGGTGTCAACACATTTGTTTTCGCTAACTGTGATTGCCTCTGTACACAATTCTCGAAGTAGGTTCTAAAATAATCAATTAATAATAATCAATAAAAGGGTTACTATATTAAAAAAAAAACGTACTTTGTTTTTTATCTCACTCCTTTTTCTTTTTTTTGTGATATTGTTCATACTTGATTTTTCAATATAATTTACAAAACAAACAACTGTTAATTACAATTATACACAAGCAATTGACAATCAATTTAGGCAGACAAAATATAAATATGAGATACGAGTAGCTTACTTGTTGGAATAGATTTTTTCAAAGGATTTTTGATAAACGTCGCGTCGCTTAACTATTCCGCGAACATTTCGTTTTTCATCATCATCATCATCGGCTCGACAACCGGGTTCCGGTCCTGGCCTCTTTCAACAAGTCTCTCCACCTATCCCGGTCTCTAGCCGACGCCATCCAGTTGCGCACCCCAAGGCTTCGGGCGTCCTGGTCTACGCCATCTCTCCAGCGCAAGCATGGTCTACCACGCTGTCGTCTACCATAGAATGTACCACAAAGAACTTTCCGAGCAGGTTCCTCTTCGCTCATGCGAGCTAGGTGCCCTGCCCACCGGAGTCTACAGAGCTTAATTTTTGTCACGATATCTGCTTCAAGGTAGATTGCGTACAGTTCATGATTGTACCGTCTCCGGAATCGTCCTTCCTCACATACGGGGCCAACAATTCTCCTTAAAACTTTTCTCTCGAACGCAGCTAAGAGGTCGGAGTGCCTTTTGCTAAGCACCCAAGTCTCGGATCCATATGTGAGTACTGGCAGGACCATGGTCCTGTACAGCAGCAGTTTTGAAGTTATGGTGAGATTTCTGGATTTGAAGAGCTTTGACAGACTATAGTAGGCTCTGTTGGATTTGAGAAGCCGCCCGCCTATTTCTTCTTCTATATTGTTATCGGCTGCTACTATTGACCCAAGGTATTTAAAGGATTGCACCACTTCAAATTCGTGCTCCGCTACCTTGATTGTTTGACCAACTGTTCCTATCGCATTCGACGCCACCATGTACTTTGTTTTACCTTCACTAATGTGCAGCCCCAGATTTTGTGCCGCCTGCTCGATCTGGATGAAGGAATCGTGTACAGCTTGTTCGGTTCTTCCGATGATGTCAATGTCGTCTGCGTAAGCCAGTAACTGGCTGGACCTGTTGACGATGGTCCCTCTTGTTGCCGTGCCAGAGTCACGGATTGCTTTCTTCAACGCCAGGTTGAAGAGGAGGCAGGCCAAACCGTCCCCTTGTCGGAGTCCATTAAAGATGTTGATTGGTCTGGATAGCAATCCGGCTATTTTTACTTGGCTTGTTACGTTGGTCATGGTCAACCTACATAGTCGTGTCAATTTATTTGGGATGCCGAATTCTCTCATGGCTTTGTAAAGTTCTACCCTGGCTATGCTATCATAGGCGGCCTTAAAGTCTATAAACAGATGGTATGTTGGGATGTTAAATTCTAGACATTTTTCCATCGCCTGCCTAAGGGTAAAGATCTGATAAGTTGTTGATTTGCCTGGAATGAAACCACACTGATATTGCCCGATGACGGTTTTAGCGTATGGGGTTATCCGGTCTTGTAGGATAGAGGAGAGTATCTTATAGGCGGTACTCAACAACGTGATACCTCTATAATTGCTGCACGTTGTGACATCTCCCTTCTTATGTATGGGGAATATTAAACCTTTTCGCCAGTCTTCTGGCATTTCTTCCTGCTCCCATACGTGTACTATAATATCATGAATTGCTTGACGTAAGGCTGGCCCGCCGTGATGGAATAATTCGGCTGGTATGCCATCGGCTCCAGGGGCTTTGTTCTGTTTAAGCCGGCCTATAGCCTTCTCAACCTCTTCTATGCTTGGTGGCGGCAACATAGAGTATTCTTCTTGAAGTAGTGGAGCCTCCACTTCTGCAGTGAGCTGACCATTTAGTAATTCATTAAAGTACACTTCCCATCGCTCCAGTATGCTTTCAGGATCGGTGATCAGATTTCCCTCTCCGTCCTTGCAGTATGTGCAGCGTGGTCATGTTTCGGACCGATTGGTAGAACTTCCGCGCCTGGTGCGGACCTCGCTCTCGGCTATTTTCTATTTCACAGATTAGGTTCTTCTCCCAGGCTGATTTTTTTTTGTCTGTGTAGCCGTTTTTCTATTCTTCTAAGCTCTTTATATTCCTCTTCGCGTGCCCGCGTTCTATGAGATTGTTGCATTGCTCGGTACACAACATTCTTACGTTCAGTCGCTAGCTTGTATTCATCATCAAACCAGTCGTTCCGATTTTTACGACTGCTGCCTAAGATGGAGTTGGCAGTACTAATGACAATATTCTTAAGGCGTGTCCACTTCTCATTTACGCCCAGCATACTGGCTCCAGGACTTACTCTCCCTAAATCAAGTGATTCATTTCGTTTTTATTAATGTAAATATTTAAGCTAGGACTTAACTCCTATTCCATGGTTTAGTTAATTAATTGCATTATTTCTTTTTAAAATGAAATAACTGTATAAAAAAAAAAAACAATAGGTACCAACACTTTTGCTCGATAAAATTGAAGTGCATTTTTTTTTTAAATTGCGTTTATTTATAAACAATATTTTTTTTCGGTTAGTCAAATAATGCAGTAATGCAGTATTATGAATAAACTAAAGTATACATTTTTTTCCTCAATTCTTGCTTTCATTTAGCAGAATTTTTATATTTTACATAATTTTTAATAGGGTACCTTCATTTTTGCTTGTCACTGTATGTTTTTAGAAAATTTTTACAAAAACTCATTGACAATTTAACTAAAACTAATTAAAACAAATATAACTACCTTCAAACTAATATAAAAATAGTTGGAAATCAAGCAGCAATGTTTTTTAATATTAAATTATCATTAATTGAAAACTTATACATAATATTTTCGTAAATTTTTGAACAATTTTCTTTTATAGTAGGGATGTGTTCACTTTCGTGCAACCCTATCGTTGAAAAATGCCAAAGAAGTTTTAAAATAGTTTTCAAAATCCTATTTTGACAAACCTGAATTTTTTGGTAGTCACACTCGGCAAAATAGGTACATATAACATAGAAGATAGGAAAACAACTTTATATATTAATAATTTATTTTCAACGCTTAGATGGGAGTTTCTATTTAAAAGTGGAAACAAGATTTTTATTAAAAATTAACCTCTCTTTACGCTCTCAAATATTTGATTTAAAAAAGTTAAGATTTTGTCTAGGGTAACACCCAAATATTTAATACATTATTCCTATTGAATTGAAGCATTACACACATGGATATTTATTTGTGGCGAGTTGCATTGCTTCGGTTTTCTTGTAAAAAACCATGTTTGAGTTTTTAGGAAGTTTATTTTTATTTTCTATTTAGAAAAGTAAATTTGAACAGCATCAAGAGCATTTTGGAGGAAAATTTGTTGACAGTTTTCGGAGATACTATAAATACATGTATTATCAGCGAAAAATTATCTCTTCCAATAATCTAAAGTCGGACACGTAAATATTGTAAAAAAGGGGGAGAGTGTTGAGCCTTGAGGAATACCCGCTTTGATAGAGTACAAAAGAGATTTTTCTTGCGCTATTTCAGCGAAGAACTTTATTTCATTTAAAAAAACTTTTATTAATCTTTATCGAGAAAGATCGTTTATTAGAACCTTATGGACAAGATCGTCATGCCAGAGGCTGTTAAAAGCTTTCTCAATGTCAAAGGAAACCATTCCAACAGATTTCTTGAGTTTAAGTGCTTTTTGTAAATCTTTGTTAAGTTTTATTACCTGATGGGTCGAAGAATGTTCTCTTCTAAAACCGAACTGTTCTGCTTAAAGGATATTGTTGGTTTCAACGATTTCTAACATTTTAAAACAGATTTTTTTTTTCGAACAGCTTGCCTAGGTAACTAAGTAAACTTATGGGGTGGTAAGAAGATAGCTCTGTAAGTGGTTTGTTAGTCTTTGGAATGGGCACAATTTTTGCAATTTTTCATCTTTTAGGAAAATAACCTAGAAGGAAACAGTTATAGAAAACAATACTAAGAAATATATAACAATTTTTTTGGGGATTTTTAATTATAGTATTAGAGATCTTGTCATAACCTGGAACTTTTTTAGGTTTAAGTTCTGTTTTAATAATATTTTTAATGAATTTGGAGGATATTTTTGGAACATTGTGGGGATCAATGGAAATTTGTTCAAATTCAATTAAACTGTTTTTAACTTTTTCATTGGTAATTCTATCATTAAAGCTCTGTGTAATAGTGTGGATGTTTCGAAAATTTTGCTGGTTCCGTAGCTTTACCAAAATTATTATTTACTTTGTTACCATTTACATTTAAATGTGAAATTTTTAATTTTTTTTTCTCTTGAAATTTTTTGAAAGTTTCCAAATAACCTTGTCATGTTTCTTTAGCTGGGATAAAGTCTTGTTCCAATGCTTGTTTCTAATAATATGAAGTTTTTTAATAACTAATTCGTTGTGGAGTTTCAGCTGAAATTTCAGATACATTTTTCTCTGCCTTTGGTATCCACGCCGAACTGTGTTTCTAAAAGTGATTGTTTTTTTTGAGATCCTCAGTTAACAGAGGATCGTAGAAGTTGTTGGATTTTAAGATAAGGGGAACTGGAATTTTAACTGATTCCTCTATATCAATCTCACACTTTTTAATATTTTCATCAATACCTCTATGGTGTTCATTTAAGTTTGAGAAAAGGATTCATACTTACTGTTCACGCTTGATTTGAGATTATATTTTGTTTTTTAGCTCAAAAACTAACGGTAACTGCCATACAGCCGTTATGCAAAATATTTTTTATCTCGAAAACGACCTTAACGATTTTGATAAAAAAAAATATTGATGTGCTATTATGAGCATGGACTAAATTTTTCTGAAAAAAAATTTGGGAAAACATTTTATTAACGACACCTATCATAGAACTGCTTTTTTCATTTTCCACTTTCTCTTTAACGGCTGTAACGATTTTGACCAAGATTTTTGTACAGGGGCTCCTTTAAATTTTAAATAATATTTTATATAAAAATCTTCGATAGAATATATTTCGGGTTTAAAAAAAAATTATTTTTTTTTTTAAAATCAATATCTTCAAATCGAGAGAACAATTATTTTTTGAAATAATTTCCTAAATTCCGTGTCCGGAATAGCGAAATGTCCGGACTATAAAATATTAAATACAATGGACAACCGAAAAGTTTTCAAAACCTTTTTATTACAAATAGAAGTACATATACACATAATTTAAATATATACATATATGTACGTATGTAAGCAATATGAACGCATTTTAATTTTTTTTAAAGAGTAGGAAAGCACGTGTTAGTTTTTGGTTGGAACGCTTTATCTAAAAACATCTTTTCAGCTTTTTCGCGTAACCTCTTTAGGATTTGAGATGCATTATTTTGTTCGGCCCACTGAATGCCCTTGGCAAATATCTTCCTTGCTTCATTGTTTGAAATTTTCGAAACTTCTTTGTTTACATTTTCATTTTCACTGTCTACTTCTTCATCTTCATTAACATTTTGTTGGATTTGTAAAGCGGACTGAATAATGTCATTATCAGAAAAGTCGTAGAAGACTTCATTTTGACCAGTTGCCCATTTCATATGTGGATGTGTCACCATTTCGATCAATTATTCTTATCATGAGATGTTCTATTTAAATCAGCAAGCGAAGAATCCGAGTCAATTTGTTGGCGTAACTGTGAAAGCGGTGTAAGGTCTTCATTATCCCATTGGGATGCCAGTTCTGGCCATAATATTAACTAATTTTTTTTAATATTTTTCTCTCCGATACCTTTCCAAGCTGAATCTAAAAAATAAACAGCATCTCGCAAATTGAATTTTTTTAAGACTGCTGCAATGTTTTTATCATCTTCCAGTAGAATGTGGGCCAATAGCTACTTTCTATATGCTACCTTTATATTCTGAATTAAATTTTGAACCAAAAGTGCTTTCAGCTTTTCATATTAATTTCCTGATTCAATTCCTTGTTCTTTGAATGTTGAATTGCAACGGCAATATATGTTGAGCTCTTTAAATTCCGATCTAAATAGCATCGTTAAATGGGGTATTAAAAATCGTGTTGAATTTAATGCTTCTAAAACTCAGAGCTGTTTTTTGTCATTAAAGCGGAATATTCGCCCTATGCCCCTATTCATGGATGGAGCTTGCATCATAGAAACTGAATAGCTATCAATTCTTGGTATGTGTATTACTGACCACCTTTCGTGGAATGACCACATATTGGATATTGCTAAAAATGCGGCCAAATGCTTAGGTTTCCTAAGACGATGTAAAAACTTTTTCTCCCCCTCTGATCTGGCCACAATTTATAAGGCTTACATATATACGTCCCAAACTAGAATACAATTCTCATATCTGGGCTGGTGCTTCTAAAACATCTTTACAATTACTAGACAGAATCCAGAATAGAGCTTTAAGGCTGATAGGTGACAGAGTAATTTCCGAAACAATTGTTTCGTTAGAACATCGTCGAAATGTCTCTTGTCTATCACTGTTTTATCGTTATTTCTATAAACAATGTTCTATTGAAATAGCGAGTTGCATTCCCCCCCCTAAAAAAATTTCACCGTAATACTCGTGCCGCAGGGAATGCTCATCATTATACCCTTGAGCCAAACTTTGGACGTACAGTTAAGTACAGAGATTCTTTCTTTTGCCGTACGACTCGAATGTGGAATTCCTTAACCGACTCTGTTTTTCCTCCCCATTTCAATGTCCAGAAATTTAAGACGAATGTACATCGGTTTCTCCTACTCAATCCTCCCACTGTTTCCTAAATGCTCGCACTGTGTTCAACCATGTCAATTTTTTTTTTTTGAAAAAATTTAAAAGAAATGTCTTATATAAAAATATTACTTTAATAATAAAACGATTTTTAAAATTTGTTTGCATATTATTTTCAAAGTGAGTGCTGTGTATCCCAAACAGTGCGTTTTTTCAATAGAAGTTTTGGCCGAAATTAAGCACCTATGGCGCCTGTTGTACGCAAGTTTGTGCAAAAAGATCGTGAGACTGGTATGCTAGTGGACAACACTTATGGTCCCCGTCGTGGTACGGTGCTCAAAGACGAGAATGTTGCTTCTGCAGCCGAGAGTGTGAGGCTCATTTCACGAACATCAACTCACCATCGATTTCAATAGCTCAACATTTCCCGAACTAGCCAGAGGAGAATTCTGCACAAAGATCTCGGATTATTCGCTTACAAGGTCCAATGCGCTACTGCGAGGTAGCTTCTTGAACTACGCGCGTTGTCTTTGTTCATGAAGTTTAAGCTCCTAGTTCAGTTGGATCTTGTAAGGGTGTAGGCACAAGTCCCGAAACGAAATTCACCAAGTTGAAATCTGCGAAAGGTGGAGCCATGGCATTGTGCCCTTTGTGAGAGGAGAGTATCATCCAGAGATCAAACCATCCAAGATCTGAACCCATAGTTGACAATCGGTTCATTTCAATTCAGTTTCTCTTATACCTAGATCATAAAGCTACTTCTGTTCTTTATTTTTGTTGTTGCTTCTGTTCCTCTTCTCATAACACCTCTTAGTTTTCCTATCAATCAAGTTATTTTTTTTTTGTTTTGCTTTCTTGGGTATGCAAGGTACCTTTACATAAATCCCTTTATTTTTTTTGACACGAACATTTATAAGCAAAGGGTCAGACGCAGCAAGATCCCACTCCATAGCGAGCTGATGCTAAGCACTACAAGCGTGCCATATCCTGCAATCGCAAATGGGAATCAAGAAGATTCGAATTTTTGATATTATTAATTCCCCCTGGTATGCTACAAATGTTTTCTTAAAATACGAAAATATCTATTAAACATAAGATAAATCGCTATTTTCAGTTGGTATGTTTGTTGACCTAAGATATTTGATCATACAATCTTGTTACGAAAACTTTATAGAATTTTTTAAAGTAATACAAAACTCTGTTGGAGCCTTCGCTCCTATTGATCAAAAACCTAGGCATTATACCACTTCGTTATTTTTATATGACTAAGGTATTTTTCACGAGGATGACATAACAACATTCGCAGGATTGAAAATCTTTTTCGCTTCAAATTCAAATTTGTAAACACTTTATTCTGGCACTTCTGGCCACAAAGTATATTAGATACAATCCATCTTCACGGTTCAATTACTACGTTTTCTTTTCTTTATCAGTTAAAAGTTTATTGTAAAGGGTGGGACAAATGCAAGTTTTTTTTTAAAAATGAAATAAAATGATTATGGTTTTATTAGTAAGAGCAAATATTCCCGTTTGTTCTCTGACTGGACATCAAACCTTTTGGAAGAGGGCCCCAATTTCGGCCGAAAAATCATCTCAAGCGCATCGAGGCCCATTTTTGGATGAATGACTGTGTTAACACGCAAAATTACACACGAGGTTCACCAGGTGACAATAAATCCTTAAAAAATTACCTTTTAGCGTGAACGGTTTTGTTTTAATTACAATTTTAAAAAGCCTCATTGCTGAGGAACTAAAAAGATTTTTCGAATTTTAGAGTATTCCAGTTTCAGTATTCCTTGCGGGGCGCCCATCCCTTTAGCCCCCCTTCCGCATACACTACTGCGTTTTAATGGCGGCAACAAATACACCCAACTTTTTTTTGTGTTTATGGTAAAAGTAGTAAATATCTTAAAAAAAGTGTTTTATATTTTTTTCAAAAAAAAAAAAAAAAAAAAAAATTGGCACCTCTTGTTGACATAACCGTTTTATTACCTTAAAATATTATTTTTGATATTTTGAATCTCTTAAATCCTATAAATATGTACATCCGAATTTGCTAACACAAAACGTGTGATGAATTATTTTTAGTATAATATACAACAGCAATTAAAACACAAGTAATTAATGGGTATAATATTACTTAATATGGAGATAAACTAGATTAATGTGATAGCAAAATCTTATTCTATTCTGAGAGGTAAAAGTACTTGAGGAGAACTCTGAAAGTATGTTCTTTTATTTTCCTGTCTGGGGACTTACAGACGATAAGAATTTTACCAAGAATTTCATATAGAGATATCAGCATTAGTGAGTTCAAGATTGTTTAGTTTCGATTTAAATTCGGTTAGAAAATGTTGGAAATTGGTGCATAACTGTATATATATGTATTTAACAATACTGAAAAACTTAAGAAAAATAAAATCAAGAAAAATTAATGAAACACGTTAAAAAATTAAATCATTTTTAAAAAAGTAAAATAAATACTATGGAGCATCGAAATAAGACCATTTCTTCCGAAGTAAGCATGCAAAATAGATATAAAAGCCTTGTGATCTTGGATAAAATTCATGTCACAAACAGAAGCAGTTATATTTAGTTTTGATTTTGAAAATAGAGGTGTTATGAATTTACTTTCGTTTTCTATACTTGCGAGTTGCGAATTGTGTGTGTTCTGAAAAACTGATTGGCAATATTCAATTATTTTGACGTTTTCAATTTGAGATTGAAAGTTTACAGCTAATGTTAGTTTTATGGTAAGATCCCAGATCTGTCAAAAAAAATTTATAAAGGGTATGAAATCCCGAATATGCGAAAATCCCGAATGCCAAAATCCCAAATGGATAATATCCCGAGTGACAAAATCCTGAATTTCAGAATCTTAAAATCCCGAATGACTCAGTATTTTTTTTTTGTTTTTTTTTGGTATTTAAAATTGCGTGCATTCTCTATAGAATTCAAAATGTACTAGCATTAAAAAATTATCTTTTTTCATTATTTATGATTTCTTTAAGACTTGTAAAAAGAAATAGAAACAGAAAAGTTGAGTAGCGAAATATCACCTAAAATATCAAAATCAATTTTAAAAAATCTAAGGATTCAAGCTATTCTTAAAAATAGGATAGATACAAATTAAAAAACTTGATTTAAGGTTCTTCGGTGATTCCCTAGAAGAAAAATTGAAATTTTTTTTATCTCAAAAACGGCTCTAACAATTTTGATAAAAGGAATTAGGTATGCTATTATGTACATAAATTACATTTTGGTAAAACAAAATTTTGGGACAAAATGTTATTAACGGTACCTGTTTACTGCTTTTCTGATTTTCCACTTTCTCTTTAACGATTTTGACACAAATTATTTTACAGGAGCTCCTTTAAATTTAAAATAATATTTTATACAAAAATATTCAAAAAAATATTTTTTGGGTTTCTTGAAAAAAAAAAATCCAAATTTCTTATCTTCAAAACCTGTGAACGATAATTTTTTGAAATTATTTCTTAAAATATATATCACAAAATACTTAAAACTACCACCCAAATGTTGTTGACAAATTTTAAAGAAATTTCTCAAATAAAAAATTACTTTAATAATGGTGCTTATTTTGACATTGGTGCTTATTTTGACATTCTCTTTCGTTCGAAAGTGAGTCGAATTCGTTGAAACTTAATTTTGAGACTCGGCGATTAGAATGTTAATCGAACAAATCGAAAGTTCACCCAATCCATAGAAAGTTCATTCATTTGCGAAAGCTAATTCAATTTTGACATTCGAAAGAATAGAATTAAATGTCATTTTTGTGTCGTTTGAATTTTTGTGTCGAGTAAGCTACAAAACATGTAAGTTTTTAATTATTTAATGGAAAATAAATTATTTTTATTAATTTTTTTGTTGTTTTATGTTTAAAGGTCGCATTCCAACTGGACAAACCTCGAACAAAAGGAAAAGTTAATCAAAATAATGGAAGAAAACCCGGAGGTAGCAAAGGGTTTTTTTTTCCACCCGCGTTGATACGGAAAGCATCCACTATCCTTCTCCTCTGCACTTCTTCAACACTATCTTCATTTATAAACAACACAAATGCCATATTTTTATTTTGTATTTATTATTTTATGTTTTTATCAAAGAAATTTAAATTATTAAGCAATAAACAAAACAATTACAAATAAACAAAGATTTCACTTTTTGGTTTTGACATTTCACAAACACTTCTCTTTTGTTTTTGATATTTTAGTGTGACCAAGTGTATACGAAAAAAAAAATAAAAATTTAGAACGCCTCATGAACAACTTATGTAATGAATATTGTAACGAGCCAATATCATTAAATAACCTTTTTATAGTTTTTTCACTGAATTAAATTAACATCAATTATATATTTACATTTTCATTATTCTAAATCTTTAAATAAAATCTCATGAATTATTAAAATTTGCACTGTATAAATAAATCATTAACTCATTGTTACTTAACGAAAAACTTAACTACAAGAAAATTATTGCAGTTTATGATATTTGAAATTTCATTTAAATAATAATTGATTATTCTCTCTGAGTAAATGCTAACTGTAAAATATGTTCAGAATTATTACAAGCAGAAGCTAATGATCAATTATAAGCATTTTTAAAATCATTATTAGTTGAGCCATCGACGAATAAAGACGTCTCGTCACTTTAAACTTAAATAAAAGTCTTTCCTATTATTTTGAAATTTTATCAAGACACTTGAAGACCTTCGGGGCTCTGGTGGCTGGTAAAACTGTTTCGAGGACATTTGAAGACGCTTTGCTGTCTCTTATGGACCGAATATAATTCGATTATATTAAATAAAACTGAGTGAAGAAACCTCTTCACTACAATATGTAGTTCTTTATGGTTAAACTTTAGTTTATAATGAAAAAGTGTATTATTTATTTTGTTTCTTGATTCTTTATCCAACATCTATAAAATGTTTAGAAACAAAAAAAATGTAAAATGGTCATACTAATTCAAATAGAAATATAGTAAACAGCTCACAGCTGATAATGAAAATGAATCTTTTTTGAATTTCATTTTATGCTATCTTTCGCAAATGAATGTTATTCGTTCGAATCTCAAAATTAAGAAAGTTCATTCGAAGGAATAGAATCATTCTAACGAATAGAGAATTCATGAGAATGTCAAAATAAGCATGAATAAAACGATTTTTAATCTTTGTTTGAATAAATTCAAACTTTTCTAGAAATCAGAAGCAATTTTATACATTTGAACATTTTTATCTCATTAAATCCATATAATGAATATCCAAGTATTGAAAACTCGCGAGGGAGAGCTAGCAGAGTGTGCTTCTTCGGATTTAAGAAAAAGTTAAGAAGTTTAAAATGAGAGTTTCGTATGTGCAATGATTTATCGTCCGTAGAATTAAAAATCATCAACAAACAGTTATGGATATTACCCTAATATTTTAACTGTAATAATTGGAATTCAACTTTTTGAAATCTTCCAACGTTATGGTGATTGGGGATTTGGACGCGAGAATTGGCATATTACTAGGTGCGATAAACAAAGTAAGTGGAATCTATAGGCAATCAAAGGATAGGCAATCAAAGGTTCGCAAGTATGGGATTGTAAAACATTCAACATGGTTGAGGAACTCTTAACGTACTATGTGAAGAGAATATTTCACTTACCACCAAATACTCCAAGATATATCATTATTTTAGAAACCGGACTTTCACCTTCATACTTAAAAACTACCATATAAAGCTCCAAACGGACTATCTTCTGAACGTCTTCAAAATGCTTGAATCCCGGCTTGTCGGAAAAGTAGTTCTTAAACCTGTACAAAATCAAAATAGCTTGCACAAAGAGTGGTTATGCCTTGCAGAAGGATGCAATTTAAATTTTTATTTAAACCTGAAACTTCCGGTTACTTGTTAAGAACAATTAATTTACAGTGGGCTCAACCACAACCTTTCTAAAAAAAACTACTTTCGTGACTCAAACAATGTTTACGTGATGGCTACAATGTTTAGACTTCGGACTGAATTATTTAAATTTATCTTCATATTCACTCAAACCCTGTCTATCTCTGGAGTGTAGTATGTGCAACTTAGTGGAAAGAGAGAACTATATTTACTTCATCAGAAGGTGCCAAATTCTCAGGGGAATTAGAAGAAGTATTTTTGGAAGTTCTTATTATGCTGAATGTTCTCAAATTTTATGAATATTCTAAAATCACATTTTTTTATTGCCAAATTTTATTGTGATAGTTTATTACATATGCATGTATGTATATTTATTTTAAATGTCAATCCGGCAGACTAATGACATATGATCGACGTCGAATTCCATATATGAGATATCACAAAAAATTTGCGTTTTATTAACAAAAAAAAAGTTGTCAAGTACTGATTGGAAAACCTGATACAATATTTTGTGTGATAATGTAAAATTATTTTAATTTATTACTTATCTATATTTCTTAAAAAGCAATGTAATAATAATAAACAAACGAAAACTGCCGTTGAAGACGATGATTCAAAAAGACCGAATTGGTCTAACAGCCTTGAATTTCTTATGTCCTGCATATCAGTGTCAGTTGGATTGGGAAATGTATGGCGGTTTCCCTTTACAGCATACGAAAATGGTGGCGGAGCATTCCTTATTCCATATATTATCGTTTTAATACTTATTGGTAATAAAAATAATTATTCTAAAAAATGAAAAACTTGTTTAAAAAAATATTAATAGGCAAACCGATGTATTACTTGGAGATGATACTTGGACAATTTACGAGCAAAAGTTCGATTAAAATTTGGGCACTTTGTCCAGCATTTGTAGGTATATAAATAAGAATGTTTATTAAAAAATGCTGATGATGCTGATAGTTTTTTTATTTTGCCCAGGTGTTGGAATCGGTCAGGCATATGCAACTTTATTAATCATAACGTATTACTCATCACTTTTGGGCTTAACTCTGTACTATTTCGGAATGTCATTTCAAGCTGTTCTACCTTGGACCTATTGCAGAGACGAATGGGGTTCTTTGTGTGTTCCTTCTAATGGAAGTAGTAATAGAACTACATATGAAGCCAAACACCTGCAAACCAGTTCGGAAATGTATTTTCTGTAAGTTAATGGATCATAGAGTGAGTATAGTCAGTTTTCAACTGGGAAACCAATATATTTTTCGTTCAATTTTTAATCACTTTCAATGGCCCTTAGTAATAGACATTCATAGAATTGGTTTTAAAGTCACTTTTTGTTAGATGTAGAAAAGTTGCTTTTAAAATTTCGTAGTAACAGATCAAATTTACAAAAGTCTTATTTATACCAATAATTGTGACTCATTTTCATAATTTCGTTATTGTGAACTGATACACAAACAGATTTCTATTAACCAGATTCGTAAAGTTCTATTGTGATTCTATCATTTTAAATTTAACTTAGTTACAGGAAAGCCGCTTTTAAGTATTTATACTTGAAATTTGTTTTATTTCTACGAATGTTTGGTTAAAATCGAACTTAGGCTAGATTCGGATCTATTACTCAGGGCCAATAAATATAAAATTTTCATTTTAAAATTTTACCACTTCTTACATAAATAAAAATCTTAAATATAATGAAAAAAAAATTTTCTTAAATATCAACTTAATACAATTCTTTCTTAAATAATTTTAGAAAGAACGTTATTAATGAGAAGGAAAATATAACAGATGGAATCGGATATCCAAACTTGCATCTAACGGCAGCACTTTTGGTATCATGGATTGTAGTATTTTTAGTTATAGCAAAGGGAGTAAAAAGTTCTGGGAAGGCAGCTTATTTCCTGGCAATTTTCCCATACGTAGCACTATTTGCTTTACTTATAAGGGCTGTCACTCTAGACGGTGCCATTAATGGAATTATATTTTTTTTGAAACCAAACTGGGCAGAACTTACTAATCTTAAGGTTATTTTCTACAACCCCAGAAAAACATACACATCTTGAAAAATCTCGATTTCAGGTATGGAAGGAAGCAGTTGTGCAGTGCTTTTTTTCATTAGCCGTTGGACTTGGATCAATTGTAATGTTTTCATCGTATAATAAATTCAACCATGGGATTTATAGGTAAAGGGGATTTTATTCCTATAATATTTTCTATAAAGCAAAGAAATGTTTATAGAGATGCTATGATAGTAACGACGCTAGATACCTTTACGAGCATTCTTGCTGGTGTAACGATGTTTGGGATCCTTGGAAATTTGGCACATAATCTTGAAATTGAAAATATCTCTGAAGTTGTTCGAAGTGGAACTGGTCTGGCTTTCATATCATACCCGGATGCAATTGCAAAATTTAAGTTTTTCCCCCAGGTATGAATGTTCACCTAATTATAATTTACCGAATGACAAATTCATTCGGTATGCGGGAAACAAAACATCTCGAGATCTTAACCACAGGGAAATATAATTAATTTTTATTTTTAAGAATTATTTTGTGAGACATAATCAATCGAATTTTCGACTTATGTCTAATTTAAGTGGAGTATAGGTCGGAAAAATTAAAATTGAGCAAACGCCAATTTCAACAGTAAATTCAATCGCCAAGCAGGCGATTTCTTAGGCAATAGTACTGCCGAATATACGAGTACTACTAAAAGTACTGTTGCTTAGAAATCTCTTGACATAAGTGCTTATCTGGCGACTGAATTTACTCTAAGCGGACTGACGGATTTGCGTGAGTGGTACTGATGATCTAAAGAGGAAGCGGAAAGGAAGGCAGGTACTGTTGATCATTAATGTCGTTTTCCATTGGTGTCACCCAATGATCAATTCATTCCGAAATACAATGGAACGGAGCTAACTACTTTTATCCAATTTTGAAATGTTTTCTTTGTATAAGCTTTGTATATAAAACTAATAGTACTGTCATGAAGACGAACGATTGGGGCGACATCTTAAGCATAGCGATAGTACTAGTTAGATTTTTCTCTGCAAAATTAAATAATAAAATATTCTCTTTTTACTACTTATTTTGTATCTTATCCTACTCTCCACTGTAAAATCGTGCGCTGATACCACAAAATCACGCTGCATGATAATACTATGGGTTATACATACAAAAGTATTAGTAAATCATCGTGTTGGCAAAAATCTGCGACAGTCATTTCTCATTTGTTATTTGTTTATTTTGGATTAAATAATTTATTTTCGAACGAACTAAATTATATTTTTTTAATATGAACTGGTTAAAGCGGGAACGAACTAAATTATAGCAAACACAAACGAAACAAAATCAAAGAAGAATGCTCCTGTCGGATTTTACTTTTGAAATTTGAGTATGTGTATTAGTGCTTCTTGAGTGGATTCTGTCTTAAAATCAAGAAACTAAATTCTGTTCTCAGAATCGTCAAAAGAGTTTTTTTTGTTTATCCAATGGAATGGTTTGAGAGGACTTCTTAACGCTTGCAGACGGTTCCAATGGAAAATGACATAAGTGTTTTGGTTAGCTTCATTTTAACTTATCTCCGGGGAAACATTTTTCTTTTGAAAAAGCCCAGTATCTGCTCTCCCTTTCTGTTTACCGTTCAAGGAAATCAATAATAACACAAATCATGGCTTAGGAGTTTTAAGTAGCAAATTAAGTAGGAAATTAAAAAAAAAGAATAGTGACAGCTAAGTGTTCAGAAGTGTTTCAAAAACAACTCATAGCGCTCAGAGCATGCTTGGTTCAGAGGACATTCAGAACTTGCTCGACATGCTCGGACTCTGTTCAGAGATCTTTTCTGAGCTAAAAAAAGTGCCTATAGGGAATACAGATTTTTGATAAACGTTATTTTACTATTCCGCGAACGTTTCTTTTTTTTAATGTAAAATTATAAGTCGGGACTTAACTTATTACTTAGTCAAATGGTGGAATAGAGGTATTATACACTTTTTTTTATTAATTTGACTGTAAGTTAGAAAGCATAATATCATAATGAATTCAATTAGTACCTTTATAAGGAGAACGGAAAAATTGAGTTAAAATTTAAAAAAAATAATTTTTTTGTTCGATTATTAGAAATGAAGGAAATAATCTTGGTTTGCTCCCCTTGTGGGGAGCACATGCTTTACACCTGCTCTACATCGGATCCGTGCTACCATAAGCAGACGAGGCTGACATTTGAACGATGTCATATTTCATTATGTAAGAAAAATAAGTTTTTAATTTATTAGGGTTTTGGAGGTTATCTTAACTGAATGTGTTAAAGTAGCCCCAAACTCATGACAGCTGCGATATACTTGATTTTCTTAATGTATTTTCTTCAAAAGTATCTATATATATAAATAAGATTTGACCAACTGAAAAAAGAAAAATATTTATAAATAGAGTTACACTTTTATCTTGAAAGCCTCGAAATATATGTACTGTACATAGGTTGTGTTAGGTTATTGGGCGGACAGTTGATCTTCATGTCGATTACAGAATTCGCAGAATTTTACTCCCGGTGAGTTAACTCGATCCGTTGACCTTTCGCATCCGCTGTAGGTAAAACTGAATTATGAAATTCGCCGGATAAACTACATTGTCGATTCCTAAAATTACCTTATCATTTATGAACTTTCCTATCGACGCTGTCAGTTACAGGCATTTAGTCAACGGCCTAGGCTTTGGTTATAGCATCGCTATCGATATGTGAAATCAAGCATCGTTGTGCGTGGTTAGTATTTGGATAGAGGACGGGTCAATACCAACGGTGTTTTTTTTTTTGTTAGATTTCTGGCTATGTCCGGTTGTGTCTTCATCATTTCCAAGATTTCTCTAAATTGTTTCCGATATTTTTGTGCTTTCCATTGTTAATTTTTGTTTTTTTTTTTCGTTTAATTATAAATTCACTTCAAATTCGTCTCGAAGTTGGCCCGAATGTAAAATGATAGAAATTGTATGGAGTGCGAATGGACTGCGGATTTAGTAATACCAGATAGGTTGAACAGAATGTCGGTAATGCAGGGATTGTTACCGACATTCGTTCAACTTTCTTTCGTCGGATTCAGTAATAGCAAAAGTTTGGAGATTAATAATTGAAACTGTCACTTTACTCTTTCGCCGAATTCTGTAATAGAGGTGCTTGTTACCGTCACACTTAGATCAATGTAGATCCGTTGTGATACCCTAGAGATTTTGACTCCTATGTATTGAAACCTATGATAATCCTATGTCATTCAAGCCCGTTAAGAGTGTTGATGAATTTCAGCAAGCTATAGCCTGAGATGTAGGGGGGTACTTCTAATGGCTAAAACACATGTGCAGCATTTTCCCTGCAGCGAAATTTAATTACACAGGTTCTTATGGGAGCAGAATCATTGAAAGTCTGCATGCAGCGCTGCGCTGCACGATGTCTCTATTCCTAAATTTGCTGCCTAGTTTCATTGCAGCCATAATTGTAAAACAAAAATTTCCAAATAATTGCTACTCGTATTTGGCATTACTGATATTGACAGATTGTTGACATTGTCTGCCATATTTGCAAAAAAAAAGTTTGTTTTTGTCTTTGGTGGAAAACTTGATATTGATACAATAATGGAAGAAAAAATAAAACAAATTCATTTATGACAAAACAAATCCGTACAATGAACAAGAAGTGAAAAGAATTTGTTTTGTCTCCCACTCGTATTTTTGTTTATTTTCAGACAGATGAAAGATTGTTACTGCTCACCAGTTCCTGTTTGGGATAGGTAAATTGTATCCAACTAAGGACATTTTCTTCAGCTATACATAGCAACATCAACGCGAGGGAAACTACATGTCTAGTATAGTTTTGTTTTTCAATAGTGCTTTGTATCTTCTTTTGCTTTTCCTACTTATCACCAGGAACAATTTTTGAAAGTATAGGTGCAATTCTCTTTCATTTTCTGATTAATTAAATTTGTCCACGGCCTTGAAGTTTTGATCTGGAACAGATTATATTCATTTAAAAACTTGAGGTATTTCTCATACACGGCAATCAAAATCAAAATTTTGTCCTTGTTTGTTGAAATATCCATTTAATTTAAAATAAACTTATGAAACTTTAAGTACAAAACAATTTAAGGAAACAAAAAGAATGAATATTTGGCAGATGTCATTTTCGTTTTAACAGAACTAGGCATCATTAAAGTTAGGAAATATGCACATGTGTTCTGGCTGCAGCGCTGCATGCATCGCTGCGTGCAGACTTGCTGCACATCTGTTTTAGCCATAAGTCATTGAAGAAATGTCTGTCGTCACATAATCACCTGGTTAAGGAGAGGTAAACGCCTTTCAAGAGCGTGTTCTTTTTTTACCCTCACTTAAGAAATCATCCCTTCACCAGGCCCTTAGGAGCATGTGGTCAGTGTTTGGTGTACGTATACGTCCGTTTGTTTGGTCAGTATTGCTGAATAAGTCCAAGGAGCTGTTCCTTTCCTCAAAAGGATGTTACCAGTCTTAGGAAGAGGTGGCCCCATAAAGTCACTGACGCTTGTGCTCACTGGAGGAATGGCAATCGCTGGTGTGCCAATTCTCTGCTTCTTGCCACTCCTGCAAGAAACACGTGCATCGTTCAGTCGTTTTCGTTCGTATATCATTGTCGACTGTGAGTCTTTTTATATTTTTTGACTGTGGTTAGGGCGATATTCATTTCAAGCCATTTGGTATTGTTAATAAATTTCAATATGTGTTTGCTTTTGACGTCGAGGAAGTGTCTCCCTAGGTGCCTATTTCTTAGCTGATATAGCGCAGGACATTCACACAGTGAGGAGTATCCTCATGTATCTCCTCGTCCATACTGAGTTTCATCTTTATTTTATGGCAACCCAGTGCGTTGCGACGAGAAGAGAAAGAGACTTTTTACTCAGTTGGATTATAATGTTGGTCTTTTGTTTGCTGAAACTAGTCCATAGTTTTCTAGTTATGATTTAGATAAAAGGATAGGACCTGAACTGTTTGTCTGCCTGAATAAGAAAAAGTGTTGATCCTATTCCTGCCAGCTCAACAGCACTTTCATTACCTGGGACACCACTGTAACCAGGTACCCAACAGAGCCTTATTTTGTGCTGTGTTCCAAGAACCCTTAGCTCTTCGCGACAGCAAGTGGCAAGCTTTAATTTAATTTTAATGGCAGAAATCGCTTTTATTGTTACTTGGCTATCAATGAAAAAGGTGATATCAACTTGTGGTATTGCCATCATTGTGACTTGTCTAGCAGCTTTCGTCACTGCCAAGGCATCAGCTTGAAAAATACTGCTGTAATCAGTAAGTCTGAGTGAATTGTATATACATAAGTTGCAGATTATTATTTCATTGATCGTATTACTGATGTGAACTTTTGAAATTTATCTACATAGCTCATAGTTTTTAATTCCTTTAATTGATAAAATATTTTATTAATTTATAAGTAGGAAATACATAATGTATAGCAAAAATATTAATAAATTAATGATAATAATAAAATATAAAAATAACGATCACACTTTCTCTCTTCATAGCTTTTTGCAGTCGCCTTTTTCTTTATGATGTTCGTCCTGGGAGTCGGATCTATTGTAGCACTACAAAGTTCAATGGTTACAATAATTTGCGATCGTTTTACTTCTCTTAAATTTGTTAACGTTGCAATTATTACATGCATATTAGGATTTTTAAGTAGCTTGGTTTATGTAACACCAGTAAGTATAATTATTTTATTAATTAATTGTAATATATTTTTGTTTAAAACATTTTTATATAAAAACAATTTACAGGGAGGACAATGGATTCTGAATTTAATAGACTTTTTCGGTGGAACATTCGTGGTTTTTATTTTGGCAATTTTTGAATTGATTGGAATAACTTGGATTTATGGTAATATTTACTTTTTTTTTAACAATCATCTTTTTTTGTAAAAAAAAATATCTGCAAGGATTACAAAATTTCTGCGATGATGTGGAGTTTATGACGAATAGAAAAGTTTCGACTTATTGGCGTTTGTGCTGGACAATTTTAACACCAGGACTTATGTTAATAATTTTCATTTATTCGATGGTCACTTTTGATTCGGTAAGATACAGTGGCATGGAATATCCCGCATCTGCAAATAGTGAGCAAAGAATGCAATTTTTCCCATTTTCATTAAAAAAAATTAAGCAAAATAAATTTTTAAAAAATATAGTTATTGGATGGATAATATTAGGTATTGGATTTTCTCAATTTCCATTATGGTTCTTATGGGAAGCTTCCAACAATCGTCACAGCAATTGTTGTTCGGTAAGATGATGTTGATGATATTTAATATAATTATTGTATATTTATTTATTTTTCAGGCAATAAAGAAAATTTTACGACCAAATGAAAATTGGGGACCTATTGATCCAGAAATAAGAGAAAACTGGATTCTGTTCAAATTTGATTTGGCTGAAAGAAGAAGAAAAAATTATGAAACAACTGAGACAAGTTATTTTTGGCAAAAAATTAATAATTTTAAAGAAAACAATTGATGAGAAGCAAGACTGATAGCTCAAAAAAAATGATTTTGCTTTTAATGGTTTATGTTATTTATTTCGTTATTTTTCGCTACGTTTATAAAAAAAAATTACAAAAATTAAAAAAAATTACAAATTTATGCAACATCATAATAAATGTTTGTATTTCCATGACCCATGATTATATAAAATAAATTGCAGAACTGGGTCACATGTTGAAGTGATTATATGTATTTTACAGAATTCGGACAATTAATTCCAGCGACCTAAATAAGTATGTTTCCACAAATTAATAAGGTCTTTAGGAGGATGGATCAAAACGAACTTCCGTGTTTAAAGCTTCAGAGGAAGACAGAAAACAGAAACATACTTCTGATGACAGCAGTGTAAAACAACAGGATCACGCCGTCTTAGATAATGACATTTTTATTGTCAAAGATGGGCAGAAGAGAGTGAAGACGTTGGGTGCTGCTTTCCAGCAAAGTGAATACTAGCATTTGCATGAATAGTGAACTGGAAAGCAGAGCCCTGCTTCACCATTTCTACCTTCGAGTTAAAATGATGCAATGACGATCGGTGAACTGCGGTTTCACCGGGTTCAAGGAGAATCATTTACAAATGCTATAATCGCCGACCAAAACGGGCCCAGTTCCCTGTTAGTTTCGAAGGTGGAGCTTCAGTTCATTTTTGAAGGTATATCCAACGTTGGACTACGACAGCTACCTTTGGAAGCAGTGGACATTTAAGCCACACTGCTTAACAATGCACTGAATAATGCATATTATCTAATACTGTAGAAGACATTTTCCCACAAAAGAGAAAATACAACTACAATCCGGTGAATTTTCAGTCGAAAAGTTTTCTTCCGAGTTATAATAGAGTTATTAATAGAGCCATGTCCAAATGAGCGAGATAATTAGTCCGGTTTTTAAGCGGGACACGATACAATTCATGCCGCATTTAAACTGGTCTTTGATATCTAATGAAACAGGCTTGCTTTCTAAAGCTGACCAATCTCGGCATAAGTAAACCACTTTTATATAATGCTTGATGACATACTCAAAAGTAGAAGATTTGTCAAAAGAGGCAATATAACTTCTACCGCAATCTTCGATATTAGAAATGACCTTCTGCAGGGAGCGGTCAACTCGCCGATTCCATTCAGCATTTATACCAGCTATCTGATAGATAATCTGACTCAGTAAATTGCGTATGCCGACCGATCAAATAGCGTACAGAACAGCTCCAAAGGTCGAGGGTATAAGAATTCTTTTTTTTAGCGTGAATTCGACAAGATTCAGCGATAATGCTATGACTGGAATTTCAAAATCAATTGTCCCATAAAATCGTTATGATACATTTTGGGAGCGTGGAATTAACAGCAAACTGTGTGGGAAGCAAAGTGGTTTTTTCTTGTAAGCTGAAACAGGGTTGGCTTTATGTATAACATCAGAAACTTTTCATCTTACTAACCTTTTTATAGTTCGAATCAAACCAAGAATTCTCTTTCTTTGGAAAAAGTTTCCCTATTCGGGATAAACATTCTCTTTCCGAAAAGCATTAAATTTTAAATAATATCTGCACTGGAGTCCACGTCACTATCGCGGAAGCATAGTGACCACTTAAAGTTCCTGAAGACATTTTTGAGACCGTCCAAGTTGGCTTTCTCGTATTACCAATTTTTTCTCTAACTGGGTTAGGGAGATTTGCAGATATAAGTCAGAAATGTCTAGAGCTGGTAATACTTATAGTGTATTATACATACTTACAGTTCTATATAAATGTATACATTAACGCTTTCCCCCAATAACATTATGTATTTTTGGACCATGTCCTGTAACTATCGGATCGATAGAAATATGTGCGACTGAGGCGCAAATTATAAACACATGCACACGTATGTAGCTATCGTTTTAACTTATCATTGACTTTTTAATATTTAATTTTAAGACAGTTTTCAGATTACACTAACTCCTTCGACTTATTTTTAGGTCTCTGTAGTAGAGTTTTAAAGTAAAGGAACGAACCTATAAATTTCAAAAGTATTTACTGTTAGAAAAAGAACGCACCACTGGAAATAGCGTAAAGTTTGCCAGACTTATATTTTAAACAGGGATGTTTTTTAATACATCATTAGTTCTGTTCAGTGACGCTGTTCCGAACAGTTTAGATTAGTTTGGAACAAAAAAGTACACCTTTTTGCTGTTCAATGAGAAATTTTCTGTTCTAAACTGTTCTGATTTGCTGTTCAATGAGTCTGTCTGGAACAGTTTGGAACAGCTTAGAACAAGATTTCTTGCCCTCGCTTTTTAGTTAGAGAAAGGTAGAACAGATAACTGACTGTTCTAACTTGTCTGACATTTCTCATGGAAACTGTTCTGCTCTGCTCTGTTCTGCTCTATTCTGCTCTGTTCTACTCTGTACTTTTATTCACTGAACAAAACTATTATATTTTTCTATTTATGTATATAAACAGAGAGATGTTATCTGATCCGAAATAGACTAATACCTTAATAATAGGCTGTTTAAAATTTTGCGCCAGTGATTTTTAATAAAAGCTTACTTTGTTCTAGCGAAAGGGAGTAATCTCTTCGCACTGCTTACTCTACTCAGTTAAACAAAGTTCACAGAGCGAATGCCAAATAGAAAATGAAACATACTCGAGAAATAAAGGAAACCAGAAAAAAAAAACGATAACTCCGCAATTTTCTCAAATTTGTTTGACAAGCGCGGCATGATGAATATTTAATGGATGCAAAACAGTAGCGTTCATATTCGTAAAACATGACTTCTCATTAGAATTTTTACCATGGCGGACTAACTTAAATAGATACAATTTTAGATGAGGAAATTTATTTGAATTTTATACTCCAAGTCTCCAGCAAACCGTCACTCCCTCTGTCAAAGATTTATATACCGATTGACAACATTCACATCTTGTATTGGAAATTGTCAAAGTAAATATGTACATACATATATTAAGCAGAAAAAATAAAATTTGTAATCCATTGTCATCGTAATCATCATTCAGTTCATGGCTTCAAAGATGGAGAACGATCTACATATATTTTGGTATAATATAAAATATTTAATTTGAAATTTTGGATTATCTGGTATGATAAATAAAGGGCACATTAAATTTTTACGGTTCGTTGCAAATGTCAACCGATTGCCCTGAAATACATTTTTCGGGCAAGGAAATAAAACAACATTTTTCTGATTTTTTATATATCAACCCTGAAAATGCAGGTTTTCGGAGCATTAAATAAATTGCAATCGTCCATTAGTAACCCGAAGGGGATTTCTTTCTTTAAAACATTGAATGAACCTGCATTTTGGATGAGAAGTGAGGAAATGTTGGGGGAGTGAAGATATTAAGTTCTAGCTAGAAATGGAAAGTACTAAAATCGAGATTTCAGTACTCAAAGTTTCCAATGTAAGCAAGATATTGTAAGTACTCAGTACGCAATGTACACAGGATCTTAAATACAATCTTTCGTAAGGTTAGTTGCAAGGAACGTGTCACTGAATGTGTGTGTAACCGTAAAGGGCTACACGGAACGTATACGTAAGACCAACGTTTTTGGTTTACCCTACCGCCGCGCCGGCATAGATGTTAACACAAAAAAAATATTTAAGTAATGCCGAAGTACTTAAGAATGCTTTAAGCGGAAGTAAATATACACATTAAATAAGTTCTTGATTAAAATACCTAATAAGGACAAAATAAATATTGAACAAAGAAGCCAAAAAATGTCATACCCATTAAAGATTGAATAAAGTATAAATTAAGAAATGTTATGCTGAAATTTTACTATTTTTTTCTACTTGAGATATCTTAACTGGCATATTAATAGTAGAATATTGAATAAGGACACGTATACGCCATAGTGACCCTAGTTCATTTTACAATCATCAGTTGTTAAAATCAACTTCTTATATTTTTCAGACAACAATAGAGATAATACACAATAGAACAGCAATTTATCCATTCAAAACTGTACAAACTATTTCAAATAAAATTAATAAAGACTTTATAGACCTAGAGCCCACAGCAATTTTTGGCTGTGATTGATAACAAAAAATAATTAGCATAATTAGATAGGCCTTTAGCACTTATTTACAAATGTGAAAGTCTTGCATGCTCCAGTGGGAGCTATAGTGCATAAAAGTGAATCATAAATGCAGTTCTTTCCAAGTCTAAATAATTGCGATAACAACTTTGCCAAAATGTAGAGTTAAGAGCCATGATTGAAAGTAATGAGGTCTAAGACGTTTTACAGACAGCCTTCTGCCTGCAAGACGCAATAAGAATAGCGTACTTCTTGCACGAAGAAGACCGCCTTCAAAACGTCTTGGACCTAGATTTTGCAATCAGGGCATTTAGCTCTTCATTTTGAATTTATGGTCGGTCTCCATACGGAGGTAGAATCAAAGGATTATTCCAAGACAGACCACGAAGAGCGAAACCTAAGAAACGACCTTGAATGCTCTTGATTCTGGATATATAAATTTGTTGATACGGGGACCATACTTGCCAGGCGTATTCAAGAAGGGGACAAACAAAGGTTATGTAAACGAATCCAGGTACGTAGGGGTTAAAGAATTTTTTGGACTATCGTGTAGCCTAGTTCAGAGTTTGCTTTAAGAATAATCTCGTCAACATGTGTGATAAAATTGAGTTCTCTATCACATAAAACACCAAGGTCGCGAATGGACTCAGCCGTGGATATGTGTTGTTAATATATAATATAATGTTCGTGAAAAAGTGAATGAATGACATTTGGAAACATTTAGCTCTAAGCAATTTTTCAGGCACCAGACAGAGAAACATTTGCAATCAAGCTGTAAAAGAGTGCCATCATGTGTGGAAGAAATGGTCTTGAAAATCTTGTAATTGTCGGTGAAGAATAAGATATGGGAATATTTGATGGCCATTTTAATATCTTTAATAGTAAGGATAAGAAGAGGTCTCATATGGCTGCCTTGCGGGACCCCGGAGTTAGCTAAGAAATCATTGGAGAAGTTAGATCTGAATTGAGTTTTGTAGTAACGGTTTTTCGGCTAAACGAAAATTCATCTTAAGAAAATAGGTTCATGCTTAAGTGTGAACAGTTTGAATAGAATAAGCTTACTTGCTTTCAATTCCTTAAGGCTGAGAGGCTAAGGCATATGAATTTAATAAAGTTATTAGCCCTTGTGGACCTATCTTGACAAAGCCGTGTTGTCTAGGGGAACAACAAAAACTTTAAGTTCCTTACAAAAGGCTTTCAAATATGTGAATGTTTAGCAATTGGGTTATAGTTTGTAACTTCACACTTTGGGCCTCTTCTATGTATTGGAGTTATGAAAGAAGTCTTTCATAACTGAGAGAATTCCCCTTGAGATAGGTATACGCTGAAGATTTTTGAGAGGGGAAGAAGGAGAGTTGGGAAGAGCATTTTTTGAGAACAATGAGTTGATTCAGATTATTTTCAATGAGAACTGGGTCAATAAAATGAAGTAGAAATTCGGTGAATAATTGAAATTAAAATTACAATCAGGTATAAAGTGTCGTCGGTAAGTGATTGTTTAATACAACTAGCAAAACAGTTGGCGGTTGGGTGTGTGTTTCGTTTGAAGTTTCATTATTGAAAGAAAAAGAGGTAGGATAACCATCGGATTTTCGTTTAAAGTTGAAAGAGGGAGTTATAAATTTCGGTAAAGTGAAGATAAATACCAAGATCATTACAGTAGTTAGTTAAGAACTAAGGAAAGTTGTCCAAAACTTATTCCTCTTGTTGTTTCGCAGCGATCGTAGCCTGTGATTATACCAATGTTGGGAAGAAGACGAAGTTTTACGTCAGAAATGGGTACATGAAGAGAAATAGAATTAAATATTTCTCTACAAAATATTTCTATTGCATCATTTACAGTTTGGTTGTCAAAATTTAAGGAGACTTTGCCTTATGAAAATCATGAGAAGATAGATCTATGAGGGGGAGAAGTCTGTATGGGAGAATCATGATACAAAAAAAAAATAGATGTAGGGAGTTATGATAGTTGTCAGATGAAGATGGAGAAAGACCACTGAGTGAGTGAAAATGCCATTTGTCTTGGTAATAATTAGGACTATAAAGTGTTAACTTATAGTATTTTATTGAATTTTGTGTATATAAATCTTGGGAACAGCTGTTGAAAAAAAATATTTCATTTGATCGCTATTTTAAGTCCTAAAAAAATTCAAAAAACTCAACTTGCAAATATCAAGTTTAATTCATAACTTGTCATATAGTTATTTACCATGTCGCAAGTAATTTGACCCACCCTAATGTATATAGTTATATGGTATCACTGGTAAAAATTCATTTCAGCATTATTTGAGATTTATAAGAATTAATATACATATACAGCAAATATATAGAAACAAGTAATATTAATTAATCTTTTTTTCAAACAAATAAAACTTATTATTACAATAATTATTGCAATTATTACATAATTTCAATAATAACTTTGTTTTACTTTCAATTTTTTTTTCAACACTTTATAATAGTAAAACTGCATGCTTGGACCGTTTGAAAATTTAGATGAGACAGTGATTAAACAAAACATGTATTCATTGAATAGTGCATTGCATTTAATTGTAAGATTAAATCAAAAGACTCTCCAGACACATGATGTACCTTTATATAAAAAAAAACTACTACCTGACTGTAAGTAGGAAAAAGTGCCCAATGAGAGCATTGAAAGTATTCTTTCATTAAATAGCGGTTATGGAAATGTTAGTTTCACATTAACCTCCACTGTTTACTGATCCGTAAGCTGGGTAACGATCATTTAGTAATATTCTAACACCGAAGAGTAGCGTTAGCTAAGTGCGGTAGAAGTTAACAATTGTAGTGGAATAGTTGATTGATTGTGAAGAAAAGTCATAAAATTCGTTATGGAGCTACAAGATCCTGCAACTAATCGCGAAGTAAGTTTACGTTGAAAAACTTTTTTTTTGCGTTTGAAAACTTGTGTTTGCCAAAAGGAGAAAATATATGTATTTATACTGATATGTGATTGTCAAGTGTTTAAAAATTCGGTATATATGGATTGATTCTTCACAGATAAATTTAAAAGTCAGTGTACCTTGAAACTAAAGTGTCGCTGTCTAAATCTATTTGCATATTTGTAACCGAAGCTTAAAATATTAAATCTGCGTTCAATGGAGTTTTCATTATATTTATACAAAAAATGTTTTAAGTTATAATTTTTTTTTGTACAATTCACATGCGCTCAAGAGTTTATTGATACCCTTATAATACAAGCGATGGGGAAATTACTGTGGGAGAGAAAGGAGGTGTCGATAAACATTGGTCTCAATTGTTAAATGGCATGGGAAAACCGTGACGTGTAGATTAATCCACAATTATGTTTTGCGACTAAGAAAAATCTATGCATATGATGGTACGTCTAAAATTCGGTTCGAAGGACAATTGTTGAGCATTCCTAGTGAAACGAGTATCACGGGTGAACTGAATGAGGAAGAATAAGAGGAATGCGTTTAATATTTTGTTCCCAATCTTCAAATGGTCACTATATGTTTGACCTTAAGGCCAGTGCCGATATGACCACAAAAGTTATTTTTCTTGGAATGCGTACTTTTATACCTAACAGAATAAATACTTTAGAAAGTCTTGGTTCAATACAAGCTGTAAGGAAGCTATCAGGTTGAGAGAAGTAAGTTTCCAGTCTTACCCAACCGAGAAAATCGGAAAAAACATAAACAAGTCATTGCAACGCTGTTATAGAAATATCCAAATTCAGAATATAAGGCAAAACATTCTGCACTGAAATTTCCTGTCATTAGTCAATAATGTAAAAATTCTATCAACATCTTCGGTTTCAACGCTCATCTACAACGAAAACCCGATAACTACCTCTTCAGATAAAGCCAAACGTACTCACCAGCAAAGTGCTACCTAACATCGTCTTCAATTATTTGAACAACAAAGCAAAGAATAAGGGCGTGCCGATGATTTGAATTTAATTGTTCAAAATAAAATCACAATCACACTGTATCAAGTCGTTTGATCGCGTAACAAATGACGACGAAGCAACAAACTATCGAACTGAATTTTTGATTTCGTTGGATGTGCCCGATCTGCCACCGCTCATAATGCTAACCCAATCTGAACCAACCGAAACTGTGCAATGGAACCAGATTGACAGTGAAAAAACTAATGAACAACATCATCGAAGCCATCATAGTCAAAGAAAAGTTAAAAATCGAGCAAGTTCTCATTGCAACAATTTCGATGATATCGCCGACTTGCCATTCAAGTATAAGCGCATTCAGTTTCCTGCTCGACTCGCATTCGATAAGACAATCAACCAATCAACCAATCACAAGGTCAATCGTTGTCTTTAATATACAATAATTGTCTTGCTTTGTGCATGCACAATTGGCGTGGCGTTTTCAATTTTCGGAAAGCCATCTACAGTGTTTATTTACCAAAAAAATCATATTATTTAAATAGATAGTATCGACTTTCGACAGTCAATTTATTTTTAATATATCTTTCATCAATCCATTCAATAAAGATTTTTTTCACCTCAAAAAATGTTTCAACAGTTTTGAAACTTGACACACGTATTAAGAAGTGTCAAGTGATGCATTGTAATAGAGTCAAAAGCATGCTCTAGCGGCAGTGAAGTGCAACATGTCGTTATTTTGGATAGTCATTTAAATCTTGGTAACTATTAGTCCTATAAAGAAGTAGTCTTTTACAAAATAAATATAATACTTCATTAAAAAATTATTTATTTACAATCTGTTTGTATCTTTTATTTTTATAAAGTTATTTAATTCTAAATTTTTGAGTGTCTAAAAGTGCTCTATTTCATACGCAAGCTGTAAATGAAAATGTTTCACAGAAAATCAAATTTTTTTTTTATATTGGGCGTTTATATTTCAAAACTCACTCCATATCAAACCCCGTCTTCCATTTCAGCTTGCATGAAAAAGTGACATCTGTTCGAGTTAAAAGCTTTTCTAATCCCTGCTTCTTATAATCCCATGATAATGGGGGCCATTATATTTACAAGGTGTCTTTCCTTCACAATATCCTTTGTGGCTCCTACTGTTTGTGCATCACACGCGGATTTTCAGTTCCTCAGAAACGAATATTTTGCGTATTGACCTAATCGCTTAAGTGTAAGTGTGCATCGTCGCTCATGAATTCCGACACAAAATCGTACTCTTCGTTGTTGAGATTGAGGATGCCTTAAAATTAATTCACACATGCCGAACGGTTAACAGGCATTAACTGATGCACTGTTTGCACTATGTACGGGAACATGTGTAAGTTTTTACTAAAATTCGTTGCAGAGTCCGTCTGGTGATGTCCAATTTTCTTTCTCTGCGACATCTGACTGCCGCAATATTCCCATCCGAACGAGCAGTCCTACATGGTCTCCTGTGGTTCCAGTCTTTTCGAGCCGAGTAGCTAATCTCCGTAATGTTTGACGAGTTGGCGCCACACGATTAGGAAAATCGGCGTAAAAATTCACGCTGCGCTAACATCACCGATTATAATAATTATAATTATTGGTCAAGAAAATAAAATCGACACAATTATTTCACGCTCTTGCGGAATATAGCGCCATTTGCAAAAATTATAACATCTTCCGATAGGGTGATTTTGCGCCACCTTTTACATACCAACATAACCTAACAGTACCAACATAACCTAATAGTAAATGCGACAAATCTTTTGAAAAATAGTCTTTTTGTAAAAGAAAAACATTTTTTAAAACTTATTTTAGTATTTTAATTTTTTTGATAAGATCCCGCCAAAACTAATTGCCAAGAATTTTGTCGTTGAAAAAAAATTCTTTTAATTGAACTTAGCATAAAGATTTTCCGGCAACACTTCTATTCATATTTAATGGATTTTTTTGTTTAAAGGGGAAAACCTAACAAATAATTCTCATGTTGATACAGAAAAATACACCAAATAGACAAATGTTAGACAAACCTGTTTATTTTGCTTCTAGTATATTGTGTAAATTACATTTTCACTTAATTGATTTATTCTACAGTTTAACAAAAAAAAAATTGAATGCGAATTACATTGCAACTGCAAAGATTATTATACTAAAATAAATACATGACGGTAACATTTCAATCGTGGGTAGATAGTTATGACCTTTCTGAGGAAAAAATCGCTTATGTAAATTAAAAAAAAAAAATATGACAGTATCTGATTGAATAATTTTATCCATTATTTTTATCCAGGTGTCGTGCAGGCTATGAAGTCCATACTAAGACAATAAAGCTGCTGCAATTATTGCAATGTTCATATTAATATTACTCATTAATATTTGCTGGTTTTGTGTGAAATACAAATTTACTCGTAGTTAGGTTTACCAGTCCATTTACATAAAATTGAATGTTAGGTAGAGTGTATCAATAGAACACTCCAACTTGGCTTTTCCCTCCAAATTGTGCTGTCTTGAATTTTATAAATTATTTCAAATATCTCAGTTGATATTATTCTTAAGGTAAAAATGGATACAATAATAGAAATTGTTCACGACAGTAACAGTCATTTATTTTGTAGATATTAGTTTAGGAAGCGCAGCATTATAAGGTTTTTTTTTTTTATATACGTTTTATTTTTATGGCTGTGTCAAAGTGGCGTAGCGTACCATTTCGGCGCCCGGGGCGGGAGACCCATTTTGCCGCCCCCATTCAATACTTAATTAAAATTAAATTTCGAGACATCATTTCACAGGCAATGAAGTATCTTTTATTGAAAGTAAAATAGGATCAGCGGTTTCATAAACGGATTCTACGGGCCTTACGAATGAGGATCGTGAGACAAAGCTGCATCTGCGGATTCATCGCCATGCATGCGTTTTTTCCTGCGAATTCTTTTCGTTTTGAGTTCGATTCCGAGTTTTTTCCAGAGTCTTAGAAAAGTCGATTGCGGCTTGGACGAAACGGTCTCTGCTCTCCACTAGGAGAGCTTTTAAAACGCAGAGTTTCTGAGCACACTCAGTCCACGTTTCTGCAGGTAAATCTGTCCGTCATCTTCATCAGGTAGCTCTGCAGCTCAAAAGCCAAGAAAAGTGAGGAAGTTGAATGACTGCATGACTGTCAGAAGAAGATTGGCTACCGATCCGTCAATTCTTCCAGTACCTCAAGAACTTCCACAAACTTATTTTTAAGCGTCTTTACAGCTTCACGAGGTTCACTTCTTCTGCAAGCTTGTGACTAGATGCTTGAGGTACTTCTGGTGAGTCGACTTCGTCTTGACCCTGATCTGTGGTGGGACCAGAACCAACCAACTTTGACGGCAGGCACGTCTTCTTCTTCTGCCTGTAAAATAAGTTATGCATTCCCATGAATATTGGCCGGAGGACAATTCTAGGCCACTCACGATTGTAGATGGAGGAATCTTACTTACATTGGAATCACTTCCGCTGCAGCTTGATGCCGCAGAAGACGTAAACGTAGCTTTTGAACCAGAACTAGAACTGAAATATTTCGCGTCTTCGCGTCTGCTTCTTTCTTAGCCTTTTTCTTGCGGTATTCCGCGCCGCTTCCTTTAACTCTTTTCATTTTCAAAAACTAATTCAAAGGTTGAGTGAAGTACTGAGTGTTTAGTCTTAGAAGATTCAACAGTATTTAAACTATAAACAACTCAATCGAAATAACTTTCTGTCATGAGGGAGGGAGCAAAAATATTGAGCTGGCTGAGACTAGAATAAGGTTTCCGTGCGTCGAATCCTAGTTATCTTATCATATCTTGCATATGCATATCATATGTTTCGGAACACTCCCTTTCAGTTTCGCGAGAGTTTCGGAACGTTTTGTTTTAGTTTCGCGAGTCGCGCGACAATACGGAATGCACTTTTACGGCCCTATTCACCGTCTACGAATTCACGAAAATCAGACGAGAGCGGTCAACGACGAACCACTGATAGGGTGGTAAATTTCAAATTTACATCATTGTTGTTTCTTGACTTGTCAAACGATCTGTCATGAAACATATGATTTCTACACTACCCGCATCACCGGCGACATTTTGCCGCCCTCCTAGGCCTGCCGCCCGGGGCGGACCGCCCCCACCGCCCCCCCCCTACGCTACGCCACTGCTGTGTCCGTAAACATTTTAAAGTCTTAGAAACTTTTGAGATGTTTGAGAATAAGACAGTTTATGGTCTTAAATGGATCAACACCTTAGCCATCAATCGGTGGAGTTTGACTGTTTGCAGTCTTACACGGATGAATGAAAAATTGTTTTTGACGTTTATAGAATAGATTTGTCCATATTTCAAATAGTCCGCAGCAGTTACTTTAACCCTATAATTTTCTGATTTTATTATTCCATCGATATCCTAATCCTAGTCATCTTTTGATGAACTTTCATAATTTATAAATTGATAAATATTTAAACGTAAAAAGGCCGTTTTATCCACCGCAAACTGCACTAATTCAGAAAACAAAAGATTTTGTTTTTGATTTACAGTTTTTTTTTATTGACATCTACGAATTGAAGGTATTGAAGGTAGGTGAGATTTTTTAGAACTATACCTCTCAAGGTATACACTGCGTTCGCTGATTATATCATTATTACAGCCATTGGGAAGTTTGAAGAAACTCTCTGTGATGTCATCCAGAGAGGACTAACTGTATTACAAGAAAATGGTTTCTATCTCTAGGATTATCAACCAACCCTACAAAAATAACTTCTGCTTCGCATGAAATCTGTTTGGTTAGCTAACGAAGAAATAGTAACAGAAGTTAAATATTTAGGAATCATACTAGATATAGTAAAATCCTCTGGAATAAACATGTAGAATATACCGTCGGGATAGCCAAAATTGGCTTGCTGGTAAATCAGGGGGGTGCAAACCTGGGGGTCTTACATGATGGTAAGACCCATCATTACCTATGCATGGCACAAAAGAACCGAGTTGCAAACAACTTGGAAAAGTTCAAAGACTCGCTTGTGTAATCATTACTGGATCGTTTAGAACTTGTCCTATACAGCAGCGATGAAGGTTATTCTTCATTTGTCCCCATTTTACATGTAGTAGTTGGAAGTGCTGTTAAGTGAGCCATTATGAGATTTTACAAGGAAGATACTGGGCTCGGAAAATGTATAAGCAGAGGGAAAATGACTGCCTCTCAAAGTCGGTAGTAACAAGTCTTATCGATATTTCTAGAGATGGAATAATTACAAAATATAATTTTGTAAAAAATTATCTTACGGAGATAAGTTGCAAAAAAGAGTGGGTAGGCGAAACTGAAAACTACACGCTCTAAGCCAATGCCATTGAGTGTTGTAAATGCATGGTTCGAAAACGTCAGAAGGGACTGGTGCTGGAATTTTGGACCTAGAACCAAACTTTCCATACTATGTAATGGGACAATGTACTAGCATTTTCCATGTCTCACTTCATTGGGGACCTTGACATGGACTCCCTAGCAAAAAAAACAAAATGGGGCCAAAGCCAAGCCAAAGACGAGGCCAAAAGATCCAAAAACTAGAAAGAACCCCCAAAACTGAGGCAGTCCAAACTACTTCTTAGGAACTACATATATACATATAACTAAGATCGTTTCATGAACTGTATCAGCTTAAGTTAGAACAGTCTACGAATAGTAACGGGACCCCTCACGGGTTACTGTAAACTAAAGAGAAAAAGAGCCCCACATGCAGATTCTGTAATACTTACATATGACGAAACGCTGAAACACATTCCAGGCAAATGCGAAGCACTAATGCATCAAAGAAATAAGTATCGTGGGCGCTACTAGGAAGAAGTAGAGAGTGCCAAATAATCAAACTCATCAAAGGGATAAACTTATAGGAAGTGCTGTAGGTTGTAGCTAGGATTAGCACTTCATCTAGCTCTGGATTGGGGCACAATAGATTTTAAGGTCGCAGTACAAACCCTCTCTCAATATTCATTTCACCAGGTGCCAATGTATCCTCAAAAAGTTACAGTTTTATGTGGATATCAGGCTGACACCGTCATTGGTCCGTATTTTATAGAAAACGACGTTGATGAGTGGGTAACCGTCAATGGCGACCGATAAAAAAACGTTGATGCAATTACTTATGTACCAAATTGGTACATATGGACCAATTGTGGAGTTTCCTGAAGTCGCAGTTCTATGCGAATGCCCTTAAGGTGATGAACATACCACAGGCCATCGCTCAAATTCACCCGGATCTATGCAGAAGAGTAATTGAAAATTAGACCACTCGGATCCATGCCACCAGAAACAGAGGCGGACATTTGAACGATGTCTTAATTTTGTTAATACCCACACAGCATGTTTTATTCAATTTCAACATCTATCCGCCGTTATTGAAAAACCCTTTAGCATTTTGCTATAACAAAAGTTTACATGTCGCAATGGGTATACCAATATCTGTCCTATCTGTTAAAATAGGTATTGTAGTTCCACTTTTAGCGAGAGTATACTTACCTGAAATATCTCTATGGGCCGGTGAATTTTGAATTGTCGCCCATCTTAACAAGAGATGCTTAGGGCCCTTTTAGAGTTTAGAGATACAGTATCAAGAGATGACTGTCTGAGAAGAGATGGATATCCGTTGTTGATATCACATTTTTCTTTGAAAAAACTTTGATCACCTGGAACTCGCTACCATAATTAGGAACACAAAATGAGAGAAGTTCAGTCTTTCCTAGTAAACGCCTCCACCAACCCTGTCATAGGTTTCAATTCCATCGGAAGTCAAAAAGAATCGATTCATCGTTTAAGAGTTTCATCCTCGCAAATAGATCTGCATGGGACCTATTGACCTTACTTAAGTAGTTATAAGTTCGTCAGATTCTGCTACCAAGGATTTAACATTAAAATCACGAATTACCTTAGGAAAGCACCACTACTTTAGTATTGCCTATGACGTTCAAAACCAATGGGTTCAAAACTATTCACACGTAAGACAAAACACAAGCTCAACAAAAACCTTATGAATGAGCCTGGACTGGGATCTCTTGAAAAATATAACATTTTACATCTTGAAACCTTTAGGCGAAAAACGATCCGCATCATCTAGAAGATGTAAAAACAGATCTGAGATGATTCCATTAAGCATGGACAAAAATATTATTAATAGATACATATAACTCCCAAAAAAAAAATGGTTTTATTTTTATTTTTTCAAACTTTCATTAGGCTACAGAAAAGGATAAAAACAACAAGACTGACGAATCAGAAAGACCAAACTGGTCCAATGGACTCGAGTTTCTGATGTCCTGCATTTCAATGTCAGTTGGCTTGGGAAATGTTTGGCGATTTCCCTTCACTGCCTACGAGAATGGTGGAGGTGCATTTTTGATACCCTACATTGTGGTTCTAATACTAATTGGTAATATATGTAAAATTTTAACCAAACATTTTACAGCTAATACGAATATACATAATTGTGAAATTTATTTTTGTTTTTTATTCAAAGGAAAACCGATGTACTATTTGGAAATGATTTTGGGCCAATTTACAAGCAGAAGTTCGGTAAAAGTTTGGGCAGTTTGTCCGGCTTTTGTGGGTAGGGACTATAAAATTTAAAATCCATCATTAAGTTTATTTAGTTAAACATTTGCATTTACAGGTGTTGGAATGGGCCAAGCATTTGCTACTATTGCCATTATAACTTATTACTCATCTTTGCTGGCTCTGACGCTTTACTATTTTATAGTATCTTTTCAAGCTGTTTTGCCATGGACCTATTGCAGAGACGAATGGGGTCCACAATGTGTGCCGTCAAATGGAAATACTAATAACTTTTCTGATGTCACCGGTCAGCTACAGACTAGTTCAGAGATGTACTTTTTGTGAGTCTTGAATAGATTTTTGTATTTTATGCCTTTTAATTTATTTTATTTTCAAAATTTCCAGGAAAAATGTTTTAAACGAGAAAAATGACATCACCGACGGAGTTGGATATCCAAATTTAGATCTAACAGGCACACTTTTTGCATCATGGGTTGTAATTTTTTTAGTCATAGCTAAAGGTGTTAAAAGTTCAGGGAAAGCAGCTTACTTCTTGGCACTTTTTCCTTACGTAGTTCTAATTGCCTTGCTTATTAGAGCTGTAACATTAGATGGCGCTGTAGACGGAATTATATTCTTTTTGAAGCCAAACTGGTCTGAATTGGCTAATCCAAAGGTTTTGCACTTTTGTCCTCTTAGTAATTTGAGTCAAGTATTGTTTATTAACAACAACAAAAAAATATGTATTTAGGTTTGGAAGGAAGCAGTTGTTCAGTGTTTTTTCTCGTTAGCTGTTGGACTTGGGCCAATTGTAATGTTTTCATCTTATAACAAATTCAATTATGGGATTTATAGGTATTAACAATAGTTTAAATATAAATTATTTTAGTTAATTTTGTATTTTTGTTTAATAAACCTAGGGATGCTATGATTGTAACTACATTAGACACATTTACGAGTCTGTTAGCAGGTGTAACAATATTCGGAATTTTGGGAAATCTTGCACATAATCTTAATATTGAGAATATTTCTGACGTAGTTCGTGGTGGAACTGGCTTAGCGTTCATATCATATCCAGATGCTATCGCAAAATTTCAATTTATACCACAGGTGAGTCTTTTATTTAACTTTATTATAATTAGAACTATAAGAACATTTTCAGCCTTACTTTAAATATTATTTAAATATATGTAAAGCCTTCTTGGCTACAACTCGCAAGAGCCAGTTTAATCTACATGAGCTTCGAGAATTATGAAGTCTTAATTTTTTTATTTTGGTTATTATGAAATTTTCTCCTACCACTCCGCACAATTCTTTCTACATGCTCTTGTATCGGCTGCGAAACTATGGAATTGAAGTTTGATGCTTTTTGTGGGACTTGCGACATGATTTCAATGTTTTCGTTATGGTAGTTTCTTTCAAGATTTCCTTCGGTACTTTTTCGCACTAAACATTTGTGCCCAGTTCCTTCTCTTAAGGGGTTTTCCATTGGTAAAATAAATCAATTTATTTTCGATTTAGATCTGTCAAATGGAAGTATTGACCCTAAACCAGATTGACCACATTGCAATCGACGCAAGGCAATTTTCCAGTATTGAGAATGTGTGCACGAATGTGTGTACGAGGGACTAACATCCACTCGGACCACTACCTCGTTGTAGCCAAGTTGCGGTTGCGGATATTCCGACCCAAGTCAAAACAAGGAAGTACTGTCAGAAAGTTTGACATTGGACGGCTACAATCACAAGAGATTGCCAACTCCATTTCCGATCGAGTCCCCAACAAACCTCGTAAGAAGTCATATACCGCCAGCATTAAGTATTGAGAACCAGTGGCAACATTGCCAAGCAGCCATCACATTGCCGCTTTTGATGGGTTTTACACGGCTACCACAATGTAACCTCTGGTTTGACGATGAGTGCCGACAAGCACATGCTGCTAAACAAAAAGCATACAAAGCGGCGCTGTACAGAAGGACGGAAGCAAGGAAAGAAGGAGGCTCGCAAGCTCTGCGAGCAGAAGATGAGAGAAGAAAACTCGCTTCTCAGAAAGAAAAAGAAGTAGCAGGAGAAGCGTACGGTCGAGGAAATAGAAAAAATAAAATAGAAAAAAAGAAACATCTCAAGAATACAATCCGCGAACCGAAGCCTGCTTTGAAAAGACCATTTCTCCATAAATTTATAACGGCGATTAAGAAGAAAATTCCGCTGCTATAAACATTCGACTAAGGCGACGCAAAAACAACAAACACGCCCACCCGACTTAGACGAAGTGAAGATGGCTATATCGAATCTTAAATCCGACAAAGCCGGTGGAGCTGACGGACTCACTGGCGAACTGATCATAGTGGCAGATGATGACTTGGTTAGGAGTATACACCAGCTCATCTGCAAAATATGGTCACTTGAAGCGGTTTGGGCTTCTGTTGTTTAGCAATGGTGGAGGGCTGAATCTGTATCAGCGTAGAAGGAATATGTAACTCCGTCGTCCGTTGGGATTGTTTCTAATACATACATAGCACTCAGTTCCTAAGGCTCGTGATGTCGTCCCTGGGTGGTGATTCTTATCATTAGTGCGGGTAAGGATGGTAAAGATGAGTTTCTTTGCCAATTACACAAGAAGCTGGTCCAATGGCTTTATTTTGACTTCTTCGTACTCTTTTATTTCTGTTGTGCTTACGCCACTGTCGATCGAAGATAAGCCGGTGCATATTCTCCGAATTTCCCTTTCAAAAAGCTTTAGTTTCTGCATAGCGGTCTTCCAGATGGTATACCAAACTGGAAAACTATAGATGATGACTGGTCTAAGTAATTGCTTATAATAGGTGATTTTTTTGCTATTTTCTTTTTGGCAACACTGGTTTTGAAAGCTCATTTCTGATTGAATGGATACGTGAACAAGCAAAACTGCCGTATTTGGAGTGAAGAGCAGCCAGAGGCATTGCAAGAGCTACAAATGCATTCAGAAAAAGTCACTGTTTGGTGCGGATTATGGGCTGGTGGAATCATTGGGCCGTATTTGTTCAAAGATGATGCGAATCGCAACGTCACTGTGAATGCGCTACAATACTATGATAAACTTTTTTTTACGCAAAATGGAAGAGCTTGACTTGCTTGATATGTGGTTTCAACAAGACGGTGCCACATGCCACACAGCACGCGTAACTAAAATTGGACTAAGCGGATGGACCATTTGAGGCACAGCATGAAATAATCTTCAAACATTAAATTATATCGGCTCTTTTTGAGTAGAGTACAAACGGAAATGCAAAGTTGGTCTTCTTTAGCACCGCCCTTGAGAGTAGGTTGAATTTAAGGAGCCCGTGGTACTTGACGTTATTTTTTGTTGCTGTACTAGATTTCTGCAGGTTGTTGCAGACGAAAATGGGTGCCGTTGGTGCCAGGTTTTTTTTTGAAGCACACACGTTTCGTTGTTTGTGTTGATCAGGATTCCTCAATTTGTGTAGTAATCAAAGAGTATGGTGATGTGGGCTTCTATTTTCCGAGCTGCTATGGTTGGCGCTATCGATGAAGCTTAGGTAAGAGAATCGTCCGCAAAAAGCAGATTTGTTGGCGCAGGTTGATCAGATGTCATCAAGCTATAGAAGAAGGGTCGCAGCTTCGATCCTTGGGCGAATTCAGCTTTTATGGATTTGGTTGAAGACTTACAGTTATCTAGTTGGACAAAGAATGATCTGAAGAAAAGAATGGAAAATATGAATTTCATAAGTGGCGAAGGTATTCCAATGAATCAAAGTTTATGGTTAAGGGCTTCTATCCATACACTGTTGAATGCTATCTCGACATTCACCATAGAAGGTATTCTTGTGATATTTTCTGTGTGAACCTATGGTGTGATGTGTGAGCTATATTAAATATTAATGATATTTTTTAACAGAATATATTCCACCAACACCTTCCCACGTAATTGGAGAACAGCTTACCTTATACCAGTTCGCAAAAAAGGGAAAAATCCTAATTCTACATCTAGCTATCGCCCTATAGCCCTCACAAATTGCCTGTGTAAAATTCTAGAAAGGATGATTAATAAACGCTTAAAATGGTTTTTGGAAAGCAATGACAAATTAAGTAGTTTTCAATCAGGTTTTAGACAGTACCGATCTACAACGGATAATTTAATCTACCTTGAGTCCGAAGTTATGGAAGCTTTTGCTTCAAATAAATTCGTCCTATCTATCTTTTTTGATATTAAAAAAGCATATGATATGGTATGGAAACGAAAAATTGTTGAAGAATTAATAGGAATGGGTCTTAAAGGAAATCTCGTCCATTTTGTAAGTAATTTCTTTGAAGATCGTACTTGTTCTACTGTCCTGGGAATATCTATGTCATCAACTCAAAACATGGAAAACGGAATCCCTCAAGGATCTGTTTTGAGCGTAACTTTATTTCTAGTCGTTGTGAAAAAATTTTTTTCCAAAATTAAATCTCCAGTTAAATTAGCTATGTATGCGGACGACCTGGTCATCTTCGCGTCATCTAAGAACTTGGACCATCTTAAAAACGTTATACAAACATCGTAAGATAAACTAAGTGAGTGGTGTAATGAAACGGGATTTCAATTCTCTGAAAATAAAACAAAAGCAATGCTTTTTACTAGAAAAACAAAGAATGTTACCTATCCTGACCTTCTCTTGAACCATAAATCGATAACCTTTACAAAAGAACACAAATTTTTAGGCATGATTTTCGACTCAAAATTAAATTGGAATCAACACATAGCAAACATAAAATCTAAATCTTCTAGATCTCTTAATCTTTTAAAAATTATTGCAAATACAAACTATGGATCCGACAGAAAACTTCTTCTTAGAATTCATAATATGATAGTTCTTCCAATAATAAACTATGGGAGTTTTCTTTATAGCTCAACAAACAAATTGAATCTTATCAAGCTTGACTCGGTACACAACACTGGAATTCGTATTTCCACAGGTGCTTTCCGTACAAGTCCAATTCATAGCATTTTAGCCGAAAGTGAACAGTTTCCTCTTAAATTTATCCGTGATAAGCAAATTTCATTTTATATAATAAAAATTCTCTCTTTTAAGAATCACATGCTCTACCAAAAATTCTCAAATGAAAGATTGTTTAATAAACTTAAAAATAGACCTATTAGATACCAGTCTTCCATAACCAGATCAAAAATTATCCTAGATAGACTTCAAATTCCCCTAAACTACAGTTTCGATAAATCCAAATTTCAAAAATATCCCCCATGGAAAAATAAAAATTTCATGTTCAATCTGTCCCTAACAAAATTAAACAAAAAAGAAACCCCTAAAGAACAGTTCTCATCAATGTTTTTGCAACAATTAGACTTAAAATATACAGATTTCCAAAAATGCTACACCGATGGTTCAGTTTTAAATGGGCAGACTGGATCTGCATTTAAATATAAATCAAATGAGTCACTTTTTAAACTCTTAGAAAATACAAACATTTTGTCAGTAGAGCTCTTCGCAATTCTTAAGGCCCTAGAGTTTTTTGAAAACCGATACATCACAAATATATTAATTTGTTCGGATTCATTGGGCGCACTCCAAACAATACAACAACTTTACACAACAAACTCAATAGCGATAAAAATTAAGGATTTATTACACAAAATGCAAAACAAGAATGTAATATTTTTTTGGATCCCAGGACATTTAGGGTTAGGTTTTAATGACGAGGTTGATACCTTAGCCAAAAAAGCTACTCTAAGATCTCTAGATACAAATTTTCTTTTTCAATATAATGACTTGAAGCAACTAATCAGGAAGCGAATTAAAATTGAGTGGAATAACGAATGGATATCTCAACCACAGACAAATAAACTTCGTTCCATTAAAGACAAACTCAATGATCCATTAAATTCAATCGATGTTCTAAATCGAAAGGAATCTATCATTATTACCAGACTAAGAATAGGACATACAAGGCTTACTCATGAATATTTATTCAGGCAGCCTAACGAGCTCCCTAGATGTGCTTGCAGTGAAGTTCTCTCTGTTAAACATATTTTTGAGAGTTGTTCACTAACAACACGAGAAAGAAACCTTTTTGGAATCCAAAATACTCAAATTTTGAACCGAAATGATTCAGATTCTTTAAAAAAGTGTATTCTTTTCCTTAAGGAAATCGAGCTATATAATAAAATTTAAATTAAATTTTTAACTATTTGATACAATTGATTACCATTATGTATACATTGTTTAAACAAAACAAAAATATAATAATAATAAAAATGAATTTCCACTATGTTATCTTAAATAATAACTTTTAATAAATTTACCAAGATATAATAAACTTCTATTGTTAAATTCATAAATTTACTTTAAAAATGATCTAAAATTGTTGTTAGTTAACTTTAAATTTAACATGACAAAAAAAAAATTAAATAATTGAAACTGTATTCAATCTTATCTTATTATCCTTGAATTTTTACTAATTTACGACTATTTATATTTCACAAAATTCCTTTGTAAAAAACTCATATAAAGTTTCTTTAATTTTAAGCCATATAATGAGAAAAACAACATCAAATGCTAATGTAATAGGGCCTTAAAAACCTATTTGTGTTATGAGGCCTCATCAAATCCTTTAATAAATAAATAAATAAATATTAATGAAAACTAAAATTTGCTTCTATTTCCTCCCTCCCAAACAATTTACTTCTTCCATCTTGCCTTTTTTTTTTTATTAAAACACAAACTAATCATATCTTTTATTCTTTCATAACTTTCATTTATAGTTATTTGCTGTACTGTTTTTCTTCATGTTGTTCGTCCTGGGAGTGGGTTCTATTGTAGCCTTACAGAGTACAATAGTTACTATAATTTGCGATCGATTTGCCTCGTTAAAATTTGCTCATGTAGCTTTTGTAACTTGTCTTTTAGGCTTTTTGTGTAGCATTGTATATGTGACGCCAGTAAGTATTTAATTGAAATCGTATTCACATTTTGGAATAGCAAATAAATTTCACTTTTAAGGGAGGACAATGGATACTTAATTTGGTGGATTTCTTTGGTGGAACATTTGTAGTCTTCGCTTTGGCAATTTTCGAAATGGTCGGAATCGCATGGATTTACGGTAAAATTATATTTATTTTACGATTATAATTGGCTTACCTACATTAATTTTTTACATGATTTTGAAAGGATTGCAAAATTTTTGCGATGACGTGGAGTTTATGATGGACAAGAAGGTTTCTATATATTGGCGGTTATGTTGGACTATTTTCACTCCGGGACTAATGCTGATCATCTTTATTTATTCAATGGCTACTTTGGAGCCAATAAAATACAGTGGCTTAGAATACCCTGAGTCTGCGATGAGTAAGAGCAGCACTTTATTTGGTTTAGTATTCACTTTTTAAATGTTGGTTCTTTTTAACAGTCGCCGGATGGACTATATTAGCAATTGGCTTTGTACAATTTCCTTTATGGTTTATATGGGTTGCATCTAAACATCGGGCGAGTAGTCCATGGCTGGTAAATATTCTATTTTTATTCATACATAGAATTATTGATGATAAATTCATATTTTTCGATTTAGACATTGAGGACGATAATGAAACCTACCGATGATTGGGGACCACTTGATCCAGAACTGAGAACGAGTTGGATTCTTTTCAAATATGATTTAGCTGAACGGAGAAGAAAAACAAATGAAAGCAATAAAATAAGTTTCTTTTGGCAAAAAATAAATAATCTATTGGGTTAGGCTTTGTACCTAGATCTAAGTTGCGAGACTGAACATTTTAGATTATAGATTTTGTTATACACATTACTTTAAAAATAAACTTAATAATGTTTAATTTTGTTGTTTTCATTTGAAATACATATGTATCCAGAAAACTTATTTTTCAGATTAATGTACTTAGTACCTTGGGAATCGCCAAACATGCGTTTGTATAAAAACCCACTCAATCTGAACCGAAAGATTTCTTATCAATAAGCCTATGCTTCTCAAGACCGTAGACAAACTAATTGACACCCATATTCTCTTAAAACTAAATGATGGGGTGCTATCTCAGGCCCAACATGCATTATACGAAGGGCAGGGCTTCATGAAGTGGTAAGCATAATCGAAAATTCAATTAACTTCAAAGAATTAACACTGGCAGCATTCCGGGTAAGAGAAGGGGCCTTAAATAATGTTGAAAACAATGCAATTCGACAAGCTCTTAACTCCATCCGATCTATCATTGAAGAACTGGATAGATTATATGCTTCAAAGTAGACTTATATACGCAGAAATGGGTGATAGCAAGTTAAAAGTAAGGTCGTGTAGAGGTACTCCACAAGGTAGAGTCTAATCTCTGCTTTGGTTTCTCGTCGTCAACCAATTTTTAGTTGAACTAAGCCCAGGGGCGGTGTCAAGGCAGTTGCATACGCCAATGAAATCGTTTTAATGGCCTCGGACAAATTTGTCCCTACCTTATTTGAACTCATAAAAGTGCCCCTTGATAAACTCAGTAATTGGGCGAGAAGCTATGAACTTAATGTTAACCCACTAAAAGCAGAACTGATCCTGTTTAAAAGGAAATGCAATATTCCCAACATATCACACCACCCATTAACGGGCGGGTTTCGGACACTGTCAAGTATCTTGGCGTTGTACTTGATCGTAAACTAAATTCAAAAGAAAATATTAAAGAAAGTGAGAATAGCCTCAATTGCTTTCTACACGCGCATAAGAATGGGATGTCAGCCACAGAACCATTCGTTGGATGTTCAGTGCCATAATAAGGTCAATTCTAATGTACACATGCTTGGTCTGGTGACACGCCTTAGAGAAGGAAACCAATTACAAAAACATGAAAAAAAAAATCAAAGACTTCCGTGTAATGGCACAACCATAATTAGAACGACACCAACGCACAGTGTGGTAGATCGCAAATCTAGCTGGACAAAATGAAAAAAAAAAGTTAAACCACATGACTTCTGATCATTTGTTCAGCTTCTCAATACAATAGGTAACTGTTATTTATATTTTGTTTTTTTATTTTTTACACTGATTAGGAAAAAATAAGCTTCAAAGTCAGTTGTTGTCAACAGGTGCATTCACATAACAGAGAAAAGCGTTTTTTGGTATAATTTTGGTTTACGATTAAAAAGGCTACGGTGACTTTATTGCTATAATTTTTTTTTGTTATTATTAAACTATATTTCAAGGTAAAATATAATAATTTTTATTTAATTATTTCCATTGGAAGTATTAAAAAAAAATATTTGGGGGAGAGGGTGAGAAAGTTGAAAAAATAAAATATTTTCTTTTTTTAAGTAGAGTTTAAGTTAATTATTCCGCATAATTCCGCTGCAAGACTATACTTAAATTAATCTGTTAAGTGTTCACTTTAAGGTAAATAAAAACATCTTGCGCGTTTTTGCGACCGCCATACATTTTTTTTCACTTTTCCAGTATGACCTCCACTCTATCGCGCAAGGAAATTTTTGAAGAATGGGAAAAAACTCCCAAAATACATCCAAAAGACTTCGTATTGAAATTAATAATGGAAAGATATGGTCTTCAAAACATATCAGAAGAAGTTAAAACAACTCTTAAGGCAAATATAAATATTGTTTGCTTTAAGCTAAGCGAAAAATGGGAAAAAAGTGGAAGGCATCGCAACCGTTTTTTGACATCAAATGCAGTTTGGCTTGATGAACCTTATGTTTTGCCTGAAAGCGTACAACCTCAAAATCTTGATAAAGCTGGAAGAAAACCAAAAACCTTTAATGACTGTTCTGAAAAATCAAAAAATAGAAAGATTCAAAGTCTTTTAGATTCAACTGACCCTCAAGAAATTATTAACGCTAGTGAGATAGTGTTTCGAAAAATGGGAAAGCGAGATTCAGCCAAGCTTTTGAAAGATTTGTCGGAAGCTTCGTCCAGTAAGGGTACGGAATTGAAAAAACTTTGTAAAAGATATACAGGGTGGCGCACCAATTGTGGTACAATAAGAAATTCAAATAACTTTTTTTTTAATCGATGTATTTCATTTTTTTTTTTATTGGTTAGAAAATTAAATTTTATTTTAAATAGTTAGTTGTTTTTAAAGATTATTGACCGCAAATGACCTCCGCGTCAAAAAATTATTCATTGCGGCCTGAAGAGTTGAAGTTGGGATCGCCTCAATTATTGTCGTTATGGACTGCTTTAGTTCAGTTAAATTCCTGGGCTTCGTTTTATACACCTCTTGCTTGACATAACCCCATAAAAAGAAGTCTGGTGCAGTCAGGTCAGGTGACCTTGGGGGCCAGCGAAGAGTGGAGTTCCTAGAAATTAATTTGTTTGCGAATTTTTTGTTTAGCTCCGCCATAACTGGTCTGGCTATATGTGCAGTTGCTCCATCTTGCTGAAACCAAACGCTGTTGAATGGTATACGTCTTCGGCGCAGTTCTGGGTAAAAAAACTTCTTCAACATCTTTAAATAACGGTCCCCATTGACAGTAACGGTTACACCGTTTTCTTCAAAGAAGTACGGCCCGACAATACACCTTGATGAAACTGCGCACCACACAGTGACTCGTTCTGGGTGCAGTTCCGTCTCATGGAGCATTTCTGGATTAGACTCATTCCATATACAGCAATTTTGCTTGTTTACATTGCCGTTAAGATCAAAATGGGCCTCATCAGACATGAACAAACAATTGATCAATGTGTTGTCTTCTTCGGTCATTGATATCATTTTTTGGCAAAATTCCAGGCGAACAGGCAAATCCTGAGGGTTTAACTTGCTAGTAATTTGGACTTTGTACGGAAACAAGTTTAAATCGTCATGAAGTATCCGTTGTAATGACCGTCTACTAATTCCAATTTGCCCCGATAAGTTTCGGGTCGAAACGCTCGGATTGGCCTGTATTGCAGATGCTACTGCTGCGATTGTATCCTGAACCCGAACATTGGCATCTCGATGGTACGGCCTTCGTGCGATGCTTCCAGATTCGGCAAACATGTTTACAAACCTCATAATGGTCCATCTACTTGGGGGATTACCGCCAAACTCCCGCCTAAATTCCCTTTGGACGGAAATGACGGACTTCAAAGCATGGTACCGTTGCACTATCCAAATTCTTTTCTCCGTATCCCAAGCATCCATTTTTATAAATCTAAATAGTAACCTACAAAATAAAAAAAAAAAATAAGCCGATTACTCACACAGAAAAAAAGTTATTACGTTTTATTTTTGTAGCACAATTGGTGCGCCACCCTGTAGTTCTGAGTATGTATCTTCAGTGGGCTTTTCTGCTGATGAAGCATTATCTTTAATGGGAAGAATCTTTTTACGACGGATATGAAAGTGAATGAAAAAGTCTATAAGTGTATTTATGTATTATTATCTATGTTATTAATGTAATAAAGTAAAAACAAGTAAATAAAAACAATTATTATAAAATTTTTAATGGAGGCTCTACTATAACAATAGAAATGATGAACTCCGCCTTCTTTCGTAAAAATACACTTAATAATTATTGTATTTATAATGAATCTTTGTAATATTTAACATGAATACAAGTATATAAAGCTATGTATAAATAATCTCAGAATGATGAATTTAAGAAACCAATTGTTTGTCTTAAAAATGTCTGTTTTCCTGCCAGTGAGACTTTTAAGTTTTGGTTTGTTTTTATTAAAAAAAAAATTGAAATCATTTTGTATCAAACAAATAAGCAGGAAGTTAACCCAACGCGAGTTATTAATTTTGTCCAGCTAGATTTGCCATCCACCACACTGTGCAACGGCTCGATCTGTTTACGAAAGAGTTGGCGCCCAAGAGTGCTTTAAAACTTAGATGTTGTAATAATTGGAAGAGAGAACAATACGGCCATAGAACTTTAACGAATTTAAAATCCCAAGCCAACAAGCAAATCCAAGGAGTTTAACTTGCTCGTAATTTGGTCTTTATAAGGAAACAAGTTTGAGTCATTATGGAATATCCGTTGTAACTAACTCTTATTTGCTCGGATAAGTTTCGATTCAAAACGATTGGATGTGCCTATATCAACGAGGATAGAGCTGCGATTGTGTCCTGAATCCAAACATAGGATTCTCGATAGTACGGTCTTCGTGCGATATTTCCAGATTGAGCAAACATGTTTACCAGCCTAATAATGGTCAATCTACTTGGGGGAGTGTCGCCAAACTTCAGCCTTAATTTCCTTTGAATGGCAATGACGGACTACAAAGTATGGTACCGCTGCACTATCCAAATCCTCGTTTTGTTGTCCCAAACATTCATTTTAATAAATCCAATTAGTAACCTAGAAAAGAAAAAAAAAAACAAGCGGATTATTTACAGTGCGGTTCACATGATTAGACGCACCATTCGTCGTCGTTCTATGAAAACTCCCTAAGTCCATTTTAAAAAAAAATGTGATTCAATTCTTATTTAATTCATTTCGGATAAACCATTTGCAAAAAAATTTTATTGCACAATGGCTACGCCAAGCCCATTTTACAATTAAAGAGTGAGAACTTGCTATTCTGATAATTTTTGGATTTTTATATTAATTTCCAAGTTTAAATGCAAATATCTCAAAACACAAAAAATGGACTTAGGGAGTTTTCATACAACGACGACGCATTGTTCTCTCAATAAATTGCAGTGAACCGATTTATTTGAGCTTTTTTAGCACTAATACGAAGAAAGGGGTCAAAACAACCCTTAAGTGTTTATCACTAATCTTGAATTTAGATTTTTTTCCCAGAGAATTTAATAACCTTTCAAATAAATGCAATTCTTTCGTAGTTCATGAAGAAAAACAAAAAGAAAACTGCAATTAATTGAGAGAACAATGGTGCGTCTAATCATGTGAACTGCACTGTACACCGAAAAAAAGTTTTTACGATTTGCTTTTGTATCACGACTCAAAAGTTCTTTCAAAAGTTCTTACTCCTTGGTGTTAGCCATTAATATTAATGGCCTGTATATTTTGAAGCTTGGGCTTAAACGAAATGAAAGTTGGTATATCGGAGGTTCTGATACGTGATATACAAGCGTTAAAATATCAATTTCGAGTAACTCAAGAAATCAATAAAATTCTATTTAAGTTTCATATCAGCAGTCTGGCTCTTTGATATTCTTTATAATGCCTCTAAGTTAGGGTTTAGTATTCGAACCTTCAAGGTTAAGCTCTTAAGATCGAAAAAAACTTTATATTTTATTGGTATTCAGATTTTTGGAAGATTTGATTTTTGTCTTTCAAAATTGCTAAGATAACAAATTTCAGAAGAATTTAAAAAAATTATATTCTAAAAATAACTACATTCTTCAAAATTTTCTTTCAATACAAGTTTTCTGCCTACGGTTAATGAATATACCACATAGTTAAAAATATGAAACAATTTTAAATAGAAAAAGTAACAGAAAATATTTATTATGAAAAAGATAAACGCTTATAGATATGGATCCCATCCTGGATACAAACGACATAAATTATGAACATTCTTTGCCTCATTGATAAGCCTCTGAATTTGTACTTCAACATTTGGAGTGCCTAATTTACCTTCCTCCTTGCCTTCCAGTTTATCTTGAACTCTCAACAAAGCACGTTGGGCTGTTAGATTTTTACCTTCATCTGTGTAAAAAAACAAAAAAGAAAATCATTGCAAAATTTAATTTGTTTTTGGCATCTTTTTCATACTCTCTCCATCTTTATCGCTGTCCAGAAGTTTTTGGGAAGACCATTTCCACACATACAGTGGATCGTATAATAAGACCTCTAATATTGTAGTTAAAAAGACTTGATTCTTTCGCAAGATCTTCATGGTTTTCTCACAAGCTCTTTGAAAAACGCCATCGGTTTCAGAAATTCCCATTGGGGCAACAATATCACGGGTTAGACGGAATGGTACTGTTTCTGGGGTTGGCATGATTTTGCCCTGTTCAAAAGCGATTCCTAAAAACAATTTTTTTTGTATTCATAAATATTTGAACTCGATCATAACTGCTTAATAGTTACCAAAATCAATGTGGATAACTTCGGCAGTGAGTTCGTCTATCAAAATATTTTGAACATGTCGATCACCTAGACCAAGAATAAATCCTACAATAGATGTTGTCGCAATACTAAAAACAAATGAAATCATCAATGATTTTGTACAAAACCTAAATATAACTTTTGTTCCTTGCTTATGTATTTACCTTTTTGTGTAGGCAAGCCGACGTTCAAACCAAATGCCTGGAACCAAAAATTTTTCGAAGAAAAAATAGTGGAATACTGGTTTAATTTTTTCACAAATATGCTGATAGACTTGAAGGCGATGGTTAAAGTCTTGTTTTTTTAATGCATCCTGTATTGAATGAAACAAGAATTATTATAAAGGTTTAAAAAAAATTAAGGTGTCACTTGGTGCTTGCCTGGAGTGCTAAAGCATGTGTGTAAGTTTACGAGTTTAAAATTCAAATTTAAGGAATTAGGTAACAAAACAAGTTGATAAATGTATAACCCCGAAATTAAGAAAATTGAGAATAGGAATCTAATACAAAATATTCTTAAACGTTTAAAACATTTCTGTGTCTGATAGAAAAATTAATTTTTACTGGATAGGTGTTAAAAAACAAATAAAAGAGTCTTTGCGGGTAAGCTTTGGATGCTCAGTCAAATTTGTCTTTTTTTTTAATATGTCTATGCAAAAATAACACAAGTTAATGACTGATATTGGTATAACTTAAATGTATGAAGGTAATAGTGGTTTTCCAACTATCAATATTTAAAATATATTTAACAGGAAGAATTTGTATATCTGACCTAAATAAATTATTATTTCGAAAAAATTGGTGAAGCTTGAATAATTCGCAAAAATTAAAAATTATCTAAGGCCAAGACTCGAGGGCTAACGGCACTTTCCTAGTTGAGAGTGGTAGAATTGATTAACGTTTTTGACTTTAAAGAAAAGGTTTTATAAGAATATAATATTTTTTTTAAATTAATAATTCTCTGTCTTAAATTGATCAAGACAATTACTTGAGATCTAGCAATATTGTTTTTTGCTTATTTTTCTTCTAAAAATGTCATCTTTGTTTTTTGGCATGAACGTGAAATTTTGATTAAAATTATCCCAAACAGAATACTGCCCTATGCAAGTTTATTCTACTTACCATCGACAACGACCTACACTTTGCAACAGTGTAATCATTTGGTCTATATTTTTTGTGAGCGCCTTCATTTTTCTTATCACCGCAAAGATAAAGTCCAAGGGGAACCGTATTATCACACCATTGTAATATCCCACTTCGCTGTAGTAAATATGTATTTATGTTTTTATTTGTTTATAAAAGAAAAAAGACCATTTCGTGTTAAAATTACCATAGAAAGGGGCACAATTCGATAAGTGCGTAATAGTAGTTTCTGGTCATTTGTTTCTGGATCACTCTTCAGCAGCTCATTGACCATCGAAAGAACTTGTTGCATAACTGCATCTTGGCGCAAATCATCTTTACCTTTCAATAGTTGTGGTCGAGAAATGCCATCTGAACAAACACACATTAGTTTCTTGGGCGCGTTAATTCCTCCAACTAAACCCACATGATCTTCCCATTTTCGTATGTCTATTAAAATATATTCAATAATATAAAAAGATATTAGGTAAATTTTAAAATAAGGTATTCGGTATATTAAATAGTTTTTGAGTTACATGTTAGGGAGTACGATTTGTTTATTGAAATCGGCAAATCCATTGTAGGACATTGTACATTATCCAGGTTTTTAAGTTTTTTTACTTTATCACTCAGTGATAGTGATGAACTTTTCCCACTTTCTTTATTTGCAAAGTCGATTAAAGCTTTAAATAAAAAAAAAACATGATAAATCATTGTTGGTAATTGAATGACTATTAATCATACCTATAAACATGGACTCCATCTGTTTTATACAAGAAGTGTGCATTTTATTCTTGACTTTGTTAATTATGTTTCTAGCAATGTCCACACGATCAGACGATGAAGTATTCCTATCGTAAAAGAATTAGGGAAAAAATCTAATTACAACACTCTTGTTATCATAGCTGTAAACTTACTTTGGGTCGTCAGCATATGCAAAGACTAAAGCAAATATTTTGTGCAGCGTATGTTGGGGATGATCTTGAATACATTTTACTATAGATAAAGAAAATTATGAAAAACAAACAAGAAATGAACAAAAACAAATGCATTTATTTACTTAAGATTTCTTCGAGAAGTTTTAGAAATGATGGGTTTTCAGAACTTAACCTCGCAGACATTTGATTGAGAACGCAAAGGAATTTATAACTTGGTACTTCATTAATATTTTCAATGATTTTTTTATGCAACTTTTGGTCATGTTTGTTTGCAAACCAGAGAGCTATAATACGATAGACAGCGGGGCTAGTTATATCCGAATCCAATTTACAAAATTGTAAGTAATTTCTGAAAGAAAAAGTTTAAAACTTTGGTATAATTTATGTAAAATATCGCTTGTTATATAAATTGAAATTCGAGATGTTAGATGCAAATTAAAATATGGGTACTTTTAAAAAGAGTACAGACTTTTGTTACAAAGTGCCTGGTCATACGACTATTATGCGTCACATTCACATAAGCGATACAAAAAATATCAGAGATTGAAATGCCATTTATAAGTTTTTGTTCTTTTAATAAATAAAATAAAATTAAGAAGAACCTAAAACTATTGACTTACAACTCTCAACCATTCCTGTGTGCATGTTGGAGCCAGGCATGGGAGGGGCCTACAATTGTCTGCCTTGTCTGAACGGCAAAGATGAACACTTTTCTTGAAAACAGACACTATTTTTTTTTTAAAAAGTCTAAAACTCTTGAAGTTCTTTTGGTAAAAATTCAGATTTTGTATAATATACTTAGACTTGCATTTTTTAAATTGTTATTTTTCTTCGCTTTTACTTTTTTAATTTGGAATTTTGTAACTAACGAAAAATAACAATTTATTAAGCTTAATTACTCAAAAACGGCTTGTCTGACGAAAATTTTCAATTAGACCTTTTTTGTAGGGAATTTAATTTTATATAAAAGTAAGTCAAAATGAATTTTTTTTACTTCAATGTTTTGTCAGTTCTGACGCAAAACATGAAATTATGACTAAAAATCAAAATTAGCGATGATAGACCTCTTAAAATTGATATTAAGGGCTCAAACTTTTACGAAATTTTTTTTTGTCATTCTGAATGATATTCTCGATATACATATCTTTCAAAAAAAAAATAGTCAATTTTTTTGGCCCAGTCTAATATATATATATATATATATATATATATATATATATATATATATATACTCGTATCTATAAGTCATCTAGGCTTAAAACAAATAAGTTACTTACTCTACTGCAATACACAAGTTCTCGGATCTCTTAAGTTCCAACATTTTGTTCTCTTTGTCATCGATACCACAATTTCTTAGCATAACATTTATTCCGATTGATTTATCACGTTCTTTCGATTGCCGGGCAAGACTTTGTGCTTCTTCTTTATTTTTCATCATAATTTGTACTTTAGTACGGAATGTTTCCGAGTTTAAATAAGTATCCAACTAGATGGGAAAAACACATTTTTATTGTACATTGATTTAAATGTATTATTCGCAAACACTTTACCTGCATATATTCTTTGTCAGCATATTTGGCTATAGTGGAATAAGCTAATTTACGGCTGTCTCTGTTGAATGTTTCGAACTCATTTATATCAAAAGAAGCAGATTTTAGAACTTTATCTCTATGCTCAGAATATTTGTTCAGAAGCTCCATGGAACGAATGAAAAATTCTTTATGAACAACTTCAAAAGTTTCGTTATTTGTCTCCAGCAATAATTCACCATACATTCTGTTTTAGAAATAGATTATGTTTACTTTGAAAGATTTTGTTTTTAAATATATTATTCCAAACAAGATGTACCTATGTGCTTGAATTCTTTCAAGACAATAGACAAAGTCTTTATTTGACATAACATTGTGAAGTATTGCCTTTGCCATTCTTGATTTCCCAGTTTTCCAACATATTTCTGCATCTTCTATTAATGCTTTTGCCTGTGAAGGATGAAATTCTGTTTGAATCATTCAACAATCCATTTATATTTTGAATTAACCTTCAGTTGTTCTGATGTGTCAATGTTTCTTAAAAGAGTTATGTTCCTTATAGCCAAATTTATTTTACCAGCGTTTTTACATTCATTGATGCATTTTAGAATGCACTCTCCAATGGGACTTTTATCCTATTAAAATGTATTTTGTATCCATATTAATATATGTACTTTTAATCATTTTATTCTACCTTAAAGAATTCATTGATTTTCCTTCCTGCCCGAATGCCAGCTATTTTATAGAGTGCCAGATGGTGAGAGAGTATAAGCTCCTTGCAATCAAAGTTGCCATACGTTAACCCCTGCTCAACGATCCACTTTTGTAGTATTGGCTCGGCCTGGGCACCGTTAGAAAATTGAATCTAAGAAAAAAGGAAATTTGTTGAATAAATATATGAAGAAGCAATTATTTATTATTACCTGACAAAAATCTTCAGCCTGTTGTAACATTTGTAGCCATGTTAGATATTTGTAAATATTCTGTAAGCATTCAATACTGATTTCTTTTAAAATCGAAACAATGGCTTGTCGGGCTTTATCAATTGCGGACATGCAATTAACTTCTTCTCTATTGTGTATTGACTTTAAAGCATTGAAATGATTTTTTTCAAATTCAAACTCTAAGCCATGCAAGTTACCAATTTTTGAATTTGTTTCTAAAGCTGTATCCCATTGACCAAGACGCCAACAGCATTCATAATCAAGCTTGTTAGTGAACTTTTCTGAGCTTGATAATAAAAGCAAACCGTTTCTTGAAGAAAAACAAAAATGTTTATGTGGTCGTATTTAAAATATTAATATTGCAAGAATTCTCACTTTTTTAGACTTTGAACATAAAGATCTTTGTTTAAATCATTTGATGCATCTATTTCCATTAAAACTTGTGACCAATCACCTTCCAGATTAAGATATTCGAGTCTTGAATTCAAAGGATCCAAGAAACCAGAAATTGCTTCTGGACAATCTATAGATTTGAAGGCCTGCTTACGATGGTAAATGTATTTTAAAAGTAACTTAAATATTTTGGGCACTTACCTGGGTAGCAATTTCTTGAAATATTGGATTTATTATTATATCTGCGTTTTTGGACATTTCTTTATCTTTTTCCACTAATGCCCACATTTCCAAATATAAAATTCCCATGAAATATGCTTGACAAAATATACATGCTTTGGAAACATATAACAGATTGATTGGAACATTCCTATAATCGAGAATAAAGATATTTTTGGTATTTTATTCAAATAAATAATATGATAAAAGTGTCTTATGTGGTTTCCATCTAGATTTGTATGTCAAAGAACCGATTTTGTCGATTTCTTGAAATCACATTCAATTTCCCGGGAAAAATATCAATTTTTAAATAAAATCTGAATTATTCAATTTTTTATGGAAATGAGATTAAAACCTCTTTTTTTGCTTTGATTTTTATATCTTCTACTTGAAAATCTGATAATTTCTTAATTAATGAGTTCAATGAATGTAAGGTACATCAAAATAATACAAGTTTCTAGTCATTCATTAACTACCTGTCTAAGGTTTTTTCATAGCTAGCCTATCGGAGAGTAGAGTCCTTTATCGTTATTGGAACTATTTGTTATTGTTGTATTATAAAGTAACCAACAAACGAATAAACCAGTTCACGTTTCTCATACTTCAAAGATTTACAGTCGTTAATTTAACTGAGCAGGAAGAAATATTGCAAGAAGATTTTTTACAAGAAATCAAACTCCCCTCTTCATCTCATTTTTATAAATCAACTATAACAAAATATAATATTTGAGCGAATCGAAAAAAGTCAGCTTTTTGACAAAAAAAGCGAGGAATTTAGATGAGAAATTGCTTTCAAGCTTCTGATTGCGAACACCTATTTATTGTTTAGTGGAGTACGCATGCTTAGAACTCTCAGCCATACTTGCCTGCGTGTTGTCGGAAGGGATGGAGGGGACCTACAATTGTCTGCAGAGTTCGCAAGAGGCAGTACTCCTGAAAAAATTATTTTGCTTTTAGTGGCTGCAGCTTAGGAGAGAACCCAAAAATCTGGCATGACAGTCCAATGCCCTTAACATTATGCCATTGAGTAAGGTAGTAATGCCAACATTTCAATACATTTCTTTAAAATACTACTGTTTATGGATATTAAAAGGTCAAGTGTGTCGGCTAGATTTGCTTCGGAGTAGCCGACTTCACACATACATTAATAAGATTCGATATTAAGTAACGTTGATATTGATAATGTGTTTCTCTAGAAATATCGGACAAAAATATTTAATTGATTAGCCTTAAGGCTAGAATTTGTGTCATCGAATATTTTTATTTTTGGCCAGATTATTTAGAACTTTAGCTCTTAACTATACAAAATTTATCAATTAGTCAATTCATGTTTTTTTTTTCTCATAAGATTTCACAAGTTTTTCATCATAACAATAAATATCAAATTTAAAAATATAAAAAAAGTAATTACCAATTGTTATGAATTCGAATGCATTCACAAATATTCAGGAAGTACTTAATGACTCGCTTGTCACTGTATATATGTTGAGATTTTGTCCAATCTTCCTAAATAAAAAACAATAATAATTACTCTTAATAAACATCCAAATAAAATACAAATAGAGAATTTCTTACATTTTGTATTATTTCAAAAGTTCGTGAGAAAAAATACTCCAACTAAAAAATAATAAATATTTTAAAATTACGATGTACCATACATACATAAAATGTGTTTTAGTTTTAATTTTGTATTTCTCACCATAGCTAAAATATTTTCGAAATGGTTTTCTCTGTTTTCCAGCAGTAATTTGAAAATCAGTATTGATGCTGATTCACTAAAAGAAAACTAAGAAAATAAAAAATGTATATATTCTAGAAAACTAAACAACATAGAAAGCTGATTTGTGTAATAGATTCATGTGTATCTTGTGAAATTCTACAAATTTTTAACTTCAAAATAGTTATTTCCTTTTTCGTGATTTTTTTTTATAATAGCGTGGTAATTCTTTTGGACTGTAGTACAGTTCTTTAGATAGATAAGTTAATTAATTCAAGTAAACTTAAAGCTTGTAACTAAAGTTTTTTCTTTGTATTTTTTGTGTTAATAAAGTTCCCCTGAAGAAGGCAGCAAACTCTGCCGAAACGTCGGGCAAGTCAATGTAACATAATTGTTTTATTGCCAAAATTACAGTGACCAAAAAAGCTGAAGGAAAGATTTCAAATCAATTCCACAAACTTATTATAATTACTATTAGCTGTGTTTTATTTTCCCCGAGATCTGATCCGGATTGGATTTTGTTTTCAAAATAACATGTAAAACAACAAATACAAACAAAACAAGGCTTTGTGTTGTTTTTGTTATACGTGTAATTTTGAATGAAGATCCAATCTGGATCAGATCTCGGGGAAAATAAAACACAGCTATTATCAGTTATGGCTCCTAAATCTGAAATTTTCGAACTTATTGAGGTGTAACAGCTACCTGTTTTCAGTTTTTTTGATGAGGTCACTTTTGGTATAGAGGTAGGTTGGGGATTTGCTTGCAATCTCAAAATGATAAATGAACTGAACATTTTGATCTACCTATGAATAATATTAAAGAGGGAAATTGCTTTACTTTTATGTATTTTTTTAAATAAAGCTTTTTTATCACATTTAACTTAAATTTGATAAATAAAATTGCCACACGATTCAAATTGTGTTGCGTGCTTGGAAGTTTATATAGAGAAATGGCTTTTAGACCGAATATTTTTTTTAATTTATATTTAGAGTATAGGAGGGTTTGAGTGGTCTTATATATTTTCAAAACATAACTATTTATAGGATAAAATAGGTTAAACGCAAAAAATGGCTGAATTGATTAATAAATACAGTAAGGAAGATAGTTCAATAAATATTTATGTGCTAGAAAGGTTATACTTTGAAGAGAGAGAGGTTAAAGATATAGATACAAAAATTATTTAAAAAGCAACAAAAGCATATATACATATTTGTAATTTTCCTTTAATTAAATTAAATACAATAAAAATAAAAAGTTTCCTGTCAGGGTGGGTGTTTGTTAAACTGAAACTTATCGATTATAATCTTTGTATATATTGAAAACTCGTTAAGCATTAAATTTGAATATTTCAGTTTATTTTTCAGAAAATCGTTGAATAATTTGTAATTACCACTGTTCACTCCAAATAAATTATCTTTCGTATAACTTGAACCAAGGGCACATTTTAACTAAATGGAAAGAGTTTTCGGTAGCATCAAGACTACAAATTATAGAAATGCCAACAGAATCTCTGCCGCATTGGCTATCCACACCAGACTCTTAAAACCATACTTATTACATGCGAAGTACATAGTTTGGCACGTTAACATATTCTAGATTCCAATACCAATCACGGAACTGTGATTGAAGTGATTGGTTGGTGTGTTCCGTCCAATGTAAACCAGGCGCCAACATCAGTCACTATTTATAGTTATTAACACTTTTTGTTAATAATTTTGTTTATTTATAACAAATTTTAATAACAACAAATACAAAAATATACTCACGTTATTTTTGCACAGTTTAGCAAATGAATCCCACTGACATTTCTCAAAGACATTCGATGAGAATGCTTTGCAAAATTCTTCATATGATAAGTTCTCGTGTTCTTTTAAAATATCGATTAAATTAAATGCAGCAATCGATTTATAATTGTCCAAAACACTTACGTGTCCTTGTTTTAAAAACAAACCGAGCAATGGAAACGAAGCTGAAAAATATATATATATATATACAGTGAACATTGGAAAACGTGAACCCCCCAAAACGTGAACTATCCCAAAACGTGAACACCGTAATTTTTACATTGACTGCTCTAAAACGTGAACAAATCGAAAAGCTCTAAAACGTGAACAGACATTTTTTCAACATTTCTACATAAAAATGCACTAAATTAATTTTTTAAAACTTCGGGGGCGCCATAAATTTGACATTGCGTAATATGAAATATTTAAAAAGGCTTTGCAATGGTGTTCAGATGAAGGTTTTGGCCAAAGCGACACAAACGCCTAAGAGAAATTGTAGTTATTAAAATGTTGGCAGAAAATAGAACAGACAAAAATTAAAAATTTTGTTTGTTAAATAAAACTTTTTTTGTAAAACGTTCTAATTTAAAAATGAAATCTAATTATTTTTTTTAATAACCCGTAGGTACCAGTATGAACTCGTAGGTACCAGTATTTGTAAAAATGTAAAAAAATTCATAAATCTATACTACTGCAAGCTAAAAGAAGATAAAATGAAAGAAAATATGTTTTATTTTAAGAGGAGTAGTAAGACAATACGGTAGGAAAACTATTTTTATCATAAAATGTTACATTCCAAAACATGAACAATCTCAAAAACATGAACACCCTCGGTTTTAATTAGTTCACGTTTTCCAATGTTCACTGTATATATATATATATATTCAAAAGCTAAAATGACCTTACGTAAAACTTTTGACCCAATTCTAGAACTTGCCAGATCTTTACAAACTCCATACATTTCCACAACAGAAGCTGAGTCATATAGCAATAATAACTTATCCAGTAAACGATACAAACTTTCAGCAAGGAACGTCATTTCATCTTGATATGCAAATTCCTATCAATAGAGAAACAATGCAATTTGGAACTTATTAGAAAAAAAAATATACGTACCATGCTGTAGAAAGTTGTATCACATTCAAAATAGAAGGATATATCAGCAATTTTTACAGATCCTATTTCTCCTAAGCACTTAGCTGATTTCATGGCTAAATTTAAATCTGAGCTTCGAACCATATTCATTAATCTTTTTAAAAGATCATACATCAAATTCGAAGATCCTGAAGTTTCCAATGAAATATTATCAAAATTTAATTTTTCACCTGCAATCTGAGAATTCCGCTTTAATTTAACAAAAAAAAACATTGATTAAAGTACTTACACATTCTTGAAGAGACCTTATCCCTTCGATGCCTTTGGTGTTTGTATTAAGAAAGTCCTTTACAGTCCATCGAAGTTCCCCGTCTTTGTTTTTGTTAATACTTTGTAGAACACTCCGAAGATTTTGATAGATATCCGAGTTGGGAAATTTGTCCAACAATTTAATAGATTCAGTAAACTTTGTGCTGTGTTTGCATACAAGCATTTCTATCAAATTAATAGCCATTTCTTGAATAAGAGACGGACCGATGTTTTGAGTTATCGAAACTAAAATGCAGGTAATGTCATTTAAATGTTTATTTATTATCTCCGAAAACGTAGAAATATTTGTATCGAGAACTTGGTGGAGGAAGTGCAATCCGGCTTTTAATACTTCATTTTCTCCTAAAATAATTTAAAAAAAAAAACTATATTTAATTTAGTCCCAAATCCATAATGTGAACTGAACCTTTTTCCAGTGATTTGAGAATAAAAAACAGAATATCACGAAGGAAAAATGTTTGGGTACTATTTAATCCCGACTTGGATATTTGGTCCGTTGTACATTCTATAAGTATCTCAGCCAGAGAGCAGAACCAATAAAATGACTTTAGTTTATCGCTTAGGAATATAAAATCACTAAATTCCAGTTTGAAAGCAGCAAAAACTTTGAGCAACGCCATTGGATCGTTTTTTATAAGCATAAGGACACATTCAGATAGAGTTTTGGATGATGGGATGGCATAACATTTTTGCTGAAAAGAAATGCAAATTTTGTTTTATTAAGAAACTATACTAATAATAATCAAAATTATAAACTTACTAGATAGTGTTTTAAAATATGTTTTAAACTCATTAAGTTCATTGAGAGAACTGGAGTATTTGTGTAAAGAGTGAATCCAAATAATGCAGCAAAGTGACATTCATCCCAGAGTTGCTTTGTGGCATTATATATGGTGCCCCAGTGAACTTTGGTGTTTGTACCAATCAAGTCACAACCCAAATCGTTTAAATTACTAAGTATAGCTTTAGCTTCCGTCGCATAATTAGCTGAAGGGCTTTGAGGATTTTTTGAAAGTTCACTAAGTAAATATGCATAGCAGATAGGAAATGCTTTCTAGATATTATCACAAAATTCAAACATGTGATAAAATAATAAATTAAATAAATTAGACTAACAAAAAAGATCATGAAAAAAAAAAACACTTACAGCAAGAAGCTGTCGAGTTGTTCCATATTTTAGGCGTTGGATTTCTTCCAGTCCTTGATTCGAAGAGAATCTAAATTGATAATAGCACAAGCTAGAAAGATGAGTAGTGAAGCACTTTTCTCGACTATCCGCACACAGGAAGTAAGGAAACCTACATAAAATTATTATTAATGATAAATATTTAAAAAAAATTATTAAAATAAATAATGAGACATGAAGGTGTACGAACTTTCGAAGTTTCAGTTTGTTTAAAAATGTACAGTGTCGGCTTATAAATACAATTTAGAAAATAGAAGTACCAAAATGTATGGTGCTACTATTTTCTAAAAGGCGCACTTTTTCTCTTCAATACGAACTCTACATTATATTCCTATATCTTTTAAAACCTTCTTGGCTAAGCGATAGGAATAAAGTCAAGCGGTTCTGTCTTCTAAATAATAAACGAATATATTACAGATTTTTATTCAAATATCGAATTTAATACAACCATGTCTAGATTATTTATAATTTTAAATTCTTATAGTTCTGGAATTTTCAGATCAACACAAATAATGAAAATATGTACATACTCATATAGACAAAGTTGTATTATAATTTTTTAAATAATGTTCTACGTACTTAGTTATAGGTTGTTTCTTTTGAGCCCACACATAAAATAACGCATCGATGTAAGGCTTAGTTAATGCTGAAAGCGAACAATCAAAAAATGCAGCAATGTCTCCAAACTTATAGAAATAGCCTAAAAAGGAAGACATGTTAAAAAGATGACACAAGTCCATACTTATGTTTAAAAATCTTTACTTTCATTTAAACTTTGGGAAGCTATATAGTTACCCAGTTCTTGAAAAGCAACTTCTCTGTGAAAAGAACTAAATGCAAATAGAGAAGTTAACAATTGAACTGCTATAGATGTGCTGTTCGTTTTAATATCATCTTTTTCCATCTGAATGAAAAGTATTAAAAATAAAAAAAATAGATATAAGAAATTATTTGTATAAGTACAGGCAAATTGTTCCAATCCAGTTTTGAATACAGCAGACATGCGAACGTGAAATACTTTTCCATGTGAGAATATTGTATTGAAATCCATTTTGAATCCATCAAAGCAGTTATTGTATTAATAGCAGCGAATGAAATTGTTATACTTTGAGACGATAGAAATTTTGCTGGCATTAGACAAATAGCTTGAAAATTGTCTTGTTCAATCAAATTTGGGCATAAGTTTGCAATTAAACGAATTGATTTAATAAGTTTTGCAGCCAAATTGGTTGAATAATATTTCTTGGATGTGATTTTTAAGAAAGAGGAGATAATTATAAGACAAATATCTAGTTCCTCTTGAAATGGTTCCACATAACGAACGATTGCTGAAAAAAAAAATACATTAAATACAAATAACCCACTAATTATATCTCTTTTTACGTCAGTCAAGTTCTTAAATTACCGTAATAAATGAATGTTTCTCGCCAAAATTTATTGCAGTATTTTACTTATATATCAATCAATCAAAAGGATTATGGTTGCACTTGATATTGGTTTCTCTTAAAACGCTTCCTGATTTCTTTGTGGATATTCGTCTAAACAAAAATTAATATACTTTCGTAGATCTAATTGCATGACTTTTTTTAGTGCGTAGTGCTTACATTGTGACGACTAGATGTCCTATAATACCATCACCGTAGACAAAGTTCCACTCTGTTTTTTCCATAAACACTTGAAATTAACCTCAAAACTATTGATAAAAACAGTTTTTTTTTTTTTTAAACTTGAGTAAATTTCCTACATGGACTTTGTTCTAAAGTGATTTAATGACACAGAGAGCACAATCGAGAGACATGTACTATACGTGAAAATACCCCACCATTAACTCTACCAGATTACAAGTATTTGTTAATCGTTATTTGCACTACATCCTAAAGATCCAGTGGCAAGAAACGATTTCAAACAATGGTTTTTGGCTAAGGACTACAAAAGTGGAAAGGTGTTGACATCAAACAGGGAAAATGGAAACTTTGAAAGATTACAAAGCGAAGTGGTAGTGATTGGCAGTACCAAAAACAACAAGGCTATTTGTAGTCATTTCTTATTCATTAAGATGCCAGCAGAGAGAAATGAAAGGACTTGGTTGCCACTCTATGCTCCTGGGGTGTTAAAGTGTTGCTGCTAACCTAACAGCAGCTTCCACAACACAAGAAGAGGCGAAGCTCAGATATACATATATGTTATTGTTTAATTGTTTCTTTTTTTATAATTTTCACGCGTTGAAGGGTATATTATGAGACCCTTATAATGTTAAACACAGCACGGGCGTTGGGGAAATTATGGGGGGGGGGGGGAGAAAGGAGGTATCGATGAACATTGGTTTTAAATGTTTACTAATTGAAATGGCAAGGAAAAACTGTGCCGTGTAAATTAGTCCATAATGGTGTTGTGCGACTAAAAAACAAATCTCTTTATTTGACGGTACGACCAAAATTAGGCTGAAGGGTGAACTGATGAGCATTCCTAGCGAAACGGATGAACTGATAAGGGGGAGGAATGCAATTGGCTATTGTGCCGTGTAAATTATTCCATAATGGTGTTGTGCGACTAAAAAACAAATCTCTTTATTTGACGGTACGACCAAAATTAGGCTGAAGGGTGAACTGTGAGCATTCCTAGCGAAACGGATGAACTGATAAGGGGGAGGAATGCAATTGGCTACTTCAAGTGACCATTGTTTGTGAAAGAAGCGATAAAACAAGGAAATACCTAAACATTCCGATGTGTTGAAGAGATGGGAATGAATCCATCATAACTCTGTTTCCTATCAGTTTTAATGCTCTGTTGTGAATTCTGTCCAATAAGTGGAGAGAAGTTTGTGCTGCACCTGCTCAAAGATGTGAGTTATACTCGAGTTTTAGACGTACGCCTTATAAATGGTGGCCAGATCAGAGGGGGTGAAAAATTTCTTACATCGATATAGAAATCCCAATCATTTAGCACTATTTTTGGCGGTCTCGAGAATGTAGTCATTCCAACGAAGATTGTCGTTGACACACTGAGACCTTTTCGGTTTCTTCGATGTACAATAGCATAAGGGGTACATTTTGCTTCAACGACAATAGACAACATTGAGTTTTCGAAACATTAAACTGCGCACGATTTTTTAAACCCTTTTAACAATGCTGAAAAGATCCGAATTTATTGAGCTAATCATACGATACCGTTGCAATTCCACCTTCGAAGGAGATAGACGTGAATTTGAGAACGAGTATGGAAAGTTGAGAGTAGATTAGATTTTAGATTAGATTAGATTTTATTCAACAGATATTTAGTTGTTTATGGAAAGTTGAGAGTAGAGACCTAGGAAAAACAATGAAGTGGATTAGAAGTTTCAGACAAGAGATCATTTACAAAAATGAGGAAGAGAGTCGGAGAAAAAACGGAGCCCTGACGAACACCAGCATTTATTTTGTGAAGATCAGAATTGAAACCGTCCAATACAACATGCATTGCACGATCTAGAAAGTAATTTCTAATCTAAAGAATAAGGGTTTCGTTGATACGCTCGCATTTTCAATAAGAGAGCATGGTGCCAAACTCTATCAAAATGCGCAATAATATTTCTCCAAAACAATGCAAAGATCTGTTTCACTCTTCAGTGAGATTTACCATCAGATTACCAGTGGAACGATTGCTGCGACAGACGTATTGCCGGTCATTAAGAAGCTTCGATTTTCGAAATATTTATTGAGCTGATGATTTATCAGCAATTTCCACCTGTTAAAAAAACGTCTACAATAATTTTACCACAAATAAATACCTGGAAGAATGTCGACTATTGCATCGCATAACTCTATATTTGAGTAGTAAAGCTGGCACATTGTCTTAAGTTTTCCACAAAACCAAACTGCTATTTCTTCATTTTGCTGTTGTTTGCAAAATATCTATAATGACAAGATTGGATTAATGTAGAGTTTATTTGAGTTAATTTAAATTGTACTTTTATTAAAGACAAAATTCCAAATGAGTTGTCTTTTAGAACTAGTCGTTTTTGTTTAATGTACGCAAATGCCTTTTGTGAATGAATTTTACTGGAACAGAGTGTAGCAAGCACTTTCATAGTACTCAGAGATAACTCTTTTGCATCTTCGGATTTGTAATTTTCTGGCAAATGAAAAAAAAAAGTTAAAGAATACATATTTAAAAAAAATAATTAATTGAAGCGTTTGGATGAAGAAGGGGGTAAGTGACATTTTTTCGATTTTCGGTTTTTTTCGAAAAATTATGATGCCTTGCGAAAACTTAAATTTCTGTCTAATTTACGTCGCGCTACGGTTCGTATTTTCTTTTTAGCGCTTTCATTTTTGGTATAAAAGGGTTACTAACAACTAAAATTCCTATAATATGAGTGGAAGAATGTGCTAACAGCACTTAACTCCTTTTTGGGTGAAATAAAAATAACTTTAAAAAAATGTATTTTGCATGAAGGGGTTAAGTGCTTACTTACCTCCTTCTTGCAGATAAATTGAAACCCATATTTAAGGTGGTTATAGTAACGATGAAGGTTCTAAGCGACTATGTACTCCACCAATGCATTTTCTTGAAGCAAAACAATAACTGCCTTTATTTTTGTTCCGAAAAAATAAATTTTGATCAAATATTGGCTCTTTTATCAAGCTTTTATTTACTCGACATTAATACCAAGAACGTTCTACTGTTTAAAAGCATAACATGAAAATCAATAAGTCGAGTTAAGAAAAATACCCTTGAGCAAAGAAAATTTGTATATGAATACCATGTTACAGTCGGTACAAATTCCATACGAGCTTACAAAAGTGCAATGTGTTCCTTATTTCAAATTGGAAAGAAAAAATTGGACTTTTTTAAAGCAAAATGAACAGTTGTGAGTTCGCTCCACCTTTGGATAAAAGTTGTCAGCATTTAACCGACCAAATAAAATATCCGATCATGTAATCGACTATATTTTGGAGCACATTAACGAATTTCCAGCCGAAGAATCGCACTACTCAAGGAACAAAAACCCAAATAAACTTTATTTCTCACCTTTGCATTGAAAAATGCACCGAACAAGAAAAAATTGTCGACAAATATCCAACACGAAATTCATTCTGTCTTTCCGCCTACCAAGAAGTGACACTTGTAGCATTTGTGACTCTGGTAAAAACTCAGTTAAACACCAAAACAGCTATAAGTCCGGATTCCAAAGTCAAAAAATTGACCGCGAAAAAGCTCGGTTCGATCCCAACGTCTTATATATTACTTTTGACCTCCAGCAAACCATGCCTTTACCACTATATACATTCTTCCAAGAATGTGAAATTGCAAAAAAGAGGAAACATCTGATGGCATGGACCGATTCTTGCACTGGACAAAACAAAAACTTCTTTTTATTGTGCCTATGCCAAGTCCTTATTTTGACGGAATATTTTGAACTGATTGACCACTAATTTCCTGAATTTGGCCATACTTATCTTGACAGCGACAGGGATTTTAGAAGAATCGAAAAAGAGTTACGAAAAAACGAAACTATTTACACTGCTGAGCAATACCGACAAATAATAAAAAGTGTCAGCAAAAAAAAAACACCGTTATAATTGACATGGGGAACCACTTTCGATCATTAGAAAATCATCCAGTAAAATTAAACGTTAAAAATGTTACAAAAAACATATAAAATGAAAAAATCAATTTCCTTGATAGCCTTAAATGGCTTCGAATAAACAAATATGGTTCCTATTTTTATAAGGAAGATGCTTTATTCAATGAAGCTGTTATAGCAAAAACCATCCGAATAGTTCCAGACAAAAACCAAGACTTTTTCGTCCGAGAAAAAAAGAAAGCAGCTTTCTTTTTTTTTTTTTTTTTTTTTTTTATAATCTACACGCGCTCAAGGGATTATGATTACCCTTTAAATGTTTGAACACAGCGCGGGCGTGAAGTTAAGGAAGAGAAAGAAGGATAGGAAAGATATGTGGCACGATGTTCTGAGACTGAAGGTTGTTGTCTCAGATATTTTATCTCCAGGGATGGGGGCTGAACTAAAGCGGAGAATGCCGTGTCTTATTTTTATATCGCTTATAATTCACATTATTTTATTCGTGTTCATCCTTGTTGGGCATACTAGTTTAACTCAATTACATGTTGTTAGTGTTATGCCTGAACAACATGTAGATAATGAGTAAACCAGCAACCCATTGATGACAATTTTAGAAGGTTTTTAATGGAATTAAAGACGACATAGACGACGGCAGGGATCGAACCTGTGATCATGAGGTTCACAGGCGAGCACACAAATGATGTTAATACCAAGGAAACACCACTGGTTTTATGAAAAAGCTTTATCGGAACCATGCGAACAGAAAACAACTTTTCAAAATAAAAAGAAAAAAAAAATAATTTTGTTACTTAACCCCTTTGTATTCTTAAAAATTCAAAAAACTAATAAGCTTTTTGTGCAAGAAAGAGTTAACTGCTCTTTTTCTGAAAAATTTTGTTCTTTTAAATATGCCAAGCTACTGTAATGAAATAAAAGTAACATTGTTAAAAAGCTATTATTTTTCTTGTTTTATTAGTTTATGCAATTTTATTTAGGTTGGAATACGAAAAAAGTTCTCAGCAAAAAACTTTAAGTCCTTATATCTCGAAATGTGGCAAATGTCATTTACCCCCTTCTTCATCCAAACGCTTCAATTCAAACTTAAACTACCAGTTAGCTTCAGAATACTTCCACAAAAAGTAATCAATCCATCAATATTTTGCTTGTCTAAGAAAGTAAAGAACGAATCGCAATCACATATGCTATTGAATATTTCCAAAAGTACTTCCACAACATCCAATAGTTCTGATATTGAAATTTGTTGGACACTGATACTCTTAAGTTGAAACTGCTTAAAATTGAGCGAGTTAGAAATCATGTTAACAAATACTCGTAATATAAAACACTTACATCTAAATTATCGAGAAAAAATCCAATTCTTTTTATTAGAGGACATGTCAGATATGTGTTTCCATCAAAAATATTGTAGAAGAAAAATTGCTTCAGCACCAAAACCATTTTAAGAAGCCGAGACAAGTCTATATTAATATTATGCAACGTTGTTTCTTTTGATGTTTCAAAGTTAAGCAATCGCATCAGAAGTTCGTAATTACTTTGAATGACACATCTTGCAGGTTTTTCTTTTTTCTGCAAACCATTAACCATTTTTATATCTTTACCGTGCTCTTCGATGCAAATATATTTACGGCAGTACTTGTAATTAATAAGATCTGATTGTTCTTTATCATCATATTGTTCAGATTGATGCCCTTCCATTGACATATTCGCTAGGCAATCAAGAAAATTTATTACCATCAATGCACCTGTATCAGCAACAAGTTTCTCATTTAATGGCTCAATGTTTAAGAGTAAGCTTTTGCCATCAATTTTATTATTTGACTGAAAAAGCCAGTTCAAAAGCTTTCCTATTATATCAGAGGTTTTATCCAAGTTGCAGTTTTCATTGTAAAGTAGAATTTCTCGAATCGTAGACACACATTCGTTGCGACGCATTGCTGTGTTAATCAGTAAAAAATTCAAAAGCGTCGTGCAATCTTCAAGATCTATTTTATTGGCTCGTATCAACTCTTGTAGCAACAAGTGCTTCTCTCTTAAGATATCTGTACTGCTGCATGTGTCTGCAATCAAAAACTCAACAATCTCTTTCCATTTTTCTGAATATAATTTCATGTTTGGAAATAGTTTTGGCTCTAATTTAAGGAGCGTAGCAAAACCAAGTCTAAGACATTTTAAGTTTTGCCAGCAATTGAAAGCCGGCAGGCAATTCTTGTGGGATTCTAATATTGTGATAAAATTTAATGGATTTATAAGCTGTGACTGGGTTACAATGAGTTCGGTGAAAATTTGCAATCTGAAATCGCATAAAAAATATGAATATTTTTCATAGGTATTTATATCAAAGTAAAATCATACGAAATTTGATTAATACAAGCTTTGTCCTTTAAAGTTGTGGTCGCCAGAATAATCTCAAGTGGATCAGTGGTTCGCAGAATTTTGGCTCTGGGCTCCAAAAGTTCTTCTCTAGAATCTTGACCATCGGCCCAATTTATCTTTAAGTTTTAATACCAATTTTAAAATATTCAACTCTTTAGTTAATTTAATATTATTACCAAATATACTATCATTGCTGACGTTTTCAAGAAAATTTTAAGAAGTTCATCGCTTTTGTAGTTTGAAGGTCGTTGCAATTGACCAGCTTGCTCTTTTGATTCAACTTCCACAATTGCATTTAGCTTTCGAATAACAGTTTTCATCCAGTTTTCGTTCAGTGTTATACCAATAGGATTATACTCTCCACTTCTGAGGTTTGGACAAATTGTTGTCAAAGAATAATAAACCCCAAGAAAAAAGAAAGTCTAAGAAAAAGTAAGGTAACAATAAATAAAAAAAAATCTAATAATTTTTGCTTAACGCTTACAAACCTTCGTTTCAATTTTCATTCGAAAACTGTAATATTCACATAACGTTGGCAAGACTTCTTGAATATGAACACAAACAGTAATGTGATAATCTACTGAGAGCTTTGGAAAAATTTATTATTAATATTATAATTTATTAACAGATACTTAAAAGTAAACTGGTATTTACAATCTTTTATAGAGCCTAGCTGCGAGGACTATTAGCTCTGAAATTTAAAAGAAAAACAAATTGTATACATATATTTTATACTTTTTGAGCTTGGAGTTTTGAGGATTTCATACAGTTTTTTTTTAATAAATGTGCTAGATTAAGTGTTACGTTGCTGGTGGAGCATACAGTAGGGTTTTGTTTGTTGAGAAGATGTTCGTGCGTGATTGTAGTATGTCCTAGCCTTAGCCGAACAAAATTTGTTACGTTTGTTTTTAGGACATGGGGGTTTCGAGGATGAGATCTGTCGACATTGATTTCTTTGTAGTGGTGATGAAAATGGCTCCAATCGGTTAACTGTTTGGTTTTCAATGAGTTTCGTATAAAGTTAGTCAGGTCATGTTTAGTAAAGATAATGAAGTTGTATACGGGTGCATCCTTAGTTGATCAACAGCATGGTCTGATTTTTGGTTGCCGCGTATATCAGTATAACCGGGAACCCACATTAATTTCATAATTGGGATTTTATTAAGATGATTTCTGATTCCACATATTAGGTCATCGCTGTTGTTTGGATTGGCGATAGCTTGTTATACGGATATACTGTCGGAGCAGATAATGGTATTTCCCCCAGACTTTGTTGCTTTTGAAATGGGCTGTATAAACTTATGTGAAATTTGGCAAGATCCCAATGTTCAGAACATACCCGTCTGTTAGTGCAAATGAAGTGCTTTCTCGAGTCTTTGAGCCGTCAGTAAAATAGAACTTCCATCCTTCATCTAAAAGTTTTGATTTGAACATGGTTAAATAAACAGAGTGATTGGTGTTATTTTTTCTCTACTGAGATAATGTCCAGCATCGGCAAGCAAATTTTTTATCGGTGTCATTGGAAAGGCATTAAGGCATCTTTTTACTGCTTGATCGTATGGTGGTTCAATGATGTTAAGTGTTGATTTACCGTATATATATATATATATTCCAAAATCAATTTTGCTTAATATTAACATTTTTGTTATGTGAGAATGAGTATTTATATGGATGTTAATTTTACTATTGCTTAAATATTTAATGATATTGGTTCTCGCAGCTAGTTTTTTTTTCTTAATCTAGAATAAGTATATTATTGACATTAAAAGTAAGAATAGGACAGTTCAGTTTGCGACAAATGTGAAGTAGGTAGTTTACATTTTTCTTATGATAATTTTGTGACGAGTTCTAAAGACCATGTTCGAATATAGCCAATGGCATTAAGAAAGTGGTTTTTGCAGATAGTTAAGTCGGCAATTTTACTTAAAATATAAACATCGTCAGCTTTAAGACAATGGTCTAAAACGTATTGCTTATGTAGTCGAATGTTATAGTGAACAGCATTACCGATAGGGGAGACCCTTGCGGTATACAGTTTTCTAATGGGTATGTTTTGGAAAAGCAGTTACAAATTCTTGAAGGAAATTTTCTGTTTGATAAAAATTTGAACATTTTTACACCAAAATTCCACTTTTTTTTTCTCATGTTTCCGAATCGATCAAAACCCGAAGTCTAATGACAGTACATATAAATGGTTTTTTGATGATATGGCTTTTGAGATGTAGTGATCTAAATGGAGGTGGACGTCTACATAGCCTTTGTTTGGTTTGAATGCAACCTGTTTCGGAGATATACATTTTTTTGGATACAGCGAACCAAAGAATTAAAATAAGCCTTTCGCAATAATTTTTTCTAGAATTTTTGATAGACATGAAATTCGTAATATGAGACGATAACTTTCAATCAGAATTTTGTCCTTATTTCGTTTAGGGATCGGGATTAAAATGAGAGTTTTCCAGTTTTGAGGTATCTATGTGGTATCAAGAATGTTGTTATAGAGTTGGATTAATCTTAATTTAACGGTTAAAGGTAGATTTTTAACCATTGGTAAGAAATTCTATCCCTCCCTGGAGTTTTCTCTTTAGTTTTGCTGAGACACGATTCGAATTCGTCAAGCCAAATATGTTTTTCGATTGAACGGGCGAAGTGATCACTGTTATTTTTTTGTTTCTATGATATAATTATTGATAATTCCGTCACTTTGGGAAATAGTATTGTCTAGGTAATTTTTTACAATGTTTTGTTGTGGATGGATGTACATATATCCCTATGTATGTAATATTCGTTTGAAGCTGAAGTTCAAGGCTAATGGTAAGCAAATTCGAATTGATAGGTCGAATTTTATGGGAGATATTTTTTTAATGAGTAGACCTATTCCCTGTTTACATGTGGTGTTGCTATCAAGATTTAAAAATTAGCCATTGTAGTTCTTTGGTACGGCTGGTGTGATGTACCGAAAGGTAGATGTGTTTCTTGTAGCGATACAAGACTTTGGTTGAGTTCGTTGAGTTCATATTCCATTGCAGAATATTGAGAGTTATGTTTTTGGATTTGCGGTGTTCGCACTGACTTTTTTTTTTGCGTGAAGCAAAGAATGCATGTTCACTAGTGCCCGGGTTATTTGTTTTTTCTTTGGATTTGTTTTTCGCTTGTGAAGAAATATTTTGTGTCGGTGTTTTGTTTAGATGATGAGTGGGTGAATAAGGCCACAGTGCCAAGCGCTTAAGTTTTGGCTGTTAAAATTGGGGTTATCCTGTTTCATCTATATAAATAAAAATGTAAATGTTGGTTTGTTCCTAATCGCTAATCTCAGAAAGTTCTTAACCGATTGCTTTGAAATTTTGACTCAACATTGCATTCGAGTACGTGAGTGTTTATATGTACTTAAAATAAAAATAACACAGTGGACTTAAAAGCAATACTAGCTTTACTGAGATATATGGGATATAGTACCTTTATTCATAAAAAAAAAATCTAATTTTGTTTGTCAAAAAATATACAAGTGTGAAGTGTGAAGTGTGTAGAGAAATTTTGATGAAAATAGTCTTAATGAAGATGAATTCGTAAATTTTTTTTCAGAACAGGAATATTAAGGTTTATGTACTTTTTGTGACAGTGTGCTTCAAGATAGTTGCTGCAGGTATACGTTAACAGAAGGGACTTACTTTTGTTTTTGTGCAAAATGCGTCAGGGACTTTCTAATTAATTTGTATGAGTCATGTTCCAACATTCAAATCAGCAGCAAACAAGCTTAGGTTTCAGTACTGTTAGACAGTCCTTGATGCAACGTTTTGTTTCAGCTAATATTGGATTTGATGCAAAAGATAAAGAATCTTATGTTGAAAGACATGTTACGGAATTTGCAAATCAATTACATGACCAAGAACCTGAAGTTCTTCGAGTAATTGCCTGAACAGCTTCATCCACAAAAATATAGCAACTTTCAAGCTCTTCGAGAATCATATTCGATTCATAAAGGGCGTCACTTGATAAGTCCTATTCTTATAGTTGATCCTGATGGTTACATTCTTGATATCCATGATCCTTATTTCTCCTATTACTTTGACAATGAAGCTGCTATACTAGAAGCTGAATATCATTGGTATTGCGAAAGAATTCGAAGGTGATTTCAAGAAAATGCTATTTTCATAGATAGATAGATAGATAGATAGATAGATAGACATATAGAGAGATAGATAGATACCTAAATTCCAGTTTTTAAATTTTTAATATATCATTTTTATATTTTAACTGTTTTCTTTTAACAATATTTCAAAAACAGAAAATATAAATAATGGATGCATATGAATTAAAAAAAAGACAGTGCAAACCATAAAAAAATTTGAACATTCTACCCAGAATTATTTTTAAATTCCAACAAAATATCATAAGAATTGATGTTTTTAAAAAAATATATCTTGCCACAAAAATTGAAATCGATCAAGGTAAAACTGATTGAACAGACTTTTATAAGATGTTAGTTAATTTATTATTTGATTTAAGATGTTCCAAAGAAAAAATTCCGATTGGAAAAAAAAAACTTGCAAAAAAATGAAATTATCAAAAAAGAAGACAAAAATTTATTTGAAGATGAAGATGTCAAAAAACCAGCACAAAAACTAAATAATACCGCTATTTCCAGTAGTAAAAATAAAACTACAGATGACTCTTTAGAATAAGAATAAAAATTAATAAATAAAAAATGATGAGTTCTTTGAAAATAATTTTAAAATTGTAAAAAATTGTATTGCGGGCTGGTAATAGCTAGTCATAAAATAAAAATAAACAAGAAATTGAAATTGCTTTGCTGATACCTAACAGCTCTAAACTCCCAACTAAATAAATGGGTTCTATTCAATCACACATTTATTGGGTGTTTATTCGCTTTGGTTATTTTAATCACAATGTTCGCAAATTTTATACGAGTACTTTTATGACGAACTCTTTCAGAAGCTTTTGAAATAAAGATATTATTTTTTTCGAAACTGAAGATTATAGTTTCGCAAAGTTATAAATTTTATGAGAATTATATTTTTGCAGCTTCAAGGAACTATATGGATCAGTTAAAGTTCCTGAACACTTTAGTAGTTATTTTTTAGGGTAGATTTTTCAATAGGAAACAAGTTACAAGATGATTGCTAGTTTTGCTACTTTGTGAATTCTAGCTGCAGCGTTACACCTGAGCTAAGTGTTAAATTAACTAAGCGAAAACTACTTCTTCTAATTATCGAGAAGTAATTTGTTTATATCATAAAAAAGTCTCAATTTTTCTTCTTACCTCTGACGTCAACAAGTAAAACAACTTTATGGCTTCAGCTTGTTGTTGCTCCTCTCGGGCTTCATTAGCCAATGATATTGCATCGGGAAAATAGTCTCTTAAATCAAGTCCAAGTTGAACATACTGCTTGCTTAGCTCAACTGTTTTATTGATGCACCGTATAACTGCTAATTTCAAATTATCGTCATCCGGATTATTCATTTCAAACAGATACGAAAGGATTGCTAAAATTATGATAATCAGTATGAATACTATCAATATTTTGGAAAAGATACGTAAAATACTGACAATATGGTATTAATGACTTACAACTCAACTCAGAGGCTTTTATACCTCGAATATTCTCCACTGAATCATAAATTCCTCTTTCCAAAATTTGTAAAAACAATCTACCAAAATTCTTGCGCACAATAACATTGCCATATCCATACTTGAAGGCAGTCAAAATAGTAGCTTGATCCAAGAGATTACTGTTATCTAGAAGAAGTCTGATTGAGTTGAGTACATAATATGTTACTTGAGTTTTTTACCTTCAAGACTGTAGTCAATAAGTCTATTGATAATCGAGGCATAAATGTAGTTTCTGTTGCGCTGAGTCTGAAAAGTCTTGTTTCCCTCAGCCTCTTGGACTTTCTTCGCATGCTAGAAAAAATAATAAACATTACCGAGAGATAATTAACTGCATTTGATGTAATAGAACTAACATCTATGGCGGCGTCGACGGAACAATTAAATATACGTTTCCAAGAAGGGTCAAGCTTTGCTGTGTTTCCGGCATAGAGCTGCATTACATCGTTTTTAGAGTTTGCCAGCAAGGTGTCCAGTCTGTCCAAAGACTTGTTTCGGTTGGTGACTTTTTCTGAACGAAGTTCAGCACATATTTGACCAAGCTCATGAAGCAAATATGATGTGGCCATTTTTTGTCGATGGGGAATTAAAAATTGATATCATATAATTCTCCAATGATGTTTTTCTATAATTAATTAATAAACTCAAACATAAAACATAGGAAAGTACAGAAAAAATTAAAAATCATTTGAAAATGACCGGCAAAACCAAAAAAGTCATATAGAAAACGTCAAAAACCGGAAAAATAAAAAACAAAACAAAGCACAAATACGCACTTTCAAATAACGTTACGTAAGGAATTCAATACTGATGAATATGTTCAGGGGCAAAATATAAAAATTCAGTTGCTAAAAGCAAAAGTATCTGAAATTTCAGGGGTATCCAACTTTTGCTGTTATTTAAAGAATAAACAGGTGCGTTTTATTATTCACAAATCTATCTGGATCCGGATCTGGATTATCTCTTGACAATAAAATGATACGGATCTTAGTGACAGAAGTGTTATAAGCCCGTCTCTTTTTATCCTTGGGTTTGTAAATTTTAAATTATGTCTTGTCTTTTTTTTTACACTATAAGCCTAGTACGCAGATCCGGAAAAATTTTGTCTCCCATACATTTTTTTTCCTAGGACAAATTTTGTCTCGGATATTTTTCCGAGCAGTACGCAGTTCGCGCGCAAAATTCATACTATTGTGAATTCCTCTACAAAATGTCTCCACTAAATTTTGCCAGGAAAAAGAATGATACAAGCATTATTTTGCGGGACAAATTTTGACAGCCACCATATTTCCGAAAGTGATTTTTGTTAATACTGGTTTTATGTAAAAGGTGCTGATGCTTGTCTTGAGAGCTTCAAGAGGAGATTCCAAAAAGGTATGAACGACTTTTGTAAGACAACCCGTTCCAGACATATACTAAAAAACACATTAAATTAGATTTCATCTCTCCAACTTCAAACTTTTGCGCGAGATTTGGTAAAGTTTTGTAGAGATTAAAATTGTAGAGATAAAATTTGTCTTGTCTCGATCTGCGTACTAGGCTATAGATTATACTGCTTCTCCACTGAACGATAATCTGAGATTTACTCAAATCTACTTGAAATCACTAGATTTACCATACAAAAGTTACCTTCGCGTGGCAGTCACCTTGCCGCGGTGCGGAGGCTTAAGTTTCAAAGATTCATCTGACCTACAGGTTTGGAAAGTCCCAATCCGGTAGTGATTTTGAGGAGTTACGAACTAAGAACTGCCCCCCCTAATCCAGGGTGTTACGTGAACCGTGCCTATTGGATGGTTTGCAGCCAGGGGGTATACCGGCTGTATTCTAACGGAACCTCTTCGACACCAGGTCGAATCGAAGAGTAACCATGACCTTACCATATCATGCGGAGCTCTGATATGGCGGACCTACCCTTCTCTAGCTACTCGTGGGAACAAAATCTAAAATGCCAAAAAACAAAAAACAAAAAAATAACACAAACCACATTAAATTTAACATTCCGCGGGATGTCACCGCGAATGAGTATGCGGATCGCATGGAGTCTAACCTCCGTGGAGACGAGTCGAGACCGAACATCAGTCACTTCTTCAAGAGAAAGCCTCATGGGCAAGTGCAAAACCGGGCAGCTCAAGGAGAATCGTCTACAACGAGTCAGGGGAAAATGCCACCCAGGCGAGTTACAGATGATACTCCTGGCACATCTGAAGCTAGCATGAGGAGATTACCTCCCAAGCCGGTGAAGGATGCTGTCAAAGCAATCAGTGATGGGAAAATGACACCATCAAAAGCTGTCTCTGAGTCTACCAGAGTGATGCACCGGGAAAAAGAAAGTGGCCAAAGCAGAAAAAAGAACGGCACACTTCCGAAAATGGGCGAGCCAGGTGGCCGGGATGACCCAAATAGGAAGGGACTTAGCGGTGCAGGTGCAAGATGGTACCTCCGGTTCCTCGCCGAGGGCATGTCCCCGCAGGATGCCCGGAAGAAAGTAGACCAGAGAAAGGCGGATGCAAATAAAGAACCTGCACAACGCCTAGAACAGGGTAAGAGGAAGAGCCACCTTATAACTCCTCCCCTAAGGCGAGACGTCAAAAAAGCCAGAACGTCGCCAGCAACCATAGCGGGAACAAGCACCGCTAAAATCGGAGCCGACGTACAACAGCTCTCGTACGCGAGCGCGGCCAGTACATTGAGGATTGCGGTTCTGCCAAAGGAGTACCCTCAGGTCTCCCTCAGTGCTGACGAATTGTCAGTATTGGAGGATGCCATTATTGAGGAAGTCTCCCTTGGTTGGACGCATAAACTGAAATTTAATGGCGTGCACTTCAGGGCGGGACTGTTGTTAGTCGACTGCGCTGGGCAAGAGACGGCAGATTGGCTCAAGGAAAAAGCCTCCAAGCTGAGTACTTGGAAGGGCAGTGAATTGATGGCATGTATGGGCGATGACATCCCCAAAATGCACAACATCACGCTGTTTCTGCCAAGAAGCACCGGGCAAGACGACAAAAAATCGCTCGCGCTCATCCAGGCCCAGAATGAGGGAATGATCGTAAATGCATGGAAGATCCTGTCGAGCAAGGTCGAGGGCAAAGGACAGCTTCTGGTAATCAGCATTGACGGTCAGTCAGCGGAGGCCATAAGTAAGGCAGGGCATCAACTGCATTACAAATTCGGGAAGATCCCCGTTACTGGCCTACGTAAAAACAGCAAGACGAGCTGTATTGAAGTAGCAGGTAGAGCCAACATCATCCCTACCACGGCCGAATCCAGTTTGCCTGCCAACACCCCCCTCCCCCCCTCAATAGCTCCCACCACATCAACAACCACAACCCAACCCCAATCCAGTTTGCCTACCAATGCCCCCCTCCCCCCCTCGTTAGCTCCCACCACACCCACAACCACAACCCAACCCCAATCCAGTTTGCCCACCAACACCCCCCTTCCCACCTTATTAGCGTCCACCACAACCACAACCCTACCCTCCCAAACCTCCCAACCCATCCAAACCTCCCAACCCGTCCAATCCTCCCAACCTTTACAAATCCATTTACCTTCCTATACTCCAAAACCCACCCAGACCCCTGAACAAACACACAACAAAGCAGTCATCCAAAGCCAGGCAGGAACACTGGCTACAAACGAAGCAAGTCGGATGAGCGAAGAGATGGAGGGCATTGACCTCTCTCCTAGCCCATTCGATTTGAACGAGTTGCTTCCAATGGACGAGGAGGATGATCTGCTTGCAGATGAAGGGGCATTTGCCCCTACCCAATAAAATTATAATGTCTGGACGCGGGATCAGAACCAGGCTAGCTCAGGTGAATATCCACCACGCTAAGGCAGCATCAGCTGTCATAGCAAGAAAATTCACAGCGGATAACCTAGGGCTAGTTCTGATCCAAGAACCCTGGATTTACGGGGGCCAAGTTAGGGGCCTAACATGTAAGGACTCTAAGTTAATATGGGATACGAGGATTGACTCGCCCAGAGCATGCATAAAGATAAGAAATAACATAAATTTTATGTGTCTTTCAGAATTTATGACGCGGGACTTGGTACCAATACAAGCCCAAATCGACATCGAGGGCAACCTCCGCACGATGGTTGTAGCATCAGCCTACTTCGCCGGTGACGACGCCAACATACCACCAGTCGAAGTCAAGAAGCTAGTGGACTACTGCAACAGCAAAGGACTACCACTGATGGTTGGATGTGACGCAAACGCCCACCATACAACGTGGGGTAGTACCGATACTAATCAAAGGGGTGAGTACCTTTTAGACTTTATTATCGAGAAAAATCTAGATATATTTAACGTAGGGAACACACCTACATTTGTAACTAGAGTAAGGAAGGAAGTTCTGGACTTAACGTTTGGAACCCCGAACTTAAGTCGATTAGTTAGAGACTGGAGAGTCTCCAACGAACCTTCTATGTCTGATCATAGAATTATAGTGTTTACTTTAGAAAACCTGTTGACAGAGAACACCTCTGGCAGGAACCCTAAGAAAACAAACTGGAACCTGTACAAAACTGTCCTAAAGACTAGTCTTGAACGTATAGGTCCACAAGAAACGACAAACAGTAACCTTGAGTTAGAACACTTAGTTAATGAATTTAGCGGGGCTATAAATGAGGCTTACGAACTCAGTTGTCCCCTTAAACCCATTAAAAGGCAGAAGGATGCTCCATGGTGGAACAATAATCTGTCAAAACTAAGATCCAAGGTAAGAAAGCTCTTCAATAAAGCAAAGAGTACTGGAGAGTGGCATAACTACTCTGCAGAGTTGACCAAATATAACGGAGAAATAAGGAGAGCTAAGAGAAATAGTTTTGCTAATTTCTGTGAGGGCATTTCGTCGACACCTGCAGCAGCAAGATTACACAAGGCTCTAGCCAAAGATAACACATTAACCTCTTTGGCACTTCGTTACGCCGATGGTAGCTTCACTGAAAACGAGGAGCAAAGGTCAACCCTACTGCTAAATACTCATTTTCCAGGCAGCTTACCAATGGTAGGTAATATGATAGAGAGAATACCTCTAAGGCCTAACCGGGAAGACTGGAAGATAGCTTCGACTATCTGCTCAGGCAATAGGATTGAATGGGCGTTAAGTACCTTTCAACCTTTCAAATCACCGGGCGTAGATGGCATCTTCCCTGCGCTCTTGCAGAAAGGTAAAGAGGAACTGATGCCCTATCTTATTAGACTGCTTCGAAGTAGTATTGCACTTGGGTACATACCAAGTCTATGGAGAAGAGCAAAGGTAATTTTCATCCCCAAAGTGGGGAAAAAAGATACCACACATCCTAAGTCATTCAGGCCAATAAGCCTAACATCCTTCTTACTGAAAACTTTGGAAAAGGTAATTGATAACTTCATTAGATCGGAAGTATTAGTAAACATGCCCCTAAATCACCGTCAGCATGCTTACAGAGCGGGTAGATCCACAGAAACCGCTCTGTACGAACTAACTAATATAATACAGAGAGCTTTAGATACTAAAGAAACGGCATTATGCGCCTTCCTTGATATTGAGGGGGCCTTTGACAACACCTCTCACGAAGCAGTTCATTTGGCTCTAGAAAGGAAGAGAGTTCCTAGCACTATAGTCAGATGGATAAATAATATGCTTAGTACAAGAACGGCGGAAGCATACGCAGGACTAAACGTCCAGAAAGTCATCACAACAAGAGGCTGTCCGCAGGGAGGGGTATTATCACCCTTGCTGTGGAGTCTTGTAGTTGATGAGTTACTAGAAAATCTAACCTCCCAAGGGATTCGATGTATTGGCTTTGCTGATGACATCGTTATAACGGCACTGGGGAAGTACGAAGAAACTCTTTGTGATATAGTCCAGAGAGGGCTGTCTATAACTAGGAAATGGTGTATATCTGTGGGACTTAACATCAACCCTACCAAAACAACGATAGTACCATTTACCAGTAAAAGACTTTTACCTCGCATGAAACCCATTCGGTTGGCGGGAGATGTAATCCACACCCAGAGGGAGGTCAAATATTTAGGAGTTACACTAGATAGCAAACTACTCTGGAACAAGCATGTCGCAATAACTGTCGGGAAAGCCACAAAGGCCCTTATGATATGCAAGAGACTTGCAGGTAAATCATGGGGCTGCAAACCAAACATCATAAGATGGATGTACACCATGATGGTAAGACCCATCATTACCTATGGGGCGATTGCATGGCATAAAAGAACCGAACTAAACACAACTAGGAAATCACTAGACAAATTGCAAAGGCTTGCATGTATATGCATAACAGGAGCAATGAGAACTTGCCCTACAGCAGCGATGGAAACCATCCTTCATCTGACGCCACTACACGTGGTCATTGAAAATGCTGCTAAGGGAGCCATAATGAGATTTGCCAAGGAGGGTACTGGGACGGGTAAAATTATTGGAAACAGGGAAAAAGATTCGATAATCCGGTCCTCAGTAACAAACCTCATTGACATCCCAAGAGATGGTATGATCAAAAGATATAACTTCGAGAAACATTTCAAAACGGAGTTAAGTTGCAAAAAAGACTGGCTAGGCGAAACAATAAACTATAGTCTTAAAGAAAATACCATCAAATGGTACACTGATGGATCGAGGACGGCTGAAGGGACTGGTGCTGGAGTTTTTGGGCCTAGAACTAAACTCTCCTTACCGATGGGACAGTCCACTAGCATATTCCAGGCAGAAGTAAATGCCATAGGCATATGTGCTGGAAGAAACCTCGATAGGAAATACAAAAACCAAAACATTGCCATCATGTCAGACAGTCAGGCTGCACTAAAAGCACTAAGCTCCTACGCCATCAGCTCCAAACTTGTTTGGGAAAGCGTGACTAAGCTTAATAAACTGGGCAAGAATAACACTGTCACGCTTCATTGGGTACCAGGCCACGTTGGTGTCCAGGGCAACGAAGTGGCAGACTCCTTAGCAAAAATAGGTGCATCGACACCCCTTACAGGGCCAGAGCCCTACTGCGGAATAGGAGAAAACGTGATCAAAAACAAAATCAAAACAGAAGAGGAGACAAAAAGATCAAAGATCTGGAAAGAACTCCCTAAGCTAAGACAGGCAAAACTCCTACTCGGGGACTACAACCGAGAGCGTTTCCTAACCTGCATTAGCTTAAGTAGGAACAACCTAAGGAAAATTACAGGGATTCTCACAGGTCACTGTAGGTTGAGAAGACACCTCAACATCCTTGGACTGGTGAACAGCGCGACTTGCAGATTTTGCAACACTCACGAAGAGACACCTGACCACATACTGGGGAAATGTGATGCACTCGTGCATCAAAGGCACAGGTATCTGGGCAAGCACCACATAAAAGAGAGTGAATTATCATCCCTTAAAATACTCCAAATACTTCGATTCCTCAAGGGGGCAGATTTGGAGGAGGAACTGTAATAATGAGCCAACCTCATCCAGTTCTTGATGGGGGACACAATAGATCTTTAGGTCGCAGTGCTTTTATACCCCAATTATTCATTCATTCATTCATACAAAAATTAATCATCTCGATTCGAGATTTCAAATAAATCTACTTGAAATCTACTGTACTGAACGGATTCACTTTTCCATTTCCAATGAATCTGACAGTTTGATGGAAGAAAAAAGAAAAAAAAATAGTCTGTTGACAAACTGAACAAAAACAAAACATTTTTTAATAGCCAACAAATCTTTCAATTGTGACACTGCTTGTAATTAAGATTTTAGATGTCAAAATAAATCTAACAAGTCCAGTGGAAACACTACTAGATTATTTTAAATTAAACTGGAAAATAATCTAGATTATCGTTCAGTGGAAACGTAGTATTACACTACCTTACCATAAAAAGCCATGTACTCGCCAGTGTAATAACTGATTCTTGGATCTTTGAAATAGATCTCGATAGAAAACAGGATCCCAAATTGTTTTTGTAATACATGTTAAAACTTAATCCAGATCCGGATCCAGATAGATTTGTGAATAATAAAACGCACCTATAGTTTTTTGAAAATGTTGTTTTTAGCTTAAACATTTGATGTCTTTAGCAACTTGTTGCGAGGCAAGAGGAGCGGAGGAGTGTCGGTATTGGGGTTAGGTAGGAAAAAGGAAAGGTTAGGAAACTGGAATAGGAATAGGTTAGAAAAGGGTAGGAATGCTAAGTTTCGGGGGACGCGGCCTGCTTGCTGTGCACGGCGTTAGCTCGTCGGACGGGGGGGATCTTGCCCCCGAAACTTAACCTCGCCTGCAAACAAATACATAAATCAGGCCAGGAGAAAAACAAAGGAAAATCTCGGACTAGAAAGAGACGGACGGACTATCGACACACCAAGGGCACTGCGGATGTTGCTGCAGTGAGGCCATTACCCACCCTACCTTAGGAATCTTCGGCCATTTTTAGATTCCCCCAAAGATGGTGGATGATCGGCTTCAGATCACGCCATCTTCACCGGAACTCAGCTACCCTAGGCACCCCTGAAAAATGGTCTTCAATATGACATGTTTCGATTCCTCGAAACACAAAAACAACACTCAAATTTCATGAAACACAGCGTATTGAAGTTTATTTAACTATAAAAAAAACAAGCAATTAAACATTTTACTTAAAGAAAAGAACAATAATGAAGAACCAAGGTGTCCAAGGCATGTTCCCCGAATCAATTTGGAAATGTACCCTTTCTGGCAACTAAGACGGCGACTTTAAATTTTATATGCGCAAAAAAAAAAGAATGCCCTACCTCTAATGAGCTCTTTGGAGGTGGTATAATTTTCTCAAAAAATACTTGATTTCCCTACTACGCAGAAAAAAACATAAAAACCCGAGGGAAACACCACTTTTCCACTTACAATTAAATTTACTAATTTTTGACACGATTAAAAACAAATTTAACGCCAAACAATTTAAAAAAAAACCAAAACTTCACTTCAACGCTGCTTATAAATATTTTCAAAAAAAAACAAAATTCCTAATGACTTCAGATAAAGGACAAACACAAACACTTAAATTCAGAAGGATGAATTTCTATTTTTGTTTATGCAATTTCTGCTAGGGGTCTTTGTTGTTGTTTTTGGTTCTAACAAGGACTCACTTGTACCGGTCTTATCGAAACCTGGATATTCTCGACCTGGGATTGGAGGTGCTCCGAATGGAATGAGCTTTAGGGCTTCCGCCCAGATTGTTGCACCTTTGCCTCTCTAATGACCTTCGAGTTCACGGCCAATAATCCCGTCTGATCACTGTTTAACCGGTGTGAATTCCAGAATAACACAGCAAAAAAAAGATACGGCGGCCCAGTGCTCGGTTGCTTATCTGGGGCCGCCGAGAATTCACCTAAGAAATTTCATGTTTCACACACAGTTCAAAAAAAACTCCAAGTCTTGACTCACCACTTCGTATAAATTTTTTTTTTTTTTTTTTGGTATAGATATACATCAACTACCCTGATAGGCTGGAATCTTCTTTGCCTTTTCCTTTCTTTTTCCACTTTGTTTCAATATTTCCATATAAAAAAAAACACGAACAAAAATTGTAATTGAACACTCGCAAAAAAAATATAAGAAAAACGCACCAAATTTCACTTAAAAAGAATTCACTTTTTCTGTTTATAAATTTACCGGACTAGGGGTACGAAAGTCAACTACACATTAATCGTTTCTTATCAGGAAAACATCACCTGAACGAACACAAGTTACTATCCCTCTCCTAACTGTCAAAACATCAGCCGATCCTCATACCCATATGTAATTGGATCGTCCGATAGATCGACGTATGTATGAGTTATTATTCACTCTCCGGTAGTCTGGCTTTTCCATGGGCATGTTCAAGCTCAACGTTCGGACTTTCAAACCGAACTTGAGTTCTATCTTGAAGACATTGATACAATTTACACGACAGGTCATAACGAGGATTTAATTTCCAAACCAAACGAAAACGAAATATAACACCTAAGAACATCGAAACCGAAAAAAAAATGTCCGAAAACAGAAATTGACAACCATGAACACGAAACGAAAACAATAAAAAAAAATAAAATAGTGTAATAACATGAATTGAAATAATTGTCTCCAAACTCTCCACGATTCGCCTATCCAAAATTTCCCATAAGATCTCGCTTTGTTGAACACGCCCCACTTGGAAGTTTTTCTGTCTCGTATACATAATTTATGGCAAATACACGAAGATGGACCCAAACAACAACAACATCAAGAGAATTTTATTTGTAAACAACAAATAGAAGCAAACACCATGGCGGACGTTTCATTTGGTAAGTACCAAAAATAATTTTTCTTTTATTTCGTTATTATTTTAAGTAAATTTATTGCTTAAATGTTTTCAAAAATTGACATTTACTTCTCTATTTTTGCAGATGCCCTCTACTCGATGGATTTAGCCACCACTAGTCTACAATAAGGGTAAGTAGTTTGCTTACATTTTTTTTTTCCCAGTGTTTAACATATTTTCTTTTCTACTTCCTAGGTTATTATTACCAATATTTTTGGCCTCACCGGTGGAAAACTCAAGGCCTAAGCAGGCGTCCGCAACAAAATTTGCTGTTTATTTGGATACATTCCGAATAAAAAGCAAAAAAAAAAAATTAAACTACGGTCGCCTGGAGAAAAGTGTACCCAGCAAAAAAACAATCGACGCCAAGACAACAGAAAAAAACAAAACGCTAACGGAACCGTTGAAACCCAAGCCACAATTGCCAAGGTAAGTCTATTCCTACGATTTTTCCTAGTCTGTACTGATGATAGTCTTTTTTCAGATTTTTCACGAGGCTATGAATGCTAATTTCAACTGTGGGGAGCAACCCACGATTTAAGCCGGGCTAAAATAGGAAGATGCCCCAACCATATTTTAATCAAACCACCGACGCGACGCCCGCTAAGACAATTTTAACGGAGCCTCCCACAAACCAACGCCTCAATTACCAAGGTAAGTCTATATATATGTTTTTTTTTAACTTCTGTAATGATGAAGATATTTTACAGATTTTCAAGTGGCTATGAATGATAATTTCAGCTGTGGGGAGTAACCCACGATATAAGCCGGGTTAAAATACGAAGCCATGTTTTAATGAAACTCCGAAGCGACGACGACAGTGTAAAGGTTAGTGCTATTCATGTGAATTTTGTTCATTATTAATCTTCCTATCAAATTCTAGATTTCCTTCGTAAACGATTCAAGATCAAAGATCCCAGGATTACCGTGACATACGGAGCAACGACTACCGGCACCACCTCATCACCCTAGTAGCTCCTAGGTCAGCTTTAATTGTACATGGGTGAGCTTTTATTAAGGCCAGATATTAAAAAAATTAGAAATAAGTATAGATATTAATACTAACATGCAAACAGGCAAAAATAAATTAATAAAAAAAAAGAATAAATATACTAAACTAATATCACAGTTGACTAAAATAAATTAATTAATTAAGTTAATTAGATTAGTATCACAGTTCTTTAAAAATTATTAATCCTAAAAATGTAAATATCACAGTTTTCACCTACTAATAATTTAATTAGTTAGTAAGCTATCAGTCTTTTTAAGAAATAAAATTATTAAAATATCACAGTTAGAAAAGTTGTTTTTATTCGTAAACTAATCGAAAATATCACAGATCGTTCGTAGTTTTTCATCATTGCAGATAGTCATTAGTTATTATCACTAAAATTTAAAAAAAATATCACAGATGCTCGGTTAGTAAATTATCACAGTTGATTAAATAATTTTAAGTATTAGTAAAAAAAAATCAAATAAGAATAAATAGCTAAAGCAGTCAATTTATAAAACTAAAAGAAATTTGTTGTTTGATTGTATCAAAAACGTCAGGTACTTTGTGGTAAAAGTAAAATGCAATTCTTTTTGAAGAATTTTCAAGAAAAGTGCGATTTATACGACATATGTATGAAAGTGAAAGTGAATAACAAAAAAAAATTAAAAACTATCAGGTACTACGTAAAAATAAATAAATAACACACTGAACGATTAAAAACAAGAAATATGAGAAATGAAACGAATGATCTTTCAATAAATTTCGGAGTATTCGCGATTTTTCGTGCGAGTTTATAAAATATTCAGTGAAATTTAGTTTTACTTTCAATTAATTCATTGTTTTAGATCTTTCGCGTGAAATATTCCGATTCTTTTTCCTTTAAGGTTTTCTAATTCGTACATTTGGTTGCCGATTTGTTTTATTACACGACATTTCATATATTTCGGTGAAAGTTTTGCGGAAAGGTATTTTGAGGAGTCACTTAACGTGAAATTTCTCCGATATACCTCCTGACCGGGTAAATAATGAACTTTTTTGGTTCGAATATTATAAATTTTTGCCGATTTATCGTTGGCCTTCAAAATATTTTCGCGGATTTGGTTTCGGATACACTGCAGTCGACTTTGTCGGGGAAGAGTTAGCAACTCGTTGTCGTCCATCGCGTTCAACTTTTTTGCCAGTTCATAGCTGCTGCCGTGCATCATCATATTAGTCCCGAATAAGGCATAATATGGAGATACACCGGTAGAACTATGAACAGCACTCCTCAATGCACACGCTATGTCATCCAGGTGTGTATCCCACCCACGTTGGTCGTTTTTAAGGTATGATCGGATAGCAGCCAACAACGAACGATTAACCCTCTCCGACGCGTTCGACTGCGGTGCATAATTGGCAGTTTTGAAATGCCTTATGTCATACTTTGTAATGAAATTTTGGAATTCTTTAGCCACGAATTGTTTTCCATTATCTGAATGGATAATATTGGGAACTCCGAACATATTAAAAATTTCTCGCAAATACTTAATCACGCTAGACGTATTCGCATATTTTAACGATTTTAATAAAACAAATTTCGATAAATGATCTAAAACAACAAAAACATATACATTTCCTGATTTTGACCTCGGATAGGGTCCTAAAAAGTCAATGTATATTTTCTCAAATGGACGATTACTACAATAAGACGTTACTATAGGGGGACGAGATACTTGATTAGACGCTTTACATTGCTTACATACACTACAATTAGAAACATATTCACGAACATGCACAGTTATATTAGGCCAATAAAAGTATTGTTTAATTCGGTTTAGGGTTTTTGCTATTCCACCGTGAGCGGCCGTAGGGGGATCATGAGCCCTCCTAATAATTTGTTCTGTGAGACCTGATGGAACCCAAAGGAGCCAAGAATGCTCTAACATATCCTCTTCACCTAACTTTTTAAAAGCTTTTTTATATACGTATCGGTCTTCATATTTTAAATCCGGAAGCTCGTCTTTACGTTCTATTACCGTTTCGATTAGGTCCAAATATTCGTCGGATAAGAATTCCGTCGACTCTAAGTCAATCAACGGGGCAACATCTACAATGTCCAGAGAATCTACATGTACCCGAGAAAGAGTATCCGGAACTACATTCTGGCTGCCTTTGCGGTGCTGTATGTCGAAGGCATAGGACTGCAACGACAAACTCCACCTGGCGAGTCTACCGCTCAGGTCCTTCATACTCATCAGCCATTGAAGGCTGGAATGGTCTGTAATGACGGTGAAGTCCATACCCTCGACATACGGCCTGAATTTCTTCACAGCCTTCACCGCGGCCATACACTCCTTCTCGGTGACGCTGTAGTTCCTCTGGCTTTTATTAAACTTTTGAGAGAAGTATGCTATGGGGAGTTCCTCGCCTTCCTCGTCCCGTTGGAACAATACGGCACCGATTCCCGCGTCCGAAGCATCACATTGGATATAAAATCGTTTTGTGAACTCCGGACGAGAAAGAACAGGCGCCGAGACTAACGCTTTCTTCAGATCCTCAAATGCTATCAGCGCCTCGTTCGTCATTTTGAATTTTTCGCACCTCTTCTTCAACATGTCAGTCAGAGGTGCAGTCAGGGTCGAGAAATTCCTTATGAATTTACGATACCACCCTGCCATCCCAAGCAACCTCCGAACCTGCCTCGGTGTTTTGGGGATTGGGAAATCCACAATCGCCTCCACCTTAGCAGGATCGGTTTTAAACTTCCCACCACCAACGATGAAGCCCAAATATTTTAGCTCTTTGAAGCAAAATTTTGATTTCTTCATGTTGATGGTGAGATTAGCTCTGCGTAAGCAGTCGGCTACTTCGGATAGCAAGGCAATATGCGTCTCGAAATCCGGCGCCATGATGAGCAAATCATCGAGATACACGAAAACGCGCTCCCTGAGTCGTGCAGGGATCACCTTGTCCATCAACTGGCTCAACCGCTGAGCTGCATTACACAACCCAAACGGCATCACCGTGAACTGGTACAAGGGTCTCCCCGGTACCGCAAATGCAGTCTTTTCCCTACTCTGTCTCTCCAGCGGTATCTGCCAAAACGCTTCTTTTAAATCGATACTACTCATGTAGATCGCGTCCGGAAATCGGCTGGTGAGTCCCTCGATATGGGGGAGAGGGTTAGCATTCTTCTTCGTCAGTGAGTTCACCTTACGGGAATCCAAGCAAAGTCGATTTTTGCCGGGTTTCCGCAAGAGAACCACTGGCGAACACCACGGGCTTTCACTCTCCTCAATAACGCCGAGACTCAACATCCGATCTAGTTCTTCGTATAAAATGGCTTGTATCGCTGGAGACACAGGGTAGTGACGCTGCTTCACAGGAAGAGCATCTCCTGTATCGATGACGTGCTCCATTAGCGCCGTCTTTCCTAGACCATCCCGTTCAAAACATAAAAACTTCCGCCTGACCGCATCCAGCCTGGCCTGTTGATCAAAGTTCAACTGATGAGCATTTGAAGAATCTGATTGTTCGTCAATCGAGATACTACCTATAACGCTTGGAGCCAACTGGAATACTCTCCAAAAATCAACTCCAAGGTAGATCTCTTGATCCAAATTGGGAACGAGGAAGAAAGTAAGCCCTTCTTCTCTGTTCTTATACTTGACTTTAAGTTCCACTTTGCCCACGATTGACTGACTCTTACCGTCAGCGGTCCTAACTCCTGATTTAAAGGGAATTATTGGACAGCTCAACTCCTCAACCAGTTGCCTACAATTTTTGCCTAGTATGCTAACACTGGCTCCACTGTCCAACAATCCTAAAAATTCTTTCGAGCCTATACGAATTTTTGCATAGGGTCTAGGATCGGATTCTAAGTTAAGAATCGTTGACGATATTCTATTTTTCGTATCTTTTCTTAACTTGTACCTAGCCCTAGCCTTTAAAATATTTTTCGAGGGTAAGTATATAGCACTATTAAAAATTCTTTTCTTGGCTTGTTCGTATTCCTGAATACGGATATGTAAGGGTTTTATCTGAAACACTTTTCTTTCTCTATTTTTCAATTCATTATCATCAAATTCCGTTTCTCGTTTTAAAATTTTTATTAATTTCTCACCCTCTTTCAACAGAGGGTCTAAAACTATTTCTTTTTCAGGATTTTCTTCAATAATCCCTTTGTTACAATCTACTGAGGGTTCTGTTTTTGGGTTGTACGCGATTCCCCCAGAGCCTTCGCGTCCCTCGCTCGGTTTTCCGGGTGACATCGCGGGCAACTTGGTGTTTTTACACCCTCCTGACCACACTTGAAACAAAACAAGTTTCGTACGTCCGAGTCGCAATCAAAATAAGTATGACCCTGCACCTTACAATTCCAACACACCAGAACAGAAGCATCAGCATATCTCCGAGGAGGATATTTCGGACGTGCCCCACCGAACTGGTAAGCTGCCACTTGTTCGTCAGAAGGCTGGTATTCTTCTTCGTATTCCAACTCATTCACACCATACTTAATTGGTGGCCTACCAGCCAGTTTAGGTAAGTCCCGATCCCTCCTCGAAAATGCTGCCTCCGCTTCTTTACAGGCGCATCTCAGCTGATCCAGAGAGAAGATCGCTTGTGGAAAAACTAGATTTCTTATTTGGTCTTTTAGATTCCGCTTTAAGATTTTTACCATATCCGCCTCCGGAATAGGCATCCTCAGCTGAAACCGCATCTTATTTATGGCAGCGAAGAATTCCTCGCTACCTTCATATGAATGCTGCTTGCGATCTAAAATGTTACGCACTATCTCCAAATCAGTCATGGTGTTCTTGTAACGGCTCAACAAAGCACATTTCAGAGTGGGCCAGTCAAATGGATTATCCACCTGAAATTGCCAGAACCAATCGTAGGCAGGACCAGAGAGTAACAAGTGGAAGTCTCTCAAGATTTCATTCCACGAGCAGGCGTACCTACTCTGAAGTTTTTCTAGGCGAAAGACGAAGTCTTCTACTGTTAAGTTGGTCGAAAGACCATCGAATTTAAGACCCCACTTGTCTACATTGATGGGTGTTTTGTATCCTGAATTCATATATGGACTGTGATTTGGAGGTGGATACCTATACGGAAATGGTGAATTGTAAGGCGGATATTGCATTTCCGGAGCTACCGAAGGAGCTGGATATCTTCTGGGCTGATGTCCTACTGGCACAAACGCTCTTCTACCTGAATCAGCCGAATGATTCCGTGGCGCTGGTGGTGGCTCTGCAGGTGCAGAGTCATACATAGGCGCTGGTATTGGATTTTGTCTTGGTGGCGGTCCCGTTGAAACAGGTGGTGGTCTAGGAACTTGGTTACTGGTGACCGGAGCCGAACCAGCCAAATTCAAATTTTTAAAGAAATCGCTGAGCTGACTTTGAATTTCCTGCTTCAGTGTATTGGCAACTTCTTGTTGCATCGCTTCCCTGCAGGTAGAAACACCTTTCAATACAGCCAAATTTATATACGACTTCAAGTCCTCAGATAACACTTTCTTTTGTACACTTTTAGAAGCTGTCTGAGCCAAACATTCTAAAATGTCTCTTGAGCCATGGTTTGAGACGCCTGGAGAAGATCTGTCACCAGAATGCCTATCTAGGGTTTGCCTCACTGTGTTGTTGAGTGAGCTAAAAGTTTCTTGCTGAGGTGAGACGTATTCAGCTCCTCTGCCACTGAGATCACTATATGACGGAGCCGAGATCGAATCGTTTGCGGAGCTATCGTGAACGCTGGGATCCACAAAGCCAGAACTACCTACCTTTTGGGATGACGATCGGATATGTCTCTCAGAAACGAGAGGAGAATGTAAGACTCTTTGCCGGACCGATGAGTTCAAATTCTGCGTAGCCGATCTAGTAACTCTCGCCTCTTCTTCTATTTCAGAATCCCTAATTAAACGATTGATGCGTTCTTCTTCATCTTTATTGGAGTACGCCATTTTTTAAATATTGAAAGTTTTCGGATTCGACAAAAAAACGAAAGTTAACGACAGCAAGTCCAAAAACAACAAGAGAAAATGGTGAGTCAAAATAACTTTTTCTTTTAGAAAATGTATGCAAAAACAAAAACAAATGTATAACTAAACGAAAAGTATGTAAATCTGTCCAAAAGCAGATATTGTAACAACAAATCTAGCTGTTATTATAGCCAAAATTTATTAAATTTTACCAAAAAAAAAATTTCAAAAACTAAAAAACAAATTATCGAAAATAAATAAACCCTAAAGAAAATTGTTTTGGAAAACTATTTGAAAATGTGTTAACCAAAAAAAACTGTTCAAATTGAACTAAAAACTAATAATTGTGAAAATAAATAAATACTAAACCAAAAAAGAATAAATAAATAAATAACAAAAAAAAACTGTAAACTTTATCAAAAACGAAAAAAAAATATTGAAATAAATAAGAAACCGAAATATTGAAATCGACAAAAAAAAATAAATAACGAAAAATAAATTAAGAACTATCAAAAAAAACCCTATTGTAACAAAAAAACTAAATATATTAAGAAAATCTATCTAAACCTAAACTTAAACCAAAATTGAAAATCCTAAACAAAACAAAACTTTCAAAAAACTTAACTGAACAAAAAGAATAAATAATCTAAGACCTATTGAATTTACAAAAAAATATATATTACAAAAAACTTGAAACAAAAAAACAAATATCAAGAAAACTTTATTTGAAATTTGAAAAATCTATAGTACTTTTTCCTTAAGAAAAAGAACCTAAACTTAACAACTTAAATATTTTCTAACGTAAATTAATCCTAAACTTAGAATTTTTTCCCAAAAAAAACTAAATTTAGAAACAAATTTAAATAAGTAAATAAATATGACAAAAACTATGTACCTAAAATATGTACATGTAACAAAAACAAAAGTAAACTACCTAAATTGAACTAGACTAAGCCTATAAAAATCAAAAAAAACTATATACTGAAAACTATTACTGAAACTATCACTAATGTAAATTTTAACGATTCAAAAACTTATCTAATAAAAAGGAAGATACTGAATTGTAATTTGAAACTGTAATTTTCTTTTTTAAGCCTCAATATAAGTTTCTTGCAATAAAACTAAATTTTGAAACTAAACTGGTTGTTCTATTAAGAAAACGAAAAAAATTTTGCTTGCAAAAAAACTACAAGAATGTAATTACTCGTAAGTAAACGCAAAACGAAACAGTAAGTCCAAAGAAAAAAACAACTGTTTAGAATTAAGTATTTTAAATTATTTTAGATAAATTCAAAACCTGAAAAACTAATTCTTGAATTTACCCCAATGAAATTTAAGTTTTATCAACAATGACGATTTCAGAAATTTTAAAGATTTATAGGATTATTTCATAGACATACGGGGTGCTTCAGGTAGCTTCTACGGTGGTTTCTTAGCGACACAGCGTGATCCTACTAGCGATATCACTAAAAGAAACAAGACATCAGACAGACGAACAAACTCCCTTGACGTGACGATAATAAAACTGGAAAACTACTAGAGACACTAACAAATTACATTACAAAGTTTTCCCTTACCGTTCCCGCAATCCTAGACTGTCTTAAGGACTTTGCTAGAAGACATGAAACGGTAAGGTAAAACTTACAAAAATTTGGAACGATGATGTTGGACTAAACGTCACGCACAATCAATCGTCCAAGTAGAAAATGACAAGACTAAAGGATAAGAAAATTGAAAATTAGAAATAGAAAAGTAAAGAAAAGTTTGGATAGGAATAAGGAAAAACGCTACTAAAATACGCTATCTGTAGTTACTGCAAGTTTCCGCAAGATAACGTCGCAATACACCTAAGTTCGTCTGAGACCTTCTTGGTGCAGACATACGCATCTTGCAGAAGCTCAAGTAACCCCAGATAAACGCAAAACAAACACTAACCGCAGTCACTCTGAATTTTCAAACACTCGTCGCAATTTATCTAGGTTCGTCTAAGACCTTCCTGATAAAGACATACGAGGCTTAAAAATCCAGAGTAAGTTTGGTTGAAGACTTCACAACATAAACGAACCGAAACTAGGACTACAAAAACTATATTGTCAGAAAAAACGTTCCAACTAGGTTGGAAAACCGTTTTAGCGACGTTGGGCGCCAATTTGTTGCGAGGCAAGAGGAGCGGAGGAGTGTCGGTATTGGGGTTAGGTAGGAAAAAGGAAAGGTTAGGAAACTGGAATAGGAATAGGTTAGAAAAGGGTAGGAATGCTAAGTTTCGGGGGACGCGGCCTGCTTGCTGTGCACGGCGTTAGCTCGTCGGACGGGGGGGATCTTGCCCCCGAAACTTAACCTCGCCTGCAAACAAATACATAAATCAGGCCAGGAGAAAAACAAAGGAAAATCTCGGACTAGAAAGAGACGGACGGACTATCGACACACCAAGGGCACTGCGGATGTTGCTGCAGTGAGGCCATTACCCACCCTACCTTAGGAATCTTCGGCCATTTTTAGATTCCCCCAAAGATGGTGGATGATCGGCTTCAGATCACGCCATCTTCACCGGAACTCAGCTACCCTAGGCACCCCTGAAAAATGGTCTTCAATATGACATGTTTCGATTCCTCGAAACACAAAAACAACACTCAAATTTCATGAAACACAGCGTATTGAAGTTTATTTAACTATAAAAAAAACAAGCAATTAAACATTTTACTTAAAGAAAAGAACAATAATGAAGAACCAAGGTGTCCAAGGCATGTTCCCCGAATCAATTTGGAAATGTACCCTTTCTGGCAACTAAGACGGCGACTTTAAATTTTATATGCGCAAAAAAAAAAGAATGCCCTACCTCTAATGAGCTCTTTGGAGGTGGTATAATTTTCTCAAAAAATACTTGATTTCCCTACTACGCAGAAAAAAACATAAAAACCCGAGGGAAACACCACTTTTCCACTTACAATTAAATTTACTAATTTTTGACACGATTAAAAACAAATTTAACGCCAAACAATTTAAAAAAAAACCAAAACTTCACTTCAACGCTGCTTATAAATATTTTCAAAAAAAAACAAAATTCCTAATGACTTCAGATAAAGGACAAACACAAACACTTAAATTCAGAAGGATGAATTTCTATTTTTGTTTATGCAATTTCTGCTAGGGGTCTTTGTTGTTGTTTTTGGTTCTAACAAGGACTCACTTGTACCGGTCTTATCGAAACCTGGATATTCTCGACCTGGGATTGGAGGTGCTCCGAATGGAATGAGCTTTAGGGCTTCCGCCCAGATTGTTGCACCTTTGCCTCTCTAATGACCTTCGAGTTCACGGCCAATAATCCCGTCTGATCACTGTTTAACCGGTGTGAATTCCAGAATAACACAGCAAAAAAAAGATACGGCGGCCCAGTGCTCGGTTGCTTATCTGGGGCCGCCGAGAATTCACCTAAGAAATTTCATGTTTCACACACAGTTCAAAAAAAACTCCAAGTCTTGACTCACCACTTCGTATAAATTTTTTTTTTTTTTTTTTGGTATAGATATACATCAACTACCCTGATAGGCTGGAATCTTCTTTGCCTTTTCCTTTCTTTTTCCACTTTGTTTCAATATTTCCATATAAAAAAAAACACGAACAAAAATTGTAATTGAACACTCGCAAAAAAAATATAAGAAAAACGCACCAAATTTCACTTAAAAAGAATTCACTTTTTCTGTTTATAAATTTACCGGACTAGGGGTACGAAAGTCAACTACACATTAATCGTTTCTTATCAGGAAAACATCACCTGAACGAACACAAGTTACTATCCCTCTCCTAACTGTCAAAACATCAGCCGATCCTCATACCCATATGTAATTGGATCGTCCGATAGATCGACGTATGTATGAGTTATTATTCACTCTCCGGTAGTCTGGCTTTTCCATGGGCATGTTCAAGCTCAACGTTCGGACTTTCAAACCGAACTTGAGTTCTATCTTGAAGACATTGATACAATTTACACGACAGGTCATAACGAGGATTTAATTTCCAAACCAAACGAAAACGAAATATAACACCTAAGAACATCGAAACCGAAAAAAAAATGTCCGAAAACAGAAATTGACAACCATGAACACGAAACGAAAACAATAAAAAAAAATAAAATAGTGTAATAACATGAATTGAAATAATTGTCTCCAAACTCTCCACGATTCGCCTATCCAAAATTTCCCATAAGATCTCGCTTTGTTGAACACGCCCCACTTGGAAGTTTTTCTGTCTCGTATACATAATTTATGGCAAATACACGAAGATGGACCCAAACAACAACAACATCAAGAGAATTTTATTTGTAAACAACAAATAGAAGCAAACACCATGGCGGACGTTTCATTTGGTAAGTACCAAAAATAATTTTTCTTTTATTTCGTTATTATTTTAAGTAAATTTATTGCTTAAATGTTTTCAAAAATTGACATTTACTTCTCTATTTTTGCAGATGCCCTCTACTCGATGGATTTAGCCACCACTAGTCTACAATAAGGGTAAGTAGTTTGCTTACATTTTTTTTTTCCCAGTGTTTAACATATTTTCTTTTCTACTTCCTAGGTTATTATTACCAATATTTTTGGCCTCACCGGTGGAAAACTCAAGGCCTAAGCAGGCGTCCGCAACAAACTATGGAATGTTTTTAGTGTTTGTGCAGAAATCCACCATTTTGAAAGATTAAAAATAAATAAAGACATATTTCGACACTTTTGTTTCTGCAATCGAAATGTCCAAAATCTCGTCGCAAAATAAACATGTGACGATCAATTTGTTAACTGATATTTTGTTAGTAAACATGGAACTTGAATAAATCTCTAACAATTTTGTTTCTTTTTCTGAAAATTATGTAAGATCTTTAACAATAGCCGTGTTTTTTTTAAAAAGTTATCCGTAGTATGATCACTGCCGATACTCGAATAAACGTGAAATCTCTATCTGCAGCAGGATTTCACTTCTCCTTTTATCGGCAGTGATCCTACTGCAGATGTTGTATTTGTTATTCATATAAAATCCTACTGTACTAAGGATAAATTTTCCAAAAAAACAATCCTAATATGTCAAGATATCTACGGCGATTTGTTTCCTCGTGTGAATGAGTTCGAAGTTATTCGCTGGACCAAAGAATTATTTCTGGCTGTACTATTTCAATTTTGTTTTCACTGAGTGCGTTCATTCAAATACCGCTTTAAAAAAAAAGCGAAACTGAGCGAAAACTAACCTTAAAATACAAATTTGCAATCTGTCACAAATTTGTAATCAAAACTCAAAAGCAAATCGAAGCTAAAACGTTTAGAAATCTAATCCTATCTCGAATTTTAATAAATTCATTTAAGAAATAAGTTATTAGAACTTATCAATTTTGTTTCACAATTATTCCGTAACAAACTAACTACAAACAAAAATTCAATCATGTCTGCTGCTATGCCCATTAATCCAAAACCATTCCTCAATGGTTTGACTGGAAAAGCGGTTCTCATTAAATTAAAATGGGGACATGAGTACAAAGGATATCTCGTGTCCGTTGATGGCTACATGAACATGCAACTGGCTAATACAGAGGAACACATCGATGGCCAAGTAACAGGTAAGTTTTCTCATCGATTAAAATAACTAGTCAACACAATTAGTCTATTTTTAGGTAATTTGGGAGAAGTCCTTATCCGATGCAATAATGTCCTGTACATAAAAGGTATGGACGACGATGATGAGGAAGGTGAAATGAGAGACTAAGTCCAATGTTGACATTGCTACCCTAGTTTTACGTAGAATTTAATTTTAATTGAAGAGTGTAAAGCTTAATTTAAACAAAAAAAAAAATGGATCTTCTAAGGTACTTCGTTTTTTCTTGTTTTCCCAGGAAAATAAATTTCAGCTTTTTATAATAAAACCCAATTAGACAGAAGATTTGAAGAACTTTCAAATTATTCATATCTATTAAACCATGGTGAAGTTTTATATAAGTTGACGATCTTAAAAAAGAGTTCCTTTTTTAAATTATTTTTGCCGCCCCCACCATTACTTTGAAATACACAACTGACCGCATTAGTGTCTAGAGAGGACCTTTTTATTCCACCCGTTATTCAACATCCAAAAATTTGGTGATATTCTTTACAGAAAGACCAGTTCTCTCCAATGACATATACTACACAACGAAAGGGCTGTCGGCATAATACATGGAGCTGTATAAAAAATTAAATTTTGTGGTGCAACAGCTCGAAGAGAACCTGGATCTAGTGACTTGCAACTCTCAACCATTCCTGTGTGCGGGTCACCAGGAACCGAGGGGACCTACAATTTTCTGCCGATTCCGAATGAGCTGCATTTTTTATGACAAGAGATATACTCTTAGAGGATTTGTTAATTGCTCGTAAGAGGCAGTACACCCCTGAGAAAGGTACTTCTCATCTTAGCCATTCAGGTTTGGCCGAATTTTTTAGATCCCCTCCATTACTGCAAACAACACGCATATGGGAATGGTTGGGAGTTGTAAGTCACTAGCCCACGGTTTTCCGCGATCTTTTCGATACCAATTATGTTCGTGCGCGGACAGTTGGAAAGCATTAGAGAAATTTTCGAATAGTTCGTGTCGCTAAGATCTATACATCGTCTCCTGGCACTAGATCATAAAGTGAGATGATGTTTTCAAAATTTTTCATTATTTATGAGGAGAAGGTCAATAGTTTGCTATCAATAAATGCTGAAAAAATTGTTTTCATGCATCAGAATTTAAGACTAATAAATATAGATTAAATATTAATTAATGAATAAAATGGTTACATTTTTGAGTTACATATACGTTTTCTTATTCATGATGGTAGCCGAATATTAGCGGTATCTATTGTATACTCCCTACAAACTAACAGTTGAATATCTCAGCCAACTTCTATTCATTTTGGATTTTAACTAACATTTCACGTACATGTGTCATTAGATGATGTTTACTGTTAGATGATACTTCAAAAGGTACAAGCTTTTTCTCTGGCTTACACAGGGGCCCTAGCACGTAACTTGATACGATCGAGTTAGGTCAATACAATCGAGAACAGGCAGTTCTTTCTTATGATCATCCGATTGTTTTCGAGTCGATTAAATCAAATAAGGAACTCCCCATACTCGATTACATCGACTAGACTCGATTGTATCAATTTACGTGCTGGCACCACGGCATTTCATACACAAAAATGGAGTTTGGGTTGTATCAATTATCAAAGTAAAAGGTAATTAATTCGTCATGTGTTTTCTAATGTAATTGACAATTTCAAATAGTTCAAGTGTTCTTAGAGAACACGAGTTTTTCGACAAAAATAAAGGTAATCAAAGGGTTAAACTTCAAAAGGAAGACACCGTTAAACGAGCTACGGAAGTGTATGTTGTTGGAATTCTCCAAACTCCACGAATTTAGACAAATGAATGATGAGACGTAGTTTTTTCAAACGAAAACAAAATATATTTAAACCCGACATAGTAGTCGAGCTATTATTATACCACTGTTAGACTTGAGTTCCAAAAATCAAAAATATTATTGACTATGCGCATATAAAATCTGTATGTTGAGTAGCTAGTTCAATGATGATGATGATAAGATCTGAACATAAAAACCACACTCGGTTGGTGCGAAAAGCTTACGAGTCTGAAAAATATTTGATTGACATCATCAAACGGTAAACATTATCCAAATTACATTCACGCTCAATTTTTGGAGAAAAAAAAGTATAATTTTTTTTCTAAAACATTGTACCTATTTAATTGCAGCGAAGTGTACTTGTTAATAACAGAAGCGTGTGGGTACAATGGAGAGAGTAACATTTCGTCAAATATTATTTCGCAAATCCTTACTTCCCTATACTAGCAACTAATTTTGGTCATATCACAATTTTGCATTCGTAAATTGTCAATTTGCTTTTATGTGCTACTGGCCAAACTAGTTTCGCGTTTTTTTAATTTTTCTCAGTATTAAACCGGAATTTGTTCTTTTGCTATCAAAACTATTCCAAATCTTTTCATAGACATAATGAATTCCATGGCTGGAACAATAAATATAGGATTTTATTAATTATTTACTGACATTAAAAAAGAGGGACAAATTCGTGTATGTAAACACAAAACAAAAACAATAATAAAAGCAATAAAAGATTATTGTTCTGATATTAATCTTTGAAAGCAATTGCCTCAAGTAGAAAACTTTATTAATATTTAACAACATACATTTAGTTAAAAGAAACTGATTTTGTATATTTGATTGAGTTTTGTTTTGATTGTGTTCTGATTGATTGTTGAGAAAAGGAATGAAAGTATGACCCGTGTGAGTTGAACTTTGGTTTTATTATTTCGCTTTTTGTTATTTACCAGATCTTGACGAAATTAAAAATGCCAGACAAAATTCCGCCGAAAGACCATTGCCCGTTACTTGGAATGATTTAGAATTCCTATAAATACTTTTTTTTTTTTAATTATTGTTAAGAGCATTTATTTCACATTAACCATTAGATATCAGTTCTGATCTGAGGAATGCGTTTAACAAACAATCAAACTATAGAAAATGGAAAATAAATGTAACAGAGTGAAATCTCTTTAAAAATATTCTATCAATTCAAATGTACGGCTGCATTTATTGGCTTTACCGTTAAGTATATTCCTACTAGGGAACCGGCTTAAGGGTTTTAGATAGAGGATAGGCATTGTCCTGCTGAGCTGGTGTTAATTTAAATGAGACTGAACATATGCTGGAAGTAGTAAACAAAATACTCACTTTCAGTTTAAACATGGAAAAACATTTAAAAACCAAAGTGATAACGCTAAAACAGCAATATGTGAAAATTGGAAAAGAATTTTCAGCAATAAATTATAGCTGTTACCTAAAAATATAGGCGTAAAATTTTAATTAGTACGATGCTAAAGCTGTTTTAGTATGATACTAGGTTAAAATAAATAAATAAATCATCGAATACCTACTTTATTTTTTTAGTATCGTGCTAGCTTCATATGACTCTTTGACATTTGCAAACATCAAAAAAGACGAAATCTCATTGTTTTAGATGTGTTCAGAAGCAATTTATTAAGAAAGTTCTTTTAGTACGATACTAGTTAGAAAATGTTTAAAATTAAGAATTAGTTAGTAAACTACTATAAAGTTAGCAAATTGTTAAGTAGTATCATACTAAAACCTTTTTAATATGCTGTTTAAAATTTTGCGTCATAGTTATTTTAATGCAACATCCCGATTGGCCATTTTATATACGACTCCGCTTTTTTCTCGAAAAAGTTGTACTTACCGAAGAATGTAGATACATGTATCATCTGGAGTCGGGGCTGTCAACAATGTTAAACACAGCGTTAAAATTGCATGCTGATTATTTGTTAATACTGCGTCTCCACTGAACGATAATCTGAGATTTACTCAAATCTACTTGAAATCTTCTTGAAATCACTAGATTTACCATACATTGATTTGACAAACTGAACAAAAAAAAACATTGTAATAACTGACACTGCTTGTAATTAAGATTTTAGATGTCAACATAAATCTAACAAGTCCAGTGGAAACACTACTAGATTATTTTAAATCAAACTGGAAAATAATCTAGATTATCGTTCAGTGGAAACGTAGTATAAGAGTGGTAAAATTTTATGAGTAAGCAGATTTTGTGGTATGAACTGCTAATGAATATAGATTTCATATTTCATTAAAAATTGGAGAACGTGGTCTGCATGATGCTCTCAAACACATAGAATTGGTTGTTATCAGTCACTGGCAGGATCTTTTACTGAAACCAATTTTTCAATTATTGCTTTAACTGGCTTGTCAAAAAATAAAATAAAATCAGCATTCACCTCATTTGTTTCAATGATGCATTTCAAAGTAAGCTATAACTGAGGACTAATCTTAATTTAATCTACAACATTCCAACTAGATTCTGTCAACTCATTTTGTTATATGGGTGATTCTACAAACGATGGAATTTTCGGTGGCCCAAGAAATATTTCAAAATCCGTTCAATTATTTAATCTGATTTTTTTTTTATAAAATTAAATCTTGTTGATATCTACCTGGCCAAACAATATTATTAGGGTGACCTTATTTTATCTTGCTCAAAAAATTCTTCAAAGTGGCCGATTCTCAGTCCCCTGACGTGTCCCTAGTGCGTTTTCGCAAAGAAAAATTATTACCGTTCTCTTATTTCAGGTCTCATACAGATGAATTGCACCAAAGTTACGGAAAGTAACACGCCTTTGCTACGAAATAGATAAATATTTTTTAGTAATTTATTTTATTACAAAAAAACTTAATTAAACTTTGCCCCCCGCTTTTTGTATCAGTCCCCTGGCATATTGAAAGAGTCGAAAAAATCAATAACTAGGATATCGATCGAATTTCCAGCACTGGCAATTTGAAGTACCAAATCTCCTTACAATAAAATTGTGGTACAAATCGATTCTGTTTTTTATGTTAGTATTGTGAAAAAGACATTTGTGCAAGAAGTCGTGGATTGTCCCTTTAGATTATCAGTCCTCTGGTGAGGTTTTACAAAACAAATTTGTATGTAAGAAGGCATATTTGTTAGAAGTATAGCAGAGGTTTAATAAAACTGTAATATTATATATATATTTTTATTTTTTAAAGTAAAACCTTAATACCTTTTTTGCGCAAAAAACTTGAAAAACCTTAGTCCCCTGGTCTCAGTCCCCTGGTTAATAAATGAGCAAATGATATTTTATCCAGAAACCTGAGAAATTTTTAGTTATATTGAACTTCGAACTTCATTGCGACATATTTTTAAAATTTTTAAAAAGAATATAATTTATTTTAAATTGATTCTTAGAAGAAAAAAATATTTAATTATACATAATATATTATATTCTCTTAATAAAATGCTAAAAAATATTAATTTACCATGAATTTTAATGTTTATAAAGTATAATTAAATTTAATTTCTATATTTCAATGTGTACCCAAGAGAAAATAAGAAAAAAATAAAGATTTATTCAGTTCCCTTAGAAAAAAAACTCATGTCGTTTTTATTTGGCAATCCGGAAGCCTTCCGGACTCTTCTGAAAGTGTTCAATTGGGAAAAAATGACAGTTCTGATTCTGAAAAGAAGAGAAATTTGCTTCTGGATTTGAAATCAGAAGCAAAACCAGAAGCACTCACACATTCATATACTTAAACGTCAACCTCAACAGCTGTGATTTTTGGTATTCAAATTGTGCGAATTCAACAAACATTTTTCTTGATTTTGATTTGTACGCATTTGATGTTTCACATATACAATCAAACAAAACTTCAGAATCATCAGAAGCAAACAAAAGTGTTCAATTGGGATTCCGGATCGGAGAGAGATTCCGGATTGCCAAATAAAAACGACATCAGTACCCTGAACATCCTTTTTCAAAAAATGTCCTTAAAATCGTCATTTTTTATTTTTTTAAGACAAAGTATTTATATTTATTATATGCTTAATACAAGCAGAACTTAAAACTAGACATAATAAACTTAAATCTATACTTTAACATAATAAAGGGAGTACAATTCATTATTAATTTGTTTTTTGGCTTGATACGAAACAATAGAATTAGTGTATTATTAATTATTATAGTATAATTTAGCTTAAAACTAAAATGGGAAGAAGGTTTAGTGAGGGGTTTGGGACAGAATTCTTCTAAGGGATGCAGAATTGAGGGAAAAATCAAAAATATCTTGAACAGAGTTGGCTGAACGTAACAATCTGGAGATTGGGTTGAAGTGTCCGTAGTTGGTGCGGTGTGTAGGGAGGTGGAAAAAGGGGACAGAACGTAAATGACGTGGATTTGTATTGATAATTATTAATTCAAGCAAGGCCGGAGAGTCAATGATACCAGTGATAAGTTGGTGGACGAATACTATATCGGCGATATGACGACGTTGGGCAAGGGTATGTAGGTTGATCAATTGTAGACGGTCTTCATACGGGGGTAAGATAAGGGGATCGGACCAATTCAAATTGCGCAAAGCAAAACGAAGAAATCTTCGTTGTACTGCTTCAATTCTATGTGAGTGAGTGATGAGGTATGGTGACCAAATCTGACTAGCATATTCAAGGATGGGTCTGACAAATGTGACATATAAAGATCTAGTAACAAATGGATCGTTAAATTCCTAAGGCTAGCCGCGCACTAGCAACTTTTAGTTGCGAAACTGTTTGGTTACTTATAGAAAACAGATGAACTGTTTGGTTGAATGTCCGTGAATTTGCAGATAATTATATGTTCAATAAAATGGCGAACTTATTTTAGGCAATCGTTTAGTTTGTGTCAAAACACAAACTTTTTAGTTGCTCGAACCAAGCAGTTTCGCAACTAAAAGTTGCTAGTGCGCGGCTAGCCTTAGACCAACGCTTGATAAGGCCAAGAGAAGAATTAGCTTTCGCAAGTATATGATAAATATGAGAGCGAAAATTTAGCTCTTTATCACATATTACCCCAAGGTCTGTAATTGAGGAAACAATAGGGACAGGTACATTACGGAAATGATAGGATCGAGAAATTGAAGGTAAACGTTTACGGGAGAAAGTCATAAACTGACATTTTTTTATATTGAGTTCAAGAAAGTTTTTATTGCACCAAGTAAAAAAAGTATTTAGGTCATGTTGGAGAAGCGAAGAGTCTCGAGAAGATGCGATTGTTTTGATTATTTTAATGTCGTCAGCATAGATGGAGATATCAGAGAAGGAAATGATGTTACTCACGTCATTGATGGCAAGAACAAATAGGATTGGGCCGAGATGGCTGCCTTGAGGAACCCCTGAGGATGCAAAGATTGGATCAGACACCGTGTTTCTAAAAACAACTCTATATGTTCGGTTTACTAGGTATGATTTAGTCCACTCAATAAACCATGTTGGAAAACCAAGAGCTTTCAGTTTTATATAGATAATTTGGTGACTGATCTTGTCAAAGGCTTTACTAAAATCAGTAGTTATAACATCAACTTCGAGACTTTTTTCTAAAGATATTAGTGTTTTGGAGACAAATTGGATAAGGTTAGTTGTGGTGGACCTACCCTTTAAGAATCCGTGTTGAAATGGGGAAACAATAGATTTACAATAGAAGTAAAGAGAATCGTAAACCATACTTTCAAAGAGCTTGGGTAACGAAGAAAGTTTAGCGATAGGTCGGTAATTAGAGATATCATTCTTACAACCCTTTTTGAAAACGGGAAAGATAAAAGACTCTTTCCAAAGAGAGGGGAACACAGCTTGTGAAAGTGATAATTGGAAAAGTTTGGTAAGGGGTTCGCAAAGTACATTAGCACATTTTTTAAGAAAAATTGCAGGGATTCCATCAGGGCCAGGAGAAAAATCATCTTTCAATGAGTTCAGCTTATCATACACGGAGGGGGATGTAATTGTAATTGAGACAAGAGACGTTTGCGGTAAATTGGATAGAAAACTGTGATATTCCAGATCAGGTTCATTTGAAGTATTGCTATAGGATTGGCTGAAAAAGGTAGCAAAGAGATTAACTATGATTTTGGGATCAGATGAAGATGTACCAAGAAAGTTGAGCGTTGAAGGAAGGCCGTCGGATTTTCTCTTGACGTTAATGAATTGGTAAAAGCGCTTAGGTTCAGTGATGAGCGAAGTCTGCATTTGATTAAGATACGACTGGTAAAGGGATAGGCATAAAGTCGAAAAGGAAGAAGAAGCTTGTTGGTAGTAAAAATAGTTTAGAGGCGTCTGAAATTTGAGATAAATTTTCCATAACCTATTTCTGACATTCCGGATACTACGCAGCTCTCTTGTGTACCAGGGGGGAGATGAAACACAGTTCTTTTGTAGTGTTAAAGGAACGCATTGGACGAGACAATCGAATATTGAGGTATAGAAGAAAGAAAGAGCTATGTCGATAGGAGTAGAGGGGTTAATAAAGTGGTGAAAATCAATGCTGTTGAGATGAATAATAAGCTGTTGAAAATCGGCTTTGCGAAAGTTGAATGTAAAAGAGTTTTCAGACTCAATAGTTGGAATATTATCATCGAGACAGAAGAAGAAAGATAGAGGAGGATGATGATGATCAAGAACAGAGAGAAGATGAGAGCTTTCGGATACGGAAGAATTAAAGGGATCTGAGGAGAAGGCGAGGTCAAGTTGTTTCCCTAACTTATTGTGGATACCACTTATTTGGAAAAGAAACTGGCCGCTTTCAACAACGCAAAGGGACGTTCTAATGATCATCTAGAACAACTCTTACGACTTTTGGAATCCAAAAATGTCGTGCCGAAATTTGTATCATTTTATTCCATTGTTTGTAGAATCACCCATATATCTTTAGTATAACAGTTTACTCATAAAAATATAAAAGATTTCATTGTTGCTCGAAATATTAATTCAGTGTAAAAAGAATATCGCGGAACTTTCACAAGGAATTTGCAATTCAAACTAATGTTGAGAAATTCGGCTTCGTATCCGAACGCTCCCTAAATATTTAACGGACATACTTTTTGAACAGAACCATACCACAAAGTTGCACAAATGCAACAAAACAGCTGATCGATTTGACATTAAAAATAAAAACTAAAAACTAGAATCAAATTTCGGCAACTAGCCAAGCTAGTTTACGTGTGCCTTGCGTTTATACATTTTTTTTTATTTTTTTTTTATCTTTATTTAATTCCTACGACCTGGCCCTTGCAGAATCTCGTACCCAATTACTTTCATACTCTTCACATTGGGCGTTAATTAGAGAGTTTTTATTTTTTCTAATACTAATTTCTATTTATTGGTCATCACCTTGTAATAAGATCTCGTCGTCAGCAATGAATTCTCGACAAATAATATCTAAAACATAATTTAAGCTCAGGGTGAAAATGCCCCGCCAAGGAGTTGATAATTCTTTGTTCGCTATTAACACTGAAGACCCAGACCGCATTGATGTCGTTACGGAAGCTTCATCTCATAGTGACCTAAATTCGACGGGGAGCCACAATTTCTTGACCGGATCTAAGACAAACTATCGATTCACAAATCCAGACAATGAAGAGGATACAGCAAGGATTCAATCGCCAGCAAATCGGGCAAGTTTCAGTGTTCTTCGATTTAAAATTATAGAGTTGAAACTAACTTCTTTATTGCAGGTTCGTCGATGGTCGCAGAACATCTCGAAGATTGGCAAAAGCAAGACCACGGCTCGCGACAAGACCATCTATAAACTGCCCTCGCGAAGGGTTTTTGCTGTTGATGGAAAACTCCTCCCATCGGATTGCGATGCAGAAATTGAACAACTTGTAGAAGAAATTGAGCAGCATGATTACCTGATGCAGGACACTGCGGTTGGCAAGCAAATAAGAATGTAAGCCACAGTTCAGTCTTTTTGTTTTTTTAATGTATAAACGATTCTTCCCATTTCGTTATAGAGAAACTATTCGGGCTCTTCCACATCCGCTTTCCACGAAGCGGCAACTCAAAAGTAAAATATCCCTTTCAGTGACAAAGCATTTGGCCGGTGAAAGAACTCATCTTATGAAACGGTTGAAAGATATCCTCACTCATTGTGGCTTGAAGATTTGGGCAATTCTTGGAAATCTCTTCAGTGGAATTGAGATCTGGTATGATGCAATGAAAACAATTGAAGGACACTTTGGTTCTAGTGTGGGAGCATACTTTAAGTTCCTTCGCTGGTTGTTTGTAATGAATGTGGTCTTGCTGGCATTGACATTTTCGTTCATCACACTGCCACAGATTCTCTTCAATACATTCGACGAGAGGAGTCGGCATTTTTCAGACAAAATCGTAGAGCGGAAGTTTTTTGATCTTTTGACTGGAGAGGTATAAAGAGTTTTTTAGAGAATTGGTCAGATCTTAAGCACTTCTTTCTCTTTTCAGGGTTTCTTGAAAAATTCAATACTCTTCTATGGTGCTTACACAAATATGACAATCACTCTCGGCACAGCGAGCGGCTATAGTCTTCCACACGCGTACTATGTCACCATGTTGCTTATCTATCTGGTGACGTTTGTTTTGATCTCCTCGAGGCAAGTATTTTTAGAAAACTCATCATTAATCGAAAAGATTGCAAAGATACCTCGATATGCTCATTAAGAAACTATTTCATTCACAGCATGGCACGCTCTTATCGAAAAAGCTTCATTGAATCTTCGGGTGGCATACCTAGTATGTATGCGCACAAAATTTTCTGTTCCTGGGACTTTGGAATCTCAAATAGAAAAGCTGCAAGCATTAAGCATGAATCCATTTACAATGAGCTCAAATCGGTATTAAGTGATATAGACAGAGCCAAAAAGGATATTCCCAGGATTTGGAAGCTATGGATATTTTGCGCACGAATTGCTGCTCATCTTCTTGTTATTGCACTGATAGCTGGACTAGGCACTGCCATATGGATTCTTTTAAAGGTAAGTTAACATTTACCAACCTTGTCATCAAGAAAAAGATTACTGTCTTATTATTTATTTTAGTTCTACGGAGAGGCTAAAGCTAAGTCTCCTTGGAAATCGCTTTATGTTGCCACTGCCGTTAATATTTCGATGCTGTTATTGCAATCATTTTTTTCTTGGATAGGAAAGTGAGCTTAACATATTTTAACATTTTATCTTCGTTCTCGACTCATAACCGAATTTTGTTATTTGCTAGAATGGAAGACTACAGATCTCCCAGAAGAACTCTTCATGTTACGCTCATACGAACGTTTCTTCTTGAAGGAGTAATAATTGGGGTTCTGGTATTTTTCTGGCTAAACAAAAAGTATCAGGGGGTAAATATGATGTGTATTTCCACCTTCAATCTTATATAATGATCTTTTTCTAGTGCTGGGAAACTGCCGTAGGACAAGAAATTTATCGCTTGATTATATCAGACTTCTTGATTAATATTTTCATCGTTCCTTTGTTGGATGTGTTTCGAGCGAATGTGCTGGCGTAAGTTATTCCAGTCTTCGCATCTCTCTTCGGGTACTCATTATTTTTTTCTTTCAGACGACGCTGGCCAAAAATAGAAAAACCTAATTTTGACATATCGCAAAACAGTCTTGGCTTAGTTTTTAACCAGACCCTTCTATGGGTAGGTCTTTTATTTTCACCACTTCTTGCCTTAGTGTTGGTCATCAAAATGGCCCTCACATTTTACGTTAAGAAAACTACCCTCATCTATCTTTGTAAATCACCCAAACATATGTGGCGTTCAGCACAAACTCAAACTCTGTACCTGGTGTTTACATTTCTTTCTCTTTTGGGTGTCATCCTAACTTTGGGTTATATTATGACTCAGGTTCCAGTGAGTCAAAAATGCGGTCCATTTCGAGACTATGTATTGATGTTCCAGATATTTATCAACGGTGTTCTTAAGCTGCGACAGAACGACTGGGTTTGGGGGGCACTAATGACTCTTATTCGTCCTGCTGTAGTTGGTGGAATTCTCCTCGCTATGATGGTAATGGTTTATTATCTTCGATCGAAATCCCAAGCTCGAGGAATCATGGTGAAGCTACTTAAAGAAATGCTTTATCTAGAAGCCAAAGACAAGGAGTTTCTTGTTATGCATATCACAAGGTTTACTAAAGACCGACATTGGATGTTCGAAGACGATGATCAGAAAAGTAAATTGGAAGACGATCCATCGGATGAATTTGCTGACTCATGTTCAACTTGGAAATATGAAAGATATAAGCCAAGGAATCGAAGTATAAGCAGTCGTAGTAGTGTAAGCACTACGTGAAACTAAAAGTGCTTTTTCATGGGTCAAACTTTATACACTTAATAGGCAGAGTCTTCCAATAGTTTTTTTTTTTTTTATTTTAATGATATTATGAGTGAAACAATTTCTCGAAAGTATGTAGTTATTTATTATTTGAATTGCTTAACAAAATTTGATAACAAAAGTGTGCTAAACTATAGTATATTATAGTTACATTATGTAAGAGTAGCAACAAATTATTTAAAAAGAGCAACAAATTATATTTTTGGCTAATAAAATATTATATTTATTAAGTTTGTGTATGGTTGATGGAATAATGATGAAATGGAGTGCTACATCACTGTGTGCCAACTATTGATTTTGTTAGGAATGCAAAATTGTTTATTGTTTTCTAAGTTCACTTGACCCAAAAACTATTGTTTAAAATTCAATGAACATTATAAGTCAACAGGTACATTTTGTTTTAGCGTTCTCTCTAAAATGTAAACTGAATTTCCGTGGTTTAAGAAAAGCCCTAATATGTAAATAGTTGAAGCGCCTATTTTTGCTAGGGAATCTGCCTTTTCGTTTCCAAGAACATCAACATTGTGGGGTCATGTCACTATAATAATTGAGATCAATGTTTGTCTCAATACCTATCAGACTCGGATGAATGTCACGATAAATAAATGAACTTGAATAAGTCAAGAACTTCAGACTGCACCTATCTTCCGTAAAGCACCAAAAGCTGTTTCTTAAGGTTAACATGGCATTTTATTAGTTAAGCTCTTTTTAAGAACAAAGGAGAGCCGATAGATTTCCGGGTGAATCTATTATTATTTATTCTTTGTATAATAAATGATTTAACGGCTATTTTACATAACGTATTGTGAACGTTACGCTGTAGCAATGTAATATAAAAGTCAGCCCAGCTGCCAAATTTTAAATGTCAAAATTTTAAGAGCAAATACGAAAATTTTAATATTTAAATTCAAAGAGCACAAAAGAAAATACTCTGTAAAAGTAAAACTTATTAACGGTGACTTTAGTGATGCCATTGTCCAATAAATAGAAAAAGGTAACCAGTCATATTTTAAATGTCAAAAAGTCTTGTGAAGTTAGCACGATACTAAAAAAATAAAATAGGTATTCGATGATTTTAACTTAAATAAAAGGGTAGAGAAAGTATGATGCTATATTCGATTAAAATTTGCAAAATCGTGCTTTTAATCAAATATCATACTAAAAAAGATTTAACTTCGAACTAATTCGACTAAAATTTTGCGCCTTTAAATTTAAAATACCTACAAAAATGTTGTAAGTCAAATATTGGTTTACAATGAAATTAGAAATAAGATAAATTGTAGACAAATTTGGAAATTTCCATAACATGCCGCATCCAAAGGGCATGAACGATACATCATAAGCCACTTACCAATCTAATATCACTCACTGTATAGAAATAGATATTTCTGCCTCGATTTGCTTCATCCAGTCATGTTAATAAGTTCATGACCAGGGCAGCGGCATGCTATGAAAACGTTGTATAAGTGAAAAGGAAAACCCCTAAACCACACCTATGTCGTGTGTTGTGTTATTGAATGCACCAATCTTGGGTATGTATCGGGCTCAACGAACACAGCTGTTTAAAAGCTTTTGCAAAAACAAAAAAATACTACACAATTTTAATTTTTATTATATGGACTGACATTGGCTGGATTGAACAGTAGCTACCCATATAATATGAAAGAATGAAGAGTAAAATCAAACAGTTAACAACGTATTCAAAACTAAGTTATGTAGCTGTCAAATAAAATTTACATATTTTAAATTATTTTTATTTTAACTTCTTCTAAAATCTAAAGTCCTTCAAAAGGGAAAATAAAATCTAAGAAGAATTTTTGTAGTTTCTTTTTAAAGTTGAACAAAAACTACGTGAACTTTGAAAAGGGAAGTCAAAAAGATCTTCAAATTGTTGACGGGAAAGTTTTGATCTTTCCCTTTGGTTCTTGCCTTTCTTTTCAACAAATTGAAAGTTGATTGAATTTGCATTGCATATGAATTCCATTTGTAATGAACTTTTAAACGAAACTATCCCTCGAATTTATAAGAACGTTCTAAAATACTAATATAAGTTCATTTCAAACTAAAAAAGTGGCAGCTCTCCTCTTATAAAGTTCTTTCTCTTTATTTCTCTTTTAAAACTCTATGCCACTAGGACTAGCCACTTACGTCAAAAAGAGGGAGCAAAACAACAAAAGAAACAAATTGATGACGAAAACAAAGCACAACAAAATGACGAAAACAAAAACAACACAAAAGGAGAAACACCGCACGAAAAGCGAATTGAAAAACACATTTTTTGCGTTGGCAATTTTTTCTTTGCTTCTTCCGAATCCAGTAGCGGACGGACGGCGCAGTCATTTTTTGTCTGTCATATGGTGAATATATACAAAACTCATTATCCATAGTCTATAGTTGAGAAAAAAAAATAGAAAACATTTTTACATTTTACTTAGGACTGCGCACAATAAAAACGCATTTAATAAAGAAACGCAAAATATTGCTTTTATTTGTATGTTTTTTTACTTTTACAATAAGTTCTTTCTTTCGCACTTCATTGAACTGAGAAAAGTGAAATAATTCAATAAAAGTTTTCACTCGTGTCGGCTTCGCGAAGTAGATTGTGGAATTTAGGTCAAAATAAAAAAAAGTAGAAAATTCTTAAAAAAAGGAAAATTCGTTGGTCAAGTGGAAAGCAAAAATAATCAATTATCACAAAATAAAAAAAAAAAAAAATATTTTAAGGATTAATTTAGTTTTCGATACCAAGGATGCAAAGTTATACCGATGCTCTAAACGTTAAGGGCTCCAGAAGTTTTGCATTCGACGTCGATATGGAAATGGATATGGAAAATTGTGAAACCAAGTCTAAATCAGGTAAGAGACGTTTGCATTTGCATTTGCATTCATTCATCTGTTAAACCTACAAGTACATACGTGCTAATAGCTCCTTTCCAAAATATAACCTTATCTCGGCAAGAAATGACGCATTTCTATTTAAAGTCCTTCCTTAGGACGCAGGAAATCTAATAGAAGTGAGCTTCCGTGTTGTTTTTTAATCATCAAAGATCCCCATTAAGATGAACGAGGCAATTTTCTTAAATTTATTAATAGGACTTTTGCATGCCGCTTGTGATAGGGATCTATGTAGAATCTATTATCACAATATCTTTTCCATCAAAGGTACATTTTTATACAATGTATTATATACCTAGTTTTATGTAGGTATGTAGATAAATGTATGTGCCTATGTGGAATATGTGGGAATGCAAACTATGTAAGGGTGAGAAGGGGCATTAGAGTAATCCCACAAATCAGTGGTCATGGGCGGGTAGGGTCGAGGTCATTGAAAAGCTCCAATTATGTACCTACCTATAAGATTTAAAGTATTAGCACAGATAATTATATACAGATGTCGCATGCCCATAGAAAAAACTGACATATGAAAATGAAAATCTTCATTTGAAAGAGCTTTTAAGAAAGCTGTTTTCAGTTTATTATTTTAAGATTATGTGAGAAGTGCTTTTTCTCTTTAAAATGTGTGCTCTCTGAATTCACGAATAAAATCTATTTCGTCTGTTGCTCTTGCGTATTCAACTCTGTGTCTGTATTCTTCGTTTTTTTGTTTAATACCGCCAGACCCTTTTTTTTAAATAGATTTGTTATGGACACAAGAAACCTACATTTTTCATAGAGGGATCTTGGCAAGAAAAAATTGTATTTTGTGTGTTTATCTGGGAATATAAGGCAATTTTGTTCATAAAAAGGACACTTACTGAGATATTTTGTTGCATTTAGAAGCAAATTAGGAACTTATGTAGGTATGTCAAAGCCTTTGGATGGATTTGTGAAATAATATTATTCTCTATCTGTTTTAGGTAGGTATACCTATTTGTTGCAATTCCCATACAAATTATTCTAATTTCGTTGCTCAATTTTGTCTATCAGAGCCAAAAACAGAAACAGTATTGTTTGTTACTCCTAGTCCTAGTTGCTACATACATAGATACATAAATATGTACGTATTTTGCAATCAGGTTCATGAGGTTATGATGACACCTGCAGGCAGGAAGGTTGGTTTTATTTGATTTGGTGCGATCTTTTGATGATGGCGAAAATAACGTGGTTGACTTTTTTGGGTTTGATAAAAATAAAAAAAATCTGAAAAAAATAGTTAAATTATTAAAACTTCAATTTGAAGTAGGGCGACAAAGAAAAAGAAGATAAAGTCCTAAGAAATTGTGGATACAGATTTTTTTACGGGTTAGTTACCTATTTATTTAATACCACCTACTTAATTAAGAGGTTGTATGGTTATTATAGGTTGTAAGTAGGTATGTTTGTATGAAAAAACGCAACCAGAAGAATAACTGTATGTACGAGAATATACATTGTAGGTACATATCTACATACGTATTACATACAATTTTTCAAAAACGTATGCCTAGGAATTCATTGCGTTTGTGAAAATTTATTAAAAGCTGACAATTTTCTAGTTATCAATTAGATACAAACATACAAATTAGCTGGTTAAAGCTAACGATAAAATTTAAACGAATCGAAAAATGGTTTTGTAAGAAAAAAAAGCGTGCGGCCGGATGGGCGGGAAATTCAAATTTTAGACGAAATTTAAATAGTTCACAATAGTAAATTTTATTGTTTTAATTAATTCATTTTGATTTTTAAAATTGTTTGCATCGTAAAAACACCTTTACTGTAGCAGAAGTTAATTTATAAATGTTACGAATTGTCAAATGAAACAATTTATACCTACTACAAATTTCAAAATTATTTAATTTCAGTATAAATAAGAAAACGTAGTATCTATGTCCATACGAAGGTACATAAGAACGGTTTTTCTGTTTTCTATTTTTTTTTTGTAAGTGAAAAAATAATGATAGTGTTAATAAAGAAAAAAACAGCATATTTTAGCTTTCATGCTATTCCATATAAAATGTCTGAAGCATTTATACTATTAATTGCGTATTTGCTTAGTTCACCCACCCTTCACCCCATTTCACATTTATTATTTTTACAATCCATTTTTAATTTTTCATAGATACTGCTTGATTCTTAATTTTTTCAAGCATTCACTACGTTCTGTAGCTTCTTATTTTTATATTAAGGTTTTAAGTTTTTCTAACGTTCTTGTCATTTACAAATTTTTGAGAGAAAAATAATTACCAAGAAGTTGACTGTAAATCAAGTCTGTGCGTACGGCATTCATTCTTATTGTTAAACCAATTTGAAAAATATGTTAATGCAAAATCTTAAGCATTTTAAACATTTTAGTAAGTTATTAAGTTAAAAAATAGGATTTCGCTAATTTTAAACGATTTTATCATCTTACTATCTCTAAACATTTTACTTAAGTTAAAATAACAAACTGTTTACTTTAACTTTTAGTAATTTACTAAATTAATATGAAATCTGTCATTTTCCTCAAACAAAATCTCTAGGCAATTTTAGAAGAGTTAAATTGTGTTTTTTTTTTATTTCGATTCGTGAGTAAATTGTTTTTAAAAGTAAATAAAATATTATAAAATGTTTTCGGAAAACGAAGATTTTGATATACATAATGTATGTATGTATATGATTGAAGACCCAGCTTTATAGAGAATTTTGCTCCAGAAATAGGTTTGACAAGATAGCAGATCGGCTTTTAGTTGAAAAACTTAAAGATCCAAGATCGAATTATAAGCCATAGGCTTCCGATTGCACCCGAATTTCAAGTACCTACTATGTATTTACATTACACTTTCTTGGAAGAAGACTGGAATGGTCCAATCCAAAGTGGCGAAATAATAAGAAAAAACATTTCGAAAAAAGTTGTCAAAAATAAACAAATAACAAAATAAATTTAAGGTTGTCCTTTTGACTTTTGAGTTTCCGACATTTCAAACTATTAGGTCCGTTCCTCAGATTTAGTTTTTTTTTTTTTATAATCTACACGCGCTCAAGGGATTATGATTACCCTTTAAATGTTAGAACACAGCGCGGGCGTGAAGTTAAGGAAGAGAAAGAAGGATAGTTTGGTTTGTTAATTTTAACGAACTGTCATGTTTTAAATGTGTTCCAATGCACCGTTTTTGATAAAAGGGAATTAGTCTGTTACTAGTTAGTAAAACGAAAAAAAAGGTTTAAAAATTTCAAAGAGTTAGTAAATTACTAAAATTTTAACAAATTGCTAACTAATAAAATGCTAAGCCCTTAACAAAATGTTGTTTAAAATGTTGCGTGAACGTTTGTTTCCTATTGATAAATCATATAATCAATTTATTTATCTAATAAAATTGTATGTTGCGCTTGCATAGGTATTCATTCAACTTAATGTTGTGAAAATTTGTGTAAAAGCTGAAATAATTCTCTTCTAATAGCAACTGATTCCGACATTAATTTCCGACAATAATTTTTTTTGAAAATCTGTATATACGTGCCAGTTTGTAAGCTTTGGGCATATTTTTTTTTTATTTTTTCATTGTTGAAGATAAATTCGATTACCTTTCAGCTAAAAATTCCATCAGGTGGTTCTTAAAACAAAAACAAACTTTAATCAACGAAGGTATATGAAATACTAATAAATGTGCGTTTAGCCCAGGTACGATAGAGGGCTCATCAGTCAGATGCTGTCTGCCGTACCCTTCAACATCTTACTGATGAGCCCACTGTCGTAAGTGGGCGAAAGCCCAGTACACCGAAATTAAGGACGAACAAAATATTGTCAAAACTCAAACCTGCATACCATAAAAATTGAAAAAAAAATATATTTTTGAAAAACCTGTCTATACTAAATGTTTGTTTAGTAGGCATAGAATACTTACATAGAATAGAGAGTGTTTACATCCCAATATTTGCAGAAATATAGATCTGTTATACCACCTACTTAATTAAGAAACAAATACTTTTGATTACAAGTAGTATTCGATTAATATGTAAAATTCAACCATATAAAAAAAATCATAAAAAAATATATATTTATCTAGGGTTTAGTTAAAGGTATCTATAAAACTCGTTTGTGAAAATTGTAACTTCTGAAAAGCACAATCAATCATTATTTTGGTGCTATCATTAATTTTTTTCATTTTATTTATACAATTATTTCTTCTGTGCCGGCATACCTTCCACATAAAATCAATTATTATATTTCAATAATTATTGCTATGTTATTCTTATTTTAAATTTTCGGATTAGCCGCGTATATAACAGATATTTAGCAAGTGCAATATGCAATACTGTAATCACCTCGAACGTTTCCCCAGTATATAAAAAAAATTAAAAGTTCGTATTTCGCTATAAAATAGTTCATAAAAAAAGATTAATGTTAAACTAATGTTAATGTTGTGAAAACACATAATAATTGATGATGGTGTTTAAAAAGTGAATAAAAAAAATGAGTTTAAATTTTCAATGATGAGTTTTAATGAAAACCTACTTAGATTTGTCTGTATGTATGTATAGGTACATATAAAGTCTAAAGTCAAATTATGTATTTTTTTATCAAGATTTCTGTGTTAGACAAATGCCGTGATTTTTCTGTTAAATACGATACATTAAATTTTGATATATTTAAATAAAAGTGTAGGTATAATTAACACTTTATTATAACATTAAAACCTTTCTGTGTTATTTTATTTTAACTTTAGAAAATTCTTTCCTTGCTTAGAAAATTGAATGAAGACAATAATTATTTTTATTTATTTTTTATTCGTTCTTCTAATAAAAGCTATGAACAGTTCTAATTTAAGCAATGAAACCGGCTCTACTTAACGCAGTCGCTTAGCTTGGAGGCTTTGTCTAACTTTTTCATAATTTTAAACACTTAAGACAACTCTTCTAACTAATGTGGGTTTTACAACAGAACCTCAGCGAGTTTACGTTCAACAACCCTTAATTTGACAGATACATAACTCAAACACAACAACACAAATAAAAAAAATAAAATGCCAACTTTAAACTAAATAATCTCATATACTCGTAGCTAATTAACAGCATACAAATCCAATTTTGTTTTTCCTAGGTGCAAATTCTTTTGGCTATACTCGTAACATCATAACATAGTCGTATGTATGCACACTTCTATGTACAGATTTGCTGATCGTAGAGCACTTTTGCACGATTGTTTCGAATTTCTTATATTCAGTAATTGAGTCTATTTACAAAGCACAACTTTTAAAAAGCGAATGAAACAACAGTAAACATTTTTACTTCCATTTGTTTTGGTATGAAATAATCATTGTCAAAATGGATAAAGTACACTTCTAAAAGACTAGTTTATCTTTTATCTATTTGCTGCTGTTAAAGTTAGACGAGCTCTTTCACGTTAAAGTATAGTTTATGTCCTTTAAAATTAACAAAAAGTCGGTTCTCGCTTTATATACAGTAATTAGAGCCGACTCCAATTCTAAAATTGATTTAGAGGAGGTTTTAAATATTTACAATTTTGCGCCTGTCTTTTATTTGTCTCACTCGTGACAGAAAAAAGACCCTGACTATTTTCAAAATACATAAAGTGGTGTCTTTTTTTTCATTTCAGCAAAAATGAATTAGTATCTAATAATATTATTAGTTCTAAGAAAGTCCATGTAGATTTTATAAGAAAAACTAAAAACTCTTAACTGTGGAATTATACTCTAGGAAATTTCATAAAAATGTTCTGTACAAAAATTGAAATTCATTCACCCGTGCGCGGTGTGGGCTCTGTGTTGTCAAACTTACAGAAAAACACATGCACATTCTTCATAGAATACTGACCTACTCCATGGATATACACACACAAAGAAACAATAACAACATGACGAACAGGTGTAAAGTATTTAAAAAAAAAAACAAAGATTATAAATTAATATTACACAAATGATGGAGATATTAATAGAATATGTCCTATTTACCTAATGCCTTACCTTTTGCCTTTTTTCTGAACAAGAAAAAAGATACCCCAATAGGAAATTGCTTTTTTGGTAGATATCTACATAATATTCCACATGAAAAACAGGTAGCCGCATTGTCTACCAGTTTTATCTTTCTCGCGCATAATAAAAAAAAGTCCTTAAACAGAAGAGAGAATATTACTCGTATGTCGTATATTGTTCTCTTTTTAATTCAGAAAAGCTTTCTTACGGCGATTATAACATTCTCTTCTTCTTATGAAACCTTCTTAAAAAAGCTTTTGTCTGCTCGAGATTGTCTGCTCGAGAAAATTTTCGATGACAGAATTTTGTATGGAGGTGAGACATCTGTATATAATTATCTGTGGTATTAGATTATGTCTATCGTACTTTAAAGCTTTTATTTAAGTTCACCGATTATATTTATACTTAAAGTTATTAACAAACCTAATTCAGTTGTTTTTACAAAGCATTTTTTTAATGCATGACTGCTTGTTTCTTTTGTTCGTGGTTTTTGGTGATAAATTCAATTGGAATGTTTTCGTTTTTTCTAAATTGAAAATCTAGTTAGATTCGAATACGTATCAGTTATCATTTTTGCCATTAGTCAATATTTGTTTCAGTGCAAGCATTTTATGTGTACATACATTATGTACTTTTCAAAGAAAGTTAATTTTGTAAAACTGCGTTTGTGTTGAAGTTGCCGGTACCGGTACCTATATGATGTTATTGACAATTAGATTTTCTACTTTATTTCACTGCAAACAGAATAAAGTGGTAGTTAATACTGAATCCACGTTTTTTTGAGTACCTACTGCAATTCAATGTTTGATTTTTTGTTAATTCATTTAATAGTATATTTGCAAAAATATAAATAAATATAATAAATGAAGAGGATTTAAGCGACGAGAATTGAAATAAGTCAAAGGTTTATTGAGAATTATGACAATGTGACACGAAGCGAATAGTCGCTCGCGCCAGAACTGCTTAAGACAAGAATATCGCATCCAGAATTCACCTTTAAATATTACAAAAGGGAAAGTTAATAGACAATTTCTACTATAACTTTATAGTCGAGTGTTTGAACCTTAAACTATTATGTAGTTGCATGTCCCTTGTTAGAAATATCCTTGTATAGCTTCTCGAAAGGCTATGTTAGTAGTTGGCTTACAACTAGCAACATACTTCTTGACATCGCACCAAAGATTTTCTATGGGTTGAGGTTCGGGGACTGCGCAGGCCACTCCATGACATTAACCTTATTTTCTTGGAACCACTGCTTCGCAAGTTTACTTGTATGCTTTGGGTCGTTGTCTTGTTGAAAGACCCATTTCAGTGGCATTTCATCTTCAGCATATGGGAACATAACTTCCTCCATGATCTTCACATAAAGATGCTGATCCATAATGCCTTCAATCTGGTTAATGGGATCAACATGGATCAAGCGTGTATTATATTCTGTGAGGGAGGCCTTGTTACACATTGCCGATATCCCTTTCCACCATATAACACAATCTTGGACCCGTCTGACCACAGAATATTCCTCCACTTTGATGCAGGCCAGTCAAGGTGATTTTTAGCGAACTTCATTCTTTTATTCACATGTTTTTTTTGTCAACAAAGGTATCTTTCGAAGACTGTGGGCGGCTTGACTATATTCTCGTAAACATAAAGGAATTAATTTTGGAATGCCTGACAACCTGTTTTATTAACATTGGCGACGTAACCGGCTTTCCGCCCGAGAGTTGCAGACTTTAGAATTTAGGTAATGGAATTTCTTATGGTTATGATTTTCTTATGAGGTTTCGTCTTTCGGTGTGCAGTGCTTATCTCTTCCCGTTGCGGCTGAATATTTACCAAATTTTTCAAAAAAAATGTATGAAGATCTTTTGGATAAACAAACTCACCTTTTAAATTTTTTTAAGAGGGATAAATAACATTTGGTAACAATAACGGATGCACTATTATTATTTTGACTGAACAAATTTGCGAGTTTGATTAATGACGGTCGTTTATTAGTCATATTTACATTGCAACGAAAAATATTTCTATACATGATCGTTAATAAAATATAATTATGTCAAAGTGCTACAATTTTTGACTATCAAGAAAATCAAAAACATGAAAATTCAGGGACTTACCTAAGATTTTATTTACACTATCTATCTACTATTATTTTGACCACAACCGCAACTACAAAAAAGAACAAGTGTTTCAAATTTAGCGTCGGTAATCTCGGAAATCATAAAAAGCACCGAGACCGTTCGGCGCGTCCTATGCAAAAAAAAAAAATCTTGAACGCAGAGTTACCCGCAAAAAAACCTTTCATTTCGTTAAGTAATCATAGTAAATAATAAAATACTCCAAAAAGGGAAAAGCTGTTGGCCCAGACGAAATACCCTCAGAGTTTTGGAAAAAGATGGGAGACATCGGGTTTAGATGGCTCATGATTCTTGTCTCCAAACTTATACGAGGTGATCGCATGCCTAATCAATGGAGGGAAAGTTACCTTCTTCCAATTTATAAAGGAAAGGGTGATACTCGAAGCTGTGATAATTACCGTTCGATTAAGCTGATGTCACACACCATGAAGATCGTTGAGCGAGTCTTGGGTAGCCGACTGCGAAAAATAATTAGGCTATCTGATGACCAGTGCGGGTTTTGTCGGTGGTAAGTCAACCACGGATGCAATCCAGAGTATAAGAATAATTATGGAAAAACATCGGGATTCTTTGGAGGATTTGCATGTCGTATTGGTTGATTTTGAAAAAGCATTCGATCGGCAACCACGAGATCTAATATGGGTGGCCCTCAGGCAACGAGGAGTTCCAGAAACCTATGTGCGGATAATTATGGACATGTATGATGGAGCAGTTACTAAAGTAAGATGCGCAGCTGGAGTCACCGAAGAATTCGAAATCACAGTAGGTGTACACCAGGGAAGTGTCTTGAGTCCCCTGCTCTTTATTACAGTTCTTGATTACCTGCTTGAAGGCAAAGTGACGGATCCAAAAGTACATCAGTTATTCTTTGCTGACGATGGAGCCATCATAAGTGAAGACCCGATATCCCTACAACGAGCACTTGACGTATGGGTGGATGTTCTAGAAGGAAGTGGGTACCGCATAAGCGCGAAAAAGACTGAATACCTATGCTGCCCATTTTCTGATCCACACAGGCCTATTCCAGACATTTATTTGAATGGAGTAGTGCTTCCCAAGTGTGAAAAGTTGAAAAATATGGGGTCTATGATAAATAACGAAGCTACTTGTGATGACGATATCAATCATCGCGTAAGCGTAGGGTGGATGAAGTGGCGGGAAAATTCTGCTATCTTCTGTGACCGAAAAATGCCCCCTAAGCTGAAAGGAAAGCTCTACACTTCAGTTGTGCGTCCAGCACTCACATACGGTTCACAATGTTGGACAATGTACAAAAAGTATGAGAGTAAGCTTACGGCAGCTGAGATGAAGATGCTTCGTATGACAGCAGGAGTTACAAAGCTTGATCGAATTAGAAGTACGAAGATCCGAGGAAGCCTTCATGTTAAGAATACCATTTCCCAAAAAATTGAACACGACCAACTCAGTTGGTATTGCCATGTTCAAAGGAGAGATCCTGAGAACCCCGTCAAAAAGGCAATATCATACAACGTTCCAATTCGGAATAAAAAGAAAGGTAGGCCTAAACACTCCTGGTACAAACAAATGCAAAAACACCAGCATTCAGTTGGCCTCAGAAATGGAACAATACAAAACCGGGAGGCTTGCCGCCGATTTCTGAGGTCAACCCGGCGAACCCCACAGGCGGATCACTAGTGTGAAGCAGATACGTGGGAGAGTTATGATCCCCTCGACATCGAGATCATAACAGCGCCGAAGAAAAGGAAGAAGAAGAAGTAATCATAGTAAACGGTTAGAGTTCGCTACATAGCATATTACTAAGCTCCAAAGCTTCTGTTAGAGTGTTTTGTTTACTGAAGAAACGAAAATAAACTTTTTTGTTCTGATGGCATTCAGATGGCTCAGAAAGAGACAAACACAGAATTAAAAAAAAAAATGTGTGCTCCACCCTTAAACATTGAGATAGTTGTGGTATGTTGTGGGGCTCAATAGCTGCTACTGGTACACGAACTTTCGAGTTTATAGAAACCATTATAGATAGATGAGTGTTTCCTGACGTCCTCAAAAGAAACATGCGCCAATCAGCGGAAAAGCTGAGTCTACCATCAGCTAAGGACTCTATCTGAATCAGCAGACCTTAATGCCATTGATAATTTGTGGGAAGAAATAAAAAAAAAAACTTAAAAATGTTTATACAAAATATAAAAACGAGTTGAAAACAAAGGTGAAGGATGTGTGGGAAAGTATTTCGCCATCCTTCACTAAAAAAATGCTTAAGAGCAGTGATAGATGCTAAAGATGATTATACCCCGGTGATTTTTTGTTAGATAACTTATGTTGCTTTGATACTACTTTGAGCGTGACAGTTGGAATTCCACATTCGTCGCTTCTTTCAACAAACTGTAAGTCATCTTTAGGTGTTTTAGCTGAAAATGGCTAAAAAACATTCGTAAGATGTTCACCGAAGATGTCAGCCTTCTGTTTCGGGTTTCTGATCCAAATTCCATCTTGAGATAAAAAAATGAATGAGATTAAAAATTAAAAGCGTTTTAAGTATTTTATTTATTTACATTTAGTTCTTAACAATTTTATACAATTATTTGAATTTATAAGCCGTCAGCCAGGTTGACAAATTTCTGAACGTTTCTAACAATTTATTGTTGTTTTGACTGTGAAAAATATAAAAAGAAAACCTTAAGATTCAGGAGAATTCTGTCATTACAAAAGAAAACCAATAATTGTATATCTCTTTCAAAAACTTGCTGAACGTTTTCCAGTCGTATTCGTTTAGAATGCAGATAGTTTCTTTAAAGTAAGAGTATTTTTTTCCAAAAATGAACGTCTTTGCTCTTTGAATATTAGACATATACTGATGAAATGGAAACAATCTTCTTTTGATTTCAAGTTCATTGTGAGCGTTTGAAGTTCGTCCGAAGACGATTATTTTGGATATTTCGGCGTTGATAGTTAGTCCCAATCTCCTGCATTAGGTCGATAACCGATTAATCATTAATAATGCAAACTTTCTGGTGATTCTGAAAGCATGACAAGATCATCGGCATATAATAACACATTGGTTGTGTTGGCAATTCTTATTCCTCCAGGGAGATCATAAGCAATGTCATTTATAAAGAGAAAAAACTTAGTGGACATCCTTGTTTCATTCCTGTACTGGTGCTAAACCATTCCGAAGAGTCTATTCCGTCCCAAACAGCTGACTTCGTGTCTGTGTACATTTCTCTGATTACTTTTATGAAGCTTGTAGAAATACCAATCTGTGACATCTTATAAATAAGTGAATTTCTGTTGACTAGATTAAAAGCAGCTTTGAAGTCGACGAAGAATGAATATACTTTTTTGTTTCTGGCTTCAAATGCTTTGACAATACATGAAAGTGTAAAAATTTGATCGATCATTGAAAAGCTTTATCTAAATCCTGCTTGTATTTTAGATAAAATATTATTTCGTTCGATCCATTTTCAAGCCTTTCCACCAGACTGCAGAATATTTTTGCTATTACATTCATGAATGAAATGCTTCTGTAATTTTCAAAAGCGTTTTATTCATTATTAATGTTATTCATTTTACTATAACACGCCTATTATTTTTTTAAGTGAAGACTAGATTCAAAAATTAAAAACATTTTAAAGAAATTAGTTTTATGTATGTACATAAATGATTAGAACTGTAAAAATAGAATGAAATAACAAAAACAATAAAATTAAATGAAATTGTTGTTTATTTCTTTTCGAACAGACAACGAAATAAGCATATCTGATGTGATATGTGTGCATCATGGTAGAATTGTTTAGTTGTTTGATCTTGATAAGAAGGCTGTGTTAAGATAGACAAATAATTTTTATTCAAGATTATGATTTTGTTTACTTTTTATTTGTATATTGTTTAATTTTGTATTCTAGTTAATGTATGTATATGCATGTGTTAGCTTGCCTTACTGGTTAGTAACCACTAACACATGCACTTATGATGAGCTTCTGATTGCAGGTTTGCATCTTGTTCTTAGCTCACTACAACAAAGAATCTGATATGTTAAAAAAAAAAGAGAAAAATGGCACTCACACAATTCCAAAAAAAAAACTCTACCTTGTTTTGTGTTCTGAGATCTATCTTTACCTCAGAAAGGTCAAATGTTTAAATGAAAAACCTCGTACGATTAATACAGCGAAGAGAACAATTAATCCCGAAAGTGGTGTACTTATGTCGAAACAAAATTTGTCTCTTTACTGTATTTTTCCATGCTCGCTTCTCTCAGTATCGACTTTCGAAAAATTGTGAAATATTCATTCAATTGTGTAACCAGCTGTTTGTTAATGTCAACGCTATAACCGTCATCGAACTGAAGAATTCATTAAAATATATAATTATAATCTAGTTTTAATGTAGGTGTTTCGTATTTGTTAATAAGAGCTTGATCCCAAATCCCACTCAATTTATATTTGTTTGGCATTCCCGTTTGTCTAGTCTACCTTTAAGTGTCTTAACAGACGTATATTTTATTAATACAAAAGTTCGTGTTCGTAGCCACTCATTTGGCTACTTTCTGTTTATATTGCATTTATTTTATGGGGCTTATGCCGATGAACATGAACAACGCCTTAAAAACCTACAGCAAACAAAATAAAGTATATTAAATGTTCCCTCCCAAATAAACCAAAACCAAAGAAAATTAATTTCCAATTGTGGTTTTTGTTTGTCGATAAAATATCGAATTTAAACATTATTTTGTATTTTTGGCAACAGAGTCCATGGCAAAGGGCATTGGCATTGTCACTTTAGGAGAGTTGTATTGTCGTGTGCAATGTTTCGAGTGTCGAGAAACTCATAGAATAATGAAAAAGAGGCTCATCAGTCCGAAATATTATGACTGTGATATTTTTTTGTTTTGTTTTGGAGCAATGCCAAATTTGTCAGAAGTAAATTGCAAACTTATTGCCTGCATTCTGTTTTGCGGAATCGACCAGTACATCCTTGGAAAGATGACTCATTCAAAGATTTTCTTTGTTTCCAACTGGAGGGAGAGAAAAAAGAATGTGCTTGCGTTAAATTTTCGTTAAATTCAGAATGTGATTTAGATTTTGATAAAGTATTTTTATGTTTTGTTGGTATACTACACTGTTTTCCTTATCTACTGATTGACGTATTATTCAAGCAAATAAGCCGATTTATTGTGACCCTAAACATAAGAACGGATGATAACACCGATGGTAGCCTCTGTGGCTATCTAAAAATAGAAAGTTAATATTGATAGTGATAACATAAGCTCGCATTTAAAAGTTGGTTCTCTTCATGAATATTCAAGACTCCAAATGAAATTTAGGTTTTGTTGTGATTACAGATAATAATTTGAAAAAGATTAGTATCAATAAGGTGTTATTTTAATTTAACATATCGCTGTCGTTATCACATTGATATATATATACATACATACATACTATTATTGTTTCGATTAAAGATATTTCAAATAATTAAACAACTGTTTACGGGCATGTTGTTTTGATTTAGATTAGAATTAGCTGACTGTACAATGATTGGATTACTATTTCAACAATTTATGAAGATAATATTTTAGATTTAAATCTGTGCGTTCAACATAAAGGTACTCAAATCGAAGTAATTGCCCGATTAAAAAAAGTAAACAAGACCTAAAATGGTGAGTTGTACGTTGTACATCGTGGAAGTTCCTAGGATTTTGGGTGTGACAAATTAATCCATGACATAGGGAGAGGGACCGTTATTTTTTCTTTCATATTATTCGAAAACACTTAAGGGATTACGACTATCCTTATAATGTGGCAGTATCCCAGTAAATTTACTATTAGTTTAAGGGCCTTGTTCTAAAAAAGGATTGATATCGTCCAATACCTAAATATAAAGTTGTTGAATTGTATTGAGTGCCAGGAGAAATGAAACACTCTTGTCCACTGCTAACAATGTAATAATGATTCTTTATAGAAAAAGCTAACTTAACACATTGAATGATTTTACTGTTACTGAGATCTGTTAATAGTATACATAAAAGTATGCGAATACATAATTAAATACATAATAATTATGGCCAATAATAACGACTACCCTTATAATGTGGGATATAGGGATTTGCTCTAGGGACACCCGCCTGATTATGGTATACTCAAGTTTCCGGCGAACGTATGACTTAGAAGTGGAAACCAGGGTTGCAAAAGCTTAAGTCACTTGTTAGCTTAAGCTTGGCTTTAATTCACAAGCTAGTGAGTGACTTATGAATTAAAAAAAATATAATTCAGCAGCTACGAACTGACTTATGAATTTAAAAAAAATTAATTCACAAGTCAGTTGGTGACTTGTGAATTAAAAAAAATTAAATCATAAGCTTCTTAGTGACTTATGAATTAAAAAAAATTAATTCAGAACCTACTAAGTGACTTATGAATTAAAAAAATTTAAGTCATGGGCAAGTAAGTGACTTATGAATTAAAAAATTTTAATTCCCAAGCTACTAAGTGACTTAGGAATTAAAAAAATTCAAGTCATGAGCAAGTAAGTGACTTATGAATTAAAAAAATTCAAATCATCAGCAAGTAAGTGACTTATGAATTAAAAAAATTTAATTCAAAACCAACTTAGTGACTTATGAATTAAAACAAATTTAATTCATAAGTTAATGGATAAATGCTGATTAGAAAAATTATGAAATGGATAATTTATAAGCTAGCGTGATAATCTTATGATTTAAAAACTAGATTTGAAAGCTTTCGTTAATAATTAAATAATTATGTAGTCAAAACAAGCTCAAAAATTTCCAATCTATCAACTAACTTATGAATTAAATTATTTTTAATTCACAAGTCACCAACTGACTTGTGAATTAAATTTTTTTTAATTCATAAGTCACTTACTCCCTGATGACTTGATTTTTTTTAATTCACAAGTCACTTAGTAGGTGGTGAATTAAATTTTTTTTAATTCATAAGTCATTTTGTTGCTCATGACTTAAATTTTTTTTAATTCATAAGTCACTTACTCCCTGATGACTTTATTTTTTTTAATTCATAAGTCACTTGGTAGGTGGTGAATAAATTTTTTTTAATTCATAAGTCACTTAGTAGCTTAGGATTTAAATGTTTTTTAATTCATAAGTCACTTTGGGGGTTGTGAATTAATTTTTTTTTAATTCATAAGTCACCAAATATCTTATGAATTAATTTTTTTTAATTCACAAGTCATCTATAGACTTATGACTTAAGGATTTTTTAATTCAAAAATTCGCAACCCTGGTGGAAACAAGAAAGAGTGAATTAATAAATTTTCTTCATTCTATAAAATCAATTTTTAGAAAGCGACGCAGTCAATTCCGAATGATCAATTTGTCACAATAGGCGTTTGTTTTTTTTTTTTTCAAAAGTCAATATTTCGAAGACCCCATGCTCGATTTCCTTAAAATTTGACAATTAAAAGTTTTTTAATACAATCTTTATATATATAACCCATTATATTATCATGGAGCCTGATTTTGTGGTACCAAGACTCGATAATCCGGTCCGCAGTAACAAACCTTCTTGACATCCCAAGAGATGGTACGATCAAAAGATATAACTTCGAAAACATTTCAAAACGGAGTTAAGTTGCAAAAAAAGACTGGCTAGGCGAAACAATAAACTACAGTCTTAAAGAAAATACCATCAAATGGTACACTGATGGATCGAGAACAGCTGAAGGGACTGGTGCTGGAGTTTTTGGGCCTAAAACTAAACTCTCCTTACCGATGGCACAGTCCACTAGCATATTCCAGGCAGAAGTAAATGCCATATGCATATGTGCTGGAAGAAATCTCGATAGGAAATATAAAAATCAAAACATTGCCATCATGTCAGACAGTCAGGCTGCATTAAAAGCACTTAGCTTCTACGCCATTAGTTCCAAACTTGTTTGGGAATGCGTGATACAGCTTAATAAACTGGGCAAGAATAACACTGTCACACTTCATTGGGTACCAGGCCACGTTGGTGTCCAGGGCAACGAAGAGGCAGACTCCTTAGCAAAAATAGGTGCATCGACACCCCTTACAGGGTCGAAGCCCTACTGCGGAATAGGAGAAAACGTGATCAAAAGCAAAATCAAAATAGAAGAGGAGGCAAAAAGATCAAAAATCTGGAAAGAACTCCGTAAGCTGAGACAGGCAAAACTCCTACTCGTGGACTACAACCGAAAGCTTTTTCTAACCTGCATTACCTTAAGTAGGAACAACCTCAGGTAAATCACGGGGCTTCTCACAGGCCACTGTAGGTTGAGAAGACACCTCAACATCCTTGGCCTGGTGAACAACGCGACTTGCAGATTCTGCAACACTCACGAAGAGACACCTGACCACATACTGGGGAAATGTGATGGACTCGTGCATCAAAGGCACAGGCATCAGGGCAAGCACCACATAAAAGAGAGTGAATTATCATCCCTTAAAATACTCCAAATACTTCGATTCCTCAATGGAACTAATTTGGAGGAAGAACTGTAATGATGAGCCAACCTCATACAGTTCTAGATAGGAGCACAATAGATCTTTAGGTCGCAGAGTTTCTATACTCCAATTTATTCATTCATTCATTTGTGGTACCAACGCTTTCCTCGTGGTGGCGCTGAAGTTAGCGCACGATTTTACAGTGGAGAGTAGGGTAAAATACAAAACAAGTAGTAAAAAAGAGAATATTTTATTATTAAATTTAACAGAGACAAATCTTAAATTTACTATCGCTATGCTTAAGATGTCGCCTCAATCGTTCGTCTTCATGAGAGTACTATAAGTTTTATATACAAATTTACAATCTACAAGATCTGAGAAAAAAAAATATTGTATTTAAAAATAACGGTTCCATTAACAAATGTTAAAAAAATGGTTTTCGAAAATCATATTTTTCTCGAAAATGGCGATGGCGCCTCGAATTTTGAAACATTTTTTTTTATTTCGATTATATTTTACGATCTGCAATTCAATAAACAAAATTTGAAATTAAGATAGTACATACTGTACCTACTATAGAGCCATTTTTTCGAATTTTGAATTTCTCATTATCGGCATAACGGATTTTAATGAAATTTTTTGAAAAATATTGCAATACCTGCTAAGATAACTGTCTGGTAATGGTTTTCTTTTGTGTTTTTGGCATTGTAATGGCTGGTAAGTTTTGTATCGAGTATAGTCACATTTGGGGGCTTCGAAAAAATGTCTGTGCTGAGTACGTTCATACTGTTCTAACCAGTCGAGTAGTTTTGGCACTAAGTGACACCCAGGTTTGTGAAAACACCGATCATATACGGAGTTTAACCTTCATGGTTATAGTTTAGTGCCATTATTCTTTGTTCATCATGGTCTAGCTGTATACGTACGTACGTAATGAAGTTGCCTATCAACTCCTACCACAGAATGGCCCTTGTATAAATACAAATTTTAATTATATGTGGTTTAAATTCACTGTCAAAGGCGCAACATTCATACAAGTTTTATTTATTGCAGTCCAAGCTTGGATAGTAATTCGACTTCTAATGAATTCGATGCCCTATCCGCCTCTATCCAGATAATTGTTTCCCATTTTTCGCACAATGAGATCGTTGTTACGGGCGATTCAAAGTACACAATTCTTCGTGGCTAGGCTATTCTGGGTATGTCGAGATTTTTGCTGAGTAAAACAACCTGACTCAGCTTGTTGACGAGCCTACTCGAATTCCTGACGCTGTAGGTCAATCCGCCGACACTCTAGACTTGTTTCTTATTTCTGACCCCGATAAGTACACCATAAGTGTATTATCGCCTCCAGGCACATCAGACCATTGTGTCATATCTGCGAATTTCTCGTGTCAACAAAACCCAGTTAGAGAAATAATTCCTAAGAGAACCGTTTGGCATTACGAGAACAACTCGGACGGTCTCAACGATTTCTTCGGGAATTCTAAAACTGGTCGCTATGCTTCCTAGATAGTGACGTGGACTACAGTGCAGATAATGTTACAAATTTTGTTCTTTTTGAAATGAAAAATTTTATCCCGAATAGGGAAAAATCTATCAAACCGAAAGTGAATTCATGGTTTGATTCGAGCTGTAAAGAGGTTATTCGGGTCAAAGAAATAAGTTTCCGATGTTATAAAGCCAACCCTTCTGAGGAAAACCGGAATAACTTCATACAAACTAGAAATACCTGTAAAGATTATATTCAAAAAAACAAATTCTTGCATGATCAAAAATTACGGCAAAAAATACTAGAATGTCCCAAAGGTAGTAAAAATTTTTGGTCATTTGTAAAAAACGTACGAAATACTACTTCGTCTTCGGTTCCTACGCTCGTTTTCAATGACACTCCTTATGTCAGCTCACAAAAAAAAAGCCAATTTGCTTGCAGCAGTTTCGTGTCAATTCGACGCTGTTAGTGCGATGAGTCTTCCTGTAATTGAGAATGTTAATAATTCTATGGGACAAATCTTCATTCGCACTCGTACTCATACACAAATCCGCTGGCCCGAATAGTATCCCTGCTATTTTTCTGAAGAGATGACAAAACGAATGCGTAAGCTTTTTCATCTGCCCCACTTTACAGATCTCTCCTAGTGGATGGAAAACAGCATTTGTCCAGCCTGTCCCTAAAAAAGGAGAATCCTCCTCCCCCTCTAACAATCGTCCACTTGCACTTACGTCACTTACTTCTTTCCAAGGTCATGGAAACCCTGATAAATTATTAGTTCAAGAAATATATTGAAGAACGGAAGCTTCTCAATGACCGATTGAGTTTGGCATCAAGCTCTCTTATCGAAAATGCGTGCATTTGGAATCGTTGAATCTCTTCTTCGTTGGATAAGAAATTACCTTTCGGATCGTTCGCTACAAGTAGTATTGTACGGTTTCAAATCTGATATCCACAAAATAAACGCTGGCGTGCCCCAAGGCTCCGTTTTGTCTCCGACACTCTTTCTTATATTCATAAATGATCTTTTGTCTATAACTTCTAATCCACTAAATTGTTTTGCTGACGACACTACCCTCAGATTTTCCTATTCGTTTTAAGATTCCCAGCAATGTCCAATGGGGAATCGAAAACCGTGTAGAATTTAAATGTTTCAAAAACTCAATGCTGTTAACTGTCGCTAAAGTGTAACTCTACCCCAATGCCATTTTCTATGAGTGGCACTTGCATCGAGGAGACTGAAAAGCTTTCAGTTCTAGGTTTGTGCATCACAGACAATCTTTTGGGGAGTGATAACATATTTGACGTCGCCAAAAACGCTGCTTAGTGTTTAGGTTTTCTCCGCCGATGCAAGAAGTTTCTTACCCCTTCTGATTTGACTGTAATCTTTAAGGCCTATATTCATCCAAAGCTCGAGTACAATTCCCGTATTTGGGCAGCTGGTCCAATAATTCACTTGAGTCTCTTGGATAGAATCCAATAAAGAACTTTAAAAATGATATGTGATAAAAGTATAACAGAAATATTTGAAACTCTCAAACACCGTTGCAATGTTTCTTGTGTTTTTCACTATCTTACCGTTATTTTTATAAGCACTTCTAGTGAAATAGCCAGCTGCATTTCTCCCCTAAAACATCAGTTTACCCTTGAGCCCAACTTCGGACGTACAGTTAAATTTAGAGATTCTGTCTTTAGCCGCACTACACTAATGTGGACTGCTTTACCCTATTTCCCTCCCTTTATAATATTCAGACATTCAAAACCAATGTGCATCGGTACCTCCTCTTAAATCCTCATACTTTCCTACGAGTAAAACGCTCGCATTGTGCTAAAACATTTTAAGGGTAATCATAATCCCTTTAGTGCGTGAAAATATAAAGAAAAAAATCTCAAGTTAGTCAAAATGGCCCTAAGTTATTTAAAAAATGACTAAAATAATTTTAAAAAAATATTAAAAATCTAATTCATTTTGAGCACTAACTGGAGAGAGTTTCACCTTCATAACTTCATGTTAAACCTATTTTGTCTGTGCATTTTGTTCCCAACAATTGATATCTTAATAAATCGATTCTTAAAAAAGTGGAGAGAAACAATAAAATTCAAAATCCATCTTCTTCCAATTTATGTTCCATTAGGTGAATATAGGCAAAATATAAATTAATTTGTTTTTGACTAGTATACTCGTATCATAACAATAAAATGTCTGTTGTCATTCTTATATGCGTCGTAAAATTTTATGCGAAGATTTAGCCAAATATTGGCCACCCCAAATGTACATAGCAGATCTGAAATCGTCATCTCTCTCATCATTTAATTTTAGAATAATTTTTGAAAAAACCGTTTATTTAAAAAAAATGGCCACTTGAAATATGTCATAAAAAAAGACAATGCAAAACTATTTTCCTCGACAACCCCTCCCACACAATGAACATTGTGTAGGAATAGGAAATGACTATCTCATCACGGTGCAACACAAAGTACACCGAACTTGCTTAAATTGTTTGGCAAGACAATAATTCTTCTGTTTTTCTTTTTTATTTGTCAAGAACTTGCGTTTCCAAGGTACTTTCGTATATATATTCTTTGTCCATTTTGTTTTCTTATAAAGAAAAATTATCGCTCTTCGTTGTTTTGGTTTCGTGGGAACAATTATATTTTCGGTTATAGATACGTATAGATATTTAGAAAAGCTTATTGCTTTGCTTAAAGATAAGTGTGCACGATATTTTGAAAATAAAAATTGTTCGAATTTGCGTTCCATCGAACATAACAAAAATCTCTCCAAATAGGCAGACAGGAACAGATTTAGAATTGTGTATAGTATTTTTAATAGATTTAAAATGCCTGTTCGTAAAAATTCGATTCCTTGTATCTACCAATTTATTGTTAAAAAATCCGTGCGCACCCAACGATTTTTGTCCGATTTTAAGTGTTTTCTTGAACAGGTTTTAAGGAGGGTTAACCCTGTTTTAAGATATTTAAATTTTTGTTCACGTGTCAAAAATATTTATGTTTACTTTTTTTAAGAGTTTAACTAAAATTTTCATTTTTTTTATAATTTTGTATTAAATATAAACTTGATGGAGATATATGTATGTTAAAGCCTTGTAAGCAGATCGCGCTAAATTTTATCTCCCATAGAAAATTCTCTCCAAAATTTAGCTAAGCTAAAATTATGTCAAGCTTTTTACCCGAGAGGTACGCTGCTCCAGCTAAAAAATCAAAATTTCTCTTCGAACTGTACATAACTTATCTATCAAGATTGAGTGCACGAAATAATTGTCTGGTACATTTATTCTCGAAGTAAATTTCAATTTCATTTTTGAAATGGAATAATATTTGAATAATATTTAGAAGAATATTTGGTGACGGAAGTTTTACAAGATTTTCCACAGCAAAAATCACTCATAATTCATAATTCTCATTCGTTCTTATTCATAATTCTTAAAAGCGTACTAGGCTTAAGTGTTGAACACATTTTTTGGCTTGTTCCTTATTTAATCTTAAACAGCCTTATTTACTAACTCGTTTTAGCGACGGAGAAAAGTTACTTCGACTTTACAACGGCTCTAATCCTGAAAACCTTATTTGTAATGAAAATGCACGAGGAATAGCGGTGGAATAAGCTAAAACTGGTTCATAGGAGCTTTAAAGCCGTTTTAGTATCTAAATGTCATTTTGAGATGACATTTTGTGAAATTTACAAAAAGGAGTGTAAGCGATTTTTTTTCGTTTCTTACTAAGACAAAAAGGATAGATATTTTGCAATAATAAATTATTTATATTTTTCAAACGCTCTAACAGCTGTACGGTATTGGGAACGCAATGTGGTTGGTACATTCAATTATTGGATTTGAACTTTATACAATCCAATTTTAAATGTATCCAATTTCCAATATGCATACAATGATATTTAATTAAAATGAATAATAATGGAAATCAGCTGGAGTTTGCTTTACGTGTATAATAACCAGAGTTTAAGATTGGTGACTTTTTTCCCAGTATATTTGACATAAGGAAGGAGTAGCTAAAACGGCTAAGAAAATGTTTTATAAATAAGGATTTGTTTGACGTGGCGTAAACCCGAAGTAAGTGCTTCGGCTCGGTTTAACTATTCGGAGGTACCCCAGTACTAGTGAAAAATAATAACTAAGGCTAAAAGAGAACTGTTATATTTGAAATATGATTTATTAGCCGTGTTTTATTGGTTAGTGAATACACTACATCGCAAAATTTAACATGGAAAACAACAACAAACGATTAGTGAATAATAATAAGCTAGTAATTGAAATGGATAATTTAGTGAATATGGAGTTTCGGATATTGAAATGTAGGAGGTGTTTAGGTGTTGTCCGAAAAAATATATGTGGCATACTTGAGGGTGTGTTCGTTGGTATTTATTTTGTTATACTTTGCCTTTACTAATCCAAAGTGTGATCGCTCCGAAATTTATAGAACAAATCTTTTTTCAAATGCAAAACTTTAATTCATATCATAATTCCGGCTTTACACTACTGCCATTAAATTTGTCATAAAATATTGAATATTGAAATATTGAATTCGATTGATATTTTTTTTTCAGTTCACTGGCATTTCTTCAAAAATGTCGTATAACTGCGGCAATATGCTGAATTTATATAACAACTGAAAAAAATAAAGCTAAACTCTCAGAATACCTATTTTATTTTTTTAGTATCGTTATAACTTCATATGACTCTTTAACATTTAAAAACGTCAAAATAGGTCTGTTTACTTAGTTTTTTTTGCACGAACTACTATTGTTTTAAGGTTGCTCAGAATCAATTTATTAAAAGAAATTGCCTTAGGCTAGGCGGTTTTGTAACTGTTTGGTTCAAGAAACTAAAAAGTTTGTGTTTTGACACAAACTAAACGATTGCCTAAAATGAGTTCGCTATTTTGTGTAACATATAATTATATGCACCTGCGCGGACATTCAACCAAATAATTCATCTGTTTTCTATAAGTATCCAAACAGTGTTGTGCAACTAAAAATTGAATGTGCGCTCCTACCCTTAGGACGATATTAGTTAAAAAATGTTTAAAATTAGAAAACTACTTTAAAGTTAGGAAATATATGTATATAAGAAGTATAATACTACTACCTTAATAAGAGGCTGTTTAAATTTTTGCGCCAATGTCATTTTATTGAGTACTATGTGTTTTTTCTCCAATACTCAGTATATATATGCGATATATTTTCGCACTTTTGTAAGTTTTAAATCAAATTTAACAGTGAGAAAAACTCTAAATCAACTCGATCTGCATTTTCATGAATATTTCAACTTAAAATCGAGATACAGATCTTTCGAACACATCCGTGTAAGTTAATTCTTAATTCCACAAGTAGGAAGGAACAAGGAAGAGTGAGTTAAAGAGTGAATAAAGCGTTTTTTTGGTGCTTGTATTACTGCGCTAGATATAGATTATTAATAAAACGTGCCTATTCATAAAATAGACAAACCAAACTTTTTTATCAATATCAGTAAATTACTGAATTAAGTTTTAAAAAGTATATTCAACAAAAATAAAGTTTTGCACGCCAGGTTTTAACTTTTGTTAGGAATTTCTGTTTGAATACAAAATAAAATAAAATACACGACTGGATCGCACGAACTTACTCTTATGACTTACTAAAAGACTAAAAATAAAAAAAAATAAAAATAGTTGGAGCTAAAAACAGGATGCAAATATTAGTTTATGCAAGATAAAAAATTATAAATCCTTGTACCGGTTTTTTTAAAAATAAGCTTTTATATACAAAATTTTTAAAACATTTTGGTACGTCAACCTTAAGTATTTTTTATTGCACGAATAAAAATAAATTAAAAAAAAAACAATATCGACCTATTTTTGAGATCGAATTTAAAAAATCCTAAAACCTTGAAGTTATCTATTTTTCCTCTTTCTGTCAATGTCAACGTCTCTCCGAACACATTTGTATTTCAAATTAAATAAAAACAGTTATTTTCAACACTTTTTCAAATATTCTAAGCAGAAGTTAAAAAAAAAATCGTTCATGTGAACTTCTGCAACGAAATATTTAGCAATGGCCTCGTCACAGTGGTGCACCTTTTTATACGCTTTTCAAGTAGTTTAGTATTTGATCTTGGGAAATTCCAACGGTCGTTTCGTATTTATCTTTTATTTTTATGAATTTCTTTTAGTAAAATAAGTACCTATTCAGTGGTAGTAAATGTTTCCGGGTACAAAACGTCCAACAAGTAGAGAGAGCGAAAATCGATTGCAAATTGTATGGCCTCATTCTGGTGATTGGTAGTGTATATACGGGAATTATAATTTTATCAAGGCCAAAGAGAGCTTAAAAACTCATAGATGATAAAGAAAAGGAAATTAAAGTTAAGGGTGAGCCAAATACAAGTTTCTTTTTAAAAATGCAATAAAATGAATGATATTCATATTTTTCCATGTATTATGGCTTTATTAGTAAGAGCTTTGTATACAACTTAAAGTTCTATCAAGAAGACGAAAGATTGTGGCGACATCTTAAGTACAGGGATATCAGGGGTCAAATTACCGCTTCAGTGACCGAGTGAGTGAGTCCAATCAGTGATCGAATGAAAATGTCAAATTAGGGTAATCGATTGCTCGATGACGTAAACGGTAATGCCAAACTCACATAATTCAGTAACGTATTACTCGAAAACTGAATCGGTATAATTTGGCCCCAATACTTGTTTTGTATCTTATCCTACTCTCCACTGCAAAATCTAGCGCTGATTTCAGCGCCACCACCAGGCTAGAGTTCGCAACACAAAATCACGCTCCATGATAATACTATAGGTTATATATACAAAGGTAAGAGCAAACATTCCCATTAATTATGGAACACAACGTCGTTCAAGTGGCTACCTTGATTGGCTTCGCAGTAGCGCATTCTGTAATTCCAAGTGAATAATCCGGGATTTGTGTGCAGAATTCTCCTCAGGCTAGTGCGTGAAATGTTGAGCTGTTGAGATCGATGGCGAGTTGATGTTCTCACACTCTCGGCTACAGCAGCCACATTCTCATCTGTGCGTATCGTACGACGATGGGGAGTGACCATGAGTGTTGTCCACTAGCATACCAGTCTCACGATCTTTTTGCACAAACTAGCGTACAGCAAGCTTCATTTCGGCCAAAACTTCTTTTCAAAAAACGCATTCTTTATGCTACACAGCACTCACTTTGGAAATAAGTTTTCAATATTTCCCAACGTTGTTCAAGCTTAAAGTGACTCATTTCGTTCCGAGGAGGTATAATACTGACTTTCTGTCAAACAGAAATAGCTGTCATTGTCAAAATAACCTATGTTTAAAAAAGACAACACTAAATGGCCCAACCTGTATTAATTTAATATTTTTATACTTATTTATAAACATTTTTTAAAATAAATTAAAAAAAATGTTCAAAAATCTTCTTGTCCCAAATATTTTGCGCTAGATTGTACAAGAAAATCGAAAAGTTATTATGGAATCTATTCGTTGTTCTAACCATAAAAATTTTAACACCTATTATTTCTAAAAAAGTATTCGCAATTTGCAAGAAAAGCAAAAAAACAGACACCCAAGAGAACAAAAGACAAATGCGCAATATTTTAAACGCGAATCGTTTTTTTATGGAATGAAAGGAGTGTGTTCACGTGAATAGAAGAATACCGCACAATAGGTGCGTTTTATTATCCATCTATCGGGATCTATTTCAAAGATCCAAAAATTAGTTATTACACTGGCGAGTAGATGGCTTTTTATGGTAAGGTAGTGTAAACTACAGTGTAAAGAAAAGAGACAAGAAATAATTCAAAATTTACAAATCCAAGGATAAAAAGAGACGGGCTTATAACACTGCTGTCACTAAGATCCGTATCGTTTTATTTTCAAGGGAAGATCCAGATCCGGATCCAGATAGATTTGTGAATAATAAAACGCACCTAATATTACCGACGCACAGTGCGTCGATTGTATGGTAGTAGTGAACAAAAATCTGTTTTTCAAAAGTAAGGTAACTGTGCCCAAAAATTGGTTGGTAAATGCAATAAATAAGGGATTTTACTCAATTTGAGGAATTTTCACGCCTCTTGCCACTGCTGACAAAAAATTGGTTAAACGGAAACTTCCGTACGATAGTGAATTCAAGTATTAATATTCTGGTTAATTAAGAAATTATAAATTAAGAAAAGCATGAATTTCGCCCACCGCCACGCCCAATTTTTCTATAAAATTGTTTTTTTTTTAACTTCTCGTACGATATTGAAAAAAGTGTCCAGAATTGATGTGTGTGATAAAAAAATTAATTTGAACCGAAATTCACCCACTGCCATGGCCACAATTTTATTATTATTAGTTAGAAGCCAAACATTTCAAAAAATGTATGATTTGTACGTTATACAAAAGTTGTAATATTTTAAAGGTTAGTAGGAATGTGTACATGTTACCAAAGCACAAAAACCACGGAATATATCGGTATAAAAGATTTTACAAAATAGAATGAATATTTTTATTGTTGACAGAAACAGTTATTCATAAAAAAGTAGATAATAACAAAAGGAAAAACTGAAATATAAACAATTGCGAAAAAAGATGGCCTGACATCGCTTTGGTCAGCTTTTAAAGGTCTTAAATCTGTCTGAAGTTCGAAATAAAAGGATCAGACTTTAAAAGTAATGTTGTAATGTAATGAGGTCTTCGTTTGTATTAATTCGGGATGATTTTCTTGTGTGAGAGAGATGATTTTTCCGTAATTCTTTATGACTTGCCTCTAGTGCTGCTTCAGATAGTTGTCTTAAAGGTATCTGAAAAGATGAAATTGGATAAAAAACCCTGATTCCATAATTTGTTGACCCAAATCCCAACTTAGGCTTGTCAACAATGATGCCCAATCTACTTTTGAACAATTTATTATGAAGATTATGAATTTTCCAGAAAATTAAGAATAATATTTGGAAAAATAAAAGAAGTTCTCAACCAGACTCCGTGGCGTCTCGCAAAATGATCGCCGTTTCATGTAGAGGCCTTCCACCTACGTTCAAGATTTTTGAAAAGAAGGCATACTTTCTACACAAAAATCATACTTAGTTGTAACTGGACAACCTTTAATTTTTAAATAATTCAATATAAATTCAAAAACACCTTACACTTTTGTGTTTTTATCAAAAGAAATCCATTTTTTTATTTGTTTTTTTTTTTATTTTTTATGGTTTGACCTTGGCCTACAAAAAGTCGAATATTTTTAAGATTAGCAAGAAGTAGCAAGAAAAGTAAACATTTTCTCAAAGCACAATAACAACAGAACATAATGACATAAAATATTTTGCTACAGCTTGCTAATATTTTTTTAAAAGCTTAACTTTATACAATTTGTAAGCCTCAAAAAGAGTATTTTTCAAAAAATCACAAAAATTCAAATTTATAAGAAATATTCGAAAGAACAACTCATACCTGCGGTCAAAGTATCCATTATTAATATTCACAAAACTCCCGCTAATCCAGGAAGAAGAAAAAAACAAAACAAAATTAAATTTAAGTAGTTCAAGATGTTCTAAAACAGGTTTAGAGCATAAACATAGTATTTGCATTTTTATTTTTGTCCACTAGTCGACGCACTGTGCGACGGGACGATAATATATGATTCACTTCGAAGGAATAGAATGGTGAGTGAAAATTTAAACAAAATTCCCACCGATAAAAAGCAGAATTTAAGTTCTAAAGACAACAACATTTAAATGCAATTTTTCTATTACACGTCTGATGGAGCCTTAAGATGTTTTTTTATTTTCCTTCTCCCCCCGATGATGGCACTTGTCTCGTTCATGACGACACATTCAAAATATTCCCTAACAACAAGCGAATTCACTCCAAATTGTTCTCTCTATCGATTGTTCTCTTGCCGAAAATTGTTCTTTGTCAGTTTTTATCGAATATACGATCGGTAAGGTCCGCTGACGAACAATATCTATTTTTTTTCGTCAAGAAAATTATGTGAGAACGTAAAAATAAATGAGTTTTATTTAAATAAATGTAAACAAAAAAATTAATAAATAGTGCATTCGAGTTTTCAAATTCTTTGAATATATACGTCATTGACAATTAATGGACCCTTAATGCCAATTCTTAGAGTCAAATGTGATTATGCAATTGGATGTCAGTTTCGCAGCAACGCGTTAATTTTGAAAAATTGAAAAATAATTTCAAAATAGTTTGAGGCGACGATTATTATTATTGTTGTCTTTTATAAAATTAATTGCCGCAGTTGCAAAAAGCGATTGAAATCATAAAGTTCTGTAAATAGAATTTTGAATAAATGCCAAAGTGCATTTGATGGGTTTTAGTTATTTATTTGATAAATTATTCAAATACGATTGAACATATTGACAGTTTCAAGAAGGTCGTATACAAATTATTATACCATGCATATGTACATACGTACATAGATGTGCATATATATTTGGTTTACCTTCGCATGATTGTGTGAATAAATTTCTGTATAGCAAGGCAAATTGTTTTTCTTTGATGTTTTATTTTAAGCCTCTTTTATACGTACTATTAATAATGAATATAATAAATTGATGTTGTCTATAAATACCTATAAGAAAGGGGCTTTCAATAAGGGCGGGTAAATGTTGAAATGGAATAAAACAAGCTGCTTGAGGGCTATTAACAAAATTCTTTTTCTTTGAAAGGCACATTATTTATAAAATATAAAGCAGTTTAAATGCCGGCCTGGGCTTCTAACGGTGGATCTGTGTCGAGTGGTTCAATTTTCAAAGAGCCGGCTGAATTTGAACTATGGACTGTGTTATGCTCACCATAAGGGCATCGACCGAATGTGGTTTTTTCGATAGACCAACGACTTTTGGAAACCGCACAGGAATAAGTCTAGCGGGGTCAAATCGCATGATCTTGGTTGCCAATTCACGTCACCTCTGCGAGACATAACCTTACCCTCAAATCGTTGCAGAATGTCAATCGTTGCGCGTAGCGCTATCCTTATCCTGCTGAACCCACTTGTCGTTCCCCAAAACACGTTTTTTCTTTTTTTTTTAAGACCAAATATAACGGTACCTGCCATACGATTATTTTTCAAAATTTTATAATTTTTTCTTTTCTCAAAAACTGTCCCACAGGGTTTAAAAAAAAAATCAAAAAATGTCATTTAGTTAAAGTTATGTAGGTAATGGTTGAAAAACCATTTTTTTTTATTTTCTCAAAAACGGTACAACCGATTTATTGGATTTTTAAAAAAAAGTTTCAAATTTTTTTTTCAAAACTCAATATTTCGAAAACCCCATGCTCGATTTTTTTTGAACTTGATAAATAAAAGTTTACCTAAAAATAACGGTACCGACCATACAAATGTTAAAAAATGATTTTCGAAAATCGTATTTTTTCTCGAAAACGGTTCTAAAAATTTTGATAAAATTTTTTTTCTTTCGATTAATTTCGACGATCTATATAAATAAATATACATATATAAATTTGAAATTAATATATTACTGACTGTACCTACCATAGAACCATTTTTTGGAATTTTGAATTTCTCATTATCGACAGAACGGATTTTAATAAAAATTTTCATAGAGAAGCTTCTAAAAAGTTTAAAAAACATTGTATTTCAAGACTTAAAAAAAAATATTTTTTGAATTTTTGAAAAAAAAAAATCTATTTTTTTTTTGAAAATTCGATATTTCAGAAACGGCTCAATGTTTTTTGTTGTAAATCTTATTTTTATTCGAACAATTATACAAATTTTAAATTGGCGTACCGAAATTTTTTTCTTAAGAATGTTTTAAAAATTTTGTATATAAAAGCTTATTTTTTTAAGAAACTACTACAACGAATTATAATTTTTGTTCTTGCATAAACTATTTCAATATTTGCTTGAATCACATGGCATCATGCTTTAAGCTCCAACTACTAAAGGAGTTGTTTTAGTCATTTAAAAAATGAATTTTATGCTTTTTTCTCTAATAATATTCATTTTTGAAATTCTTAGTCTTTTGCATAAGAGCAAGTTCGTGCGACCCAGTGGTGCTTTTTATTTTGTTCCTTTTTTGTTTGTTTATATTATACGCGCACTCAAGGGGTTATGAATACCCTATATAATGTTATAATGTTAAACACTGTGCGAGCAATTAGGAAGGTAGAATAGAGTGGGAAATATTGAGTGCGAAATATTGATCCGGGTAAAGCATTCCACATTCGTGTAGTGCGACTAAAAAAAGAATCTCTGTGTGACAGTACGTCCGAAATTGAGCCAAAGGGTAAACTGATGAGCATTCCTAGAAGTACGAGTATTACGGTTAAATTGTTTGAAGGGAGGAATGCAACTGGCTATTTCACTAGAGCGCTGTTTATGCAAATAGCGGTAAAATAATGATAAACACGAAACGTTGCGGCGGTGCTCGAGAGATACAAATGTTTCAGTTAAAAAACGGTTGCCTATCATTATAAAGCCCTTTTTTTGAATTCTGTCCAAGAGGCTCAAGTGGGTTTTTGGAGCTTCCACACAGATATGGGAATTGTACTCTAGTTTCGGAAGAGAAAATGCTAACCTCTTGATGAGTCAATGCCTGTGTTGATAGTATTGTATCCTAGCAACTGAGTAATCTCTTCATAGCTGCAACAGATTTCTATTCTGCTATCTTATAATATTAGCCGTGTTTTTTTGGAAAGTTATCCGTAGTACAGTAGGATTTTATAATGAACTACAAATACAACATCCGCAGTAGGATCACTGCCGATAAAAGGAGAAGAGAAATCCTGCTGCGGATAGAGATTTGACGTTTATTCGAGTATCGGCAGTGATCCTACTGCGGATGTTGTATTTGTTATTCATATAAAATCCTACTGTACTACGGATAACTTTTCCAAAAAAACACGGCTATTATTTTCTTGTGGTTATATAAAACCGTTTTAAATTCTTTTGCCCGATTTCTATTTATTAGTATTTAATTTCTTCTTTCATTTTTTCTTCATTTTTCCAAAATTTCTTAGAGTCGTTCTACAAAAAATAAATAAAATCAATTGGAAAAACGAAAAAAAATTAACATGAATCGCACAACGCAGAGTCTGTGATTAAAATTCTTTAATTCGTCGATCCAAGTCTACATGTATATTTTGAATTCGATTCACCTTTCAAAGTTGCTCCACATTTGAAGGAAAAAAAATCTACTCCAACGCTCCGATTTTTCGAGATTTACTCCACTTTTTTCACACAGGCAAATTGTCTTTAATTTACTCGTATATACAAATATGACATTGTTGAAATAAACCATTAAACCTTTATTAAAAATTCTTTCTGAATTTGTAATTTGCTTATTTTCACAAAACAATTTTTGAAAATAATACTAAGTTTTCCAATGAAACCTGTTATTTATTTTTCTTTTTTGCCAATACTATTTTTTTATGTTCATGTGTATGTTTTAATTTTCCTGGCAAGGAAGGATTTTCTTTTTGTTTCAAATCTACTCCGGAAATATTGCATTTGCTCAACTTTTTTTCAAATTTGCTCCGAAATTTAATGACTGACGTTCGTACCCTGCTTGTAAACTTTTCTGAAAGTGTGCTATTGACATTCAGGATGACAGTTTCACTCCTAAAAAAAGGAAAGAGTGGTTCTGAATTTAATTTCAAAATAAAAATTAGAATTAAGACATCATTGAACACAATTTCAAGTTTAAATTTGAAATTTGATAAAATTTTGAAAACAAGTGACATTAATTACAAATTTAAAGAAAAAATAAAATTTACAAAAAAAAAATACGTTTAAAAAGGTTAAATGAACACACACAACATGTTCACGAGTTACTTTCTGTCATCCCCTTCACAAAAACAAAATTTCAGAATCGAATTGTTTCCGTTTGTTGTTTTATTGGCATCGGAGAGTTTTTCCGAATTGCCAATCGAAAAGACTTTTAAAAACGTATGTATTCGGCTTTCATAAAATGACGCAATTTTTTAGCATTTGTAGATACATATGTATGTTACACCTCCAAAATGCTCTCTGAAAAATCTTGGCTTTGGTAAAATAAAATTTTGTCTGACGGCCCTGGAATCTTCTGATCAATTAAATACTCCGAACACAAAGAAGAATTGTGTTTTTTATCACGAAACCAATATACAGTGGCTCACAGCTTATTTGATACAGTATTTATTTCCAAAATAAAAACAGTGTATCTTGAAAGGTAAAATGCATATGTCCAAAATTTAAATGTAGGTTTGTAGGCGTATGTTCAACGAGTAATTTTTAATATGAGGATTTACATTCTAGCCTAACCATCCACCAAACTAATGGGGAATATTAACTATGTACCAAAAAACACCTCACAACTTATTTGATACAGCTAACTTAATGCACCTAATGCTCCAAATTTTCACGCAAGTGATAATTATTTTATTTTTGTTTGTCACTTTAGGTTTGTTTGTAATCAATTTTTCATATTTTCTAGTGTGCCAAAGTAACGATTCGCGTCTTTTTTTTCTAAAATGGGTCGTCGGACAACAATTGAAGTTCGCGAACTAGTTATTCACCACTATAAAAGTGGACAATCCATTCGACAAATCTAAAATGGGTTGGTTTATTGCCTCTACAGTACAGCATATAGTGGAGCGGTTTGTCCATGAAAATCGTGTTAGAGACAAAGGAAGAAACGCATCGAACAAAATTTTCAACTCGTCTGACGAACGATACATTGTTCAAAAAATTAAAATTAACCCGAAGTTATCGGCCCCGGAGCTTGCTACTGAGGTTTAACAAGAATTAGGCAAGACATATTGTGCTGAGACCATTCGCCGTGTGCTTCGCAAGCAAGATTTTAATGGCCGTGTTGCTCGTAAAAAGACTCATCAGCAAGAAAAATCAAAGAAGCCGACTTGCATTTGCTAAGGTGCATGTTCTCATGGATTCCGAATTTTGGGATAGTTTTATTTTTGCAGACCAATCCAAGTTCAATATTTTTGGCTCTGACGGGATGTCCTACGTCTGGCGGAAGGCAAATACAGAGCTTAAAACGGAGAACCTGAAAGCAACTGTGATGACATGGTGGAGGAAGCGTTATGGTATGGGCCTGTATGTCTGGAACCGGGGTGGGAAATTTGGAGTAAATTGAGGGGACGATGGAAAAAAATATGTACCTAAATATTTTGAAAAAGAATTTGATTTAAAGTGCCGAAAAATTGGGTATTCGTCCAAATTTCCAGTTCTATCAGAACAATGACCCCAAGCATAAGTCAGGAATTGTGCAGACCTGGCTCATTTGGAACTCCCCTCATCCAATGACACCTCCGGCGCAGTTACCTGACATGAATGTGATAGAAAATTTGTGGGCTTTGTTGGACAACAATATTCGAAATCATAAGATTTCCAACAAAAATGACCTTAAAAATGCAATAATAGAAGAATGGAAGAAAATAACACCATAAGTCACAAAGAAGCTTATTGATTCCATGCCAAAAAGACCCCAGACTCTTGAAAAGGCCAAAGGATACCATACAAAATATTAAAAGTGCCAAAAAATCAATAACTTTTAGTTATTTCTAAGACTGTATCAAATAAGCTGTGACATCGAATTTAACAGTGTTTTTAATTTTTAATTGTTATGTTGTTAAATACCAATCTATTAAAGTAAATTATAGTTGTTTGTTCAAGTGTTTTTGTTTTTCTTCCAAATAAAATTGAAATTTTTTTGATAATCTGTCTAGTCTACAAGTTATTGCAACTTAGATTTGAAATCAGATACTGTATCAAATAAGGTGTGAGCCACTGTATGACATACAGAGTGAATAAAAACTCTACACTTTCTTTAAGGTATTTGTCCACCTTCTAAATAGTGTATTCTAATTTAAGCTACTTGATAATTCACCATTTGTTTACATTTAGTGTTGAGTTTATTTAGGAAATCAACAATTGAACACTAACTCAATAAATACATTCAAAAACCATTATTTGTAAACATTCCGAACAGATGGGAGTAAGAATGTTTTTTATCTTAATCACCGTTTAAATACCTACATATATATGTATATACATATGCTACTACATATGTAGGTTTCTCATTATCTTCTAATTAGCGGTTTGCAAATTGAAACGGTTATTATTTTCCGACTCTTGTGATAAACACAGCTGCAAATAGCGTTTATTTATTTTTTGTCAGACTGACAGTTGTTTTTTTTGTATTTCGTGATAACTTATCAGAGAGAGAGTATCCACAGAGCTTTATTTAGTTTCGGATCGGCTAGAATGCACTGTGCTATTATTTATTTTCTATATTCGTCGTTTTAAAGATAAAATAATTTTATTTCGTATGATTTGGAATTCTTGAAAAGTGACATTTTATCAAAAACAAAATAAATAGACTGTTAAATTTTAAAATTTGTGCGAAACTTCAGAAAAAGCTGTGATAATATTGACTTTTTGTGTGAAGAAAATTGTGCATTACGTAATTTTTGTATTCCCAACAACTGGGAGATAAAAAAAAACTAAAAGGGAGTGAAATTTCAAGGGTTAAGTTGCAATTCAATTAAAAAAATATAATTTTAAAGTTTAAAATAAAATGAGTTCTCGGGGTGTCCGAATCACACTTGACGTCAGAAGGCAGTCAAATTTCGATGCAGACCAGTATACACCTGTCACTCCACTTAGTTCTCATTCGACGAAATCTGCGCCCAAATTTGACCAAAATTCAAGTAAGTTTAAAAGAATTTTAAATTAATAAATAGCTTTCATCGGTACACAGTTTGTGATTAAAGTTTTTATAGATTAACCTGGAACTTGACGTTGAGACTCTTGTTAAATGTTGGTTCTATATTTTGTCATCAACTTTAGAGATAATCCTTGCGAATATATCCTTCCAATCACGTACCTACATTTGTTTCTAAAAAACTAACCAGAAATATCGTAAGATAGCGCCAATTGATTCCATTCTCTGAAGGGAGAAGAGTTAGAACTTAATAATCTAACCATAATTGAGTGACTGTTACCACTTTTTTTCATAACTGTTATTAAATATTTTGAATGGGCTTTGTATGTAAATGGGAGGCAGACCAGACTCCGCATTTATTTCATACGTGGGTGTTGGATTGGGCAATCGAAAAAGTATTTAGATTAAATACTTTTGTAGTGCTTCGAATTCTTCAAACTTCAAAGGTCTGCACTCCATAACAAAGACAGGTGTTCACAATAGCATTAAAAACTCTGAATTTCGACAGGAGTTCAATATTTTGATTGGCGACATAATATTAAGTGCCGCTCAGCTTCACAGATTTTTTCTTTGGCATGTTTATTAAAACTCGAGTTAGATGACACGAGCACACCAATGTACTTATAGCCACGGGCTATTTCCGATAGCCTTCTCTTCATCTTCATTTTTAATATAAAAAAAATATAAAAATATATATAATACATATGTATATACATATATTTTAATATAAAAAATATATATAATAAATACATACATATATTTTAATTTAAAAAAAAATATATATGAAAGGTTCTGCGACACCATTATTTAAGTCTCGATCCACATAGTTTTTTCTGGCCGGGCTTGCAAAAAAAAAACAGTAAAAACATGGGTGGTGTATAGATTTACAAAATTTCTATTTTGCAATGTGGCAACTTCATACTTGATAGACCCAACCAAAGGATATATAGTTTTTGTGAAAAATTCATTTTCAGGAAAATCGGTTGACATTTCAAACGAAATATCCTCGATACGTCTCCCAAAGATAGACTGAGATAAAGTATAGTAACGTCAAAAAAAGTCGGAGAACTTAAATCAGTGTGAACGGTGTATAGGGTAAAGTCGGGTAATGTGGACCACTCGGCTAATATGCACCACCAGCTTTTCTCGCCTTATACAAATGCAATCGAGGAGACTATTGGTTGCGATTGTGCGTGACCTGCTTAAACTTAACTCAGTATAGTTTGAGGAGTCAGGAGTAGTGCGTCACGAAGTTGTCCGGATTAAAAGAAAATCCTTTTTTCTATATTCAAAAATATAGTTTGTTCTCCTGTTATAATTTAAATATAAGAAGTAAATATTTGTTTTAAGGTTTTTATTTATAAAACTATTGTAAACAGTCTCATTTTGTTGTAAAATAGCTTTTTCTCCAAACATTATGTTGCGGGTAATATGGACCACGGGAAGAAAGGAGCATTTGGACTAGTGGTTCACATTACCCGCCATTTCAATATAAGAAATTTCGGGTCTGGATGAGGATGAATGATCGACCGTTGATGATTTTGATATATGTGAATTGTTTGGCAAGGCATATGTCAGAGTCCAAACTGGATAAATAGCCGTCAATGGATTGAAGACGAGGTGGTCCATATTACCCTCCACTTTTTACTTGCGGCTTATAGGTACTATAAGGCAAGTTATGCATTCGTAAAAAAAATCGAACTCGAGATTTTGATCAAAGTTGACATTACGATGATAGCGAAGACCAAAAAAGTGGGTCTCGCAATTCTGTCTGTCTGTCTGTCGGTTCGACTACAGCCTAAACGGCTCGGCCGATTTTCTTCAAACTTGGTAGCTATGGCTTTTAATTTTTTCCCCCCGGACGTTTTTTTTTGTTTTTTTTTAAGACCAAAAATAACGGTACCTGCCATACGATTTTTTTTTTAAATTTTATAAATATTTTTTTTTCTCAAAAACTGTCCCACAGAATTTTTTAAAAAAAAATTTGAAAAATTTCATTTGGTTAAAACTAGCTAATGGTTGAAAAAAATTTTACAAAAAATTGTTATTTTTGGTAGCCCCCCTGGGTCCATTTTTTTGTTTTTGATTTTCTCGAAAACGGTACAGCCGATTTAAATAATTTTTTTTATGCCAAAGCTCCTCCAAAGTTTGAATATTATTACATATTCAAATTTTCAATTTTTAATTTTTTGGATTTAAAAAAAAAATCAAAATTTTTTTTTTGGAAACTCAATATTTCGAAAACCCCATGCTCGATTTCTTTCAAACTTGACAAAAAAAAAAGTTTTTTAACATAATCTACAAGATTTGAGAAAAAAAAATTTGTTTCATCTAAAACTAACGGTACCTTCCATACAAATTTTTTAAAATGGTTTTCGAAAATCGTATTTTTCTCGAAAACGGTTCCGAGAATTTTGCTAACATTTTTTTTCTTTTGATTAATCTTTACGATCTATAATTTAATAAAAAAAAATTTTAAATCTGGATATTACTGACTGTACCTACCATAGAACGATTTTTTCGAATTTTGAATTTCTCATTATCGACATCACGGATTTTAATGAATTTTTTTTATAAAAAAGCTCCAAAAAAGTTTAAAAAACATTGCATTTAAAAACTTAAGAAAAAATATTTTTTCAATTTTTAGAAAAAAAAGTCATTTTTTTTTTTGAAAATTCGATATCTCAAGAACGGCTTAGTATTTTTTTTGGAAATTAGACTTTTATTCGTACAATAATAAAAGCTTAAGGTTGGCGTACCAAAATTTTTTCTTAAAAATGTTTTAAAAAATTTGTACATAAAAGCTTATTTTTTTAAGGAACCACTACAACGACTTATAATTTTTGTTCTTGAATAAATTCATATTTGCATAGCATTCTGGTTTTATCCCTTACTACTAAAAGAATTTAAAAATAATTTTATCCTTATGAACAGTTTTCTTTAATAACATTCGTTTTTAAAATTCCTAGTCTATTACATAGGAGCAAGTTCGTGCGACCCAGTCGTGCATTTTATTTTTTGTTACGTTTTAGAGTTACTTAACTTTTTGTTTTTTGTTATTTTTTTATTAAGTGAATTTATTTTTTTCTTGCTACTTTTTTAATCAGAATTAACTGATGTATTTTTTCTTCAAATATCTTTAAAAAAACTTACACCGTTTGTGTTTTATTAACAAAAATATGATTGGTGGCCCATAATACCCGACTTTACGCAGAAAAAAGCCATCAAGACCCTGATCAAATGGTTCTTTTTTTAGTGTTTCGTCTTTCGTCTTTTTAGCACATTTGGTGTAAAATGAAGTATAGTTACAAAACCTTTCACCGAAACTGTCAAAACTGTGAAACTGTATGATATTTTCGTGCACCATTAGGGGGGTTCACGACGTGCTTGTCAAACATATTTAAGAATGTGAACGCTCTTATTAATTCTCCGAGCAAATAGTTGTAGTATGACTGCTTTTAAACAATGCAAAACCACTTTGCAATTTTTAAGCATGCTGTTGGGAGACGTACAGTGGTGGAAAAAATAATAGAAACAAAGCTGTACATAATGATCGACCATTAATAACTACATACAATTACGTCTTCCTCGGTTCTAATTTTAATATATTAATTGCACCTAGCATGACTTTGAAATGGTGCAGCTGTTTGTTGTCATTAGCTCTTTGTTTGGACTTAACGGTAAAAAAATGAGCTAAGTGATATTTTCGCCTGGAAAAAATAATAGAAACAAGGTACTTTGACTTTCAATTTGACTTAAATTTCGTTTTTTATTTTTATTGAAATAGACGTTTTATAGTTTGTTTAGTAGTTTTGCACGTGTTTCAGTCGTTTTAATAAAAAAAATATAAGTTATTTTAAAATTTTTTAAAAATGGGTCGTGGAGTGCATTGTACTATTACTGAGCGCAATTTAATAAAAAAAACTTCAGAAAAATGCGAAAAATGGAAGAAATAGCAAAAGCATTAAATTGTTCAAAAAAGAATATATTTACAGCTCTTCATTCAAGTCCAAAGCCAGAAACCAGAGGCAGAAAACGAAAGACCCCAACGGTTTGATAAGATATTGGTATGACTGTGTAAAAAAGCCTTTTTCTTCTCCAAACGACTTGAAAATTAAACTAAATGCGCCTGTTTCAAGTTGTACAATAAGAAACGGACTAATGGAAGCAAGGCTTCCTGGAAGGAGTCCCAGAAAAGTACCATTCTTGAGCAAGAAAAATATTCTGCAGAGAATGACTTTTGCAAATAAACACGCCCAACGAGCAAATTGGAACAACGTTTTATGGTCGGATGAAACAAAGATAAATTTATCTGGTTCCGATTCCAAAATGTATGTCAGACGACCTAAGAACGCAGAATTCGATCCAAGGTACACAAAAAAGACTTTTAAACATGGTGGAGGAAATATCATGATTTGGGGTGCTTCTCAACATCTGGGGTTGGTCCAATTTTTTGGATAAAAGACAAAATGTGTGCTACTGACTACGTCCGAATCATAAATGAAGTTATGCTGCCATTTGACGAAGAGAACATGCCAATTAAATTGGAATTCATGCAAGATAACGACCCCAAGCACTCCTCAAAATTGGCTAAGGAATACTTAAAAAAAATAAAATAAATGTTATGGAGTGGCAATCGCAGTCGCGGGATCTTAATCCCATAGAACACCTGTGGGGCATACTTAAGAGGAAAATTGGAGACTTCAGAGACAAAAATAAGGAAGATCTGTGGTCTATAATACATAATATATGGTATTCCTTCCTTCCGAGACATGCGCCAAGTTGGTTCATTTCATGTTAATATTAATTTGAATTTTTTTCATTACTACTTTTTCTTTTTAATAATAAATTTAATGTTGTGTATATTTTAAACTTTATAGACTTATTGTATGTATTTTTAATTTTTAATTTCTTTCCAATAAACTTTTTGTTTTTAAAAAACGGCACAGAAGAAGCTTGTTTCTATTATTTTTTCCATCACTGTATGTGGTGGCGGGGGTAAACGCAGTTGCAGAGGTTGGAAAAATTGCGGAGTTATAGCTCTTTCTTCTTTCTGGCTTCCTTTATTTCTCGAGTATGTTTCATTTTCTATTTGGCGCTCGCCAAAGTGAAATTCACTTAATTAAGTAGAGAAAGGAGCGCGAAGAGATAACTCCTTTTCGCTTGAACAAAGTTAATTTTTATTAAAAATCGCCGTGTTTAAAAGCATCCATGCAATCGAAAGGACGCCAAAAGAGAAACAGAGATAAAAATCGTTTTTGTGTAAAAGCAGTCTATTTCGTATCAGATAGCATCTCTGTTTGAATACAGGCGGAAAATTAAATATTGTACCAAATAACAGCCCGGTAGTGCGTTCTTTTTATAACAATATTTAACTTTTGAAACAAATAGTTTTTTTTTTCCTTTTTTGAAACGCTGTGATTTTCTGTGCATTTCTGTGAATTTCAGTTCAAAGTTCTGTCAAATTTCATTTAAAATAAAATAAAATTCTACTAAAATGCACATAATATGTACAATATGTTTTTAATATTTAAAAAACAATAAGAGATAATTTTCCGCTTTGTAGAAAGATATAATTTTCCTCAACATGTTTTCATGAACACCCCCTAAAAATACTTGCGTAAATGTGGGAAATATTTTGTGAAATGTAAAATTAAAAATCAGAATACATATTAATTTAGTTTATCAGGTTTATTTCTTCACTTTCCGCATCAAATTCGTGAGATAATTTTATCAGATTTGCAGAAAGTTTTCCCATACAAAGGGGAGAGTACGATAACTTGGCCGCCAAGATTTGATAACGGGTTTTTTAGAGAGGTCAAAAACAAGCACTTTTTACTATGGGAGGGTTGGTCTATCTCCCCCCGTTTAGGAGGTAGGGGCACTTTTAGAAAAAATGATTTAAATTGAGAAATTCGTATTTAAAGTCCAAATTTTGATACAAAAAAATGTGAAAAAAAGTTTAGACCGATTGTTTTCAAAATTTTGAAATGAAATTGTAAATTAACTTATATGTGATCCATGTAAATATCAGTTCTTAATCGAACACAAAAAACCGCATGGTTCTATGTCTTCTAGTTTTTGAGAAAATCGAAAATTACCAAAGATACTTTTTTTGATTTTTGGTGGTGACGGTGATTCCATTTTAAGGATTAATGTTAATAAACATAATGAATCTTTGTTAGTTCAGTACCGCAATTCATTAAGCGTTACCCAGAATGCACCATGAGGAGGTAGAATTGCATCTGGGTCAGTTATTTTGTCAGTTAGTCAGGAGTTAGTCAGTCATAGTTAGTTAAAAAAGGTCAAAATGTATTAGAAAGGTGTGTAAGTCTCGTCAATAAAGTCATCGGCCGTACTATAACTGTCGAGTTCGTTGAGTTAATCTTTTATGGTGGGAAGCCGAGGATGTTTTGGCGGTAAAACAGTTTCTAAATTTTCGCTCTGAAGGGTGGGGGGATCGATGTCTTTTAAATGTAAACCCTCACATATATCACCATCGGTATAACAAGGGTAAACTTTTGTTACATCTGATAAAAGCTATATTATTTGCGAACCCCAGTCGTCCTTATATTTCCTTTCTAGGCAGTATTTTCGATAGAAAAATAGTGCCATGTTGTATTGGTGAACATGGTCGGAAGTTTGTTTTGGTTTTCAAGATCGTTTATTGTATTTTATATGTATTTAGTGGACATTGGATAAATAGAATAAATTTGAATTTTTTTAAATACAGATTCTGTGAATGCAAAAGAAACTTTGCATGCACCAACCTCGCACGTACCCCAAATCCTATAGTGTGCCAAGCAGGCGGGTTGCAGGGGGGCAGCATGCCCCCCATACATACTTTACTGTTTATATATTGTAATGTTGGAAGCTAGCACTGATTTATCTATGTAAGCAAGCAAAAAATATCAAACATTTTATAGAAAAGTAGTTTTAGTTATTTTCAATTTTTTTCAAAAACTAGAAGACATAGAACCATGCTGTTTTTTGTGTTCGATTAAGAACTGATAGTTTCATGGAAAGCATATAAGCTTATTTACAATTTCATTTCAAAATTTTGAAAACAATCGGTCTAAACTTTTTTTTCACGTTTTTTTTTATCAAAATTTGGACTTTAAATGCAAATTTCTCAAAACTAATTAGCATAAGTAATTTAATTTAAATGGAGGATTATAGAACAAACTTCTGGCTTTCAAATGCAGTACAGCACTTTATTGTAAGTGTTGCCGTTGTTTTTTAATATTTTTTTTTTCAATTTAAATCATTTTTTCTAAAAGTGCCACTACCTCCTAAACGGGGGGAGATAGACCCCCCCTCCCATAGTAAAAAGTGCTTGTTTTTGACCCCTCTACAAAAACCCGTTATCAAATCTTGGCGGCCAAGTTATCGTACTCGTGCCCATACAAATTTTGACAGCTCGTTTCTGCAGAGATGTACATAATTATCTGGTTTCCGAGGTTCATCAGGGACATTACGATTGCTTTATTAGGTATGTTTATTGGGTACGTTCAATAACAAAAATTCGGACCTCGGACTAACGTTGGTGAATACACATCTGAATCATAAGTCCCGGCACTCACACTTTGTTTGTACATCACCAATCACCCCTTTTCCATTTCTTACAAAATATTTATACTTTATTTCTAATAAGATCAATTTAACAAATTTATATAATGGTATACAAATAATATTTACTATTTTGTTTATTACTCGTATTATGTTAAGTGGTGACTTCAAGGGGTCAATACTTAAACCGCGTGCAAACTTCCAGCCCATTCCAGGGTTTATTCTTTATCAATAGAATTTAACGGACTTGAATTTTTACTAGTGTCAAATCGTCATACTCATTTACCACCTCGTAATGTCCAACGACATGAGTGACAAGTTGTATAAAATTTGTGCACCCTACATATTCTGCATTTACTTGTATTCGAAAATCACGTTTTTGATTCACAAAAAAGCAGGTATCATCTAATAATTTAAAAATAACTATCATGTATGATACGAAGCAGCCAAATTGCGCAGCGTTCAATAAAATCAGTGGAAGTTATTCGGAATCCTCATATTGCAAGGATCTGTGTCTTTCCATTGATTAACATGTAAAACACGTTCTGTTATTCATTGCTTCAGTTTCTTCATAACATTATAAATGCGGTGGTTGTATTCAGCGATGAAGGTGAAAATATTTCTTAATGAAACTGAATCAAATAAAATCATATTCCTCCTAAAATAAATGTTTAGACACAAAAATAGCAGCATACTAAGAAAAAACCTATTTAATATTTGATTTCTTTAAATTAAATAGAAATTAAAAAGATGCATGTACATACATACATATACATATGTAGATATGTATGTCATATGAGTTCTTGTTGTTTGTTTTTTTTTTTGTCAGAAATTGCCTCTGTGACAAACACCTCTTAGCTTTTATAAACATTAATGAGGTGATTCTATTAGCGCCAATCAAGACCAAAAACACTTTTGTCGACCAAGTAGATATATCGGTTTTGGCAGTTGACCAATTTAACATTTTAGTCATTAATAGTGAACTTTGTCATTTTGTTGTTCTGTCAAATTTCTTATACGATAATAATTACATTTCTTCACTTTGTTGAACTAAGACTTTTTGATTTTAAACTGAAATATGTACCTACGTAAAATTTTTTGTTTTATGGTCCGTATCGAATTAATTAAGTCCCAAGATTTATGAAAACTGTTTATGAAACAAGTTTATTGTTGGATAACACTCGAGTTTCAAAGTATGTCTTTTATGCACTCATGTTTTAATTCGTATAATTTTTTTTTACCTGAATATGAATATAAGGATGATATTAGAGAGATACCCATTTATAACTGTATAGATGTTTATAATTTTGAGCTTTAGCAAGCGGAACAATGCTAGTGCAAATAAAATGCTAAATCAATATGATCTTTTAAATTTAAGTGCCAATAAATTATATTATTCTGTTAGACACGGAAAATTAAAATGTTATTGTTAAATTTATTTTTAAATATTTTTTTTTTTCATTTTATAATTACATTAAGAGTACCCCTTGGCATAATGGTTAGTGCGTTGGACTGTCATACGGAAGGTCTCGAGTTCGATTCTCAGCCGCTTCTAGAAAGTTTTTTTCAGGGGTGTACTGCCTCTTGCGAGGAATTGACAAATTCTCCGAAAGTATCTCTTGTCATGGAAAGTGCAGCTCATTAGCCGTTCGGAATCGGCAGAAAATTGTAGGTCCCCTCCGTTCCCTGGTAACAGGCGCACAGGAATGGTTGAGAGTTGTAAGTCACTAGGTCCTGGTTCACTCCGAGCTGTTGCACCACCAAATTTATTGTATTTATATAATTACATTAAGATTATTAAAATTGAGTTTCTAGTATCTTTTAATAAGAAGATTATAAGAAAATAAAGATAAACCGTCAGTTTCACACTTGAAGTTTAAACTTAAGTCCAGTTAAACCTATAGTGACCATACGTCCCGTTTTTGTCTCTACAATTCTCAAAATGAAGCAATTATGTAAATACTATTTTACATCCCTGTGCATATAAATTGGCGCATATAAAACAAACGTAAGAGCTGTTAAAGGAAGAATTAATTAATTTTCAGTTTTGCCTGTACTCTGTCATTTTTAAATCAAATTGAAGTGAAGTTTATTGGACGCATAGTTGCAGATAGATAAATAAAAAACAACTCAAATGCTAGCACAATAATTCATAATATTAACGCTTCAACAAAAAATTCTAGAGGGATTGTAAATTCTCCGAAGATTTAAAAAAATATCTATTCCTTTAACCGAGCAAACGTAACACATTTTTTGCTTATTGTAATGTCTGAGAATGCGAGTTTTCAATATTTCCAGTAGGACAAAATGATGTAATTCGCCACACCAAAAGACAAAATCATAAGTCTAAAGTAATGAACTCTGTTGCATCAATGAAGTTGGACTCATTTTTTCGGAGTAGCGATTACAAAGATCGTGAGAACGAGTGCAGAGGCAGTGATGTGTATCCATGCCATTTGCCATTACCACAGCCTTAGATCAATGGATTTCAACTGCAAATTGTTAAGAAAGCTGTTCGATAAAACGTTCTCCTATGCTAGAACCAAAACCGAATTGATTGTGAAAAATGTACTCTCTGTACATAAAGAGTTACTACAAGAACAAAGTAATATAAGTTTTGTATCAAATTTCTCCGATGCATCCAACAAAAAGGATCTGAAGCTGTTTCTCACTGTTGTGAGGTGTCCCGCTTTTGCTTTAAATAAATCTGGTCACTTTAGTTAAACCTTGAGTTTGAGTTTTAATTTAAAGTTCAAATCATTTAGTTTCACATTGTAACCTGGAATTCAGTTCAATTCAACGAAGTTTAACTAAATTGCATGAATAAAAGTTGATAGGATTATACTTAATTTGTACGTCATGTAAAGTAATCGAAACAGTACGTAGCTTCTCTTTCTGTTTTTCTGCAGCTAAGAACTGGCGAAACATCAATAAACATTTTGTGTTGTTTCAAAGAATGAATTCAGTTCAAGGTTTTAAACCGATTGGGGAAACCGTTTAAAGTTAGAGTGAATATACCGATTGAGGAAACCGTTTAATGTTAGAGTGAATATCTCGACGTCACTTCGGAACCTTGAATAACAACAAAACAAAACTACTGGAAAAATCGAAAAATGTGACGTCTGAATATCAAAAAATCACGATATTATTTTCTTAAGCGAACATGTGAGAGAACGTCAACTAAGGGCGATTTTCTTCACTCAAAGTTGAACTCAACTTGAGGATTTTTATTTTCAACTTGTGATTTTCTTTTTCTTCACTCAAAGTTGACAGTTTCAACTTCTGATTTTCAACTCTAGAGTTTATCAACTTTCGATTTTCTCAACTCCCGAAAAAAATAGAAGTAGGCGGGGCAAACATGGGATTTTCCACTAGAATTTAGATTTTGTTTAATCAAAAGTTGTTTTCGCTTTCCATATCCAGAATAAATTAATTGAAACTATAATGTTTCGAGGAAACAGTTTTTGAGAAAGACGGCTGCTTCGGAAAGTGAAGATGAAGAAGAAGAATTTTTGACTCCTGAAATAAGACAATGTAAGACTCCACGTGTTGGAGTCGAGGTATGGGACGACCGAGACATCGTTAATCTTTTTCGTCCCACCACAAGAATAGTGTTTCAGCTAATAGAGGATTCATTGCTTTGTAATGAGAGACGGTATTGGCAGCTCTCTCACGCTCTAGCTTATATCTCTCCCTTTCACCGTTAAGAATTTCCAATTCGATTTTATGACAGTTTGGGAATTTTATTTGTTTTTTTTCGTCGTTACTTATTATTTTAATTTTAATTGCCAATACAAATTATACTGAACCTTAAATTTTAATTTATAAACGCAATGAATTCAAATCTACAACTACAAAACAACAACATATGACATATCTGTCAAAAATATCCCAGGGATATTCTGAAAAACTCAAGTTGGCCAACTTTCAAGTTTCAACTTCCGAGTTAAGAACTAAGGTAGTGAAGAAAAGCAATTTTCAACTTGCCGCTCAAATCTCGATTTTGTATCAACTCTGGAGTTGGCCAACTTTATAGTTTCCGGCAAGTTAAACAGCAGTGAAGAAAACCGACCTAAAAGCCCGTCTACATTAACTCCCAGAATGACACAAAAATATACGTAAAACACATTTTCAATATACAAAGATCTGTTTCGTAATATATTTACAAACGTCAATTTTATGAAGGTCACATTTCTTTATCTATTTTTGAAAGCAAGTCCTGACATTTTAATGCTAAAAACGCCTTTTGAGGCTGTCAGTGCAATAGTGGCGTAACCCATAAAATTCACTTTTGAGCTACGAGAGATTTAAGAAACAGGGTTTCTTTAAGCTTTTTTGTATTTTTCCCTTGACATTTTTGATTTATCTAAAAACGTGGAAGAGTTTGAAAAAAAGACATATTTTGTAGGGCAAGCTTTTTTTTTTAAATTCAACTTCATTTTGGAAAAAAAGTGGGTTACGCCACTATTGCATTCATGGTTTTCTGTAAAAATAAAGAAAAAAGAAATGTTACGCCAAGCTTATTATATTTTTTTTGTAATTCTCTCATAGCTCATATTTTAAGAACAAAAAATTATATGTACATTTTTACTTGTTTTTTAACGATTTTACTCCTTGTCTGATAAATCGTCAAATATTTCGATTGGAAAATTTGTTGACGTTTTTAAATTATTATAAAAAAATTGATGGATTGGTGGTATAAATTGAAGCAGTTCAATTAAGTCTTTCATTTTTTATCGTCTATTTTAGGTTGTTTAAGCTGGTTGAGTTTTTTAATATTAACGGATTGTCTCTTTTTTACATTTACCTCTTCGAGTAAAACATCAATTTCATTAGAATATTTATGAAAATTGAAAATGGTTTACTTTTTTCGAAATATAACCACTGAATTTTAAGCCGTTCAACCTTGGAATTTGAAATGGACAGTTTCGTATTTGTGATATTTTTTTCGATAAATTTTGTGGAAAAAAAATAATATGAAGACATTTTCACAATTTCAAATGGGTTTCTCTTTCTGGCCGAGGAAATGACGTTAGCACAATCATCTGGGACGAAGATATCTACCTATGTATATATTTTTTTTATTCTTTTCTATTATACCAAAATCTTGGTCACATGGCAAATAGGAATGGCCACTAACTAAAAATTTATGGTCGATTTCTTCAACCATAAAATCGGGATGGGAGATGGGATACCAAAAATTGGCACAACAGTGAAAGTTTTATATTTCTATTTGCCCCCACCCCGCCCCCCATTGGTCAGAATACATAATAATTTTTTTCTAAGAGAAGTATAAAGGTTACGCCACTATTGCACTCAAACTATGATCAAATTATAAAATGCAATAACACCTTTTTGAGTGCCATCTAGTTTTGAGTCTAGATAGCTACTTACATAAAACTATTTTTGTATTAAAATATATATATTTAGGGACCCATTTTTATGAAAAACTCATTTTTGAAAAAAAGTGGGTTAATTGCAATCACTTTTATATGTCGTTGACACATTCGAAAAGTTCCTTATTGAAATCTCAATAACCCAGTCTAAATTGTTTTACATTCCAGACACACTGACGTATAGTGGATGTACCGAATAAAAGATTTTGACTCAACTCCACTGATCTATTTCAATCAATGCAGACATAAAGGGGTTGAAACGTAGTTCAATCTCGCATTAACTCTGCATTACATTAAATACATTAAATTAGAAAATGATTCACAAATTTCATGTTTACTGTTTTTAAATTGGTAACAGTGCCAGTGCTTTGCAGAACAATATGGTTAAAACCAGATGTCATCGACAAATAAATACTAACAGTAAATAATAATTATTTGGAAACAAAATACAAATTAAAATGGATAACAAAATATCTTGCAACAAATTTACTATGCACACCCTGATTTTTTAACGACTTCCAAATTGTTGTGAGTTGAACCCTATGGTTACTTTTGTAAAATCGATAAAAGCTTATTCTATATTGAGTTGATATTCGTTACTCTTTTCCTTGACTAAATGATTAGTTTGCAGATGATGTGTTGTGCTTAAGAATTGTCGAAAACCTGTTTCTTCTCTTAGTTGCTGTTCCTCTATGTTATAGTGATTCTTTCATTATACTCGTAAACCTTTAGCAAACTTTGTATTCAACTGACATTAGACTAATTGGTCTATTATAATTCATAGATATTTGTCGTGTCTCTTTTTTTGTGCAGTAGAATGAATATTAATTCTTTCCATTGGTAGTGTACTTCTCTTAAGTATCTAGTATCAAATTAAACATGTTTGTTAGACTACATATAAGTTTAATCATGTTTATTTTAAGTATTTCGTCTTTGATTCGATCTTGTCTACATGACAGCCAAGTCATTTCCATTGTAGTTCAATTTCAGATGGTAAGAAATAAAGAATGTAGGTACCTACACTTTTAACCTCTTTAAGCTTGACTAATTCCTTTTGTAATTTGTATGTTGTTAATTTGTAAGTAGATACATATGTTCGTCAAATTCTGTTGCAGTCTATATCTGATCAGTTTTGTGCATTAGCTATTCAAAATAGCTTTCAATTGCCTAAGTCTACTGAAATTGAAATTGAGAAATTGAGGCAATCTCACTTGGACTAATCAAAATCACGACTTAGACTAGTGACCGTCATGTGTTTATTCTTTCAGTTTTTAAACGTTAAACGTATTGTTCGGATTTTGTCTTCACAGACTTCTTTCCTAAGTGACAGTAGCTTTCAAGATTCAAGATCCTGATTCAAGTTGATAAATTTGTATTTCCTGGTCAGCCAAAACTTGTTTTTCAATGATAACTCCTTGAGATTTTTATTCACTTTGGACAGAATTCTTACTCTTTCATATCTATTTTTATTTATCTTTCCAGTAGCTTTATTGCCAATGTTTAAAATCTCGCGATTAATTACCATTTAAGTACAATTCTACTCTTTAATACTTTTTAGTTTTAGATGACGGCCCTGGTATTCTTGATATACAGTTTGCCAATAAATACGTGTGATCAGATTTTTATAAAAGGTTTTGCGGTCATATTATTGAAGCACCATTGCCTATCATTTATTTTGTCTTGCCAAATCAACATGCAAAGATATATGGGGCCTTAATATGGAACACAATCGTTCCACTGAATGTGTTCGATTCTCTTTCTATTCTCAAATGTCAGTTTTCCTTTCAATGATCAACTCTAACCTCAAATGCATAGAATTGTTTGTAATCAGCCACTGATAGGATCTTTTAGGGGCCAGTTATAGCTCATCAGAAAAGTCCATCAGAAAAATTGGAGCAATCGAAATCTGAAACATTTTTCTGATGGCCGGTTATAGCTACCAATATGTAATTTTACGTCAGAAAACAAATAATTTTTTCTTGTCATATCAGAAAAAAATTTTCTCACCAGAAAAAATTTTTCTGATGCATTCGGAACAGAAAAAAATCGGAACACAAAAGAAAAACGAAATGGAATATATTTTGAGATTTGGCAATCAGCTGTTCAGAAAAATTAAATTCCATCAGAAAAAATATTTAAATCCATTTTCTGAGTAAATTTAGCAACAAAATGTTGTAATTCTTTTTGTAAAAATTAGTCCAAACAAGTATTCGTTTAATTGCATTAAAATTTTACTCAAAATCGAGTCGTAATATGGTCAAATTTGGAAGACAAAATTTTTTCTGATGGACTTTTCTGATGAGCTATAACTGGCCCCTTACTGAAACCAATTTTTCAATGATTGCTATAACTGGCTTGTCAAAAAAGTGAAGTCAACATTCCACTGATTTGTTCCAATGATGTATTTCAATGATAGCTATAACTAACCCCTATATTAAAAAAAAAAATGAAATCCAATGACCAAATTGTATTTTAAATCGATTTCCATTGTGAGTGAAAGCTAAATGTAGAACATGGCTGTAGTATATGTTCCCGTCTAAATCTCAGTGCTTGAGTTGTTTAGCCATAGGTCTGTTCAAGTACTGTTTGAACCCGAAATTCCTATACAATTTAGTTTTGCTTTATATGAACTTTGACAGACAAAGAAATTAGTAGGTTTGGACAATAAGCAAACACACAGATACATAACAGAAATATATACATACATGTACATATAAATATTTTTGTTTTTATCGATAACTCGGCAAAAAAATAAAAGTTTTTTTTTTCTTTTTTTTTGTGGAATTATGGCGCTTTGAAATATTTCATTTAATTAACATTTTATTTTTCTTCTTACATTTCCAGGCAGTGACATTGATTTGTCAAATGTTTTAGTTTCACGCCCCGAAGAAGTATCCGATGATGCTCTGCCAAATGAAATTTCAGCCCCCTATGAGGTTCCACAATTCCCCATCGAACAAATTGAAAAGAAATTACAAATTCAACGGCTTCTGAATGTCAAGTAAGTACATATACATATATCGACAGATTTTATAGCTGTCACAGTTGTAACAACCCCAGCCATCCGTTTAACAGCGTAGTTTTTTTTTTTTTCAAATGTATTATAGAATGAACACGAGTCAAATAATAATTCTATTGAAAGTAACCAACAATGAAGCTATAGGTAGGCTAGTCATTCTATTTTCGCCTGCTTCGAAAGAAAAAAATGTAAGAAACGTGTCCAACTAGTTGTCACCTCTCAAAACGTTGAAACTCGTAAACATTAAATTGCTAGGATGCATTTTTTGCCTAAGCAAATGACATATAATATATTAAGTAGGTTTATGATTATTTAATCATTATTCAATAGCTATAATTAAGTTGCAATTTAAACATTTAAAATTTTATAAACACAATAAAAAAAAACTATTTGAAAAGACGCCACCTGTTTGTGGAATATACTGCCAATTTTAAGGATTTAAGTTATGAATACCGACAAATGATATGTAAACTTAAACACTCGGACAGTTGTTTATGGGAGCCTATCACACCATGTCTTACTCAGAGCGATTTATTTTAATTGAAACTCAAGAGAAGTAGTCTTATTGCCTTTACAAATCGCAGCCATAATTTTTTTGTATTGGATAATTTTTCTGATACAAAAAAAAAAATTGAATTTTTCTGGGAAAAACGATTTACGAATTTTCTTATGGAACGTACGATCGCTCTATAGAGCTCGAGCTGCTCAGCAGCTAGCCGATGCCCTGTCAAAATATAAAGCTGACATAACAGCTCTCCAAGAAATCAGATGGACAGGGAATGGTGTTTTACAGAAGAAAGAATTATATTACAGCTGTCATACAAAACAGCATGTGCTAGGGGTAGGCTTCCTAGTCAGCGAAACAATGAAGTCTACTATCATCGGCTTTAACGCTATAAGCGAAAGGCTATGCACCCTTCGCGTGCGAGGCAAATTTACGAACATCAGCCTCATTAACGTTCACGGACCTACGGAGGAGTCCTCAGACAAAGAAAAAGAGACTTACTACGAACAAGTCGAGAGGGCCCTCAATGCCTGTCCAAGGTATGATGTTAAAATCATCCTTGGGGATTTGAACGCAAAAATAGGTCGGGAGCCGGTATTCAGGCATTACGCAGGCACCCATAGTTTGCATGAGAACACTAATGATAATGACAATGGACTTCGAGTCATAGAATTGGCAGCATCGAAAAACATGGTCGTTGCGAGTACCAGGTTCCCTCGTAAAGATATCTACAAAGCCAACTGGTTATCACCTGATGGAGTCACTCGTAACCAAATAGACCACGTGTTGATAGACCGTCGCCACTACTCGAACTTGATGACGGTACGAACGTACCGAGGTGCCAATATCGACTCGGATCACTATCTTGTTGGTATGGTTTTCCGAGGGCGGATTGCCTTGCGAAGACGCATTGCATCCGCCGATCAGGTTCGAATCAACACGGCTGCCCTGCGCAATGAAAACACCAGTAACACCTTTGGTAATGCGTTAGGACTCGGCCGAGAAACACCTGATTTAGGGAGAGTAAGTCCTGGAGCCAGTATGCTGGGCGTAAGTGAGAAGTTGACACGTCTTAAAAATACTGTCATTAGTACTGCCAACTCCATCTTAGGCAGCAGTCGTAAAAATCGGAAAGACTGGTTTGATGATGGATGCAAGCTAGCGACTGAACGAACGTACGAATGTTGCGTACCGAGCAATGCAACAATCTCATAGAACGCGGGCACGCGGCTTCACAGACAAAAAAAATCAGCCTGGGAGAAGAACCTAATCTGTGAAATAGAAAACAGACGAGAGCGAGGTCCGCACCAGGCGCGGAAGTTCTACCAATCCGTCCGAAACATGAGGCAGTACACACCACGCTGCACATACTGCAAGGACGGAGAGGGAAATCTGATCACCGATCCTAAAAGCATACTGGAGCGATGGGAAGTGTACTTTAATGAATTGCTAAATGGTCAGCTCACTGCAGAAGTGGAGGCTCCACTACTTCAAGAAGAATACCCTATGTTGCCGCCACCAAGCATAGAAGAGGTTGAGAAGGCTATAGGCCGGCTTAAACAGAACAAAGCCTCGGGAGCCGATGGCATACCAGCCGAATTATTCCATCACGGCGGGCCAGCCTTACGTCAAGCAATTCATGATATTATAGTACACGTATAGGAGCAGGAAGAAATGCCAGAAGACTGGCGAAAAGGTTTAATATGCCCCATACATAAGAAGGGAGATGTCACAACGTGCAGCAATTATAGAGGTATCACGTTGTTGAGTACCGCCTATAAGATACTCTCCTCTATCCTACAAGACCGGATAACCCCATACTCTAATACCGTCATCGGACAATATCAGTGTGGTTTCATTCCAGGCAAATCAACAACTGATCAGATCTTTACCCTTAGGCAGGCGATGGAAAAATGTCTAGAATTTAACATCCCAACATACCATCTGTTTATAGACTTTAAGGCCGCCTATGATAGCATAGCCAGGGTAGAACTTTACAAAGTCATGAGAGAATTCGGCATCCCAAATAAATTGACACGACTATGTAGGTTGACCATGACCAACGTAACAAGCCAAGTAAAAATAGCCGGATTGCTATCCAGACCAATCAACATCTTTAATGGTTTTCGACAAGGGGACGGTTTGGCATGTCTCCTCTTCAACCTGGCGTTGGAGAAAGCAATCCGTGACTCTGGCACGGCAACAAGAGGGACCATCGTCAACAGGTCCAGCCAGTTACTGGCTTACGCAGACGACATTGACATCATCGGAAGAACTGAACAAGCTGTACACGATTCCTTCATCCAGATCGAGCAGGCGGCACAAAATCTGGGGCTGCACATTAGTGAAGGTAAAACAAAGTACATGGTGGCGTCGAATGCGAGAGGAACAGTTGGTCAAACAATCAAGGTAGCGGAGCACGAATTTGAAGTGGTGCAATCCTTTAAATACCTTGGGTCAATAGTAGCAGCCGATAACAATATAGAAGAAGAAATACGCGGGCGGCTTCTCAAATCCAACAGAGCCTACTATAGTCTGTCAAAGCTCTTCAAATCCAGAAATCTCACCATAACTTCAATACTGCTGCTGTACAGGACCATGGTCCTGCCAGTACTCACATATGGATCCGAGACTTGGGTGCTTAGCAAAAGGCACTCCGATCTCTTAGCTGCGTTCGAGAGAAAAGTCTTAAGGAGAATTGTTGGCCCCATATGTGAGGAAGGACGATTCCGGAGACGGTACAATCATGAACTGTACGCAATCTACCTAGAAGCAGATATCGTGACAAAAATTAAGCTCGGTAGACTCCGGTGGGCAGGGCACCTAGCTCGCATGAGCGAAGAGGAACCTGCTCGGAAAGTTCTTTGTGGTACATTCTATGGTAGACGACAGCGTGGTAGACCATGCTTGCACTGGAGACCAGGACGCCCGAAGCCTTGGGGTGCGCCACTAGATGGCGTCGGCTAGAGACCGGGATAGGTGGAGAGACTTGTTGAAAGAGGCCAGGACCGGAACCCGGTTGTCGAGCCGATGACGATGATGATGATAATTTTTCTGAATGAAGTCATCGCCAAAAGCTAAAAATTCACATTAGGCAAATGGAGTTTTAACAACATTTGAAAACTTGTACAATAGGACATATAAGACATATAAAAAACAAAACATTTGTTTACGTGGAAGAAATTTCAGAAGTTGGCAGCGATTTTTTTTAAGCTCAAGGATTTATTGAGATTCTTATAATGTTAAACATGAACATAAATTAGGGTAAATTAGGGGGAGAAAAAGGAAGGGTCGATGAAAAACCGAACGGGCTAGATTATTCCATAACCGTGTTGTACGACTAAAAAACGAATCTCTTTATTTGATAGTACCTCCAAAATTAGGCTCGAGGGTGAGATGAGCATTTCTACCGAAACGGTTATCAAGGGTGAACTGATTGAGGGGAGGAATGCAACTAGCTACTTCGAGTGCGCATTGCTTGTGAAAGAAGCAATAAAACAAGAAAATACATGAACATTCCGTTTCCTATCAGTTTTAACACTGTCTCTCTGTCCAAAATGTGGAGAGAAGTTTGTGCTGCACCTACTAAAAGATGTGAGCTATACTCGAGTTTTGGACGTATAAACGCCTTATAAATGCTAGCCAGATCAGAGGAGGTGAACAAATTTCTTACAACGAAGATTGTCATATACACACATACCGACTACCGACAGCTTTTCGGCTTCAATGATCCTCAATTCTATTATTGATTGTCCGGTGCTGTTGTCAATTTTTAATATGAATTCACCTGCTCGCAGTTGGCGACTAAGAAATGGTGATTTTTTATATGTTCCATATCATAGTTTATGCTAGGCACAGTCAAATCACTAATGCGTGCATTGATTTTAATGAATATGATGATGCAATTGATTTTAATATGAATAGAAATGAAATTAAAAGAAAATTGATAAGCTTATTGCAAATCCTTTAACATATATTTAACTTAATTAATTTATCTCTTTAAAATTGTGTACATACATGTGGCTACAAAATAAATAGCACATGTAGTCTTAAATTTATGTGATGCAAGTTTTTCCCACTTTCTTAAACTTTAAAGAGCTGTTTGACTTATGATGAAGTAAGACCAAATATACCTACATATCTCTGATTTAAAAATAAAATGAAGTATGTACATATATTGAACTCATAAAAATAACTACAGCAAACTGATTTATACAATTTAAGTATACTAGGATAAAATAAATAGCACATTTCGTAAATAACAAATAAAAAACATTAAATAACAAAATTTTAACATTATTTGAAGATCGTCCACAACATTCCACAAGTACTCAATAAATTTATAGGAGTCCGAATCTGGACAGCAATTCAACTCTTAATGAGTTTGATGCGCTGTCTGATTCCATTTCCCGAATTGTTTCCCTGTACCCTCACACTGAAGTCGTTATTGCGGGCGACTTCAATGTATACAATTCAAATTGGCTCCGCCATTCAGGACAGACAACACCCAAAGGAAGATATTTTGAGATCTTTGCTGAGATGCACCAACTTACTCAGCTGGTAGATGAGCCCACCCGTATACCAGATGTTGCTGGGCAAAACGCTCACACTCTTGATTTGTTTCTTACTTTTAACCCTGATAAGTATACCATAACGGTAAAATCTAAATTCGGCACTTCGGACCACTGTGTACTCGTAATATCAGCTAATTTCTCGTGTCCCATTCATCCAGTTAAAGAGAAGCATCCAATTAGGACCGTTTGGCAATACGAGAAAGCCAACTGGGACGGTCTGAATAACTTTTTTAGAATTTTTAACTGGTCACTGTTTCCTCGATAGTGACGTTGATGCCAGTGCTGATATGATCAAGAAGTGATTTTTCTTGGGATGCGTACTTTTATTCCTTACTGAATTAAGAGTATAAAGTCGAAAGAAAAGTCTTGATTCGATACAAGCTGTAAGGAAGCTATCAGGTCGAGATAAGTAAGTCTCCGCTCTTACAAAGCCAACCGAACCGAGGAAAATCGGAAAAAGTTTAAACAAGTCAGAAACCAATGCAACGCTGTTATAAAGAGAACCAAATTAAAAATCCTGCAATGTCCCAAAGGCAGTAGAAATTTCTGGTCATTTGTCAAGAACATAAAAAATTCAATTTCATCTTCGGTTCCAACGCTCATCTACAAAGAAAAACCGATAACTAGCTCTTTAGAGAAGGCAAATGTACTTGCAGCTCATTTTGCTGCTAACTCCACGTTGCCTGTTAGCAACATTGCCCCTCCTGTACTTGAGAACGTAAATCATTCAATGGGACAGGTATATTTCCGCACTCGTACAGTTGCAAGAGCCCTTCGAGATCTTGATATAAACGAATCCGCTGGTCCTGATAGTATAACCCCCATTCTTCTGAAGAGGTGTTCTTCATCGCTGGCAAAACCATTGCGTAAGCTTTTCCATCGCTCCTACTGTTCTGAAATCTTCCCTAGAAGATGGAAAACGGCATTTGTCCAGCCTGTTCCTAAAAAAAGGTGACCCTTCCTCCCCCTCGTCCTATCGACCAATCGCACTTACGTCCCTTCTTTCTAAGGTCATGAAATCGCTGATAAATCATCAGCTCAAGAAATATCTCGAAGATCGAAAGCTTCTTAATGACCGGCAATACGGCTTTCGCAGAAATCGTTCCACTGGTGATCTGATGGCATATCTCACCGAAGAGTGGAACAGATTTTTACATTGTTTTGGAGAAAGTAAGATTATTGCGCTTGATATTTCTAAGGCATTTGATAGAGTTTGGCACCAGGCTCTCTTATCGAAAATGCGTGCGTTTGGCATCAACGAAGCCCTTATTCTTTGGATTAGAAATTACCTTCTAGATCGTTCAATACATGTTGTATTGGATGGTTTTAAGTCTGATCTTCACAAAATAAATGCTGGTGTTCCCCAAGGCTCCGTTTTGTCTCCGACTCTCTTCCTCATTTTTATAAATGATCTCTTGTCTGAAACTTCTAATCCACTTCATTGTTTTGCCGACGACTCCACTCTCAGCTTTTCATACTCGTTCCCAAACTCACGTCAATCTCCTTCGGAAGTGAATTTGCAACGGTACCGTATGATAAGTTAATTAAACTCCGATCTTTACAGCATTGTTAAATGGGGTACAAAAAACCGTGTGGAGTTTAATGCTTCGAAAACTCAATGCTGTCTATTGTCGTTGAAGCAAAATATACCCCCTATGTCATTGTCCTTAAATGGCACTTGCATCGAAGAAACCGAAAAGCTCTCAGTACTTGGTATGTGTGTTAACGACGATCTTCGTTGGAATGATCACATACTCGAGACCGCCAAGAATGCTTAGGATTTCTATATCGATGTAAGAAATTTTTCACCCCTTCTGATCTGGCTACCATTTATAAGGCGTATATACGTCCAAAACTCGAGTATAACTCACACCTTTGGGCAAGCGCTGTTCAATCTTCTCTCCATTTCTTAGATAGAATTCAAAACAGAGCGTTAAAACTGATTGGGAACAGAGCTATAATGGATTCATTCCCATCTCTTGAACACCGTCGGAATGTTTCATGTATTTCCTTGTTTTATCGCTTCTTTCACAAGCAATGCCCGCTTCGCTAGGAATGCTCATCAGTTCACCCTTGAGCCTGACTTTGGTCGTACCGTCAAATATAGAGATTCATTTTTTAGTCGCACAACACGATTATGGAACAACTTACCCGGCACAGTTTTTCCTTGCCATTTCAATTTGCAAACATTCAAAACCAATGTTCATCGACACCTCCTTTCTCTCCCCTCCTAATTTCCCCCTCACCCGTGCTGTGTTTAAAACATTATAAGGGTCTCGTAACATACCCTTGAGCGCGAGTGTATCATAAAAAAAAAAAAAAAAAATAGAATTACGATCTAGAATTACGATCAGTGTTTTTTTTTTGATGAATAGCCATTGCTTCACAGACAGCCATATGGTTAGGATCGTTATCCTGTTGAAATTTACACGTCAAGGGCATTTCCCTTTCAGAATACTGTAGAATTGTATCCCGTAGGATTTCCTTGTATTATAAATGGTTCTTAATACCCTCTATCTGATGAAGTGGTCCCATACCATGCCAATAAAAACATCCCTAAACAAGAATGCTACCCCTACCATGCTTAACAGACTTTATTGTGTATATTCTGGTCATATTCCTGGTGGATTCCTCGTCGAAAGTAGTTTTCACTATCTGACCCAAAGGATTAAATTTATACTCATCGCCCCGTAAGATATTTCTCCACCAATTTTGAACTTTCGAAATATGCTCGCTTGCAAACTGCATCCGACGTGAGAGATTGCTCTTAAAGACGTCTGCTTCTTTCTGGCAAAATCGTCCAAACAGCTTTTTTCTGATCGTACTTACAGACACATTAACACCAAGATCTTGTTCATTTGCATGTTCAATCTTTGGGACTTAGTTCAGGCAGACGATGTCAAAATCAGTTCAAGGGATGGTTTTTCTGGTCTTACTCATACGAATTTTGTTTTGAGCACTTCCTTCTTCTTCGAAATGGTGAAAAGCATTTATAACATTCTTATTCTTCCTTGAAAATGTTTATTTCCGCTCTAGTTCAGATTTCGTATGACCTTTTTTCATAAAATCAAAAACCCCTAGCCTAAGCGTCAGTGTTGATTGTTTTCCATTTCTCATACTACATTTCAGCAATTAAAATTGAAGCAACTTAACTAAGAACCTTATCAAAACTCATAACTTTTTCACTAAGCTTTTCAAAGTTAAGAATATTTGTTAAAATGTATTAAATTTTCAGTGGAAACAATATGTGCTATTTTAATTGTCCTCACCTCAGTGTGACTTGTCTACCATTTGACTTACATTTGAATTTTTTATAAAATAATTTCTGGAGAAGTCTTATCCCGTTATTTTATATTCAAAATCCAGATAATTAACATTGAAAATCTACAACAAAAATGGTCTTACAGTACCGGATTTCAAAATTCATTTATGTTTTAAGGCCAAGAAAGAATTTTTAACAGTCGTCGGGACCAAGCGCTCTTGCGTGTATAACCGCCTAGTCCCTGTAGCGGAGGTTCGGTCTTCCTCGTTGTCTCGAACCTGGGGGCTGGGCTTCGGAGATTTTCTTGGCTGGAGCGTTGTTGTCCATTCGCTCGATGTGACCGAGCCAGTGTAGTCGACGTGTTTTGGCTTTTTGGACTACATCCACATCTTGGTACAGCTCGTATAATTCACGATTGAATCTTCTGCCCCATTCGCCCTCTTCGCATAATAGGACCAAATATCCGCCGAAGAATTTTTCTCTCGAAAGTGCCCTGTATCAATTCCCCTTTTTTACTTATCGTCCAGCACTCGGCGCCGTAGAGTAAAACTGGTAAAATTAGCGTTTTGTATAGCGTGCACTTTGTCTTTCGAGAAAGGAGTTTTGAACCTATTTGTTTGGTCAAACCGAAGTAGCAGCAGTTTGCTAGGGTAATTCTTCGTGGGATTTCCACTAAGGTGTCATTCGTGGGATTGATGTTCGTTCCGAGGCAGGTGAACTCCTTGACTACCTCGAAATTACTGCTACCAACAGTGACGTTTTGTCCTAGGCGATGGACAGATGCGGCTTTGTTTGTTGATAGCATATACTTTGTTTTGTCCTCATTAACTTCAAGACCAACGCATTTCTCCTGTTCATCAATAGCTGTGAACGCTTCAAGCATAGCTCGCTTGGAGCGGCCGATGATATCGATGTCGTCCGCATATCCAAGCAGTTGGGAAGACCTGTTGAAAATAGTGCCTTCCAGGTTAACACCACTCTTGCGCACTATCTGCTCCAGGACTAGGTTGAAGAAATCACATGATAGCGCATCTCCTTGTCTGAACCCTGTGCACGTCTGGAATAGCTCGGATGAGCTGTTACCCATTTGCACGTTGCACCGCGTATTTTGTAACGTCATGCAGCATAGCTGGATCAGTTTTTTCGGGATCCCGAGTTCCGACATTGCCAATAGAAGCTCTTGGCGACTTATGCTATCATATGCGGCTTTAAAGTCGATGAAAAGATGGTGGGTCTCGACTTGAAATTCGTTGGTCTTTTACAGGATTTGCCTCAATGTGAAGATTTGGTCTATCGTTGATCTGCCTGGCCTGAAGCCACACTGGTACGTGCCGATTATAGTGTTGCAGAAAGGTTTTAGACGCTCACATAATACGGTGGATAGGATCTTGTAGGCAACATTAAGCAGGGATATGCCCCTGTAGTTTTTGCAGGACATAGGATCGCCTCTTTTGTAGATTGGGCATATGGAGCTATTTGACCAGTCGTCGAGCATACTTTCCTCCTCCCACACTTGGTTGATGAGCTGATGCATGCACCCTATCAGGACATCTCCTCCATACTTAAAGAGTTCCGCAGGTAGGCCATCCGAGCCTGCGGATTTGTTATTCTTAAGCTTGCGTATGGCTTTCTTCACATCTTCAGTACTGGGTAGTGGGACTGGATCTTCATTGACTGGTCTTATGCTTCTTTGCTCCCCTGTGCTTTCGTCTAAATAATGCCCATTAAGCAGCTGCTGGAAATGCTGCTTAAACACGTCTACAATTCCCTGTGCTTCGGTGACTAGGTTCCCTTCGCTGTTTCGAAGAGCTTGCGTGCCGGTCCTATAACTTGATGCCAGTTGTTTGGCTGTTTTGTAGAACCGGCGGGTGTTTGTGGCGGTGCTTGACTCCTCGAGATACCTGAGCTGAGAAGCTGCGGCTGCTCTTTTCTTTCTGCGCAGGGTTTTTTTCTCTTTCCTTCTCTTTTCACGGTACTCCTCTTGCTGCTCTTGTTTTCCGTTGCGGCATTTGCATTCGTGCATTTTCCGTCTCCTGCTTCAATACCGCGCATTCATTATCATACCTCAGGTTCTTTTTCCTAGGTGGTTGATAGCCTATGGTCGACTCGGCTACATACCTCCTTAATGATGTCGCGGTACTGGCTCCACTGGTTGTTGACGCTGGTGGCTGCGGGTACGGCAGAGAGTTACCCGGTCAATTGCTCACTGTAGTCTCTGGCTTTCTCAGGTGTGCTAAGGCATGCAATATTGAATTTCTTCCTTTGGGCGGTCCTCATTTTCTGAACTTTGTCACAACAAGAAAGTGGTCAGAGTCCACGTTTGCACCTCAGAAAGTTCGCACGTCCAAGATGTTCGACGCGTGCCTTGCGCCAATTAGCACGTGGTCGATTTGGTTGGCGGTTCGACCATCTGGAGATCGCCAGGTTGCTGTGTGTATCCTTCGCCTGGGGAACCTAGTGCTACTTATCACCGTATTTCGAGCTGCAGCAAAGTCGATTAGTCGGAAGCCGTTATCTGTTGTCATTTCGTGGAGGCTGTGCTTTCCAACTAATCCGCCATAGATATTTTCCTTCCCGACTTTAGCATTGAAATCTCCGAGCACGACTTTGATAAAGGACATTTTATTAATTTTTTTTCATAAACTGCGAATCGGATAGTGTGTGAAGTTGTGAAAAAACTTATCACTTCACAGTTTCACAGATAGAGAATTGACCCCAGGGTCAGGATTTTATAAGACTCGGTAGATCCCTATAGGAGAAATTGAATTTTTTTTTTTAGCTCCAAAACTAACGGTACCCTCCATACAGTCGTAATGCAAAATCTTATTTATCTCAACTCTTACGATTTTGACAAAAAAATGAAGTGTGCAGCAGCTCCTTTTAAATTTAAAATAATGTTTTATATAAAAACATTCAAAATAAAATGCACGACTGGGTCGCACGAACTTGCTCCTATGTAAAAGACTAAGAATTTCAAAAATGAATGTTATTAGAGAAACTGTTCATAAGCATAAAATTCATTTTTTAAATGACTAAAAAAAACTTCTTTAGTAGTTAAAGGTAAGAATAGGAAAAAAATGTTGGTACGCCAATTTGAAGTTTTTATTATTGTATGAATAAAATTTAAATTTACAAAAAAAGTATTTAGCCGTTTTCGAGACATTTTCAAAAAACAAAAAATTGATTTTTTTTTTTCAAAATTCAAAAAAATATTTTTCTTAAAGTTTTTAAATGCAATGATTTTTAGACTTTTTAGAAGCTTCTTTCTACGAAATTTCATTAAAATCCGTTATGCTGATAATGAGAAATTCAAATTTTTAAAAAATCGTTCTATGGTAGGTACAGTCAGTAATATCTTGTTTTCAAATTTTTTTTTAATTAAATTACAGATATTAAAAAATAATAGAAAGAAAAAAAATTTAAGCAAAATTCTCGGAACCGTTTTCGAGAAAAATACGATTTTCGAAAACCATTTTTTAACATTTGTATGGAAGGTACCGTTATTTTTAGGTAAAATGAATTTATTTTGCTCTTATATTGTAGATTATTTTTCCAAACTTTTATTTATCAAGGTTTGAAAAAATCGAGCATGGGGTTTTCGAAATATTGAGTTTTCAAAAAAAAATTTTGAAAGTTTTTTTGAAAAATCCAAAAAATTTGTTTTGGAAAATTTGAATACACAATAATATTCAAAATGCTGGGAAGCTTTAGCATAAAAAAAATGATCAAAATCGGTGGTACCGTTTTTGAGAAAATCAAAAACAAAAAAAAATGGTCCCAAGGGGGGTACCAAAACTACTCATTTTTTTGAAAATTTTTTTCGACCATTACCTAGGTTTAACTAAATTAAATTTTTTAAATTTTTTTTAAGAAAATCGCAGGGACAGTTTTTGAGAAAAAAAATATTTATAAAATTTCGGAAAAAAATCGTATGGCAGGTACCGTTATTTTTGGTCATAAAAAATCAAATCGAAAAACATCCGGGGGTAAAAAATCAAAACCCATGTTTACCAAGTTTGAAGAGAATTGGCCAAGCCGTTTAGCTGTAATTGAACAGACAGACAGACAGACAGACAGAATTGCCAGACCCACTTTTTTCGTCTTCGCTATCATCGTAATGTCAACTTTGATCAAAATCTCGAGTTCGATTTTTTTTACGAATATATGTATAACTTGCCTTATAGTACCTATAAGTCGCAAGTAAAAATATATTTTGGGTTTTTTAACAAAAAAAAATTCTCTTAATAATAAAAAAATAATAAAAAAAAAATGTATTTAATAATAAATCGATTTTTAAACTTTGTTTGCATAAATTCATACTTTTCTAGAAATCAGACGGTAAGTCTGGCATCGGATTCGAATTTAGGGCATCTAAACCCTTTTACAGTGACAGTGTGATTTTAGAAAATAAACTAGTTGACCAGCGTAATCAAATGCAAATTTAGTTCGTATATCTGCAACCCTGAAGCAACACATTCTATGTTGACATTAGCCTATCAAGAGTTATTGATTTATTTGAATAAAAATAAAAAAAAAATAGGTAGAGTTCTTCATCCTTTGATTGAATTGAGCTTAATGCTCAAATAACACACGTTCCAAAGCATACGTGCTGATATCACGTACGCATTATAAAACATGTATTTCTTCATTGTCTATTCGAAAATTAGTCTCTTAAAACTTTAGCCTGAGCTAAAAGACACAAATGAATTTCTTGTTGTTTGTAGACGATAATAGTCAACAGTCCCAAAATGGGAAAACTATTTACAACAAAATACAAGTCACCCCCGCTAATTTTATTTCATTCGAATTTCAAGACAACAAAATCGAAATTAGTTCGACTTTGGAACCTGAAACTCATAGAATGGTATCCCCTCTGTTTTTTTTTTTTTGTTTGAATTTTTCAATCTGATTTTCCAAACACAGAAGTGGCTTTATTACATTTCTATAATTCGCTTCATTAGGTTCTGTTTGTCAATAAAGATTGTCTCTTTTTAAGTGACTTCTACTTCCTATACAGTATTGGTTTATAGGCATCGCAGATAGTTAGATAGTTGTAACTCACCAATAAATATCATCGGTTGTTGATTAAGAACCTACATAAGTGTTGGGGATTTAAAAAATTCAAGATTCGGACAAATTTTAACGAACAGAACCTCTCTCCAAAATATATTAATTACCCTTACGATAGGCTTTGATCGAAGTTTTGTTTTGCTGTGGCAATTCCATTTGTCAAAGCAAAAAGATGGCTTAGTTGGTGCTATTTTAAAGGGGGCACATTGCGTGCTTTTATTGGGGCTATTGGGGGTGTTGGACTTGATGGGAGGATTCACGTCGCTATAATGACATAATTCCGGGTAGAAAGCACGTTTTGCTTCGGGGTACTATTTCTGCGGATTACTTGTGGCCGGTATTTGTGTCTCTCAAGTTCATTATTGAAAAAAAAAAGCGGTAGTATGGTCGCTGCAATTCGGACGAACAGTCTATTCGAGCTATAAATGCTCTCGTTTAACCATAGAATTGCTTTACTTTGTGCAATTTCGAATAACTTGTTATTAAAATTGATGGTTGTCTATAATAACTGATGTTGCATTCTTTTATTATTGGCGCTTTAAATCAGATAAAGTGAATCATTATAAGTGATTAGTAATCGAATCAGTGACTATAATTCCATTTGAAATAATAATAATTGGTGTTTAACATTCAAAACAAATATTTAACTATCTATTACAACATAGAGAGTGCATGCAATGTCATTGAGTTTTCTAGTGTAACCTAATTAGTAGTGTGACACATATCGCCATTTATATTTTAAGCTTTTGTTTGAGTATTTTGGCTTGACCTTAAGGGCATTTGAAGGGAAATGGATAAGTAGGTTTTTGTTGCTTTAAATTTTGTGTTGCTTAAATATTTGTAAATTTTCTTGTTCTAAATTAATTTTGATTGAAAAATAACAAAAACATTTTATTCCTTTGATTAAAAAGGTTAAGATTAATCTCAGACGTAATTTTGATGTCTAAAAATAAATAATAAAAAAAAAACATTACTAGATGACTTGCTATTTCTGAATTGAAAAAAAAACATTATGAACTATACACACATTTAGTAAAAAATAAGGAGTATTTTTTTTTTTAAACAATGTATTCTAATTCATTTCGAAATGGATATAACAAAAAACGTAACTTACTTTTAGTTTAGTTAATAAAAATTCACAATAGTTAAGTACAACTTCAGTTTGTTTTTCGGAAAAAAAGAATTAGGACAAACTAAGTTACTAGAAACTCGTTTTAACCTCCTTTATATGAAGTTTACCAGTGTACGGCTCTCATTATGAATTAGGGAATCGAACTAAAAACTAGAGCTGTGTCAATCAGGATCGATTTGATTTTTTGATCCGATCATCGAAAAGTATTGATGATCGAAATCAATTATTTTAATCGATCTCAATCTCAATCATTTAGATGATTCTCGATTTTCTATTTCAATCTCAATCATTTCAATGAGTCTCAATTTTCGATATCAGTTGCCTCGATTAACCATGATTTACTCGATTCCATTTGTTCCGGTTCAATCAATGTGGATTATGAACGCCAGACGGACGTTGGACTGGAGTTTCTGGATTGAACTCGGCATTGAAGAACATGATTGATCGGGTTGGTTGTTGATGTTGTAGGCCGCAAAAACAATTGTTGTGTTGAACTGATGTTATTTGATGTATCAGGATCCGGTATGTTTAATGTGGATTTTTGGACGTTTTTTAATCCATCGACATCGTAGCCATCCTTTGATGGAATTTGACAGTTTATGACTTGACGAATAGAGGACGAATTCAGTTTTGACGTACAAAGAGTATTTCGTACCAAATGTTAGCCGAAAGCTCTAAAATTACTCTTTTCCGAAGCAGCAAATAAATCTCTTTTTCTTGAATTTTTTGACACTTTTTAATCAATGTACAAAGTAGCCATCATTCGATAATATTTGGCAATTTATGGCTTACAATAATAGAGTATTATGTGAGAACTATCAAAGCCACAAGTCAATCTTATCATCGAAATCGAAATTGAAATCGAATAGGAACATTACCTATTGAATCATTTCAGTGAAATGAAAATGATCGATTGATTGAAATGATCGGATCATTTTCGTAATCGATTGTTTACTGATTCGATCATTTGAACTGAACGAATTACACAGCTCTACCTTGCGAATTCGATAAATTCTTATTATGAATAGCGATTCGCTTAAATTAATTTCGCCTCAAATGCCAAATAAGCAAATTTGTTCGCCAATCTAACCGCTTAAGGTGTCAAATCCAATTGAATCAAATTACAAGTATTTAGTGACAACGCTAGCGAATTAAAAATCGAAGTACGTTTCTATCAATTGTTATTGTCTATTTTGGAAGTAATGAACAATAAACGAAAAAGGCAGTTGGAAATAAATATAAAAAAAAGAAAGTGCGAATCAGTTTCTGAAGCTTGTAATGGAAAAAAACCCTTATGACGAGTGAATTTTTAAGAGCTATCGGAAATTAAAAAAAAACACACATAAAATTCAGAAACATTCATGAAATCTTTATTTGAATCAATAGTACGGTGACATAATTTAATGTTTAAAGATTATTTCATGCAAATGTTGGCCGCGGCTGCGCCTCAAATGGTCCTTCCGGTTAGTCCAATTTTGGCATACTCTTTCTAACATTTCGGCCGGTATCTCACGAATAAATGCCTTAATATTGGCTTCAATTGCGTTAAATCGCACGATCTAGGCGGTCAATTGACCGGCCCCAAACGTGAAATAAACTGTTTACCGAACTCGCTTCTCAATTGGACCATTGTTACGCGTGCTGTGCGGCATGTGGCACCGTCTTGTTGAAACCACATGTCAAGCTCTTCCATTTTGCGCAAAAAAAAGTTTGTTATCATCGCACGGTAGCGCTCACCATTCACAGAAACGTTGCGATTCCCATCATCTTTGAAGAAATACAGCCTAATGATTCCGCCAGCCCATTATCTCCACCAAACAGTGACTTTTTCTGGATGCATTGTTAGCTCTTGCAATGCTTATGGCTGCTCTTCATTCCAAATATGCCAGTTTTGCTTGTTCAAGTATACATTTAACCAGAAATGAGCTTCGTCCCTGAACACAATTTTTCGATAAAAAAGTGGATGTTCGGCCAACTTTTCAAGAGCCCATTCACCAAAAATTGGGCGTTGTGGTATGTCGTTCGGCTTCAATGCTTGCACCAGCTGTATTTTGAAAGGCTTCACACCTCCGCAAAATTTTCCACGTAGTGGAGTAACAGAGGCCCAATTGCTGCGAACGGCGCCGAATCGATAATACACGGTCTTCACTAACACTGGCCGATACAGCTGCGATATTTTCCTCAGTTCGCACTCTACGTAAGCGTGTTGGTGATTTAATGTCCAACAATGTAAATTTGGTGCGATATTTAGTCACAATAGCCCGAAAAGTCGGCGCAGTAGTTCGTTTAAACTGACCATAAAATGGAAGAAGCGCGCTATGAACTTTCTTAAGAGAGCACGCATTTTGATAATAAAATTCAATAATTTGCAAGTGTTGTTCGTTTGTAAGACGATTCATGGTCTGAAGATGTTTGACAGTGACACAAAACACGAAACGTGCGTGAGCTGTCAAAACCAGTGCTGCCAAAAAGAAAATAGCAAGAAAATCACCCATTATTACCTGATCCTTGTTACCGTGGTTTATCCTCAAGAAGTCCGGTTCGTCCGTGCCGTTTAATTTGCATGTTGAACGCAGCCCTACGATATCTTTAACTACCAATGAACATCCCGCTGCAATTTGAGAAGGTTTTTCATTTTTGGTTCCCACAACTTTTCCAATTTTGAACTCAATAGGTGAAGAATCTCAAATAAATGCTTATGACTTCAAAGCTAGGCGTTTATATAAAAAAAAATTTAAATCCAGTTCTACAATTTTTTAAATGATTTTGAAAACCTTTTCATAAACGAAAAACCCAAAAACTTCTCAAAAATGTATATAATCGTTTTTTCCCAAATTTTCAAGCAAAATGCCCATTAAAATAAAATGCACAACTGAGTCGCACGAACTTGCTCTTATGTAACAGACTAGGAATTTTAAAATCGAATGTTATTAGAGAAAACTGTTCATAAGGATCAAATTATTTTTTAAATTCTTTTAGTAGCAAGAGACAAAAACATAATGCTATCCAAATATGAATTTATGCAAGAACAAAAATTATATGTCGTTGTAGTGGTTTCTTAAAAAAAGCTTTTTTGTACAAACTTTTTAAAAGGTTTTTAAGAAAAAATTTTGCTACGCTAATGTAAAGTTTTTATTATTGTTCGAATAAAAATAAAATTTACAAAAAAAAATATTGAGCCGTTACTGAGATATCGAATTTTCAAAAAAAAAAAAGAAAAAATAGATTTTTTTTTTCAAAAATTCAAAAAATATTTATTTTAAAGTTTTGAAATGCATTGTGTTTTAGACTTTTTAGAAGCTTCTCTATAAAAATGTTCATTAAGATCCGTTATGTGGATAATGAAAAGTTCAAAATTCGAAAAAATGGTTCTTTGGTAGGTACAAGCTGTAATATCTTAATTTCAAATTTTTTTTATTAAATTAAAGATCGTAAAAATTAATTGAAAGAAAAAAAATTTTATCAAAATTCTAGGTGCCGTTTTCGAGAAAAATACGATTTTTGAAAACCATTTTTTTTAATTTTTTAGCATTTGTATGGTAGGTACCTTTAATTTAGGTAAAATAATTTTTTTTTTCACATCTTGTAGATTATATTGAGAAACTTTTATTTATCAAGTTTAAAAAAAAATCTAGCATGGGGTTTTCGAAATATTGAGTTTTGAAAAAAAAAATTGAAGTTTTTTTAAAAATCCAAAAAATTTTTTTTTGAAAATTTGAGTACACAATTCTATTTAGGTTTTTGGGGAGCCTTAGCAAAAAAAAAATGATCAAAATCGGCTGTACCGTTTTTGAGAAAATCAAAAACAAAAAAAATGGTTCCATGGGGGGTACCCTCAATAACCATTTTTCTGAAAATTTTTCCAACCAATACCTAGCTTTAATTAAATGAAATTTTTCTGTATTTTTATTTTTAAAATCTGTCGAACAGTTTTTGAGAAAAAAAAAAATGTTTATAAAATTTCGAAAAAAATTCGTATGGGGGGTACCGTTATTTTTGGTCTTAAAAAATCAAATCAAAAAACATCCGTGGGGCAATCGAACGGACAGACAGACAGACAGAATTGCGAGACCCACTTTTTTTAGTCTTCGCTATCATCGTAATGTCAACTTTGATCAAATCAAATCAAAATCTCGAGTTCGATTTTTTTTCCGAATGCATAACTTGCCTTATAGTACCTATAAGTCGCGAGTAAAAAATCTTGCATATTGTTCAGTTAAAAAACTTGGGTATAAAATCCAAACTTTAATCCATAAAATCCACCCCCATGCATGAATAAAGTCAGTTGACTACGTCGGACCCAAACTTCTGGCCTGCAGTGTACTATACGAGTATGTGAACTGATTAAAATATTGACCATGTTGATTGAGATATATTGAGAAATAAGAGAAAGCAACTACGTATGAGGAAAGCCAAGCGGCAAATGTCAATTATACTTTGACATATAGGAAATAATAAGATACAAAATACACGCTAACAAAACATACTCTTAAAGAACGCGGAATAATTGTTTGCAAATTAATTCCCTGGTGGTGTTTCCAAAGAACATTTGCTGACAATTTTATTGCTACTTTCAACTTATACTCATCATGTCATCATCATCGGCTCGACAACCGGGTTCCGGTCCTGGCCTCTTTCAACAAGTCTCTCCACCTATCCCGGTCTCTAGCCGACGCCATCTAGTGGCGCACCCCAAGGCTTCGGACGTCCTGGTCTCCAGTGCAAGCATGGTCTACCACGCTGTCGTCTACCATAGAATGTACCACAAAGAACTTTCCGAGCAGGTTCCTCTTCGCTCATGCGAGCTAGGTGCCCTGCCCACCGGAGTCTACCGAGCTTATTTTTTGTCACGACATCTGCTTCTAGGTAGATTGCGTACAGTTCATGATTGTACCGTCTCCGGAATCGTCCTTCCTCACATATGGGGCCAACAATTCTCCTTAAGACTTTTCTCTCGAACGCAGCTAAGAGGTCGGAGTGCCTTTTGCTAAGCACCCAAGTCTCGGATCCATATGTGAGTACTGGCAGGACCTGTACAGCAGCAGTTTTGAAGTTATGGTGAGATTTCTGGATTTGAAGAGCTTTGACAGACTATAGTAGGCTCTGTTGGATTTGAGAAGCCGCCCGCGTATTTCTTCTTCTATATTGTTATCGGCTGCTACAATTGACCCAAGGTATTTAAAGGATTGCACCACTTCAAATTCGTGCTCCGCTACCTTGATTGTTTGACCAACTGTTCCTCTCGCATTCGACGCCACCGTGTACTTTGTTTTACCTTCACTAATGTGCAGCCCCAGATTTTGTGCCGCCTGCTCGATCTGGATGAAGGAATCGTGTACAGCTTGTTCAGTTCTTCCGATGATGTCAATGTCGTCTGCGTAAGCCAGTAACTGGCTGGACCTGTTGACGATGGTCCCTCTTGTTGCCGTGCCAGAGTCACGGATTGCTTTCTCCAACGCCAGGTTGAAGAGGAGATATGCCAAACCGTCCCCTTGTCGAAAACCATTAAAGATGTTGATTGGGCTGGATAGCAATCCGGCTATTTTTACTTGGCTTGTTACGTTGGTCATGGTCAACCTACATAGTCGTGTCAATTTATTTGGGATGCCGAATTCTCTCATGACTTTGTAAAGTTCTACCCTGGCTATGCTATCATAGGCGGCCTTAAAGTCTATAAACAGATGGTATGTTGGGATGTTAAATTCTAGACATTTTTCCATCGCCTGCCTAAGGGTAAAGATCTGATCAGTTGTTGATTTGCCTGGAATGAAACCACACTGATATTGTCCGATGACGGTATTAGCGTATGGGGTTATCCGGTCTTGTAGGATAGAGGAGAGTATCTTATAGGCAGTACTCAACAATAATTGCTGCACGTTGTGACATCTCCCTTCTTATGTATGGGGCATATTAAACCTTTTCGCCAGTCTTCCGGCATTTCTTCCTGCTCCCATACCTGTACTATAATATCATGAATTGCTTGACGTAAGGCTGGCCCGCCGTGATGGAATAATTCGGCTGGTACGCCATCGGCTCCCGGGGCTTTGTTCTGTTTAAGTCGGCCTATAGCCTTCTCAAAATCTTTTATGCTTGATGGCGGCAACATAGGGTATTCTTCTTGAAGTAGTGGAGCCTCCACTTCTGCAGTGAGCTGACCATTTAGCAATTCATTAAAGTACACTTCCCATCGCTCCAGTATGCTTTCAGGATCAGATTTCCCTCTCCGTCCTTGCAGTATGTGTAGCGTGGTGTGTACTGCGTCATGTTTCGGACGGATTGGTAGAACTTCCGCGCCTGGTGCGGACCTCGCTCTCGGCTGTTTTCTATTTCACAGATTAGGTTCTTCTCCCAGGCTGATTTTTTTGTCTGTGAAGCCGTTTTTCTGTTCTTCTGAGCTCTTTATATTCCTCTTCGCGTACCCGCGTTCTATGAGATTGTTGCATTGCTCGGTATGCAACATTCTTACGTTCAGTCGCTAGCTTGCATTCATCATCAAACCAGTCGTTCCGATTTTTACGACTGCTGCCTAAGATGGAGTTGGCAGTACTAATGACAGTATTTTTTTAAGACGTCTTCATTTCTCATTTACGCCCAGCATACTGGCTCCAGGACTTACTCTCCCTAAACCAGGTGTTTCTAGGGCGAGTCCTAACGCATTACTAAAGGTGTTACTGGTGTTTTCATTGCGCAGGGCAGCTGTGTTGATTCGAACCTGATCGGCGGATGCAATGCGTCTTCGCAAGGCAATCCGCCCTCGGAAAACCATACCAACAAGATAGTGATCCGAGTCGATATTGGCACCTCGGTACGTTCGTACCGTCATCAAGTTCGAGTAGTGGCGACGGTATATCAACGTGATCTATTTGGTTACGAGTGACTCCATCAGGTGATACCCAGTTGGCTTTGTAGATATCTTAACGAGGGAACCTGGTACTCGCCACGACCATGTTTTTCGATGCTGCCAATTCTAAGACTCGAAGTCCATTGTCATTAGTGTTCTCATGCAAACTATGGGTGCCTGCGTAATGCCTGAATACCGGCTCCCGACCTATTTTTGCGTTCAAATCCCCAAGGATGATTTTAACATCATACCTTGGACAGGCATTGAGGGCCCTCTCGACTTGTTCGTAGTAAGTCTCTTTTTCTTCGTCTGAGGACTCCACCGTAGGTCCGTGAACGTTAATGAGGCTGATGTTCGTAAATTTGCCTCGCACGCGAAGGGTGCATAGCCTTTCGCTTATAGCGTTAAAGCCGATAGTAGACTTCATTTTTTCGCTGACTAGGAAGCCTACCCCGAGCACATGGTGTTTTGTATGACAGCTGTAGTATATGTCATATTCTTTCTTCTGTAAAACACCATTCCCTGTCCATCTGATTTCTTGAAGAGCTGTTATGTCAGCTTTATATTTTGACAGGGCATCGGCTAGCTGCTGAGCAGCTCGAGCTCTATAGAGCGATCGTAGGTACGTTCCATAAGAAAATTCGTAAATCGTTTTTCAGTTTTCGTTGCATTGGTTGTCGTCGTGTGATCAGTCCGTTTCCGAGGCTTGTTGTCGGTCTCGTAATTCAATAAGTTTTACGGGACAGGGAATTAACCTGTCGCCAACCTGAGGAACCAGCCTGATCATATTAGCCAAACCTTTTTAAAGGCTTGTTTCTAGAGGCCGCCGCGGAGATGCTATGATCACACTTCCACCAGTCCCGAATAGTTACGGCACTTGCATGTTTTCGTATGCTACATGTTGTTCCCCCTATTCGTCTGATCGCTGACCGCCAATATAATATATAATATAATATATAATACAGTAAAACCCGCTTAAGAGAAACCGCAAAATGTCACAGTCTTTCTTTCACTTAAGTGGGTTTTTCACTTAAGCGAACCCCGCTTAAGTGAAAAATAATTTCACTTAAGCGGAGTTCGGATAAGTGAAAAAAAATGTCACTTAAGCGGATTTAAAAATTTCATTAAGCGGAGATTTAATGCTAGAAACAATATTGTTTTTATCTTTTGGACTTACCTTGAAAGAAGTTAAATAAAACAACGATTAAATAACACAAAAATAATTTATTGAAAAAAGAAAACTAGCAAATTTTTGTTCTGTTCGATTCATTTTTTTTTTGCACTTAAGAGAGTTTTTTTTTAATGAAAAATATTAAAAATTAACTGAAAATATGTTTCAGTTATCCGGGTTTTTCACTTAAGCGAGTTTCATTTAAGCGGAGTGTTTTAAAGGAAATTGGTCGGAAAATACTTGGGGATGGAAAAAGTGTTGCAGGTAAGCGGGTTTTTCTCTTAAGCGGGTTTCTCTAAAGCGGGTTTTACTGTACTATAATTTTTGCAAATGACGGCAAATGTCCATTATACTTTAGACATGGGAAATAATAAGATACAAAATACACGCTAACAAAACATACTCTTGAAGAACGCGGAATAATTGTTTAAATTTTTTGCAAATTAAAGAACATTTGCTGACAATTTTATTGCTACCTTTAACTTATACTAAAATACATAATTTTTGTTCCTGGTTCTTTAGGCACCTTTTTGTTTTGTGTCATGTCACAAGTTTTTTTTTTTTTAAATAAAAGTTCCTTTTTAAATTAAAGACATATTATTTTGCTGATTTTTAAATAATATTTTTCAACTAAAAAACAATTATTAAACTTTCGCTTCGCAATTTTTTCCTTTATTCCTCACTTAACCCTTAATGTGTCAAATTTACCACCAGAATATGAAAAATAATAAGTTTTCCTTGTTATATTAACTTCATGAAATTTCCATGCCACCTTAAGTGGCAACAGTTTCACGAAAAGTTCAGAACTGTAATATATACAACACGCTAACTTTCTTCAATGTTCAATTGGCATAAACAAGGGCAAGTCATAAGGCGACATTCAGATTAAGACAAGGAGTTTTTTCTTATCTATTGTGCCTACCCTCACTTCGTGTTGCACGATATTTTCTCATTTCTCCTCAATCGCCCTAAAAACATAAGGAAATTTCGAACGGTATGTAAAAAAAATAATTATACCATTAAGTTGACGATTTGGAACGCAATACCTTTGTGAATTTTGCACGCGCCTCAGTTATAAGTCACACTATTCTTTAAGCGAAGGGGTGAACATAGTAATATTAATCCGAATTAATCAACAATTAAATTTAGAAGCTTTATTCATTGTCTAACCAATTATAAATGACAGTTTGTTGTAACTGATGATTGGTTACAGGGTCGGATTTTATTATTAATTGAATAAGCATTTGAGTGAAAGCAAAGCAGAAACGAAATTGTAGTTGGAATAGTGTAATAGCAGCAGTGAACCGAGTGACATTTAGTCAACGGTGTTTAAAGTGTATTTAAACATTTCAATTAATTTTAACTTATTTCTTAACAAAATTGTTATTCATCGGGGTGAATTTTCTCCATTAATTCACTCATCAGTAGTTTGCTTGTAATTCAAAGTGAATCTTATTTATTGGCGCTAATGTCTGTATTATTTTTGTTCAGTTTTATCCTATTCACGTGAGCGAACTCGTTCCATACAATACCAATTCGCATATAAAATGTCAATAATTGTCGTATTGTCTGTCTTCTTGATTCGTTATAAAATGAGCATAAATAAACAAATTTGTTGCTAAATATCGAATATTTGTTTGTTCATAATAGATTTAAAATTTTTAGGGGCAGAATAACCTATAGCAAGTTCATAAGCTCGTTTAAGTCTATTTGATATATTAACCAGAACAATTTATGCAAACTTCCAAAGATTTTCTCATGAATAGCTGTTTAAGCAAATGTCAAATTAGTTTGAGATAGTGCAGTGTTATCTGATAGATAGCAAAATACAAAGGCAAAATGAAAGGGAATCAATCCAATCAAAGCATAGAAGCGCTTTCTCATTTTGTTTTTAGTTAAAGTCGCCATTTTGTTTCTTAATCCCTATTCACACGTATTCACGGATGTGAACGAAATGCTTAAAGTAAATGGTTAATTGTAAAATCTGTCTGACAGTGAAATTTCAGATAGTTATATAATAGTTTAGAACTCCATGGCATTAACTATTATCCGTTGAACTGTCATGAAGAAGATCTTGTGTTCGATTCTCAGGCGCTGCAAACAAGATTATTTCCAGACGTTTGCTGCCTCTTGCGAAGAACTGAGTATCTCTTGTCATGAGTGCTGCTCTTTAGCTGTTCAGAATCGGCAGAAAAGATATCCGCTGAGGTGCCGTGAAATAAGGCCAAGTGAAATAAGGCCAACTTTTAAAAATTTTCCTTATTGCACTTTTATAAAGTGAAATTAGGCCAATTTTCAGCAGTTGGTCTTATTGCACTTTTACAAAGTGAAGTAAGGCCAAATTGGTCTTATTTCACTTTCAACAGTTGCTTTCATTGCACTTTGACAAAGCGAAATAAGGCCGAACTGCATTTTTATATTTATTTCATAAAAAAAATTTGGCCTTTACAAAAGCGACATAAGGCTAAATTTTAGGACTTGGCCTTATGTCACTTTTACAAAGTGACATAAGGCCAAATCTGTTTGTGACTTAAGGCCAAGCATAAAATGTTTCGTAAAAATTAAAAAAGTAGTTTTTGCCGTTAGATTCGTATAATACATAATTGATTATCGGGGGCCAACGTTCTTGGTTTTCTTGGATAAAAGTACTTTGGGTGGCCCGCTTCGCGGGTTTTCAGGATTTTATCTCTCTTTTCGGGGCTCACACCCGCTCACGCATCTCCGTTGCTCCGCTTAGGGTATGTTCAGTCGCCAGGCAGGCGCCTGTAGCAACAGTTTTGTATTTTATATTAATTGGAGTAAACAACTAACAGTTCTGTACTGTTGTCCAAGAAAAACTGTTGCTACAGGCGCCTGCCTGTCGATTTTTATTTAAGAATATCTTGGTTACACCATTTGCTTTTCACTTTTTTCTGAATGATTTTTACTTTTTTAGTTTTTTTTTTTTCATCGGCGACTGCAATTTTATTTCTAAGCCTCATTTTTTATTTACATACATCTTTCCAAACAAACACGAATTTAATTTAAAAGTAGCAGCACATCACCGCAGACCAATGAATAAATTGTCAAAAACTGTTTAAACTATTTACAACGACATCTGTCAGATACCATAAACGACATTTCAATATTTCCAAGGTGTCTGACAATGTCCTAGATGCCCGGAAATAAATTATATGTTCAGACGATTGTCAGAAACAAGACAATTTCATTTTCAGATAGCCAACTTACAATTATTTGGCGATGACGTTGACGTTTTTGACATTATTGACAGACAAAATTGTAAGTTCACACGATTGTCAGAGAATTGTAAAATATTTTCTACTGACAGATCTGACAATCGTTTGTACTTAGCTTTAGTTAAACTCCGGTCCTGATTTTGATTCAGTATAGAAGAAGCTTACAAGTTATTCATTTTGTTATTTTTCAATTGAAATATTTTTATTGCTAGCAGTAATTTTATTGAAATTCATTTTTAGGACTAAATAATTACTTATTAATCATATTTTAGTGCACTATCCATCAAACATCTGGGCTAGGTAATAATAATGGCCTTTGACTTCTGGCCAAAACAATAATTTAATTTAAATAATTTATTTGTTTTTTCTATCACTTTGTGTAAAAGGTGCTGCTGTTGTAAATTTATTAACGGCTGCAGTTTTCTTTTTTTGGCCCAAGTCGAGTGACGTATCAAAGCTATAAAACTATAAAATGTCGTTTGTCAATGACTCTTACAGTTTTCATAATGACAGGTAATTCCTTTTCTTCTTTCAAATTCAAATTAAATTCAATCAAAATTTATTGAATAGTGAAACACCTTGTAGAGAAGCTGTTTGCTGCTCATCATGTACCCACTTTGTTGAAATTTTTTTAGGATACTCATATCAGTTTTTGTTGGGTTTCAGAGTGTTGAGTGTCGTTTTTAGTTCTTTCAGAAAATAATAACGGTCGGGTTTGATACTATTTTTGTAAATAAATTGATACTTAGCTGAAAATATCAAGCAAAATCGGAGATTTAAATTACTTCAATATTTGTAGAGTTATAGTTTGTTTGAGTTTTGTGCAATAATTTGACAGGAGCTAATGGCGGAAGAAAGATTTCTTTTCTGCATTAATGACGTGTAAGAATTTGATTAAGAAACAGTACTAACTTTGAACTGTATGTACAGTAGTAGAAAATATTTAAGCACATCAGGAGTAATAGCATATTTTCAATTTTCTTTCATAGTTTATTTTCAAGTACTGTAATTTTGTACATATGTAGTCAATGACAATCAACTTATCTACAAAAAACCGTTGTTTTTAATTTTTAATTTATTTTCGTTTTGGAAAAAACCTCAATTTTACGTCATTGTTATTGTTTTTAGCTGGACATAAATTTAATACATTTTGATATATTTGTGTTTTTTATCAAAATTTTTGGTTATTTTTGAAAGAACAGAACCATTTCTAAGGTTATTAAATTTTTTTTAACATAAAGAATATAAATAAATCAAAAACAAATTTAAATGGTCATGCTAAAAGGGTAATAGTGCTTGGAAGACAAAAGAAGACTCATATTGCTGATAAAAGGTCATGAAAGGACACTTTCAAAAATTTCTGGACTTTTTGAATGCTCCAGAAAGATGGCGCGCAAAGCACTTCGTCATTTTGATATTATACAAATATTCGAAACAATATTTATTTTTAAATCTCATTTTTTTTTTTTTTTGAAAAAGCGGTGTGAACGTGTGAACGATTATTTTTTTGAAATTATTTCCAAAAATCTATATTACGAAATACTTACTTGGCATCCCAAAGTTTTTTTTTTTAATTTTAAAGATATTTCTTATATAAAAAATTGATTTAATAATAAAACGTTTTTTAAACTTTGTTTTCATAAATTCATACTTTTCTAGAAATCAGACTTCAATTTTATGCATTTGAAAATTTATATCTCATTAAATCTATGTTTTATATTTATATATAAACATTTTTAAAATTCCAAAGTACTTTTACATAAGAGCAAGTACCTGTGATCCAGTCATGCATTTTATTTCGTTTTCAAATTTTTGATTTGAAACTGCCAAAATGCCGATTTTAGATATATCCGCCGTTATTATGCTGTGATTGATCCAAATGCTTTGAACTTTAGTGTCTACAAATTTAAAATTGCAGAATATGCTAGGAGAACTAGACGGCACTAAGACGATGTTGTTTTTACAACATAAAACCCGCCCTGTGAAATTCCATTTTGTGTAATTAATATAGAAAAATAACGCTTTAGTTTAAATTCAATTTTAAGTCAACAAACCCTAGTTCAGGCCATGTATCAAGAGAAGTCGAAGTATATTCATTAGAGCGTTTGTATAGAAAGCACATACGACAAGCAGTCAATGTACTTACGAGTATTAGTCAGTGCATCTTTTTAATATCAAAAACAATTTCAATAAGGTCACATAGTTCTGATTGAAAAGAAGGACAAATGATCAAACTCGATTGTTTTTTTTTAAAATTAACTTTGATAGATTTTGGCGGCCTCTTGCGGGCATGTTGTTTTAGTGACATCTGTCAAATTTATTGTTTATTATTCAGTTACTAATGCCAAATCAGCATGGCAAGTTACACGGCCAAATGATATTATCAAAATGAGTTCGTTAGTACAAGCGATGCTCCCATTTTATGGTAGACGTGGTGGCCCGGTTTGTAGGTCAAAAGAAGGCAAATCGGTCGCTGCTGTCCGTTAACATGTGCAGCCGAATCCGACGCAGTCGATTTCTCGCCGTGCACAACAACTCGTCCTTCCACTGGCATCAACTTTGCGTCGGGACTTGGGCCTACACACGTACAAAATTCAACTGACTAAGAAAAGTTCATAACTAAATAGACAATGCCGTTTTCGGAGTGTTTGGACGAGGACACAAATTTTTGCCGAAAAATTATATTTAGGGACGAAGCGCATTTTTGGAGCGCATATTTGTGGATGACCAGGTGACAATGTGGGGCCGAAGTCATTATTTGTCTGTAGTCATTATTTGTATATTTAGGTTCAGCAACCTAAATGGCTAAATGTGCCAAGATTCCGCAGTTGAACAAAAACCGTCTTTAGCTTTCATGTTTATTTTCTTCGACGTAAAATTTCAAATATATGAAAGATGTTTAAAAAATGTTTTTTAGAATTTTTAAATTAGGAAGAAATCCAATGGCTTTTTGTTTTGAATCCGAATTATATCATTTTTTTATTTTTATTCTTCCAGAGGCAAAAGCGGATTGTCGGTTATTGCTGACACAGTTGACGATCGTTTACCCATAGATGAACATGACTTTGTTCCCAATTTTCAGCGAGTATCAATCTCTGGCGAGGACACCAGTGGTGTACCACTGGAAGATTTGGAGCGGGCATCAACACTTTTGATACAAGCATTAGAGCTTCGAGCACGCTATATGTCTCAATCGGAACAGTCGTTCCCAACGACAACATCTCGTTTCTTGAAAACAGTTCATGAACGTGATCGTTTTAATCACATTGAATACGAGGATCGCAAGACAATCGCAGGTAATAATTGAATTTTACAATTTGAAATGAAAATACATAAATTTAAATGGAATAATAATTTATATAATTTTCCACCACAAAAGAAAGATACCTACTCAATTTTTAGAATTTTAATTATTTTTTCTTCACCGAAGTCACGATTTTAATGTGAATGAAACATGTATGCTATGTAAAGGGCACTTTTTTTTAATTATTTATAATTATCCTTTTTTTCTTTTTTCAAACTTGTTTCTTTTTGTTTTACTAGTTATTTATTTTTTGTTTTGGTTTTGTGAAAGAAAAACAATTTTATTTTCTTTAAACATTTTTATAGAACTTATTCGAAAGATCAGTCTGCCCGGCCTATCGAAAGGTAATTCGTTTATCGAACAAATTTCAAGCGAATTCTTAACGAAAGGCATGTCATTTTGTTTCTGTTTTGATATTATTTTGCTTCTTTATATATTTTCTTTGTTTATTTTGCTTTTTTTTTTGTTTTTATTTATATTTTTATCGTATTTTTTGTTTTTCTATTTTAATTTTTTTATAAAAGACATAAAATTTTTATAAAATATATTTGAAAAATTGTAAGCTATTTAAATACTAGGCAATTTTTTTTATTAACGAAATTTATCCCATTTCGAACTATGACGTTTGATCGGGGTGACCTGCAATTTTCCATTGTTATTTGGGAAAGTTTGACTTCAATTGAATATATGATTCTTGTTTTAAAATTTACATACACACACTACTGAATGTAGTCTTTTACCGATATGATTTATTAAAGAATACATACATATATCAATTTGCAAGAAAGCTCAATGTGGCAGAAAGTTGTTCGTTGGGTGAAATACAATCCCTTACCATCGTATTTTGTCGTTCGATGCAAGGTCGTACTTTTTCTATTTGTATTATATTTACTTCAGCCATTTTAAAAAAGAGAAAATTCATTTCGTTCTAAACTTTAAATATGTTTGAAATTGTACATACGCCATTGTACCGTTACAAAGAGCCTACGACTTTGCGATATTTACCATATGTTTTAAATCTTAAATTTCGAAATTGAAATGGTGATATACGAGTAGGATGAATACTGTCGAAATAGAGTTTACCCAGATCAGCGAGGTCTATATATATGTACATACGAGTACATGTGAATATCTAAATTTAGTTTTAAGGTTTCGGATTAATCTACCTTGTTATAGAATATTCAAGTTGTTAATATTCTTTGCATTTATTGTAAAATTTGAAGGTGGAATTAACGAAAAAATAACGAAAAACGAAAGGTTAAGTAGATGAGTAAGTAAGTTGACATCCCTGTTTCAATCACACGTCAAACCGAACTACGAATACTGCTTTTACACGAAAGCGATTTTTAATCTTAAGCTAAGTGTACACGATTGGTAGATCTTACAATATTGTAAGATCTTACAATGTCTGACAATTATCTACCAATGAGCTGACAAATAAGTTGTGTGTGTACACGGTTGGTACAAAATCTACCAATCTCTTACAATTAATTGTCAGAAGTTGGCTGACAATTCATTTTCAGATAGCCGGCTTAATACCTACCAATTAATTGTAAGATATTGGTAGATTTTCTACCAACCGTGTACACACACAATTAATTGTCAGTTTTTGTTGGTTATGGAAACTGTGACAATGGAACCTTGGCTGCAAATTGTCTGACAATGAAAAAATTGTATGATGCTAAAAAACGAACATCTTACAATTTCTTCATTGTCAGAAACGTCACACAACGATAAAAATTGGCAGGCCTGACAATAAATTGTGTGTGTACACGATTATCAAATACCTTACAATTTACCGTCTTACAATTAATTGTCAGATACATTTTCTGACAATTAATTGGAAGATTACACGATTGTCAGCTAGCGTACACATGATTGTCAGATTTCTTACAATTAATTGTCAGACAATGATCTAACAATTAATTGTCAGACAAATTTTCTGACAATTAATTGTAAGACTACACGGTTGTAAGACATTGTAAGCATGTTTTTCACTGACAGATCTGACAATATTGTAAGATCTACCAATCGTGTACACTTAGCTTTAGTTTCTCTTTTGGAGTCATCTTCCGCCTTATGTAACCCAGCCAACACACACGTATCTCTCCTACGGGCTTAAAAATCGCAAGGTAATATTGCTTCGTTTAAAAGCCGTCCAACCGGTAATGTACATATTTGTTTAGTATAAGGTTTGCCATTTAACAATATGGATCGTAGATCTGTGCAAATCGTTCATTAAAAATGATCGTATCGTTCAACAATCGATTACGAAAATGATTCGATCATTTGAATCGATCGATCATTTTCATTTCACTCAAATGATTTTCAATACTGTTCCGATTCGATTTTCATTTCGATTTCGATGATAAGATTAACTTGAGACTTTGATAGTTCTCACCAAATACTCTATATTGCAAGCCATAAATTGACAAATGACATCGAATGAGTTGTCAACAAAAACTGGGGTTTTCGGTTTTCAAAAAAACACCCGAGGGCTGTAAACTGTTTTGTTGACAACCAAAAGCAAGACAAAATAATTCTGTGCTCTGATAAAACTTTAAATTTGTTATAAATTAGTTTTAAGTGAACGAAAACAATTTTGCGTTGTTGCTGAATGTTTCATCTGATGAGTACAACAAACATTTAATTGCAAACACAAGCAATAACATGCAACATGCGAATCGCCAAATGACAACAAAAGAAATACTTAGATATGAAATCTCATATGACTTTTGACAGTTTGGTCGTTACTTGAACTCGCCCCAGCAAAATATCTAGATCTACTTCATGGCGAGTTCAGGGCGACCCCAGGTCTAAAAAAAACACGATTTAGGGCGACCCCAGGGTGATTTCAGGGCTCAACGAACAAGCCTACTGTAAGAAAACTTCCTACAAAAATAGCAATTGTAAGGATTTTACCACAAGAAACAGTCAAATATGCCTAAAACGCATGATATTTGTGGCCAATTCAAGTCACATCTGGGATTGATAACCCAAACCACAAATCTGTCATGCAGAATATCCATTGTGGTCATTGCTATATAGCACCACATCACCTGCTGGAACCAAATATGGTACGTGTTCGAAGTAAAAGAAATTGGTTATAATTGCTTTGTTATATGGATAATAAATTATTATATTATGCAATTCGGTTGTATTTTATTATAGGAGACACTAGGGGAAATGTGCTTTCACGTTAATTTTTTTATCAATTTTTAATCAGAAATTTCCTAGAAAGGAGAAAGGGTGGGAAAAACCTTAGAATTAAGTTGTGATTTATTTGTGTTTTATATTAAGTGAAGGAATATTTGTAAATACTTTTGAGGGTCGTTTTTCAATATATGTGACGTTAACAATCAAAACTTTTTTCAAAATATGGAGTGTGGTATACCAAAATTTGCGTATTAAAGAGAGCTATAGAATGGTGGAAAAATTGTATTTCAAAACGGGCTGGTTTAGAAGTTATTACTATTTTAATGTTTTTAACAATCAAATGGGTGCTATTTTTTCATACAATGCTTGTAATTTTCAAAACAGCTCTATTTTTCTCTAAATGAAATCAAATAGATAGGATTGTTTTTAAAAGGAGGCGCTAAAATTGTTGACACTTATAAAAGGATCTTTAGTTTACCTATCGTATTCTTTGTTATCATTGTTTAATAAGTTTTAATGAATTCCAATAAAAAGAACTTTTTCTTACTTAAATTTTCTCTTCTTTTTTAATCTTACAGGCATTTGAGAATCAAAATTTAAGAAACTTATTTTCAAAACGCGCTAAATATATTTTTAACAAACAAAACTGCCCAAAAAAAAAAAACATTTCACTAAAGGACGAAAATAAAAGGTCCCTTTAGTATTTTTATTGGCCAATCTAATAAAAAAGACTTCTACAAATTTTACAAAATTTACTGCATTAAATTATCTTAAATATTTTAGAAATTATAGTTTTCCGCCCTTTTGCTCGGTTTCATGTTCATTTTTTTTAGCCTCTGTTTGATTGTTAACGTCACATATATTTTAATTTATAAAATCAAGGTATTCAAAATTAAAATAAATTTAAATATGTTTGAAATTGTACATACGCCATTGTACCGTTACAAAGAGCCTACGACTTTGCGATATTTACCATATGTTTTAAATCTTAAATTTCGAAATTGAAATGGTGATATACGAGTAGGATGAATACTGTCGAAATAGAGTTTACCCAGATCAGCGAGGTCTATATATATGTACATACGAGTACATGTGAATATCTAAATTTAGTTTTAAGGTTTCGGATTAATCTACCTTGTTATAGAATATTCAAGTTGTTAATATTCTTTGCATTTATTGTAAAATTTGAAGGTGGAATTAACGAAAAAATAACGAAAAACGAAAGGTTAAGTAGATGAGTAAGTAAGTTGACATCCCTGTTTCAATCACACGTCAAACCGAACTACGAATACTGCTTTTACACGAAAGCGATTTTTAATCTTAAGCTAAGTGTACACGATTGGTAGATCTTACAATATTGTAAGATCTTACAATGTCTGACAATTATCTACCAATGAGCTGACAAATAAGTTGTGTGTGTACACGGTTGGTACAAAATCTACCAATCTCTTACAATTAATTGTCAGAAGTTGGCTGACAATTCATTTTCAGATAGCCGGCTTAATACCTACCAATTAATTGTAAGATATTGGTAGATTTTCTACCAACCGTGTACACACACAATTAATTGTCAGTTTTTGTTGGTTATGGAAACTGTGACAATGGAACCTTGGCTGCAAATTGTCTGACAATGAAAAAATTGTATGATGCTAAAAAACGAACATCTTACAATTTCTTCATTGTCAGAAACGTCACACAACGATAAAAATTGGCAGGCCTGACAATAAATTGTGTGTGTACACGATTATCAAATACCTTACAATTTACCGTCTTACAATTAATTGTCAGATACATTTTCTGACAATTAATTGGAAGATTACACGATTGTCAGCTAGCGTACACATGATTGTCAGATTTCTTACAATTAATTGTCAGACAATGATCTAACAATTAATTGTCAGACAAATTTTCTGACAATTAATTGTAAGACTACACGGTTGTAAGACATTGTAAGCATGTTTTTCACTGACAGATCTGACAATATTGTAAGATCTACCAATCGTGTACACTTAGCTTTAGTTTCTCTTTTGGAGTCATCTTCCGCCTTATGTAACCCAGCCAACACACACGTATCTCTCCTACGGGCTTAAAAATCGCAAGGTAATATTGCTTCGTTTAAAAGCCGTCCAACCGGTAATGTACATATTTGTTTAGTATAAGGTTTGCCATTTAACAATATGGATCGTAGATCTGTGCAAATCGTTCATTAAAAATGATCGTATCGTTCAACAATCGATTACGAAAATGATTCGATCATTTGAATCGATCGATCATTTTCATTTCACTCAAATGATTTTCAATACTGTTCCGATTCGATTTTCATTTCGATTTCGATGATAAGATTAACTTGAGACTTTGATAGTTCTCACCAAATACTCTATATTGCAAGCCATAAATTGACAAATGACATCGAATGAGTTGTCAACAAAAACTGGGGTTTTCGGTTTTCAAAAAAACACCCGAGGGCTGTAAACTGTTTTGTTGACAACCAAAAGCAAGACAAAATAATTCTGTGCTCTGATAAAACTTTAAATTTGTTATAAATTAGTTTTAAGTGAACGAAAACAATTTTGCGTTGTTGCTGAATGTTTCATCTGATGAGTACAACAAACATTTAATTGCAAACACAAGCAATAACATGCAACATGCGAATCGCCAAATGACAACAAAAGAAATACTTAGATATGAAATCTCATATGACTTTTGACAGTTTGGTCGTTACTTGAACTCGCCCCAGCAAAATATCTAGATCTACTTCATGGCGAGTTCAGGGCGACCCCAGGTCTAAAAAAAACACGATTTAGGGCGACCCCAGGGTGATTTCAGGGCTCAACGAACAAGCCTACTGTAAGAAAACTTCCTACAAAAATAGCAATTGTAAGGATTTTACCACAAGAAACAGTCAAATATGCCTAAAACGCATGATATTTGTGGCCAATTCAAGTCACATCTGGGATTGATAACCCAAACCACAAATCTGTCATGCAGAATATCCATTGTGGTCATTGCTATATAGCACCACATCACCTGCTGGAACCAAATATGGTACGTGTTCGAAGTAAAAGAAATTGGTTATAATTGCTTTGTTATATGGATAATAAATTATTATATTATGCAATTCGGTTGTATTTTATTATAGGAGACACTAGGGGAAATGTGCTTTCACGTTAATTTTTTTATCAATTTTTAATCAGAAATTTCCTAGAAAGGAGAAAGGGTGGGAAAAACCTTAGAATTAAGTTGTGATTTATTTGTGTTTTATATTAAGTGAAGGAATATTTGTAAATACTTTTGAGGGTCGTTTTTCAATATATGTGACGTTAACAATCAAAACTTTTTTCAAAATATGGAGTGTGGTATACCAAAATTTGCGTATTAAAGAGAGCTATAGAATGGTGGAAAAATTGTATTTCAAAACGGGCTGGTTTAGAAGTTATTACTATTTTAATGTTTTTAACAATCAAATGGGTGCTATTTTTTCATACAATGCTTGTAATTTTCAAAACAGCTCTATTTTTCTCTAAATGAAATCAAATAGATAGGATTGTTTTTAAAAGGAGGCGCTAAAATTGTTGACACTTATAAAAGGATCTTTAGTTTACCTATCGTATTCTTTGTTATCATTGTTTAATAAGTTTTAATGAATTCCAATAAAAAGAACTTTTTCTTACTTAAATTTTCTCTTCTTTTTTAATCTTACAGGCATTTGAGAATCAAAATTTAAGAAACTTATTTTCAAAACGCGCTAAATATATTTTTAACAAACAAAACTGCCCAAAAAAAAAAAACATTTCACTAAAGGACGAAAATAAAAGGTCCCTTTAGTATTTTTATTGGCCAATCTAATAAAAAAGACTTCTACAAATTTTACAAAATTTACTGCATTAAATTATCTTAAATATTTTAGAAATTATAGTTTTCCGCCCTTTTGCTCGGTTTCATGTTCATTTTTTTTAGCCTCTGTTTGATTGTTAACGTCACATATATTTTAATTTATAAAATCAAGGTATTCAAAATTAAAATAAATTCATTGCAAACTGGTGATATTAGGTGCGTTTTATTATCCATAAATCTTATCTGGATCATCCCTTGAAAATAAAACGATACGGATCTTACTGACAGCAGTGTTATAAGCCCGTCTCTTTTTATCCTTGGGTTTGTAAATTTTAAGTTATGTCTTGTCTTTTTACTTGCGACTTATAGGTACTATAAGGCAAGTTATGCATTCGGAAAAAAAATCGAACTCGAGATTTTGATCAAAGTTGACATTACGATGATAGCGAAGACCTGTCTGTCTGTCTGTCGGTTCGACTACAGTCTAAGCGGCTCGGCCGATTTTCTTCAAACTTGGTAGGTATGGGTTTTGATTTTTTCCCCCCACACGTTTTTTCGTTTTTTTTTAGGATTTTTTTTAGGGTTCCTGCCATACGATTTTTTTTTTCGAAAATTTATAAATATTTTTTTTCAAAAACTAAGATTTAAAAAAAAAATTCAAAAAATTTTAATTAGTTGGAACTATTTTTTTTTGTTTTTGATTTTCTCGAAAACGGTACAGCCGATTCAAATCATTTTTTTTATGCTAAGGCTCCTCCAAAGTTTGAATATTTTTTACATATTTCAATCTTTTATTTTTTGGATTTGAAAAAAAAATTTGAAATTTTTTTTTTTCGAAACTCAATATTTCGAAAACCCCATGCTCGATTTTTTTCAAACTATACAAATAAATGTTTTTTTAACATTATCTACAAGATTTGAGAAAAAAAAATTTGTTTTATCTAAGGGTACCCTCCATACAAATGTTAAAAAATGGTTTTCGAAAATCGTATTTTTCTCGAAAATGGTTCCGAGAATTTTGCTAAAATTTTTTTCCTTTTGATTAATTTTTACGATCTATAATTTAATAAAAAACTTGAAATCTAGATATTACTGACTGTACCTACCATAGAACGATTTTTCGAATTTTGAATTTCTCATTATCGGCATAACGGATCTTAGTGAAATTTTTTATGAAGAAGCTCCTAAAAAGTTTAAAAAACATTGCATTTCAAAACTTAAAAAAAAAAAATATTTTTTCAATTTTTGGGAAAAAAGTAATTTTTTTTTTTTTTGGAAAATTCGATATCTCAAGAACGGCTTAATATTTTTCTTGGAAATTTAAATCCCATTCGTGCAATAAAAAAGACTTAAAGTTGGCGTACCAAATTTTTTTTTTAATGTTTTAAAAATGTTGTGCATAAAAGCTCATTTTTTTAAGGAACCACTACAACGACTCATAATTTTTTTGTTCTTGCATAAATTCATATTTGCATAGCATTATGTTTTTTTCTCTTACTACTAAAAGAATTTTAAAAAATCATTTTATCCTTATGAACAGTTTTCTTTAATAACATTCGTTTTTAAAATTCCTAGTCTATTACATAGGAGCAAGTTCGTGTGACCCAGTCGTGCATTTTATTTCTTTACACTTTATCTTACACTACCTTACCATAAAAAGCCATTTACTCGCCAGTGTAATAAGAATAACTAATTTTTGGATCTTTGAAATAGATCCCGATAGAAAACAGGATCCCAAATTGTTTTTGTAATACATGTTAAAACTTAATCCAGATCCGGATCCAGATAGATTTGTGAATAATAAAACGCACCTATTATAGACTTCTTAAATATGGCTATTAAGAGTTTTTGTTATGATTTTGATAAGCATATGTATGTATGTTACTATTATTATATTCCACTTAGTCAACATCGTCAATACCTCCAGTTAATAACAGATGCAGAAAGAGAAGGTCAGCATTATCATGACGTTTGCCGAGTGTTTGCAAATTCATCATTTTAAGGCAGTTCACATAGGGGACATTGGGGGATTGGGTTGTCCCATCCAAGGCCGCTCAAAGCAAATCTAACAAATGTGACTTTTTAACGTAGGGATCTGAGAATTCTTTCGACGAGTGTTTAATGAATGCCAAGGTTTAATTAGCTCTGTTAATAATGGAATCATAATTAATTCGGAAATTTAGCTGATTATTTAAGTCGCGAATGGATGTAACAACAGAATCTTGTTCATTATCCATGTAGTAACAACGTTGAGGAAGCGGAGGGCGTTTGCGCGAATAAGTAATGGTTTGACATTTGGTAACATTTAGCTCAAGGAAATTGTAACAGCAGCAGGTATAGAATTTTTTTAAATCCGCTTGTCGTAACTGAATCTTCCGTGCATTTTATGTGTTTGGAGATACGCATTTACTCGGCGTAAATCTCCAGTTCAGATCCTACTAAAGTAAGCTCAACGTCGTTAATACTTAACAAAAAGAGCAAAGGGCCGAGGTGACTCTCTTGCGTCAAGCGTCTCGATGTTGAGTATATAGGGTTGGAAGCTATAGCTCTTAACAAAACTGTATATCTGATCATCCAAATGCCTTTATACTTGGTCTGTAGCATTATTATTTCTTTTTTCCATTTATTTTACGATAGATACCTATACGAAATTATGATAATAATTTCAATCTAATACAAAACTGTATATTATTTTAAAATATTGGTTAAAATCAATAAAAAACAACTAAAGGGTTTTTTTAATACAAAACTAATCCTTATTATTTTGTTTAATATATCAAATTATTTTAATAGTAGATATTTAAAATTTGTTTTTATTAATATTTGTTTTTTTTTTTTATATTTTATTCGCTATTTAAAATCATTTATTTCCTTATTTTAAAAAAGAAAAACATTTCAAAACGAGAATTTTCAATGCAAGCACTATTTCAATGCCGCACACTTCACTCACTCAAAACCATAGAGAAACAAACTACACACAAGTTCATAAAACCTACCAACATAGCACAATAAATACGGTTTTTGACCCGAATATCAATCAAATATGTATAATATGTTTTGAATTTTTGTTATGTATTTTGATTGACTAACACAGCATTTCTTCCCAAACGAAATAAACACATATTTCGCCCAATCACACCTACACTTTGAGTCTTGTCCACACGAATTTTTAAAACTGTATTGACAATGAGTTGGAAACATTTCATTTTGTTTGCTGATTGACATTTTGTTTAAGAGTTCTTTTGATCCTGTTGTTGCTGTTTTTTTATATTTACATAAACTTTACCAAACTTAATGTATAAAAAAATTTTAATTTTTAAAATTGATTTTTCTATATCTAGATCATCCTATACATCCTCCAACAGAAACAGCTAATCCCTGGGATGTTGAGTTTCCTTCTAACAAAGGATACACCATCAAGGCAGTTGACGGTGTCTTTAATCTTTTTCAAGATGAAGTAAGTTATTTAAAAGTGAAATCAATTTTTTGTAAATTTTAATGTCTTTTACCTAGGCCTGTACGACTCTTGTTAAATATGAGTACCCAAAACTTAAGGATTTTGTTAATGACATGCAAGTCATGTGCAACATGATCGCTGATGGGCCATTGTAAGATCTCGAATATGAACATTAGTTTGTTTATTTTTTGTTTGCTTTTTTTTCTAGGAAATCATTTTGCTACCGACGTTTGAGTTATTTGTCATCTAAGTTTCAATTGCACGTTCTTTTGAATGAATTGCGTGAGCTGGCATCTCAAAAAACCACTGCACACAGAGATTTTTACAACATAAGGTAATAGCATTCAACAGAATTTATTTTTGTTTATTTAAATCATTTTAAAATTTATTTTGCGAGTATGCACATAAAAATCAATGTTTGCTTGGGTGTATCTTTTAAATTCGAATAACATTTGATCTATTGACCTCTGATATATTGGTTATATTCGACCCTTTTCGAAAATCAATCTCTCATCGAAAAGCATGCATGATTAATTTGGAACTACCTTTCAAATCTTTCAAAAGAATTAGTTCTCGACCGATTTAAGTCTGATACCTAGATGATAAATACTAGTGTGTCCCAAGGCTCCGTTTTGTCCTGACCTTTTTCTCATTTTCATAAATGATCTTTCGACTAAGATCTTTAATCCATTTAATTGTTTTGTTGAGAATAGTAAGCTCAGCTTCGTTTTTAGTTTTGAACTTTTATTCTTCGGATCCTCAAAATCTATTGCTCTCAGAAATTTTAGTATTCGAGGCATCTTCGAGAGGATAGGTCGCTCTCTTTTTATTGTTATCTCCCTATATAGTTTTTCTTTTATCATAGCATCTTGGGATGTCAAGGTTTGTTACTGTGGACCTGCTGAATTGTCTTTCCCTCAAACCAATAATTTTGCTTATCCCAGTTATCTCCTTTGAGAATCTCATGATATCTTTCATTGCCACACTTTGGATGACCTAGTGGAGAGGTGATAGATAAAGGACAACCTCCATAGTTGCGGTAGGGCAGGTTCTCAGTGCTTCCACAAATATACACAAGTCTTTGAACTTTTTCTAGTGTTCTCCGAGCTGTTGATAATTTGGCTCTCTTGTTCAATGCATGCAGTTGCATGGCACAAGTGAGCCATTATAGTGTACATCTTCCTGAGAATGTTCGATTTGCAGCTCCATGACTTTCCTGCAAGTCTCTTGCAAATCATTAGGACTTTTTTGGCTTTGCCGACTGTGTTCTAAGTGTTTGTTTTAGAGGAGTTAACTATCTATTATAATTCCTAAATATTTTACCTCCCTCTGCGTTCCAATTAATTTACCAGCTAACTGGATAGATTTCATGTGTGGCAGAGGTCTTTTCCTTGTAAATGGTATGATTGTCGTCTTGGAGGGACTTTAAATCCTACAGATAGACACAATTTTCGTGTAATTGTTAGTCCTCTTTGGATTATATCGCAGAGCTTCTTAAAACATACCTACGGCTACGATAGTAATATCATTACCAAATCCAATGCAGCATATACCTTGGGATGTAAGATTTTTTAACAATTCATCCATCACAACAAGTGTAATAGTACCCCAACCTGAGGGCAGCCTCTTGTTGTAATTCTTTTCCATTTTGCAATATTGCAGGGAATATACCATCTAAAATTAAATTTAAACGATGGTCCAGAAAGTTTAATACCAAGCAAGGCGGTTGGTGTAGGGTCTCAAAAGTTATGAACCCGTTGTGATAAATCTTAGAATTTTTACATTTTTTCTTCGTGAATACAAATGGAAATTTAGTCTTTATTTTTAAATAAGGCCCTAGTGGTTTACAACTCCCAACCATTCTTGTGTGCGAGGAGCGGGTAAAATGAGAAGCACTTTGTTTGACAAGAGATATTCTTGGAAGATTTGTCACTTCCTCTCAAGAACCAACCGAGAACCAATGTCGAACAATTTCTCATCATTAAATGCTGAATTTTTTCTACTTAAAATCATCGCGGATTTATTTTGGGTTCTTTCCTTAAATATAAATTAAGCCTTTTTACATCATGTGTATACACAGACGTAATAAACGGTTTTGGGATTTCAAATCTACAAACTATTCCAAGAGTCGTAATAAACAGTTTTGGGATTTCAAATCTACAAACTATTCGAAAAGTATGTACCCAGATCTGTTGATTGTGTATGAATTATTATTTCTAAATCAACTAATATTATTAACTCGCGCTTAAAGGTATTGGCTTTCTTAATTTGACGGCGATATATTTTTCTTAAACATTGTAAGCTTGGCTCTATTAAAGTGTTTAAGATTGCTGATGCATCTATGAATAATTTCTTCATCTACTAAATAAAATAGTCTAGTAGTCTTAGCCATTAACAATTATTGCCATTTCATAACCTTTTATTTTTTATCTTTTGTCTACTTTTCTCTTTTGTCTAATTAAAGATCTTATCGGCTGAAGTAAAGACTTTAGGAAAGTTGAACTTTATCGTGCCAACTATTATTGTGTTTCTTCTCATCCAAGACAAATGGCTCTGATGTGAAATAGTTGTTGGTTGTTATGTTGTAAATGTTATCAAAATAATAAAATGTGCCAATCGCTTCACAAGTTGATGTTATATTTCATCGGAACGATTATCAGATATGATCCATAATATAGATCATCAAAAAACATGCATTACAACAAAAAGGCGAGATTCTTCTCTGCACCTAAATATGTAGGTCTTACACCGTGGAAATGAATATAACGACGTATTTAATTTGACCTATGCAGATAGTGTACAGCCATATTACTTTGTTGAAAAAGATCATTTGTTTTTAGTCCGTAAGTTTTCTTAACATCGGCACACAATAATGTAGAAAAGTAAGAATACATAGATTTATTCTTCATAAATGTACCTAATTCTTCTCATAAGTCCTTTAAGATTTCTATTTAAATAACTTGGTAACGTACCTACTTTTTTGCGAAAATAATCTCAGAAAGTGGTGCATTCTTTCGCTGGGAACTCTTATATCTCTATGATTAACTTCATTAGGCACTGACCACGAAATTTTGTTCAATTTGAATATTACTAATATTATTACAAGAATTTTACAATCAATCACTATTTTTCTAATTTTAAAATTAACTATTTTCAAACATTTTCAGGAAAGTTGACACTCACATCCATGCAGCTTCGTGTATGAATCAAAAACATCTTCTACGCTTCATTAAGAGAGCCATCAAAAAGAGTGCTAATGAAGTCGTCACAATCACCAAAGGCCAACCAATGACGCTGGCACAAGTGTTTCAATCAATGAATCTGACAACATACGATCTTACCGTAGACATGCTAGACGTACACGCCGATCGTAATACCTTCCATCGATTTGATAAATTCAATGCCAAATATAATCCAATTGGTGAATCACGTTTACGTGAAGTTTTCCTAAAGACAGACAATTATTTGAATGGAAAGTATTTTGCACAAATAATTAAGGTAAGTTATTTTCTCAAAATAAATGCAATGAAGTGATAATAGTTGATAATATTATTTTGTATAGGAAGTTGCATTTGATTTGGAAGAATCGAAATACCAAAATGCTGAACTGCGTCTCTCAATCTATGGTAAATCCCGAGATGAATGGATTAAATTAGCCAAATGGGCAATCGACAATAATGTTTATTCAACAAACATTCGTTGGCTTATCCAAATGCCACGTTTGTTGTGAGTTCAAAATTAAATCCACTTTCAAATTATTTACTCATATTATTTTAATTTCTCCTTTAGCGATATCTTCAAGACAAATAAGTTGGTAAATGCATTCCAGGAAATTCTAGACAATATATTTTTACCATTATTCGAAGCCACCAATGATCCCAATAGTCACCCAGAGCTACATCGGTTCTTGCAATATGTCATTGGGTTCGATTCTGTTGATGATGAATCTAAGCCAGAGAATCCACTATTCGATGGAGATATTGCAACACCACCGAACTGGACTGATGTAGACAACCCACCTTATGCATACTACATCTACTACATGTATGCCAACATAAGTGTTTTAAACCAGTTCAGAAAGTAAGCATGGGCCTCCTCTTACTTTGCACAAAATTATTTATGAGATTTTCATTCACAGAGAACGTGGATTAAATACATTCGTTCTTCGACCACATTGTGGTGAAGCTGGACCTGTACAGCATTTAGTTTGCGGCTATCTCATGGCTGAAAATATCTCTCACGGTTTGCTTCTGAGGAAGGTTCCGGTTCTGCAGTATCTTTATTATTTAGCACAGATCGGAATTGCCATGTCTCCACTGTCAAATAATTCTTTATTCTTGGACTATCATAGAAATCCTCTGCCAGAGTATTTATCTCGTGGTCTAGTCGTATCGGTTTCTACCGATGATCCTTTGCAGTTCCACTTTACAAAGGTTGGCTTAAATTTTCCATTCACTGGATTAATTTTGTATTAATTATTTCAAACTACAGGAACCTTTAATGGAAGAATACAGCATTGCTGCGCAAGTGTGGAAGCTTAGTTCATGTGATATGTGTGAACTCGCAAGGAATAGTGTTCTGATGAGCGGATTTCCACACAGGGTGAGTTTTAAATCGGTGCTGATTTATCTTATATGAAAAAAAAAAAAACAATGAGCTTTATCTCAATAAGAGAGAAAGCAAAGATGAAAAGCGTGCTCCGAAAAGTTTTAAGATAAACTACTAGGGGAATTTTAAAACAATAAACAATTTTTATCTTTCAGATCAAGCAACATTGGCTTGGACCAAATTACACACGTGAAGGTGTTGCTGGCAATGATATCACTCGCACCAATGTTCCAGATATACGCGTGGCTTATCGTTCGGAAACCCTTTTGGATGAATTATCGAATATTTTCAAGGTACATGAAGCTCCTTTAGCAGCCATGAATTAATCAATCCAAAAATAATTATAAAACAAAAATCAAGGAACAGTTTGTTTTTATATCCCTTATCTTACATCTGTTCCGATTAGACCAAAAGAGAGACCAGTAGAGTCTACTCGTGATGTTAATCTTTTATAAAAAAAATTATTGTTTTTAATATTTTTTGTTAAAATAAATCTTTATGTTTCAAGTTATAACAACAAATAATTATTTATATTACTTTCTCCAATAATGTGTTAAATTTAAATATTTCAGAATGCAAAATTATACAAAATAATAGATTAAAACAATTAGCTTACCTATTACATGTATGTTTACATGTAAAACTGTTGAAAGAGAAGAAATGATATAATATATTAAGAAGAAAACAAACCAATTTTTATGTATAATCACAACTTTTGAATATTACAATAATAGCTATTACAAATGTATTTATTAATGCATACTAAATAAAAGTGTTTTAATTTAAACAAAAGAGAAAACTTGAATTTTTCAAAAATGCTTGATAGATCGGGCTTTCATCCTGCAACTTTTAAAACAATAATCGTTCAACTTGCCCCTTCTACTGAAATTCGCATTTCTTGAGACTAGTAGATACAATATACTAAGAAAAGTGAAAGGAAGATTCCACAAAAAATTCACCTGGATTTTATTTTTAAAAATAAGTCTGGGGTCTTTTGAGTGCGTTATATAGAGAAGGGTAAAATGAACTGAAGGATTATTTCCTCGTGGGGACTGTGCTTACAATAATCTTCAATCAAACGACCATGTAGCAAACAAGATCATCTTAGATTTACTTCAAGTAACGTAAAGGCTCGGACACGAATTGTGCGATTTTATGGTTCCGGCCATTGCTCGTACTCCCCGAGCGATGTAGCTCTGACGTTTGCAAATTTGACGATAGCAATATCCAGGTCAAAAAAACGACAATCAAATTGAAGTTGATTTATCGTTATCGTTAGAATGCGATTATGTACTACGAGCTATATGCATCTTCAGCTACACAGTTCTCTTTAGCCAGTCATGAAACTATAAATTGTGCAATATAAAAGAGGATTTTGGTTTAATTCAATTATTAAACAAACTGTGTCATAATATGTAGAAAATTATCTATGTACAGTTAAAAACTTAAAGCAGTTTCGATTCATATATAGCTCATATTTTTCTACTGAAAGTATATAAAGAATGAAAATTTGTTTTATTAAATTAATCACGAATTTTCCCGAATACGAGTAAATTGCAAAAATTAAATCAGTTTGAAATCCAATTCCATTCGCAACATAAGATTCTTGTCAAATATCAAACAAAACCCAGGTAATGTGTGGTGTGATCGAGATTACACTTGATACGATATATTTTTTTGTATTTCTTAGTGAAATTTTTCTGGGACGCGCTCTATAAATTGCGTATAACATGTAACATTGCATAGGTGTCTTCTTTTCATCACATGTTACATTCATAACTTCAGTTACAATATGAAATTTCACCCCCAATGCACCTAAAGAAGTATAACTTTAATAAAAGGTTTTAAAAAAAGCTTTTCTATTTTGTAATTGTGGTGACCTTTTGTAGATATGTTTTTAGTTGTTTAAAGTAAACAACCATGACATAAAGCTTTTCTTACAATAGGACCCCTAAATATTCGTCACGTTAATGAAATAGTAGCTTGACACTTCCTTAGAAAACACTGCCCTCCTAAGCGAAAGGATCGTAGCTCAATTTTTGTCACTTTTGGGATTTTTGGCAAGTTTGTTAGCTACTTGACAGTATACTCAAGTAAGAAAAACGGATCTTGTTCAGAAATAGTAAAAACGCGTTAAGAAAATAAGTTGTGACTCAAAAAACTGTTAAAACCCTAAGCGAATTTTTTTTCTTTGCCATATCTAACTTTTCTTAGCCAAAATTTCATATCTCAGTGTTACGTCATTTGAGCTTACCACAAGAAGCAAGAGTACCGTTCTGATTATATAAATAAAATGCTGTAAAATATATGAAAGTGAATATTTCCATTGTGATGTGATGGGTCACAAGGAATGCAAAACATGCCAGAAATTCAAAATGCACAGCAAGATTCTTCTAAAGACAATATTGATGAATCATGTGTGGTATGTAAAAAATGGAGTTCTCACAGTAGGTATCCTGCAGATAATGAAAAGGAAATCAACAAATATTCTGTAGTATACTGTACTGACATGGAAAAGGTTATGACCACGTCTTGATATGTTCAAGTTAACAATATTTACGAATCGATTTTGTGGTCTACAATTTCCAGAAGATATTGTTATAAAATATTTTGAACCAGGCCACACTTTTATGGCTGCTGACTCCTCCCAATATACAATTGAAATCTCTATGCAACGAATCCATAAAACCTTGTAATTGCAGGTAAATGTAGGTCTTTTAAGACATGCAAAGGAAAAAATGATCAGGAGGAGTGGCATCCACCCACTTTCGCCAAATTCTTATCTATTATATGAAGCACTTCTGATTATTGTTAAATTTTGAACAAACTTTACGATTTCCAAGATATTTGTACTGCAGCTAAAAATGCCTTTGGTAAACGGAGGTCTTACCGATGGAAATACAACATTTTTTGTGGCAAGATATTCTTCAACTTATAAGTTGAGCCGCACAAATCCCAGGCCATTTATACAATGCATGGTAGAAGTCATGTTCACAGGAGGTTTGAGTAATTTTAAATCCAAATTCATCGAGCTGAATTTTTTAAATGCAAAAATTAAACAAATTCAACTTTCTACCAACCCAACAAAAGTGCAATAAAATTCCAACTGATAAAAAGACGAAAATTCTCAAAAACCTAGGGGGCAACAACTTCCTGAATGGTAAATTTTATCGAATTGTAATTTAATTGTTATCTATTATTAGGTTCGTTTGTTGAACTTTACCCAGGGTTGACCCAGGTTTTCTTGACAACCCTCAGAGTTGTCAACAAAAACTGGGGTTTTCGGTTTTCAAAAAACACCCAAGGGCTTTCAACTGTTTTGTTGACAGCTAAAATCAAGACAAAATCATTTTGTGATCTGATAAAACTTTAAATTTGTTATAAATTAGCTTTAAAAATGAACGAAAACAATTTCGCGTTGTTGCTGAATGTTTCATCCGATGAGTACAACAAACATTTAATTGCAAATACAAGCAATAACATGCAACATGCGAATCGCCAAACGACAACAAAAGAAATACATATGAAATCTCATATGACTTTTGACAGTTTGATCGTTACCTGAACTCGCCCCAGCGAAATACCTAGATCTACTTCATGGCGAGTTCAGGGCAACCCCAGGTCTCAAAAAACACAGAATTTGCGCACCAGGGTGACTTCAGGTTTTTCAAAAAACGATTTAGGGCGACCCCAGGGTGACTTCAGGACTCAACGAGCAAACCTATTTACTCTGCAAATGAAAGTTGGATTGAAACTATTTTGTTACATAAATGCTCATATTGTTATTATTTACCTAATTTTGTTTCATAATGAATACATCAATCATTATAACTAGGTACTATTTGCAAATGTATGTATGCTATTATTGGGGATTAATTAAATGACTTATATTCACCCATGTTCTGCATTTCACTTATTGTGAATTCGAGCAACAAAAGTGAATTTTGATGTTCTGCATTCCGCATAAAATGGCTTTTGTGATTTGTTCATTCCGAATGTGAAATGTTGGTGTTTTGAATTCCACCCGAAATGAAGTTTGTGAATTGAGTTTTCGGAGATGAAAATTCGTGTTCTACATTTCGAATACATAGCGTTTCACGGTGAATTAAATTCACTTAGTTTTATTTGGTGAAATTGATAAACGTGTAAATAAAGATTTGAAATTTTGATTGATTGATTTTGATTTGATTGATTGATAAATTGTTGTTTACAAGAAAATACAAAAGAGCTTCCGACAAGAAAAAGTTGTGTTGCAATTTATGAAATAAGAATGGGTTAAGGGAATTGAAGTCGATTTTATTAAGGGATTTATTTCAAAAATGTAAACAAATGTCTCTTCGCTTAGTCTGAAGCTTCTTTTGAAACTACAAACAATTCAAATATGACCATGTTAATTCATTCCCCATTTTTACTTACGCTGCTTCTGGAAGATCTAAAATTACGGCTTTACTACGTAAAACTTTTCCACAAACTCTCTATCATTGATTTTCGTCCCTTCTACCACTTATTAATAATAATAGTGAATCTATTTTCGTTATGCAGAAGAAACAATTTTAATAAATGATGCAAATTGTCTTTCAGCTGATTTTGACATTTCACAAATAAATTCGGAGTGAATTGAATTCACTCGGAATGTAGAACATGCATTTTCATTTTAAGTGAAATTGAAATTCGTTTTCAATTCACTTTCACTCAGAATACAGAACATGGGTGATTATTTGTCTTATTTGTAAGTAGCAGTATTGTTGAAATACAGCGTTTTGCCAATTGATGCATAGTAACTCTTGCTAGCCTAAATTGTGGTATCTCACTTAAATACAAAATTAAAAATGATTTTGCTTGAAAAACTTGTTACACTAAAAAATAACTATTGACTAATTACAAAGAACCTAAAATTAATTAGAATATGCAATATTAAACAGGCGCGGGATGTATTTTTACAAAAAAGCTTCATCATTTCTTTGAGATACGACCTTTTCGCTTAGGACGGCAGTACAGTTGTTTTATTCTCATGTAAATAATAGACATATTTTATTTTAATTCTTTTCGAAATTAAAAATCATCAAAATATTTATTGACAATTTAAAAAAATAGATAAACACATAAATATAAGTTTGTATTCCACTGTTACTTTTTTGGCTTTTTTAATACTAAGACAAATAAATTAAACTCTTAATTTTGTTTTTACAAAATTATATAAAAATAGCTTAATAGTGAAATACAATAATTAATAGTCTACAAAAATACAATCGGGTTAGATTCATTAAAAAAAAACACACACACACAATTGAAACAACAATTTGCCTCTTACTTTTGTTTGTTGGACATTAAAAAAAATACAATTTGCACGAACAAATTGCAGGCCTAGTTTAAAACAAAAACATTGACTTCATAAAATTGTCGTCTTTTTAGCTCTCTATGTTTTCTAAAATGGTGAATTCATTCCAAGTTTAGTTCCAAAATCTAATCTTGCTCTTCGTTGATATCTTGAGTTGACTCTTTAAAAATGGGAAATCATAATTAGATTTACAATAAAAACAAAAAATTTAAATTACAAATTAACTTACTTAATTTCTTGCCATTTGCAAATTTCTGTCACTGCGAAGCTTAGTAAACATCCACCACATGTAAATACAATAACTGACCAGACTGCTATAACCTCGTCTATGAGATTACCACGTGCAATCAATTGAAGGACACAAATCAACACGTGCAAAATGATAACTGATAAAATACTTAGACTCCATATGCGATTTTTAAATGGGTTCTTCCGCCAGATGGAGTGATCACGATGTACAAATGAGGCGGATATTATCACTAAGACAGGAAAATGGGGATATATGTTGAAGATACTAACAACATGAAAAGGAGTGAGGGACTTACCAAAGTGTAAAATTATTCCCAAAAGGGAGAAAATGCGAGCGATTTCTAAATGAATGTGATTCTTCTCTTCGTCGATGTCCACTATTTCAACAGGATGTGCCGTAAATGTACAAAATCCAAGTACCTAAAATATATGAAAACATCTTCAAATAAATGCATCATTGCTACTCAAACCATCTCAACCTTTCAAGTAGGAAATATCTACAAGGAGAAATTTTACTTTTACTTCTACAAAGTTAAAGCTAATTCGATTTTAACTCCTAAGTTTCAAAGAGTATTCGTTAAAAGTGAATAAAAAAGAAATGTTGATGCCATTGAATACTTACAATAATCAAAACCGGTGTAATAAACTTGCATCCATAGCACCAGAGAACGAAACCAAACACCTTTGAATCGTATTCTGTTTGCTTTTTGGCAGTGGCCCGGTTCATTGTCTTTGAATCGGCATCTATATGTGCCAGTGACACTGATATCATCGGCACTGGAAAACACATCAAATAAATAACAGTTAACGGTGTCAGAATAGCTGGCAGCGATAGGCAGGCACTTAGAATATTTATAACTGATAAGGTTCCAGCACAACATGCCCAATATTGTATACAATTCCAGAGTCCAGACGAGAATCTTCTTGACAATTCTATCAGAGCCACCGTCGACAGTGGATCGTCTCGACTCACTGAAATCGAACATGGCAGTGAGTTGAGCAATCTACTGATATAGATCGGTGATACAGTGTGTCCCTGTGACTGCATAGGACGTGCATCGGCGCCCTCTAACAGCTCCAGGGACGCAGAATGCTGTTGCTTAGATAGGTTGCTACTTGAAAAGTTTTTCAGTTTCATCAGTCTAAGTTTGTTGTTTAGGATATTTGATTCAGTAAATGCGTCTATGGACTGACAAACTTGTGGGTATAAAGGTTCCACAGCAATACTGCAATCGGCTTGAAGGAATATTTCAGCATTCGCATTGCTTGCACTGGAGCCCAGACAAACTACAATTTCTCCATAGGACTGCATTATGCTCAGCATCTCACGCGTTGCCTCTGCCGAACAATCAGTAAACAGTGAAACCTGAAGAGGGACATTGTCGACTTGTTCCAAGTGTGGACGAATATTTTCGATTCCCCGCGGTAATTTGGCTCGATTCGACATGTCAAAGTGAATAGGAGCACTCTGTTCAGTGCTATCAGTCAAAATACTCATCGATCGTCCAGGTTCATCCATAGCAGAGTCTTGGGATCGTTGATGTTCGACAGAGACGTCCATGTTGATGGACTCATTCGAACCACGATCCGAATTCAAATTCAACATATTGTAGTCCTGGTTAGAAATAGCCCCTGGTGCTGATGAACTAAGCGCTTTTGAAGATTCCAAATTCAGAGGCTGCAAAAGGCAATTAAGTTCGGTCGTACCTCCAGACAGACGTTCCTCAGGATTCCTCTTCACTGAATTAATAGTAAACTCAAATTTACCCGAATTTTTGGGCGAATGTGGATTCGATTGATTCGGGTCTTCGCTTAATAATGATATGTGACAATTCCAACCCGATTCAAGGCCCATCTTCTCCGAAAACACTCTCGATCGCAGCTCATTCTCCTTACTAAAATGAACAAAACGTATACACGCCCGTTCCAGCTGCTCCACCAACTGCACAATGTCCGTCTGCGCCTGATACTGCATGGTCACCATACCGATGAACACCTGATGGCACTGCATCTCGAAACAGCCGTTCACATCGTTGATATCGTGATCGTCTTTGGTTTCGGAGAATAGCAACGAGTCCGTACTGATCGAGTGACTTAGTTTGGTGTGCCCCTCGAAATCACAGTGCGACTTGTCTACATGTGCCATCCGATACTTCGACTCTGGCGGCAGTTCTAGGTAAGCGATATTATCATTTTGTGAACCACTCAGAGCTCCGATGATGCCATGACGCAAAGGACGATAGGCGAACGCTGTGCAGTATGCAGTCAGAGCACTACGCTGATAGAAATCCTGAGCACGCTTGCGATCGTGTTGGCTAAGTGATCGTAGATCTTTCCCATCCCAGAAGTCATCACAGTAATCAAGAATTATATCAGCAGTGCCTTGGGTGAACAGCGATAAATAGCCTCCTGGATTCTCTCGCATTACCACCGATAATGAATGCGGAAAAGGTACCTTCACTTTCGAAGTAAGTTGAAGTTGTCGAGCGAAACGGATGTCACGACGCACCACATCTGGTTGCTGTAAAATAAAACGATTGTTGGTGTTATGTTTTGATTAATGATTGTCGAGTTCAACGCAAGTTAGATACTTTATCTCTTATGGTCCAGCTTTCGAAATCTAATCATTCTTTAATACACATTTGAGACTTAACTTGACAATTAGATAAAGCATCTACTTTTGTGGAAACCGTTCAATATCAAAGACTTACCAAATGTCTATAAGTTGCCAATTGTCCTTCCAATGTGAAACGATCGCAAGCATGATCTGTGAATCCAATCTGCTTTGCCAATTCACAAAGACACCGTCTATTGTAAAAAATACGAATTTTATTAAAATTGATTGCTTTTTTTTAAATAACACAGAAAAAACAGTTGAAAAGCAAGTAACAATCACTATGAACTCGAAATCGAAAACAAAAATTATAAAGTAATATGGAATGGTAACTTGGCAAGCTTTTGTGGAAGGTGGAATAATATAAAAGAAAATGGAAAATCGATAGAACAGATGAACACAATCAAACGAAAACAACTCGACTTAAGATAACGAGGAAAGTAATTTGTGAAAATTTAACACTCAGAATATGGATGGATGAGGAAGAAAGTGGTATAAATGGTTCAATGAGATTAATGGTGCAAGTATTTGTGGTAACACAAGTATGTATAATATGGAATTGTTATCTAGTTGTTAAAACGAATTTTACAAACTAAATGTACATGCACACGTTTTTTACTTGCGATATAGGTACTATAGGGGGAGTTCTGCATTTGGAAAAAAAATTGAACTCGAGATTTTGATCAAAGTTGACATTACGATGATAGCGAAGACGAAAAAAGTGGGTCCGACAATTCCGTCTGTCTGTCTGTATGTCTGTATGTCTGTACCTCGAACTACAGCCTAAACTACCGGAGGTATTTTCTTCAAACTTGGTAGTTAAGGGTCTTCGGTGATTCCCTAGAGGAGAAATTGAAATTTTTTTTTAGCTCCAAAACTAAGGGTACCCCCCATACACCCGTAATGCAAAATCTTATTTATCTCGAAACCGGCTCTAACGATTTTGATAAAAAAAAATTAAGTGTGATATTATGGACATGGACTATATTTTGGTGAAAAAAAAATTTGGGGGGAAATGTTATTAGGGGTACCTGTCATAGAACGGTTTTTTTGATTTTCGAATTTCTCACCAACGGCTCTAACGATTTTAACCAAAATTTTTATGCAGGAGCTGCTTTCCATTTGAAAAAATATAAGCTAAAAATTTTTTCGAAAAAATAGTTTTTGGATTTTTAAAAAAATAATACATTTTTTTTTTTGAAAATTCAATATCTTGAAAACCGATACACGATTAAATTTTTAAATTACGTTTTAAAATGTATTTTATTAAATACTAACAATTTGCATATCAATTTTTTTTATAAAAATTTTAAGGAAAATTTAGTACACAAAAAACATGTTTCAGTGTGTCTGTACCTCTCACTACAGCCTAAACCACTGGACCTATTTCTTTCAATCTCGGTAGTTAAGAGTCTTCGGTGATTCCCTGGAGGAGAAATTGAAATTTTTTTTTTAGCTCCAAAACTAACGGTATCCCCCATACACCCGTAATGCAAAATCTTATTTATCTCAAAACGGCTCTAACGATTTTGATAAAAAAATTAGGTGTGATATTATGAACATAAGCTACATTTTGGTCAAACAAAATTTTGGGGCAAAATGCTATTAGGGGTACCTTCCATAGAACCGTTTTTTTTATTTTCGACTTTCTCATTAACGGCTCTAAGGATTTTAACCCAAAATTTTCAGCAGGAGTCCCCTTAAGTTTAAAATAATATTGTATTTTGTATACAAAAATATTCGAAAAAATATTTGTTGGGTTTTTTTGAAAAAAACATTTTTTTTTTAAATCAATATTTTCAAAACCTATGAACGATTATTTTTTGAAATTATTTCCTAAAATCAATATTATTTAATACCTAAAATTCGCATCCCACATTTTTTTCTTGAAAAAATTTAAGAGAAATTTCTTATATAAAAAATTTATTTAATAATAAAACGATTTTTAAAAGTTTATTTGCATAAATTCATACTTTTCCGGAAGCCAGACGGCAATTTTATGCATTTGAACATTATTATCTCATTAAATCCATGTTTTATATTTATAAAATGTATCTTAACTTCCAAAGTACTTTTACATAAGAGCAAGTTCGTGCGATCCAGTCGTGCATTTTATTTAAATTATATAAATCAACTGTATCATTCACTTCCCAACAGGATTTTCGAAGTTATTTCAAATAAAAATGGTAGCACACATTATTTAGTTATGATTATAAATACAAAATACAACTACCCTCTTTTCCTGCATTTTTTTTTCAAATTTGTTTTCCTATTTAAGACAAAGTTTCTATTCATATATAATTAGAAAATTGATATGAAAAAACCGAATGTATTTTTTCTGAATTATTCTGCCCATGCAGTTTTATTCATAAGAGATCCCTCTTAAGAGAACTTGAACAAAAATGTGGATTTATAAATTTACCCAAATACTACACGCTCTGATATAAAAAAGTTGGTTTATATTCAAGAGTAGGGGAGTGTGTATAAACTAAACCAAAAAAAATGTTATGTTCAAAACATTTATATAATTTGACAATTTGTGGATTTTCGAATAAATGTGTTTTGGATACGAGTTTTTCAAATCAAAAGAGTTAATGCCTAGTATTATTATAATCTGGAGCTTTTGACCAATAACTATGCATACGCATCTATCCATAAGGTTCTAATCGTGGGAATCGAATCATTTAATTCACTTTGAACAGTTATTCGAAATCATAAGTATTACTGTGTTAAATCATCCCATTCAATGAAAACCCGAGATTTTGATTTTTCTTAATTCTTTTGACTTTATAAGCATTAATTTACTGATAATGATAACTGTTCATCTTCTGGTGAGATATATCAATTCAAAACAGTGTTCGATAATAAAAAGCAACAGGTGAACCATTAAGGACTTGTTTTGAGTGCATGAATTACTTCTTGCGAAATTCTTTTATTCAGGAATGAGTGATTCTAGAAAATAAAATACACGACTGGATCGCAAGAACTTTAATGGTTTCAGACTCAAATTATGTATAATATAAGTTTGAAGCAGGAGATAAGATATTATTGAGCAAAGACAAAATTCTTTGGAGTTTCATTTGCCGAAGACAATTTGAGTTAAAAAATATTATGCATGATTATACATATTTTGGGAGAGGGTAGACAAATTCCAACTTGTCAAAATTTAATATCTTTCTGCAATTTTTTGATCAAAGCTCTTTAGTTTTAATAAAATTATTATTACAGTTTTATTTAAATGCAAAAAATAGAAAATATTTCTAAATCAAAGGACTTTTGATACCAAACTTGAATTCTTTGAAACTGAAATTAATCAAAAAAAATAATAAATAAATACTGAAGTTTAACTTTGGAAAACTGGAGTGATAGGTCGATTGGTGCAGAGCAACGTGATGTGCATTAAAACAATTTTTATTGAAAACTCTTTTTTTTTAAAGCTAATGAAGTTTGTATGAAATGTCCACATAAACATAGGTACATATATATTTAGATTTTGTAGTGTATGAAAATATATACAGTATATCTACATATGTATGTAAGACTTACCGTCCACATTAGGGTCCACAAGTTACATATGCATACATAGATGTGATAGACATCTTTATATGACAGAATATGTTTATAAAGCGTCATGTCAAATGAATTGGCTAGCACACCTTGATATGTATATATCTACATGTATCTTATGGACTTTAAATGTTACTTATGGCAACTTTGGAATATACAGGGTGTCCCACAGTCACCGCCCCAAACGAAAACCGTGGATTCCTGAGGTCATTTTAAGTCGAAAAACTTATGAGGTAATTTTCTCGTTTTCGTCCCGTTTTCGAGTAATAACGGTTTTTATGATTTTTGCTCTCTTTTCCCTTAACTGGCTTTATCTTTGCCAAACTACGTCCGATTCGTTAGATTTTTTTTATAACCAATCAAGAATTTATTACAGTTTTAGTTTGCCTCAGAACTTTTTTTTCTGCGGGCAACCGTTTCTCCGCAATTTTGCATCAAACCCAATTTTTTTCGTTTTTTAAGTTGTTTTTTTCACTTTGATATCATTTTTTTCAAAAAAACACGTTAATAAGTATTAATTTTTTTCGTTAATTATTAAAGCCCAGTTTATTTTCTGAAAAAAAAATATTTTTTTTCCTTAAAAAAGAATACTAAATGTAATTAACAAAATAAAAACAAATAGTGAATTTAAAAAAAAATAATTTTTAAATACAAAATTAACTTTTTCTGAGCTATTGTGGTTAAGAAAAGGACAAATAGATAAAGTTAATTAGTAAGACCGTTAACTAATGTAAACAGTAAAGATTTGCATTATGATTTGAAGGTTGTAAATGTCTTTCTCGCGTGATCTAGTGTCCGCGTCGTGTTCTTTCACTTGATACACCATTTTGGATTTGTTATTCAAATTGTATTTTTTTTTTTCAATTATTTGCGAACAATGGATTACACTTATCAAGAATATCTGGTAATATTATTAATATACGCTGAAATGGGACAACTTTATCTATTTGTCCTTTTCTTAACCACAATAGCTCAGAAAAAGTTAATTTTGTATTTAAAAATTATTTTTTTTTTAAATTCACTTAGTTTGTTTATTTTTTGTTAATTACATTTAGTATTCTTTTTAAGGAAAAAAAATATGTTTTTTAAGAAAATAAACTGGGCTTTAATAATAAGTGAAAAAAATTAATACTCATTAACGTGTTTTTTTGAATAAAATGATGTCAAAGTGAAAAAACTACTTAAAAAATGAAAAAATTGGGTTTGATGCAAAATTGCGGAGAAACGGTTGTCCGCAGAAAAAACAATCTTTGGACAAACTAAAACTGTAATAAATTCTTGATTGGTTATAAAAAAAATCTTACAAATCGGACGCAGTTTGGCAAAGATAAAGCCAGTTAAAGGAAAAATCATAAAAACCGTTATAACTCGAAAACGGGACGAAAACGAGAAAATTGCCTCTTAAGTTTTTCGACTTAAAATGACCTCAGGAATCGATGGTTTTCTTTTGGGGCGGTGACTGTGGGACACCCTGTATATTATATGATAAGTATGCAAGAGACGTGTGTCAGAAATAGTTGTAAAAGAATGAAATTTATTGTGCCTGCAATCTTTAATGACTTTTCTTATTAATATATTTATTATTACGAATCGTGATGGCATTCTTTAAGAATTCTTCATTTTTTGTATTCCTTCTATCCTATATCCCCTCTCCTTTCAGTATCCAACCTATATCGGTCGCTTTTCACCAATAAAATTTAATTGAGGCTAAGGAACTGTCTGTTAAAAAGATGATTTTGAGTTAATCAGGTTCAAGCCTTTGATAAAGAATATTGAATAAAATATAAATTTAAACGAAAGTGTTTGTTGTTAATTTAAACGAAATGAAATATCCAATGAAAATGAAGTGGCAGTTTCAAATTGAAGTCAATGAATTATTTTCATAGATTGCATTCCTTAGAACTCTGCTATCAGACAAATGTCATAGATTTGTAATGTACAAATTGTGACGAATTTGGTGGCGATATAATATATGAACATTTATTTCAGTCGACGTAAGTTTTACGTAATTAAACACAAAACTATCACCTAGTGTCCAAAATTCGAAAACAACAACTGACACACTCCTCTTGCAAGAAAACTGTAATCGGCAGCATATTGTAGGTCCCCCCCATTCCAGTCAACATGTACACCGGAATGGTTGAGAGTTATAAGTTACTGGGTGTAGGCTATCTTTAAGACCCAAAGTAACGGTATTTTTATTCTCAAAAACTGTTCAAGAAAAAAAGTACAATTTCATTTTTTTAAATTAGGACCCAAACACAAAATAGTTTGTCTATCCTGAAAACTTCTAAGTTACAAGTTTGTGATACGTATGTATCCATTTTTTTATGAAAATAAATAAAAGTATCATAAACAATATGCTTTTTGATTGAATTAATGGCAATATCCCTACAAGTCACGTTAAAACTACATATGAGCTTTCTCATTTGTTAAGCGCCAAAAAGTTGTTCTAATTTTAGAGATTTAGGAGAATCGGTACCCGTAAGCAGCTACAGCGCCTACTGGTCGTTTACAGTGCTTTAGCAACAGCAAAAGACCTTTTGTTAATCCTCTCAATATAGAAAAACCAATTGAATTCGTTAGATGAATTACAAAACCTAAATTTTATTACAAATTAGATTATTTGTATACAATTTTATTAATTAGGTATAAGTTACAGTGACTTGATAATAAAATACTTGGGTTTTAGAATATAATTTTTTTTAATTATAATACTCGCTCGGATGTCGCTATTAGAAAGACAAACTACTTAATTATTGGCTCATGACATTTAGTAAAATTAAGCTCTTATGAGTTAGCTACATCATGTTTTGGATGCCCTATTTCGAGAGTGTGTGTTCCAATGTAGAGACTTGTTCATAACAACTTCATTAGCAAAAACAAGTTTTCTTTTGAACTCAATGCCACATCGAATTCAAGCAGTGATAGCAAATAAAAGTGATGTGAGGCAGAAAAGGCGTTTTGAATTCTTAGACAAACTATTTTGCTAAATTAAAAAAAAAAAAAACAATATTTTATTGTTACTAAAAAATAATACATTTGAAGTTCTTCAAAATTTAGGTAGAATAAAATACTATTTGGAAAAGTTTTAGTTACAAAAACAACAAAATGTGATATATATGGTGGAAATTTAAATTTCTTGTCCATATAATTGATTGCAGAGAAAAAAGGATGCTCAGTATGGGTTCTGGCAAAAAACATTCGTAAGAATGTTTTAAACCTTTGTGATCAGTCTATGCATCTTTGCATTATCTTCATTCGATGAGAATATGGTGCTTAAAGTGAATGAATGTCGACATTACAAGTTAAAGATCAAGACTGGACAAACAATCATACTTACGAATTGAAATTGCAAGAAATCTATTAAATATTTTGTTTACCCAAATTCGTTGTCTTGTTTTGATTAATCATAGTCTTTTTCTTAAACAAATAATTAAAGTTTCCTCAACACTGTACAAAATTCAAATTAAAATAATAAAACTCCTAATGGTTTTCGAACATGCCTGGATAGGGTATAATTGATTTCAATAAATTAAATTATGAAGAAATTCCAATTATAGAAATTAATTTTTTTTTTAACGATTAATAATAATTAAATGAATGAGTAGCAAATGGAAATGAAACTACGTACCCATGCAATAGGGAATTCAAACTGGACTCAACGATCGCATACCGATTTGTGACAGGGACAAGGTCTTTATCCAACATTGCCACTGCAGTAACATGTCCACAGAATTGTCCGTAATGTGCATGAGTTGCTGGACTGCAAGTGTTAAGAAGAATTGCTAGACCTGAATTAAACAAAAATGGATAGATTAAAGTTGTAAAAAAACCACAAACAATTTACCTAAAGGTTTCAAAGATTTAATGTGCGTTTTCCATTCATGGTCGTCAAATTCCAATCGAAATGGGCAATGTTGATCGTGTGTTAGATCCAAAACCTCGGCAACAATTCCACCGTCTTTATTCTCCTGATTGTTGTGAATACTATCTGATTCAACACTTGACTGGTCCACATCCGTATGGTCGTCTTCGTTGTCATGGAGGAAAAAGACTTTCTCGGCTGTAGGATTTGGCCACGATAGGATTCCCTTTTTGTCTACACAGCAGAGAGCTGTAATTGAGCCGAGCACTTGAACAACATTAGCACTTCGGGGTAGTAGTTCACTTTCTCCATTCCATAGTTGTAACCAATTTCGGAAGACATTGGATCGCAGCAGAGATATGCTTTCATAGTCGTATGTCGGTGTGTCGAGATCACCTTCGTAAGATTTTTCAGAGTCTTTGGCTATTAGCAGTTGTGGTGTTCGAAGGAATGCTTGCAGACGTGCTACACCCCAGAGATTCATTGCGATCCACATGATCGGAAAGAAAAGTGGAAGAAGTGGAATAACAGCTGCAATAGGGGACTCAACGAAAAAATGTTTCCAGTTATGGTTGGGGTTTTCTCCTAGTCCCAAATCATACAATCTCAAAATACCGGCTAGAAACGTGATTGAAGCACTCAGTATGAATCCCCACTGTTGGATGTATTTTGTGGCAAGCTGAAAAAGAAATAAATTCCATCTCAGATTTATCTATCGTAAATTAACGTTGGCGATTTATTTACCAAATATCTCTGCTGATTGTAAATGGTTGGTGGTCGTTTTAATGATTCTTCTAGAATGATTTTAAGATTGTCCAAAAATGGAGTATTCTCGAGGCAGCATATTATATCGGGTAAAGGTGTCCTAGCCAATGGCTTTATAGGGGGCTCTTGAAACTGTGTTACACCATAAACGTCATTTGCTTTAAATGTCTTTTTACCATCTAACTCGCAGCAGGGACCGGGTGTTGTGTGCCCTGGGCGTAATACAATGTGATCTCCTTTAACCAGCAATGCCCATGGAAGATTGACAATCACACCATCGCGATATGTCCATTGCAATGAGACACAAGGCGAAATAGGACAGCAGACGTGTGGATAATTCTTTGGTTCCCATTCGGCACAAAGTTCTTCCTCGGCCAATTTGATTTCATTAAGAACTTTTCTTGTTTTCCGATAGATTTCTGTACGTCTCAAGTTATTTTCTCTTACGACAATGAAGAGATCAAATGCCAAAATAAAAGCTAGCATTATACCAGCTATAAAGTCTTCAGCTACGAATAGACCGATGGTGGTGATAATTGAGGTGACTATGGCGAACCATCCCAAAGGGCTGTCGTAGCGCTTAACGAAAGCCGACCTGATTTTTCGGTATAAGCTGAGGAAAAAATGAAACTTAATTTATTGCAAGAATTGATTAAATCATCGAGACTATTAAATATTAATTAAGACTTCAATTTAAGATAGATTTTAAATTCTTCTGCAATCGGTGGACTAGAGTTAAAGTGAAAATCTTTCCTGTATGTTTTTTTTTTAATGAGAGATATAGCATCAAAAAAATATTTGCTTTCCTAGTCTGATCTGGGCTTCGGAATTTAACCTTGAAGCCTATTTTGCTTAAGAAAGATGTACTAATGAGGTAGATGAGGCCTGCCTAGCGTTTGTAGTTTCGTTTTTTCTTCTAAAAAAATTACGTTCAAGCCCCACAAGTTTGGGGATTTGAGAAAACTCTGCTGTATACTGGCTCTGGTGACATAAAAACTGATTCGAATCAATTGGCTCGTATCAAGACATGGACATTATTGCGAAGTTTCTCATGACTATATGAATATGGTCGAAATTGTCCCTTTTTCAATTTTTACGCTGTTACACGAAATTCTGGATTTTTGGTTTTTTGGTATATCATCATCACTTGATGACGACAAAGACTAGGAAGAGGATTCCAACAAGTTTTGCAAGAGAATAAAATCAAAACTAATGTTTGTTGAAAGAAAATCACTTGGCACAATTAGGATACAAAAAATGGTAACGGTCGAGTTTGACGTTTAAGTATATGAATGTATGAGTGCTTCTGGTTTCGATTCTGATTTCAAATCCAGAAGAAAATTTCTCTTCTTTTCAGAATTAGAACTGTCATTTTTTCCCAAGTGAACACTTTCAGAAGAGTCCAGAAGGCTTCCGGATTGCCAAATTAAAACGACATAAGTCGTTTGGCCACCATCTCTTTTGTGAAAAAGATATAGTGGGGCTAATGAAATGAACGCTTCCAGGCTGCGATTGGTACCAGTTTGAGTCAGTCTCTGAGTTTTGGTTATGACTTTAAGATTTGTTGCCTTGTCTAAGGCATGCCAACAGATAAAACATGCGTTATTCAGAAATGACTTGTGTTATTATAATTTACATAAATAGATAATGATCTGGTGCTCCGACAAGGTTCTGTGTTTGGGGCACTCACTTTCTTTTAAAAATTCATACATATCTTTAATGTCTTTGAGAAATGCTTTTTATGGATGACATTCTGATTTATATTTGCTTAGCCAACATTACAACAATGTGTTAAAAAATTTTAATTTTAATTTTAGTAGGGGCTTACCAAATTTATTGAGCTTAATTCAAGCTATAAGTATAACTTAAAAACTAACTTAAATCTAAACTTATAACTAAGAGTGGGGGTGGGACAAAATGAGTTTGAGGTTGTAGGTGCTGATATTGAAATCAAATGAACTTGGATTCAAATTGACCAACCTGAGCATACGGGTCAGAGGTTCATTAAGGCCATAGGAGGCGTGGTGGTTTCTCAGATTACGGGTGTTAGTATTAAAAAAAATCGAGTTGAAGAGAGAGGAGCAGTCAACTGAACCAGAGAGAAGCCGATGAAAAGTATGTCAGCAATTTCTCTACGTTCCTGTAATGAGTTGTGGTTTAACAGTTGGAGGCGGTCACGATAAGGGGGTAAGATCAAAGGATTATACCAATTATTATACGAAGGAATCGTCGTTGGATTCCTTCTATTATTGATATATGTATATCTTGGTATGTAGACCAAACTTGAGAAGCATACTCAAGTCGAACAAACGTTATGTAAAGCGATCGGGACACGTAAGGGATGGAAAATTCTTTAGACCATCTTTTTACAAAACCTAATGCTGAGTTGGCCTTATGGATTATTTCATCAATATTAAATAGAAATTTTAGTTCACGGTCAAATAAAAGGCCAAGATCCCATATCTTTTCTACTACTTGTATGGGTTGATTATGAAGATAGTACAGATGGGGAGATGTTTTAATGCGCTTACGTAAAAGGTCATTGTCTGGTATTTGCTAATTTTAAGCTCTAGCAATTGTTGGTATACCAGGTTGAGGAGAGATATGTCTACAGGTGCCGCGATGATTTTGAAAAATTTTGTATCGCCAGCGTAAAGGGATATTTGACAATGTTTAATGACCATGTCAATGTCGTTAATTGTAAGGATGACGAGTAGAGGGCCTAAATGACTACATTGGGAGACACCAGAAGTGGCTAGAATAGGATTGGAAAGCGCGGATCTGAAGCGGACACAATATTCACGGTTCTCCAGGTAAGAAGTAATCCAGCTGCTAATTGGCTGAAAATGAACAAACTAAAGGTAAATGTGAGTAAAACTAGGTTTGTTGGTTGAGTACTGGGGTCGCCCTAAATCGTTTTTTGAAAAACCTGAAGTCACTTTGGTGAGTTAATTCTCTGTTTTTTGAGACATGGGGTCGCCCTTAAGTAGATCCAGGTATTTTGTTGTGGCGAGTTCAGGGAACGACCAAACTGTCAAAAGTCACATGAGATTTCATATTTATTTCTTTTGTTGTCATTTGTCGATTTCCATGTTGTATATTATTGCTTGTGTTTGCAATTAAATGTTTGTTCTACTCATCAGATGAAATATTCAGCAAAATCGCAAAATTGTTTTTATAAATTTTAAAATTAATTTAATTCAAATTTAAAGTTTTATCGAAGCATAGCATTATTTATTTCAATTGACAGCCCTTGGATGTTTTTTGAAAACCGAAAAACCCAATTTTTTGGACAACTCTCAGGGTTGTCACGAAAACCTGAGTCAATCCTGGGTACAGTTGAACAAACGAACCTAAATATTTACCAATTCGGTTTATTTTGAATGGGTTAGCACTAGCGTACAACTTACTCGCATAATTGGCACTTACTTGTTAGGAACTATGAACTTAAACAACCCTTATATCGATATAACATAATTTAAAGCTTGTTTAGTATTTATATATACGAATATTGTATGATATATCAACTTATCTATACATCTATATATTTTTAATCTTTCGCATGTCCAATCCATTATTCTTTTACGATGACAGATACCTAGAACACTAACACCTGAAAAAGTATGCGTTGCGGGAAATTGTCTCCTCCGACTGATACCTCGCTAGGGCACATTTCCATATGTATTACGATTACGATATATCGGAAGGGTACCTCTAATTCCTATTAAAATAATCTAATCAACACGAACCTATCAACTAAGATAACTAAAACCCGCATTTCATTAACCCCTATATAATTAAACTAATTGAACGACGAGAACATAAATTAATTTATTGGGCACCTACATATATCTGTGCTTGATCCTTAGACGCCCTTGCTCAATATTGAACAAAAGCAGGTGCAATTATAAAATTATCGAAAAGAAATCCAACAAAAACAAACAAATCGAACAGGTTGTTTTTTTTCTATTTTGAGTTCATACTATAAATATTAGAAAACACACTTGTTCATTTTTCCCATTTTAAATATCTTTCTCGGGCAGTGTGTTCTTTTCGTATGTGAAATTTGCATGACAATTTAAAATTTGGGACAAAAATAATTAAATAGCCATCATTAAACTAGACTAGGTACTATGTGTGTTCAGTTGTTAATTTGTAATGTTTATGTTATGAACTATAATCCTATTTTGATTAATTAACTTTATAGAGAATAGATGGCATCATCAATATAATTGACGACAATGAAAAGCCATTCGATACGCTATATCCATCGAATTTTTTTTTAAATTTCAGTTCAATGTCAGGGTGTTTGTTTAATTTTGTTTTTGTATGTGTCTGCAAAAATTCGATAATCTGCTTTTTTTTTTCTTTTATAAATTGGCTTCAATCACCAATCACATCACATTCACATGCTCCAGTTTGTTCTCGCGTTTCGCAGCTTAATTTATTTTTTGACTGACAATTGAATTTGGCAAGCGTTAGCTGGGACAGTAGCAGAGGAAGCGGGAATTGCTCCTCCAAAAATAATCACATCGCATACACGATTACACGAACGGACAGGGCCGGGCGTTATTTATTTTAAATTTGTATTTTATAATGAGATTGCTTTGTTTTAAAGGCGAGACGAAAAAGAAGAAATCATAAATTTGTCTCCTTATTTTTTCTTTCAACAGATGCCATTTTTAAATTTTGAAAAAGGGTTATCGACTTTATTATATAAAATCTATTTAGCAGAGCAACATGAAGACGACATCAAATCGTTAAGGGGCCACAAAATTCAATTTATGTTCTAGCTTGATTTCTATATAAAAAAATATTAGTTAATATTACAAACACTCAGTTTTTTTTTTAAATTAAAGTCAACTAAGCTAAATACTACTCCTTCTTAAAAATTTTTCATGGAAACTAATTTTAAGTTTGACAGATCCTGGAGTGTGTAACTAAAGGATCCACCAGATAGAAACCTAATGAACTGCACTTTGTGTGGATAGTTAAAGAATAAAGAATACAAACAAAAATAATTTGGGATAGAGCTGAACACACGGTATCGGTGCGGGAGTCTGATGAGTCTATGAGTTTTGTGGTAACACACTCCAGTATACATATTTTCTGTTTTTCTTTGGTTTAAAAAAAAAAAAAACATTGGCAAATTCTGGCAGCATTTTTTCTTAAAAAAAATTTAAGTCTGTAGTTGGCAAAACCATAAGTCCACGAGGGTAGATTCTTTTTATTAAACTTACTACTAACCACTACCATATGCGTTTTATGCGATGAGCTTTTGAATGTAGGTTTGTAGCTTGCTCTAGGCTCTCTATATTATAAAATCTTAAGTGTTATCATTTTTTTTTTAATTTCATCAAATCCTTTTATTTGGAAATATGTATGACATTCCAATAATATTTGTTTAGTTGCTTGGTGTGAGTTTCCATTTTTTCAAAATGTTGTTGAAGCTAAATAAAAACAACATTTTTTGTATGTTACTTATTCCTGCACGAAAAAAGTGACACACCCTCCAAGAGTATATTTTTTTGATGAAAAAGGGTATTGTCTATGATGTACCTAGTGAATCTAATATTTTAATTAAAAACAAAACCAATAATGATCACTCTTGTGATTATAATTAACTAGCTGTCCCGGCGAACTTCGTACCGCCTAATAGTCAATGAATGTCGTGCCACAGATTAGCTGAACTTAATTTATAATTTTATGAAAGTAATACAATGAATACTAAATAAAGATTAAGTTCACTACATTATTAAGATACATAATTACAAAAAAAGAAATAAAAAAGAAAAAAAATTAAGTATATCAATCGTGTGTCAGTAAGACATGAATGAATTAAACTATGTACATATTGTGCAGCATGGGATGCATTCGGCTTCATTGAAGCATCTTGTGATACTCGTATACGACTTTTTTTTATCAGGCGCAAGAACAAATACAGCGTATGATATGTGTTTGCCGATATGTGAATATGCCACGTACAACTGACCATGAGAAAAACATGGATTTTCTAAGTTAAAACCACAAATATGGTGAAATATGTAAAATTGTTTTTTAAATTTTAATTAATAAGACGTTTTGAATTTGAGTTTTTGGTTTTTTTCTTAAGCGTTTTACCTCTACCCCACCCTTATTTCCAAAGTGATTTTAAATGAATTCTGAAATAACTTAAACTATAATTAGTGGTTCTAAGTTAAATTCGTCGTTTTAAAGTACATCATTTACTCATATAAACTCATGAACAGGCAGTGTTTAAAGTGATTTTGGAATTCAGTTTTTTTAAACGTTAAGAAGACGCTTAATTTTGGTTTGCTATTTTTTTAACGTTTTTAACCCATTTTCAAAATTGAATAAGAGGGCTTATCTAAGGGAAATTGCATAAGCACTTTCCTTCACTGATGAAATGTATACGAGTATCTACCTGCCTTCATAGTAGGAAATGAACATTTACTCTTCAACATAAATTATCTTGAATGTTGGATTAAATCCGTGTTCTTCTGGAATTTCTGCTCCAAATGAAGTCATTTGAAAACAGCCATTACATTTTTGAGTGTTCGCTGTAAAAGGTCGTGATTCTGGTGTTCCGCCACGGAGCAAGGAATGCAATGGCTCTGGTGGCGGAACCAATGATGGCAATATCACTTTGCCGTTAAGGCAGCACAATCCAGGCCTTTCTCTAGCAAACTTCAATGCAGCACAATGCTCGTAAACTACGTCTAATGGAATCGAAAGGATGCGAGCTGTAGTTAATTGTGCAATCGTATAGAAACGCTGCACGATTCAAATCAACACTTGAAGTATTTCTTCTTGCACTTCAAATATCTGTGCGATTATCTCAACGATTTCTCTTTTCTAATCTAGCCGTTTCACGGGCTGCCTGTCTTTGCTTTTGTGTTTGAGAAGCACGTAGTAGAGCCTTACACAATTTGCCAATGTTTTTAATAGTTATTCAGCTATTTGGGACGGAGACAAATACAAAAAAACAAAAACCATGAAAATTGGTGTGTTATGGTGCTAAAGAATAGATATGTCTATATATACTTTCATAGTAGTCCTTAGCCTGATATTTCAGATTTTATTTTAACAGTTTTTCATTATTTTTCAGTAAGAAAACCCTCTTGCTTTACATGTGTAAATGTAATCATTATATATTTTTCGGTTTATACCTGATGATGTCCATACACATGGACGAATCGTCGCAAACAAACAACAAAGAACTTGTTTCATTTATAGACCTAAAGCCGAAAAACAAACCAACAAATACATACAATGGTCATTATATATATAATAGTAAATAATAAATTATCTCATCGGGGATATTATAAAAGAGAACAATAGATTTGAATCATTTATTTTTAAACAATAATAAGTCCAGGATTTGAAATTTTTCAGGAGAAAAAAAAACTTTTTAATTTCTTTTGTTGTGCGTGGAAAAATTTGGAAAACATATACTACATATCTCATTCTCCGAACTTGGATTTATTGAAGAAATCATTTTTTTTAATATTAATTAACCGTCGTCGGCTATGAGATGTTTAACAATGACTGTATTTGATCTAAGGTTTACCAGTTAAAAAGTCAATGTTTGAATAAATATGCACCCAACAAAAGAAAATCCCAAACAATATTACTGTGTAACGGCTTACGGCAAATCTTATCGTCTATTAAAGCAACTTCATATAAAGAAGCAGCTTTTTATTTTCAATAGATAGTAAGTCCGGGACTTATCATGTTTTTATAATAAACAAATATTTCACGTAGCTGTCAAATCGGATATAGATGGAGGAGGTACTTCATTGTTTGAAGAGAGACGTAATTTTTACATTCATTTAAAAAAATGAATTTAAAAAAAAAGTGTTTTGAAAATAAATGATTCGATTAGTCTCAACATTTACAAAACTGCTCGCCGGACTAGTTTATTTTTAGATGGCTCTTGCACTTAGTAGATCTTTTTCACAATGGATCTCTTACGAAACGAGGGGTCTGGTAGACTTCTATTCGTTGTAAGCGTCTACAAGTGTAGTATTTTACAAAACTTGGCCAAGAGTATTGTAGTCTAAGAAAACTGAAGATATACGACGACTGAAAAACTGTGTGATAGCAACAGAGTACCCAAAGAGTAAGGACCTATGGTACTTAAAAAAAAAACAAACTAACTCTTATTTTTACCTAATTTATTGCTTCATCGAAACAATACAAATGAGCACCTGAATTACTTCTAAAATTTATAACTAAGTTCTACCAGAAAATTTGATGGGGGTTAGCTCATTTTGGTTAGTTGGAGTAAGATCTTTTATAAAAAATCTAATGTGCATATGCATTTTTGTAAATTCAATCTGTAAACTCTATGGAAGCTCAGTTTCTGTGTTATAATTTCGAAATAACTTCTCTTTCTTGATCAAAATGATTATAGGCTTAAAAATAAAAACTGAAAAAGGTGGAAAAAAATAATGTTGGCCTACCCACTAGGTTTCTGAATGAGTGAATTTTCCAGTAAAAGCAATATAAAATGATATAGACTTTCTGGCAATCATTTAGTAGCATTTCAAAGCTATCGAATTCCGAGTAAGAATGAATAGGTAGCTAGATCGCTAGAAATGGAGATCATTGCCAGTCTAGCCTTATGGTGCTATTAGCGCTGAAGTGCACCATTTTGATACCTTTACTTGTGTGAACCTGTTGATGAAATTGATAAAGGAAATTTTGAACTTTTTCACGGAGTCATCCAGTTTGGATTAAGTTAAAAAAGAAGGAAGGATCTAGTAGGTTTTGATGTCATCATTTGATGTGAGTTTGCATAATCATCCGGAATTTGGACCACTCACACGACCGGACCAATACACTTATTCGACACCATCTACACTGCCAGGCAGTTTGTTGACAGGTGCTGAATGATCATCCGGCCCCAGCACCGTAAACTTCCGTCAAGGCCCTCAGTCCACCAGCTTCGGTATCTAAAGAATCCAAACGGAGGGCAGGGCACAGAAGCTACCGAAATTCTTCCTAGAGTTATTTCGTCGGGTTAAGATGAAAGATCAAGTCTTTGAACTTCATTTCCGAAAGTTCGTCAATGTCGTCTAAAAATGTCTTTCGTAACAATTGTTTTGAGCCGGGGTTTTGTAGGGGAAATGGAAGATTGTTTTTTTTCCTCTGGTTTCCACAGCTATGACAGTTTGTTTTGTGTGGAATGCCTGGCCTCGCTGCATGTACTCCTATTGCTCTCCCAGTGTCTGCTGCAGGTAGCTACGATCCTAGCTATGTCTTGCCTAGTTCTGGATATCAGATAAAGATTTCGGGATTTATTATGAGCGGAGTGAGTTTTGAAGTGCTGATATTTGTCAGCTCGTCCGCCCGTTCATTGCCATCAATGCTGCCACATTGACCCGGAAAAACGCATGAGTGACATTGTGGTTAATATTGAGGCTAGCAAGTTCATTTCGGCATTGCTGGACCAATTAGGAGGATAATGTATTAGAATTAATGGCTTCAACAGCCCGTTTTCCGATTCCGTTTTAGATTTTGTTTGAGTAACTTGCAATGATTCCCTGATAGTCAGTAATTCAGCTTGAAAACACTAGCAAAGTCGGGCAGCTTAAACGACCTAGATATATCCAATGAGAATGTGTACTTACACGGCAAACGTTCTGCGTGACCATAAACTCCTGACCGAAATTGAATTTTTTGCAGTGCTTGAACTTTTGGATAACCACAATTGAATAACAATATATAAGTACATCCCAAAAGTAATGCCGCTTAATGGAAATTCAAAAAAGAAACAAGTACATTTACCATCTTAAAAGTTCGAAGAAGGTCATAAAAGATCAACCAGTCCAGCGATAGAAATGTTTGTATGAATGTTTAGAGAATGATAGTAATTAATTGAATTCAACTATTGATACATTTATTTTTTGAATATATCACCAATGAGGTTCTACGATTCTAAGACCTAATCATTTATTTATTAAAACATTTTTCCATTGAAATCAAACAATTTGTTAAAATTTGTTTACCCCCAGATTTGTATTACGTTCTGACACGGCCCTGAGAACGAGAAGATTTTGATAAAAATATTCTCGTCTTTATGCGTCAGGCATATGCGTCGGCCCAGTATTTTACTACAACAACAAAAACGGACTAACTTAAGCCATTTGTATCTACAACTTATTTATTATCATAAAAATGACCCTGACACGACCGTGTTTATTTGTCTTACAATTAGATTATTATTTTTATCATTACCTCTCCTGATTGTACTTGGATTCATAGCAGAGGACAACTTGGAAGATTTCGTCGTGAAGTCGGACCAGCGCCGTCTTGGTCGAGAATCCATAATTGGGATTACTTGTGGATTTGTTGGCCGTGTTAGTGGTGGTGGTGCTGCTGGTTTTTGTTTCGGACGGTACGACCATTGTAATGTGATGCTCATTGAAGCGGAACTCTTTTCGTTTCGATTTAGATTTTTTTTTCTTTTCAATTAATTGAAATTGGAAATGCACTTTAAGCGTGTTTCTATTTCAATGCAATGAATATACAAATACACTTGCGGTGGGGGTATTCTTTACTTAATACATAACTTAAAACTTATAGATATATAGATTTCTGATGGCACTACTCGGAAATATTGCTTTTTTATTTTGTTTCGCGAATTATTGCGAGGTTTTTGGATTTATTTTCGCTTCATAATTCACTTAACACTCTGGGCACTTTTAATTCAAATTATATGATTGCATTTTTTGTTGAATGATTGGTGAGAAAATCCTTATTTTGGGGGAACGAAATAAAATACACTTGACTTGCGATGCGAGTTTAAAGTTGTGGGGTTTTCTGCATTTTGAAGCAAATAGCGAAATGTCAAATATTTGACAGATTGTGGAAATCAAAACAAGGAGTGAAGAGCAATGTATAAATTGGAATATTGGAAATATAAAGATAACAAAAAGAGATAGATGTATTGTTGGTGGGAAATTTTATATTAGTTAGTTCACAATGATTTAAGTAGTTGGTTGTTGTCTTGACTTTAAGAACACAATTCGTATTGGGTTGTTTCTATTCAAAAATTTGGCGCAAAATTTGAATTAGTAAGCCTAGTACGCAGATCGAGACAAGACAAATTTTATCTCTACAATTTTAATCTCTACAAAACTTTTCCAAATCTCGCGCAAAAGTTTTAAGTTGGAGAGAATAAATCTAATTTAATGTGTTTTTTAGTATATCTCTGGAACGGGTTGTCTTACAAAAGTCGTTCATACCTTTTTGGAATCTCCTCTTGATGATCTCAAGACAAGCATCAGCACCTTTTACATAAAATCGGAATTGACAAAAATCACTTTCGGAAATACGGTGGCTGTCAAAATTTGTCTCGCAAAACAATGCTTGTATCATTCTTTTTCCTGGCAAAATTTAGTGGAGACATTTTGAAGAGCAATTCACAATAGTATGAATTTTGCGCGCGAACTGCGTACTGCTCGGAAAAATATCCGAGACAAAATTTGTCCCAGGAAAAAAAATGTATGGGAGACAAAATTTTTCCCGATCTGTGTACTAGGCTGTACGATGTAAATGCAAATGCATCTGCATTTGATTTCTGCAAAAAAAAAATGGGATGCCAAATACAGAATTCATATTTGTTAGATGGAGAGAAAAAAAGAAAAATGCAGAAGAACTTCATTTCTGCTTTATAGGAAAATTTGAGAAATGCAGAAGTCAAGATTATAGTAAAGACGAACATGTCCATCTTTATTATAGCATTTTCGTCTACATTTTGTAAATTTGCGATATTTTCATATTAATTCTTTAATTTTTGTTGACGGAAGTATGATATGAAAAAAAAAAAAATTTAATCGAAATGGAAGAAAATGGAGGTAAGTTAAATTTTCATTGCATAGTTTCTTATTAACAGGCCAACAAGTTATAGCAGTTTATAGGAAGTGAAAAAGAGTTACCACCTGAGTATTCCCTTCCACTTTCGGGTTTCGACATACATACATCTGCCTCTCTCTACTTTTCTACATTTTGTAGATGCAGTAACATGTAAATCCACTTTTAGACGATGTTAAAGCTGTTTTAATATGAAACTAGTTTAAAACAACGATTTTACAAATTTGAATCGAATACAACATCATACTTTCTTTACCTTTTTATTAAAGTTAAAATCATCGAATACCTATTTTATTTTTTCAGTATCGTGCTATTTACAAATGCCATAAAAGGTCTGGAATTGACGTTGTTTTAGGTGTGTTCAGAAGCAATTTCTCAAGAAAATTCCTTTAGTACTATACTAGTTAGGAAATGTTTAAAATTAAGAATGAGTTAGTATGTTTTATTATTTAATTTACAGTCGAAAAAAATCCAAGACGATCGGAGATTAATGTGTTGCATGAATTGGCAGCGAAATAAAGAGAGTGGTGTATGTTGTGTCCTTGATTATGCACTTTAATACAGCTTTTCGTGTTAATATTTTTACGATCCTTATTGAACATCAGAGTTGTTGATATCTCTGAGAATAGTATTTTTTGTATCCTATACATATGTACGTAGGAAAAAATGTCTGCGACAAAATGTAATATGGTGCAATGAGAACACAAGGAGTTTCGACTTAACTTTCCTATAAAATTACTAGAGTGGATTTTATAAAAAAAATAAGACCAAACTATAGTTCCTTACATGTCCTACATATATCAACCATCGATTGATATTGTTTGTTGATTTTGAATTTCATGAAATGTCAAAAACAGCTGACTAAAAATCTTATTTGAGTTTGTTGTTGGCGTCGAGATGTTTTTACTCAGAAATAAAGTAATTAGTAATAATTGAATTAATCAAATATTTTTCATTTTTTGTTAACATATTTAATAAATAAAACAATTTGGCGCAAAATTGGAGTCGAATTAGAACAATGTTAAAACTGTTTTAGTATGATATGTACTTGGTTAAAACGACATTGAATTTTGCATCATACTTTCTCTAGCATTTTATTAAATTTTAAATCATCAAAGAGGTATTTTATTTTTTAGTATCGTACTAACTTTTCACATGACTGTTTGACATTTATAAACGTCAAAAAATATACGATACTAGTTAGAAAATGTTTAAAATTAAAAAAAATTGTTATGTAGTATCATACTAATACCTTAATAATAGAGGCGCAAAATTTTAATTGAATTAGTACGATGCTAAAGCTGTTTTAGTATGAGACTAGGTTAAAACAACAAATTTGGAAATTTTAATCGAATATAGCATCATACTTTCTCTACCTTTTTATTAAAGTTAAAATCATAGAATACCTATTTTATTCTTTTAGTATCGCGCTATTTTAGGGTAGCCAGATATGTTTAGATGAAACTAGTACTGGAGTTTCAAAAACCCGGACTTTCCCGGACAAATGAGGATTGAAAAAAGAGTACAAAACAAGGACAGAATAAACACATTTATATTGTAAGAGGAAACAAAAAATTGTATTAACATTTAAATAAAAAAAATATTTAGTTTAAAAATCACATTTTTAAGTTACAAAACATCTTTGAGGTATAAAAAAAGGAACTTCATTTGTTTTTTTTTTTTTAATAAATAGCCTTTACAGTGCTTGTTGTACTTTTCATTACATCTAATACTGTTAAGTATATCACTGTTGCTTTTTTGTTAAATTAATTCCTTTGTTAAAATAATTCCTTTGACGGAATCAGGTAACAGTTTGTTTCTATCTTTTGTCCACGTGAATTTAATAACGTTTTATTTACAGCCGGAATCATCAAGCTTCTTCAAAATAGATTTAATTTTAAGTGGAACAAAATCGTTATCGATTCGCTCGTAAATATTATTGACAATATTTTGTAAAATTTCCACGGTTTCAATAATAGAAATGTCTTGTTTTTCAAGTTTTTGAATATTGACGTTGAATGTTGACATGAGAGAATGAACCAAAAATAAATACGCCTCGCTTAAGTCGTCTTTAAAAAATGTTTGCAATATTTTAGGCGGATTCTCGTACTGTGATGTACTTTGTTGTCAAAGGCTGAGGTTTCGCTCGCCGGTGTCCAGGGTACTAACTAAAGTAAGTACAGAAGCTTTAGTTTAAAGGGGTTTCTTTATTCATAAATCCAATTCATTAAAATAATTAACATTTATTACATACAGAGGGTTACAATATTTATTTTACTATAATTCAGGTATTCAATCTTGACTCTATCGATGGCTTGAGCTCCGTAGCTGGTTTACTATTTGCAGCGGGTACTGGATACGGTCCTCGTATAGTAGTTCTGCAACTGGCTTCTTCAGGAGTTCCGGCTGGTCTCGATTCTTACGGTCCACGCTATCTTTCAGCGGCTTACGGTATCAACAGCTTTCTCTGGTTATCAACGGTTTTTACCCGGCTATCAACGGCTTACGCCGGCTATCAACGGTTTTACCCGGCTATCAACGGCTTACGCCGGCTATCAACGGTTTTACCCGGCTATCAACGGCTTACGCCGGCTATCAACGGTTTTACCCGGCTATCAACGGCTTACGCCGGCTATCAACGGTTTTACTCGGCTATCAACGGCTTACGCCGGCTATCAATGGTTTTACCCGGCTATCAACGGTTTTACCCGGCTATCAAAGGCTTACGCCGGCTATCAACGGTTTTACCCGGCTATCAACGGCTTACGCCGGCTATCAACGGTTTTACCCGGCTATCAACGGCTTACGCCGGCTATCAACGGTTTTACCCGGCTATCAACGGTTTTACCCGGCTATCAACGGCTTACGCCGGCTATCAACGGTTTTACCCGGCTATCAACGGTTTTACCCGGCTATCAACGGCTTACGCCGGCTATCAACGGTTTTACCCGGCTATCAACGGCTTACGCCGGCTATCAACGGTTTTACCCGGCTATCAACGGCTTACGCCGGCTATCAACGGTTTTACCCGGCTATCAACGGTTTTACCCGGCTATCAACAGCTTTCGCTGGCTATCAACGGTTTTACCCGGCTATCAACGGCTTACGCCGGCTATCAACGGTTTTACCCGGCTATCAACGGCTTACGCCGGCTATCAACGGTTTTACCCGGCTATCAACGGCTTACGCCGGCTATCAACGGTTTTACCCGGCTATCAACGGTTTTACCCGGCTATCAACAGCTTTCGCTGGCTATCAACGGTTTTACCCGGCTATCAACGGCTTACGCCGGCTATCAACGGTTTTACCCGGCTATCAACAGCTTTCGCTGGCTATCAACGGTTTTACCCGGCTATCAACGGCTTACGCCGGCTATCAACGGTTTTACCCGGCTATCAACGGTTTTACCCGGCTATCAACGGTTTTACCCGGCTATCAACGGCTTACGCCGGCTATCAACGGCATTCACCGGCTTTATGTTCTGGTTTCAAGGGCTCCTTACCTCTGGTGGGGGGTAGCCAATGAATAAATTACCTTCCTCTACTGGAGCTGGCGGCGGAGTCCTGTCCTCGTTGGGTACCTGATGCTGAATTACTTCTGGTGGCTTGCATGACTCTTATTTATATTACTTTCTCGTGAAACTAAATGTGAGCTTTATATTTTTAAAGTTTATTTTCCTTTGGAAATTAATGACGCGTGCGACGTCATCCTATATCTCCTATTGATATGCGGGGAAACTTCTGCAACATATATTTTAGTTTTATATTCACCACCGAGGTACCATGGTCGTTGTCGTGCTGCTGTCCTCAGTGCAGGCCTTGCTGGTTGTTGATCTTTCGCGCGTGCGAATTCACCACACTGGTTTGCTCTGGTTGGTTCCTTTGAGTGGTGTGGGGAAAATGTCATCAACTGATAAGAGGATTTCTTATTCAGTTGTTGTTCACACTTCGTGGTATACGCATGCTACGGGAGCATGCGGCTGGTTGGGCAAGTATTTTTAATTTATCATTGCGGACAGGTGCGTAGATAGGGAGGGGTGCTTGGTAGGTAATCATGTGGTATGCAGGTTAAGTCGGTCCAGTATTGCGGCTAGTGGTTTTAGTATTCTCAGGAGCGTAGATCGGGGGGCTGCGGGGTTAATTTGTAATGGTTCATTACAATTCACTCCCCCTTCGGAGACGAGAACTTTCTCGTCTAGCGGTATAACGTTGGGGTAAAAACAAAAAAAAATTAGTCAAAAAAAAAATAAAACTTCATAAAAAAAATAACAATAAAAAAAAATCAACTGGCTTATGGCTGATAGGTCACCCATCTTCTGGTTTCTCCAAAAACCAGTTCGGCCAATCCTGGTCTTTTTATAAAAGCAATTACTCGTCCCCAATTCCTTTTGAAAACTAGCTTTTGTCGGCGGTAGGTGGGTTTGTAAAAACTGTGGCTGAGAATATTGATTGTCTCCAATGGATCTGTCGTGACAACCTGCCTGGTGCTATGCTGGTTCTGGCGGCGGCGGCGTAGAAAATTGTTTGTTTCTGGGGGAGCTAGTTTGGAATCTAAAACTAGCTTCGGCCGGTCAAACAACATAGAAACTTTATGTGGATGGCAAGGACAATCCCGACTCAATCGTCCATCTTCTCCACAGAAAGCACAAAACATGCGAACGGGGCGACGGCATTTTGCCCTAGTGTGCCCTCGCTGTTTACAATTCCAGCAATGGGTTGAGCGCTCATATTGGTCTGGCGGTGGTGCTGCTACTTGACGTGCTGAATGGAGTAACGTTGGGAGCGTCTTCTGGATAGGTCTTCCGGAATGTGTGGTTGCTTGGCTTTGACTTTTCTTCTGGATGAACTCGAACTCCTCCGCTAGTGCTGTCAGTTCTTCCAGAGTTTTAAAGTCTTTCCGCCGAATGTAAAGATGGTACTCCGGTCTCAGTCGGTCATAAATTCGATCAATACTATCACCAATACGCATCGTGGGATGTTGGTGGATGAGGTATTGAGTTGCATGGATGAAATCTTTGGCCCTTTCTCGCGGTCCCTGTCTCTTTCTGGTGATTTCATCCTCCAACTTGTTTATGAACCGTGCCGGTAAGAAATGTTCTAAGAACATTTTGTAAAAGTCTTCCCATTTTGTAAATCTATCTCGGTTTATTCGGTACCATTCCAAAGCAGTACCCCTTAATATTTCTGGAAAGGTACGAAGCATTTCATCGGGGTGTATGTTATAGCATTCGGTAAGTTCTTCCAGGCGTTGCATGAATTCCAGCGCATTCCCAGAGGAATCGAACTTCAGTCCCCATTTTCTGACTATATTTATTACTTCGGCCTCACGGTTGGGTAAAGTTGTATCGACAGTCTGTGCTACCGATCTAGTAGTAGGTACGAATCGATTCGGGTCTGGCATCTGGGGTGCAACCGGGGTAGTTGCATCATACGTCGGCTGTCTCTGGTTAACACCTTGAGTAAAGTTCCAATTCCTATATTCCGGGAGTTTTGTCGCCTGGTAGTACTCGGACATGACAGGGTAGGTGGCGGCGGCGGTTGACATGGTAGAAGCGGCGGTTGTGTAGGTATTTACCCCTCGGATCTGTATGTTCGGTACTGGATAAAAACAATTGTTGTAGCCTTGTTGCTCAGGCAACTTATTCACTTCGGTGATTGCTACTTTTTGACTTTTCGAAGTATTTGAGGCTTTGCCGTTAGCGGTCCCTGGTGCGTATTCTCTTTCCAGGGCAAGCTCTTCCAATTCCTCGCAAAGGTTTTGAATTGATTTTCGGGTCTGGACTTCTTTTATGTGGGCACTGAAACGAGCGCGTAATATGGCCATATTACCTTCAGTGTTCAGGCCTAAGCGCTTCATGTGGTCAATCAATTCGGCTCTGGTCAGCAAGTAAATTGCTCCTATGCTGGCAAAAATATCGAATCCTTCTTCGTTGTCCGACATGGTTACTTAACTGGTTTTACTTTCTTCAATTTTCAGGTTCGGTTCGGTATTGCTTCGTTTCCTCTTGTAAAATGTTGTTTCTGGTTATTTTATTTAATGTTGGATTTTTCTTTCGGAATAGACCTTACAGGTCCCTGCTCGGGCGCCAATTTGTGATGTACTTTGTTGTCAAAGGCTGAGGTTTCGCTCGCCGGTGTCCAGGGTACTAACTAAAGTAAGTACAGAAGCTTTAGTTTAAAGGGGTTTCTTTATTCATAAATCCAATTCATTAAAATAATTAACATTTATTACATACAGAGGGTTACAATATTTATTTTACTATAATTCAGGTATTCAATCTTGACTCTATCGATGGCTTGAGCTCCGTAGCTGGTTTACTATTTGCAGCGGGTACTGGATACGGTCCTCGTATAGTAGTTCTGCAACTGGCTTCTTCAGGAGTTCCGGCTGGTCTCGATTCTTACGGTCCACGCTATCTTTCAGCGGCTTACGGTATCAACAGCTTTCTCTGGTTATCAACGGTTTTTACCCGGCTATCAACGGCTTACGCCGGCTATCAACGGTTTTACCCGGCTATCAACGGCTTACGCCGGCTATCAACGGTTTTACCCGGCTATCAACGGCTTACGCCGGCTATCAACGGTTTTACCCGGCTATCAACGGCTTACGCCGGCTATCAACGGTTTTACTCGGCTATCAACGGCTTACGCCGGCTATCAATGGTTTTACCCGGCTATCAACGGTTTTACCCGGCTATCAACGGCTTACGCCGGCTATCAACGGTTTTACCCGGCTATCAACGGCTTACGCCGGCTATCAACGGTTTTACCCGGCTATCAACGGCTTACGCCGGCTATCAACGGTTTTACCCGGCTATCAACGGTTTTACCCGGCTATCAACGGCTTACGCCGGCTATCAACGGTTTTACCCGGCTATCAACGGTTTTACCCGGCTATCAACGGCTTACGCCGGCTATCAACGGTTTTACCCGGCTATCAACGGCTTACGCCGGCTATCAACGGTTTTACCCGGCTATCAACGGCTTACGCCGGCTATCAACGGTTTTACCCGGCTATCAACGGTTTTACCCGGCTATCAACAGCTTTCGCTGGCTATCAACGGTTTTACCCGGCTATCAACGGCTTACGCCGGCTATCAACGGTTTTACCCGGCTATCAACGGCTTACGCCGGCTATCAACGGTTTTACCCGGCTATCAACGGCTTACGCCGGCTATCAACGGTTTTACCCGGCTATCAACGGTTTTACCCGGCTATCAACAGCTTTCGCTGGCTATCAACGGTTTTACCCGGCTATCAACGGCTTACGCCGGCTATCAACGGTTTTACCCGGCTATCAACAGCTTTCGCTGGCTATCAACGGTTTTACCCGGCTATCAACGGCTTACGCCGGCTATCAACGGTTTTACCCGGCTATCAACGGTTTTACCCGGCTATCAACGGTTTTACCCGGCTATCAACGGCTTACGCCGGCTATCAACGGCATTCACCGGCTTTATGTTCTGGTTTCAAGGGCTCCTTACCTCTGGTGGGGGGTAGCCAATGAATAAATTACCTTCCTCTACTGGAGCTGGCGGCGGAGTCCTGTCCTCGTTGGGTACCTGATGCTGAATTACTTCTGGTGGCTTGCATGACTCTTATTTATATTACTTTCTCGTGAAACTAAATGTGAGCTTTATATTTTTAAAGTTTATTTTCCTTTGGAAATTAATGACGCGTGCGACGTCATCCTATATCTCCTATTGATATGCGGGGAAACTTCTGCAACATATATTTTAGTTTTATATTCACCACCGAGGTACCATGGTCGTTGTCGTGCTGCTGTCCTCAGTGCAGGCCTTGCTGGTTGTTGATCTTTCGCGCGTGCGAATTCACCACACTGGTTTGCTCTGGTTGGTTCCTTTGAGTGGTGTGGGGAAAATGTCATCAACTGATAAGAGGATTTCTTATTCAGTTGTTGTTCACACTTCGTGGTATACGCATGCTACGGGAGCATGCGGCTGGTTGGGCAAGTATTTTTAATTTATCATTGCGGACAGGTGCGTAGATAGGGAGGGGTGCTTGGTAGGTAATCATGTGGTATGCAGGTTAAGTCGGTCCAGTATTGCGGCTAGTGGTTTTAGTATTCTCAGGAGCGTAGATCGGGGGGCTGCGGGGTTAATTTGTAATGGTTCATTACAGTACATAAGCAAAAGACGTTCAACAGCAAGATAGAGAGAAAGCCATCTGGTTTTCGAATGGTATAAGAAAGGCTTATATTCATTTTCACGAAATTCAGAAAAATCTCGAAGTCTTTCCGTTCTGACTGTGTAGATAGAGAAATAGTTGTATATTTTTACAATTATGATATCGGCGTCAACTGGTAAAGTATCACATCCATGGTAGATCGCATTGAATAATGTGGTGGACATCCTACACCTATCATGTTTTGGTTGACTAAAGATTTCAACTTGGAATAGACATTGTTCGAACCTTTCCTTTGTGTTCCACCAAAATTGGTATTGCAATAATTGTCAGCGCAAAATCCACTTACTTTTGATAATAAGTTATTTTGTGTAAGAGCTTTAACAATAAGTTGGGCAATTGTTCTATAATTTCTTTTCTCATATATCGGATCTGTTCGTTCACTTAATGTTAATGGGCCTCGGTTCATTTTTGAATAACCATTTAATTATAAGTAGCATAAATGTAAATAGATACACAATGGGTAAAAGGAGTACAATCCCGGACAATTATCAAAAACTATCCCGGACCTCCCCCACACAGTGAAAAAAGAGTACATGTCCGGGAAAATACGGACGGATGGCAACCCTACGCTATTTACAAACGCCACAAAAGGTCTGTTTACTTAGATTTTTGCACGAACTGTCATTGTTTTAGGTGTGTTCAGAAGCAATTTATTAAGAAAATTGCTTTAGTATGATACTAGTTTGAAAATGTTTAAAATTATGAATGAGTTAGTAAACTACTTTAAAGTTTTGCTAAGTAGTATCATACTAATACCTCAATAATAGGCTGTTTAAAATTTTGCGCCAAAGTGTTTTAGAAAGCTTTCGTAAAAATAAGCAAACATTAATAAAAATAAAGATAAAAAAAATAATAAAAGGATATATAAATGAAACCATTGCACAATACACAATACATTTCTATCTAGCAATATTACTATATTAGATATTTTATAAGTCAACATGGCACACAATATGGGAAAAAGTCATAACTTCAAAATGAAGAGCTAAGTGTCCTGATTGCAAATATCGAGGTCCAAGACGTTTTGAAGGTGGTCTTATTCGTGCAAGAACTACGCTATTCTTATCGCGTCTTGCAGGCAGAAGGCTGTCTTCAAAACGTCTTAGAACTCAATACTTTCAATAAGGGGGCTTAGTTGTTATCACAATTATTTGGACTTGGAAAGAACTGCATATATGTATATGATGCACTTTTATGCACTATAGCTCCCACTAGAGCATGCAAGACGTTCACATTTTTTGTAAATAACTACTAGAGGCCTATCAAATTATGCTAATTATTTTTTGTTATAAATCACACCCAAAAATGGCTGTGGGCTCTCGGTCTATATGGAAAATGCGTGAGCTAAGCTCGCAATCATATAGCGAAATTAACTGCTCAGTTTACTTGATTTAACTATAGACAATAATTATTTAAATCAGAAGAAATTGGTATTTTCGATATCTCGGACGAAGGTTGGTAGGTAGTACCTATATTTCTTCAAACTATTTTTTCTAGCGAGCAGAGACCTTATCATAACCTTCAAATGTTTTTTATTTTATTTGTGCTTTAACCTCAAAAGCGATAATGCTCATATTTCACTAAAAATAAAGTAACTACAAAAAAAAAAAACATGATAAGAAGATGTTATTAACAACAAATACTGATACGTATTATGAAAATAAAACAGAATCCGAAAATTTAAATTTCAAAACATTTTAGTAACGTTCATTTGAATGACTGACAAAACATCCTAATTTTGTTTGAATTTTTAACTTCCCGGATACCCCGCCATACTGTTTTTTCGCACCCACTCAGACAAAAATTACAACACATAAATAAACCGCATATACCTAAACAAGCATCCTTCGTCCCGAATACCAACAAAACAAAGTTTTACATTGCGGGTGTAACGTGTAAAAACATTTCCCGGTTTAGGCCTTAGGGTGGAAGTGGGTGGATCAAAGAAAAAAATAAAAACAAAAAATTATCACCAGGACAACAATTTACAACAATAAGAAAAATACAAAATAAGCCCAGAGCGCAAGCGAGAAAATTTTACTATCAACTCAAACAGTAAAAAAAGAGAGGATTTTCCTTGTAAAAGTCAACAACAACAATGGGAGAGTTGAGCGACTTGACTAGAAAAAATGCATTAGAAAAATGAGCAAACTCATTTTCTAACAACGAACAGCTTCAGCGCCTGTCTTTAAAAAATTTGAGAACTCCAGAGCAATCAATTTAAAGGATACTAAGGACTAAAGAGAGCACGGAGAGGATACATAGTGTCGGAAAAAAAAACTAGAGGGTGTGACCGGGTTCTAGGAAAAAATAATTTTTCCTATCGTCTTCGCAAATTGCACAGTTCGGTGGACGGTTCGTTTGTCGGAAAGGAATTTATTTAGCAATGTTTAACTAAATTAAAAGAAAAAATATACAAATACCTGTCCTTTCGGGATGAATAATAAACAATTTAAGTTGTCGAATTGAAAATAAATCCAAAATAAAAAGAAAAGATATAATTTTGTGAAAGAAAAAGAAATTCATGTGGAAAATTCAATTTGATATCAGTGTGATATCCTTAAGCAAAAATTTAAATATCATTCAAAGGATATACAATCAATTTCCGATAAATGTCGATTTTCAGTGTATTTTTTATTGAATACAAAATTGTGTGAAAATTTGCTTCTTTTCCATTAAATCCCAACCCAACCGCCCACTATCAAGGATCTCCTAGTGTATGCGTGAAAAGTGTTTCCTTTTTCTGTGCCGTTGTTGATAATAAAAAAAAAGAAATGCAACTATGCCGTTGGTTTTAAAGATGAGAATAATATTAGTGGATACGATGTTGGTGGTGTAAACGGTGCAAGGGACAAACGAGTGAACAGAAATAATAATAAAAAACGAAAACGACAAATAAAAAATGTTCGCTGAGTCCTTTCTTTAGGATAGAAAAATAAAAATAAAATGGGGTGGTGGTGTTGTGTCACAGTTTTGCGCCTCCCCATCCTGCATTAGTGCTGCTGTAGTTCTCATTTCTCGAGTTCTCATTCTCGAAAGGTTCACTTAGTTCTTTTTTTTGGTTCTCCCTATTTTCTTCTACACTATTCTCTCATCATCCTCGTTTTTATCCTTGATGTGAGTGTATGAGTGTATTGCAATAGAGTCCTTAGGACCACCATCACCGCCGGGACGCACGGCAGGAATATATAAATTTAAAAAAAAAAACGTAAAACTTCAATCAATAAAATATGTCTGCAAGTGTCTGTGTGTAAAGGATGGGAGGTTGCTGCACTATCTCGAGAGGAGTTGAGATTTAGCAAAGCATCCTTGTGCTCCTCACCGCATACCCAACCCTCCACCGATACATTCTAAATGGTGGGAGAGTAGACGGAAAAAATCTATTATTTAATTAAAAACTCACAAAACAGGACTTCTTACTCAAAAAAAAAAAATGTATATCTACCCATGTACCTACATATAGAGTATTAATTACTTCCATCTGACCAGCCATTAGGACATTATGAGGATAGCAAGTGGGTTGCCATCTATTTAACTGCTTAACTTATAAGAAGGACGTGAAAAGTAATTACAATTAGGTATTAATATTTCAAGGATAGAATTTGCTTAAATTATCCTCGACGTGGCAAATTTCAAACGGGAACAAATAAAAAAAAGGAAAAGAGCCGAAAAACAGAACAACAAAATTCTTTTTGTGAAGAAGGAAGTCAGTCCTTTCGAGGGCTTTTATTGTTACATTGTCGGTTTTTATCAAGTGGGAAACGTTGCACCAGGATATCATAATAATGAAGATGGAAATTAAGAAATCTGCACACACTCCAGAAACAAGAACAAATAATTGAGGCTTCAAGGCATCTCATATATATGTACCTAATATGGTGGCCAGGACCGTAGGATAACAACAATAATCATCATCATCTACTCCTTGTTTTCGTTTGTCTCCCCCTTCTAGAACAACAGCGGCCGTCATCATCAAGAAAGAATATACACATTCTTGGTTAAATGCAATTTGCCTATAAGATACACACATACATTGTATGAACAAGGATAAATGCAGTACCACTTCTCGTCCTCATAAATCCACCACCGGCAGTAAAATCTTCATCAGGAGAAGCTAAATTCTGCGCGGCCCTTTTTGAAAAAATGAATCATATTTTTTTTTTTTGACATTCTCGTTTGTATAATCGATGTGAGTTTGTTTGTGTATTGTCCTGTTGACAAAACCGTATAATATTCTTTAAAAAAAAAAACAAATGCATACAATTCAACGCTAGAAGAAATATGAATAATTAAGGACACGAATGTGGATTGTAAGTCTGGGCAAAGTTACCTCAAGGATAACACTTGACACACATAGTCCTTGCAACACGAGCGGCTGATGCAAGTGGAAGTTGAAGGTAGTACAGGACGATAGAAGCAACAAAACAAAAAAAAAATAATAAAACAAAAACCTAAATAAAACCAAAAGACAAAATGGGGGACTATCACGAATATACGGATCAATATAAAGTGCCTGTGATTGCGAAGCTTTTGCATGCCTTGCCGCACTATAACATCACGTTTCACAAAATCAACAGCACCTTTAGGCCAAATGACGAGATTTATTTAGAGGTGAGTCCCCATAGAATCATAGTTTTATTGTTTCTTCATACTGTAGTTAAGTTAGAGAGATGCTTTTGCACTTGATATACCTATTCATCGTCATCTCGACATCCCACTATGTCAATTGTCCTTAATATCCCTCTTTATTTTTTTTTTACTTTCGCATTTTCTACACAAACAAACCCACTAAATACGGTTTTTCTTCTCATACAGTGTTGTCACTTTGTATTTTTTAAAAAAGAGTTGATCTGAAAGAAGTAGGTAGTGCTACATTTTTAAATTGGTCATACGGGTATATGACGACTTGGTGTACAAATTTAAAAAGTAATCGAAACGTAATTTTACAGGAGAGAGTTTTTATGAGTTGGGTTTCAATGGCTCAAAATTTTAAACAGCCTATTAGGTATTAAGGTATGAGTATGATACTACTTAACAGTTTGCTAACTATGTAGTATCGTACTAAAAGAATTTTCTTAATAAATTGCTTCTGAACACACCTAAAACAATGACATTTCGTGTAAAAATTAAGTACACGAACCTTTTTTGATGTTTGCAAATGTCAAATGATTTTAACTTTAATAAAAGGGTAGAGAAAATATGATGCTATATTCGATTAAAATTTGCAAATTCGTTGTTTTAACCTAGTATCATACTAAAACTAAAACTAACAAAATTTTGCGCCAGTATTTCTTTTGCATTCTTTTGTGCTTTATTATTAGGTGCGTTTTATTATCTGCAGATCTATATGGATATGGATCTGGATTAATTTTTAACAAGTATTACAAAAACAATTTGCGATGCTGTTCTCTCTCTATCTGGATCTATTTTAAAGATCAAAAAATTAGTTCTTACTCTAGCGGGTAGATGGGTTTTTATGGTAAGGTCAGCTACAGTTCAAAGAAATAAGACAAGAAATTATTGAAAATCAACAAACATAAGGATAAAAAGAGATCTGCATATAACACTGCTGTCAACATGATCCATATCGTTTTATTTTTAAGGGATAATCTGTATGGATCATTGGCGATAATAAAACACGGCTATTGCCTTCTCTCGTTTTCTTTTTCTTTTATAGGAAGTATAGGCGCAAAATTTTAGTTAAATTAGTACAGCTTTAATTTTAGTATGAAATTAGGTTAAAACAACGATTTTGCAAATATAGCATCATACTTTCTCTACCCTTTTATTAAAGTTAAAGTCATCGAATACCTACTTTATTATTTTAGTATCTTGCTATTTAGAAACGCCACAAAAGGTTTGTTTGTTTACACGACATGTGTAATTTCTATAAAAGTTCATCTACTGCAACACCCAGTTTATCTACATTTGAATTTTCTTCTTAGTTAACGGCTCTATGAAGTGGAAATTTCGATTTTGTGATTTATTGAACATAATACTACGTTTTCACCAAGAGTAAATCTGGGATTTAGGGCTAGAGATTTAAAATAAAACTTGAAGTGTTTTCACCAGAGAAAATGAGATTTATTTGACGTTTTCACTCTGCCTTGTCATTCAATTGTCAATTTGGACAAGAGTAAAAAAATTGCAATTGGATAGTAAATAGAAAAAACAATTTCTAAGCAATAAAATAGTTTATTTTCAGTAAACACTTTATTAAAATGAGTATTACAACTTTAAAACTATTGTTATCACACCATTTGATTCTGAAAAATGTCATGAAAGGGATAATTGGTGCATTGGATAGAAGAATCCAGGGGGCAGATTCTGTAATAAACGAAACGATAGCGATTGATCGTTTTTCAAAAACGAAAGAAAATGTGCGAAAGCGATAATTGGCATTCTGTATCGCATTTCGTTTTTGGTTCTGTGTTCGTTTATGCATCAAACCCAAACAAATTTGATTGCATATTTCTATGATGCTGACAGCTATCAGATAATTGGAAGGATGGAACATTAATTTAAATCGATACATAAAACTCAAGAAAATCGATGACATGTACACGATTTAAAAAAATGAAATGAGGCAAAATTAAGAAAAAGAAGGTACGTAGTTTATTTTCTTGGGATTTTAATATCAATTAACATTAGTTTTGTTGATTTTGAAGTAAAAAAAAAAACATAAATAATAAGAAAGCATTAAATATCGATTAAAGTAAATTTTGTATATACATAAAATGTCAAGAAGACTCATCACTATTACTGTGACAGATTGTATTTTTGTGCAAAATGTTATGCAAAATAAATGTTTGTTTATGTATCCTTTTCGATAGAACATTTCTTCCTTCTCAGTTGGTAGGATTAAACTTATTTTATTAACACAACCAATAACTAAATATTAAAATTGACAAAGTGGGAGATCATAACCATATACCGTACAAACTCGATTAACACAACTAAAAGAAATTAAGGCGGTTGCAATAACTGAGGTTGCTGCACTTAATGGGCTACATTTTCTTAGATAAAAAATTATATAGATAGTTCTGAAGACGGCTTACTTTTTTTAGAGATAAAGAAAATGTTATACAAAAACCATTATTGAAAGCAAACAAATCGTTTTTGTTGATTTGATGTCTTGATTTAAATGAACAGATGAATAAACACAAGAAATTGAACTAATCGATGTAAAATTTTTTAAAAGTAGCACTTATAACAGACGTGCTACGATTTTAGTGTTGCGAAAATCAAGAAATTGCGCGAATCGAGGGTTGCGTTAACCGAGTTCGTACTGTACTTACGTACATATCTGTGGTGTAAACAAGAAAAATGATAACTCCAAAATGTATGTAAATTTGTCTTTAATAACTTTTGAATCCGATGACCATTTGATCCATTCCGCTTTAATTTGGTCGTCCAAATGTTTTAAGCAGTCACCAAATACTTTTGACAGAGTGCTCTGCGCAAGAGGGCAAACGAAATCGTTTCCAACTGACCATTGGTAGCTTCCTTCACCTAGTACCTACAAAGTAGAGCAAATCCTCAAAAATTGGAGGAATATATGTGACTCGCGTCCCTGTTTTTATGCGTACATTCTCCCACACTTATTTGTAGGCTTTTCTGTTAAACCGAAATCATTGAATAATGCTATATTGTTGTAAACTAATATTATAAAATAATTTGCAACAAATAATTAAAACACATCTTTGATCTGACAAAGTAAATTGCTCAGAAAAATCTCTTAGATTTCTTTTTGTACTCGGCAAGTTCAATAACTCCGAATCCTCATGTTCTTCTTCACTATCAATACATAGATAAATGAAAATTATTTCTGTTTAAGTGAAGTGATTGAATTAAATTCAACTAAAAAGTTGAAGTGACCTCAACTCACCTTGGAGTTGAGGTCACTTGAACTTTTTAGTTGAATCTTCTTCACTATCGTTCAAAAATTCAATATATTCGCGTATCATCTTTTTTAATTTATTAAAAACTTTTTTTCAGAACAAAACTGAAATATTAAAGAAGAGAAACGTCAAAGAATAAGCTGTCGTTTATTTTGTTTCGCATGTGCGAACGAAAACTTTCGTTTTTTATGTTACATGAAGCAAATTGTTCGCACGCGCGAAAACGTTTGTTCGCGTGTGCGTTACAGAATGTCACCCCAGATTTATAGAAAAAAACGCCAGCCAGTGGTTAAGAAACATTATGCTAGCCCACACTTCCATTAAAAGCTTTTCGTCTTCCGGGCCCCAGCTTTTGCGTGATTGCGTGACAGATATTTCTATTTTGTGTTGATTGTCAATGAAGAAAGTGGGGTTTATATAGGTGAGTTCTACAAAATAGGGTTTGTTTGTTTTGCAAGTCTTCTGATTGCAAGAAGATTTCAAGAAGATTTATTTTAAATCTTCATTTGAGGTGTTTTATATTTGTATGATAAATCTAAGAGATTTAAAGGAGATTTATGGTAAATCCACTTAAATCCCGGATTTACTCTTAGTGAAAACGTAGTATAAAAAACGACATTTGACTTGTAAGACTTGTTTTTACTTTTTTATATTTTTTATTTGACATTCCTATATAGTTGAAGTTATGTATGTGTTAAAACTTTCTTGAACGCGTCGATTATAAGTACAAGTTCAAGTTTAATTTTATTTGCAGTTAAAAGCTTACATTATTTACATATTTACATAATTTAAGAGTTATAGAATTTTATTCCTTACATCTTTAATATCTTTGATACATTTATGACAAAAAATTTTAACATTACAAAAGAAAATATAATATTTAAGGGAAAACGCTACAAGAAAAAAACCCTTATGTAATACTTAAAAACTAAAATTGCACAAAAACCCAAATTTATACTATAGGCTAAAGATTAAGTATAAGTTCATTTTCTGAGTAAGAACATCTTTCAAAAAACTTTTCTTGTAGCTTATAAAGAACAAATTTAATTGGGCTGACATTTGCTCTATCGTGGAGCCTAACAGTCGAATAAAACCATGGAAAACTAAGCATTAATTTAAGGATTTTGTTTTGGCTTACTTGAAGCTTTTTTATGTGTGATTCAGTACAGTCAAACCATACTGGGGCACCATAAGTTAGCACCGGTTGAAAAACAGTTTTGTAGATTAAGACTTTATTATGCATGCTTATTTTAGATATTCTATTAATGAATGGATATAGGATTTTAACTAACAGATTGATTTTATGGATTGTAATAGATACCTATGTGTTTTTCAAAAGTAAGTTTTTTATCAAATGTGACACCAAGGTATTTACAATGTTCAGACCATTGTATATCAACGGAGTTTATTTTAATCACAGATTGGGGGAGAAAACTTCCTTTCTGCGTCGAGTAAACCACATAGCTTGACATTTTTCAGCATTAACTTTTATTTTCCACTTGTTAAAGAAATTGAAGTGATCGCGTCCAATGAAACAAACCCCCTTTTTTAACTTTTAATAATATCTTTGTTTTTTGTTAAATATACCTCACTCTACGCCAACGATATCAAGTTTTTGATGACAATTTATTCCATACGTGATTCGACTGTTCTACAACTTGATCTCGACAGTTTCTCTGTCTGGTGCCTGAAAAATTGCTCCAAATGTCATTCAATCACTTTTTATTTAAAATGCACCCAATCTTCTCTCCGTTCCTACCTTCTCCATTATAAACCCATATCCACCGCTGAGTCAATTCACGACCTTGACCTTGGTGTTTTATGTGATAGAGAGCTCAAGTTTCTCACACATATTGACGAGATTATTCTTAAGGCAAACTCTGCACTAGGCTTTGTGAAATGTGACCCAATCTTTATACATAACCTTTGTTTGTCCCCTTCTTGAATACGCCTGTCAAGTATGGTGGCCTTATCAACAATTTCATATATCCAGAAACGAGAGCAATCAACGTCGTCGTTTCCTACGTTTCGCCCTTCGTGGTCTGTTGTGCAAAACAATTAATTGGATTAAAAGTTGTAGACATAAGATCATTTATAAAAATGAGAAAGAGGGTCGGGGACAAAACGGAGCCTTGGGGCACACCAGCATTTATATTTCGGGTTTCAGACTTGAATCCGTCCAATACAACGTCGACACCGAAAACACGCATGACCTTGGAAAGAAGAGACGTTAGTGCGATTGGTCGATAATTTGAGGAAGAAGAAGATTTACACTTTTTTGGGAATTGGCGGAACAAATGCTGTTTTCGACCCACTCGGAACGAGCCCAGAAGAACAGGATAAATGGAAAAGCTTACGTTGGGGCTTGCTAGCGTGAAAGAACACTTCTTCAGAATAATAGCGAGAATATCATGCGGACCAGCGGATTTATGTATGTTGAGATCTTTTAGGACTCTCGCCACAGTACGAGTACGAAAAAAGATTTGTCCCACAGAATCATTAATGCGCTCAAGAACTGGGGAGTCAAGACCGTTACCACTTCCGGAAAAAAAGTCGAAGTAGATTTGAAGAAAAAAGTGAAGTAAATTGAGAAAAATCGAAGTAGATTTCAAAATGGCTTTTTACTTGCTTTTGAAAAAAATGTTGCATACAAAAATTTTTATCCTTAAATGAATACATATTACCTATTAAATATGTATTTAAAATTGTCAATACATTTCTTTTAATTTTAAAGAAATTTCGCATAAAATTACTCATTTGTGTATTTGGATTGTGTTGACGTTCTTTTATTTTATGGTAATTATGAGGTAATATACTACTACTTAGAGTGCAATAGAGAAAAAGAAGTAGATTTGGTCTTTATTTTGTAAAATTGAAGTAGATTGAAAGAGAGATTTTTAAAATGAAGTAGATTTCAGTATTTTGCTGATGGTGCGAAGTAGGAAGTAGATTTTAAAATATTTTGGAAAAAAGAAATAGATCTACTTCAATTGAAGTAAAGTGGTACCACTGGCCAAGACACTATCGGGTAATGTGGAATTTGCGCCGAACTGCCATCTTATGTCGATTTCCTTTACTCACTAGGGATTTTGATCCCTTGTCAAATTTTTTCTTCTGGTGTGCGTATTTCGTATACATGTAAATCCCTCTTCAAATACGGATTCGAGGGATTTGATCTCTGTCACAAAAAAATCGATTTTTTTGGTGTAAAGGAACGTGAAATCTGTCGAGAGATCAAAATCTTCACACAGAAATTGATTTCTCATGTGTAAAGGAAATCGATATTAGCCTTTTTAATAGAACTAACAAAAGGTGTGTTCATCGACAACAAGCGTAGGAACCGAGAAAGAGGAAGAATTCCTCATATTCTTTACAAATGACCAACAATTCTAACTGTGTTTGGGACATTGCAGTATTTTTTGCCTTGATTGTTGGTCATTTAAAAATTTGGTTCGTCCAATATGGGCGTTGCAAGTTGCAGGCCTTCTTGGCTTATTTGAACTTTTTCCGGTTTTCCTCAGATGGGTTGGCTCTAAAACATCGAAAGCTTACAAAATTAATTCAATTTTATATCCATATCTACAAGATATTCTTAATTTTTCAAGCCCTGTTATGATACTTTGTGTTTCTTAAAACGCTTAGACCTCTTTCATAAGAGAAAATTGGTTTTCAAATAAAAGGCACAAAGTAACGGAAGTGAACAAAATATCCACGATTGACGATTGGAAAGGATTTTTCGACGTATTCCTTTTCATACATCACTAAGTACGCGTTAAACCAGGGCTTTTTTTGATGACTCGCGGCCTTATTCTAGCAATAACGTCTTAAAATGTTGGCTTCGACCTCGTTCAGATTCATTGACTTATTAGCTTAGACTAGGAATTTAATATATCCCGAGAGAAAATAATCGAGTGGTGTCAAGTAGCATGATCGGTAGCCAATTGATGGACAAAAAAAACTTTTGAAAACAAGTTCCAATTTGTATAATGTCTCGCTCGATTTAAGTGAGATTCCAAGTACTGCCATCCTCATATAGAGCTTCTGAAAATGAATCTTATTATATACGGCACTGAAATGGAACTATGATTTATCTGCCAGTTGGTGTTACAGATAAACTTAAGACACTCATACAGTACATTAGATAGCATCTCATAACCGACGGTTAGTATTTATATCTTTCGATAGTACTCGCAGGACAAAGGATTGCCTTTCATACTTCCTTGATGATTTAATGGATGCACTAGATATACCAAAACATCACCTGCATTTTTGAAAAGCTCTGCTGGGAATCCTCAGATCTTCCGGGTGGAGCTCCTAAGTTTGATTTTTTAAAGCTAAACTTTCCTCTCTTATACCGGTTAGTGGAACCGGTTCATCATTTACTAGAAGTGGATTATTTTCTTGACCTACATAGTGCCAATTTAAATGCAGATTCAGTACATCTAGGTTAGCTTCGCTGTCTTGAAATGCCTGATTTCGGTCTTGTAGGGTGTTTTGGTCTTTAGGCTTTTACCAGTTCCTTCTTAAAACTCCTTCTAAATAGATTATTTTGCTTCATCGGTATAGTGTATGCGCATATTATCCTTTTGTTTCGTTCAGGTACATCCCATCCGTAAGTTACCTCCGCCGCGCCGTAGCTCCAAAACAAAGACAAAACGAGGAAATTACTTTTTAAGTCTGGCGATTTATGCTGCTAGCCTTTTGATGATTTGCAGCTTGTATGCTGTGACAAATATGTTTAGCTTACTCCTCATGTAGAGCTGTCTATTGAATAAATCGATAGCAAAAGTAAATTCTTATTAATTAAATTATTTGATTCACAATATAAAAGTTGAATATTACAATTTTCCAAATTTTAAACTTTTCAAAAGCCTTTTATTACAATTTTTTGAATATGAAATCAAAAATGGAGACCGATTTTTTAAAAGAGGCGTATATACATAATATGTATAGGCATATATTGAGGCATAATTATCATGCCATCAAGGGACAAATTACAAACTAAATGGCAACACTAATTATAAGACCAACAGATTTTTATATTTTTGAAGTTATGTTTTCAAAAAGGAATTGCCGTTAATTAAAATTTTGTAATCATCCATTCTATTTTCAACATTTTACTTGCGATATACATACATACTCGTAAGTACTTTAGGGAAAGTTTTGCATTTGAAAAAAAAAAACAAACCGGGACTTTGATCAAACTTGACGTTATGATGATAGCAAACACGAAAAAAGTGGATCCTGCAATTCAGTGTCTGCCTGTCTGTTTGTCTGTAAGTCTGCACCTTGACGTACAGCCTAAGCTGCTAAAGTGATTTTCTTGGGACTAAAGAGTCCTCGGTGGTTCTTTAGAGGAGACACTTTTTTTTGGTCCAAAACTAACGTTACTTGCGATAACAGCCGTTATAAAAAATCTTATATATCTTAAAAACAACTCCAACGATATTGATACAAAAATTATGTGGTTAAAAAAAATACCTGATAGTAACTTACACAAAAGAATGCTACTTGTTTCTCTTCGTTGTGGTTATACCCCTTTTAAGAACTGGCAAGAACTTCCTTTGTCCAAGCAATGTAGCAGAATGGGAAAATATTGTCTGTGATTGCATTGCGAAAGTAGACGAACGGAGGTATCAGATGCATATTGAAAAGGCTAGGGAGTCTACTTCTAGGGCTATACATAAAACTCTAAACTTAAATCTAGGTGAAATCAATTATTTTAGAAGGGAACTTTCTGCCTTTGATATTTAAAGTCAGGACAGAAATTTTGGATCTTAAAAGTTAAGACCTTATCGAAGAGATATTAACTCTATTTGCGGCCTATGTAATTAAACATAAAATGAAGACGTCATTATTGAGCTCTGATGCGTCTGAGCTAAAAAAGAAATACATATATCTTTTTTTGGCGGCTCAGTTCTTTGCTCTGAGCTTAAAAAGAAAAACGCCTAATGATACCCTTATGATGTTCAACATAAACAAAGCATGAGTGATGGTGAAATTAGGTAGGGCGGGAAAGGTGGTGTCGATAAAAATTAGTCTTGAATGTTTGAAAATTGAAATGGCAAGAGAAACCCGTGCCTCGTAAATTATTCCATTTTCGTGTTGTGCGACTAAAAAACGAATCTCTTTATTTAACGCTACGTCTAAAATTAGGCTCTAAACTATATAATCTTTGAATATTAATTTAAATCTAACAACTTTGGTAGTTTAAAACAAAAACAATAATTACCTAAAATTACCTTAATTGAAAAGACCTATATAATAAATATAGTTAAAATACTTCCATTTCGGCAGATTTGGAAAATTTTGAAAAATTGTAATAGGTCTAACATGATTTTGATAAAGTGACAACACTGTTCCCGTTGGGTTTTATTCTTGCAATTTTTATTTTCTCATCTATTTTGAGGGTGTTAATACGTGCATGCTCTCGCACTCTCTTTGACTTCGCCTTTTTTGCCTCACTTTCATTTTATACCTACACACACATATTATACAATATATCTCGACATTAACATATTTCTATTGCCTTTTTGTTGTTGTTTTATAGAGCCTGGGCATTTTGGGGTCAGCACCGGCTGCGCTTTTAATTATATCACTATTGGGACTACTTCTATATTTGATGACACGATGTTGCGATAGGAAACCACGGCCGGCGCATTCGATAACTAGCTTAAAAGTGGCACTGTCTATAGTGACGGTAATGTGTTGTGCAGCTATTGGATTAGGTAAGTAGGTATAAGAGGTTTATAATTGAACATGATTGGCGAACTGTGTTTTTTTTTAAGGGGGTAAGTCATTGAATTGAGTTGAAATTAATATAATTGTTATAAGTAATAAGCTTATCGGTAAACTGAATCAATAATAACATTATTTTAAGTGGAACAAAATTATAACATTGAGGGTGTACCTACAGTTAGATTTTAAAGAATAAGCAGTGTTGATCTATCATCTATTTATATTTTTTTGCAGTCAAAATATACTCAGATTTTCAGTAGAACATGAATTTCAGTTGTCCAATCAGGCAGTCGAAAATATGTACCTATGTTCAAATTGTCTTACAATAGTGTGAACTTACAAATTTGTTTGACAGAAAAAAAAATTCTCGAGTGACTCACTTCTTGTGAAAGAATTAACCGTTCAGCATTGCACCGGCAACAGCGCTCACGCATGGTAAAAAGGGAGGGATGCCGAATCGATGCACTATTTGACATTTGGCCAGTTTTCATATTTGCTATCATTTTTATATATTCATAGATACATACTTAAACCAAACCAAATTAAATTATGAAGATGGAAAATTGAAATTGTTTTTATTTTTCATTATGGTTAAAACTAATTTGAAAGATTTGACATTATTTGCGAGGAAAATTCATTAATAATTTCCAGAAATTTCTAATGACCTTTTTCAATTTGAGTGAACTCCTTTCGTTAAATTTCCACAGCATTACATTATTATCACTTAAAAATGACGATCTTGAAAAAGATGAAATGTTTGCGATACAGTCGATGACGAATATAAATAAAAATTCGCTTATAAGACACCTATTCTAAAGCAGCAAGTAAATCTCGATAAGGTTAAAGTCTTAAAATATATTTTTATTGTTTATGTTTTTGTCTTTGCATTTATAAAAAAAAAAATCAACAGGGTGATTGGTATGAGGTGCACCAAAACGCTATAACGAGTAGTATGGGGTTGTCTATTGGCCTCCGTTTAAGCGGGAGGGGCAAATTTCTAAAAAACTGACTTAAAATGGAAAAAAAAATATTAAAAAACAATGGTAAAACTTGCAATGCCATGCCATAACTTTTTGGAAAGCCAGAAATCTCTTCTTTAATTTTCATTTCCAATTAAGTTGTGTTTGTGAATAGTTCTTGAAAACTTAATTTTCAAACTCAAAATTAAAAAAAAAATTAAATTTTTTTCAAAATTTTATTTTATTAAGTATATTTTTTGTTTTAAAAATTCAATGCTTTTATTAATTTTGAATAAATACCTATATCGCAAGTAAAAACAGAAAAGTGGATGCTTATACTCTTAGTTTTTGAGAAATTACAAAAAATGAAAACTACTTTTTCCAAGAAAAAACACTTTTTTTTGTTCCCCCAAGTTTGATATGCTCAGGTCAATTATTAAATTAGCGTATTATCCTTTTTTATTTTGCAATTATATTTATCTATTGCTTTTAATTTAGTGATATTTCTTTTTGATATGTATTTTGTTTTTTTTTCTTATTTTCATTCTTTTTTATAAGAAAGTTTAATTCTTATATCTATTCTATTTTTATATAACTAAACACAATTAAAAAATAGAAATTCTTTAGCTCTTTGAACTTTCTTATATCTGTCGTCGACTGTATTCATAGCAAAAAATTACATTTTAGGATTTTGACGTTGAAAGTATGCGCTTGTGTGCGTGTAACACCGAGCCTCCACTTGAAATAAATGATTGCAAGAAATGTGTCATGTAGCCAATATTTCTTGTGGAGCCCCCTTATGTCTTGATTTTTGTTATTTTTAGACATAATTTTTTCTATTTATTTCTTGTCTTCGTAGAAGAAATAAATGCAGATATAAATTTTGACGTTTCGTGATTTGTGACTTCACTAGACACAAATTTCTGACAAGACGTCGAGTCTTGACACCAATTCCCACATTTTCATGTAACATTCCTTCATTTCATTGACAAACTCATGTTATGTTTTCACTTCGTATAGAAATTATCTCCTGTGAAGCCAAGATGTAATTTTTCTACCATTTACTGTCTGTTGAAGTACATATACTTACATAATGTTGTTTGGTTGTTTGCAGGCCAAAATTAACATTAAAAGAATTAAACATTGAAGATAGTATTTTGATTATTTTTTTTTAAATTAGTTAGGGCATGCTTGTGGGACTACTCAATTATGTCTTGGAGCAAATGATCTTCAAGGTCGTGCAAATCTCTTTTGCTAAAAAATAGATTGACCCAAAACCTGTGCTTCCTTTTGTATTCTTCTTGTTTTGCCTCTTCCAGTTTTTCCACTGCGTTTATCGCTAAAATCAAACGACATGACTTACCTGGTGAGATTATGGCGAGGAATGAATAATCACGACATAATTTGCCCACAGAGTTAAAGAAATATAAACTTCAGATATAGTGTCTGATATAATGTCAGAAATAAATATTGCTAATGGAGGTGCGGCGTAAGATAAATGAAAGAAAAAATAAAAGAAGAACTGTCATCTAGTGTCAAACGAACGATTTTAAAAACATTCGGAATGCTTCCGGACAAGCGAAAACAGTACAGCCTTATTTATTAGATTTCACTAATATTCGGTCCAACATCGAACGAGGTTTACGCCACGTCAAAGAATTCCTTATTAGGTGCGTTTTATTATCTACGGATCTATATGGATCGGGATCTGGATTAATTTTTAACATGTATTACAAAAACAATTTGGGATCCCGTTCTCTATCTGGATCTATTTCAAAGATCCAAAAATTAGTTCTTACTCTGGCGGGTAGATGGCTTTTTATGTTAGGGTAGTGTAAACTACAGTGTAAAGCATAAAAGACAAGAAACATTTGAAAATCAACAAACATAAGGAAAAGAGAGATGAGCATACAACACTACTGTGCCTATGGTATACATTATATCGTTTTATTTTCAAGGGTATATACATTATATAAAAAGCGCCTATTTATAAAATATTTTTTTTTCAACAAAATCACCAATCTAAAACTCTGCATCTGAAACTCTGATTCTACAACTGCTTTAAATCTCATATGAACCTGTTTCCTTCTTCTTCTGTTCCTTGTGTATTTTTTTTTATAAATAAACTTTTCAGGATTAGAGGCGTTGTTAAGTCGGAGAAACTTTACTCCGTGCGTCGCTAAAACATGTTAGATAATAAATAAGGGTGATACATGTAAATAAGTATTTACACAAAAAGGATTTACGAAGTTTCCATGTCAAAACTCACAAATGTTATTCAATTCAAGGATTTATTAAGTAATTAAGTAATGATTCTAACCTGTTTAAACAGAAAAAAAAATATAAATCGGAATTGATTTCGAGTCTACCTGGTTTGAAACTTCGTTAGCAAAACCCAATTAAATTTCAGGAAACAACAAATTATCATTTGAATTTATAAAATGAAAAGCACACTTCCAGAATAAGTCCACAAGTACAGTTCGGTTGAACTAAATAGGGACTAAAAAGACCTTTTCTCATTTATTTATTTTCAATAGATGATTTTATTTGCCAAGTTTTAAATTTGTTAATTATTTATTTATCAAAGTTGTTTTAAGAAAAACAAATGATTGAAATTATTTCCCAAAAAAAAAAGTTTAATTTTTAGATTTTTGTATGGCTGAACTTTAAATTTATTCGGATATTATAAATACTATTACTGTTTTGACAATATTCTTTGCTCTAATTCAAGGTTAAGGGCATTCCAATTAGAATTTGACAGTTTTGAACTTTCGCTGTGACCTCGCCATTTCACTGTCAATGTCAAATCATTCAGTAAGAACAGCATTTCCATCATGGTAAAGTTCACGAATAAAGGGCGTTTACAAATAATTAAAATTTATTACTAAAATTACAAAAAGCATTAAAGCCAATTTTTGTTCGTAATTTCCGTAAGCATTTTTTTTCTTAACGGCCTCAGTTATTGGTGAGGTGGAAACCGTCATGTACTCCAAGACACACCACTTTATCCGGCGGCGTTGGTAGAGGAGCTCAGAGCCAATATTAAACCGTAAAAAACAGTCGTTTTCTCGAAATACAAGCTTCGCCGTGGTGGATATATGAACGACGTCGAATTCCATACATAAATGTATGATTGTATGTTAAACCAATAATTTCAATTTTTTTATTGAATTATAGATTGTAAGAATTAATGGAAGAAAAAAAATTATCAAAATTCAAAGAGCCGTTTTCATGAAAAATTCGATTTTCGAAAACCATTTTTAAACATTTGTATGGTGGTGGTTATCGTTAATTTTAGATAAAATAAAATTTTGTTTCTCGCATCTTGTAGACTGTATTAAGAAACTTTTAACTTTCAAGTTTTTAAAAAAATAACCCGGGCGTTTTCAAAATATTGAAAAAAAAAAAAAAAAAACAATTTGAAATTTTTTTTCAAAAATCTATTTATTTTAAAACCATTCAAACTTTAGCTTTAGCTAAATTGGTGTAGGGAGGTTAGCATTAATAACCATTTTACCAAAAAAATATCAAGCATTACCCAGCTTTAACTAAATGAGTTCGTTTTTTTACGAATGCCTTATAGTCTTTATAAGTAACAAGTAAAAATAAGCAAAGAAGTATCCTTATTGATTTGACCCGGGTTGTAGTTGGGCACATGTAAAAACCAAAATACTTCTTTCTTTCTTATTTAAATACAAGGTGCGCCATATAATGGTTTCTTTTTAAATCATGTGTGATTTTGACACTGACAGCTGTTTGTCGGTCAAAATTTTGTAAGGAAATCGTACCTCCGCGGAACGAAATGAGTCGCCTTACGCTTGAATAACGTTGGGAAATATTGAAAACTTATTTCCAAAGTGAGCGCTATGTAGCCCAAACAGTACGTTTTTTGAAAAGAGCGTGAGACTTAATTCACGAACATCAACTCGCTTTCGATCTCAACAGCTCAACATTTCACGCACTATAGCCTGAGGAGAATTCTGCACAAAGATCTCGGATTATTCGCTTGGAGTGACAGAATGTCCTACTGCAAAGCCTTCCGAGGCAGCCACTTAAACGACGGGCGTTGTGTTCCATAATTAACGGAAATGTTTGCTTTTACTTAATAAAGCCAAAATTGTTTTACTCCATAAAAAGATCCGCCTGCCCTTATTGAAAAGTCTTTTAGTTTTAACTGAGTTCATTTTGTACTTTTAGTTAAACGGCAATAATCGCAAGTGTTTTTCGAAGTTCGAAAATGAGAGCCACTGGTCGCGTTCGGGTACGTATCCAAAAGTATCCGGATTTGTTGGTGTTGTTGTAATCCCATAGGAAAAAACAACTGATTAACGAAACAGCTGATGTCAAGCAGAAATCTAAAGCTATCCAAAAATTTTTGGTATACTTAACTATCCAAGGGGAATTTTGAAGAACAGCTGACATTTCAGCTGATTTATTTTCTTTTGTGTCGAGTACAGGGTTGGCCGAACTATAACTTTTTAACATTTGTTGCGTCTAGTACTAATTTACTAATTGAGAAAAGTAAAGTTTGTTGCATTAAAGATCTCATTCCTACTGCAAAGCTTTTATTCTTTGAACTTCAGATTGTTTCTTTATATAGGAGGTATTAAACTCAAATTCTTTTAGGATTTTCATAGACATAGACATGACTTGTTATGGGATTATATGGACATATATTTAGAGCTGAGCTTTCAGAAAAGGATTCTTTTATGACTATAAGCTTATACAATCTTATTGCAAGAAGAGAAAATAGTTTTTCTATAAGATTTAAGTAAATTTAAGTAGTTTTAAGCAGCAAAAGTGTTTACCTCTTAAAATAAAAATGTTATGAAACCCAGGCTGGTCAAAAAGCTACATAATTATTGGACTGAAGGTGGATTTACTACACAGTTAAAATAGAAAATGATCGTACTGGAGCTCTCTTCGACAAGTGTGCTGCGCTCCTTAAAAATAAACAGTTTCAATATAATTACCAGTTCTTGGTTTTTATTATTTTTAAAAAGTTTTTTTGGTAATATTTATATGTACATATGTACGTACCTCGAAACGACAGCGTCTGATCACCAAATGCGAACAAGCACTAAAATCTCAAAAAAAGAAACCTCGTTGGCGTGAGATGATTTGTGGTTAAAAAATCTGCCCTTTTCAATTTACCTTTCCTCATTGCAGGATTAAATTATCAAAAATTTTAACTAAAAACTTATAAGAGACATTGTCAGTTGTATATATTTATAAGGGCTATACCATATTATATTCTTAAATATTTAATGAATTATTATAATAAAAAAAATTCATAGGATTTGTAATCCAGTATACATACATATGTATAATATTAATTGTTTGTTTTGCAGATTAGCAAATGGTCTCTTGCTGCAACTAAATCGTCGCAACATACCTTGTACAATAAATTCAGCATTAAAAAATATCTTTAAATCATGTGTTCATAATCCAAATCCTTTGATTATGCCAAAGAAAATTGTTTGTCTTCAAAAATAAACTTCCCATCTATCATGTATCATTCCTACAATTCCTCATCTTTATGGTAAATGAAACATTTTCAGTTTTTGTACAAACCTTCATAAGATCATAAATGTGCAAAATTGTTTGGTTTTCATTATTCTATTTTTTTTTATGAATTAACTACGTATGTAGCAGACGTAACAAATTGTAGTAAATTAGGCATGTAGTTGAATCGGCCAACCCTGGACGATTCACGTCTTTTTTTGACTTTGACAGTAAATGGTACCTATCCGGTTTTTGTCGTTCGACAAACGTATCGGATACTAAAGTATCTTAGATACCCTATCGGACTACGAGGTGAACGCGACCACTCTCTCTTGTTCAGGCATACCCAAACTGTGAAATGTTGTGTAATGTTGGTCTTGACAGCAAATGGATACTCTTCTACTTGGCATTGTGGTCGGGACCACTCCTAACTTTTAAGAGCGCTCGTAGATCTTCACTAATATTGCTTGGTGAATAGGTTTATGAGCTTCTTAAGCTATGAGCGCTCGGTGAATACCGGCCTAAGTCTGGGTATTCTCGCTTGAGATGTGTCGTTATGTCTTAAACTCGTTACTCGTAATAATAACCTAGCTTTTAAATACGTTATTTTTATTGTTGTAAGAAATCTTTTTGTCTGTGCTATTTTAAGCACATTTAATTTCTTCTCGTTAAAAAAGAATACCACTCCTTGCCTACCCTAAAACCGATAAGGACATTTCGTTTTTATGCGTGTCTATTTTAATCACTTTATTATGAACCCAAACGTCACTTTGATTTGTTTCCTAGTTTATTTTTGAATCGTATTGAACCACCCAACCCTAAAATAGCTACAGAAAAAAATAGAAAAATTATTAAAAAAAATAAATCTCAAAGATCGTCTGACCCATTTAAATTAACATGTTGTGTAATAAACTGTCATTTTAGTTTTGCCTATATTATGTACATATGTATGGGTATATATATTTTTCAAATTATATTCAAATTTACCGGAAAAGCATTGACAAATTGTGTAAAGGCAAAGCTTCTAATCACATTAAAGACAAATGACAGCCGCTCCTCCGTTATGTTTGCCATAGCTATAAATTACTCCACACATATTCATTTCATCCCAATATCGACCATAGACTTTTGTCCTCATTTCAGGACATAACCTATTTTCCACATCGTCGAATGAAATGCGCGTATATTTTAAGTATATATGCTGCATATATGGGTTTGGGCGTATCCTGTTTTTCATGTTTGGTTCAGCAATACTACCTTTTCCTTTGTTGGACTATAAAAGGATTTTTTTTTCTTTTTAACTGTTTTTGGCAATGTTTCTAATTTTTTAGCATAAAATTGGGTTCGATTGAATATGAAAATACACGCAATCTGAATAAAGGATAAGAAAATAAAAATATTGTGTGTCATTGGGTTTTGACTTACCACTCCCGCTTAACACTTGAGAGAATTTTTATGGAGTCATTTTAGTATCTCTAAAGTTTACATTAGTTGGTTAAAAATGTAGGAAGAGTCATGCTAACGGGAGCCGTTTTCTTTGCAAATGAACTACTCATATAAGGCCATAGAAGAGTATTCCAGGAGATTACTATGGCGGATGAGGCTAGGAAGTTAAATGTGAACAAATGCAATCGCTGCTGGTTTACTTAAAATGTAAGGAAGAGTTAAGGTGTCTTGCTATTTGTCTACCTATAATCACAACTTGTATTTATTACATCCATCAGATTGAAGGCTTTTAAAATTTTTATTGTGAAATCTGTAGGGGTATTCACGATCGGGTGTAACTAGTCTTGTATTATTGCAAATGTGCAACATTTTCTTACACTCCAACAGCAAAATCAGTATTATTTGTCTCAAGTCCAACAAAGCCGCTGGAGCTGATTGTCTCACTGCCGAACTGTTGAAAGCGGCAGACGATGCCTTAGTTGGGAGTATGTACCAGCTCACTTGGAAAATATGGTCGGAGGAAAGCATGCCTGATGAATGGAACCTCAGCATTATCTGTCCAATCTTCAAGAAAGGAAACCCTCTGAACTGTGCCAACTAAAGAGGCATAAGTCTCCTGAACATTGCGTACAAGATCCTTTCTACCGTATTATGTGAACGTCTGAAGATTTTCGTCAATTCTGATAGGTCCATATCAGAGCGGCTTTAGACCAGGAAAGTCCACCATCGATCAAATATTCACTTTACGGCAGATCTTGGAAAAAACCCAGGACCTTTAAATCGATACCTACCACCTTTTCACCGATTTTAAAGCCGCGTATGATAGCATCTATAGGAACGAACTATTGAGAGCAATGTCTTGTTTTGGCATATCTGACAAACTTGTCCGTTTGTGTAGGATGTCGATGGAGAAGGTACGCTGCTCCATCAAGATTGGAAAAGATCTCACCGATGCATTTGATGTCAAAAAAGGTTTTAGGCAAGGCGATGCTCTGTCGTGCGACTTTTTCAACATCCGTCTTATAAGAATAGTGTAAAACTCACGCGTCAACACAAGAGGCACAATCTTTCAAAATTCCGTCCAATCACTCGGATACGCTGACGACATTGAAATTATTGGAAGAACAAAGCGTGATGTCATTGGCACATTTGTGAGCATTGAGACGGAAGCGAAGAAGATGGGTTTAGCGGTAAATGAGGGCAAGGTCAAGTATACCCTGTCATCAAGAAAGGACACACAACATTAACGTCTTAGACAGAACGTCACTGTAGACAGCTATGATTTTGAGGTATAGTTAAGGACTTTGTATACCTAGGTGCCGCTATAAATTTTAACAATAACACCAGCGCTAAATTCAAACGGAGAATAACTCTTACCAACCGGTGCTTCTTTGGACTGAAAAGGCAATTGAGTAGTAAAGTCCTCTCTCAAGCAACTTAAGTGTTCCTCTATAAAACTCTCATGATACCGGTCCTTGTCTATAGTGCAGAGACATTGACTTTATTGAATGTGGATGAGAACGCTTTATGACGCTTCGAGAAGAAAATTTTCCGTCTGCACAGACGGAAAGTGGATTAGAAGATATAACGCATGAACTGTATACGGGCTGTACAACAAAACTGAACTAGTCAAGAGAATCAAAGTCCAACGACTGAGATGGCTAGGTCATGTAGAGCGAATGGACCCAAGGCCGTGTCTCAGGTGGCGCACACAAAAAAGAGAGGACCTCAACCAACTAGCTGGAGAAGCTTGTTAGTTGAGGCTCTGGTCTTTCCCGGACTATAGCACCACCTAAAGAAGAAAGACGAAGGTCCGCTTCGTACTAAATTAAGAAACTTTCCAGAAACTTTGAGGTGCGAATTGAATAAAACTAAAGACCAATTTTTTTTTAAATTTTAGAAGAGCAGTTTCTGAAAGTGTTGAGACAGATGTCCCGAATGTTTTGGTTCAGCATTTGAATGAACTTATAAAATTAAGAAATAGTTATAGGTCCAAATGGATCAAAACCACGTACAATTGCTACTTTAATGAATTGAAAATATTAAATGCTTTTGTTAATAATAAAGTTTCTTCTTTTAGAAACCCTATTTGGAATCAAAAATTACAGAAATAACAAGCAAACCATTTATTGATTATGATTAAAGTAAATAAATGAAGAAATTCCCATAACCTAACCCTAAAAATCGGTGATAGTTTAATGTTAACTTGCTCTAAAATAGCAAATCATTTTGCTCAATTCTTTATGGAAAACCAGTCAGTTACTTGCAATTTTATCACCAATTTAAGCTAAGGTTCTTTAGTTGCTAATTCTATTGACACAATAAACCAAACTTCAATCAATGATGATGTGGGATTAATCTCAACTGAAAATCTAAAATTAGTTCTTCAAAAACTTAAAATGCGTAAAGCTGTAGGATTTGATAATCTCAGACATGTTTTGTTGCTTTGCAACACCTATTAAAGTGTTGCCTAAAAACGGGATATTTTCCGGCTGAAGGGAAAGGTGCCAAAATAATACCTATTTTGAAGCCAGGAAAAAGCGTTAGTTCTTTAAGCAATTGGTTTGAAAATTAAAAAAAATAAATAATTAATGGTCCAGTAATATTTTTCCTCCGGAACAATTTGGCGTCACACCATTTAATAGTGTCGAACATCAAGTGAATTTCATCAAGAAATGTTGTTGTTGGTAAAAGCACTGGAATGATCCTGCTAGACATAGAAAAAGCATTTGATTCCGTCTGGCACTACGGACTCAGGCATCAATTACTTTCTTTTAACTTGTTAAGTCCTTTTTTTCCTCAAGAAAAACATTATATCCGTCCATAAGAACCTGTCAGAAATCCTTTGTTGCATAGTTGGAGTTCCTCAAGGATCTGTACTGGGTCTAATATTGTATACTGTTTTTATATAATTTTTGCTGACAATACAAGTATCTTTTGTACAGATTCCACTAGTTTTTCTATAGACACCAAATTTCAATCTACTATAAATGTGTTAAATATTTTGTTAAGTATATTTTTAAACATTATTTATAAATGTGTTATTTCAATGACTAGAAAATTAAAATGTATGTTTGTAAGACCCAAGCAATCGAATGAGAAAAACCTGTTTCTTTCCAAGCAATAGACTTCACATTAATGGTTTTATGATAGAATGGTTGTATAGTGGAAAATATCTTGGAATCTATTTAGACAGCAAACTTACTTTTGGTTTTTATGTTCAAGAAATCATTAAGAAAATTAATATAACAATTAAGATAGTCTACCCATTTATCAGCAGGCAATCCAAATTGGGCAACGATAACAAACTTTTCACATTAAAGGCCATTTTCAAAGCAATCATGTTCTTCGTCTTCGTCTCTTCTGGAGTAGCTGTGTTTAAGAACTAATTTTTGGATCTTTCAAATAGATCCAGAACAGGATCCCAAATTGTTTTTGTAATGCGAGTTAAAAATTAATCCAGTTCCAGATTCATATACATACATCTGATTCAAATTTAACTTTTGCCATACTCTAAATTCTAAAAACTACATTTAAGATGACATGAAATCGTTCACGACTTTTCTTTTTACATGCGACTTATAGGTACTATAAGGCAAGTTATGCATTCTGGAAAAAATCAAACTAGAGATTTTGATCAAAGTTGACATTAGGATGATAGCGAAGACCAAAAATGTGGGTCTCGCAATTCTATCTGTCTGTCTGTTCGACTATACCCTCAGCGGCTTGGCCGATTTTCTTTAAACTTGGTAGATATCATTTTTAATTTTTTCCCCCAACACGTTTTTTTCTTTTAAAATAACGGTACCTGCCATACGAATTTTTTTCGAAATTTTATAAATATTTTTTTCTCAAAAACTGTAAAACAGAATTTAAAAAAAAATTATAAAATTTCATTTAGTTATAGCTAGGTAATGGTTGAAACAAATTTTCCAAAAAATAGTTATTTTTGGAAGCCCCCCTGGAACCATTTTTTTTTGTTTTTGATTTTCTCGAAAAAGGTACAATTGATTTAAATCATTTTTTTATGCTAAGGCTCCTCCAAAGTTTAAATATTATTACATATTCAAATTTTCAATTTTTTAATTTTTTGGATTTGAAAAACAAATTTAAAATTAAAAAAAATTTTTTGGAAACTCAATATTTCGAAAACCCCAAGCTCGATTTTTTTCAAACTTGATAAATAAAAGTTTCTAAATATAGTTTAAAAGATTTGAGAAAAAAAATTGTTTTACTTATGTAAAAGTAACGGTGCCCACAAAAAATGGTTTTCGAAAATCGTATTTTTCTCGAAAACGGTTCCGAGAATTTTAAAATATTTTGTATTCTTTCCTTTAATTTTTACGATCTATAATTTAATAGAAAAAAAAAATGAAATTAATATATTACTGACTGTACTTGCCATGGAAATATTTTTTCGAATTTTGAATTTCTTACTATCGGCATAACGGATTTTAATGAAATTTCTTATAGAGAAGTTTCTAAAAAGTTTTAAAAACATTTCAAAACTTTAAAAAAAATATTTTTTGAATTAAAAAAAAAAAATTGAAAATTCAATATCTCAAAAACGAGTTGATAGTTTTCTTGGAAATTTATTTTTTATTCGTTTGGTAATAAAAACTTGAGTTGGCGTAGCAAAATTTTTCTTAAAAATGTTTTGAAGATTTTGTATATAAAAGCTCATTTTTTTATGAATCACTGCAAAGAATTATAATTTTCTTTCTTGCATAAACCAATATTTGCTTGAAACACATGGCATCCTATTTTTAGCACCAACTACTAAAGAAGTTGTTTCAGTCATTTAAAAAAATGAATTTTATGCTTATGAATAGTTTTTCTCTAATAACATTCATTTTTGAAATTCTTAGTCTTTTATATAAGAGCAAGTTCGTGCGAGCCAGTCGTGCATTTTATTTTAATGAGAATATTTTTATGGAATCGTTCATATATTTAATATAAAACTATATCTCATGTGTTCAAAGGGTAACAGGGTTCAAAGAGTAATAAGGTTCTTAAATTGAAATCTGTACATAATAATGGCTATTTGAGTACATGTCGCTAGGCTAAGATAATGTCAGTTTAAATTATATCTGTAAAAAAAAACAACAATTAAATTCGGGGAATAACTATGTTTAATAACATTTTATCATTGTTACAATACTTTATGGCAAAATTTTTAAATTTTAAATTTTCATCATAAAATTAATAGGTCTATATGGCAACGATGATCTGCACAATGGTTTGTTGGAGGTGCTAACGGCTGGACGTAAGGTTGACAATCTGGTGACTACGATTCGAAATCAAACACATATTCTCGAGAACACCTTGAAAAATCGTATCAGACCGCAGCTAGTCGAATTAGCTGACATCTTTGATCAGCCAGTGAATAATCAAACAGCTCTGTCGATTCTGTTTGTTTCATTGAATATCGTTCAGGGAAATGTTACTTCGGCTACTAATGCAGCTGGTGACATCCGTCGGCCATTGATGGGAATCTCAATGACACATTATCTTTCGGTAAGTATTCGATTTTCACTATACGCAAACAAACGTAACGTAATACGTTCGTGTTGTTCTTTGATTAGCGTGGAGACCAATGGGAGCTGATTCGATGGCCCGGCACAGTAGCAACTCTAGCCTTGCTTTTAGTTTTATGTGCAGTGCTTTTGGTTGGCGTTGCCCGCCATTCTCGTTGTGCACTTATTCTTTTCAGCGTATGCGGTCTTCTTGCTGTGACTGGTTCATGGTTAATGTCTGGGCTATATTTGTCATCATCGGTGGCAGTGGGTGACCTCTGCATTAATCCAGCGGATTTTCTAGTTTTGACAGCGCCAAGGGATCTACCCACCAATGTGTTACTACATTATACTCAATGTGAACCAGGCCATACTAATCCGTTTACACAGCGGTTGAGAGAATCCCAGAATTCCCTTAATAACGCTCGTAGCGCTATGGCTACGGTGATGAAAATTTCATTGGTTCTCTTTAAATCTTCTGGCTTACAACCTAAGCTTGGTGCGGTGAATGCAGATCTCAATAGCAGTGAGCGACTTCTTACACAGCTGACTGCATTGGTTGATTGTAAGGTGGTTCATCACAATTTCTTAACTGCCGCCAGAGGTCTCTGTGAGGGTGGGTTACTTGGATTGGTTTTGATGTTAATTGCTAGCTTCATTGCGGCAATTTTACTCACAATTATGGTTTGGGTGGACTCTCACACATGGATTTATATAAGAAAACGCAACGACTACGCACAAGTAGATGAACCCTCGTATATCTCACACCCGGCACCACAAAATCATCAGCAGATGATGAATGCTCGAACACTGCCTCGAAATCCAAATGGGTAAGCAATGACGTACCCTCCATTGCATCCGTTCATTTTGTTATTTTCAGACACTTCAGCCCACCGGCTATCAGCGGATCACATACCTTGCAACATCCATCCAAGAGACAACAGCAGCACGATATGATGGGACACGCGCACATGCAGCAGAACATGAGGGCTATGGGCACCCATACTTTGGGAAGGTTGCCATCGCACAATCATAGCCCCACACATCTAACTGGTAAGTTACAACCGTACCCAAATAGAAAAAAACTTTGTTAACTGTGAATTTACTCTTAGGCCCAAATAACGGTAAATATGCAACATTAAGCAAACAATGCAAAACTTTGGAAGCAAATGATTTTTACTGAAAATCGTCAGCCTGTAGCGACATGAACAACCGACAACCATCGCAGCAACCCATCTACTGTCATCATCCACATCCGCATTCCCATGCCGCAGCAGCAGCAGCAGCGGCCGCGCATGCTCACTATCATCATCAGCACCAGCACCAGCAGCAATATCCATATGTTCCAGCAAGCGCTCAACAACTTCAACAGCAGCAAAATCAAATCTACCAACAAATTCCAGCACAACTAGGCCCAATGCCAGTCACCAGTGGTAATCCACACTCAATTTATCAGTCAACGAGTGGGGCAGCACCTATTTACGTTTCCAATTCGGCAACAATGCGAAGACAAAGCTCCCAAGGCAGCAACGGCCCACATTCATTGTACGGTCAACATCCACAGCATCAGCAGTCACATCAGCCACTGCCGCCACATATGCAACAGCATCCAGGACCACTGTCAAATCAACTAACCGCGAAGTCCCCACCGAACGAAACTATAGAAGTTCCAAGTTCCAATAGTATAGACAGTGCTATGTATGAACGAGACAAACAAATCTACAAGTGTTCGACTCTGAGGCAAGGTGGCAAATTCGATCCTAAATATAAGCCATCTATTTTGAATTGCCCTCTGCCAGAGATTCCAAAAGATGCTGGAGAATCGCCCAAACGAGAAGAACCAAGCAATAACTATTCAAAGTGAGTTCGTTTTTGTATCATAGACTTCTATTCTCCAAACTGTAAAATGCTTTAATTTTATTGTATCATTTTTTTGTATCATTTTTCATCTTCGATTAAACCAAATTTGTTGTAGGTACATGGCACGCGTTCTGCTATTTATTTAAATTTAACCTATGTATGTAACATTAAGACTATGGGTGTGGTCATTGGAATACTGTTACTTGGTCTCGAGATTTTAATCAAAGCTGACTACGCGCGCTGCTTATAGGCTAATACTACGTTTTCACCAAGAGATAATCCTGGATTTACTATAGATCTTCTTTAAATCTCCAAGACTCACTCAATATACAAATTTATTTCGTAAATCTAGCAGATTAGAAATAAATCTTGTTGAATTTTCATTGGATCAATTGTTCCATTGTTCGAACTGACCTAAAATCCATATCGTGCTATCTCGATGATTTTTCATCGTTTGGCACAAATGAAACTTTCTTTCTCTCGCTTCCACTTTATAAGAAAAATTCAAACACCATTTGAATTTTGAAAGATACTGTCAAAGTTAATCTTCTTTTTAATCTTTTAGTCCGCTGAAAACACCATATAAATCTCTTGCCTTAAATCTCTGATTATCTTTTGGTGAAAACGTAGTATAACAGTATAAGCGAAGTTTTGTGGTACCATTTTCTAATATGGCATTTAACCGATTTCGATATTTATAAGATTGGAAAGTCATACTCGCGGAGGAGTTACACAACACACTGAAAGCTATTTTGATAAAGTATCTACCATTTTGCACTACAGATAGCTGTACTTATTGCGGAATATTAAATTTAAAAACTAAAAAAAAAGTTTAGTCTTCAAATTTCAAAAAATTTCATATTTTTGAAAATATTAATGGCACAAGAAAATGGTAAGACATCTTTAAAACGGTGCAATAGTACCCTGCGATTTGTAAGCCCGTTGGCTTAAGACGTTATCGTTATTTTTTCTTTGTGGTTTTCCTTATTGTTTAGGTACGAGTATATTTCATTTTCCATTTGGCTTCAGGCCAAATTTTATTGTATATAAAACGAGAACCGATGTTTTGTTAATTTTAAAGGACACAAACTAAACTTTAACGTTAGAGAGCTCGTCTAACTTTAACAGCAGCAAATAGCTAGTATATTGTTGATCTTTTAAAAGTGTACTTTATTCATATTGACAATGGTTATTTCATACCAAAGCAAATCGAAGTAAAAATGTTTACTGATGTTTTATTCGATTTTTTAATATAGATGTGCTTTGTAAAAAATAGTCTCAATCACTGAATATTATAAATGCGAAACAATCGTACAAAAGTGCTCTACGATCAGCAAATCTGTACATTACAAGTGTACATATGTATGCATACCGAGACAAGTGGATTGGTAAATTCGGGTTGAAGTTGCATATACACACATCAAGCATGAGTCTCCAATTTTTTATTTTTACATCGACGGTGTGGTGAGAGGACGTTGCGCGTATTTACGTATTTCTTTGAGATTTTTTGAATTTTATCCGAGTAATTTGTATTACTCGTATTTTGTCTGTTCATTTCTTCATTATAATCTTTGTTTACTGTTTTAATATTTAAATCAGTGCTTATGTTGTGCTGTGTTTCTCATCTCTTCAACGTACTATGCGCAAATGAACCACTAAATGCATGATCAATCATCAATCTTGCATATGCACTACCTCAATGAAAGAAAATCAAAGGATTTTGATTTTGCTTCAAGCCTACATTCAATCTATACGTATGATTTTTTCACTAATACACTTGCGCGTGCTTGTCATGCATTTGAACAGTATATATCTGGCTTTAAATTTAGCTTTTTATTTTTTTTGTATTTGTGTTGTTGTGTTTGAGTTAAGAATCTGTCAAATTAAGGGTTGTTCAACGTAAATTCCCTTAGGTTCTATTGTAAAACCCACATTAAATAGAAGAGTTGTCTAAAGTGTTTAAAATTATGAAAAAGTTAAAAAAAGCCTGCAAGCTAAAAGACTGAATTAAGTAGAGCCGGTTTTATTGCTTAAACAATAATTGTTTAAAATTTTGCACCGCAGTGTTTAGAAGCATACATGCAATAGAAAGGAAGCCAAAAGATAAAAAAAGATTAAAAATCACTTTCGTGTAAACGCAGTCTCAGTGGTGTCAAATTTCAACACAGAGTGAGTATATTATATAGAAATGAAAGATATAAGCTGGTTCACGTTTTTGAGAACTTTGAGCTTTTTCTCCGATAATTTGACTACGAGCAGAGAGACATGCCTAAGCAAAATCTCTCCGCAAAAAGCTCAAAACGCTCAAGCGAATTAAAAACATTTTTGTCTCATCCTGTTGACAGCAAAAGTCAAGAATTGTTTCTAAGAAAAACCCTTGTGTTCTTAAAAAATTATTTGCACGAATTTTTCGAATTTTTCATTTACTTTGTAAAATCAACAATAATTTAGAATATTTTGTCAACCAATGAAAACTCGCTAGTCCATTCTTGAAACTGAAGTACCTCTCATAAATATAAACCATAATAAAACAAATATCAAAATCTAAATTCTGTTTAGTGTAACAGACCAATGTTAGTATGTATTCCTAAAATGTATTTGACGCTGAACTTTTTCATTAAAAAATATAGCGTAGTTATTTTTTCAGAAGCTTATGGCCAATTTCATAAACAAATAGTGAAAGCATTTTATCAAAAATCCTTTCAAAATTTTATCAGATTCTTAAATCTTTTCAATCTAAATCTAAATCTTAATGCATACATGTGCTAGGTCCATTTTTGCTGTTTTTGGCAAACTCAAGTTAAAGTTTTGATACGTGCATAACTCTACCAATGGAGCTCATTTAGCATTGATATTTAAATATGTTATGGCCTGATACCTTTTTAAAATTATAATGACCAAAAATATATATGTAATTCTTCAACAGTTTTCCATTTTATTCATGATAAAAAAAAATATGTAAGGACATAGCACTTTTATGCTTCATATCAGTTATCAAAATAGGACATAGAACACAATTTAGTTCTTAAATTATTATGCTGAAGACATTACTTTTTTACCAAAACGTGTTATAATGAAATAAAAACTATGTATATTATTATTATTTAATAAATAAAAATAATTTAATTTAATTTAATTTAATAATTTTTATATTTACTTTTAGGAGTAATTTTATCTCAATTTTTATCAGAAGGGTTAATATCTAAAAATTGAAATTCTTCCTCAACATTGTTAGTTTCTTTTGACGATGCAACAAGTATTTCACCTCTTTTGATTTGGCTTTATAAAACCTATAATTAAAGGTGGTAGAAGTATAACAGAGACATTTGAATCGCTCGAGCACAGGCGCAATGTTTCCTGTCTTTCACTATTTTACCGTTACTTTTAAAAACATTGTCCTAGTGAATACTCGGGCTTCCAGGGAATGTCCATCAGTTTGTACTTGGGCCCAAATTCAGACGTATTGTTAAATTCAGCACTAAACGAATGTGGAATGCTTTACTCGGTCCAATATTTCCTTCCCATTGCAATATTCAGACATCCAAGACCAATGTGTATGTGCATCGGTATCTCCTTTTAAATCCTCTTCAACTTTCCTAAACGCTCATACTGTTCTCAAATATAATAAAGGTACTCGTAGTCAAAATCCCCCTAGTACATGCACTTTAATGTTATTTAAAGATCAAGCACCAATAAAATAATTGTACGTTAGATGACTAACAGTGTATTGGAATGGTCTTTTCCTGCTCATTTCGATTAAAAATTTGTACTCCATAGGGGAGTTCAACTGTTTTGACTTCGAGCTCTTTCTATTATTGCATGAATATGAATTCTGTGCGCTTAGAGATAACTATGTTCACTTTCCATAAATTTTCAATCAAGATTTTGCAGATTACTACCTGCGCTATTCACAGCATAAAACATTGTACCGAGGACATTTTGATTTCGGTTCTGACCGCCACAAGTATCAGCATACAAATAGGTGCTCATTATACAATTTAAAGTTAAATTTTAAGACATGAATTCTTTTACGAAAGAAGTTAGGAGTTCAACAAAAGGATTCAATCGATTACTGTCATACATCGCCTTTTCCGATTCCAAAAATAAAGTGCACAAAAGTGCTATGTCCAGACGTAGCCCATAATACGAAACATATAATGCGGACATAGCACAAAATGTTGGACAAAGAACAATTGTGCTTTTCCGATAACTCAATAAGGGACATAGTACATTCGTCTTTTTTGCAAATTTAAGCAATTTTAGAGTTTATTTGGACATAGAACTTGAGTGAATATGAAAGTACTGCTTCTCACCTTTCCATTGGAACCAATATCTCAAAACAGCAAAAAATGGACATAGCACATGTGTGCATTAAGGTATCGACATGTTGAAACAAATGCCAAGAAATTCGAAATAAAAAACGAAATTAAAAAAAAAAGGTTTCTTAAGATCCTGTGGTATAATATTGTAAAGTAATAAGTACTTGATTTAATGCACTGACGGGTTTTTTTCGGTTAGTTTTAGGTTCCAAATGACGAACAAACCAATTCAATATCTGATCCACAGACGCTTTGGAATGTCGGAACTTCATTTGGAAATCAATATTTGTGAACCCGGAATATTCTTTCACGGCGAATTACTGTGGTCGAATGAGGACGACCAATCTATTATTCTAAATAAAAAGCAAATAATGTAGTTTAAGGCTCAAATTCACCGAGCGCTCCTAAACGGCTCTTAACTTTACGAGGCTCTTAACTTGAAATTTCTGTGGGGTATTCACCAACCACTCGCAAGTGTTTTTCGAAGTTCGAAAATGAGAGCCACTCTCTCTTGTTCAGGCATACCCAAACTGTGAAATGCTGTGCAATGTTGGTCTTGACAGCAAATGGATACTCTTCTACTTGGCATTGCTCACATGGATTCGAGTCAAATGCGTGCGTGGCACACGCACAAGCGAACAAACTTTCGAAGAGAGCGCTCGTAGATCTTCACTAATATTACTTGGTGAATAGGTTTATGAGCTTCTTAAGTTATGAGCGCTCGGTGAATACCGGCCTAAATATGCAAAGTTGAAATTTGTGACCTATTCATTTTGTATTTTCAAGTTTTGAAAAATGTTACAAAACCAAAATGTCAGCTGGTATTATATGCACTTGTTAACTGCATTTGATGACATTTCAATGACACTTTTAAAATTTAATGAGCCAAAAATGGGAATTTATATTATCGGGATGTTTAAAAATTTGTGATAGGTGAAACCAAAAAATCCCATTTTAAGGATTAGAAGCCTGTTAAATTTAGACCATTAGTTTATTTTGTTGTTTACTTCAAACCTGATATTTTTCGTCCAAAACTAATAATTTGTATACATGTAGGTATACATACATACATTTATATATCGTTACTGTAATCCTCAAAAGAGTCAATTAAGCAGAAGACACAAAAAAGAAGAAAGACCCAAATTAGAATTAGAACGATTTTAAACCTGTTTTAGTATGAAACTATGTTAAAACAACGATTTTGCAAATTTTAATCGAATGTAGCATCATACTTTCTCTACCCTTTTATTAAAGTTAAAATCATCGAATGCCTATTTTAATTTTTTAGTATCGTGCTAACTTCATATGACGAACGTTCATTGTTTTAGGTGTGTTCAGAAGCAATTTAATAAGAATTTATTTTAATATAAAAAATGCTTTAGTACGATACCAATTAGAAAATGATTAAAACTAAGAATGAGTTAGTAAACTACTTTAAAGTTAGCAAATTGTTAAGTAGTATCGTACTAATACCTTAATAATAGGCTGTTTAAAATTTTGCGCCAATTGTTATCTACTCGTATCAATTTTCCAGTGAATTGCAAATTCTTAGTTCTAACCACTTTTTTTTCTTGTGATACGAGTATGAAGGTACTTTTAATATACATTATATGGCAAGTTATGAATTTGAATTCAAAAATTTGATCAAAATTGAATGGTAGGGAAGACGAAACTGGGTCTCGCAATTCTGTCCGTTTGTCTATTGCCTTAGTCGCTCGGTCGATTTTCTTTGAACTTAGGACATATGATTGCGTCCATTACGTTTTTTTCTTTTTTTAAAACCAAAAATAATTATACCTGCCAAACAATTTTTGTTTTTGATTTTAAAAACATTTTCATTTTTTTTTAAGACCTCGAAAACATTATGCTAATTGACAATTAACAGTTTTTTATTACTATCGGCAAGATGTAGGGCCGCATATTTTTTTTTATCTAAAAATAACGGTACATTCAAATGTTAAAAAATGGTTTTTAAAAATCACATTTTTCTTGAAAACGGCACTACAAATTTAATGATTTTTTTTCTGTATCTTATGACGATTTCTTTTACACATAAGAAATCAATTTCTGTGTGAAGATTTCGATCTTTCGACAGATTTTACGTTCCTTCACACCAAAAAAATCGATTTTTTTTTGACAGAGATCAAATTCTTCGAATCCGTATTTGAAGAGGGATTTACATGTATACGAAATACGCAAAAACAAGAAAAAATTTGATCAAGGATCAAAATCCTTAGTGTGTAAAGGAAATCGACAAAAATTTGAACGACCTTTAATTCAAAATACTTGAAATTAATACTTTACTGTACCTGTCATTGAACCATTTTTTCGAATTTTGACTTTCTCCTTATGAGCTTAACGAATTTAAATGAAATATTTTAAAGCAAAGCTTCTAAAAACATTGAAAAACTATGCATGTCTAAATTAAAAGAACGGTAATATTTATTTGAATTTAAAAACAAATATTTAAAACTGATAATCATTAGACCAAAATGTCAATCAATTGATAAGTTCTTTCGTTTATCAATCAATCGATAAAAAGAATGTTTACGCCTTGTTTTATTTCTCAGCACTCTACGTTCATTGTAACAGTAAATATATTCCATATTACATACATATGCTTGAATTCCATTTTAAGAGTATTAAATTTTACGCATTTTCAGAACCCTCCAAAGGCCACCGATGAAACTGCCGCCACATATGAAGGTAATATCACCGCCCAGGATTGAAAATCCTTCACTCACATCATCACAATCTCAAAATGGAGGCAACGGCCATATGAATGGCCAAGCGATGACATCATCAAATCCATCGCCACCATCGGCGGCGGTGACACCAACACAACCTGGTGCAACAAACACTCAAACGAAATCGCCTCCTCCGCCATCAGCGGTCAATATGAGTGCTTCCCCGCCCAAAGTCGGTACCCCCCTCATGAGTGCCAATAATATTTTGCCGAATGGAGATGAGCAGGATTTGCCACCACCACCCCCACCAGCGTTAAACGATGAATCTAATTATGCTGTGACTGAACTTTAAAAACTAAACAAATTTTAAATTAATATTCGATAATCCGACATTAAAATTGATTGCTGGTAAGATTTATAAATAATGATCGCTTAAATCATTCAACACGCCCAGTTATCCTTGATTGCTGCTTTGGAAAACAGAAAAGGGCTATCTATTTTTTGATGATAATAATGATGATGATTAATTTTTTTCCATGAAAGTTGCAAATTACGCTACAGGCTGATTAAATAATTTATAAAAAAAAAATATTAAACCTAATTTGCAATTTAATGGATTTTTAAATCATGAAAACAAAATATTATATTATAGGTATGAAAATTGTGATTTTAATTGATGAGTAAGATACTGGAAAAAACGAAAAATCAAAATAAAGGCACACTTATTGTGTTTTTCAACGTGAAGTATGTAGATTTAAGAAAATGTATAGGTAAAAGCTGTTTGGCTTTTTATGTTTAATTTCAACCCTAAGAAAATAGACATTCGCTTAGTTCTTTAAACAAAATTTAGTGTCTACAATTGTAAGTAAGGTATAGGTAGGGTCTTCCATATATGTAATATCTCAAATGGATGCAAGGGAAATCTTAAGAGTTCATTGTAGATATCTTTAAAATTGAATAATCCAAAGTGGGGTGAGATATCACTGAAATTTATCTTACTCATTTAGAAGGACCATTATGTATGTAGTACCCCTTGTCATGGTTAGTGCATTAGACTGTCATAAAGAGGGCGTTGGGCTCGATTCTTAGCCGCTGCTAACAAGTTTTTCAGGTGTGCATTACCTCTTGCGAGGAATTGACAAATCCACCAAGGCTACGAGTATCTCTTGTCATAAAAAGTGCTGCTCATTTGCCGCCCCTCCATTTCTCCAAACACGCAAACAGAAATGGTTCAAAGATGTAATATTGTAAGTCACTGTGGCTCAAAAAGGATAATAATAAAATAATAATTCTAACGGGGTTCGGGTGCCTTGTTGAAAACATATTTCGACAATGCCCATATCATCTTATCGGGGCAAAAAGGAAATTGGTTATCATCGACTGATAGCACGCCCTGTTGATGGTAATGGCCTGCTCAAAGTCGTTCTCAAAGAAGTATGAACAAATGATGCTGCCAGCCGAAAATGCACACCAAACAGTGACTTCCTCTGGAGGAATTGCAATTTGTTGGATCCCCTGTGGATCGTGATCGTCCCAAATTCGATAATTTCTCTAATTGATCAACCCATTCATCCAGAAATGGGCCTCGGGCGAAGCACGCGAATCGTTGCTGGGACAGAAGACCCACTGAATTTAATCATTTGCTAATGTTATTATATTGTTGAGGGCTATAACTCTCCATGTTGATTCGGTACCACAGCCAATTCGTCAGATTTCGCTGAAACAGTATTGCCGCTATCACCTGTCAAAGTTCCGAAAATCCTATTGGAAAAATTTTAAGCTTTTTATGGTTCTACTTATGAAACAAATTATGATCGCACAAATGCCACGGTGGCGTATACGTAATTTTATTCGAGTTAGTTTCTGTAATGCAATTTATTTATTTATTTTGAATGTTAAGATTCGTACCTTCAAATGATCGATTCGGTCAGTGGCAATTTTTGGGAACAAAAAATTGTTTCTTTTTTTTTGGATAAGAATATTTCAAATATCTGAGCTAAGTAAGCAATTCTGAGATCAAACTCAGAATTATAAAAAAAAATCTTCGGAAAATTTAAGTATGGTTTTTAATTGCCCCACTTCACAATGGGTTATCGTGGTATCTATACTTATCTCAATACAGCTTACACTTCATTTAGTCATTCTGAGACTCTTGCGGCTGGGTCCAGCCTCACTCAGTATGTCTAAGCCCATATAGTAGACGAGTTTTGACTTTTAGGAATATGTCTGCATCTTGGTCTATTTCCCACTCTGCACACAGAATCTAGTAGCCGTACAAGAATTTGCCAACTTTCCCATTCTGCCTTCTGTGAGCCTTGCTAACCACCTTAGAGCAAAGCTGGCTTTACGTACATTTATCAGGCTTTCGGAGAGCTTGTTCTTCATTTCACGCTTAAGGAGTTTTGAACTTATTTGTTTCGCCAAACTAAAATAGAAACACCATGCCATTTGTAATTCTTCCCTAGATTACCCATAGTTATTGCTTCTCAATTCTGACATGACAATTTTCGATGACTCTTAGACATATAACGGACAGTCGAATTCGTCCGCACACTCTAGTAGTTGAGCAGATAAACTTAACCCAAGCTCTTCATACTATCTGTTCTAGAACGAAATTGAAGAAATTATAATATGAAAATAAATCTTTATATGACCCTGCACATGTTTTGTTCGGGAGGTTTTCTCTTGTGGTTAAACTTTCTTTTGTTACGCAATCCTACGCAATCAATATTCTTCGGATTACAGTTAGTCGTTTGACTTCCTTATGGCGGAATTAAAACTATAAGTATTGTATTTCTTTAACCTTTGTTAAACGCCCTCAGTAGGCGTTTTTCTTTTTTACTTCAGAATAAAGCTTTGAACAGAGTCCGAGCATGTCGATCATGTTCTGACCATCCTCTGAACCGAACGCGCTCTGAGTTGTTTTTGATGCACACCTGAAGACTTAGCTGTCACTATTTTTTTAATTGCCACCTGTCAAATGCTTGTGTTAAGCATTTAACTCTGTCTGCTCAGTTATTTTATTCTGACTTCTGAGCCCATAGAGCAAATTCTGAACACGCTCAGAACATGCTCTGAATTAAAAAAGAAACACAATTTTTTTTTTGACAACTCAGGTTCTGCTCTGAAGAAAAAACCCCTAATTAGAGCGCTGAGTGCAACTAAACTGCTTTTATTGGTAAATTGTAATAAAAAATTATATTTATACAAAGAACTCCTAGATGTTAAAAAAAAAAAAAAATATCCACTGACCTTATTCAATATAATAAGCTCAAAGCAAATATTTATTTGCAGTGTAAATAAAATTTGTAAATTTTTTTTAAAATACAACAAAGACGGGAAGTCCACAATATTGATAATTAAGGTGTACCTACATATATAAACAAATTGATAAATGTAATGCATTCTCTTTTTATTTCTTTTTTGTATGCTTAACAATTGTATGTAGGTACGTAGGTAGGTACTGTAATGAAATATTTTTCCATTTCGTTACACCCTGTGCAGAAATAAAACCATAAAACTTCTTTTCAAAATAGAGATATGTACAGTGGTTGGACAATTTATTCAATGCAGTCAAACATAAATTCTATGAACGTTTAAATAAATATATAAATACTATTTATAATAAGAAAAATAAAATAAATATTATTATAAAGATCTACTAAAAAAATTAGAATTTAAGACGGTAGAAAAAAAAACGAAATGAAATTTAAATACTAAAAAAATGCTTCGTAGGTATAAAACTGAACAAAAAATAACTTAAATAACATTAAAATAAATAATAATAATAAAAAAAAAACTATACAAATAATCACAAGCAAACTAAAATGTAATATAGAAACAATATTGTAGTGAATAAAATATTTCTACTAGATATTCCTACTACTTTAACTGACAACTGCCTACACACACAAATATATATACATGAAGATCTTACAAAATAAAAAAAAATATTTCTTTATATTTTTATTTATAATCATCAATAATTCAATTCATTAACAACATAATTATACTATATACACACGAAACAGGCATATTTTTTAAATTCATTCTTAAGAATATTGAACTCACGTGACAAACAATATATTCATAGAATTCAAAATCATCAAATAAATTTAAAGGAAAAAGTTAAAGCATACACACAGGAGTAAAAATAAGAACAAATAATTGAAAAAAAAATTATTATGGACTAACCGGGAACAACATCGAAATTTTTTATATGAACAATTTTAAAGTATGCATGTTTTCACAGCAAAAAAAAAAAAATAAACACATAACACAAAAAAGACAACATTTAATTTAATTTTAAAATACATACAACATATAACATTTTTTTCATAACTTTTAAACAAACGACAACAATTAAAGCAATAGTAGAAATATCCTTTTTGAAGGAACAACAATTAAGTAGACTGGTATAAAAATTATATATAAAAAAAACAAATTTAAAATAAAAATTAATAGGACAAAAAACAAACAAAAATGAATATAACATTTATCAACATTTAAGAAATTAACAACAAACGTTAATAACATTTATACATGAAATAAATAAATTTACTCTTTGATTGTACATACGTAAAAAAGAAAAAGAAACAATAAATTTGTACATTTTTATTTAAATTTTTTATATTCGCTTATAATTCAGTGTTAAATGTTGTAATACTTAGACAAAATGTAAAAAAAAAAAAACAAAAATGCCATTATAAATTATTAAAATAAAAAATAAAAAATGTGTATGTATTCAAACCATTATTGTGAAATGTATTTTTGTCTGTAGATGTTTGTGGTTGTTTCTTTTTATATATTTTTAAATTTTAATATTATTTTTAAAGTTAAACTCATAAAATGTAAACTTTATTCGTGATCAATTATATTAAAAAAAAAGAAGAAAATAATTGGTTAAATAAGTATTTATGTAAAGTAATAATAATGTCTATACTTTTAAGAATAAAATCTTAAATTTCTGTTCATATCGATGTATACTCTTAGGCTTTTGTTTAAATATTGTGATTTATTTATAAACTTTCTTAGACATACGATTATGCGCATATAAGTACATATAAAAATATATTTACAACACAATCTGTAATTCAATTTGTAAACTGAATAAAATTGAATTCTTAATTTTATTATTGTATTATGATAAAGTGTTTACTAATGCAAAACAAATATATATATAAATATAATAATATATGACAAATATGTTGAATAATAAAAAAGTAAAATAACTTAAAATAGTTTATTTTTTTACCTTAACTATTTTTTTCTCTCAGATTCTTGATGCAAATAAAGTTCGGATTTTCTGTAAGAAATGTAAGAAATATAAGAACATCCGTTTGTTTACTAAATAAAACTGCTAATTTCTATCAATTTTACAGTTAAATTTTTAGTTACACAAAAATTATTACAAAACGTTTGTTTTAGGTATGTAAACGAACAGATCTATAGTGTTGACGAAACATCAGTAATAAATCGAAAGTAGATATCAAAAATATAAATAGGTCCATTTACTTGTCCATAACTACCAATTTCTTCTGGTTTTATTCCAAAGTCTTTCGAAGCGAAGTTCATAAAAAAGAATTTGGCAGTATTGAGAAGTAAACGAAAAAACCTATCTATTGTGATTCACTTTTCTCTGATGTAAATCCAATTCACCGTTTCATAAGAGAATATTTAAGCTGCAATATTCGTTCACTTGCGGAACCAGTCGAACGTTGTATCGCCCTAAAAAAACAGGGGCCAAATTACCGCATCAGTTTTTGAGTAATACGTGACTGAATTATGTGGGCTTGGCAATACCGCTTACGTCATCGAGCAATCGATTACCCTAATTTTACATTTTCATTCGATCACTGAAGCGGTAATTTGGTCGCAGTTGTTGGTAAAACGATGAACCTGGAAATTTGTGCCCAAGCAATTCAGCTTCTATATTTTCTAAGGCCAAACGATATTTCTGAGATCTTATTGATCTCAAAATTTTCAGAAATATGCATAATCGAAAATCTATATTTGGAAATTTTCAAGGAAATCTGTGAAAACATATCGATTTCCGGAATATATTGATTACCATCGATTGCGAAATATTTCGATGTTAAGCCAGTATTATTAGTCGTGTTTTATTTTCGCCATACATAGATTGACAGGAGTTTTATATTTACCTTTTCCTAGTGTTTGTTTATTTTCAACAATTTTTTGTTTTTTTTTCCCATAAATTACTGACACCATTTGCAAAAAATAAATAGACTGCTTTCTCTGTCAGAGTAAAACTAATTGATGATCCTAGAACGTGATACTGATAAAGCACTGAATCTCCTGTTGTTGTAATGCATGTTTTTTGATGATCTATATTACATGAATCAAATCTGACAATAAAAACAGCTATTTTTGTATAGTATAACATAGATAAAAAAGCGTTCTGCTAGATTTTCAATTTCCGTTAACCAACTGACGAAAGACACACAACCCTATCGAGGTATCCGTTCGGAGAAAATTTTTTTTCCGATTTGTTCGAAATCGTAGAATTTTCTACCGAGGTACGCTGTCCGATTGACATATCGGAAAATCTTCCGATAAAATGTGACGCTCATCAACGCATTGCGATTAAGTACATTCAGCAAAGAATTATTGACAGTTGTGTGTTAAATTTCTTCGAAAATTCTCCGAAAGAAAATAGTTGCGGATTATTTTAAGAAGAATGGAATAGAATGAATGCGATTGTATGCTTAATTTTTTTGTTCTGAAGTGGATACCTCGAACGAAATCTAATAAGTTCCGATCGGAACGGACTATCATTTCGGAACTTCTTCCGGACGGAAACCTCGATAGGGCTGACAAATTGACGAATGGAAATACATAAAAAATGGTTGTCATTGAACTGAAAAACACTGTTTTTATATGAAATATAACGTATTTAAAGATAAGTTAAAATAGCTTAACTAACAACCAAAATGTCAATGATAGATAAGAAAACAATTTTAGCAATGAAAGCTATTTATATATTTGACAGCTTATTACATTTAAATTGAAAGTTTTAAGTAGTTTGACTGATTGAAACCCAAATAAAAAATACAAAGAAAAAGGTTTCACTTCCTTCCTGCGACACAAAATCTGTTACAACAAGCACCAAAATTAGGAAAATGAGCCAAGATCAAAATCAGCCTCATCATCGTATCCGTTCGGAGAAACCTACAATCGGAAAGATCTTTCAATCGTAACGTTTATTTCCTTCAAAAACCGACGTTTACCAACGCGTGCATTTGACGTAAACGCCAATAAATTAATTAAGGCTCGTATTCACCGAGCGCTCCTAAACGGCTCTTAACTTTACGAGGCTCTTAACTTGAAATTTCTGTGGGGTATTCACTAAGTCTGCTATTAAACGATGCATCTAGACTCGTGCGACTTTTCGAATAAAGTAAGTGCAAAAGAGAAAAAAAAATCGAAAGATGAGACGGAAAAAAACTGCCCTGTGTCGCGTGGGTAAAATTTTCGGTGCAACAATTTGACGTTTCTCTTTTCTCTTGTCCGTTTTTCTTCTATTCTGCTTCATATGATTTCGTTGTCCGAGGAGTAAATTTCAATGTAATGCATAGAAATATTCCTTTCTGATTGCTTCTTTATTTTAAAGAGCACACACACTGACCAACACCGAAATGAAAAATAAAGAGAACTGTCAAATTGGATTCATGAATCTGGTTTCAACGTGTAATAGCACTTGAATCAGTGGACGAAATATCAAAGAAGAATTCGAAGAAGGCGCATGCATCTAGATTCATCGTGTAATAGCAGACTAACCACTCGCAAGTGTTTTTCGAAGTTCGAAAATGAGAACCACTCTCTCTTGTTCAGGTATACCTACCCAAACTGTGAAATGTTATGGAATGTTGGTCTTGACAGCAAATGGATACTCTTCTACTTGGCATTGCTCACATGGATTCGAGTCAAATGCGTGCGTGGCATGGCACACGCACAAGCGAACAAACTTTCGAAGAGAGCGCTCGAAGATCTTCACTAATATTGCGTGGTGAATAGGTTTATGAGCTTCTTAAGTTATGAGCGCTCGGTGAATACCGGAATAAGTGTTGATTCATGTCAAATAAGCAAAGAAGAACCATGGATAGTGCAGCAGTGTTTTTAGAAGCGGAATGATATGAACAAAGAACATTAAATAAAGAAAAAAGAAGATTCTTAAGAAATATATCAATTATTTTCCAACTGAGCGTCCATTTCGTTTTTTTTTTCGGAAAATTTTCCACTTATAATTTGCTGTCGGAGAAATCGGAAATCAAATACGTTCATGCATCGCATAAATTCACGATGCGTTGCTGCCATTTTGACATTTCATCGGCATGCAACACAAGGATTTGACATTTTCACAAACTTTATTTTCGATTTGTCCGATTGCCCTATCGGAACGGCTACAATGATACCAAATTCGTACATTTCGTAAAAATCGGAGAAAATTACGTTCCGATCGGGTACGATGATAAGGCTGAATTAAATACCTTTTTATTGAGCGGCATGACGAAATAAACTTCTTCTTTGCACTTAGCATGGATTTCTTTGAAGATGATTGACATCGTGCAAATTTGTTCATTGATAATGAATGTCAAGTATCAACTTCATTTATTGGATAGAATCAGTGCCGGATGAAGCCAGCGCGGGGCCTGTAGCAAATTCTATCAAGGGGCCCTTAGACTGTTTTAGGTTAGGCACTTATCAAGTTTATGGTATTAAATAAAACAAAACTGTTACAAACAAACTTTTCTTGATTTAATTTGGGAAAATTTATAAATAATGCTGTTGATATCGACTTCTCGGAGTAAATCGATTTACTGATCATGAATCTTGGTTGGATATAGTCCACATTGGATTTTTGTCAAAAAATCGATGTAAGATGAACTGAATTCAATAAAAATTGCGTATTGACAAGGTCCTCACAGCCAACTGATGAGTCCATGTGCGATCACCCGGACGAAACGCCAGTTTTTGTGGACTAAAGGCCAAAAACGCTATTTTGAATCAGGAAGAGATTTTAGCTCTCGGAATATTCCGAAAATGCCAGCAATTTTATGATAACTGTTCATATACGTTTACCTAAAGCAGTGAGTACGTTATCAATGGTTACAATAAATAACTGAATTTCATACCGTTGTCCAATTTGTGTTTGGTGCGGTGCGAAACATGATTTTTGGTAAGACCAGCAGATAGAAAAATAAAATTTTAGTTGATCATTTTGATACAAATATTTTCTTCTTAGTAATTGTGACTAAATCTAATATGTAAATAATACTTTTTTATGGTCAGAAAAGGTTGGTGCGCGGGGCCCCCAAATGCGCGGGGCCCGTAGCATTTGCTCTTCTTGCTTCGTGGCTAATCCGGCACTGGATAGAATCTAGAGCAGAACGTTAAAACTGAAGGAAAACAGAACTTTCATGGAATCATTTCCATCTCTTGAACCCGTAGGAATGTTTCACGTCTTTCCTTGTCTTGTCTTTCCTTGTCGAAGTAGCCAGTTTCATTAATCCCCTAAATCGGTTCATACGTGATACCGATTTCGCTAGGAATGGTCATCAGTTCACCCTCGAGCTTAATTTTGGCCGTATCGTCAAAGAGATTCGTTTTTTAGTCGCACAACCCGATTATGGAATTATTTACCCGGCACGGTTTTCCCTTGCTATTTCAATTTGCGAACTTTCAAGAACAATGTTCATGGACAAAATTTTGTAAATTAAAGACACAGGTGAAAATGAGCTGACAATTGCGTCACTTAAACACCAAATCGTAAGCTGTCAAACTATGTCAATACAAAGTAAAGTGAAAGCCAAGTTTTATCAAAGAAATTTAAAGTGATCTGTTCGGCAATACCAAAAATTATTATCTAAAAAGTCAGTGATTGGAGCGCCATACAAGAAATAAGACTGAATTGCCCGAAAAAAAACTGCATTATTTACTACTGTGGCGGCACGAAAATTCACATCAAGGCTAACATCGTTACATTAATGTCGTTTTTATTTGGCAATCCGGAATCTCTCTCCGATCCGGAATCCCAACTGAACACTTTTGTTTGCTTCTGATGATTCTGATTTGTTTGATTGTATATGTGAAACATCAAATGCGTACAAATAATCAAAATCAAGAAAAATGTTTTTTGAAAGCAGGGTTGGCCGAATTGTCACTTTTTAGAAATAACTACATTTGTTACGTTTGCTACGTAGTTTATGTATAATTAATGTAGTTAAATGTAGTTAATTGTAGTTAATGTAACAAATTGTAGCATTGCTGTCAATTAACTGTCAGTTGTGCATTTGAAATTTGAATTTTTAAATTAAACGTTCAGTTATTCCTACAATTCTTCATCCTTATGGTAAATGAAACTTTTTTTTACAAACCTTCATTAGATCATAAAAGTGCAAATTTTTTTTTCCTTTATTATATTAATTTTTTATGAATTAACTATATACATATGTAGCAGACGCCACAGTGCGGCCGATGGCATCTTTTTGCGGCCAAAAGTCCAAAATAAAAGTTTTGAGTTAGGGGTTTTTTGTCATCAGGTTGTCTAAAGGAGACCCCTAGGAGACGAAAAATGTTCGTAGTAGAATGTCTTGCCGTAAATCCCCCCCATAATCTTAGCCTGAATGTGGCTGCTAAGTTAACGTAGTCACGCGTCGTTAAGATATGCTAATGGACACTTCCATCAAAACACGTATAAAAGTTTTCATTTTCAAGCAAATCTATTGCAATAAAATGGATTCAACAGCTGCAGGTGCGTAAAATAAGTTCAAGAATTTCTGAATAAAAATTCCTAAATAGTACATTGTTAGACAGCGATATGTTAACACTATTTATTTACTTAAAAAAAAATAAAAATATATTTGTTTGAGTTAAAACTTTTTTTTCTTGCTGTTTCTTGTTCTCAAATGTATTTGAGATAGAATAAAAGTATTGTGTACCAAATAAAATAAAATTCAGCTGCCCGTAGCTGCCCGTTGAGTTTTTTTGTGCATTAAGGTACTAGTACGGTGTAGAACGCCAAACAACGCACGATTTTTGGGAATTTTTTTCTCGGAAACTTTATTAGATAATAACATACTTTTTTTTTAAATAATGAATACATGCGTCAAGAATACAAATTTTTTGAATTTTGGCCGAATTATAGAGGGGGCAAACGTCGACTCATCAAAAAATACATTGTCCCGTTGCGGACAGCTAATCTCAGGATTGGCTGGACTGAAACAAAAAAAACAAAGTGGGTTATTTTAAGGAGGGTTTCTTACGCGACAATTTACCACAATTTGTTTCAAAAGTAAAAAAACAACAAAAAATTTCAAGCTTTTAAAAAATAATTTTTTTTTTGGAAATTTTTTTGGCCATTTTTGGGTCGCCATTTTTTTGTTCATAACTTTTTGGTCAAATTGTGGTAAATTGTCTTAGAAAACATAAAGACAATCAAGTTGCAATAAGTTTTTTGAAAATCGGTTCAGTAGATCCGGAGATTAACTGTCCGCAATGGGACAATGTGTTTATTGATGATTCAACGTTGGCGCCCTCTATAATTCGGCCACAATTAAAAAATAAAGACAGACAAAAAATGTTCTTGTGTTCTTGACACATGTATTCATTGTTTAAAAAAAAATTTATGTTATTATCTAATAAAGTTTCCGAGAAAAAAATTCCCAAAAATCGTGCGTTTTTTGGCGTTCTAGACCGTACTAGTACCTTAATTTACAACAATATCCCTGGTGTTGTATGCCCACGTTAGTTCACAAACTTTTAATTCATGGCCCCGAAATAATAAAATATTCAGTGTTACCTATCTGTCAAATGTCGGAAGATGCACAATAGGGTGTGTCACTTTTGTATGGCCGCAAAAAAGTACTCTTATTTTTAAATGTAATAGTGATCAAATGTTGTATTAGGGTCTTGGGTTTAAGAACATGTAAAAAAAATAAGATTTTGTTCGTCTTTGGCTCGCTCAAATCGGTTGAAGTTGAAAAAAAAAATTTAATTTACAGTAAAATTTTTTTTTTTTTACGTATACTAAAAAAAAAACTAAACAAAATACAGAAAGAATTTTCGTCTTTACAAAAAGATATACCACGATATTGTAGGTGGTTCCGTTGATTTTTAAGAATTTTTTTTTGTAATAAAAAACAAAACGATTTTACATAAAAAAATGATTTTTCTTCCTTCTTTTATTATTTCATAACTTCTTTATCAAGTGTTCCATTTAAGCAAATATAAGCTTAAAAGTGTTTCCTTGCAATTATCTTTGACTTGGAAGCCTAAAAATATTTTATATAATTTTTTTGTATCCACACGGTGCAATTTAAAACAACACCATATTTCAAAAATCTCGAAAAATCAAAATTTCTTGGATTTCATCCTATTTTTGAGCCAAAGATATTAATTAAAATGAAAATTGTAAACGCAGGATTTAATTTTGATAAGCAATGCAACTTTTAAAAGCTATTACATTTGAAAATACCATAGTTGAGCACTTTGGCACACCCTAATGCACAAGAAGCATGTAATAATTTTTTTTAAATCTATCAAGCTAATTTCGCAAGAAACCATTATCGTCAAAAGACAATGGAGGATGTTTTTAAAAGATTCCTAATCGCATCCGATCCATTAATATCTAGTTGTCGGGAATTACCTCTAAAACAACTTAAATCTTTGTCTAAGAACTGTATCAATTTGTTAGCACCTCCACCTGTAAATACGAGTAATCAAACAGAAGATGAACAACAATCTTTTGACAGCTCTTCCGCTTCTGAAACACATACCGATATAGATGATTGTGACTGTCACGAGATGGGCAATGAAAACTTTTTCATGTAAATATCGGATTAACTTATATATTGTTTGCTCATATTGTATTTTGTATTTCTAAATTAATCATTTATAAATTATTCAATAAAAATATATAAATATTTTTTTTCCATTTTTTTGTTATATAATACTGCCATATAGCATTCCACCATTTTGAATTTGTTCATTTTTAATAAAAAACAAAATTTTTTACCTAACTATTTCATTTTTGATAAGTTTTTTCGTATGACATGACGCCATATTAGTTCGGCCATTTTGAATTTGCTGATTCTGATAACAGATTCGTAATCAGCGACCCCAAAAACCCCTATATACCAATTTGTGCATCATTCTCTACGTTTTTCGACTTTTGGCCGCAAAAAGGGGCCATCGGCCGCACTGTGAGACGTAACAAATTGTAGTACATTAGGCATGTAGTTTCTTCAATAAACTACGCGTAGTTAAATACTACGTTTATATGCAGTATCGAAAGATCGAGTTGGATTAGGGTCGGATTTTCGACCCACATTTCTACTCGACACCGCTGAGCGATTAGGATCGAGTCGAACGAAGCTCATTTCAACTCAATACATGTATATAAAGTTTCGAAGCGAGCTTCAAGCTCGGATTTTTTTTAACATTCACTTTCACTTGTCGAATTTGATTTGGTCCTAGTTTTGTCATCCCTGCTGCTCCATCTAGATCGACAACGTCCTTATCGAAAATTTTGATGTCAAAAGAGGTTTTAGACAAAGCGATACGCTGTTCTGCTGATGTTTAACATCCTTTTTGAAAGCATAGCTATTAGTTATGCCCCCTCGAGCAACAAAAGCGGACCATTATAACACAAATCATTTGTATAACCTGTTAAAAATTATAATTTTTCAAATTTTTAAAATAGTGCTACTTTTTCTAACTTCTACTGTAGAGTGTTAATCATAGAAGTTGGGATAACCGTTTGAAGTGATAATTTAACGGTAAATTAAACCGATGAATTTTTTCCTTTGAAGTGGATCATACTAAACACTGAACAAAGACGCAAACTTATTCAAAAGCTTATTATGGATGGCAAAACCTATAAGGAAGTTCGGGATCTTGTAGGTTGTTCAGGGAAAATTGTAAAAAAACCATTTGAAGAAAAAGCTGAAACCTTAATTTACCATGTGGTAACCATACAGAAAGGAGACAATTGAGGGAACACAAAAAAAAAACACATAACCAAGAGAATTAAGTTTGATCGATCGCATTTGGGATGGGTTTCTGAAAAGTGGAGAAATATTCTTTGGAGTGACGAAAGCAGAATTTTTCTTTATGGTGGTAACGGATCTCGGCAGTATTTATCTATGTAAGACGACCACCAAATATCGAATATGATCCTAGATACACCACAATAACTATAAAACATGGAGGTACTAGAATCATGGTATGGGGATGCTTCTAATACTCGCACTACGGATTTGGTTCAATATATGGGATAAAGTGTAATGAAAAAGCATTTTTACGTCGAATTTTGCAAAACATCATGCCACCATTACCGACTTCGAAATGACGCTAAAATGGGTCTTTCAGCAAAACTACTGAGCAATGGTTTCAGGACAACAATATTGAATCTATAGAGTAGCCTGCTCAGTCCCCTGACCTCAATCCTATTGAGAATCTTTGGGTGGACATAAAAAATAGAAAGTCTGGAATGCAAAACCAAAATACAACCAAGAGTTATGGGGCGTAGTTGAGAAGGCTTGGAAATCAATCACAAAGACGTGAAGAGCTTGTCGACTCAATTAAGCGTCGGTCGTTGCGAAAGATGTAATACAAAACAATGGTCATGCTACTAAATACTACCAAAAATGGCATTAAATTTAACTTTTTTGTAACTCTTTTTAAGTCAAATAATGCAAAAATGGAGAAGCACTGCTTTTAATTCGCACCTTTTATTTTCGAACCTATTTTGTTTTTTATATTGTTAAACTAATGATCAATAAATAGCAGTTTGATTTGTTTAATTAAAACATTTCTATATATTATAAAAAGTGTTACGAACAACCATTTTATAAAATCAAACGTTTTTTTACTTTTTATTCAAAGAGAAACATATTTTCCGTTGAACTGCTATTTTTTTCTCGCAGTTTTATATGGTGCTGAGGCATATTCCATTTCTAAGGTGAATGAGAACGCTTTATGTGGTTCTTGGGAGGATAATTCCCCGTGTTATTTTTAATCCCTTCCGAATAGAATAGGAGTCAAGGCGAATATACAAAAAAATGTAAGGGCTGTAGAGCGATCAAACCAAAAAAGTAATCCTGCCACGACTGAGGTGGTTAAATCATGTGCTCCGACACATAATTTGATGCTTCATAACACTAAGCTAGACTTCTAATTTGAATGGTCAAACTTACTTAATTCAAATAAAACAAAACTTATTTTGAATTTCATCATTTTATTGTGCAAATTCAGCAATAGATTTGTTTTTATTATTTTGTTTTTATAAATGTCTACATAATTTAACTAAAAAAAATATTTTTATTCTTAACGCACTCTTTTTTTGTTCATTTATGGTTATTTTTGTTTTTGTTATAATGCCTATAATTATTTATTTGACGAAGATCATAATTTAAGATTGCATCAAGCTAAACGAATATCTTAAAATATATAAAAAGAACAAAGTCAACAAAATAAAAATATTAAAAGAAACATTATTGCATACAAAAATTAAATAAAACAAAAAGTTTTTGAATTTAATAATTGTTTACTTTTTTTTTTAAAATGAAACAAAATTCAAACGAAATTTGACTTTACGTTGAAATATAAATATTCACTTAATAATTAATTGGTCTAATGAAACATAAAGTTCTGGAAATTAAAATTGTGGTTGGGTTCACTACGGGCAAAGCTTGAAAAACACTAGTTACATTGTGGCTGAACACACTGTAAACAAAAAAATATTTAAAATATTTGAAAAGTTTAAAGTCTAGCGTTGAAAATTGATGTTTCATTTCCAAACTTTTCACATTCTAAAGCTCAACATTTTCAACCAAGTAAGGCAGTTACTTACAATTTTTGTATTTATTCAGAGGGCACATCCGCACCAATGTAATACTCAGGCTCAAAAACAACATGGAGGTCGGCTGTATTGACAAAACCTCAGTCATGATTTTAGTTAAGAAATTGAGGGAATATTGAGTAAATCTCAGAAGATTGTATACACGTGTTAGTAATCAACTTGCAAAGCTAAATTAACCAACCAATATAATTTAATTATTATTTCAATTAATTATTATGTTTTCAAAAATGTTCATAAATAAATTTAAAAAAAACCACTATACAATTACATACATATTTAAATTGTTTTTTTTTTTTTTTAAACATAATTTAAAAATCTTAACGAACGTATAACGTGACTTTGGAATGAATTTTAATTTTATAACGAATAAAAAATACATGCGTTAGAATATTTCTTATTTGTTTTCATACTCTTGCTTGTTTCATATTAAATGCCTTGCCGCGCTATATGGAACAATTTTGTGTTTTTCATTAACTTTACAGTTTTATAAATTAAGAAATTTGTTTTCTGTTGTTTTATTTAAATTTTAATTATTTAGAAAAAAAAAAAGAAAACGTAACGCCAGACAAACACTTTTGTTGTTAAATATGATTCTAGAGCTATGTATGATTAAATACTTGTTTTTTTTCTTGGTATTTATAGTAATAGGTAATATATGCACTATTGGAAAAAAAGAATTTGTTTTTTTAATTATTTGTCGTCGTAACTGGAGTCGCTAACACTAGTTCGGGAGCAGAAGACGAAGCGCCACTACTTTGACTTACAGTTCTTGAGTGATTGGCCGATGGTGGAGTGGCAAAGGGTGGTGCTGTTGGTGCACCTACTGGCGTTTGAACCATTGGTGTTGGCGGTGATTTATTGGCAGGAAGTTGATTAGGAGCCCCGGTCATTTGCATGTGGTATCTAATAACCATATTAAGTTGAGTAATTAAATGAAAAGCTGAATGCTTTAAACTCACTTGTAAATATTTTCCGTGCTTTCGACAACACCCTGTGTTAAATTCAAACTTCTTCCTTTGATGCCAGATTCTTTAATGGGTGGTGACCACCAGTTAACCATTCGTCCAACTACCGGCACATGTCGGAGGATACCCTCCTGCCAGAGTTTTTCATCGGACTCGCGTTGGAGATCAGCTGTTGCTGCTTCAATACCCTTAAACAAAACAAAAATATGCTTTAACTTCAATTTCACTTTCTCTAACTCACTGAATTTACCTTTTTGACAATTTCGGACATTGTGTCTAGGACTCTTGAGTTTTCTTGGACACTTTTACCGACGGAGACAACCAGGTCAAGCAATTCTTCGACATCTGTGTCATGGGTGACCATACCAAATCTAACACAAATCAATCCATCTGTACCTTCGCCAAGTGAAAACGCATTATCTGTCGACTTTAAAGCTTCCACAAGATCGGCATTGAGCTTATTTAATTCTGTTTTGGCCTGATCTGTAAGCAAAGACTCCCAACCTTCAGGCACAAATCGCACACCGCCCATACCAGCCCAATCCGGCAGATTGACAATACGTAAAACATCACTCTTATCTACTAAACGAATAAAGGTAGCTTTGTGTCTTATTGTTGCTCGAAGAATGTCGACGTGAGATTCTAAGCTCTGAGCAAAGTTTTCTAGATTTTCAGCCGATGGCGGCTGTTCGCCTAGACCAAGTTCTAAGGGACAATATCGAATACAAGTGCCATGTACTCCATGCTCGATTATTTCAAAGTCAAACTGAAGAATATAAAATTATCATTTGATTAGTATTTTTTTTTATTTAAAATAAAAAAAAATCCATATAATTATAATTACATACATTTGGGCAGTCCCGCTGAATGATTTGTCCCAACCAAGAGTTAAGACGATCGTAGTATGAAGCATTTGTAAGTTTTTCTACTGTTTTGCTATATGAAGCACCTTTAGTTGCATCAGTGGATGATGATGTTGAATTAAGATCTTGTTGATCTTTAGCTGGCGGAGTGCTGATGCTTCCATCGAATTGAAAGACCACAACTGATGTAGCAGTCTCAAAAAGAACCTATTGGTTGAGCATACAAAATAAATTTTTTTCTTTATAATTAAAAGTATTTGTGCTTACATTTACGTCCAATGGTTTGTTGACGATGTCAATTAGATTGATTCCTGATTGACCACCTGGAGCTCGACTCTGCAAAATAATGTATTAGGTAAATTGGTAAAAATTTGCTCTTGCATACAATAATAAAGTATAAGTTAAAAAAAAAGCAATAAAGTGCAGAGCGACTGGATTGGACTTATTGTCCTAACATATTAAAATTGATAAATACACACATTTGTGTAATATTTTACAGACACACAAGAGGCTAAGACTACAAATGATTAAACATTGTGGGATCATTGAGGAAAAGAATTTTGAATGTCTGAACATCAACGTTTTTGAACGGGTAACGAATTTGACTACAGAAATGCCGTTAACGAACGTTAAAGTAGAAATATCGGTGCTAAAACATATGTAAAATCTATAGGCATTCCTGGCAGGGCATGTTTTTCGACAAAAAAATGGATCTTGTATTTTTCTCTAAAGCATTGATTAATTGGCAATAAAGTTACAACAAACATTTTACTGTTTACTCGTTCAATGCAATTAGCCTAATTTTAGACTTTATTGATTTTTTAAGACTGCAATAAATCCAAAACGATTTTATGCGAATGATGAATTTTAATTGTTGCTGCTTACTAATGAATTCAACCAATTTCCGAAAGTTCCAGAAAATCGAATTATTTTTCTGCTATCCAAAAAATCAAACTATAATGAAGCATCTTATTATAAAAAGATTTCTTTCCTAAACACAAGTGCTAAGTTGTTTACTAGGCTTATTGAGAATACACTGACCGAATGGGTGAGAAGAAAAAGTATCATATCAGAGTTTCAAGCCGGTTTCAGAAAGAACTACTCAACAACGGATCACATATTTCCACAGTACAATATTGCGTGTGGGATGGAGGTTATCCTGAGTGCTCTGCTTGTGGTGGCAGGCATGCAAGAAATGAGAAATGGACCTTCAATGACGAGGCCGTCGAAACTGTACGAGAGTATAAATATCTAGTAGTTCTATTTACACCGAATCTAAGGCTCGTATTCACCGAGCGCTCCTAAACGGCTCTTAACTTTACGAGGCTCTTAACTTGAAATTTCTTTGGGGTATTCACCAACCACTCGCAAGTGTTTTTCGAAGTTCGAAAATGAGAGCCACTCTCTATTGTTCAGGCATACCCAAACTGTGAAATGTTGTGGAATGTTTGTCTTGACAGCAAATGGATACTCTTCTACTTGGCATTGCTCACATGGATTCGAGTCAAATGCGTGCGTGGCACACGCACAAGCGAACAACTTTCGAAGAGAGCGTTCGTAAGTTAGGAGTGAATACCAAAAATCGTGAGCAGTTCAATACAGATGTCAGGACATATGGCAACGGAATGGGAACATTTGTCAACTACATGAGGTATGGATCTAATGATCACACAAAATGAATAACCTTCCCTGTTGAGGACAAAGTTCAATATTCTATTAGAAAAATTTGCTCATATCTTGTACGAAAGAAATGCATCTGAAGCCTCATCGTCATGTTATTTTAACCTTTTAAACTTCTGCCTCGCTAATAAATTAATTCTAACTCATTCAAAAAATCAGCATTTTATTTATAACGAAAGGTAAACTACTAAATCTAATCTTCATGCCTCGACCAGATCTGGCTTTACATTGCAATTTAAACTTTCGTCAAGACATTCACTAACGTTGATATTTTGTGTGTTTACGTATAGATCAGGTAATTTTTAAACAATTTACTTGGATTTTCTTTTAAACTATTTAGAAAAACATTGAAAAGGTCATATGCCATTTAAAAAAAAAAATTGACTTTTCCATGAAAATGTCGATAGACAATGAAACTGGCTAAATAACTTTATGTTACCAAACAATTTTTGCAATGTACTTCAATCAAAAGAAGAATTGATTAATTGAAGTAAATGGTAAATGGTAAAAGTAAATGGTAAATTCAAAGGTGAAGACGTTTTTGATTCCACGTATACCGATTATACCAACGGGCATGTAATTCGAATTCAAACGTTTGCAGTTTCCAGTGCGCCTGGCTTTTGCAAAGACCATCAATAAAGCGACAGGGACAATCTTTGCAAGCGTTTGGTTTGAATTTGCAAAATAATTGTTTCTCACATGGACAATTGTATGTGGCCTGTTCACGTGCAGGCAAACCTGCTGAGTTGTTTGTGTTCGCACATGAAGAAAAAACCAAAAATATTGTTTTTTACAGAGCCTTACAATAAATTCATTCAAAAAAATATAAATGTTTTTTAATTTACCAAAAAAATAAAGGAAACGTCTGGAGAAGCGGATTGGGTACTGCAACACAAATGAAAAGACAAAAAATGTTGTATGCCTAAAAGCGTTACGACAAATAAATAATAAAGTTTTAAAAGGCATTTTGAAGAGAATATTGATGTTTTTATTTAACGACTAGCGAAGCGGGTGAGGGTACGCTAGTATTGTATATTTATAATTTGTTTATATTAATCTGATGGAATAAAGATTCAACTTAAATAAATTCCTTCTTTGGGACCTCTGTACGGCTCACGCAACTCCTTAATTCCCATTCGCAGGCCATTCTAGGTACTATTGGTCAAGAGAACTCTTAATACACGCGCCTGCCTGACGACTGAACATTTCTTTTATTGTAATCTTCAGAGTGATATAAAGTCCAAAATCGAGGGGTCTACAATTTGCTGGCTAGTCCTAAAGGTTAAGATCATAAGCATCTGAAAAGAGATACCTTTGGAGGATTTCTTCCTCGCCAATAAGAGTACCTCGGAACTTTTTAGTTTGGTTTTAGGTGACAGACCCTAACTATTATCTCAAAAAGAAATGGTCTCTTGTACTTCTTTATCTGCATGTCTCACACAAAAAAAAAACAAAAACAACTTCTATAATATGAATCCACAAAACGCCAACCGTGTAGGTTATGCCACGATTTTTTTTTCTAAGCAAACACAATACATATCCCCCTCGGCTTTTTTACTACCAGCGTGGTACCGATGCACAGACATACATACACAAATTCTGAGCATATATTTATCTTTCATTTTCCTCTCACTAGCAATCGAATTTATATCAACAAAAAAAAAGTAATAAAAAACAATGAGATGAAATAACAATTAATAAGAATGTTTGCTGATATCACTATCAGTAGATGAACAAAATATTTTTTTTTTTTTAGAACGTTATCTATTTGAATCTTATAAACTGTGATTTCGCTAATCAAACAAAAAACTATGAATGTTTCAAGTGCACATTTTTAATAAATAAAATCATTAAATATTAAATTTCAGCTCCTTTATGGAACCTGTGACGTTGTGCTCTTCTACATTTTTAAGAATTTGTTGTTAAAATTTTGGTTATACATTTTTTGAGTGAAGCTTCTTGACGACCCTGTGATGATCACAAAATTTTTAGATCCTAGAATTATATGTATGGGTTAAATAAGCCAACAACTCATAATACTTACTAATTTTTATTTGACTTCATTTAAGTAATTTTACAAAACACAATAGATAAAATTAATGTGAAAAATTACAACGACGGTTTTGAACCAGTTTTTTATAGTTTAGTTCACGCGTAGAACAGCAAATGCGAAGAGTATCGTCCAGGTGTGTGTCCGATAGTCTCGAACGATATCTGTTTTTCAAGAAATTAATTTTTGAGAAATAGGATCCACATATACATATATATGGAGCCAAACATAGAAACTAGGTTGATAGATAGTTTTTTTTTGCGATTTTCTGAAAGATGTTCACCCCAAAATTCTTGAGTGGATTCAGTTGTAAACATTTGCAGGGAAATATCTTCCTGCAACTCAATTATTTTGATTTGCAGCAAAGGCTTTGAAAGACTTAATAACTTCGCAGCCACACTATTCCAATCTGCCACTGCCTGGGTCAACTTCATAAGGCGATTTAAGGAATTAAGACAGCTTACCCATCTCTGCAAAGTCTTAGAATCTTGCAGCAAATTCGTTCCTAAGATCGGATAAAAACCTTAAAAACAATGCAAGAGCCTTTCTTCTTACATTCAAGAATTGTCGCAAAATGAATAAATTCTTGTTTTGAGATCTTTTTCAAAAATATCCAGCTTGCGACGAAAAGTGGACACGCTTTGTATGATATAACATATTAATTATCAATTTCCCTATAGCTCGGTGTTATATATTTTAAAATATCTTTGAGAAAAGCCACAGCTAGCACATTTCCCTCGTTTGTTATGAACTCTAATTGGTTCCTTGCTTCCTTCCAAGTTTTGCAAAAACGTTATTACTTATTCATTTATTAGCCAAAAAAGTTCAATAACTTAACCTTTACTTAGCCAACGAACATTGTTGTGTCGCAGTAGGTCAGAATACACGGAATCACATTCAGAAAGAAACTCCTTGAACTGTCGGTGCTAAAGAGCAGAACGAGATCTCATAGAATTAATTAACCTGACCAAGCTGTTCTATAGTCTGTCAAAGCTCTTCAAATCCAGAAATCTCACCATAACTTCAAAACTGCTGCTGAACAGGACCATGGTCCTGCCAGTACTCACATATGGATCCGAGACTTGGGTGCTTAGCAAAAGGCACTCCGACCTCTTTGCTGCGTTCGAGAGAAAAGTCTTAAGGAGAATTGTTGGCCCCGTATGTGAGGAAGGACGATTCCGGAGGCGGTACAATCATGAACTGTACGCAATCTACCTTGAAGCAGATATCGTGACAAAAATTAAGCTCGGTAGACTCCGGTGGGCAGGGCACCTAGCTCGCATGAGCGAAGAGGAACCTGCTCGGAAAGTTCTTTGTGGTACATTCTATGGTAGACGACAGCGTGGTAGACCATGCTTGCGCTGGAGAGATGGCGTAGACCAGGACGCCCGAAGCCTTGGGGTGCGCAACTGGATGGCGTGGGCTAGAGACCGGGATAGGTGGAGAGACTTGTTGAAAGAGGCCAGGACCGGAACCCGGTTGTCGAGCCGATGATGATGATGACCAAGCTGTCCATTACTTCTTACAATGTAGCACTAAGTTTTTCACAAAGGGCTGCCTGGTGAATTATGCACTGATAAGAAATTAGACCTGCATTCTTATCTTTGATTCTCTTTACTAATCCTTTTTCTTAGCCAATCATCGCTGGTGCCGTCAGATGAAAGCGATAACATTTTGTCATAATTAATATTGGATTTTGTTATAAATTCATCAAAAGAATTGAATATCTTCTCCACGAGTTTTACCCTTCAACGGCAATATTGAAAGCAGTTCTTCCCTGAACACTTGACTTTCAATGTCAAAAAATCTTACGAAAAGAGAAAGTTGTTCATCATCAAAATAAATGAATAGTTTTGTAGGTACATATCAAAAAAATTTGCGGTCCTAGGTTAGACCTACCGAGGTCCGCAAGCAATCCTATTTATATCACATTGTGTTAACGGATTCCATATTAGATCCACTTAAGCCACAATATTTAATTTAAGACCACTTAAAAATAGTATAAAGATCATTTTGAGAGACCAAATAATCATTTGCACATGAAATAACGGCAAACAATTTATATCATCAGCGAATAAAAGACTGGTCTATTCGGTAATTCATTTACATAAATAAATAAATAAATTTGGTGGTGCAACAGCTCGAAGTGAACCTGGACCTAGTGACTTACAAATCTCAACTATTGATGTGTGCGTGTTACCAGGAACGGAGGGGACCTACAATTTTCTGCCTATTCCGAACGGCTAATGAGCAGCACTTTCATTGACAAGAGATACTCTTGGAGAATTTTTTAATTCCTCGCAAGAGGCAGTACACGCCTGAAAAAAAACTTTCTTCCAGCGGCTGAGAATTCGAACTCGAGACCTTCCGCATGACAGTCCAACGCACTAGCCATTATGCCAAGGGGTACTACCAAGTCATTTACATCTGACAGAAAGAAAGGAGGACCAAGATGGTATCCTTCAGGAACACCCGAGATAACACGGATTTCTTTAGAACATATGCCTTCAACAACGACAAATTGTATAGGACCATATAAATAGGAAGCGAACCAGCTCAATAATGATCCAGTAATTTCATACAACTCTAGCTTCTTCAACATGATTTTTAAATTGACTCTATTGAATGCCTTTATGTCTATGGTTGGTTAAAATAATTGAAAACAATTTGTCTGTGTGATCGTTTGCTAAGGATGACCTTAAGTTGGGAGAGCCCGTTATTTGTGTTTAAATGAACACAGTCAGCGAATAAGGACATTTCGGGAATTTGTTAAGCTGAACTCTAGAGACGGCCGAACTGGCTGGAAAAGCTTGTTGGTTGAGGCCCTGGTCCACCCGGACTCTGGCACCACCTTAAAGAATGTAAGATGAACTCGAAAAAAAGTGAAACAAAAATACCTATTTTGATAGATAGAACGGAAAACGGATATTGGTATACGCATCGCTAAACGTAAGCATGAGCTAAAACAATATGCTATAACGAGAACAAAATCACAAAATTTGGCGACAAAGTAGATCTTGGCAAAGTGGGTGCTCGATTAGAACATTAGCTCCATAATATATGTCATAAGGTATCGGGATCTACTCCAACGGTTTCTGCAAAATCTATATGGACGAAGAGAAGGAGCACACGATTCCTTATTTTCTATGTACAAGTTCTGCTCTATCACAAAGACTTATACTCCATTTTCGAGACTTTTGTTATTTCAGATCACTCGGATCGTTGTAGCAAGTCATATGCGCTTCATAAGAAGCTCAAAATGGATTAACCTGTAAGTAAAACTTTTCCTAGATCCATGAATGACATCGGGTCATTATTTGGTCTAAGTGTATCGGTTCTTCCCACACAGCCACTTCCACCTAACCTTTCCTTCTACCTCCTATCTTTCAATAGCAAGGCCAGATTGACACATAGCATAATTGATTTTTTTACTGCTGCTGCCTCTTGCGAGGAAGTAAAAACTCCTCAAAAACATCTTTTGTCATAAAAAAGTGCCTCTCATATTACCCGTTCGGGCTGGGCAGAAAATTGTAGTTCCTCTTTATTCCCGTCACGATAACACGAACAAATTAGAGATGTGAGCCACTAAGGGCCATTTGCTGGAACGAAACTTAAGTAGCTTAAGTTCAACAAAAGCTCTTATGTGACAGTTTACGTAGAGGAAAAAGTAGAACATAAGAGTTTAGGTTGAATATAAATATTTAAGTTTCGTTTCAGCAAATGGCCCTAAGCCATGGTTCCTTACGGGCTAAGAATCAATATTGGCAATCAGTATCGATTTAAATGTTTTTTACATGGTGGAGCTAATGAGCGATTTGTTTAAAGATATCAAACAATTCCACACTCACACCACTGAGTTCGACGACTTTCTAAATTCTAAAAAGTCTTTTGAAGTGGTTATGCTTCAGACTCCAAAATTGAAATAATCTATTATTCACCCTACAACACCAATAGCACCACCAACTTCTGAGAAAAAACAGACACCCATAGGCAATAGCCTTTGCCAGACACACATTATTATAAGAATTCAGACACGTTAACAATTCCAATATTTATCATCTGATGAACTGACCTTTTTTTTATCTTATCTCCGTATAAAAGACATCTTTGGATTTCTTATCTTATTTTTTTTTATATCGACTTTACTTTGAGTAAAACAAACTTACCACAACTCGAATGCCTTCACACTTTGATGAGATCTCATGTAGAATACTGCAAGTCTGGAATGCAACATGAATTTTCTCGGCGATTGTTTCTCGCCCGAGTGCCTGTAAGCTCGTCCACAATGCCAACGAGTTAAGTCTCTTCGAAACAATTGGATCCGATTCGAAGGCTGTGAGGGCACTGTTTTGCATATGTCGATGTAGAAGCTGGAAGGAAGAGACAACAGAGAAGTTGATTAGTTGTTTTTTTTTTTTTTTTTTTTTGAGAATGGTCTTGGGCATAAACTTACCGCAATAGGAAGACTTGGTACTCCCAGCCAGAATCCCAAATTCAAAACTATCGAATCGACCACTGAGCTTATCTAAATTCAGAGGAAAAAAATCGTGAATATAACTTGGGAGCAGGGAAACACAATTATTTGAACTTACTGAACCTGGTCCTTGAATGCAAACCAAAGAGGCCAGTCCATGGCCAGTTGCATGTAACCAAATGTTATTCGCCTTGCAGATGTCTCTCATTCTTGTTAGATTATCCACATAACCACACACCGATGATCCCACATCGGCAATAACCAACAAGGGAGTTCGATTGGCATTCAAATCAGCCTGAACCTGCTTCTGCAAAAGATTCAGATCCATAGTGCCAAGAGTCGAGTTCGATGGAATTAATCTGATCGCATCCAGGGGGATGCCCAGCTGTCTACATGCGTATTGAAGTCGCATTGGCGTTGTATTCTCAGAGATATAGAAGCATGGGTTTGCCAGAGCTGGGATTCCGCCTTCCAGGTACCCCGGACACCTCGCGACAATGGCCAACCTAACTGTTCTAAGAGTTGCATCTGCGTTGTCAGTGTGAAAGCTTGTGGATCCATCGATGAATCGAAACAGACTACACAACCACCGAGTGGTGTCACCAGCAATGTGTCCAGTGACGCGAAGCAGATGCTGTCGATCCAAATGGCTCATGTAGGCAATAATACTGTGAGATATCAAAGCCAGATGTGAAACGTCGTCCAAGGCTGGAAGTGGGAATTCCGGATCATCTTCTGACTCTGAATAAGCGATGAGGATCTCAAGCGATCGAAGGATTTCCGATGGAGGCTTGCGGTCACCCTCTAGAAGGGTAGAAACTTGAGTTGTGTCGGATGATTCATTGGAGGCGGGAGGTTCTGTGCGGACATTCTCAAGTCGTTGGAGAACTTGTGACGTCTTCAATTCCAACTCTGCCAATCCCGAGCGAATCTACAAAAATGCAAAACCACCAATTTGATCTCAAATCTGATTACATTAAGGGTCCACCCATTGACTTACACTTGACGCAGCAATTTCTGCAACCTTTTCTTCTTTTTTCTCATCGATTACGTTGGCCTCTTCGTCGCCGGACATTTTTCCAAATTAGTCTTATCGTATTTTCTTGACTTTTATTGTTTTTATTTTTTGTTGGATTATTTGTTTTGTGAAATACCGAGATTTGGGTTTTATTTAGTTTTTCTTCTGAAGATTTATTTATTTGTTGAAATGATTCGTGTCCACCTACACCGCTGGGATTAAAGTGTGTAAATAGATTTTTATTATTTTTTCTGTTTGTTCAGTTGGTGCTTCAGCTTCTTCGTTTTCTTTTTCTTTGACGTCTCCAGAAGTCGGTGTTGTGTTGTCGCTTTTTGACATATCTGTCACAAATTTAGTTGTTAGACGAGTTTGAAAGTGGTATAAGTTGGAATGATGTTTAACGAATAGGTGGCGTAAAAGTGGTTTCTGTATTTGATAGATTGCTTTAAAACGTTGCCAAATCTGTGGCAACAATCAATAAGTCCCCTATTACACGTGGCCTCATGAAACATGTCTCATTTTTGACTTTCCTTTTAAATTTGTATCCCGTGAGGCGAAAGCTATTACACGTTGACTCATCCCAAGTAACATCACCGCAGCTACAAGTTATTGAAATGTTTTAAAGTAGCTCTGAAAAAGTATAATTCAAAACTAGAGCACTATTTCCAATTAGGTTGCAGCTTCTAATAGATATATGAATAATTGCGCCTCTATATTAATGTTAAAAAACATGTTTAGGCTCTATTATCTTAAAAAGCTTTTTGCTCCATAAATATACTCCTTAACACTGTATATAGCCGCTATCAACGAGCAGTACTTGTTATATTTCTCTGCGCTTCAAAAAGGCTTTTAAGTAGCAACAAAATGATGTTAAAGGTTACTTAAGAGCTGTTAGATATCTTAATAACCAAGCTCTATGAAAACATATTCCTGTTTCTGCTTAAAGCCAAAAATATTTACTAAAGCTATTTGCTTTAGTATTTTGTAAACGTCAAAGCGATACATACACCTAAAATCTCCGACGTTCGAGTATTATTAATTAAAAACGAAATAAACCAAGGCCTAAACCGAATTGAAACGAACGGATATTTATTTTAATATATTAACATATTTTTTATTTCAGAAATACTAAATATCTGTCATAAACAGTAGTTCTTCTTTTAATTTAATAAATGTTAACTTTGTGATCTTTTTGAAAATTTTGTCTTGATTTTCTAAAATCAAGGAAACAACACCATCTGCCGCTAGAGATGGTGAGCTGTCACACACTACCGTATAGCCCGACTGTGGCCTGCCTTGCGCATAATAGTCATCATCATTCAACACAATCTCAGAAACATTAAATTTTTCATTAACAACAGATATTCCTAAATTTTGGACATGAATTTCAGCGTCTTCAGCTTTGTATGTTGTTCCTTGAGGATTCGGCAAGGAGTCCCAGCATTGCTCTAAAGCTGAATTGAAGTGATCTGGCTGACTGGGATCTGTTTCGTTTATCTTGCACACACGTATAAGAATATTCTGATTCAACATCCGCATCGTCTTCCACCTCGGTAATAGCTTCATTCAGTAGTTCTTCTTCCTGCTCCTCAGCGAGAGCAAACGTTGGGATATTTCTCCTTTTCACACAGCAAGCTCCCCATTTAGATATTTCTGGCTTTGATAATGGATTTCTTAAAACACTATTTAATTTTTTGGTACTCCAATTTAATGGAGGGAACCAGTAAACTCCATTAACTTCAAAGGCAGCTGGAATTATTGAAAGTACCGTGCGATTTCTTTTATTCAGCTCTTGGAATATTTTAAAAGACATCTTGAAACGACACAATTTAGCAAACTGAAAGTAATCACAAAATATTTCCTGGAGTTGTGAATACACAATGCAGACAGTAGAATTGCTGTATATTTGCTAATATTTTACCGCTTTAAAACACACAGCCCTAACAGAGTTTTATATGGGTTAAGAATAGATACATCATCTCAAAGTTAAAATTTTTGGTTAATGCTATGCCCAATGTTAACACAGGGTGTATTAAAAATATATACGAATATAAACATGTATGTTTTATTTGTGTCAAGAATTATCGTTTTCAAGCGGGGAGTGCTAAGAATTTAATTTCATTGTATTTGAATAATTTTAATGAATAAATAAATAATAAAAGCAACAAATACCGATATAATTCAATGCAACTAAACTTTCGCAAACAAGATTATTTTCAATACATTTTTTGTGTTATGTTTTGGCCGAAAACCAGAGATTCACACAAGTATTATTTCAAAGCAACTTTGTTCGACAAAAAGCATGTCAAGAATAATGTTCAAGAATTGTGAGTTGTGTCATGCCAATAAAACTCTGATTCACACATAAAGTATTTTTAAGTATGTTTTTGTATGGTAGTAGAATGTCAAAAATACTTTTCAATAAATTTTTTGTTGTTTTGTGGCCGAAAACCAGGGATTTAGACAAGGGGTATGTCAAAGCGACTTTGTGCAACGTAAGTCACATCAAAAATTAATAATAAAATAAAATTTTGTTCTAGACTAAAAATCCAACAATCTATTTATTATCGTTTATTGACATATGAAATTGAAAATGTTACTTTTGTTTTATGATGTGTGGTTGTTTTATTTTTTAATAAATTCTTCTTCTTCCTTTTCTTCGGCGCTGTTATGATCTCGATGTCGAGGGGATCATAACTCTCCCACGTATCTGCTTCACACTAGTGATCCGCCTGTGGGGTTCGCCGGGTTGACCTCAGAAATCGGCGGCAAGCCTCCCGGTTTTGTATTGTTCCATTTCTGAGGCCAACTGAATGCTGGTGTTTTTGCATTTGTTTGTACCAGGAGTGTTTAGGCCTACCTTTCTTTTTATTTCGAATTGGAACGTTGTATGATATTGCCTTTTTGACGGGGTTCTCAGGATCTCTCCTTTGAACATGGCAATACCAACTGAGTCGGTCGTGTTCAATTTTTTGGGAAATGGTATTCTTAACATGAAGGCTTCCTCGGATCTTCGTACTTCTAATTCGATCAAGCTTTGTAACTCCTGCTGTCATACGAAGCATCTTCATCTCAGCTGCCGTTAGCTTACTCTCATACTTTTTGTACATTGTCCAACATTGTGAACCATATGTGAGTGCTGGACGCACAACTGAAGTGTAGAGCTTTCCTTTCCTTTATTTCCTTTATTTTTTAATAAATTAAATTTTTGAATTAAAAAAAAAAAACACTTTCTTTTAATACGCGAAGATTTTTAACACTTCATGCTTGGGCAATTAACAAACATTAAAGATTTCGAGTAGGCACCCTGTAGTTCGCTTATTAAAGTCGCTCTGTAGGAACTCTAGTTAAACATTGCGCATCTCCTACGGCGATATAAAAGCTCTACTACCATTAAAGTATTTTTTTTTTCTAATATGGCGAACTTCAGATAAATGGAAAAAAATTATAAAAACAAATTGATTTTAAAACTTGATTGCCAAAGCTATCAAGAATAAATGTACAAAACAAATAAAGTTTGTACATTTACTCTTAGTTCCTGCCTGCAGAACATAATATAACAGAAAATTATGTTCGTTTGTTCGTGCAAAAATTTTCCAAGATATTTATTTTTTAAAGTTTTTGTGTTAAAACCGCTTATTTTAGAAGCGCGTTGTAATATTTCTAAGTACAATTCAAACATTTGTGGTAAAAAAAGAATTGCACTCAAAAATCACCATTTGTTTTGTTAAAACAGCTATATTATTAAATATCTCAATCTTAAATACTTTGTTTATTTTTGGAAAACATTATGTTGGACATAAAATACAGATACATTAATGTATTTATTAACACGTATACTAATACAAAAATCATACATCATTGCTTGTTTTGATTAATATCCCACTGCTGAAGAACATACAGCTCCAGTTTTAATAACGTAAAATACAATGTAGAGCCGGAAGTGCTCTTGAAAATAACAAAATCAACTCACTTTTGCTTTTATACAGCCCTAAATATATCACGGAACTATTAGAGAGCAGATAAAGTGCTCCATTATATCAAAAAATTAGCTCCTAATAAGCAAGATTCTGGCCTTTAGCCTGATATTAAAGCTTGTGCCTAATGCAGCAACTTTAAAAGTGCAGAAAAGGAGCTAAAAAGAGCTCTCAAACTCAAGAAATTTGCTTCAAATGAGTTGAACAGTAGCTCTAGGATAACTAATAAAGCTTGTAGCATATTATGAAGCTAATTCGAAAAGCTCTTGAAGCGCTTAAAATACTTAGAACAAGCTAAAATTGTTACTTGGGATGTCTCATGAGCGACTTTCCAAAACGACAGCAGGAGTTGAGTTTTGATTTTTTTTTTACAGTTAGGTATGGGTCTCAATAGAACAGGGTTAAAATATTAGATTGAGGAAACCCCCCTAAATCCTAAAAAAAAAATATTTTCTTTTTCGGTTTTAACCTCACTTTTTGTTTGACTCAATTTTTTTGACGAAATTGTAAATTAAAGTGCTTAATTGGTTTATGTATTCAATAGGCGCGTTTTATTGGTAATCTATATCTAGCGCAGTAATACAAGTACCAAAAAAACGCTTTATTCACTCTTTAACTCACTCTTCCTTGTTCCCCCTACTTGTGGAATTAAGAATTAACTTACTCGGACTCGGATGTGTTCGAAAGATCTGTAACTCGTTTTTAAGCTGGAGTTGAAATATTCATGAAAATGCAGATTGAGTTGAAATATTCATGAAAATGCAAATCGAGTTGATTTAGAGTTTTTCTCACTGTTAAATTTGATTTAAAACTTACAAAAGTGCGAAAATATATCGCATATATATACTGAGTATTGGAGAAAATAAACATAGTCCTCAATAAAATGACATTGGCGCAAAATTTTAAACAGCCTCTTATTAAGGTAGTAGTATTATACTTCTTATATATTTCCTAACTTTAAAGTAGTTTTCTAATTTTGAACATTTTTTAACTAATATCGTTTAAGGCTGGGAAAGACAAAGTATAACAAAATAAATACAAACGAACACACCCTCAAGTATGCCACATATATTTTTTCGGACACCACCTAAACACCTCCTACATTTCAACATCCGAAACTCCATCTTCACTAAATTATCCATTTCAATTACTAGCTTATTTTTATTCACTAATCGTTTGTTGTTGTTTTCCATGTTAAATTTTGCGATGTAGTATATTCAGTAACCAATAAAACACGGCTAATGTTACTATCTATTCTGAATCGAACACAAAAAACCGTATGATTTTAAGTCTTTTAGTTCTTGAGAAAATTGAAAATTACTAAGACTACTTTTGGTTTTTTGCTTACATACTTACATAAATGCATCAGTGCTAGCATCCAGCATTATGGCGCATAAACAGTGAGATATGTATGGGGGGCATGCTGCCCCCCTGCAACCCCCCTGCTTGGGCTCACTATAGGATTTGGGGTAGGTGCGAGGTTGGGTGCCCGCAAAGTTTCTTTTGTACTTCCAAAATATTGTAAATATCCCAAAAAAACAACGCGTATAAAATCACTCAACCAAAGAAACAGAGGAGAAACGTCAAAATAAAGCAAAAAAAAAGTTTTTTATGTGGATCGCAGCCATTATTGTGTTCAATTTGTATGAGAAAGTGAAACTTTAAAAATTAATTAAAAATAGAAATAATTTTTTCCTCACTCTAAGATTGCGATAAATAGTGTTTTTTAGTGATTATCTATCGAATAAAAAAAACCGCATGTGAAAATTCCTGCTGTCGTTTTGGAAAGTTGAGCCAAAGAAACGTCAAAATGAGACTACTAAAAATCAGCCCGGTACTCACCGGGAATATTTTTTTGCATCTCATTTCCTCATATCTGCTTTCTTTTTCGCACTTACGTGAGCCTCGTCTCGTGAGACATCGTGTAATAGTTGACTTATATTTTGCAAGATTTTTTATGCGATATATTCTGTGGTCGTTGTGCTTTGAAAAAATGTATACTTTTCTACTAACCTTTAAAATATTACAACTTTTGTATATCGAATAATCATTAAATTTTTTAAATGTTTGGCTTCTAAATAATCATTTTACAATTGTAGGCGTGGCAGTGGGTAGATTTTTGTTCAAATAAATTTTTCTTATCAAACACATTAATTTTGTACATTTTTTCAATATCATACGAAAAATTTAAAAGAAATCAATTTTATAGCAAAAGTGGGCGTGTCAGTGGGCGAAATTTGCGCTATTTTAACTCATAATTTCTTCACTGACCAGAATATTAATAATTAAAAACACTATCGTACTAGAAGTTTTCACGTAACCAATTTATTACCAAAAATGGGCGTGGTATGGGGCGTGAAAATTCCTCAAATTGAATAAAATCCCCTATTTATTACATTAAGCAACCAATTTTTGATCACAGTTATCTTAAGATTTTTTTCCACTACCTGCATACAATCGACGCACTGTGTAACGTGAGCCTCGTCTCGTGAGACATCGTGTAATATGGGACTAACCGCCTAAGTCGACTTAAGACAAAAATCATTTTTTTGCTGCATCATAATCTGCATATTCCGGTCTGTTATAGAAAAAAATCCAGGATTTGTAACTCTTTTTTTCGTCAAAATAATGCAAAAAGAAAAAACCGCTTAAGTCATTCTCATAGGTAGAAACATTTGCAATACCCGCTTAACTCACATAAAAGAACTTGTGAATTTCAAAACTTCGTAAAATCCAATAATAGCTTATATGAATTTAAGATTCTTTTACAAAATAAAAAACTATTCACAAATCAATCAACCATATTGCACTGAAAACAGCTTAAATCGACTTAAGCGTTTATTGCAAACTTAACAAAGTATTTTCGCTATAGCCAAACTGAGATAAGTCGTTATTGCAAATTTCTGTTTGTTACTTCGATGGAGACTATGTAGAGTAAGCGGTTTTTAAAAAATGTATTTTCTACGAACTGCAGAATTAAGTTGATTTAAGTCATTATTAATGCAAGGATAAAAAAAATATCAATTGACTTAAGAGATTTGGACGGCAAGTTCGTGAATTAATTTAGTTGAGATAAAAGTGTTTTGAGGATAATTAAAGTAAAAATAATTAGGAAAGTGCAACAATATGAGTTCCTGACCCTTACAAATTTTGAATACAGCTCGAAAAGTTGTTTTAAGCAACGTGAAGTTAGTATATTTCAAGAACGGCAACGGCAGAAGACTAGCGATACATTTGAAAAAGAAAGTGATCTGAGTGAATTTTGTATATCAAGTTTTATGAATGTGTGTTTTCAGATTTTCGTTTTTGAATATGGAAAAAATTGGTTGGCTATAGCCCACTTATGTATCTGTTTCATACTAATTAATACAAACGTCAAACAATAATTATAATTTGTGCTTTTTGGCAAATATGGATCTAATTCCAAGTAGTTTTCAACGAAATAAAGTGACCTGCAAATGAAAATTATTATGAAAATCTGAATATAATTTTTGAATAGTTTTGTGTCAAAGAATATGAACATGATTTCAGTACAGATGACTGTACGCGATCCCTATTTCAAGCTTGCAGACATGGACATTTCTTAAGATTTTCCTGACGAAGAACTTTTGGAGATTGGTAGGCAATTTGAGGAAAGTAAAATTATTTCTCCCCCACATAAAACAGTTAAAAACGAATCGGAATATGATTCAAGTAAAGTGATTCCAAAAAAAAAAAGAAACAGAGGTGAATCATAAACTCGAAAAACGGGAGTGATTGAGGCAAGAAAATGTGAGCATCTTAATATCGAAAAAATTAGTTTTAAAAAACGGAAGGAAATCTTTAAATCATATTGGGAATTAGGGACGTTCTACCAAAGAATTATTTTTATCGGAGCATAAATAGAAATAGAAGATAAGAAACAGACATTGAAAAAAGTCATATTCCACTTCGAAACCGACAACTTCATATAAAGTACTTCATTTATTACCTACTAGAAAGAAAAGATTCGTGTCGGTCAAAAATGTGCTTCGATGATACTGAAAGTTTTCTAGAATCCCATCTGACACATCTTGTAAATATTTGTATGTGGTTTTTGGATTTGACCTTCAACAGTGTCTGCAAACAACATACCTCCGAAATTCAGTAAGCTTTTACAAAAAAAGCGGCAGTTGGCGGCGCGACAAACAAGACATTTGATTTTCTATAGTTCATTTGGCGGTCAAAATACGAATTTATTTGTGAGCACGATGTTGTTAACATTTTGAAAGCCAAGTCTAGCATTGAGGTTGTAGATCACAAGCTTTAATAGTCATGGATTTTAACGTAGATAATGAATTACAAAAAAAAAGAAAAAAGAAACCAAAAAAGGTACCTATTCATCATCCTCACGTTTGGTTTAATTTTGTCCGATTTTGACTATGGTTGTGTTTCAAAAACAAAAATTTTGCGGAGCAGCCGAGACAATTTTGTATGGAATAACGTGAACAAAGTTGGTAAAATTGAATACAAAACAACTCTGGGTAAAAATCTGCATTTTTCAACACCCACTGTTATAAAACATGGTATTGATTCACTCAAATGGTTTGAAATTCCCAACTCACCAGCTCTATCAATGTAATAAGCGTAAAAAAGCTACGCTTCAAAGACTTCTTCCGTTTATTGATCATTCGTTTCATGAATTTTATAATAACCTAGACACAGAAATGCAACCCGAAGCTAAAATACATGCTGACTTAATGAATCCAGACAAAAATGGAGTTTAAATACTTTTTCTTATTAGCAAGTTTTTTCAACTAATTATTTAGTCCCCTATTACACGATGTCTCGCGAGACGAGGCTCACGTTAGTGCGAAAAAGAAAGCAGATATGAGGAAATGAGATGCAAAAAAATATTCCCGGTGAGTACCGGGCTGATTTTTAGTAGTCTCATTTTGACGTTTCTTTTTCTCATATTCGTTTTATGTTGTGTTGTGCATTGAAAAATACGAACATTTGTCAAATTTGAGACATGAGTCTCATGAGACATGAGTCAACGTGTAATAGCTTTTGCCTCACGGGATACAAATTTAAAAGGAAAGTCAAAAATGAGACATGTCTCATGAGGCAACGTGTAATAGGGGACTTACTAACTTAAATTGGTTATTTTTTACTTAATACGAGTTTTTGCATTTTTGTTACTGTGAATTACGTTTTTAATACATTTTAAGTTACATGTTTTTCGAAAAGAAATATCGCTTAAGTTGATACAAATAAAAAAAAATTATGACCAAAAACAGCTTATCTTATTTAAGAAGACATTGGCGAAAATTTTCAATTTGCAATAACAGCTTAAGTGACATAGGCAAGCAACAAGGTGTTTAATTACTTTTGGAAAAACAACTTAAAACCGTTTTTTTGCAATAAAATTAAAAATAAAGAAATTTAAAAAAGAAAAAATAGTTTAAACAAATACGATTGAAGTCTTCTATTATAATCTGCACCGTTTTTTTTTTAAATGCGTCATTTTTTTCCAGACTTAAAAAGAAGTTTCAAAGTGCTCTCCTCGAAAATTGAATTTTTGGACTTAAGCGGTTTTTGCTTGTGGCCACAGAAATATCCGATGACTCTTCTCGAACACAAACTTAATTAAAGCCAAGTATACAGTTCTTTTTGAAGAAAAAAAAAAAATGAGAGGTGAAAAAGAAAAATTTTTCTCATGAACAAATTTCTGTAAGTTTTTTCCGCCAAAACAATGGGATGCACATTGTTTTGCGCGAAAAAAAAATTAGGGTGAGTGAAAATTTTTTTTTCGATTTTGGTTTATAGTTTGGATGACTGTGATGAATTGAAAAATTTTTTTTTTCGGGAAAAAACTCTCCCATTACAAATGCATTGTTTTTTTTTTAGAAGAACTGTATACTAGGCTTAAACTGGCAAATAAAAGTTTAGGCAGAAGTTGCATTTGCAATCGTCCTGCTTTTATACATGCCTTTTGATGAAAGCCACATCAATTTTTCTTTTCCAGCACAGCTGTACCGCAGATGATGACGTTTTCAATCACATGACTTTAGTAAACTAATGCCAATGCAGTATTTGGTTATTAAAATGAAAGACTTTTGCGATTGGTGTTTAAAAATTAAGAATGATTTGCAAATGCATTTTTGACTGAGACAAATTTTACGAAATCGCTTTAATTTTGTGTAAGATGCATTAATTCGAACAGATAGCAGCATTACGGCTAACCGCTAACTTCTGATTATTTATCCATTGGACCTACACTGCACATTTGAACTTAGATTGTCTTGTCAGAGTTGGGTTTTGATTTTTGAGATGGAAGTGATTTTTGTGTTGTGCTCTCCAATACTCATGGGCTAAGAAGAAATTTTTTTGACGGGTACGCCTATTCTGTTAGATACAGACTAGCTGTTTTGGCACTAGGTAAAACACAGGTAGGTGCGAATACTGATCTTTCAAAATTTCTTACTGCCTGGCTATAACTTATTAATGCCATTACTTTTTCTCCATCACAGCCTTATAATATGTTAGATATGATGATGCTTTAAGAGCTTTAACTTCATGTGGCTCAAATTTAATTTCCGCAAGCACATCATTCATTATTGTTTAATTTATACGAGTCCAAGTCTCGACAGTAATTCAGCTGTCAATGAGTTTGATGCGCTGTCAATTCCATTTTCCAAATTGTTTCCTTGTACCCTCACACTGAAGTCGTTATTAAGGGCGATTTTCATGTACACAATTCATGTTAACTCCACAATTCAAAACATACAATCGCCTGAGGAACATATATTGAGATCTTTGTTGAGATGCACTAACTTACTCAGCTTATAGATGAGCCCACTCGAATACCAAATGTTGCTAGTCAAAATGTTCACACTCTCGAATTGTTTAATACTTCTCACCCTGATAAATATACCATACCAGTATACTCTCTATTTGTAATAAAGAAATTTATCTATCTATCTATCTATCTACTCTCTATTTGGCACTTCGGACAATTGTGTAATATCCAATTTTATGTCAACTAAATAGAAACATCCCACTAGGACCGTTTTGCAATAACTTAATAACTTCTTTCAAATCTTTAACTGCTCAATATTAACCAAATTCTTACACCAGCAGCAACTAAGGCAAAAAATCCTGCAATATCCCAAAGACAATAGAAATTTCTGGTCGTTTGTCAAGAACGTACAAAATTCAACTTCATCTTCGATTCCAACAGCCTTGACTTTACGTGATTTTTTTGGTGTTAATCATGAGCCAATCCCCCACGATCTCCAGATTTTACCCTTCCCGATTTCTTCTTGAAGGAAAAGATGTACATTAACAGGCAAAACATAATTTCATTGCAGGACAATACATTAAAATTGTTGAAATTACAACAGAAGTCTATGAAACTGTTATGTTTAATTTCAGTTTAGTTTTAATGACTCATTTATTTCTTAAAATTAAAGACTTGGCACTGCAGCTTTGAATGAAGTAACTTTAAATATTTGATTTTCTTGCAGTGACTTATGGCCAGTTGCACCAAATTGCAATTCAATGGGTTTTCGCTAAAAGTCTTAGTTTGTTGACCTGATAAATTTATCTGTTTTGGTTCGTTTATTTGTCTTTAAGAATTAAAAGTGGATGGCTGAAACTGTACATTTTACAAATAGTTTTGTTTTCTCACACTTACTTAAGCTTTTCAACGGTACCATTTTGTCTACATCCTACTCATCTATACTCGCTACTGAATTTAGTAGATCGTCGTTGTCCGAAAATATCCTTTGTAATTTAGCAATTAGTATGTCCAACGTTTCGAAATACTCAAACTTAAATGGCTGAGCATTCTACGTTTCTATATTTTGTCTCGCAGAGAAACAGGAAGGGCCATATACCAAGTAGCCATCCATCCGATTTGATTTTTTGATTTGTCTCTTTTGGGTATGAGTCGTATTTTCGGAATCACCGCTTGTCATAGACTTTGCTTCTTCTAAAATTTGATGATACATATATTTCTGATCTAAGTTTCCTTAATTTATTTTGGCCTGCAGGCTGGAGCATGGATAATATTTTTTTTTTGGCAACAATCAAGGCCATTCGGAATTCCAAATTGAGCATCACTTTTTTAATGTCCACACTCTTGGCGACGTCATCACCCTTAAATCTGTCATTTGTAATTTCATCCAAAGTCGTCAAACTCAATGAATAATTATCAAGTACAAGTTTTGTTACGGCCAAGTGTCCTGACCAACTCTGTTCTAGGAGTCAGTAAATCATTTTTCCACCATACAAGGCAGCTATTTTTCCATGCTGAAAAAATTCATGTAACATGATGCATGAATCAAAAAATAAACGAATGAAAGTCATTTTCGAGATAACCCTAATGATTATCTAATGCAAGCGATGGTTAAAGCAGTGGACGTAAGGGATTTTTTGGCCCAATTTATTTTCTATTCTGTTCGCAACTGCCAAAACTTTTCCACTCATTACACTTGCGCCATCATAGCATTGGCTTAGCATACAAGAGTGGTCAATGTAATTTGACGTTAATTCCGTAAAATTGGCTGCATCAAGATTTTCAGTTGTAGTAACTGTCAGCAACGACTCATTGACAATTCCATCTTTAACGTAGCGTATTGCTATTGCAATATTTTCGCGGTTATTTTTCTTCCATTATAGTAAACCAGTTGAGGTCTGATTCATTAATATCTTTAACAATGGAACTTCGTACTGGTATAATCATTGCTAGAATTATTTTATTTTCAACGGTATGTTGCAATTTGTGTATATGAGTAAGAGACTCTTTCAAATTTGGATCTTTCATGCAGGTGTATTCAAACAAGCAAAGCTAGTTCGTTGACAAATTGTATAACCTGAATAATAGACCTAATGTCGTAGTACCTATGTCTCTCTAAAGCTTTTTGATGTATCAACTTTTCAACACTGATAGTTGTAGAGACTTTATTTAATGTATCCTGCCACATCGCCATAGCTTGGTAATGGGAAATCGGTTTTTCGTTTTTTGGAAAACCAGTTTTCGAATCAGTGGCATTACGATACGATAGTTGATTTTTAAGGTAGGGTATTGGAGGTTTTAAGGTAGGGCATTGCCCCCTAATGGCCTAGCTACGGCCATGGAAACTCTGCACACTCTGAATTAAAAAAGAAACACAATTTATTTTTTGACAACTTAGGCTCTGCTCTGAACTTATAAAGAAAAACGGCTAAAGGCGTCGATCTCTATTTTTATTTGTTTGTTTCTTTTTTTTCTCTCGCCGTGCGTCAGTCTCTGTCATATCACACGAAAAAAAGTGAAGTTACCCGCGTTGTGGCGTCGTTGTATGACACCAACTATATACAGGGTGTCCCACAGTCACCGCCCCAAACGAAAACCATGGATTCCTGAGGTCATTTTAAGTCGAAAAACTTATGAGGTAATTTTCTCGTTTTCGTCCCGTTTTCGAGTAATAACGGTTTTTATGATTTTTGCTCTCTTTTCCCTTAATTGGCATTATCTTTGCTAAACTACGTCCGATTCGTAAGACTTTTTTTATAACCAATCAAGAATTTATTACAGTTTTAGTTTGTCTCAGAACTTTTTTTTCTGCGGGCAACCGTTTCTCCGCAATTTTGCATCAAACCCAATTTTTTCGTTTTTTAAGTTGTTTTTTTCACTTTGATATCATTTTTTTCAAAAAAACACGTTAATGAGTATTAATTTTTTTCGTTAATTATTAAAGCTCAGTTTATTTTCTGAAAAAAAAATATTTTTTTTTCCTTAAAAAAGAATACTAAATGTAATTAACAAAAAATAAACAAACAGTGAATTTAAAAAAAAAAATAATTTTTAAATACAAAATTAACTTTTTCTGAGCTATTGTGGTTAAGAAAAGGACAAATAGATAAAGTTCATTAGTAAGACCGTTAACTAATGTAAACAGTAAAGATTTGCATTATGATTTGAAGGTTGTAAATGTCTTTCTCTCGTGATCTAGTGTCCGCGTCGTGTTCTTTCACTTGATACACCATTTTGGATTTGTTATTCAAATTGTATTTTTTTTTTTCAATTATTTGCGAACAATGGATTACACTTATCAAGAATATCTGGAAATATTATTATTATTAATATACGCTGAAATGGGACGATTAACTTTATCTATTTGTCTTTTTCTTAACCCCAATAGCTCAGAAAAAGTTACTTTTGTATTTAAAAATTATTTTTTTTTTAAATTCACTCAGTTTGTTTATTTTTTGTTAATTACATTTAGTATTCTTTTTAAGGAAACAAAATATATTTTTTTAAGGAAATGAACTGGGCTTTAATAATAAATAAAAAAAATTAATACTCATTAACGTGTTTTTTTGAATAAAATGATATCAAAGTGAAAAAACTACTTAAAAAACGAAAATATTGTGTTTGATGCAAAATTGCGGAGAAACGGTTGTCCGCAGAACAAAAATCTGTGGACAAACTAAAACTGTAATAAATTCTTGATTGGTTATAAAAAAAATCTTACGAATCGGACGCAGTTTGGCAAAGATAAAGCCAGTTAAGGGAAAAATCATAAAAACCGTTATAACTCGAAAACGGGACGAAAACGAGAAAATTGCCTCTTAAGTTTTTCGACTTAAAATGACCTCAGGAATCCATGGTTTTCTTTTGGGGCGGTGACTGTGGGACACCCTGTATATATGTGAAAATGTTACGTCACCGAAGGAGGAGCGCAAAAGAAAAAGACAGAACACTTTGATTTAATTGTCAAATGCTTAAAATTGTTCTTAGCATGTTTATTAAAATGAAATATACTTTTGCAAGTCTTTTTAATTGAGTCTAATTACAGAAAAATGAGAATGTCTGGACGAGAAGAAGAAGTGGACTTTTGTTGAGCCGTTGGAGAAGAAGACTAAATTCAAGAGTTTGAATTTCAGGGTCGTTGGATTGTGTGGAATGTGGACTCGGTGTCTGGTGTTTCTTTCGTGTATCAGCAGGCAGAGGAGCCACCATCGAGTCCGTGTCGCCACATCTACTCCCCCCTGAGTGACTTTGTGATGATGATTGAAGAAAAATCACGGAGCGTTTGCTTCCATGAGTACGTTGTGGTGGATCCATTGAGGAAGTCCAATGATGTGGCTGTTTTTGTTGATGAGTTGGTTCTGGTTGAAGTTTTTGAAGGTGAAGCGATGAACTTTGAATGAGCTCCTGTAGATGGTTGTCATTTAGTTGTTCGTCGCGAATCCTGTTTGGACTAGGTATTGTAGGCATGTTGATGATGTTTACGCGTGAGAGAGCGTCTGCAACAATGTTGTCCGTACCTTTTAGATAGACTATGTCTATGCAAATCTAAGATATGAACTTTTGCTGCGGCAGGTCCATGTGAATTAGGAGCATGTGAATCTGGTGGGCCATGTGAGTTTGGCGGATTTGAACCAGGATGATGATATGCTGAAGGCGATCGATGTGAACTGGGAGCATGTGATACTGGTGAGCCATGTGAGTCTGGCGGTTTTGAACCAGGATGCCCGTTTATAGTTCGATGGTGCGGTCCGAGAGGACCATGGAAGCCAGCTTGTCCATGCTGTGCGGATGGATCGTGCTGAACATGTTGTCCAGGTGGTGTGATGATTCGATGTGCGAATTGTTTATTGTTGAGATTTGGACTGTAGGTAGGTGTAGTTACCTTGTAGAAATCTCTCAGCAGCCCCACATATGGTTTTGGTAGAGATGTGTCCAATGTTGAGATGTTGTACGTCTTCGTGGTTAGAGATTCTCCTTTGGATGATAAATTGGTGGTAGAATCAATGAGTCTTCGATGTTTTGGGTCCACGAGTATTCGATGAGTCTGAGATGAGTCTGATGCAAGTATTGCTGTTTGAATGTCGGCAATAACGAAAATCCAAGGAAAGACTCTGCGGAGATTTAGATCGAGAGTAAGGTTTTTGTATCCGAATGTATGAATTGCTGAAGAGTTAGCTGCGTCTTTGGAGGAAGTTTCCGGTACGCTGTTTCTCTGTCAGAGCGTTGATATTGTGTAGGTTGTCTGAAATAACCAGAAGTGGTCGGATTCTTTCCGGCAGACGTTCGGTCCAGAGTTGGTGCAGAACTTCGTCAGTAACGGAATTTTTTGCCAGCTCACGCATTTCACGCAGAAGTTGTGAGGCTTTTTGCTTCCCAATACTTTTTCTTTTAAAAGTTTTTGTAATTGTTTTTGACGGGACTCAGAGAAAGGCTTAAGAATAGTAAATTTTAAAGTTTTATACTTATCTTGAGATGGTGCGTCGTTAATGATGTCGATGAGTTGTGAAGCGATACTCAGAAGAAGTGCCTTTAGTAGCTGGTTGTACCTTTGTGCATCGCTTGTTATTCGATTTGCGGCAAAATCGGCTATGGCAAACCAAATGTCGGGTGATTCAGGTGAAAATTGCGGCAGATGTAAATTCACAGCATAGATAAATTCCTGTTGGACATTGCGGAACGAATTGTTTGGCGGAAGGGCTGGTTGTCCAACGCCCGTGGGAAGTGCGGTTGTTGTCGCAGGAGCACCGTCGCATTTGATGGTTTCGTTTAGCTCACCGTTCAAGCTGGAATCAAACCCGTCCTCCATGATGATGACGAGATTTGCTCACGTTGTTCTTTAGTGATCGTAAGAAGTGAAGATCACGTCGGTAGATCACGTCGGAAGATCACGTCGGAAGATCACGTCGGGGTCACCAATGTGGCGTCGTTGTATGACACCAACTATATATATATGTGAGAATGTTACGTCACCGAAGGAGGAGCGCAAAAGAAAAAGACAGAACACTTTGATTTAATTGTCAAATGCTTAAAATTGTTCTTAGCATGTTTATTAAAATGAAATATACTTTTGCAAGTCTTTTTAGTTGAGAAAATTACAGAAAAATGAGAATGTCTGGACGAGAAGAAGAAGTGGACTTTTGTTGAGCCGTTGGAGAAGAAGACTAAATTCAAGAGTTTGAATTTCAGGGTCGTTGGATTGTGTGGAATGTGGACTCGGTGTCTGGTGTTTCTTTCGTGTATCAACAGGCAGAGGAGCCACCATCGAGTCCGTGTCGCCACAGCGTTCAGCTTTTTACTCCACCTGGGGGTCAATTCTCTATCTTTGAAACTGTGAAGTGATAAAAAAGTTATTATTACAGTTTTCACAGCCATTTTTCGTTTTTACATTTCATGAACTAACATAATGCGATTCTGGAACTCATTCTGATAAATGTTTGTCAAAACATGTACTAAACAGTACTAAAATGAGAAACGCTCTCATTTTTGATACACGATACTCATTTTTGAGTATAATTTTGTTTTTGTAATTTTCATATTTTATCAGGACTTTTCACAAAATCGTTTGAGTGTGAAAACAAATTTAATATTTGAAAATATTTTGACATTTTATTAATTTTTTCATAAATTGCGAATCGGACAGTGTGTGAAGTTATGAAAAAACTTATCACTTCACAGTTTCACAGATAGGGAATTGACCCCCTGCTCGGCCATTTTATTCTGAGTTCATAGAGCGGCGTTATGTACATCTATATAGAGCTATATTTATCTATTTTAAAACTTTTTGGTTTTAAGTATAAGTGAAAGGAACAAATTGTGAGAAAAATAGTGGCTTGATTTAAATATATTCAAAGTAACAAACATTGAATTTAATAGATATTACAATAAACGTATTATTTCTTAGGAAAAATGTTTCCAATATTTAAAAAAACAATGTTGATATTACGATTGCATTGTTATTTATGTATGTTTATTGGGTACGTTCGATAAAAAAAAATTCGGCTATCGGACGAACGTTGATGTTTACACATCTTAACCGTGAGTCCCGGCACTCAAACTTTTCAGGATACAATTTCTGAATGACCAATCAAATACGCCACTAGTTAACTTACTCGTATTTGTAGGTATACATGTACATAATAATTTGTTAAATTAAATCTTGACTGTGTATAAATAAATTTGGCTATTGCCCTTTTGCCCAACGGCTATGGTCCACTTTTACACAATGTCCAGGATTCATACTTCAGTTTGTTTGTAAATTACGAGGGGGAGTTACTATTTCACTGATCATGTTAGATGGTGGAAAGATGAAGCTTATTTCATTTTGAACACTGAAAAGCAGTTTCAGTTCTTTCGAAACCCAATGGTTCACCATAAAGTTCTTTATTACTATCCTTGCTTAAGTTTAATGTTTCATATTGCAATCAATTCACGATGTCCTTCTGTCCAATTGTTCCCAATGTTCGGTTTAGCACAGCTTTTCTGCTTCCCTATAACTACCACCTCACCATTCTGAAAATGATACATTAGGAAACCTGTATATTAGCACCACACTCCTTTTCATCGAAGTCCTTCATACTCCGATGAAGCCGGAAACCATCTTCTCTCTTGTTTAACTATGTTATCATTTGTGACCTTATAACGCTGTAGCGATGGCAGACAACGACGCGACACTGAACATTTCCAATATCCCATTTGGCACTCGAATTCCGCACCTTTACTCCACGTATGAAGTACTAAAAGCAAATCCCGAACGCACGTATGAATGTGTGTAATTCGCATATTGGTGACACAGAGAACATTTGTGCCAAAATATACACAGAGATTCGGTCGTTTATCTTTCTGCTTTTTTCCAGGAGATACCATCGGTTTCGATAAATCTCTGGTATTTTCGTCTGTGTATCCTTCTGGTACACAAAGAAGAGCCAGTTTTATGAAAACAGGATCAAGGTCGTTCGTGGAGAAGGACATTTTATTTTTATTTCTTTTTTCTTGTTTACATTTATGAACAATCCAATCTACCATCTGGCTATAGGTGGATCAACCTTACGTGCGTAAATAACGTTCATCAAGGTACCACAACTCTGAAATGCTGAACTAAACTGTAAATTTGAAGAGAAAAATGTATCCGGATATTTTTCATCAAGGATAATTTATAACAATGGAAAATGAATGCAGCATCAGCAGATGAACTGATAGATCTGCGAAAAGGAATTTATGATAAACTTGCTAACGAATATACTTACGAGTATACATAGGTGTAAGGTGTATAAAAGATAAAAAAAACTTCATTATGTAGACTTTTGTAGTAAGTAAATTGCGAATAAGTTCCCGAAAGAACACAGAATGACTTAATTTGACCAGTAGAAGTGAAGGAGGGTGTACAGAAAAATATAGCAGTTCCAAGAGTTTAACTATCTGAAGTTAGAATGCTTAAAAGCTTAACCATATGGGTTTAAGCCACTATTCTGTAAATTTTTGGGGTAAGTTAAAAGTCCCTGTACAAAGCATTGCCATAGCTTCATGTTTTAGCATTACTATGGCTTCTTGGCTTGTTTTGGCGTTTGCATCGACATAATCCGTCGTCAATGGGAAAGCTGAAAATCTGACTCCAGAGGAGGTTCACCAGAATTATCATTGAATACGGAATTTGGGTCTAGTGGGGAGGTTAATATTACTCTTTCAAGTTACCCCCATCTCGCTTTATTGACAGGCATTGTTAGGGGTGTCAAGTCATTATGCCTCGTTCTCTTTATTTGACCCCCTTTAAGCTAAGTGTACACAATTGGTAGATCTTACAATATTGTAAGACCTGACAATGTCTGACAATTATCTACCAATGAGCTGACAATTAAGTTGTGTATGTACATGGTTGGTAGAAAATCTATCAATCTCTTACAATTTATTGTCAGAAGTTGGCTGACAATTTATTTTCAGATAGCCGGCTTAATTCCAACCAATTAATTGTAAGAGATTTTCTACCAACCGTGTACACACACAATTAATTGTCAGTTTTTGTTGGTTATGCAAACTGCTTCAATTGAACCTTGGCTGCAAATTGTCTGGCAATGAAAAAATTGTATGATGCTAAAAAACGAACATCTTACAATTTCTTAATTGTCAGAAACGTCAGACAACGATAAAAATTGACAGGCCTGACAATAAATTGTGTGTGCACACGATTATCAAAAACCTTACAATTTTCCGTCTTACAATTAATTGTCAGATACATTTTCTGACAATTAATTGGAAGATTACACCATTGTCAGCTAGCGTACACATGATTGTCAGAATTCTTACAACTAATTGTCAGACAATGATCTAACAATTAATTGTCAGACAAATTTTCTGACAATTAATTGTAAGACTACACGGTTGTAAGACACTGTAAGCATGTTTTTCACTGACAGATCTGACAATATTGTAAGATCTACCAATCGTGTACACTTAGCTTTAGTATACTCGACCCTTGAGGTCTAAAGATCTTCAGTCGGTCTCACTTTACGGTTACTGGCAGTGACTTAAGAACAATAGCCATATTTAACAGTTTCGCTTTAATTGGATTTCTCAATTTAGGATCTCCTGTTGACTTGATCTTGGTCCATATCATAGCAATAAGCTTCTGAGCCCAGTTGAAACATTTCCAGCCACTGAACAAAGTATATTTATATCACTCTGGCCATACCTATGCACGGTTCTATACTCGGTCTTGATTTTGAGATCTGAATTCAGATAACCTATCTTTTTCTGTTTTTTTTCTGGATCCCGTCGACGGACGGGCATCGATTTACGGAACAGGTTGTCATTACACACAGACTTCAGTAGGTTTCCTTTCACCAGACCGTTTATTGGGAGTAGAATTAGTCCTGGCTCTTTGCAGTACCAAGATTTTAATCAGAGATTCAACTTAAGGGTTTTTTTCTATCCGTTTGCAGGGGTTTTGTCCAAAGTCATTTACGATGTGGTATTTCTCGTCAAACGCCATTTCTACAGTTCCCATAACACTACCCTCCGAGTCAGTAAAATCCAAGAGGTATTCATAAAATAACTAATCAAATTTACCGGCACAGCTACTAGAGGCAGGAAAGCAACTCTTTGCTACTACTGTACTATATGGAAGTCAAGCTCTCGTGTAAAGAAGCTATCAGGTTGAGCCTGATAGCGATACTGTTCTGAAGAGGTGTTCTTCCTCGCTTGAAAAACCCTTGAGTCGCACCTACTGTTCTGAAGTTTTCTGTTCCTAAAAATGGGGACCATTCCTTCTACCGGCCAATTCAACTTATGTCCTTTCTTTTCAGGTACATCGAATCGCTCATCAATAGTCAGCTGAAAAAATATCTGTAAGAAAGGAGGCTTCTAAATGACCGGCAGTATGGTTTTCGCAAGAAACGTTCCAATTATGATCAGATCGCATATATCTTACCGAAGAGTAGAACAGGACTTTACATTATTTTTAAGAAAGTCAGATTATTGCGTTTAATAGTACTAAGGCATTTGATAGAGCTTGTCACTCAAAAATGCATGCATGAATTGGAAATTTCCTCCTGGATCGTTTAATACATGTTGTATTGAAAGGTTTCAAGTTCGATCTTCACAAAATAAATTCTGGTATACCCTGAACTCTGTTTTGTCTCTAGCTTCCTTCCTCATTTTAATAAATTATCTCTTGTAAACTTAATCGTTTTGCAGACGATTTTACCCTCAGCTTTTAGTACTTGCAAGTTTTTGATAATCTTCAAGCAGGCCACACATCAACTCCATAATAGGTGTTATAATAGGACACTTTTTAATAGACAAGCCCGCAACGCAACGCATACTTTCTGAATGGCGAGATTGATCATACCAGATTCCGACATTCTACGTGTAGACCCAAAATTCACTAACCTAGTTTTATCGGGAGTCGTCAAGAATTGAATCTATCATATCCGAATCGCAATGTCAGCGGTTCATCCAACACCATTTTTAATTCAGACCTCTGAATAGTCATGCCAATAGTCAGTGACCTTACCTGGGAGTATTTCAGCTCGCTTCATCTAAGACGAGAATGAAGGAAGAAGGCTAATTCAGCCAGAAATGTCTGACAGACAATTAAGGTGTTACTATTTGCTTCACACTCGCCCTTAATAGTTTTGCAAGAAATTTAACTGGAGTATGCATAATTAAGAAACAACGAATAAAGCCATGTTTGCTTTCTACTCCTGCCAGAGAATATTTGATAAGACCTGGGGGCTAAAACCAAAAATTATCAAGTAGATGTACACGGCCATAGCAAGACTGTACAGACATAGGTAAAGAATGGCATGTATTGGAATTACCCACAGCGGGTCTGAAAGCTATACTCAACTTAAAACCCCTAGATCTATTTAAACAAGACTCGGCACCTAAACACTTCGGCTAAGCCGAAGCCAATTTAGTAGCTGTGGAGACATAGTGTCATAGGTCATGCGCAGATTTTACAGAAATACACCGAAAACAGGGTATGTACTGACTACGTAACACCGCGTTTAGACTTTTACAAGCTGTTCAAGACCGCGTTTCCTAGCAGACGGGACTTGCATCGATGAATCTATGATAGCAATATATACCGACGGTTTTAAGATGGAAATTGGTTTTGGTGCAGGGTTATTTTCAGAAACCCTTGGACTAGCTACACTGAACCAAAAAGGTGCATGATTTTCACGAATAATTTCCTATTTTGCACGAATCTGTACATCGAAATTGAACCAAACATCGCGTTCGTGTGATTTAGGTATAATTGCATGAATGTATTCATAGGAGTAGGAACGAGTCGTACGGGCGCATGATTCGTTCCTAAAATGTATGTATCTTATGTTCATAAATCCAATGTTTGTATGCTTAGGTTATATGAATGAATTTCATTAAAAGTGAATTTTTTGTCAGTTACTATACATAGAATTTATGAATATGTTCATGTATGATATGAAAACTTTACCTAAAGTATATGGTGTCAGTCATTAAAATTATGTAAGCATTTCATGAAATATATGAATCGTTCATAACTTATATGAATACCTAGTCATAAAACGCATGAATTTTTCATAAAAATTATGAAATCAGTACATAAAACTTATAATTCTGTCCTTAGATTTTATGAATGCAGACATTAAAGCTATGTACAGTTTTCATGATAAATATGAATCGTTCATTATTTTTATGAAAACCTAGTCATAAAACGCATGAATAATTCATAAAATTTATGAACTCAATACATAAAAACCATAATTCTGTCCTTAGATTTTATGAATGCAATCATTAAAACTATGTACACCGTTCATGAAAAATATGAACCGTTCATTATATTTATGAAAACCTAGTCATAAAACGCATGAATAATTCATAAAATTTATGAACTCAATACCTAAAACCCATAATTCTGTCCTTAGATTTTATGAATGCAGTCATTAAAACTATGTACAGATTTCATAAAAAATATGAACCGTTCATTATATTTATGAAAACCTAGTCATAAAACGCATGAATAATTCATAAAATTTATGAACTCAATACCTAAAACCCATAATTCTGTCCTTAGATTTTATGAATGCAGTCATTAAAACTATGTACAGATTTCATAAAAAATATGAACCGTTCATTATATTTATGAAAACCTAGTCATAAAACGCATGAATAATTCATAAAATTTATGAACTCAATACCTAAAACCCATAATTCTGTCCTTAGATTTTATGAATGCAGTCATTAAAACTATGTACAGATTTCATGAAAAATATGAACCGTTCATTATTTTCATGAATACCTAGTCATAAAACGCATGAATATTTCATAAAATTTATGAAATCAATACATAAAACTTATAATTCTGTCCTTAGATTTTATGAATACAGTCATTTAAGCTATGTACAGCTTTCATGAATAATATGAACTGTTCATTATTTTTATAAATATTTAGTCATTAAACGCATATGAATTTTTCATAAAACGTACGTTTCATGGCTAAATATTTATGAAAATAAAAAAAAAATTATATTATTCTTAGAATGCTCACAAAGCTTTAATGACTGATGTCACAAAAGTTAAGAACAAATATTTTGGGTTTGATATATTTCATAAAAGTTATAAGAAGTTTAATAATATTTATAAAAATTCATACGTTTCATGGCTTAGTATTTATAAAAATAAAGAAAAAATTATATTTTTCATAAAATGCTTACGTAGCCTTAATGAATGCGTCCTACGTACATATGTATCCATATCTCCTAGAAGTTTTGTATCAAAAGGTTGGGATCGCCTAAAATTTAAAGCAGAATTTCATATTTGTTAATACACGATTATATTGTTTCAATGAGAATTGTCGAAACATATAACGAATCGCTCAAGATATATATTATTATTATTTTATTTTCTAAAGTAGATTCTTTTTCCAAAACTATACTTACTTTTGTTTCTCAAATGCATCTTCTGAATCTATAATTTGGACCTTTTTCAGTATGTGTAAAGATTCTTGCCAAACCTGAAACTTTTTCTTCAATAATTTTAGTTCAATTAAAAAAAACATTTAACTATTTAGGTACATCTTCATCTATTTGAGCCATACTTAAGTTTATGAGCCTAATACAATTTTTATAATGAAATATGAAAACTTTGTTATATGTATATTATAAATTATATAAACAAATTAACTTATGTGATTAAATTAAATAAACAAAACTTAATTATATACAATTTTTTTTTATTATATTATTATATATTATTATATACTTAATTAAGAAAACTTAAATTAATACAGCGGCTTCATCTGCGGAATCTCCATTCGAATGTTTTGCACTGTTATAATGAAAAGAAAAAAAGAAGAAACAAATTTATATCTTAAATAGTCATTTTAGTTGAAGTTTATTTATTTGGAAAGAACTAAATATTTTTTTTTTATTTTATTATTAATTAATATATAATAAATTACATATTAACTTAAATTATATAGCCCTAACCACCAGGCTTTCAGCTAGAAACAAGAACTTAATATGTATATGTATTATAAAGAAAATTTAGTGTTGAAAATAGATAATTTATACATATGTATAAATTTTGTCCATCATTACTCAAGAATGTTTAAAAGAATTCTTGTTTAAGGATTGTTATGAACTATGAAATGACACTGAGATTTACATCTGGTTTTAAAGAAAACAAAACGTAATCTCTCAACTCAACTGTGCTATTCAGCTTTTGAAAAATGTTAAGAAAAAATTATAGAATGTATATAAATATCGCAAGAAATTGCCGAATAGAAAAGTATTGAACAATAAGAAATATTATTTTTTGTTAAATCAACTCAATCATGGCAATACAAACATACAAATTATAAAAATTTAGTCTCGTTATGAGTAATGTGGTATTTTTTAATTCTTCTCTACCATGCTATTTTGGATTGATAATTTTCCGTTTGTTTTCATTAAAAAATCTCTCATAATTTTAGAGAATTATTTTTAAGAAGTTCTCAAGAAAAGTAATTAATAATTCAAAATTGCTCACCTTGTTTTTAACGCTTCTGTGAGTAGAAACATTTTAGGGGATTTGAGCTTAGAAACATTGATTTCGTAAAAGTAATGCTCAATAAATGTCCATAATTGTGAGCACGCCAACGGATACTCCAAATTAAACAAGTTGAAGCACTTGAAACATATATCAAGTGCTCTTAAGAAGCTTGAAAACATAAACTTTATGCCATCAAGGTAAACGTAATAGCTCGAAAAATTTTCAAAGTCCTTATCCCCAACGGCAAGAATAAATGGTTGTATATTTTCTGATTTGCTTTTTAAAAAAGATATATGGTCATCGAGCTCTTGTACGCTTGACCCAACAAACATGAAAGCCTCTTGAGAGCTTTTAATGGTGAATCTAACAGTGCTACTCTTGCCAGAGTTATCTTTTCGGCTGGCCTTTTGTGTTGGTATCAAATACCCGTGGAGACACCAAAATAATTTAACTGCAGCACTATCTACAAAAAAAAATTAAAAAAAGTATTAAATCGTAAGCCACAACTTCGTGTGAACAATTATTTTGAATCTACTCGTAAAATAGCCTCAATAATTATAATTAAACGGATTTTTTCTAGTGAACTGTATACAATCGGGTAAAAATCGAAGAAGACAAATTGAATTAAACTTAAAAACATGAACTTGTTGCCATCAAGGTAAATACAATAGCTCAAACAATTGTCTACGAGTATAAATAGTTGTGAATTAATAAATATTTGACGAAATATTTAGATAATGATTATTTATGTATGCTGAGAAAAGATAGTTTTAACGGATAGTGGCATAATTGCATCTTGAAAAATTTAATAAGATCGCAGTCTTATTTCATTAAAGCCCATTTCTCTTTAAAATGAAATAAGACCGTCCGAAAACATTAAACGTACCAGTTTTAATAGCATTTTCATCAATTCTTTTTACTATACATCTTAGATTTTTGTCTCGCAGGTGGTCTTCGTCTAACAAAAATGTTCTTATTTTGTCAGCCTCCTCTGGCCACTTTAAAAGAACACCTGGCTTGTTTCGGAAAAGAACCCCAAAATCCTTGTCAATCTAAATTTTATGTTTTTTTTTTTCAATTTGAAGTTAGAATTTAATTTCTTAAAAATAAAGCTTACCAAGCGATATCCCCCGGGCTTCTTATATTCCGGCCATTCCTCGAAAATATTTTGCAATGTTGTCTCTTTAAATATTTTATCCAGCCTGAATTGGCTACAAGCTTGCCAACAGCTGTCTAATTCTAAATTTGATAAATTATCATACTTGATGCTTCTTATACATTCCTCTGCATCAATTTCCGGAGCTGATGGCGAAATAAAGGTGAAGAAAAGAAAATTATAAGAAAATTATTGTAAAAATTGTAAATAAAAGCTGTTAAGCTTAATCAGTCTTAAGATTAACGTTGAAGTGAAGGCATGATTTTCAATTTCGGTATGATTTCCAAAAATCGGGATGATGTTATTGTTGATTTTGATTTTTAGAAAGTTACCAACGAAAAACGATGTCATATAAATGATCTTGTTTCTATGTTCCTTTATCAAGCCCCATTTTACGAGACTACTACCGATTCATAAATTTGTGTGTTGAGACAAGAATCCTAAACTTTTAATCTTTTACCAAAAATTGTATTCTTGTGTGGGTATTGCGTAACAGTTTCCACACAATTTACAATGAAACAAGAATTTTAATAGTTATTTTTTTTTTAATTTATTCAAAAAAAAAATCATTCTCTTTTATAATCAAAATTTAAAAAGCTTGAGAGTGTTCCGGAGTGAACAAAACCAATCATTTGCGAACTTTTTTTTGGATTTTTTAACTTTCATTGTATGCAATTTTATATAAAATATTGCGTTTTTACTAAATGGTAGCTTTTAACTTTAAAATTAAAATGCATTTTCTGTCAAGTGTCTTTTTGAAATTAAAAATTTTAGTATCAAATCATACAATAATGATTAAATAACTAATGAAAAAGGTTAATAATAAATTGAATACACTTAATAAAAATTGTAAAAAATATTCACAAGCATTTTTATGTTGAATGTATGAAGCTATTATCAAAGGTTTTAGTAGGTAAATTTGCAAAAAATGCTACATTTGCTTTGAAAAAAAAACAGTTCCTAAATTATTTCGATTGTTTTTTAAGTTGTTTTTTAAGCAATAGAGTAAAAAAATTTACTTTCTTTAAAATGATTTTGTTGAAATTTCGTTTCTATACACGCTTTACAATCTTATTTGAAAAATCGTCATTTCACTTCAGAACACTTAAGGAAAATAAATTAGGCTTTCATTATAAGAAAGATACAATCGTAGATACTACTCGTAATAACTAGTTATTTGAATAAAATGATAGGATTGAATGAAACAAAAACAAATTCAAGAATCCATGATAGTTTGGCAAGGGTTAAAAGAAAAGAAAGTTAAAAGAAATTGACAGGGTTGTAAAAATGCATTTTTACTTACTTACATTTCGCAATTAAAAATAAAATGCACGACAGAGTCGTACGATATTGCACTAGCAACTTAAAGCTGCATCGTAAGAAAGTATTAAAAATGTTTTTTTCTTTCAATCCTGAGTTTTAATTTGTTTTTAATAGAAATGTAGAAAAAAACACTTACTGAATTCCCTTACATTTTTTTTCTTTGATTTCTCAGCTGGCACAACAGACGTAGGCAAAATGGATCTTTTAACAGCCAATCTAGAGCTGGTTTTCGCATTACAATACTTGGTGTATATTTTACCTCTTTTACCGGTGCGATAAAACTCAATCTTTTCGCCTTTGAATCTTTGCAATATTTGTTCCTCTAGCATGTGACTAGTATATAAATGCAAATGAAGATCGTTGTCGATGAAATAGTCACATATTAAAGTGATTAAAGCCTGTCGATGGATGTCCTGAAGCCTGGAGTTTTCTTCATAGAATTTTTCTATATCTTTTGCCCTTGGCGAGCTTTTTAAAATTGAAGAAAGAGATATACCAGGCGCAGTGTAATCTTCTGTTATTGAAGAAGTAGGCGAAGATGAAAATGATTGCCTAAATGAATTATCCCCCAAAGTAATGATATCGATTTGCTGTTCGTCGATACCTAGAGAGGTTCTCCACTCCGCTAGCTTGTATTCAAACATTGCAAGATCCCCAACAAAACTGTTTTTGAAAAGCAGAGGAAAATGTTTTTCCTTTATAATTTTAAGCACTTCAATTGTTATTCGCTCAGCTGTTGGAATGTCAATAAAAGTTATTTAATTTCGTTTTAAGCCTGGTCTACAGTAAAATGTAATTTAAAAATTAATTATCTAATCAAAATTCCACCGAAGTTTTATGTTCTTTACTGTACTTGCGCGTATAAGACACCATTATTCAATCTAATTGCATATAAACAATTTTATTGCAGGCAAAAAAATCGGTTTTGCATGGTGTGGTGAAATAGTTTTTTTTTTTTGCACGCCATCAGTTTATTGAATCATTGTAAATTAAGTACCTATTCGGAAACTTGTTACGAATCCCGAAAAAAAATATCACAAAATCCATCGTAGTGGAAAATCTCATACAAATTAACATTACGAACGGATTTGGTGATAGCTATTTTTGGGATTCCTAAAAGTTTTCGATTACGATAGAATTCGTGATAGGCCAAATTACATTTTTTTTTCCAAGCTAAATATTTTTAACATGCAAACAAAAAATACATATAACAGACATAAAATCGGTTTTGAAATTTTAATTTTTGCTATTTTTCAAATGATAATTAAGAAAACAATTCTCTCTTACAAATAAACAGTTGTGACAGGTGTCCGAGATTCCAACTGCTCAGGAGTTCTTTTATTTCGAACTGGGACTGGGACTCGTTTGACATAGTTTCTGTTTCTGGAACTATGCTATATACCATTTGTCCGGCCGAAACTTGAGTACTTGTTGATGGTTGTACCAATGTTATATAATTGTTAGTATCCATTCTGAAACTTAAGGTATGTGTCAGAAAATATCCTCAGGTTTGGAGAAAAGGATATGGAAATGTATATCCCCTTTTCTCTTATACATCTTAGTTGTTCAATTAATCATTGTAAAATTGCAGCTCAAAAACTCAGAATATCAATATTTTTCACGCTCAAATCATGCCCGATGTTATTTATAAGTTATTTTTTAATGATGTTTTAGGTTTTTTATTTAGGAGAACAACTGTGGAAGGGGATATACATGTCTTTGATGTTATATTAAGTTTTTTTGGTGGTAAAAACACAAATAAGCAGCCTTACACTTTAATATTCATATAGTGTTTCCGAACCGAGATTAACTAAATTAAAATTAGCATTCAATTTCAGAATCAAACTATGTATGTAATGGATAAATAAATTAGATAATTGATCCACTAAAATCGATACAAAAATAAATAATAAAATAAATGATATAATAATATATATATTTCAAACGATATCATATTCTTGTAAATTCATTTTTGTCTTTGTTATAAAGTTTAATATTCAAGTGTTATAAACTTCAAAATCAATTAGAAAATTGTCCAGTATTACTTATCGCTAAGTTTATAGAGTGTGTTTGTTATTTCGATGTACCTACCTTCAATAAATTTCTATCTGACATTTTATCTAACGTGTATTTACATTGAAAAAGATTAGGCTCTATATTTTACCATTAATTTTGTTGAAGTAAAGTAGGTATTAAAATCTCAGACCAGGTCTGTGGTCAAGCAAATCTATTTTATCTATTGTAAAGTGTAATCTTTTATTCGAATCATATTTCTACCTTTAGCTGTTTTAATAATGGTTAATGGTGGCCCAACGATTTCATCGGGATCAAGAATAAAATATTCACCTAAAATAGAAGGATTTATATCATATGCAGTAAAATGGGGATCGTAAAATACTTCATTCAATTCCTGGCAAAAAAGAAAAAATTTGTTTAGATGTTGGACTAAACATACTATAGCAAAAATTTTATAATCATTAAACAATTTGGATACGTAATAGCCAGTTTGAAATTTAAAGCCGTTGATTTCAGTCTTACTGAAATATTCTAAGTATTCCTCCTGGACCCCCATCTTCTTGCTTATTAAGGAAGAAAACCCAGATGTTATTGCATTCGTCTTAAAAATTTCAGGTTGTTCGTTTTTATTATTTGAATTTAAAATCTTGTTTGCAAAACTTAGTTGAAATTTTTTGGCCAATGTGAGACAAATATTTTTTCTGGAAGTAATAGCACGTGAGTAAATCTTGAAATTTTTGTGCTTCGCTTCATATTTAAAGCACCAAAAATTTCTAGGTGGACCTGATTTTTTTTAAAATAGTTGGGTAATGAGTAAGAATATGAAATTTGGGCTTTAAACTATCTTGGAAAAGTAATAGATACTGCTCGTGGTGTGTCTTTATTTTGTTCTTCAAAGAAGAAATCGAAGATTCATTTATTTCAAAACATAACGTTAAATCAATTATTTCTATTAAATTCAATAGAAAATGCCAAACTTCATCATCTAATGGAACTAAATCCCCTACCATGATTGGAAGGTATTGAATAAAAGTAAGCATTTCTCTTGCAGACATGCGTAAATGTCGCTTTTGGAGATGTGTTTGAGATATTTCATTTGATATATTGCCTATTTCATGTGGACCATATTCAAAAGTTTGTTTTCGTTTGTTTAAAACTTCTAGGGAAAAGTATTTTTTTATTTGTATAAAATTTAATAAAACGTGGCAAAGATCATAGTGGCATATACCCTGAAACAAGTCATGCATTACGTCAACACTGTAGTTTTCAATAGCATGAAATGAAGGAATTATATTAAATGGACAATTACTTGAAATGCCAGTTATTTGGCTGTTATTTTGTATGACATCTTCATCATAATTACATATACTTCGCATTTCATTGGGATCCTCAAAACACATTGTTCTACATTTATCCTTTTCCAATCGACAGAATCTACAAAATACACCAGAAAACGATTTGTTAAAACCCATTAATGTATTGAGTCCTAACTTATCACCTAAAACCAAGCCTAAAATAAAATGAATGCGGTATACTTGACCATCAGATGCTTCAATCTGAAGCCCTTCTTCTTCAAGAAATTTCAATTCATTTACTAGAGGATCTAAGCATTTACTATTACCAAACGTTTTCATATCTCTTGTTTTTATTACAGCAGCTAAAAATATATTATCCAATTTAGACTCCTTAATAGGCATACAAGAAAAGGAATAATAAAAATTACATACTGAATGAACTGAAGAATGAGATCCAAGAGGATTATTTATTTCAAAATCATCTCCATATAAGAAATAAGGAACCAATAACTTATTTGGGTACATTTTGACCTTTTCCTTCCATAATTCTCCATTGATAAAGTTTATGATTCTATTACTTTTTTCCAACATTCGCATGTGCTCTAACATACTAACAAGAAAATTGTTTGTCTCAAACAAAAGTTTAAACTGGGATCGTAATGGAAGAACGACGCCTCTAGTTAAGTTTTCGTCCAGTGATAACTCTCCACGATGGAAAACCGTTTTCATTTCGTTATTGATAACAAAGTCGTTAACGTCATTCATAAATCCACCGTTTTTAAGTTTTTGTAATAAGAGATAATCGGATGCACATTCCTCAAACGGGTGTTTACAAGAACTAATTATACTTGAAATTTCATTTAAAACTTCATGGTCATGGGAAAGTCTAATTTTAGAGAAGCTTACAAAGATTTGAAGCAATGGTGCGACTATAAGTGTGGATACACTTTTTTGAATGTTGACTACATCTTTTCTAGAAAAATTATCGTTTGCATGTAGCGATAAAGAAAATTTAAACGCATTTTCGAGCAAATTTCTTATTTCTACGTTGAAATTGTCTTTTTTGGCGTGACATGGTGATAAAAAGGATGGAAGAACTAGTTTCTCTTCCATGTTTATATCGTTTACTTTGATGAAACTAGATTCTTCTAACAAAGTAGTAACTTTCTTTGAATCTCCTTCATTAATAATATACTGTTGTGACTGTTGTGCTTGAATTTCAGAATTTGAAAATTTTGAAGTGGAATGTAATCGTAGCATATGTCTTTTAAAAGTTGAGGAGCTACTAAACAATAGGTTACAATCCACACAACGATAATTACTAGAACAATTTAAATCATGTCTTTTTTTGAGGTGATGCATTAGCAATGTAATGTTGGTACATTTAGTGTGGCAAATAAAACAAATCATTTTGACTAAAGAGTTAAGGAAATATATAAATACGAGTATAAGATAAAAGATGTATATATATATATGAATGGAAAATTATTAATTTTCTGACATACCTTCAAATACCAGTTTGATATAACAGCCTCCAACCTGGTAGCAGCTCAAAGTTACCAACAAATAAAAGCAACAACCTTGATAGCAGCTCACAGTTACCAATTAATTAAAGCGAAAATCTTGATAGCAGCTCACAGTTACCAACTAACTAAAGCGACAACCTTGGTAGCAGCGCACAATTACCAACTAATGAAAGCGACAACCTATTAGAATAAAGGAAATTTAAAAGAATTTTGGATCATTTTTTCTTCGAGATTATGTTAATTGTTTTTAAGCTTTTGAAATTGATTATTGCCATAAAATTTTTTTTTGAACATTTCATAAAATTTTCGAAAACAGATATTATTGTTATTATTGATTGAAAAAAAAACTGATATCTAATAATTTTGGAAAATCTCAAACAATATCTGTTTTTGAAAATTTATTTATGCACATAAATTTCTTGATTTTCTGACACACGAGTACCTTCAAATACCACTTTTATAGCAGCCTCCAACCTGGTAGCAGCTCAAAGTTACCAACAAATAAAAGCAACAACCTTGATAGTAGCTCACAGTTACCAACTAATTAAAGCGACAACCTTGATAGCAGCTCACAGTTACCAACTAATTAAAGCGACAACCTATTAAAATAAAGGAAATTTAAATGAGTTTCGTTCATTTTTTACTTCTGGATTATGTTATTTGTTTTCAAACTTTTGAAATGGAATATAGTCATTAAATTTTTTTTAAGTATCTTTTTTTGAACATTTCAAAAAATTTTCGAAAACAGATATTATTGTTATTATTGATTGAAAAACAAACTGATATCTAATAATTTTGGAAAATCTCAAACAATATCTGTTCTTGAAAATATATTTATGCATACAAATTTCTTAATTTCCTGTTACCAACTAGTTAAAGCAACAACCTTGATACCAACTAATTAAAGTGACAACCTGTTAGAATAAGGAAAATTTAAAAGAATTTCGGAGTATTTCTTATTTTGAGGTTATATTTTTTTCATAAAGGAATACATATAGTCAGCTAGTTTTTGAAAACTTTATGTCGACAATCAGATTTTTGTAAAATTTTGTAAAATTTTCAAAAACAGATGTTATTGATATTCGATGAAACAATTAGGTATCTTCTATTCTATGTATCATAGAAAAAATGATTTGCATTCGCTTAAATTCTGATTAGAATCTTCTGATAGAATATTTGATACCTACTTTTAATATTCATTTCAACAAATTCTGAATTAAACAAAATTTTGTATCGCGAAAAAACTCGACATTGAATATTTGGCTCCTCTTTATATGCATTGGAATATCTAGTTTTTCATAAATTTCAAATAAATACCATTAGTGATTAATATAATCTTTAACAAAAAACCTATAAGACAACTAACCTACGAGTAAATAGAAAGTAGGTTTGTAGAGATCTCCAAGAAATTTCATTTTAAATTTTTCAATTAAATTTTTTTAAATTAAATTTTTTCAATTTGAGCAAGCGGTTAAAAATCTAAATTTCGAATCGATTGTATATAATTGCATCGAGAATACCAACGAAAATGCATTTTTTTATTATCTCCTGCTGTATGTATCCTAGAAAAAATATTTGCATACGCTTAGATTCTGATTAGAATCATCTAAAAAGTGTGAATTACCAATTTCCATTTGAGCAAGCGGTTCAAAATCTGAATTTGAGTCAATTTTATGTAATTGGAGGTAATCGAGAATACCAACAAAATTCCACTTTTTTTTAATATAATCTTAAGAAAAACACACTTACCTGAATACCAAGTACTTATGTAGGTTCCAATTATTATTTCCAATTATTTTTGTTTTTAGTTTTAAAATTCACTATTTCACGCTATAAATTAAATTGGATTATCTCCTGCTGTATGTATCCTAGAAAAAATATTTCTAGACGCTTGGATTCTGATTAGAATCATCTAAAAAGTGGGGTTTACCAATTTCAATTTGAGCAAACTGATCAAAATCTTACTTTTGAGTCGAGTTGCATCGAGAATACCAGCGAAAATGCTTCTTTGTTTTTTGGATTATCTCCTGCTGTATGTATCCTAGAAAAAATATTTATACACGCTTGGATTCTGATTAGAATCATCTACAAAGTGGCCTTTACTAATTTCAATTTGAGCAACCTGATCAAAATCTTACTTGTAGGTGGAATGCATGTATATAATATGTAATTGCATCGAGAATATCTACGAAAATGCTTCTTTTTTTTTGGATTATCTCCTGCTGTATGTATCCTAGAAAAAATATTTATACACGCTTGGATTCTGATTAGAATCATCTACAAAGTGGCCTTTACTAATTTCAATTTGAGCAACCTGATCAAAATCTTACTTGTAGGTGGAATGTATGTATATAATATGTAATTGCATAGAGAATATCTACGAAAATGCTTCTTTTTTTTTGGATTATCTCCTGCTGTATGTATCCTAGAAAAAATATTTATACACGCTTGGATTCTGATTAGAATCATCTACAAAGTGGCGTTTACGAATTTCAATTTGAGAAAACTGATCAAAATCTTACTTGTGGGTCGGATGTATGTAAGTATATATGTAATTGCATCGAGAATATCTACAAAAATGCTTCTTTTTTTTGGATTATCTCCTGCTGTATGTATCCTAGAAAAAATATTTCTAGACGCTTGGATTCTTATTAGAATCATCTACAAAGTGGCGTTTACGAATTTCAATTTAAGAAAACTGATCAAAATCTTACTTGTGGGTCGGATGTATGTAAGTATATATGTAATTGCATCGAGAATATCTACGAAAATGCTTCTTTTTTTTGGATTATCTCCTAGGGTATTTATCCTAGAAAAAATATTTATACACCCTTAGATTCTGATTAGAATCATCTAAAAAGTGGGAATTACCAATTAGAATTTTAGCAAGCGGTTCGAAATCTGAATTTGAGTCAATTACATATATGTAATTGGAGGTAAGCGAGAATACCAACAAAATTGCACTTTTTCAATTTCAAATAATATAATATAATCTAAAGAAAAACAAACTTACCTGAATACCAAGTACTTATGTATGTAAGTTGCTCCAATTATTATTTCCAATTATTTTTGTTTTTAGTTTTAAAATTCACTATTTCACGCTATAAATCAAAATCAACGACCCGGACACTTTGAAGACCGAACACCAAATGAATACTGAACGCCACATTTTTGATACAATGCGATCGCGACCACACAAAAACACCAGACGAAACGGTAAAGTAGAAAAAAACTCTAAAGAATGCTCTATCGCGTCCTAAAAATAACGGGATGTTCATGAAAAATATGTATCAATACATGCACGAAGGGTTTCGCATGAATATATTCTTGCACTTAATATTCCATTCCTGTGTTTTAAGACTGGAAGCATAAAATGTATGTATTGGTTCTTACGTTTTATGTATGAGTATTCATAAGTTGCTAAACTCACCACGCTGAACTAAACACGTTCAGAAACGTTTACAAAAATTACAAAAATATAAGGCCATGTTTAGATGATGATTGCTCATGCTCACTAATGCCAAATGTGAACCCGATGCTGTGAAAAAAAAATATTATGCAAACAAATTTAAATTTCATTTTGCTCTAACATTTAATTGGCCGATCAAATAATTGTATGCGAAAAAGAGTTGATACTTCTCCAGTTAATATCAATTTCGTTCGTTAAACAGCGTACTGCAAAAAGAAAATCATAATGAAATTTTTGGTTTATGATTTCCTTGTGTTATTTTTGTAGAGGATTTCTGTTTCCGCATCAGCAACGTGCTAGGTTTTAATATAATTTATGTAAAAATACATACATGAATATTATTGTCAATTATGTTTTACCTTTTTGTTTTTCTTCATTTAAATTCAATAAAACGCATTTCTTCTATTTTTTTAACTATATATATATTTCGAGGACCTATTTGCCTCATCATCAGTATCTATAAAAATAAAATATGTAGATGCGTTTTAATAAAATAAATACATAAGACATTTAATTATATACAAAAATTGCCAGAATTATTTCTAATGAATAAATTACCAGAATTATTTATAATAAATAAATTATTTTGGTAATTTTTGTATTTTATTTTTATAGGTACTGATGATGAGGCAAATAGGTCCTCGAAATATATGTATAGTTAAAAAATAGAAGAAATTCGTTTTATTGAAATTAAATGGAGAAAACCAAAAAGGTAAAATATAATTATATAAAATTAATTGAGCAATACAAAAATCCTAATACATTATTTTCAATGTACCTACTGAGTGATATTTATAAAAGTTGTCTATTCTTAGACAACAACTATCCAACATTAGAAAATGTGGTCAATTGTTGTCTTTTAACTGCAAGACACAAGAGTAGACTGTCTTAACCGTGAATAATGATATTTATTTTTATTTTGAAGCATATTTCCACCAATTTTGAAAATACAGTACAAACTCGATTTACACAACTAATAGAAATTAAGGCAGTTGCAATAACCGAGGTTGTTGCACTTACTGGGTTATATTTTTTTAATACAAAATTATAGTTGTAATGGCTTACTTTGTTTTAGAGATAACGAAAATGTTATTAAACAAGATTATTGAAACCAAACAAATCGTTTTTGTTGGTTTGATGTCTTGATTTTAATGAACAGATGCATAAACACAAAAAGTTGCATTAATTGTTGTAACATTTTACAAAAGTAGCACTTATAGAATAAAGATGTGCTTCAATTTTCGTGTTGCGAAAATCGAGGAGTTGCGCGAATCGAAGGTTTGCGTTAACCGAGTTCATACTATAGTTAGACAGTGTCTAAGTAGACAATAATATATAATAAATTCGATTGACTGTTTCTACAATCTAGGTAATTTTTATCTTTATGTGCACAATTTAGCGTTAGTTACATTTTCCAAATAAAATCTTTCGTATTAATTTCCATTTCTTAAAAATTTAGCTTTTTAATGTGTGCATGTGAAGACGACCTTATTTTGCATTGTAGGCAATTCATACATTATTCGTAAGACTGAATGCCTAGATTTTATGAATCTTGAAAACAGTGCATAGAATTCATGCAAAATATGTAATTCAATCATAAATTGAAAGATCGAGTACATAAATTTTATGAATACATATGATGCGTATGTATAGCATTCATAAAATGTATGTATTCAGTCTTTTTATTTATGTATGAAATACATTTTTTACATGAATTCAATTTACAGTTTCTAAGGCCTGTACCACACTGTTCTCGTGTGGTTTATTGATATTAGTGGTGTTTATTTTTCCAAACCCCGAGGGAAATTGACGAAAAAAACTACCACGGCGGTAAAAATTTTGCATGTTAAATCCAACAACAACCAATCCCTGGGGGTGTTTAGCAAAACCCAGATAATTCTCGGGGCTTAAGTTAACCATGTTAAAAATGGACTACAAGCGATTATTTTATACATGTTATGGACAGTTTGTATGGAAACTGCATTTTTCTTCTGTCATGGCCCAGCGATTGTTCTTTTTGTCCATTCCCGCGGGGTTTTAAAAAACATAACAATTATTTCAGTTTATTTCATCGATCAATCATAGATCGATAAAATATACTGAAAAGGTATCGACACATCACATGAGAACAGTGTGGACCTGACTTAAGATTAAATTGGTCAATTATAAAATCTTATTAATAAAAATATATGTTATTTTAAGTCCATTTTCAAATTACTCGTACCTCATCTGAATTCAATTAGAACAGAACTTTTAATCCAAAAACAAATCCAATTATATTAATCTGACATAACATCTTACTGCCTAACTAAGACATAAGAGTAAGTGACAAAAGTGATATATTTATTTTTATTCAATACAGCATATTTCCATGAATTTAAAGTAGTTAGAAAGTGTCTAAGTAGACCGATTTAAGGATCTCCCAAACTAAAGCGGAACATTCGCTGATGATTCGAAAACAACAACAAGACCCTGTTTACATCGTGACTGCTCGTTAAGCAGTAAGCCCCCTATTACACGATGTTTCACGAGACCAGGCTCACATAAGTGCAAAAAAGTAAGAAGATATGAGGAAATGAGATGTAAAAAAATATTTCCGGTGAGTACCGGGCTGATTTTTAGTAGTCTCATTTTGACGTTTCTTTTTTTCATATTCGTTTTTTGTTTTGTTGTTTTCAAATTAGATTAAGGCCAACGAAAAAAACCATAACAAAAACGAACAACTATCTCACGTCAACTGCCTCACGGGATACAAATTTAAAAAGAAAATCAAAAATGAGACATGTCTTATGAGGCAACGTGTAATAGGGGACTAAACAGTCACGTCGTATCTACATTTGGTAGATTTCAATCATATCATTCCGTTCAAAACTGAGCAAAATGGAGCAATTCCAAAAACAATTTTATATTTCCTTCTTATGTCTAACAACATATTGTTAATATTATTTTCGCGTCGTCAGTGAATGTTCCGTTTTTGTTTAGGAGAGCCATTATGTATGAATTACATACTCTGGAAAATAAGACCGAGTTCGTATGACGAGCGGTTGAAAATGGCGCTATCGAAAAAGTGGTTAACTAAACTACTAATCTAAAGGCCGATTCAAACATAATGCACTGGCAGTCTCTATAATGCCTCAACTATTATTGCTTCTGCTCACTTACGTCAGCTTAAGCAACAGAGCCAAAACAGTGTTGATTTGACATGCACATAGTAGTCGCTTTGCTTTATGAACTCACCAAATTTTTATTTTTGAACGCAATCATTCCTTTGGGTGAATTTTATGTGGTGATGTGGTGAAGGTGAAGTTGGTCTTTCTAGAAAAACTTTATCTAAGACTGGGATCGTAGTTTTCATGAATGGTAATCATGTAGGTAGTTAAATATGAAAAAAGCAATTTTCTAAGACTAGGATCGTAGTTTTCATGAATGGTAATCATGCAGGTAGTTAAATACAAAATTCATGAAAAAAGCAATTTTCTAAGACTAGGATCGTAGTTTTCATGAATGGTAATCATGTAGGTAGTTAAATACAAAATTCATGAAAAAAGCAATTTTCTAAGACTAGGATCGTAGTTTTCATGAATGGTAATCATGTAGGTAGTTAAATACAAAATTCATGAAAAAAGCAATTTTCTAAGACTAGGATCGTAGTTTTCATGAATGGTAATCATGTAGGTAGTTAAATACAAAATTCATGAAAAAAGCAATTTTCTAAGACTAGGATCGTAGTTTTCATGAATGGTAATCATGTAGGTAGTTAAATACAAAATTCATGAAAAAAGCAATTTTCTAAGACTAGGATCGTAGTTTTCATGAATGGTAATCATATAGGTAGTTTAATACGAAATTCATGAAAAAAGCAATGTTTCTAAGACTAGAATCATAGTTTTCATGAATGGTAATCATGTAGGTAGTTAAATACAAAATTCATGAAAAAAGCAATTTTCTAAGACTAGGATCGTAGTTTTCATGATTATAGGTAGTTTAATACGAAATTCATGAAAAAAGCAATGTTTCTAAGACTAGAATCATAGTTTTCATGAATGGTAATCATGTAGGTAGTTAAATACAAAATTCATGAAAAAAGCAATTTTCTAAGACTAGGATCGTAGTTTTCATGAATGGTAATCATGTAGGTAGTTAAATACAAAATTCATGAAAAAAGCAATTTTCTAAGACTAGGATCGTAGTTTTCATGAATGGTAATCATGTAGGTAGTTAAATACAAAATTCATGAAAAAAGCAATTTTCTAAGACTAGGATCGTAGTTTTCATGAATGGTAATCATGTAGGTAGTTAAATACAAAATTCATGAAAAAAGCAATTTTCTAAGACTAGGATCGTAGTTTTCATGAATGGTAATCATGTAGGTAGTTAAATACAAAATTCATGAAAAAAGCAATTTTCTAAGACTAGAATCATAGTTTTCATGAATGGTAATCATGTAGGTAGTTAAATACAAAATTCATGAAAAAAGCAATTTTCTAAGACTAGGATCGTAGTTTTCATGAATGGTAATCATGTAGGTAGTTAAATACAAAGTTCATGAAAAAAGAAATGTTTCTAAGACTGGGATCGTAGTTTTCATGAATGGTAATCATATAGGTAGTTTAATACGAAATTCATGAAAAAAGCAATGTTTCTAAGACTAGGATCGTAGTTTTCATGAATGGTAATCATGTAGGTAGTAAAATACAAAATTCATGAAAAAGCAATAATTTCATGATCGGGTAATGTTTTTTATGAATCTGGATTCATATACAAAAATTGTATCGAAGAACTTTATCTAAGAACAGTGATCATAATTTCCATGAATGGTTCATGCTCTTGCCACATAAAAACTTAAAAAATCCAGGTTTATGATTCATACAATCTAGGAATAGGCATTAAATTCATGAAATTGATACATGCAAACCAAAAATCCAGGTTTATATGAACCATCCATAAAACTAAGGACTGTATTCCTAAACACTATGAATTTTTCATAAAAAAGTGCACTTTTTGGAGCATGAACCGTTCATGCTCGTATGAATAAAATCATGAAATCTATGATCAGTGATTTTAGACGAAAATTTCCCATACAAAAATTTTCAGGAATAGTGATTCATAAAAACAACACCCAGTCATAAAATCTACGACCGTTTTTTCATGAATTTTCGGAGAAAATCGGCGATTTTGGCTCTAACATCGCCGTTCATAGATTTTATGTACAATTTTTTTTTCAGTGTAGCTCATTCAAACTTCCTAATTACAACAGTGTCTTTTAAGCAATACCACAAGCTGATATCACCTTTTTCATTGATAGCCAAGCAGTAATTAAAGCAATTTCTTCCATTGAAAATAAATCGAAGCTTGTAACTTGCTGTCACGAAGTGTTAAGGGTTCTTGGTATACAGCTACAGCACAACATATTGCTCTATTGAGTTCCTGGTCACAGTGGTGTCCCAGGTGATGAAAATACTCAAGACCTGGCAAGAATGGGATGAACACTTGATCTTAATCAGGCAGACACAACAGTTCAGGCCCCACCCTGTAATCTTAAACAGGAAATTGCGAGAAAAATTCTAGCTACAAAAAACAAGAGATGGAACTCGATCGTCTTATAACTTTAAAATATAACCAAATAATTATGGCGTAGTAAAAAGTCTCTTTCTCTTCTCGTGAGCATCACAATAAGAAAAAGATGAAACTCAGTATGGACGACTTATGCAGAGGATACGGTGACGAGGAGATATGCACATGACTATACTACACAGAGTCAATACCTGTTTAATTGCCCTGCGCTACAGGCATCTAAGGAGACACTTCTTCAACGACTTGGAGAAGCTTTCTGAAATTCCAAGCAAAAACATATTGAAGATTAAAAACGCTATCAAATGGCTTGAAAATTCCAAAGAAAATTCCAACCACGAGACTCGAAATCACCTCCAACCACAGTAAAACAAAAAAAATATGAAAAGGGTTCCTGGAAAACAATGATAGTACAAACGAAAAGGCCTGAACGATGCATGTGTTTTTTGCAGAAGTAACAAGAACAACACAAGGAGCCAAAGGAGCCACATGTGGGGGTAAGGGAAAGGATCAAGCCCTTTAAAGGCTTCTTCTTTTCTGCAACTAGGTGATTATGTGACGACAGACATTTCTTCAAAAACATATAATTACCCTCCCACATTTTAGAGCTTTAATGAGATAGGATTATCATAGGTTTTAATACATGGTAGTTAAAATCCCTAGGATATCACAACGGATCTATACATTGATCTTACATTGTGACGGTAACAAGATCAACTGCCAGTCTATTAACCTAACCTAACCTAAACTAATAGTTTAGCAAGTAAAGTGGAGATTGGCGGAAGCAGTGTCCACTGGCTACCACTAAAAATAATGTAAAATAATCACAGTATGATGTGTAGCAGACTGAACATCGCCATGTTGGCGCCATTCAGTGCGCTTTCTCGCTTGCTACACATCTGAAAATAAGCTAATTTGATTCATGGATTAAAATTAATTAAAAATCATGCTTTGAAAACCAAGGTTTAAATGACTAACTCAATTTTAGCCTTAAGTTCTTACTTACGTATGTATGCATAATTGTTTTACATTTTTTGATAGCTTCTTGGCAAGCACTACAGGACTTCATTTAAATGCAAATTTCCAAATGGATTCCTTATTCGAATATATTTCGACGACAGGGTAACTCATAGTTTTCATGGATGGCACAGAAGCAATAAATACACAATTTCGGCCCAAACTTGCGTTACTCCTTCGGGATATATTCTGTGATGAGTAAGGATGATGAAACACATGCATTTTTACCTACACAACAGTTCTATAGGATAGGTACCGCTCTTTTCTGTGATTACATTGTGGCATGAGATTTTCATACAAAATCCACAATCCATATATGTATATTCTTAGAAGAGCAGAAGGAGGTCCTTTGGCGCTATATTTATACAATTTCCGCATCATTTCAACCTTTTTGATTCGCTATCTTCTTGTGTTATAGCGAAAAGATAGAAACACGCGTTGCATCTGTTCTGGTGCTGGCTGCTGGTTGCTGCATGCGGAGCATCTTATCTATCTTGGAGCTTGTAGGACATGGATAGCATTTTTGAGTAGTCGACGATGGATGCCAACTTTTTCGGGTTATATTTATGCAGTTTGAAGCTTCGCGTGCATCTTGCACTGAATTTTTTATCCCTTCGATGCTCACTTACACTTGAGTTTGTGCCAGCTAGCAGCTGAACGCAGTGTGCCTCATGTTCAAAATTTACATAATGTAGTTTCTTTTAATCAGCTATGGAGATGTGTTCATATGCATGCGAGATGTGAAGGATGTCCCTGAATGAATTGTGCACTTGTGCAGGTGTACAGAACAGGATGAAAAGTTTAATTTTGTTAGGTGTTTTTTTTTATATTTTTATTGTGTTTTTTATACAAGGAACTCGGAAGTTGATACGTGTGTTACCGATGTTTTCGTAATTTAAACAGCAAAAATGTTTAGACTGCGAAAAACTTAAAAAATTAGAAGGTTGTGGATGTAATGACGTGTTTGCTTGATGTAAGTATATTCACGTATGTACTATGTTCGTAGAATGTCAGTTATTTACGTGACAGATATTAGATGGGTTGGGAAAGTTTGACAAATTTGCAAGTGTTGAAATTGAAAACAAAATTTAGTTGTTTTGTTTATTATTAGCTGGCTTTTCTATGTAACTTAAATTAGTTATTTTATTGATATCGAATAATAAAGATTTATATTCATTAATTTCGAATCCCTTAAACACTAACGACGTGTTTATTAATTGAATAGGTTATGGGCCCAGGCAGCGTCGTTGAATAAAGGTAATGAAAAATTAACAGGAAGAGATAATTTTCATAAATGGAAATCAGTTTTAGCAACAGAAACCGATGTGGATACGATTGAAAAGGCTGTATCATAGGGTTGTGTCAATCAGGAACGATTTGATTTTTTTGACCCGATCAGCGAAAAGTATTGATGTTTGAAATCACATCCAGTCTCAATCATTTCGATGATTCTCGATTCTCGATTTTCTGTTCCAATCTCAATTATTTCAATGAATCTGGATTTTCGATATCATACCCCGGTTACAAGAGAAGATTGAGGAATCGAATCGAATCCGAATTGAGATTTCGATCCAGGTATATGGTGGCACTGGATCGAGAGATCGAATTGAAATGGGATCGAAATAACAATATGGTTTTGTACACACACTCGATTCTTCGATTACTCGATTTTGGTATACAATCATATTTTCGATTCGATTCAGCTCGTTTAGTGGGATCGGATCGAGAAATCCTATTTCAATCCGATCCAGGTATACATGGAGCTAAATCCTGATTCAATTCCGATTCAATTCTCCTTATAAACGTAGTAATTGATTGAGTTGGTTGTTGATGTTGTGGGCAGCAAAAGCAAATATTGAGTTGAACTGATGTTATTTGAGATATCAGGATCAGGTATGTTTACCATCTTATAAAACAGATAAAAAAATGAATGTTGTTCATGCATGTATAAATTTCTTAATATTTTTGGTCGGTATCTTGTTTCTTATTTGTATTTTTGTCAGTTAAAAAATAATTGTTTAATTTAGCTTTGATTTTACAAAGAAGCGATAATATTTTTCATTTTTTAAATTTAGATCAAATTGTGTTCAATCAAATTTGGTACATAATTGAACTGGAATTGGTTAAAATTCCGAGATTGAATTTCATCGAAATCGAAATGAAAATAGAATCGGAACAGTATTGAATCATTTGAGTAAAATGAAAATGATGATGGTAATCGATTGTTGAACGATTCGATCATTTAAAATGAACGATTTACACAACTCTACTGCATCAAGACTTGTATTATGTATTTCATCCAATCTGTATGGGCATATTCAAGGATGTACAACGGCTAAGGAAATGTGGACTAAGTTTAATTCAACCATAGCGAGGTGCTATGGTTTGCTTAGAAAACTGACGACGACGCAATTGGATAAGTGTGCAAACATTGGCGAATATGTTGGTACAATCATTGATACCTTCCAGAAGTAGTTAAATCAAATTGGAATGAATATCGATTAGCAATGTGTTGGACGATTACTTCTGAGTGGTTTGCCGGATTCAAACCTAAGATAATGCCACTAGAGAGCAGTGGTAATGAAATTACAGGTGATCTGGACAAAACTTAGTAACTGCAAGACTATGATAACTACAATAAAAATGAAACGAACGAAAATGGTGACAGTCTAATATACCAGTAAGTATAAGCTAGCCAGAAGAAGATAATTGGTTATAAAATGTGAACAGAAGGACACATAGTGAAATACTGGAAAGATACACCTAGGATGGATTGTTATATGAACTTATAACAATGGTACTAGTATTTTCTGCAGAGTTTGATATTGAATCTAGAGATTGACTCAATAATTCAGGGGCTTATATGAGGAAATGCTGCTAAACTTGAGATTTGATGACCCTCGTGAATTTCAAAAATTCTACTACAGTTTTGCGTAAAATGGCAAAAAATAGAAGTTTTTAATTGTCTCATTTTAATTTTTGTTATTTTTTAGCTTCATACATTTTTGAGGCATCATCGAATTCATTTTAAAATTAAATCCATGTTTTTCTACATCAAACTGAATATAATGAGTATTTATATTTAAGTGTGCTGCTGAAAATGTGGAAGTAGTAAGTAAATCAAAACATGTCCATCGTTTTGTGCAATATTCCACTTTTATTATCATAACATTTTGAGGCATTCATGCACCTTAAAAATTTTTTTAACAGCATGTTCTACGTGAAAAATAAAAAAAATTAAGCCAAGAAAAGTCAGTGTGCCTCAAAAATTGATAAAGATATAAAGACATTAAACAAAATTTCACAAGCGTAATTTTTATTTTTAACGTTGAAAAACGTTGAGCACACTTGAATAAAACTTAAGAATTCCCTTAAACATAAAGTACCTAATCGAAAAAGTAAAGTTATAAAAACTTACTTTGAGAAGCCTCACTCTACATTGTAAAATTTAAGCATTTTAATTGCACTTCAAATTTAAGGAATATAAGAACTAGAAATAACAAAAGTAAGTATAAGATTATTTGAATAGTAGATTACTCTTTTAAATATTCATTCCATGTTTCTATGCAAATCGTTCTACAAAACGATTAAAAGTAGCGAAGAATACACTTTTAGCTTACAAACAAATGATTCGTAACTATATTTTCTACCTGTGAGGTAAGTGTACTCGGCGCGTTTTTTTTACCGTGGTTTCAAAAAAATGTCATAAAGGTTTTCAAGTAAATTCAAGAGAAATTTGGCATAAACTTTTGGGACATACAAATATAAAAAAATCTTAGTTCAAGGGAAACATATGAAGCAGAAATTGATCCAAATTCTTCAGATAAGAGATGTGTTTCATGCATTTAAAGAAACCAAGCAAAATTACCATTTAAAAAATCGCAGAGTTTTAAAAAAGACATATCTACTGGAATTATTACTCACAGACGTTTGAGGTCCAATGGAACAAAAATCAATGGGAGGTGCGCTCTATTTTGTTTTGTTCTTGGATGATTTTTTCAAACAAAGTTTTCGTATACATGATGAAGCATAAATCGGAAGTTTTAAATATTTTTAAGAAATGTGAAATAATTGCAGAAAATCAAACAGAAATATGAAGATCAAGAAATTGATATCCGACAACGGATAAGAATTTATAAACAAAGAAATAAAACAGATATGCAAGGAAAGCAGAATAATTCATCAAACATCAGCCCCGTATAGTCCACAACAAAATTTACACCCTCCGACAAGGTTAACCCCAGAGTAATGCCGTATAATAATTTGAGAAAATCGACTTGTGATCATATTTCCTAAGCCCATTAACATAACGTGCTATGCTATTAAATGTAACTTTAAGTCTGCTCTTGTGCTCATAATCACAGTTACTGAAAACTTCACAGCAGAAAATCATAACTACAACGAATAATGTATCTATCTAACAGGGTTTATGGCGTTTTAAATGATGAATCAAGAGCATGCTTTAAAGCATGCGTTCATTATCGCTAGTAGAGACCGCCATCGCAGCTATATTTTCATCGCTTGCCATAGAAAGTATGCTCTCATCGCATACCATTCATCGCTTGCTTTATCGCAAGGAGAACTGTCATATTGTTCTGGCGTACCCAAATTTAATTTAACTGAGTTTGAGTTTTGCGTGCGAAGAAAGCTTTCGCTTGGGGTTTACGTTTTTCTAACAAAATAAAAAAAAAATATGATTTGAAATTGTCCATAGAACTCATTTATATCCATTAAAATTATTCACTATACTAAATAAGTATGCGATGAAATGCCCAGCCACAAAAATCTGACAGTTTTTCTGCTCTCTGCTTTCTGCGTTGGCTATTGCGATTGCGATGGATTTATCGCTAGTGGAGACGGCGTGTAAGTCCGAAGCATATGAAGACCGCCATAGATCTTATCTCTAGTTTTCCCTAAAATAGTGTCAATTTCATTCCATTCATCTTCCATATTACCCTTTGATTTCTCAAACAAATTAGAGTAATACTTTTCACGAGTTAATTCAACGTTTGTGCTTACAGCTTTACAAAGTGTGAAGTTTGTGATGTACTTTTTGCTTTCCAGCCGAGGTTCTGCTCGCCGGTCTCGCCAGGGTCGTTCTGAAGAAAACTCTAAACTTCAGAGTAAAAGGTCTTTAACCTTATTACAAAAATCTTTATTGAAAATAACTCTTAAATCCATAACACACAATATTCTGCTACTAATACTTCACTTAATTCTGGTAATTGAATGATTCACGGCATCAACTTGTCCGGGTTCTGGTCTTGCTGCTATCAGTTGTTCTGGGTTGCTGATGATTCGGATCTGGTACTTGGTAACAGGCATTCGAGTTTCTGATAATTCGGCTTCAAAAGGCTGTCGGGCTTATGGCTATATCTAAAGGTACAACGCCCCGGATGGCAGTAATCGGCAGGTACAAATCGCCCCTGGTGGCACTAATCAGCAGGTACAAGACGCCCCTGGTGGCACTAATCAGCAGGTACAAATCGCCCCTGGTGGCACTAATCAGCAGGTATAAAACGCCCCTGGTGGCACTAGAACAGCAGGCTAAACGCTCTGGTAGATCAGCAGGTACAAATCGCCCCTGGTGACACTAGAAAAGCACACTAAACACTTTGGTAAATCAGCAGGTACCGAAGCCCCTGGTGGCAATTAGGACATTAAACTTCGAACTAAGACCCTTTACCGGTGGACAATATCACCTCCTTGTCTTTCCACGAAACCCCTTACCACTGGTGGGGGTAAGCCTCGCAAAAGCAAGAAAAGCTAAAGTTACCAATTTTTTAGTTTTTAATATGAGGATGTTTATTTAGCTTTAAACTTATTTTGCTCCTTTTTTTTTAATCCGCTTAAAAGACCTTTCATGCATTCAAGGCTTAAGAAATTTATTTTTATTAGACTTTTTGAACGATATAGAAATACAGGACTAGGTATACATATGTGTTTGCAAAATTGTCATGAAAATAGCAAATGAAGTAAATGGGTCCTTCTCCGAATAATTCGTGCTTAAATATATTCTGCAATAGCATGTAATCGATGCAAAATATGGTTGAAACTCTAAATACATACCTACCTATTGAATTTTCCAAATTGTATTAGATTTTTTCCTTTTCTAGTTTAAGTATTTTATAGACATGGCAAGTCCCTGAGTTAAAATTTTAATTGATACCACCTCGATAAAGCTTAGATAATAGAGGTTCAAATTTCAGCCATTAATTTTGAATGCATTAATTATTTGCCTTACTTTTGGATTGTTTGAATACAATGCATTTCCAGTCGGTTACCATATCACACTTCTTGACCACATTTAGCACATACATACATATAATTATATAATCATTCCTCAATTACACTCTGTGCAAACATTGAATCGGGCTCTCCCGCATACATACCCGGCCTCTTGCTCAGTTATTTAAAATTCAAATATTAAGGAAAGCCATGATGGAATTACATTCACACACACGAAAATACGACGCACGTAGTACGTTCGTATGGCATTATAATCATCCTGCCACATCTGCTGCAACTGCTCTGCTGCTTGCATGAATAGCTAATATCCATGAACCACATTGTAGCATGCTGCTGCCAGCCACGCCAAAACCGCTCTACACCGCGCTGTCTCAGCTCCCAAAATTTTCCGTATAGACCTTCGCTCCAATATCGCTTCGAACTTTGTAATTAAAATTCGCAACTGTGCAGTGTGCAACTCTATCAGGTCTCACTCCATAGCTTGCTCCGGATGCTCCTTGTAATTTCAATATACAATGAATGCATGTAGCAGATATGTATTATATGAACTGGCATGATACTAAACAAAACCACATGGATATACAACACACAAAAAAGCAAAGCAACAAAGCAAAAAATGTATGATGGCAGGATTATATGAATCTAAATAGCTGCATCAGGAGTCAAAATTTGGCATTGAATCTGTCCCGGAACACTTGAATTCATCAACCATTTCCCAAAACAATTGCTCTAATAGACCATAGCTTTTGTGTGTGTGTGTGTGTGGTTTTAAAGCGGTATTGAAAGTGGTCTAACATTGACCTGACCTAAACCAATAACCATGGTCCTGTAAATTGTTCTAGACTCGTCAATTATAGTGGTACTCCATTAAGGCTATGCAAGGCACTATGCAGGTTATGCCTTCAAAGATGATTTATGGTTGTGGTGTTAAATGAAGTTTATGTGATTGAATTTGAGAGAATGGCGCAATGAAAACTTTTGGACAAAGGGTTCTTTGGATGTTTGGTTATTTTACTTAAATTATGTTCTGAGTTGAGTGACAAGCAGAACGATTATTTTAGTAAAGTGTATGTGGTTGAGCTGAATATGACTTGCAATTATTACTTCAATGTTTACCATCTTGATTTGGATTGACCTTAAATGTAGTGAACTCAATACAAGGGTGGTAATGTGATCTCATCTTTGCACTATTCAGTTGGAACCTGGGTAATTTTCTTTCTTGGTAGTGTATGGTAGTGTATGATACCAGTCAGATTATATTGCTTCAAACCCTAAATCTTCTAAGTGTCTTCAATCTACAGCTTTTCAAAACCAAAAAATGCTCTTCAACACTCTCTCTTTACAAACTATCGTCCAATTGCCAAACTTTCACCTATTTCCAAAATATGTAATATGAAAGCATTTTGTATGAAATTTTTAGTTTTCGTAGTAAGTCTTTCATTTAACCTACATAACACAAATTTGTAAAAGGAAGTCAGTAAGGCCTTTGACAAAATTTCACATAAGGTTATTGTATTCAAACTATCCACCCTTGGGCTTGAGCCTATCTTCTTAAGATGGATATCTTCTTACCTGGAAAACCATAAATACAAAGATCGGTTCAGATCAACATTCTCTAATGAATTCCTAGCTACCTCCGGAGTCCCACTGGCCACTAAGGACTTTTCCTTATTATTCTTACTATTAACGATATAGAAATAGTCATCAAATATTCCCATTAATTACCCTTGCTATACCAAGTTTTCAAGACCATTTATGCGACACAAGATTCTTCTGTTCTTAAACTTGGTCTTGACAGTTTCCCTGCCTGGTGCCTAAAAAATTGATTAGAGCTAAATATTCCAAAATGCCATTCAATTACTTTTTCACGAAAACGCATCCAATCTTCTCCCCGTCTCTACGTTCTCCATTAACAACCCATATCCACCGCTTAATCGATTCTCGAGCTTGGTGTTTTATGTGAGCTCAACTGAGAGGTCAGCTTTCTCACACATATTGACGAGATTATTCTTAGCTTTGTGAAACGATATGATCTAAAGGATTCTCTGACTGCTACGTGACACGATTCCTTTACATAAACTTTGTTCGTCAAGTAAATATCCAGAATCTAGAACTTTTAACTTGCGTCGTTTCCTACGTATTGCCCTTTGTGGTCTGTATTGGAATAACCTTTGACTCTATTAATTTACTTGATTACGCTGGAAGAACGAAGAGCAATAAGCAACATTCTCTTTACAACTATTTCGAATACTTTCAGTATCTATTGACTGCATAACTCTCTACAATTCTATCTTCTTTTTTTTTTATAATTTACCCGCGCTCACACAAGTAGCACAAAATGGTATAATTTCGGTATTACACTTCTTAATTCATACTTTATTCCTTCTTTATTAGGTATGTAAATGTATGCCTACTTAATTCCATCTTAATATGATCTTTATTAGGTATTGTTTTAAAGAACTTAACTTGGTGTGTTTACTTCTACTTAAAGCATTCTTAAATACTTCTTAAATTGGCATTTCTTAAATCGGTTGTTTTTGTTACTTAATTCCTTCTTTAATCCTTCTAAAAACATTCCTTTTTTATTTTGGTATTAAATCGGTATTTTTCAAATTCTTTAATACGTATTTAAGTCTTCTTAAAGAGTATAATATTAAAAACACGAGAGAGTTATTTGAGTAGCACTTTGAGACAAGATATTTTAAGTGTCACAGTGGCACAATAGGTAGAGCACAAGTCGTGGGTTCAAATCCCAGACGGAACAGACAAAATTTTTAGAAGCTTTTTTCCACAACAACGAAGTTAGTGGACTTATTTCTTGGGAAAATAAGCAAATGGAGAAGGAGAGAAGGGCGGGGGGATCGAAAGATTCCTCCGCAAAATCGGATGATGTTGCAGTTGTGGCAGCAGCGGTACATCCCAGCACTACTGCAACAGCAGTGAAGCAGTCCAAGAAGCGAAGGAGGACGTTGCGACCGCAACCAAATCTCGATGTACCGAGAGCCACCTCAGGTAAGCTGCGAGCTGGGGTGGTAGGCAAGGAGCGGGCAGCAACAACAGCAAGTCAGATTGGTGACACTGACGAGTATTCCGACTCGGCTGGCACCGAATACATGTCAGAAGGTGGAGAGGGGCTCTACAGGTCTCCGGGGAGCAATCAATTTGCTTTACTGTCGGAGCCAGAGCCGCAGACAGACAGGGAGCCGGAAGGGGAAAAAGACCCCCAGGAAGAAACGCTGGTAAGCGAGCTGCAGCAGGCCCTCCTGGCAAAAAAAGCAGAGGTCGACAAGTACCAGCAGCATTTAAATAAACTGAAGGAGGAAATGCAGCCCCTCCTCAGAGAAATAAAAACGAAAATGGAAGCGCTCCGACAAAAAGAGGCAGAAGACAAGCAGGCCCAAAGACAGCTGCAAGCCAAGAAAGCAGCAGAGCGACAGCAACAAAAGCAACAACAACAGCAGCAACAAGTCCAAGCAACCAACCATCAGGCGGTCCAGGTTGCACAAAAACAGCAACAACAACCACAGCAGCAACAAGCCCAAAAACAGCAGCAGCCAAAGCCTGCAAGGAAAACTGCAGGAGCGGAGCAAGGCGCCCAAAAAATATCAAATGCAGCAGGCCCATATAATGGGGGCCCATCAACCTCAGCAGCAGCAAGACAGCAGCAACAGCAACAGCAACAGCAACAGCAACAGCAACAGCAACAGCAACAGCAACAGCAACAGCAACAGCAACAGCAACAGCAACAGCAACAGCAACAGCAACAGCAACAGCAACAGCAACAGCAACAGCAACAGCAACAGCAACAGCAACAGCAACAGCAACAGCAACAGCAACAGCAACAGCAACAGCAACAGCAACAGCAACAGCAACAGCAACAGCAACAGCAACAGCAACAGCAACAGCAGCAGCAGCAGCAGCCAGAACAGCAACACCAGAAACAGCCACAGCCTAAAAATGAGAAGGTGCCACCAATTAGGACTTTTAAAATCGACCTGAAGGACATTAAACAGGTATGCAAGAGGGCCACAAACGGCCACTTCCTTATTAAAATTATAAATGATAAAGAAAAGCGTTACTCGGTACAGTGCTTCTCACTGGCCGAATACAAAACAGCGAAAGAGCTATTGAGAGAGGTTACAGCTGAGTTCTTCAGCTTCACGCCTAAAAGCGAAAAACTGAAAACGGTCCTCTTGAAGGGCATAAGTTCCTGCACGGAACCGGAGGCGCTCTTAGATGAGCTCCGTCAGAAAGCCAGCGACGATCTCGAGTTTATCGGGGTCAAGCCTTTCACCACGGTGAAGTCAAGACGAGGGGGTTACGGATTGCCAATGTTCCTCGTAACATTATCGCCCCAGAGCAAGGTTGAAAGTCTGAGGAGTATTTCCCGCCTCGACTTCCAGGCTGTACGTTGGGAAACACTAAAAAGACATAACGACATGCTTCAGTGCATGCGTTGTCAGAGGTTCGGCCATGTCGCAGCCAACTGCGATATGCGGATGCGCTGTGTCAAGTGCGCAGAAACCCACATGAGGGGGGAATGTCAATTAGGAATTGAGAGGGTTGAAGATTTAACCCAGCTCAAGTGTGTCATCTGCGGAAACGAGGGGCACCCCGCTAATTATAGGGGCTGCCCTAAGGTTCAGCAAATAAAACAACAACAGGCCAGTCAAAAAGCCGAAGTTCGACAGGCTCCAACAACAAAATTCGTGGTTCCTAACTTCTCTTACGCCCAAATGGCGTCAAGAGATAGGATTACGAGACAGGCCCCACCAACGGTTGCCCCAAAGGCCCCCGTGCCTAAGGCGCCAGAGGTGCAGCCCGACATTGTAGCTTTGTTACTGAGCATTCAAGGCCAGCTAGCAGGACTGCAAAGTCAGTTAAAGGAGCAAGGCAAAAGGGTAGACCATCTCTACTCTTTGTTGCCTGGCCTAGTGCAACATAGACCATAATGGGCGCGCTACCGGAGACGCGCTTAAAAATCCTGGCTGTGAATGTAAATTCACTGATTAGGATTGAACGTAGAGCTAATTTGTTCCAATTGTTGAAAGACCTCAGTCCAGATGTGTTTTTGGCTAGCGAAACCAAGCTAAACCTGAAACATAAATTGACTCATAAAAATTACAATATCGTAAGAAGAGATCGACCCGACTCTACTCAAGGAGGCGGTGTCGCCATCTTCATACGAAAAGGCATTAATTATAAAGTCATATACAGCAATGATCTTCGAAAGCTCCAGACGCTAGAGGTTTGCGTCATATGCATCTCTCTCACTCAAGGGAAACGGATGTATGTGATTGCGGCCTATGCGGCTGAAGCTCCGCAGGCTATAACTTTTGACTCAGAGCTCGAGATTCTTTTTAGAACACTTAAACTGAGCTTGGAAGAAAACTACTATATTATGGCCGGTGATTTGAACGCAAAACATGAAGATTGGGGAAACCAAACAAATAATCTCAGAGGTAATCATCTTTTTAATTTGATGAATTTTTACAGCGTTGAATATGGTATTGACCTGCTAACTACTGAAAGGCCGTCGTATCCAAGGAGCGGTTCCTTTCTGGACCTTTTGCTGTACGATACCAGACTGACAGTTACAGACAAAGTGGGTAATCACCCTCGAAACTGCTTACAGACAATCGAGTACGACAGTGATCACTGCGGACTGGCTGCTGTAATTCAGATTCCGAACGAACGCGTGGAGTTGGAGGAATACGTTGCAGTGCATTCTTACAATTACAGTAAGATGCGCTGGCCTCGTTTCACCAACGCCTTAGCGAGAGAAATTCGTTCGAGTGACATAGCCCCACCAAATAACAGAAACCTTACAAATACAGAAATCGACCAATATCTACAACAGATGGACGAAACGATTAAACGAACAATGGAACGGACAATACCCAAATACAAAGAACGCGACCAAATGGACGTCTACAAAAACGCGACCATAGACGCACTACACAGACATAAGAGTGGCTTACTGACAAGACTTAAAAACTTATACAGACGATTCACAGACCCGCACGACCTGGAGGTTAGGACACTGAAGTCGTCAATAAAGAATGTCAATCAATTGATTAAGGATAACTACAGGTTATCTATTAACAGGTTCTGGGACAACAGAATTCGTTCTGTAAATTCCAGCGACCCTGGTATGTTTCCTGAAATCAATAAGATATTTAGGAAAAACAATCAAAATGACCTTCCGTGTCTTAAACTCCAGAGAACAGTAGAGAACACAGACGTACTCCTGACAGCGCAAATTGATCCAGAGGAAGCCGTCTTGGACGATGACTTCTTTATAGTTGAGGATCAGAGGGAGAAGGTGGAGGCGGTGGGGGCTGCGTTTCAGCAAGTGTACAAGGTGAATGCTTGCATTCGCCCGAACCACGACCTGGAAAACAGAGCCCTACTGCATCACTTCTATCTTCGAAATGAAATAACGCAATGGCGATCTGAGAACCCTGGTTTCTTGAGGTTCAATGACGATCTTTTGGCAAATGCCACAATCGCCGAGCGAATAGGGACAAGTCCCTTGTTAGTGACGAAGATGGATCTCCAGCTCATCTTCAGTTCTATTAAGAATAAGAAGTCAGCGGGTGTTGATAGTATATCTAACGTTGTACTAAGGCATTTACCGAATGAGGCAATTGACATTTACACCACACTCTTCAACAATGCGCTGAATAATGCATATTATCCAGTGCATTGGAAGATAGCGGTGGTACATCCTCTCCCGAAAAAGGGAAAGGACAACTCCAATCCATCCAATCTTCGGTCGATAAGTCTTCTTCCGAGCATCAGCAAGGTTTTCGAAAAGATCATCAATAGGGCTCTGATTAAATGGGCTGCGGACAACACAATAATTCCGGATAACCAGTTCGGGTTCAAGGCGGGACATGACACAATTCATGCCGCGGCTAAGCTCGTTTCTGATATCCAATGGAATAAGTCAAAACAACAATGCACGGGTGCTGTTTTGGTGGATTTAGAAAAGGCCTTCGACACCGTATGGTTAGAGGGTCTTTATCTGAAACTGAACAGACTTGGCATTAGCAAACCATTGATGTATATGCTTTATGATATGCTTAACGGTAGAAAGTTTGTTGTCAAAAGTGGCAATGTAACTTCTACCACAACTTTTGAAATCAAAAATGGTCTACAACAGGGAGCGGTTAATTCGCCAATTCTCTTCAGCATTTACACCAGCGATCTGATAGGTAGCCTTCCGAATTCAATAGCGTATGCCGACGATCTAATTGCGTACAGAACGGCCCGAAAGGTTGAGGTTATTAGAATTCTCTTGCAGCGTGACTTTGAGAAGATTCAGCGATATTGCGATGACTGGAAACTGAAAATAAATGTCCAGAAGTCGGAAACAATTTTGTTCCGGACTCCGTTGGCTAGAGCCCCGCGGGATACGCGCAAGAATTGGGGCAAGATGGTCATCGTTGATCCTCACGGGCAGCGATTAACGAGCAAAAGTGTAGTGAAGTACCTCGGTATCTGGTTGGATCAGTATCTGTATTTCGACAGACATATAGATGCTGCGCTGGCCAGGGCCAGAGGAGCCTTAGCTCTGACGAAACGACTGTTTTACAGCAGTCGGCTTGACCCCAGAGTGAAGGTCATTTGCTACATGGCCCTAATACGGCCGATGATCGTTTATGGTTGTCCAGTGTGGTTCAACGTTGCTCCATCTCAGATGGAGAGAATTCGGGTGTTCGAGCGGCAGTGTCTTCGACGCTGTACTGGTTTGCATCGGACACCCAAATCTTCTTATGTTCACTATTATCCGAACGGGGCTCTATACAACGGGGCTCGGATCAACAGAGTTGACAATTTCGTGATAAAACTAATTCGGGGTCACATTGCGAGGGCTATGACTTCGACCAATAATTTGATTTTCGGGGCGTTCTACCCAAATGACGAATATTTTGAAAATGCACGCTTGAGTGGCTTCATTCCTCCAGAGGCATTCCTCTATTTAGATAGATGCGGTCTGATACAGGATAGATTGGCAGTACCGCTAATCTACCACGTCAGGCGAAGAACCGTGGACCGGCGGCTCCTATACACTCGGGACGTCCTGGCACAAGACGGAGAAGAGCTCCTACGGTTCAGTAGGGCTGTGTCCGAACGGGACAGAACTGATAGGGTGAAGCAGGAGAACCAGTTTTGGTGGCTTCAATCGGTATTTGATAATGGGTAGTCGGGGTGGGGTGTTAGAGCCGTGGCCGGCTTGCATACCTGTTTTTTAGTCACAGGTTTAGTTTTAAAAAGAATAGGCACAGTGGCAAAAAAAAAAAAAAAAAAAAAAAAAAAAAAAAAAAAAACCTACATTCTTCAAATGTACCAAAAAAAAAAAAAAAAACAAAAAAAAAAAACAAAAACAAAAAAAAAAACAAAAAAAAAAACAAAAAACAAAAAAAAAACAAAAAAAAAAAAAAAAACCTCCGCTGTGGTTCTTCTAGTTTTTAAGTAGTTTTAGTTTATTTTAAGTAGTTTAAGTGGTTTTAGGTAGTTTTAATTAGTTTAATTTTAGTTTGTAAGTTTTATATAAAAAAGTCAAAATGATAAAGAATCCGAGTTTTTTAAATTTTCTCGAGAAAACAAAAAAAATATAGATATAGTTATTGAATTCCACATAGTTTTTTTAGGCCGAAAGGCAGTAATTATAAGTATATAGTTTAACTTAGAGTGCCCGCATGGGGCCAGTAAGTTAGTTGTAAGTTATTGATAAGTAGGCTAGTTTTATGAATTTTTGTCTAGCATTAAGATAGTTATAAGAATGAATTGAATAAAAATGAATTTAAAAAAAAATAAAAAAAAAAAAAAAAAAGAGCACAAGCACGGCAAGCGAGAGGACTCGGGTTCGAATCTCAGTGGAAGCACAGAGGTAAATTAAAAAAACTAACTTTTAAAATTCTTTCATTCCAGCAAAAATTCACATAAAGACTAGAATATAATCAACAATAATAAAAAAAACAAACAGATAATAAAAAAAATTATTTTATTGTTTCTAATAATTTTTTTAAGAATTTCCGTAGCTCTTTAAGAAGGAGTTAAGAAGTATTTAAGAAGATGTAAGGAACTATTTAAGAAGGAGTAATGAAGTATTTAAGAAGAATGATATCCCGATTTAAGACCATTTTAAGACCCAATTTATCTTCTTATTTCCTTCTATCGGACCGCCCACTTGCGCCTTTTCTCTACTTAATAGGAACTTAAATCCGTTTTATAGAAGATGTCAGATACCGATTTAGAATTCTTAAAGACTTCGTTAAGTAATTCTGTGCTACTTGTGCAAGGGATTATGATTACCCTTTAAATGTTTCAACACAGCGCGGGCGTAAAGTTAATGAAGAGAAAGAAGGATAGGAAAGATGTGTGGCACGATGTTCTGAGACTGAAGGTTGTTGTCTCAGATATTCTTATCTCCAGGGATGGCGGCTGAGCTAAAGCGGAGAAATGCCGTGTCTTATTTCTATGTCACTTATAATTCACATCATTTTATTCGTGTTCATTCTTGTTGGGCATACTAGTTTAACTCAATTACATGTTGTTAGTGTTATGCCTGAACAACATGTAATGAGTAAACCAGCAACCCATTGATGACAATTTTTAGAAGGTTTTAATGGAATTAAAACGACATAGACGACGGCAGGGATCAAACCTGTGATCATGAGGTTGACAGGCGAGCACACAACCATCGTGCCATGGCCACCCCCTCTTTCAACACTAAATCTCGTAATCTAAGAAATCCTCGTCAATTCATTCTGCTTACTCACCGTACCTCTTAATGCTCCAATAAAACTTATTATTGTTCTTATGCTTCGGAGGATTAATTGAAGCTCTAACTGTTTCGACTTTAACCTCAGTTCGCCCTGTCTCAAACTCCAACGTAATCATCCTTTAAACTCACTCCAATACTAGATTTATATACATATAATAAGAGCTATATCTAAGTTAGATTTAGAATTAGCCTAATAAATGGGGGTACTTACCTCACCAAAATTAAATTAAACTCAGGATAAATGCTAGAAACGCAGTTGCGATTTTTTTTTAATCGCAAAAATAGAACACATGAGTTTAAATGAGAATGAACGCACTTGATATACAAAAATCGTGATGATTTAAAGGTCGAAATTTGTTCCATTTTTGAGGCGATACGATTGTGGTAAGTTAAATTGAAACAAATGCACTCAAATGAATAATCTCACACTTGCGATTTAAATTACTACGACTTAAAAATCGTAGTCGCAATAAGAAATTAGCATACACGCACCTGTGATTTTCAATCACACTATTTTTAGCCGCAACGAATAATACACAAGGCGTTATATGTCAATGCAAGCACATGCAACTTTTAAATCGGAGCGATTATAAAAATAAAACAGGTTCTAGTTTTTCAAGCGGTTAATTCGTAGCAAATGCATTCACTCACATTAAAAGTATTGTATTTTATTTGCTTGCGATTAAATAATCGTGCGGCCTCAACAAAAAAAATCTCCTACCCTAAAAGGAGGCTCGGCATAAATCCTCGTATCAAACCCTCCTAGTGGGTGCCGGGCGGTAATGATCACCACAAGAATCTTGTGCGTTGTCAAGATGGGGATCAGCTAAGGTCAGGTCGCAATGTTGTAAGGTTCCTTTACTCCTCAATAGTTCAACCCTCAACAATGCGATTTTACCATAGATACAGGTCCCTAATTTTCAGTGGTGGTGTGAGCGATTATTCATAATCCGTGCCAAAGAAATGGAAGGCTGGGGGGAAAACCAGTCACTAACGAGCTCATTCGGATGCCCTGGCCGCGTCCGTCTTAATACTTGCCTTACCCCGGTATATCGGCTCTGCCGGGGCTGACCTTTCTTTTCCGACCTACTCGTGGGACCAAAATTTTTTTTTAAAACTATAAAATGAACAAACAAACGACAAAAATTAACGACACAACTGACAACGAAGACGAACTCTTGGCCTCTAGCCAAGAGACACTGACAGGAAGCTCTCACGGCACAGAAACCTGTGCCGATGAGATAACTTTCAAACCTTCAGGGAGCATAGCGAGTACCAGCCAATATCAATTAAACCAATTAAAACGCGCTCAAGGTCATTCAGATTAATCTGAAGCACTCTAAATGTGCCTCAGATAATCTAAGAGTTTTCCTCAGTGAGGAAAACATTGACATTGGCGTAATTCAAGAAGCATGGGTTAATGGCCTCAATGTAAAAGGCCTCCAAGATGACCAATACGAACTGTTATACAAAACAGTAACCCAAGAACAAGGTAATCCCAGAACTTGTATCTTAGCTAAAAAACACTTAAAAGCTTAGCGTCGGCACTACAGGGGCTCTCAGATCATGTCCAACAGATGCCCTGAGCGTTATCCTGAACCTCTCGACCTTCATATAAAATACCTAGCGGCATGCAGTGCTGTAAGACTTAAAGAATCTAACTGTTGGTTCTCCAAACCCTATGGCCATGGAAACATAACAAAATTGATTCCTCCGGATATCTTCTTATCGAACACCAACTGCTGCGTACCTCCTCTTGGCCCAAGCGGAGATTTCCCACCAGAGAGGATTGGAAAAATGATGTTGTCAGAAAAGATTTCGATTCGATAATCTTCACTGATGGATCTAAGATGGAGTGCGGTGATGGTTCAGGAATTTTTTCCGAGTCCGTTAACATCTCCAAGTCCTTCAGACTACCAGACTTTGCGAGTGTATTTCAAGCTGAAATACTAACAATCAAGGAGGCATGCAAGTTGCTCCAATCCAACCAAAACCAATTCAGAAATATAGCTATCTGCTCAGATAGCCAGGCGGCCATTAAGGCCATTAAATCATCTACATCTACCTCAGTACTTGTCCAGCAATGTCGGGACGAACTGGCAAGTCTGAACATTGACCTCCAGGTCACTCTCATTTGGGTTCCAGGTTACAGTGACATAGAGGGTAATGAACAGGCTGACGCTTTAGCTCGGCAAGGCTCGGCCTTACATAGCTCACTAGCGGAAAACGTAAATATTCCTCTTGGTGCTATGAAGAGAAAAATCTTCTCGATTTTACTCAATGAATCCAACCGTAGGTGGAGCAGTCTCACAAACTGTGTCATATCAAGAAAGATATGGCCTACTTATAACAACTCATACGTTCTAACGATCTAATATGCAGACCCAGGCGCGACATAGCCAGGATCACAGCAATATGCACCGGGCACTGGCCCATAGGTGAACATGCAAGAAAGCTAGGCATCCCCTACAACCCACACTGCCGTAGTTGTGGAGATCCACAAGAAAAAGAAACTGTGGTTCATTTTCTTTGCGATTGCCCCGCCTTAGCAAATTACAGGATGACTTCCTTTGGGAAAGCCTTCCTCGATGACCACAGCGAACGTTCGGAGAAGAAAATCAAAGATCTGATTATCTTTCTGAATGCGACAAAATGGCTTTAGCAATGCTCCGCTAAAGTATATAAAAAGCCATTTTCTTCCGTACTAAATCCTTATTAGGTTGACACGAGTTAATGGTATCAAAACGGCGCACCCCAGCGCTAATTGAGTCGAGGGCCCAGGGCTGGCGACTACCATCTCTACCTATACTTACCTACCTACCCTAAAAGGAGTGGGTTTTGTTTGTTTGCGATTAAATAATCGTGATGCAAAAAAATCGAAAGTGAGTGCATGATAATTATTTGCCATTAAATGCCAAGTGCGTGTCTAGCCTAACTCTGGACGCTAAAGTGAAGTACGCTCTTCTGTCCTCACAGAGCCTTTTGAAGACAACTACACACGAAATAAAACTTTCTGAACGTTCTTACTAACGTCGTTTTTGAAAACTTTGTGCTCCAGGATTTTATCGGCTTACGATTAAATGGCTTTTCAAATTTATGTATATACAACTAGATACTGGAGGCAGCTTTCCAAAAATCAAGCTAGCTGGTAAGTAAATAAAAATGCAATTCAATTGTGAAGTTTTAATCAACCGTTTTTTCGCTTTGAGTTTAATTTGTCCATTCTGTTTTACATGAGCAATTCTCAGAAAAAGGTGGTGGTGGTAATGATAATGGAAATGAAGTCGAAGGTTTGCCAATAAAATTACAAATTCAATTTCAAAAAACGTTGCTCCATTCAACTGAGTACTTTTTCATAATTAAATTTATTGCATATAAAAACAAATACAATACACTCACAATGGACACTCCATTCAATTTCACAGTTGAATATACTGTAGTTTAAAGACAAATTATAACCTCTCCCTCGGTCATCATCGGCACACTTCAGAAATATTAAATTTCAAAACAAAAAATTACTTTTTTTTTTAAATTTAACTATTTATTTGGTTTGCTATCAGCTGGCAAAGAGGATCCGAGTCGGGTTGAATCAATGAATTTTAATTTACATTCGAAATGTACGGCCACAATTTAATGCGCGAGAATTCACACGGCTTAACAATATACAAACACAGTATAATCCGTGTGGGTTTTTCATGGGCTTTCATTTTTTCACACCCACCGATTTTGGTATTATGCATTTTTTTTCGCGCAGAAAGAGAAAAAGTTATCCTGCGAATTTAATAATGATATATCCAGTAAATACGAGTGAGAGTTTTTTTTTTTTTTAACTTTTGCCGTTCATTCCATAATTGGATTTGAAGCTGAGCTGAAGTGGTAGAGTTGGATTATGAATTTTGTAAATTTTATTTTTAATTCTGTATTTGAAACATTTTATAGGATAAACGAACTTTTATAAGTGAATCACAAAGTTCATATTTCAAAATGCTTTAGTCCGGAATTAAGATTATATATTCTTATATTGATAATCGAATATTATATTCAATTTTATATTGACATCGAAGCTTAGATTGTATCAAACTCTAAGCTTCGATGTTAACTTTGACAAATAGTTTAGAATGCAGCCAAAGTCTAGTAGCATACTCGTATAAAGCAGATGTGGTTGTGGATAGTCAGCAAAGTTTTTTTTTCTTACAAAAAAATACAGTTAAAATTTAAATATTGGAGCTAAATAAAAATGGCTTGACTGCAAGTTGTCAAGTTGCATTTTAGTGAGACATTTTAGAAATTAAAGCTTGAACTAACAAAAAAAAAAAGGAATGCTGTTTGATTTCCGTAAGAAATTTGAATTTATGTTAACAAAAATTTTAAATCGTTGCAACGGGTTTTTAATAAATTATATTTTGAAGTAAAACTTCCTTTATGACGTTGGGTCAGTGACAAACATGTCAAAACGACACGTTATCAGTCAAAGACAGAAACATATTCTTAGAATTATTGTTCAAACCGTTTTTGAGGTTATTTAAAACACCTTAAAAACACCTTTTTGCCTCCAAAAAAGAATGTTCTTTTAGTAAAAAAAAAGAACATAACAACTAGTCAGCAAAACGATTAAAAACATAATTATATTAGAAAACACACAATAGAACCTTTTTTTCAATGAACTATGCGGACGAACAGTTTCACAATCAAAAACCACTTCCCTTTGTAAAAGAAACACAAACAAATATACTTTTTTGAATCATTTTATTTATTAAAAACATTAAACACTTAATCCTACACAACACTGAATACTTGTATACTATTTGTCTTAAGATCTAAACACTAAAATTTACAAAATAATTTATGCAAAATATAAAAAAAATCGCTTGTAAATAAGCTTCCTGCTTTCTGTTGTCAAATATAAACCAGCATTGACACATGCAAATAATTTAAAGTTCGGTGTCAAACTTAAATCAGAACTACCATACTATTAGAAGAATCCTAAGGCTTTAACACAATGAATGCGCAAAGGAAAAACGAGATGTGAGCGAAAAGAAACCTCGTCGTTGTTGTAAAATCTATGAAAGCAGACGAGCATGTACACAATAAAGTATTTCTCATCGTTATGTTATGTAAAATTAATAAATAAAGTAAGGACAGTCACGCACATTGAATTTTTAATTTCATATATATGTTTTGTTGGTAAAATAAAACATATGAGCTTATATGTCTCATTTTACCAGATGCTTACCATATGTTTCATTTTTCCAACCAAACAGTTTCTAATGTAAAAATTGAATGTGCGCTTCAGGCCATAGGAATTATGGCACGATTTTATAACAACAGAAAGGTAACAGTGAATCTAACATTTCGTATTCTTGTCGCATTATGAATCGAACATAATTATAAAAACTTTTGTCTGTCGTTTTCAATTGGATTTTAATAAGTGCATTTTATTAGTCGTGTTTTATTATACCCAAAGATCCATATATATATATGTAGATCATCCCTTGAAAATAGTAGGCGTGTATACGCTATGACATTTGTCAGCTGTATTGGCGACTAGCATCGTACAGCATCCAAAAACTTCGCTTTTGAACTATTTCAAAAATCCAAAAATTAGTTCTTACCCAGGCGGGTAGATGGCTTTTTATGGTAAGGTAGTGTAAACTACAGTGTAAAGAAAAACGACAAGAAACATTTGAAAATCAACAAACATAAGCAAAGGAAATGAGCATACAACACTACTGTCACTATGATCCATATTGTTTTATTTTCAAGGATAATCTATATGGATCATTGTCGATTATTAAACGCGCGGATTTAACTAAATCTAGTTGACAGTGAATCATGTCCCGCTCTCGTGTTCTCTAAAAAACGGCCAATATTGAGTAGGCTCGCGATATTTTTCACGAAATTTTAGCCGCGTTTTATTATCGCCAAAGATCAGTATAGATTAACCCTCGAAAATAAAACGATACGGATCATAGTGACAGTTGTGTTGTATGCTCATCTCGCTCTTGCTTATGATTGCTGATTTTCAAATGTGTCTCGTCTTTTTTCTTTACACTGTAGTTTACACTACCTTACCATAAAAAGCCAGCTACTCGCTAGAAAAAGAACTGATTTCTGGATCTTTAAAATAAATCCAGATAAAGAACAGGATCCCAAATTGTTTTTGTAATACATGTTAAACATTAATCCAGATCCGGATCCATATAGATCCGTAGATAATAGGTGCGTTTTATTATTCACAAATCTATCTGGATCCGGATCTGGATCTTCCCTTGAAAATAAAACGATACGGATCTAAGTGACAGAAGTGTTATAAGCCCGTCTCTTTTTATCCTTGGGCTTGTAAATTTTAAATTATGTCTTGTCTTTTTTCTTTACACTATAGCTTACACTACCTTACCATAAAAAGCCATCTACTCGCCTGTGTAATAACTAATTTTTGGATCTTTGAAATAGATCCCGATAGAAAACAGAATCCCAAATTGTTTTTGTAATACATGTTAAAACTTAATCCAGATCCGGATCCAGATAGATTTGTGAATACTAAAATGCACCTATTGTTTTATTTTCAAGGATAATCTATATGAATCATTGGCGATTATTAAACGGCGCGGATTTAATTAAATAAATTTGACAGTGAATCATGTCTCGCTCTCGTGTTCTCTAAACAACGGCCAATATTGAGTTGGTTCGCGCTATTTTTCACGAAATTATGATATTTTAGACGTCAGTATTCTTTCACGATTGATGATGATGTGCATCCAGCTTAATAATCATGTGCATTAAAAAAGCGCCATCTATGTGTCATAAAGAGTGCCATCCACTTTGTTCAACCTTGGTAACAAACATACAATTTTCCCAAGTTATACATGACTTTCTTGATTTTCTCAATAAATTCAAAAAAGTGCCGGATAGATCAGGCAAAACTAATTGCTTCATTTGTATAATTCAGAAAGGTTTGAGTTTCGTTTTAAGATTCCTAAATTATTTTGAAACGCATTTTAAATTCAAACAAATTTTCAATAAAAAAAATCATTTGGGAGTAATTTTTACATCTTTCAATTTGCAAAAATATGCTCAAATTTGCTTTTCAATGGAATTTTCTTTGAAGTTTCCGAAAAGCACTGAAAGCTAATGTCAAAAACCAATGAAAAGTAGATTTCCGTATCGTCAAAATACTACGTTTTCACCGAAATATAATCCGAGATTTAATGCAAGGGATTTATAGCTAAAACACATGTGCAGCATTTTCCCTGCAGCGAAATTTAATTACACAGGTTCTTATGGGAGCAGAATCATTGAAAGTCTGCATGCAGCGCTGCGCTGCACGATGTCTCTATTCCTAAATTTGCTGCCTAGTTTCATTGCAGCCATAATTGTAAAACAAAAATTTCCAAATAATTGCTATTTGGCATTACTGATATTGACAGATTGTTGACATTGTCTGTCATATTTGCAAAAAAAAGTTTGTTTTTGTCTTTGGTGGAAAACTTTATATTGATACAATAATGGAAGAAAAAATAAAACAAATTCATTTATGACAAAACAAATCCGTACAATGAACAAGAAGTGAAAAGAATTTGTTTTGTCTCCGACTCGTATTTTTGTTTATTTTCAGACAGATCAAAGATTGTTACTGCTCACCAGTTCCTGTTTGGGATAGGTAAATTGTATCCTACTAAGGACATTTTCTTCAGCTATACATAGCAACATCAACGCGAGGGAAACTATATGTCTAGTTAACTTCCCATAGGGAGTTATTGTAATCGGTCCGATTTGTCAAATTGGAATTTTTGACATTTCTCGACGTTTCAAGGTCCCTAGAGGCTATATCAATCATTTTTAGAGAGATGTCTGTGTGTGTGTGTGTACGTACGTTCGTACGTTCGTACGTTCGTACGTTCGTACGTTCGTACGTTCGTACGTTCGTACGTCCGTACGTTCTTGTACTAATTTTCGTCGTCGATATCTCAAGAACGAGTAAGGATATCGACTTCAAATAAATTTTGTTTAATAGATAATAACTTCGAAAGAGGCTGAAAGGGCGTTTATTAAAATTCAGTGAGTAGTTTTTTCACTATAACGGTTTAAAAAAAAAGTAAAAATTTTGGTTAGTTTCAAATATCTCACGAAAAAATAATGCTATTGATTTCAAATAAAATTTAGTGTACTCATTAAAAGGTCATACAGATTTGGTATGAATTTTGAAAAAAATGAACATACCGTTATTTTTTTAAATAAAAATAACTGAAAAAAAAAATTTCATAACCCAGATATTCCAAGAACGGAAAACAATTTGAAACTCAAAATAATTTTATTTTACGAAAAATAATGTGTTTGACAACTGGTGAAAATTTAAAAAAAAATCAGTTTACAGTTTTTTTACAAAAAATAAAAAACTATATAAAATTCTATTAAAAATTGGTAAAAATTGTTTTTCGACTCAAATTTCTCGAGAACTAGTAGTGATATTGACTTCTAATTTAGTTTATTTTATACATAGTATAATTTTGTACAATTAATAAAATGTTGACAAATATTGAATTAATAGTTTTTTTTTAAATAAAAAAACGATTAAAAATTCTAGTGAAAACTAGTTAAAATTGTATTTCAAGTCGAATTTTTTGGGAATGAACACCGATAGTGCCTTCTAAAGTATGTTTTTTTATACATCGATACCTTCCCGTAAGAATGTATACTAAGCGACATTTCTAAAATTGTTCAGGAAACGAAAAAAACGAAGAAAGTTCTAGTTGAATCATAGTGTGCTAAGAGACAATTTTGGTTAAACTAAGTGACATCTAACAAAATTTTTTGTTGCTCACGACAATGAGATCTTTATTAATGTCGCTTAGCATAATTTTTTTGGCGGATAATACAAATTTCAGGGGGCAACATTATTTTAATGAGAAAACATGGCAGTTGATAAATTTTTTTATTTGTTCTCTAGTTTCCTTTTCATGCATAATAGGTTGGCGAAACCCAGGCCAAAACGTGGCCCTTAACATATAGTTTATTTCATCATCAAAAAGTCATTTTCGAAAAAAAGTGTAGCTTAGTACATTCTTACGGGAAGGTATCGACATAATACAATTATTAACATATGGTTAAATTTTGACAAGTATCGAATTGACAGTTTTAACAAAAATATAAAAAAAATCTACTAAAAAGTGGTAATATTTGTTTTTCGACTAGAATTTCTTTAGAACGAGCAATGATATTAACTTTGCCATTATTTAATTTTATACATAATACAATTTCTAACAAATGGTTTATATTTGACATATACCTATCTAGCTTTAGAGCCATAATAACCAAACCGTTCGTTTTTTAATTTTTTTCAATTAAAATGTTTGGAACCGAAATAATAAAGTAATTTCTATAATATAGTACATAATTTTATAATTGTATTATCAACTTAGTTTTTAGAAGAATGTATGTACTGTACATACGTACTCGTATATGAATAAGGTTGTTCAGTTGTACCCAAGTCCCACATATTCAAATTCCATTAATAGCTATGGTAAAATTGAAGAAAACGTCACAATATGTTTTTATCTTTTTGTCCATGAAAAAGATGTAAAATTCTACTCAAGGTTTTCTTACCACAATGGGAAGTTATCAGTGTGGGTCGCACCCAGCCTCTTTTATAGTTTTGTTTTTCATTTGTGCTTTGTATCTTCTTTTGCTTTTCCTACTTATCACCAGGAACAATTTTTGAAAGTATAGGTGCAATTCTCTTTCATTTTCTGATTAATTAAATTTGTCCACGGCCTTAAAGTTTTGATCTGGAACAAAATATATTCATTTAAAAACTTGAGGTATTTCTCATACACGGCAATCAAAATCAAAATTTTGTCCTTGTTTGTTGAAATATCCATTTAATTTAAAATAAACTTATAAAACTTTAAGTACAAAACAATTTAAGCAAACAAAAAAAATGAAAATTTGGCAGATGTCATTTTTGTTTTAACAGAACTAGGCATCATTAAAGTTAGGAAGTATGCACATGTGTTCTAGCTGCAGCGCTGCATGCATCGCTGCGTGCAGAATTGCTGCACATCTGTTTTAGCCATTATGTGCACCTATCAAAATGCTAATGCTGTTTCAAGAGAGAAAGTTTCCTTTTTGCCAAACGATGAAAAATCATCGAGATAGCTTAGGACGATATGGATATTAGGTCAGTTCGAACTATAGAACAATTGATCCAATGTAGATTTAACAAGTTTAATTTCTAATCTACTAGATTTATGATATTAATTTGTATGGTAAATCTTCGAGATGTGAAGAAGATTGATTGTATATCCCCTTAAATCCAGGATTATCACAAGAGAAATGATTTTATAGGACAAATGTTCTTTTGCACTCGTTCAGTTGCAAGAGTACTGAAAGATCTAAATATACACAGATCCGGTATCCCAGATAGTATTCCCCCAATTGTTCTGAAGAGGTGTTCTTCTACGTGGCAAAATCATTGCGTAAGCTTTTCCATCTACTGGTCTCTTTCCAAGTGGATGGAAAACAACATTTGTCCCTAAAAAAGACGAATCTTCAGATTCTTCTAACTATTGTTCAACTCCACTTACGACTCTTCTTTCCAAGGACATGGAAACGCTGATAAAGTAACAGCTGAAAAAATATATAAACTAGAACGACTTATATTGAAATTTAATCGACAAAGAACCGATGAAGATGAAATAGATCCATTCATTATTCCAGTTATGAAACAGAACTGCAAATATTCTCTATGAACAATAGCAACAGGTCTGGTGATCTGAAAGTAAGATTATTACACTTAAAATTTCAAAAGCATTTGATGGAGTTTGAAATCAAGCAAGCTCTCTTATCGAAAATGGGTGTATTTGGTTTAAATGAATCTCTTCTTCGTTGGATTAGAAAGTGCCTTTTGAACCGTTCAATACCAGTTGTGTTGTATGGTTAGGTTAAAGTGGTTGTCATTAAAGCGTCTGACACACTTAGACCATTAGAGGTCCATTGTGATACCACGATATAATAGGGAACAAAAAGGTTCCCTACTAGTTAAAACCATTTGGAGCTTCTGATGAAGCGAAGGAGACTATTAATGTCTGTGTTTATGAGATCGCTTGGTTCATTATAGAAAAAATTTCCTAGATGAAGTTTGCGTCTGAAAGAGAGAGCAGGGCATGTACAAAGAAAATGTGGGATTGTCTCCTCTTCCTCCTCGTCCAAGAAACTCCTGCAAAAATTGTTTGATAGTACACCGAGTCGTGCCGCGTGTCTACTTATGAGACAGTGTCCAGTTATGACACCTATTACGGAGCTGATCTGAGATCTACTGAGAGACAATAGACATTTTGACCGTTTCAAATCGAGTTTAGGCCAGATTTGTTTGGTCGCCATACAAGTGGAAGTATTAAGCCATCTTGTGTTTGATTGTTCCAGAGCAATTCGTTTCAACATAAGTTTACTTGTAGCTATGGGCATATCTATATTTGGCTTTTCGGGTAGGATAGGCATTTCCGTTCCAATTCTGACGAGTTCGTCGGCTTTGCAATTCCCCGGAATGTTGCTGTGACCCGGCACCCATATTAGGTGAATGTTAAACTGTTTGGCCATTTCCATCAGAGACGATCGACAGTCTTGGGCTGTAATGGAGTTTACAGAGACTGATACGAGAGATTTAAAAGCAGCCTGACTATCTGAGAAGATGCGGATATCCGTTCTAGATATCACGTTTTCTTTAATCCAAGACAGTACTTCCTTTATCGCCAGAATTTCCGCTTGGAATACGCTACAATGGTTTGGTAGGCGGAAGGAGAGTCCATCTGAGTATACTCCACCACCCACTCCGTTTTCAGTCTTTGATCTATCTGTATAAAAGTTTACTGATTTATTTCCTGTCAAAGCCGCTTCCTCCCAGGCTGACCTTGAGGGAATGGTGACTTCAAAGTTTTTATCGAAAACCAAAGAGGGAGTGACTTGGTAGAGTTCCGAATAAATTCAGAATGGTGGTGTGGCCAATAGAGTTATTGGTCCATTGAGAGATAGCCTTGAGACGTATGGCTATGCTCGCGGCCATTTATTTACTGTAAATATCTAGAGGTGTCAGGTTGAGAAGTATGTCTAGTGCAGCGGAAGGTGTCGAACGGAGGGCTCCGCTGATGCACATACACGCTGAACGCTGTACTTTGCTAAGTTTATTTTGTCGCTTTATCTAAGGCCGTCCAACACACGGTCACCCCGTAAGTGAGTATCAGTCTGATGACCGCAGTATATAGCCTAGCCAGTGAGTAATTTGTGGAGGCAAGCACCACTTGTTCCCCACGGCTTTTTTACAAGAAAAGAGAGCTACCGTGGCTTTCCTTACCCTTTCCTGTACTCGTATATTAGGTTTCCAACTTAACTTTTTGTCTAAAATAAGACCCAGGTATTTAGCTTCATCTGAGAAAGTAAACACCTTTGATCGATGGAGGGTCTAGTTGAGGAATTTTGTATTTCCTTGTGCAGGGGACTAGTTTAGTCTTGTGAGGGTTAACACCTAATCCACAGCGATCTGTCCATTTGAGTAGCTTGTTGAGAGCGGTTTGTATAAGTTCTTTTAGAATTTGAGGATGCATTACTAATACGGCAATGGCAATATCGTCAGCGTATGCAATCACTTTGAATCCCTCTTCTTCTAGGTCTATTAGAGTACATTAACTACCATATTCCATAGAAGTGGGGATAGGACTCCACCTTGCGGAGTTCCTCTACTGACTGACCTTCTTGTAGTAAAGCTATACCTAGCTCCGCATTTACAATTCTGCTTTTCAGCATGAAATTTATTAAGTTACCAAGTGAGCTATCCACATTGAGATTCTGCAGTGCCTTCGCTATTGCAGCGCTGTCGACATGTTTGAAGGCGCCTTCTATATCTAGGAATGCAACTAGAGTGTATTCTTTGTGATCTAGGGAGTATTCGATGGCGCATACCAAGGTATGTAGCGCAGTTTCTACCGATTTCCCCTTACAATAAGCGTGTTGTGCTGTGGAAAAAAGGTTTGGTTCTATAACACTATGCAGATGAATGTCAATCAATCGTTCCAGAGTCTTAAGAAGAAAAGACGATAAACTGATAGGTCTGAGATCCTTGGGCGTAACGTGGGAGCATTTACCAGCTTTGGGTATAAAGACTACTTTAATTTCTCTCCGTATAAGGGGAATATGAACCAGGCTTAGACAACTGTTCATTATTATCTCTAAAGTGGGTAAGATAATATCTGAAGCAACTTGCAGTATGAAATCCATAAAATAAATGCTGGTGTGCCACAAGGCTCTGTTTTGTCTCTGACTCTCTTTCTCATATTCATCAATTATTTATCTGAAACTTCTAACCCATTAAATTGTTTCTTGACGATAGTACTCTCAGCTTCTTATATTCGCCCTCGTACATTTCCATTAAGGAAACCGAATAGACAGCTCTTAATTCTCGGTATGTGCATCACAGAGCACCAAAAACGCAGCTGAGTGTTTAGGCTTCCTTCGACGTTGCAAGAAATTTGTTCCTTCTTCCGATCTGGCGGTAATCTATAAAGCCTATATTCGTCCAAATCCTCATCATCGGCTCGACAACCGGGTTCCGGTCCTGGCCTCTTTCAACAAGTCTCTCCACCTATCCCGGTCTCTAGCCGACGCCATCCAGTTGCGCACCCCAAGGCTTCGGGCGTCCTGGTCTACGCCATCTCTCCAGCGCAAGCATGGTCTACCACGCTGTCGTCTACCATAGAATGTACCACAAAGAACTTTCCGAGCAGGTTCCTCTTCGCTCATGCGAGCTAGGTGCCCTGCCCACCGGAGTCTACCGAGCTTAATTTTTGTCACGATATCTGCTTCAAGGTAGATTGCGTACAGTTCATGATTGTACCGTCTCCGGAATCGTCCTTCCTCACATACGGGGCCAACAATTCTCCTTAAGACTTTTCTCTCGAACGCAGCTAAGAGGTCGGAGTGCCTTTTGCTAAGCACCCAAGTCTCGGATCCATATGTGAGTACTGGCAGGACCATGGTCCTGTACAGCAGCAGTTTTGAAGTTATGGTGAGATTTCTGGATTTAAAGAGCTTTGACAGACTATAGTAGGCTCTGTTGGATTTGAGAAGCCGCCCGCGTATTTCTTCTTCTATATTGTTATCGGCTGCTACTATTGACCCAAGGTATTTAAAGGATTGCACCACTTCAAATTCGTGCTCCGCTACCTTGATTGTTTGACCAACTGTTCCTCTCGCATTCGACGCCACCATGTACTTTGTTTTACCTTCACTAATGTGCAGCCCCAGATTTTGTGCCGCCTGCTCGATCTGGATGAAGGAATCATGTACAGCTTGTTCGGTTCTTCCGATGATGTCGATGTCGTCTGCGTAAGCCAGTAACTGGCTGGACCTGTTGACGATGGTCCCTCTTGTTGCCGTGCCAGAGTCACGGATTGCTTTCTCCAACGCCAGGTTGAAGAGGAGGCAGGCCAAACCGTCCCCTTGTCGGAGTCCATTAAAGATGTTGTTTGGTCTGGATAGCAATCCGGCTATTTTTACTTGGCTTGTTACGTTGGTCATGGTCAACCTACATAGTCGTGTCAATTTATTTGGGATGCCGAATTCTCTCATGGCTTTGTAAAGTTCTACCCTGGCTATGCTATCATAGGCGGCCTTAAAGTCTATAAACAGATGGTATGTTGGGATGTTAAATTCTAGACATTTTTCCATCGCCTGCCTAAGGGTAAAGATCTGATCAGTTGTTGATTTGCCTGGAATGAAACCACACTGATATTGTCCGATGACGGTTTTAGCGTATGGGGTTATCCGGTCTTGTAGGATAGAGGAGAGTATCTTATAGGCGGTACTCAACAACGTGATACCTCTATAATTGCTGCACGTTGTGACATCTCCCTTCTTATGTATGGGGCATATTAAACCTTTTCGCCAGTCTTCTGGCATTTCTTCCTGCTCCCATACGTGTACTATAATATCATGAATTGCTTGACGTAAGGCTGGCCCGCCGTGATGGAATAATTCGGCTGGTATGCCATCGGCTCCCGGGGCTTTGTTCTGTTTAAGCCGGCCTATAGCCTTCTCAACCTCTTCTATGCTTGGTGGCGGCAACATAGAGTATTCTTCTTGAAGTAGTGGAGCCTCCACTTCTGCAGTGAGCTGACCATTTAGCAATTCATTAAAGTACACTTCCCATCGCTCCAGTATGCTTTCAGGATCGGTGATCAGATTTCCCTCTCCGTCCTTGCAGTATGTGCAGCGTGGTGTGTACTGCGTCATGTTTCGGACGGATTGGTAGAACTTCCGCGCCTGGTGCGGACCTCGCTCTCGGCTATTTTCAATTTCACAGATTAGGTTCTTCTCCCAGGCTGATTTTTTTTGTCTGTGTAGCCGTTTTTCTATTCTTCTGAGCTCTTTATATTCCTCTTCGCGTGCCCGCGTTCTATGAGATTGTTGCATTGCTCGGTACGCAACATTCTTACGTTCAGTCGCTAGCTTGCATTCATCATCAAACCAGTCGTTCCGATTTTTACGACTGCTGCCTAAGATGGAGTTGGCAGTACTAATGACAATATTCTTAAGGCGTGTCCACTTCTCATTTACGCCCAGCATACTGGCTCCAGGACTTACTCTCCCTAAATCAAGTGATTCTAGGGCGAGTCCTAACGCATTACCAAAGGTGTTACTGGTGTTTTCATTGCGCAGGGCAGCCGTGTTGATTCGAACCTGATCGGCGGATGCAATGCGTCTTCGCAAGGCAATCCGCCCTCGGAAAACCATACCAACAAGATAGTGATCCGAGTCGATATTGGCACCTCGGTACGTTCGTACCGTCATCAAGTTCGAGTAGTGGCGACGGTCTATCAACACGTGGTCTATTTGGTTACGAGTGACTCCATCAGGTGATACCCAGGTGGCTTTGTAGATATCTTTACGCGGGAACCTGGTACTCGCTTTAAAGAGCAATGTGCATCGACATCTCCTTTAAAATCCTCTTTAATGTACCTAAACGGTAGTCATAATCCGTTGATTGTGTGGAAATTCTAAAAATCATGTTAACGGAGACAAAAGATTTCCAAGACTATTCCCTGTTGCACCAAATTTTACACTTACCCTCACTTAAGTTATAACCCATGGTAAAACTTTTCCGCACAACTTTATATATTCGCGCAACATGACCAAAATTAAATTAAAATTTTAAGTTGAAAACACCCTTTAGATAAGGGAACGAAAATGGTTCATTGCAAATGGTGCCGGTGGCTCTTCCAGTGCTGCTCCTTTAATGCATACACTTGAGCACAAACTAAATTAAAAGCACTAGAAATGCTTTTTACATCATCCGTTTTTTCGTCCTTATACCCTAAATCTACACAGACTTAAAATGTCGGAACCCAATTAAAAAAAAAACACACCAAGACAAAGTCCCAATGAGTTATGATTTCTTTAAGCAGAGAAGAAACTACTTAAATAAGAGGAATTCCTTTTCGCTATTGGTACCAACCGTAAAGATAATAATTCAATTAAGATACAAAAAAAAACTCCTGGCAAAGCAGTAGGAAAGTGCATACATCCATAAATCCTTATGATGAATCGGTGTGGATGCTAAGATTGAAAAACTATTTTTCACTCAAGAAGATTTCTCCAAAGAACTCTACTCCATACACGAACTGTCGAACTTGTCTGAAATTTTGATTTTGATTTATTAATTCCATCGATTTAGAGCGATAGCTCAAAAATTCGAAAGCATAACCTAAAAGCATTGGATGAAGGACCCTACGTCCGTCAGGTAGATTATTATTTGCTAGTTTTATTTTTTCAGTCACCGAACCATTGGGTGGATTGTATACGTTCGAGTGACGAGTTTATCTATATTTTTTCCAATCTCACATGGAAAGCCCTTTGATATGACGACCATTTGGTCAAAGAATAATAAAAAAATAACCCAAACAGAACATGAAAATCCTTAATGGATAAAAACGAGGAGCAGAACAAGCAGGATATGAGTTTGATAAAATCCAATTTTCCAACAAATTGATGAGAGATGAAGTGTAAACTGATAAATCGGTTTAATTTAAAAAATGAATTAAAATTCAATGTCCATCTCTCCGTGCCGTCGTCATGGAGGCATTGGCGGGATAAAATCTCCATCCCGATGCCAACTCCCTCTGTCCACACTATTGTAAGGCACCCTGATGGCCTTCATATTAACTTAAGCTATTGCATTGTGCATATAACGGCATAGTTACAAAGTAAAATGATGAACTCCGTTTGGATATTCACTTGGACATGACAGGAAAAAAAATAGACTCTTATTTTAATTTCTTCTTCGCCTGATATCGGAAAAAATAAAATTCAAAAGGGAAATTTCAATTTGATATCAAGCCCAAGTACTAGTCTTTAAATTGAAAGCCTTTGAATTGGAAAAGAGGATAAGTTGATTTGCATATCTGATGTAAATTGGTTTAAATTAATGTTTGGTTTAATGTTTTTATTTGATATCCATGACAAAGGCGAAACGTGAGAGGAAAACTTATCGACTATGGGAAAATTGAAATTGAAAATGTACTCTAAAATTATGGTGCATATGCAGTCTGATCTTCTCGGTAGGTTATACAGTGTTTTTTTATCAAAAGTTATTTAAAGATCGATTAATTAGAAATATGTTGTTCTACCATTGTGAGAGACTCAAGTGGGTAACCTTTCCAAATATGGGAATTATACTTAAGCTTTGGACGAATATGGCGGTCAGCCATCAGACGAATAGGGGGAATAACATGTAGCATACGAAAACATGCACGTGCCGTAACTATTCGGGACTGGTGGAAGTCTGATCATAGCCTCTTCGTGGCGGCCGCTAGAAACAAGCCTTTAAAAAGGTTTGGCTAATATGATCAGGCTGGTTCCTCAGGTTGGCGACAGGTTAATTCCCTGTCCCGTAAAACTTTTGAATTACGAGACCGACAACAAGCCTCGGAAACGGACTGATCACACGACGACAACCAATGCAACGAAAACTGAAAAATGATTTACGAATTTTCTTATGGAACGTACGATCGCTCTATAGAGCTCGAGCTGCTCAGCAGCTAGCCGATGCCCTGTCAAAATATAAAGCTGACATAACAGCTCTTCAAGAAATCAGATGGACAGGGAATGGTGTTCTACAGAAGAAAGAATGTGACATATACTATAGCTGTCATACAAAACACCATGTGCTCGGGGTAGGCTTCCTAGTCAGCGAAAAAATGAAGTCTACCATCATCGGCTTTAACGCTATAAGCGAAAGGCTATGCACCCTTCGCGTGCGAGGCAAATTTACGAACATCAGCCTCATTAACGTTCACGGACCTACGGAGGTCCGGAAAGCTTTGTGTATTACAATGAGGTGGACAAATCGAGAGGGGAAAAAGTATTCCACGTTCTAGTAGTGCGGCTAAAGAAAGAACCTCTATATTTGACAGTACGTCCGAAGTTAGGCTCGTGGTTAGGTTAGTGCTGATAAGCACTCCACGACTATTACGGCGGGAGTGTTCATAGAAAAAGTGATAACACAGTGAAAGACATGAGATGTTACGACGGTGTTCAAGAGAAACAAGAGTTACCGGCGTACATGTGCCTCTTATAAATTTCAGGTTTCTATTCTGAATTCTATCCAACAAGATCAAATGGGTAATGGGGGCACTAGCCCAGATATGAAGGTCCTAGCCAAGTTTTGGGTGGATGTATGTCTAATAGATGGTAGCCACATCATCTTTTGCATCTTTTAAGAAAACCTAAGCATTTCGCTACATTTTTGGATAAGTCGAATATATCGATACCTTCCCGTAAGAATGTATTAAGCGACATTTTTTAAATTGTTCAGGAAACGAAAAAAACGTCTCATTTAGTTATTTTTGTGTGTATTTTATTGGAAAAAACAGATTTGGAGAGGGATTTTTACAATACAAAACTTGACATCATTGCAAAATCGAAATTTCAATCAGATAAGAAGTTTTTGTCGCTTAGTACATTTTCGTGGTCAAAGCATTGGCGCTTGATACAATGTTAAATGGCGCTTACGATGACAACAACAAAAAAACACAAAATAAATGGGAAAAAGTAGTAGCCTACTTGATAGACAAATATTTAAAAGCAAAGACAACCATATCTGGAGTATTATAAGCGACAAAATTGGATCAAGGTCTATTCGGATGAGTGTGCTAAGCGAAAATTTCGGTTAAACTAAGCGACATCTAACAATTTTTTTTCGTGGACGTTTGGTTGCTTAAGACAATAATATTTTTAAAAATGTCGCTTAGCATAATTTTACTGGCGGATAATACAAATTTCAGGGAGCAACATTATTCCAGTGAGAAAACTTGGCGGTTACTACAATTTTATTTTCTCTCTAGTTTCTTTTGCATACATGATAGGGCAGTAAAACCCAGGCCAAAATGTGGCGCTTAACTTCTAGTATAGTTCCACATCAAAAAGTCATTTTCGAAAAAATTGTCGCTTAATACATTCTTACGGGAAGGTATCGATATTAAGATCATTCCATAAGATATGGTCGTTAGCACACATACCGACTATTGAATGTAATGAGTTTATCAGTTTCAGTTCCACAGCGGAGGAACAGGGTTGTGAATATGAAAAACTGGGGGTGCTGTAGTCAGCGAAACAAGGAAGTGGATTGGAAAATTTAGAAAATAGATCATTTATGAAGATAAGGAAGAGTGTCGGAGACAAAACGGAGCCTTGTGGCCCTCCAGCATTTATTTTATGAATTGCAGACTTGAAACTGTCTAATACTTGTAGTGAGTGTTTCGAAAGGTAATTTCTATTCCAACAAAGGAGAGACTCTTCGATACGAAATGCAACTGATGTAAGGATTGTTTCCACTTTTCAGTAAGACTGCCAGTCATTTAAGATCTTTTGTTTTGATGTAAATCTACCATTTCCAAAAAAAGGACTTTTCTTCATACCTTTCTTACCTTTACATGTATGTATATCGCTTATTGCTCAACTGATTTTGTTTAAACAGCTTAATTTTTCTTAAAATTGCAAATACAAATTTGTCTTAAATGATATCAAATAATTTTTTTTTTATAAAAATAAAACAACTAAGAACAAATCAATATACTTTCTTCTTTTCACAATATTTTGATTTGCCAATTTTCCACTATTATTTGTGTTATGATTATAATATTAAAGGGAAGAAACAGCGCGATGTGATTTTTTTTAGTTTTGGAAAATTTGCTTTTCATATCGAAAAACTGGATGCGTTCATCAGATTCGCCGCTAAAGTAAGGGAGAAAGTGGGAGTAAACAGGACCTTTGGTTTTGAACTGCAAGGGAGCTACGTAACAAAACAAGAGGTGGCTTAAAACAATGAAAAACTAAAACGTCACTTCTAAGAAGTTCCTTTAGCAAACCATAGATTGAGAAAAGTTCTCGACGAGGGAAAAGAAACTCGAAGAATGAGTCAGAAAACATTTTAAAGTTGTAGAAATAGAAATTGAATTTGAACTGGTGGAAAGCTGGTAATGAATTGCGAAAATTGGACTCTTTTTTATGCTGTATTGTTTTATTGGATGAAATTGGCAGCAACAAGAGTTGAAGACCTAAGTATTTTTTCTGTAAATTTTGTGTTTATTATTTTGTTAATGGATTTTCGAGTAATAAAAGTCATTATTGTAAATTTTCGTTTGGCTTTTGTTTCTTCTAAATTCTAAAAAAGTGGCACTTACTTTATTTTCTCGGGGCTGAACAAAGACGATCGATCTTCCGTAATTTTTAGATTTTGTTCCATTTTATTCTTTTATTATTTATTTACTTATTTGTTTTGAACGGCACACAACTTTGCGCAAGCTACATTTAAGAATACAAATAAATCTGTGAATGCAATAATTTTAACATTAAAATCAATAATAATACAATAAGTTACATAAAGTATTCTTAATTTGATTTCTATTTAAATAAAAATCAATAGCAATCATATTTTTTTATTAAAATCTATGGAAGCTTTAGTCATAGGATTTTTGGCGAGCGTAGCTAGTATACTGTGATAAGGAACATTTAAAAAATGTCCACTTTTTGGACGCAAAGTACGAGAAGGCGCATAAATATTAAACATTAATTACAAAACCAAACAGTCAATGACGGAATTCAAAACATCAAAAGCAAAAACAAGAGGTTTTAAGTCAATTAGCATACATCTAGCTTCACAGGATGGAATACTTGCATTTCTAAAGGTTTTCCATAGGGCAATCCAAGCGAATCCTAAACGATAAATGCTACATAGATTGTGTATAAGGATTCTATATAACGCTGCAATACTCCAGCTGCGGTCTAAAAAGACTAAAATAAAGAGTTTTTAAGGTGTATGGATCTTTGAAATTTTTTGAATTCCAAGTTAAGAAACACAACATGGAATTCGGTTTTGAAATATTATGATCTACGTGGCAAGGAAAATTCATTTTAGAGTCGAATATAACCCCTAGATTTTTCTGGCCATCAAATCTCTGTAAAATATCGTTTTCGAGTTTGTAATCAAAACACCGGGTATTTCGGTTTCTGGGAAATGTAATTACGGAAAAGTTCTTACTGTCAAATAACAGCCCATTAAGCTTGCGCCAATCGATAATTATGTTTAAATGAGATTGAACCTTATTTGCAACATGAATTGAATGTATGCTGTTAAAAATTTTTAAATCATCAGCAAATAAGAGACATTTAGAAAAATATAGATAAAGTAGTAAGTTATTTATAAAAAATAATAAAAAGCAGCGGTCCAAGATGACTTCCCTGAAGAACATCTGAAAATTTAAGAAAACACATTACCAATTTGACAATTTGCTTTATACCTTCTTATCCACTTAAGGAAGCCAAACAACTCAAGTTTTTTCAAAAGGTCACAATGTTGAACACGGTCAAATAAAGTGTCCACTTGCCAATGTGTAACCATATGGATTCAGTAGTTAGATAATCTTGCTAAATTAGTAGGTATAGTTGTAGATCTTCCTCTCAAAAACCATATTGGTGTTCAGAAATATAATTATGAATAAGGATGTATAATTTATTTTTCACAACAGCTTCAAAACCTTTAAGGATTAATTGCAACTTTGCAATGGGTCTATAGTTTTCAACAAATCCTTTTGACCCAGATTTATCGAGGGGAGTATGATAATGGAGTATTTCAAAGTATTTAAAAAAACACCTTGGCTTGAACACAAGTTGAATATAAAACAAAGTGGAGCTGCAAGGTTGTTACAACAATTTTTTAAAAGAATCGGTGGAATATTATCGGGTGAAACCGAATAGTTATTTTCACGAAAAAAAAAAAACAGAGGTTCCCAACGTCAACAAAGAACTTGTGTTAAAAATGTTTTTTGTTTTGTTCTGTTACGTTTTATTTTGTTCTCATATTTTAAGGTTTCCCTTTTCATAACTTAAATTAAATTTTATCTCTTAAATTTGTAAGATTTGTAATTCCATTTAAAAAAAAAAACAAATATGTTGGTATCCTTTTATTTCGATATTTCAGCACCTACTCTTCTGTGGCAATAGATATCAATATATAATTCTATCACCAATTAATCAGTTGAATAATTCGTCGATAAAATTGATTAGAGCTAGCCCAACCATTTATGAACATAGATGTAGTGGCAACACTTTAAGCTTCGCTGCGAGTTGAAATCTTAATTCGCTTTGACTTTTACAGTGAAATTACGTTTCTTTCGTTGTTTTATCGTGTATTCGTTTCTTTCTTTTATCACAAATAAGTTTATTTCACGGAATTTAAATTGCAATTCCAGATGTAAGTTTTATTTTTTTTTGTTCGATGCAGTAGCGAAATCAAGTCGAGGTTGAAGAGAACCAATTAACAACGACTTCGAGTTATTTTTATCGAGTATCATGTTAAATAGGCGGTTCCCAAAATGATGTCATCGTGTGGATTATATGAAGAAGTAATGAGTCAGATGCAATGTTATTTTATCTAAAAAGAACGTATTTACTTAAGACTTCAGATAAGATGGAATAAGCTATCCAAATCTAACGCTTTGAAGTCCATAATGACTTGTTCTTAAAACATGAGGTTCACTCCTGCATGTCGCCTCGAAAGTTGAGGCTGATGTGACCGAGCGAATGTACATATGTATTCAACGTGTTTTAACTTTTTGGACAACATCCACCATTTTGGTACGATACAGATGACAGAGTTCGCTGTTCTATCTTCGCCTCCATGCCCCTTCTTCTGAAACAGACTAAATATGTGTAAAGAATTTTAGCGCAAGAGCGAAGTATCAGATCACTGTCTCTGCTTGCTGCCCAACACTTGTTGGATCTCCACTATCGTTCTTAGGGTTAATGCTAACTTTTTATTTATTTTAATGTTGCTGCTCTTAATAGGGAAGTTTTGTCTAAGCCGAACGGTAAGACGTTTGTTGATAGTGGAGGAGATGCCACACTGTTAAAAATAAATAAATAATAATTAGAGGCTAACGGTTCGTGAAAAGCCTATATCTAGTAATTTACAACTTACAACCATTAATGTGAGCAGAAATAGACAGGACCTACAATTTTTTTTCATTCCGCTGGATCCGAACGGCTATAATGGGAAGCACTTTTCATGATAAGAGAAGAAAAAGTAAAAATGGAGTATTTGTCACTTTCATGCAATTGGCATTACAACTCTAAAAAACAATTTTGCGGGAAATTGAACCCAAATCTTCTGCATGACAGTCCAAAGCTCAAAACTATTGCACTACTGAAACTTTCAAATACAAAACGACTTAAAATGGATATACCTAGATAGTTCTTGCAGGACACAGAATCTTTTTTTTTTGTTGGAGAAGATGTTATTCCAGACATTGAAAATGTTTCTTTCTACCCCCACACTGGAATTTAAAAAAAAATGGTAGCTAAGCCACTGAACAGACATTACATCAGAAACATTTATGGTTCTACTCATATGAAATACATTGGATCGATAGCGCCACACCACTCCACAACACAACACACCACACCACACCACACCACACCACACCACACCACACCACACCACACCACACCACACCACACCACACCACACCACACCACACCACACCACACCACACCACACGAGTTAAGTGTGGTTCGGCGTAAATTAATACGGCAAGATTATATGGCAACATCTTTTGCAACTGAGAAAAGTATTGCCATCGTGTGATAATCATAATTAATAATGCGCCAATAAATGATTTTTTTTTGTTCTCCTTCAAAATATCTCTTTTGTAAAATCCTCAACTAAAAAATTTCAAAGCAATTCAAAAACATCTTTAAGTTTCATTTTATTTCACTGGATGTACATATGTTGCGAACACCCTGTACAATTTAGCTAGTGGTGAAATTAGAAGACTTACGGGTAACAGGAATACGATATACGAATGCGGCGCTTACCTACGTGTCCTTGTGAGTAACTGTATCTTTTTATTTTTCTTCGAGGTGGTTGCATAATTAGTGCATGTGTTTTGGAAAATTTATATTTTAGCACTTGTGCTAAATTATCCTAATTGGGCTGCAGATAGTAATTTGCATTGGCTAGGAGAGTGGAGGTAAAGGTTGATAGTATAGAGCAAGTAGAGAGGAATGCTGTATAAGCAAAATGCTATGCGGGCTTTAGGAACTGATAATTTTTGTTCTTTTTCTCAAAGCGTTTTACAAAATTGCTGTAAAACAAAATTGATATGGTTTTCGCTGTAAACTTTAAATTTCAATTGTTGTTTCGTTTATTTTGCGCTTTAAAATAAAAATAAAAGTTTTCAATCATCAATTTTACCAAACACAACTAGGTGTTGCTTCTATGAGTAAGGTTGGATTAAATCGTCTATAATACGGAATATCCCGCCTTACGTTCTGAGGTTCGGTTATGATATGAGAGACACATGACGGGCCTTGGGTAATTATTACTCTCAAATTGTAACAAGACCCGGAATGAGAGTATTTACCTTAAAAGTAAGAACACTTCAAACTCCACGGGCTAATAAAAAGTTTGAGTTTGGTCTTATGCAGTATAAACCAAAATCAGCAATGATAAAATGAAAAATTATAACAATTGCACCTCATGTTAGAATGTTGATTTGACTTAAGCTACCGGCTTAGAAGAAAAGTAATTGATCCCTTACCTGTAGACCAAATCAAAGCCACTTACCAACACATACTTCTTATATTCGCTCAACAAATAAACGTTGAAGGTAAAGAAGGACTTTCATGACCTTCTCAACGGGACCTGCACCTGTCTGGAGTACGATGCCAAATTTGCTGTCGGGAAAGTCAATGATGAAGTCAAATTTGAAAACATCTTTGGCGAACTAGCTGGTTAGAAAATACTTCATATGTAGATAAGGGCTTCTCATTAGTAAACTTTTCAGCAGCTTGTAATACCGTTTTCAGTAGCATTTGCTTGGAAGATTAAGGATCCATAAGGCACTCTCTACAGATGGTCGATATATTCACCAAATTGACCATTTGCTGGAACTTCTTGAACATCATAGACGTGCGTAGATTTTAATAATTTTCTTGTCAAAAATTCTGAACTTGACTGTCTAACGAATGGAAATTGTCAACCACCTAAAAAAAGAAATTGGTCAGAAGATTCCATCCTTGGAGAATATATGGAGAGCATCTTAGAGAGAAGCTGTATGCTGTGCATTTAACTAAAACAGATGCCAACCGTTAAGTTCCGGATAAAAATGACAGAAGAGACAAGATATAAAAATCTAGCAGGGAAATCAATAACAGCTTCATATAAGGTAATCTCAAGCTACCGAAACAGTGAATAGCAGATGTGTTCAGTATGAGCAATTTGTCAAGAAAGACAGTCCTCTTTCAGGCAATAAAGAGCCAGTTTTATTGCTCAGTAGACCAAATTAAATAAATTGCACAAACATGTCGCATAAACTAATCATACTTGTATAATAAAACGGCGAACATGTTTTTGGTGGTGTACTTTTCGCGGCCCACAAAAACCGAAGGGGCATAAATTACATATTAAACGAAAGCATTTTTTGCATAGATGTGCGGAATGCCAAAATTATTAAAATAATTAGAAATGTCAAATCGACTGACACATAATTAAAAGACTAAGAACTTCAAAAATGAATGTTATTAGAGAAACTGTTCATAAGCATAAAATTCATTTTTTAAATGACTAAAAAAATTTTCTTTATTAGTTAAAGGTAAGAATAAGATGCCATGTGATTCAAGCAAATATAGATTTATGCAAAAATAAGAATTATAAGTCTTTATAGTGGTTTCTTAAAAAATAAGGTTTTATATAAGAAAATTTTAAAACATTTTTCAGAAAAAATGTTGGTACGCCATTTGAAGTTTTTATTATTGTATGAATAAAAATTAAATTTGCAAAAAAAGTATTGAGCCGTTTTCGAGATATTGAATTTTCAAAAAAAAATTGATTTTTTTTTCAAAATTCAAAAAATTATTTTTCTTAAAGTTTTGAAATGCAATGTTCTTTAAACTTTTCAGAAGCTTCTATCTACGAAATCAAAGAAAACTGTTTATTTCTGAAACTGAAAGTTATTCTTCAAAACCTTCTGAAGGACAAATGTAAAGCTAGGAAAGAAGAGTAACATACCAAACAATTGAAATTAAAAACTTTAAGGCCTGGCTTAATAATTCCTGTTAAAGTGTGTGGAATGTTTTCCTTTTTCCACTAATTGAAAAAAAAAACCAAATAAATTATTTTAAATTAAGTTTTTTAATTCAAATAATATAAATAATGGTTACAAAACATTTTATTTATTTAATATTAAATAATTCTGCAAAATTCTAAACAATATTTTAATTATAATTCAAGGGAATAAAAATAAGCAGAAATAAAATGCACGACTGGATCGCACGAACTTGCTCTTATGTAAAAGTACTTTGGAATTTAAAATACATTTTATAAATATAAAACATGGATTTAATGAGATAAAAATGTTCAAATGTATGGAATTTCCGTCCGATTAATCGTTTTAGTATTAAAGTAATTTTTTATATAACAAATTTCCTTAAAATTTTTCGAGAACAAAATTTGGGATGCCAAATTTTAAGTATTTAGCAGTAAAGATTTTAGAAATAGTTTCAAAAAATAATCGTTCACACGTTTTAAAGATATTGCTTTTTCCAAAAAAAACTTGAATTTTTTTTTTTAAATTCCAAAAAAAAAAATTTCGAACGTTTTTATATACATTATTATTTTAAACTAAACGGGCCTCCTGCTGAAAATTTGTGGTTAAAATCGTTAGAGCCGTTGATGAGACAGTCAAAAAAACAAAAAACGGTTATATGACAGGTACCGTTAATAACATTTTACCCCAACATTTTTTTTGAACAAAATGTAGTCCATGTCCATAGTATCACACCTAATTTTTTTATCAAAATCGTTAGAGTCGTTTTTGAGATGAATAAGATTATGCATTACGGGTGTATGGGGGTTACTAGGGAATCACCGAAGACCCTTAACTACCGGGATTGAAGAACATAGGTCTAGTGGTTTAGGCTGTAGGTAGAGGTACAGACATACAGACAGACAGACGGAATTGCCGGGCTCACTTTATTCGTCTTCGCTATCATCGTAATGTCAACTTTGATCAAAATCTCGAGTTCGATTTTTTTTTCCAAATGCAGAACTTGCCCTATAGTACCTACATACATACGAGTATATCGCAAGTAAAAAAAAGATCATTATAAACGAAAAAAAATTAGCCATCGTCTTCATCGCTATTCGCAGTGTCCGATGTAGGGCATTGAAGAATTTCATCGAAAAAAGGTTTAATTTCCTCCGGGATATAGTGAACGATTTTCGAAATATCGTTCAACTTTTTTTTGTTGATTGGAACTTTTCTATCATAAGCCTCTGTAGAAGGGAGATCGACCACATCCACTTTTTTAAGGCGAAAAATGATCATATCTGCGAACAACTCGCTTTATGACACAAAAGTTCCTGTCACAGAGGAGGAAACTATGTCCTCGGACTGGGTAATGTTGTTGAATGACTTTTAATCTCCCACTCATAGTCAGTGCCATCAAGAGTCTTGTCAAAGTTTGATTGAAATTCTCATCAAAAAGCATAGGCTACTAACAAACTTAATAAACTTAAATAACGTCAACGGAAAATTTCAAATTTTGAGTGGAAAAAGGAAAATATTCCTGGAATCTGTTCCTTTTTCCACTCAATGATATTTTATAATCGCATTTAAAAAATAGGTTTACATGGAATGTTTTCGTTTTTAGGCTTATAATGTGAGCTATAAAAATAGCTACACTTTTGCATCATTACTTCAATTTCCCATTTTTGTGGAATGTTTTCCTTTTTCTTCTCAGCGGTTCATTTGTATGGAGGGTACCGTTATTTTTAGGTAAAATGAATTTATTTTTCTGATATATTGTAGATTTTTTGGAAAATTTGAATACACAATAATATTCAAACTGGTGGGAAGCTTTAGCATAAAAAAATGATCAAAATCGGCTGTACCGTTCCTGAGAAAATCAAAAACAAAAAAAAAATGGTCCCAAGGAGGGTACCAAAACTACTCATTTTTTGGAAAAATTTTTTCAACCATTACCTAGGTTTAACTAAATGGAATTTTATGAATTTTTTTTAAAAAAATTTGTGGGACAGTTTTTGAGAAAAAATATTTATAAAATTTTGAAAAAAATCGTATGGCAGGTACCGTTATTTTTGGTCTTAAAAACAGCTCAGCCTCTATAAATATTGCCAACATGCTCTTACCTACCGTAATAGTTTTCTTTAATATATGCGATCGATTTCCCAGTAACAGCAAATATTTAAGCTACATATTCAATTTTTTGGTTTAAATCACACCAAATTGAGTCATAAAATTGAAAAAAAAAGTGCTGCGTCTATTCAAAATTGATGCTTTTTCTTTTGTGTTTCAAATCACGTTAAAATTGACATCCTTGTTAGAAATAGTTATGAACTAAGCAATTAATACGATTTGTTGAATATTTTGTGTTTCAAATCACCCTTAAAATTGAAAATTTTGTTAAAAATAGTTAATCAGCTACCGTAAATAATAAAAAATTTAAATATTTTTTGTTTCAAATCACGTTAAAATTGCTACTCGTATATAATTAGATTTTTGCATTTATCTTTTATATTTTTTTTTTAAATCATGTAATGTTATCTCAGGCAGACGGCAGTATTGCCATGTCTTATTCTTAAGAGTAAAAATTGTAAAATTTGATAAAAAAAAAAAATAAAAAAGAGGCTGGGTGCGACCCACACTGATAACTTTATATTTAGTTTTTTTTTTTTCAAATAACCAAATTTTCAGCGAAACAAACTTTAGCTGTAAAATTCAAACAAACATTATTTTAAGATTGAAAAGCATTTTAAGCAGTAGATGGAAGATCGAAGTAGATGGTTTCATAGTGTTATTGTTGTTGCGGTTTTTTCGGATTGAAAGGCTGTGATCTGCATTGGATATACAATGACTCCTATTTTAAAAATCGATGATGCTTGTGGCATACTATGACATTAGGAAATTTTCTTTGTTTTGTTAATGATTAGGATACTTAGTCGCTCATTTTATGTTTTTTTTTACAGAAAATGTGTTTAACTAATTTTAAACTTTTCTATTTAAAATGTTAAATTTCTTGTAATAATTACGAAGGTTGGTAGGTACATATTATATACTGAATTATAGATTTTCGTGTTTTTTAATATATCTGTGTTCCTACACCTAAGAAAACCTTGAGTAGAATTTTACATCTTTTTCATGGACAAAAAGATAAAAACATATTGTGACGTTTTCTTCAATTTTACTTTTTTATATATTTTTTTTATATTTTTGTTAAAACTGTCAATTCGATACTTGTCAAAATTGAACCATATGTTAATAATTGTATTATGTCGATACCTTCCTGTAAGAATGTACTAAGCGACACTTTTTCGAAAATGATTTTTTGATGAGGAAATATACTATATGTTAAGGGCCACGTTTTGGCCTGGGTTTCGCCAACCTATTATGCATGAAAAGGAAAATAGAGTACAAATAAAAAAATTTATCAACTGCCATGTTTTCTCATTAAAATAATGTTGCCCCCTGAAATTTGTATTATCAGCCAAAAAAATTATGCTAAGCGACATTAATAAAGATCTCATTGTCGTGAGCAACAAAAAATTTTGTTAGATGTCACTTAGTTTAACCAAAGTTGTCTCTTAGCACACTATGATTCAACTAGAACTTTCTTCGTTTTTTTCGTTTCCTGAACTATTTTAGAAATGTCGCTTAGTATACATTCTTACGGGAAGGTATCGATGTATAAAACAACATACTTTAGAAGGCACTATCGGTGTTCATTCCCAAGAAATTAGACTTGAAATACAATTTTAACTAGTTTTCACTAGAATTTTTAATAGTTTTTTTTATTTATTGTACCAATTGTACAAAATTATACTATGTATAAAATAAACTAAATAAGAAGTCAATATCACTACTAGTTCTCGAGAAATTTGAGTCGAAAAACAATTTTTACCAATTTTCAATAGAATTTTACATAGTTTTTTATTTTTTGTAAAAAAAACTGTAAACTAATTTTTTTTTGAAATTTTCTCCAGTTTTCAAACACATTCACCCCTATTACAGAATTCGGCGAATGAGCTAAAGTGACAATTTCAATTCATTTCCAAACTTTTGCTATTACTGAATCCGACGAATGAAAGTTGAACGAATGTCGGTAACAATCCCTGCACCACTGACATTTTGTTCAACTTATATGGTATTACAGATTTCGCAATCCATTCGCACTCCATACAATTTCTATCATTTTACATTCGCACCAATTTAGAGACGAATCTGAAGTGAATTTTTGATTTAACGAAAATAAACAATGGAGAGTACAAAAATTTAAGTCAAAAGCTTATCATACTGAATGCTAAAGTGTTTGTTTAACAAATTTTAATAAAAAACGCACAAATAGCAACGCAACCAGAGTGCAAGAAATCTAAAAAAAAAAAAAAAAAAAAAAGGAGCACACGGTTGGTTTTGAACGGTCCATCATCTTCGTACTAACCACTCTCAATGATGCTTGATTTCGCTGATCGAAAACGATACTATTATCACCGCCTAGGCCAGTTGAATAAATGTTTGTTGCTGACAGTGTCGATACGAAAGTTCATAAAGGATAAGGTAATTTTAGAAATCGACAATTCATCAGTTCATCCGACGAATTTCATAATTGAGTTTTACAGCGGATGCGAATGAAGTCAACTCACCTGGAGTAAAATTCTGCGAATTCTGTAATCGACATGATTGTCTATTAAAAAAAATTTATTTGAAGTCGATATCTTTACTCGTTATTGATATATCGACGACGAAAAATGGTACCAGAACGTACGGACGTACGAACGTACGAACGTACGAACGTACGAACGTACGAACGTACTACCGTACGAACGTACGTACACACACACACACACACACACACACACACAGACATCTCTCTAAAAATGATTGATATAGCCTCTAGGGACCTTGAAACGTCGAGAAATGTCAAAAATTCTACTAATTTGACAAATCGGACCGATTACAATAACTCCCTATGGGAAGTTAAAAATATATCTATCTATCTATCTTATTTTGGACATTGCCTCATGCAGAAACTCCTCAAGTAAATAATAACTAAACTTAAATGATATATTATCTATCCCTTCTATGTGCCAATAAAAATAAATTAGACTTGCAAGATTCTCTAGAAATGAAATTTTTTTAAAGCATTTTAGAAATCGATTCCATTTAACCTAAATTGAAACACAATTACCAGGTGAAAGCTTAAAACTCATGTTTCAATCTCAATGTAAAGAATTTTCATCATCATCGTCATTTTATCTTATTTCTATGTTGTGTCCAAGTTCATTGAAGTACTTTTGGGGAACAAAAGGTTCTCAGGATAATGAAAAGTCATCACTAAGGGCTCTGCTTACAGGTATAAAGAGCATTTGGATGGAGGGCTCTGATGGAAAACCATCAGGGATATACACCACAGTCAGTCAGTCGGGCACTTGAACGAAGAGGAAATAGAGTGCCATCGTTTCTTGGTTTTTGTCAAGAGTTTTGCAGAACCTCAAGTGATTTCAAACGTCATTGGCAGATGTTAAGTCTTTTGAAGATTTTGAATATAAAAATTCCATACAAAATGCGGTATTTGAATTAAAATAGAAACGTCTGTCGGAAGCAGATGGCTTCGATTTCCTTATCTGCAACAACGTCTACATACATCGTAAGTGTAGGTATTTTTCTTAAATGCTTTTTTTTTGGGAAAGATGAATGAAGCTGTATCGCCATTTTATTCAAAAACAAAGGGACTTCTCAATTGTTGCCCCTCTTGCATTCCGATCACAATAAATTGACTATATTATTATCATAACCACAACTCAAGTTTAAAATATTTTTCTTATGAAATCCAGTTTCCTCGCAGCCATATTAATATTCCTAACGCATTTATCCTCAAAACGTATTCCATGAGGCGTACAGAACTGCCACAAGATTTTCCATCTCAATAAGATTTCAAAAACCACTTATATTGACCAATAGAATTACAACACATCCCTGGTCCTAGGATGGTCGTCATCAATAAAAGAAAACTTTATTTCTATACTCAAGGCATCCTTTGTTCGTCCTTTCGGTAAACCATTCGAAAATCTATTATGAATCCTTTCGTTTTTAGGAATTCACTAAATCGATCATTGAGGAGCGAGCCTTTCCCTAAGGTTTCAACAAATACCAGTAAGATGGCCAATATTTGTCGATTACTATACGACACCACCACACAAAATGCACTAACCCACACAAACAACCATTGGTTTGTATAATAACTTTGCAGAGGATTTTGTTGAAGAGGAAGGACATGCTTCTCTGCAAGGAAAGGAAAAATATGTCTTCCTTTCAAATTGATGCTATTCGTATTTTATTGCGGTCATTCATTTTAATCTTATTTCTCTATTTCCGTCTCTCTCCATCTCACTTACAATAAGACTCACACTGATAGATTGGTCAGTTTGTTGGTCGGTCAGTTTATCCTGCGGATAGAATTTAGAAAAGACCGCATGGAAATGTTCAGTTTGGCACTGTAAAATGCAGGTTGACATTTTTTTATATGTATATATATTGTTATGGTCGGGATTATATTTTCATAAGGATTTATTATTTTTTGTTTTTTTTTTTTCAAGTAAGAGTTTGGAAGTTTTTTTTTTCTTTTGAGAGTTGAAACAAGTCTGACACTTCACATATTGTGCAGGATGGCAGTCCTCTGATTCCTTTTTTTTCCATTTTTTTTCTTTCTGCTCGTAATCTGACGACCGTTAAAAAAAAGGATTTTATTTCATACGAAATCATCATCAAGCTTTAAAAAGGAACTTAAAAAGTTTTTGGATAAAAAAAAAACAACATGGACTGTTCTACGTGGTGCTGTCTTTTTACACAGGTTGTTTTTAACAACATAATGTCCTTTATCTTTTTGAAGAATGGTTCTAGGGCATTTTTCGCCCGAAAATTTTTATTTTTTTTCTCATATGAAGCGATGGAAATATCTGTATGAATCCTGAGGCCTGTTTCGTAAAATTTGTTAATTATCAAAGTTCTATTCTATAAGCAATTTGATAATTATGCAATTTTTCAGAAAATATGGCAGAATTATCAACATTTTGGATCACAAACAAATTAGTTTTCTTGTTAGTCTTTAGTCATTTGGAATCTACAGAAAATTGTGGATCCCCTTCATAATTTCCGTAAACACGAGCTTATGAGTAATTTAGAGTTGCAAGTCACTAGGTCCTGGTTCTCTTCGAGCTGTTGCATCAATAAAAATTAAAATTTTATAATAGATTAAGAGGACAAAATATGAATTATTATGAAAACCATTTTTAGAAAACATGAAATAACTAGAACCTCTTCTGAGCCGTAATTCTTAATAAAGGTTAATTATCAGCTTATTAGTTTCAAACCAATCGTATATAAAATTTGGCTGAACAACCGTGTTGCATAAAATAGTGACTCAGACCATCTTGTCGTTGAGATGAGAGTCGGATTGAATTACAGGATTACAACTGAACGAACGCCGTTATACCGAATTCCCGATATCCGATACGACAAATTGAACTGAAGAAGAAGATTCCTTTTAGAAATAGAAGTCTATAACATCAAGAACTTCAACAAAAATGAGATCGATAAGGCCATTGATCCATTTGAAACAGTGGTCGACAAGGCTTTGGACATGCAGCAGACTACTCACACCAGCAGAGACACGTACGTTATAACTTGTCAAGCATATATGTACTAGTAATAAATGCTCTCCAACAAAGATTTCGCAAAAGCTTCCAAAGAATCTACCACAGGATCTTCAACAGAGAAACTTACGAATACCAGTGAAAGTATTCAACCAGGCAGTAAAATAACATCAGGAAAAGCATTTCAGAAAGAGACTCGTAAATATCAAACCTGGCCCTGACACTTTTAAAAATATCAATCTGATTGTTGGAAGAGCGAACTCAGTTCCAGACACCATCCTTCATGGACAAGAAATTTCAACAACTTCTGCTGAGAAAGGCCAAGCGTTTGCCAACCACTTTGAGGATAGTTTCAAAATCCTGACGTATTTAAAAAAGTAAAAACTCGCTCTTATAAGAAATTAGCAACACATAGCTAGATTTGACACTGACAGATGATTTCACTTCCCCTGAAGAAGTAGCTGACATTATTTTAACTGAAAAATCAGCAGGAAGTGACAAGATTTCTAATAACGTACTATACGTATGTAAAAAGTTACCAAATCTTGCTGTTCTCAAGCTGACTATAATCTTCAAAAACTGTCTTAATAACGGCTATTTCCCTGCAGCCTGGAAACGTCTAAAAGTCGTCCCCGTCTCGAAGACGGACAACTTCACAAATGTAGAAGGATATTGGCCAATTTCGTTGCTCTGCTGTATGAGCGACATTCTGGAGACGATAATATTGAAGAAACTCCACATAGAAGTGAAGTCATACCGGAGTTCCAGTACGTCTTTCGAAATGAAGACTCTACCCTATATTCACTACTAGGACTTTTTACTGATGATAAACTCGGACTCAACGAAAAGTAAACCACTGTATCGTTCTTGCTGAGGATCGAAAAACCTTTCGATACCGTTTGAATAAAAGGATTACTTCAAACTCTTGGAACTTATACTTTTTAATCACCTGGTAAAAATAAACAAAAATTTCTTAATCCAAAGACTTTTATATGTACAGGAGGGTAAATTATGTATCATCAGCCAAGGGGATCCACGCTGGAGTCCCTCAAGGATCAAAGCTTGGACCGCAACTGTTCAACATTTACCTTGCTGATCAACCAGACAACATACCAGGTACAAAGACGAAGCTTTATGCGGACGACTCCATCACATACGCCACCTATGGGAATACTATGTCAAATGGAGATTAAAGATAAACAGCAAAAAGACGACCGAACTCATCAGCTTCTGAATAGCAGTGACTGTCATTCGAAGATAAGCGTTTGCAACACACTGGGATGCGATTAAACTAAAGTTTCCAGACAACACTGAAGTAACAGTCAAAACCATCAACTTTTCCAACAAACTTAAATTGAAAAAAACTTGATGTTGAAAAGAATTAAATGGTCCATCTGTTACTCATGAGACGAAATGGATTAAATAAGAAGACAAAGCTGCTTGTGTACAAACAACTTATCTGGCCTGTTTTGCCATACGTCTTTCCCATACAGTTTACAATATCACATACAGCAATGAAGAAAATGAAGCGTTTTGAAAGAAAGATGCTCCGCATTTGCACTGAACATCACCGTAACCCAGTGACGAAGAAATATATACCAATGAAGAAGCTATATGAGGAAGCAAAGTCCATACCACTCGACCAGTATCCCAACTTAGAAGTGCAACAACTTTTTCTTCAACATGAGCTAAGGCCTAGTGACAAGTATCTATACGCCCGAGCCATCACCGACGATTAGTTTGAAGAAATTATCGATACCGATGGCGCAGTCTTTTATGAGAAGAACAACTATCAGTAATACAGGGAACATAGAACCTATTCATCAAAAATTATTACACTGCTAATATTTAAAAAAATAAAATGCACGACAGAGTCGCACGAACTTGCTCTTATGTAAACGACTAAGAACTTCAAAAATGGATGTTATTACAGAAAAACTGTTCATAAGCATAAAATTCATTTTTTAATAGACTAACACAACTCCTTTAGTAGTTGGAGCTAAAAACAGGATGCCAAGTGATTCAAGCAAATATTAGCTTATGCAAGAACAAAAATTAAAAGTCTGTACTGGTTTCTTAATAAAATAAGGTTTCATATACAAAATTTTTAAAACGTTTATAAGAAAATATTTTGGTACGCCAATTTAAAGTTTATAATATTTTTCAAATAAAAATTAAATTTACAAACAAAAATATTGAGCCGTTTCTGAGATGTCGAATTATCCAAAAAAAAATAGATTTTTTTTTTTCAAAAACTCAAAAATTATTTTTTTTAAAGTTTTGAATTGAAATGCAAAGTTTTTTAAAGGTTTTAGAAGCTTCTCTATAAAATTTTTTATTAAAATCCGTTTTGTCGATAATGAGAAATTCTAAATTTGAAAAAATGGTTCTATGGTAGGTAGAGTCAGTAATATCTTGATTTCATTTTTTTTTTTATTTTATTATCGATCGTAAGAATGAATAAAAATAAAAAAAATTTTAGCAAAATTCTCGCAACCGTTTCCGAGAAAAACACGATTTTCGAAAACCATTTTTTAACATTTGTATAGAAGGTACCGTTAGTTTTAGATAAAACAAAATTTCTTATAATCTATATTAAAAAACTTTTATTTATCAAGTTTAAAAAAAATCGAGCATGGGGTTTTCGAAATATTGAGTTTTCAAAAAAAATTTTGAAAATTTTTTTAAACATCCAAAAATTGTTTTTTGAAAATTTGAATACATAGGTACTAATATTGAAACAGCTAGGGTGCCTCTACATACAAAAAATGATCAAAATCGGTGGTACCATTTTTGAGAAAATCAAAAACGAAAAAAATGGTTCCAAGGGGGTACCAAAAATAATCATTTTTTGGAATTTTTTTTTCAACGATTACCTAGCCTTAACTAAATGAAAGTTTTTGAATTTTTTTCTTAAATCTGTGGGACACTTTTGGAGAAAAAAAATATTTATAAAATTTCGAAAAAAAAATCGTATGGCAGGTACCGTTATTTTTGGTCTTAAGAAAAATAAAATGCGACTGGATCGCACGAGCTTGCTCTTATGTAAAAGTACTTTGGAATTTAAGATACATTTTATAAATATAATGAGATAATAATGTTCAAATGCATAAAATTGCCGTCTGATTTCTAGAAAAGTGTGCATTTATGCAAACAAACTTTAAAAAATCGTTTTATTATTAAATAAATTTTTTATATAAGAAATTTCTTTAAAATTTTTCAAGAAAAAAATGTGGGATGCGAATTTTAAGTATTTAATAATATTGATTTTAGGAAATAATTTCAAGAAATAATCGTACATAGGTTTTGAAGATATTGAAAATTTTCAAAAAAAAACCAACAAATATTTTTTCGAATATTTTTATATACAATATTATTTTAAATTTAAGGGGACTCCTGCTGAAAATTTTTGGTTAAGATCCTTAGAGACGTTAATGAGAAAGTCGAAAATCAAAAAAACCGTTCTATGACAGGTACCGTTAACATTTTGCACCAGAATTTTTTTTGACCAAAATATAGCCCATGTCCATAATATCGCACCTAATTTTTTTTATCAAAATCGTTAGAGCCGTTTTCGAGGTAAATAAGATTTCGCATTACGGTGTATGGAGGGTACCGTTAGTTTTGGAGCTAAAAAAAATTTCAATTTCTCCTCTATGGAATCACCGATGACCCTTAACTACCGATATTGAAGAAAATAGGTCCAGTGGTTTAGGCTATAGGGAGAGGTACAGACACACTGAAACATGTTTTTTGTGTACTAAATTTTCCTTAAAAATTTTATAGAAAAAAGTTGATATGTAAGTTGTTAGTATTTACTAAAATAAATTTTAAAATATAATTTAGAAATTTAATCATGTATCCGTTTTCAAAATATTGAATTTTCAAAAATAAGGTTTGTTATTTTTTTAAAAACCCAAAAACTATTTTTTTTATTGTGTAAAATGCAAAGGAGCTCCTGCATAAAAATTTTGGTTGAAATCGCTTGAGCCGTTGATGAGATATTCAAAAATAAAAAAAAAACCGTTCTAGGGAATCACCGAAGACCCTTAAGTACCGAGTTTGAAGCAAATAGCTCCAGTGGTTTAGGCTATAGATCGAGGTACAGACATACAAACAGACAAACGGAATTGCCAGACCCACTGTTTTGGTCTTCGCTATCATCGTAATGTCAACTTTGATGAAAATGTCGAGTTCGATTTTTTTTCCGAATGCACAACTTGCCTTATAGTACCTATAAGTCGCAAGTAAAAATCATAAATTAGATTAAGAAAACATTTAGGAGTCAAAATCTTGACAGCAATTTCAACTCTTAATAAGCTTGATGCGCTGTCTGATTCCATTTACCGAATTGTTTCCTTCTACCCTGCCACTAAATTCCTTAGTTCCATCACTCCTACTGTTCTGGAATGTTCCCTAGAAGATGGAAAATATTATCTGTCCAGCTTGTTCCTTAAAAAGGCGACTCTGGTTTTCCCTCCTCCTATCGACGAACTGCACTTACATCCCTTCTTTCCAAGATCATAGAATCACTGATAAATCATCATCTCAAGAAATATCTTGAAGATCGAAAGCTTCTTACTGACCAGCAATACGGCTTTCGCAGCAATCGTTCCACTAGTGTTCTGATGGCATATCTCACAGAAGAGTGAAACAGATTCTTACATTGTTTTGGAGAAAGTTTATAGCGCTTGATATTTCTAAGACATTTGACAGATTTTGGCATCAACCTCTCTTATCAAAAATGCATGCTTTTATCATCAACGAAACCCTTATTCTTTGGATTAGAAATTAAATTCTACATCTTCACAAAATAATGACTGGTGTTTCTCAGGACTCTGTTTTGTCGCCGAATATCTTCCCCATTTCATTCCTGAAACTACCTTCAGCTTTCTATACTCCTTCTCAAATTTACGTCCATCTGCTTCGGAAATAGAATTGCAACGGTACAATGTGATTAATTAATCTTCGAACTTTAGAGCATTGTTAAATGGGGTATAAAAAATCATTTGGAATTTAATGCTTCGGAAACTCAATTCTGTCTATTGTCGTTGAAGAAAAATTTACCCTTCATGGCATTGTCCTTGAATGGCACTTGCATCGAGGAAGTCGAAAAGCTTTCAGTACTCGATATGTGTGTTCGCGACGATCTTCGTTGGAATTACCACATTCTCGAGATCACAAAATATATCTATATCAATGTAAGAAATTTTTCACCCCCTTTGATCCATTTATAAGTCGTTTCTGCATCCAAAACTGGAGTATAACTCACATCTTTTGGCGATGCAGCTCAAACTTTTTTTTTAATTGACACAATTCAGAAAAGAGCGTTATGCCTGATAGGAAACAGAGCTATGATGGATTCGTTCCCATCTCTTGAAAATTTTCCCATCGCCCGTGGTGTGTTTGAGATTATAAGGGTCCTTTGAAAAACCCTTGAGCTCGTGTGAATTATATAAAAATAAAAAAAAAACATTATATTGGAAGCAAATGCCAATGTATAAAATTGGGCTCTTTTTATTTTGTTGAGCCAACATAATTTAATTTAGTAAAAAATAAAAATTCTTAAACTTTAGCTGAACAAGTAAAAAATCTTAATCTAATTTTAAAGTTATTTACAATATTTCTTCACAGGCAACCTTGATGGCTGCGTTTTTAATAATTCACTTCGATTTCTAGACCTAGATAAACAGACTCAATCGCGAGACTAACCTGCATCCTTTACTATAGCGTCCAATGTAAGTTTTGACTCAAGCCTCATATAAGGAATTCAAGTTAAAGCAACAATTTAATGATTTAGTTAAAGGTCCACTGGAGAATAATGTAATCACATTTTAATGTGAACATATTTAAATTAATGCTGGAAGTCGTTATTTTCATTTTCTTGCAAAATTTTAAAATTTCTTCAGACATTTCTTCCAAATTTTTTTCCTTTGGCAAAAAAGTTACCAAGGCTTTTACTTGATTATAAAATTCAATCAGTCTCATATATCAAAAGCCACAAAGTAACATTAATTTAACTTACCCACCATTTGTAAAAGAAGCACATCACTCTTGAATTTGTTCAGAGAAGTCAATTTAAATTTCATCTACAGTATTATTCGTTTTAATCACTCCAAAGACAAATTTAAAAAGCATTTTAAATTAATGATGAAGTTCGTGTTTGCATGAGTCTAGGCTGTTAAACTTTGTCCTCTTGCTATAACGATCAAAATTTTTCAATGCACGCAATAGGAAGGAAGAATGTACTACCTTAAGCTATACTCGTAAGGTACATCGTTTTATTCTTCCCATTAGCTTTCAATATTGAGGAAGCGACATATCGAAGTGATTACAGCACACTAAAAGTTTGAAATTTTCACTCAATTTTGAACTTTGTCGTGTTAGCAGCTTCACAAGTTTATCATGCTTTTTAGCGGAGGTATTGTACATAAGCAACAAAAACAATGTCACCATCATCTTGCTAATTGGAATTAACGTGGTTGTACTCATCTTCATTATCAGAAATGTGTATGCTCAAATTGGTAATATGCTATCAACAATAGAACATTAACTTTGAACCCAACTATGGGTGATATAATTTCTAGAGTCATAGATCATACCTGAGTGACCTCTGGCAGAATTCTTGAAAATTCGGGATAAATTATAGTTTACCATAGTTAAACATAATGTTTTTCTCCATGCCGAATTGTAGAACCATGTTTATGCCTGGCACTTCTGCACCGTCCAACCGTCCACAGGCTGAAGATAATCCAATTTGGAGGCTTACATAAATTTTCTATTGAATATTCTTGGAGGAAAAACAGCATGGCAGCAGGATCCACACAATGTTTAAATCTGCTTCACACTAAGACCCTTATAGTATAGAAGCTGAGTGAATTTGGCCAGAAGAAAAGTTGAGAATAGAAATTAAATAAATTGACAAAAACATTTCTCAGCTTACTATGTTTCGTTCAAATTTGGATTTAGTAGGATTTAAAAGGAGATTCTGATGCAGTTTTAAAGTTTTGACTTCTGATATATTTAGGAAAAAAAGAACGAAGTAAAATATTCGATACTCGTGTGGTACTCACGAATTATTCTTCAACTCCAAAAAATTGTGAATCTTTGTTAATTCTTTGCTTCGACTTAATGGAAATACAACAAGTTATATATGTATTAGACTGGGCCAAAAAAATTGACTATTTTTTTTTTTGAAAGATATATCGAGAATATCATTCAGAATGACAAAAAAAAATTTTCGTAAAAGTTTGAGCCCTTAATATCAATTTTAAGAGGTATATCATCGCTAATTTTGATTTTTAATCATAATTTTATGTTTTGCGTCAGAACTGACAAAACATTGAAGTAAAAAAAATTCATTTTGACTTACTTTTATATAAAATTAAATTCCCTACAAAAAAGGTCTAATTGAAAATTTTCGTCAGACAAGCCGTTTTTGAGTAATTAAGCTTAATAAATTGTTATTTTTCTTCGATTTTACTTTTTTAATTTGGAATTTTGTAACTAACGAAAAATAACAATTTATTAAGCTTTTTTTTTTTTTTTCTTTTTTTTTTTTTTTTTTTCTTTTTTCTTCGGCGCTGTTATGATCTCGATGTCGAGGGGATCATAACTCTCCCACGTATCTGCTTCACACTAGTGATCCGCCTGTGGGGTTCGCCGGGTTGACCTCAGAAATCGGCGGCAAGCCTCCCGGTTTTGTATTGTTCCATTTCTGAGGCCAACTGAATGCTGGTGTTTTTGCATTTGTTTGTACCAGGAGTGTTTAGGCCTACCTTTCTTTTTATTCCGAATTGGAACGTTGTATGATATTGCCTTTTTGACGGGGTTCTCAGGATCTCTCCTTTGAACATGGCAATACCAACTGAGTCGGTCGTGTTCAATTTTTTGGGAAATGGTATTCTTAACATGAAGGCTTCCTCGGATCTTCGTACTTCTAATTCGATCAAGCTTTGTAACTCCTGCTGTCATACGAAGCATCTTCATCTCAGCTGCCGTTAGCTTACTCTCATACTTTTTGTACATTGTCCAACATTGTGAACCGTATGTGAGTGCTGGACGCACAACTGAAGTGTAGAGCTTTCCTTTCAGCTTAGGGGGCATTTTTCGGTCACAGAAGATAGCAGAATTTTCCCGCCACTTCATCCACCCTACGCTTACGCGATGATTGATATCGTCATCACAAGTAGCTTCGTTATTTATCATAGACCCCAGATATTTAAACTTTTCACACTTGGGAAGCACTACTCCATTCAAATAAATGTCTGGAGTAGGCCTGTGTGGATCAGAAAACGGGCAGCATAGGTATTCTGTCTTTTTCGCGCTTATGCGGTACCCACTTCCTTCTAGAACATCCACCCATACGTCAAGTGCTCGTTGTAGGGATATCGGGTCTTCACTTATGATGGCTCCATCGTCAGCAAAGAATAACTGATGTACTTTTGGATCCGTCACTTTGCCTTCAAGCAGGTAATCAAGAACTGTAATAAAGAGCAGGGGACTCAAGACACTTCCCTGGTGTACACCTACTGTGATTTCGAATTCTTCGGTGACTCCAGCTGCGCATCTTACTTTAGTAACTGCTCCATCATACATGTCCATAATTATCCGCACATAGGTTTCTGGAACTCCTCGTTGCCTGAGGGCTTAATTACTTAATTACTTAATTACTCAAAAACGGCTTGTCTGACGAAAATTTTCAATTTGACCTTTTTTGTAGGGAATTTAATTTTATATAAAAGTAAGTCAAAATGAATTTTTTGTACTTCAATGTTTTGTCAGTTCTGACGCAAAACATGAAATTATGACTAAAAATCAAAATTAGCGATGATAGACCTCTTAAAATTGATATTAAGGGCTCAAACTTTTACGAAAATTTGTTTTTGTCATTCTGAATGATATTCTCGATATATCTTTCAAAAAAACAAATAGTCAATTTTTTTGGCCCAGTCTAATATGTATATTCATTTCTTATTTTTTTCAATATTATCCAGTTTTATAAAATAAAAAAAAATTAAAATCAAAAATTAACCCATTTCTCTTCTGTTTACCAGGACGTTTGACAAAAACTTTTTTAGTTTCATGAAACGAGGTCATTCAAGGTTTCTGTGAGATGTCGATATCATTTTGAGTATTTGTCTCTATATTCTATAATATCTGGCAAGTTCAGGTTTTATAGTTCTTAATATTTACGACGTTTATAAGGAGAATTGAATTGGAATTGAATCATGATTTAGCTCATTGTATACCTGAATCTAATTGAACTCGATTCGAGATCAGCTGGATCGAATCAAAAAAAAAAAAAATATGTATGTTGACCTCAATCGACGAATTGAAGAATCAAGTTCACAGCTGGCTATTGATGTGTGTAATTTGTATCGCTTTTTTAAACGGTACCCACAGTTAAAGCTATACTTCCAGTCTGAATCCAGTTGAATTCTTTCTTTCGATCGAATCTTAATTTGGATTCTCTTCAATCTCTCAATTCACTCATGTTATCGGAGTAATTAAAATGGAAAGGAAAAATTGATTTCAATTAGAGCATTGGTTCCCAACCTTTTTTACCTGGCGACCCAAACTAACTTTTAGCTGAGATTCCGAGACCCAATGCATTTTTTTAAAATATTAAATGTTACAAATAATGAGCAAAGGTACGTTTTAGAATTTAGAGATTGTGGTAAGGATTAGGTAAGGATTTAGTATTAATCGTTAACATAATTACAACACAAACTTTCATACGTATGTAAGTACAGCGCTTTTTTTATTTTATTTACCTACTTGAAAAAATAATACATACATACATATATGTAAGTATATTTAATTTCTCTTAATTTCTTTATTTCTTATTTAGTTTGTTAGTGAGAAACTTGATATTGACATTTCGATACCAGTTCACTAATCTTTGGGAGTGTTTTTGTCAAAGCCAGTCTCATATCGTTCTGTTCGTCCTGCTTATTCCTTGATTTGGTTTTAATGTTTACTAGAGTAGAAAATCCAGTCTCACAAAGGTATGTTGAAACGAATGGTATTTATAATTTTAAAGCCATATTCGCTAAGTTATAGGGTAAGTGTCTTTTACACTGCACCAAAACTCAGATAATGACTTTTCTCCGAAATCATCTTTGGCAAATGAGTTGTTTTTCAACTCAACGAATTCATCTTGAAGAGTATCCGGAATCTCAGAAACGCTTAAGTTTACAGCGAAAGGATTTCTGATTGGTGTGAGGTGAGCATTGCAAAAATCACGAAAGTATGTAGTGACCTCCTGCTTTAAATGATTCAAGTGGTTGATAATTAAATTTTCCAAACTTTCATTCGAATAATGATTTCTGGTGGTTTCTAATGTTGTGCTGAGTTTGTGAAACATTGCTACATTATGTTCAGTTACTTTCCTACTCCAGCTTTTGAGTTTTTCAACAAAAGATTCCAACTGATCTTTAAATTGAATGATGTTGGTGTCCCGTACTTGCATTTTAAGGTTAAATTTGTTGACCAACCCAACAGTCACAATTTTTTAATTTGTTTCCAAATTCGGATTTTCTCTGAATATCTAAAAATAGTTCAATTTCTTCTTTCAGTTCAAAGAAACGATTAACGGTATTTCATCTTGATAACCAACGTACCATACATTTGAATAAAATAAAAGAGTTTGATAAACGGCATCCATGTCTGCACAGAGTTCTTTGAACAAACGGCTGTTAAGAGCACTGGATTTAATGTAGTTAATAATATGTACAATGTCTTCAAAGACTTCAGAGGGACCGGCAGAGTCCTCGGGTCAGTGTTGCAGGAAATTGTTTGAGGATAAACATATGTATGGGAATTCAAATGAAATAACACAAACAACTCATAGGCAAGTCAGTACTCAGATCTTAAGCACGTACATACAGATACAGACCGCCAACTCTTCATAGTTTCTCTCTTTGCCTACCCTACAAGCTTGATGTGCCATTTATTATGAGTATGTAAAAGCCCTCTCTTATGCTAACCCGTGCATTTTAAATGAGAAACCAATACACGAAAAAATAAATGGCACAGGCAGAGATATACAGAAGTCAGAACAGAAGGGTTCTTCCTTTATCAGTGTTCGTGAATAATAAACGATCATTTGGTACACTTGTCGGTGAAGTAAGGAATTTTATAAAATAATAATTAAAAAATTCTTCCAACACCAAATCAAAAAGTCCATTTTTGCTCGCGACCCATTTAAAATGGCTCGGCGACCCACTTTTGGGTCGCGACCCATGGGTTGGGAACCACTGAATTAGAGGTTCTAGTAGGTTTGTTTAGTTTTATTTAAAGTCTGCCATCCTACCAATCAGGGCATGACACTCGTATCTGCAAGTTCACAGATTTTTGAACCTTCACTATCATTGGCCGCATATTTCGAATTACAATTGAAAATGAAGATACGAAAATATACATATGCTGATAATGTTGTTTTTTGACAATCCAATTCCGGTATTGAAATCTCTAGGGAGCACTACATTTTGTTGAAAATATGTCTACCGAAGTATTGCTTCCTTTTCAAAGTCAACTTGTTACACTTTAACTTGACGAACGAACCGAATACCGATCAAATAATTAATTACAAGAAAATTATTGAAACTACGGATTTGATTATAATTATAATTATTAAAACGACGAGCACAAGATCGACCGGTACGACTTGACTTTTGACTATTATAAACAAGAGCAACTGTCAACGTGAAACAAAACAGAGAGCGAGAACGAACACGAGCTTGAAGTTAAAGCGCAACAGGGAGATAGCACTTTGGATGCTACCAAAATGACTAGCTCAGATTATGGGGGTGGGTTCACCAATTAATTTAATTAATACGACGGACGATTTATCGATTTATCGATGAAATTGAAAATTATACTAAAAATATATGATAACGACAGGGGCGTCGTTTCTGAAAGAATATAAAGGGCGCCAGCAATTTTGTTTTTGATTAAGGAAATTACAAAGCTTATGAAGCGAAACCGACGATGAAAGAAAAAATTGTTTTGAGAAGAAATGATAAGCCACAATTTGAATTCCGAATGGGAAGTTAAATGAATTTATTTTTGATTGGGAAACCTTTTTTTTAATATAGGATAAAAACCCAATATCTTTTCGAAAATGAATTTACAATTTATTTTGGAAATAACCAAGATAAATCGTTACCGCTTTGTCCCGAACAAACAACAGGTTTTCGAAACGGGTCACGAGTTCCGCTTTTCCGGAATTTTTAACGGTCAGAAGCCAAACGCGTATTAAGATTTAAAATTAACCAAATGCAAAACGATAAAACCACAAAAGCCGAAATTTCCACTAGACAAGAAACAAGAATATTTATCTTTTTATTATCCAAAATTCTACCAAGTCCCTTCTTCTATAATATGTTCCTACAGACAACCTCCTCCAATATCCAATCTTTGTCCCTTTTCTCCTGTACTTTATTTTTCAACAAAATTTTCCTTTTTATTCTTTTTCCTCTTGATTTTCTTCTAAACCAATTTATTAATTATTTTCACTTTCTTTTTATCTTTCTCAAACTTTTCTTAATCTTTTTTTTTTCAAACTTCTTTTATCAACCACAGCCAAAATTGAAGTGTCCTCTCAGGAATAAGAAAAGCTTTCAGAAATAAAAGAAAATCAATATCGCGATCAAATTTCCCCTCGAACAAAACAAAATCAACCCATTATTGTGGAACATATATAAGAAGGGATTGACAGGAATACCATTTCCGCGAAATTACTTTAGAGCGTTGGGCTTTTGTGCAGATTGTGGGGATTGGGGACTAGCGAGTAACGTTTTATCTTTTACAATATCATATAAAATATAAATCAGATACGTTGAGCACTCGGCCATTCTCGAAATGAGTAACTTCTAGCATTCGGGGACCAACTGTCGCCCGTGCTTTTCGAAACCAGCTTGTCCATATTATCCATAATTAAATAGTGGAACATTCCTCCACATTTCAGTTCATAATGATGTTTATTTTGTTTCTCCAAGATACTGAGAGAGCGTACCGATGGCTGATGGACCATGGCTGCCCCACTCTCTCTCAGTAAAGTGAATGAAACACCTGTAGGAAGAAGAAACTGGTATGGAAGGAAAAGGATTTTAGGGAATAAAAAGAATGATTTTTGTCGCGGTAAATTTTACCGTGACAAACTCTAATTTCCTGCCTTCATATCTTAAATGTATAATTTCTTAGCTTTTACTTGCGACTTATAAGTACTATAAAGCAAGTTATGCATTCGTAAAAAAATCGGACTAGATATTTTGATCGATATTACGATGGGTCTCGCAATTCTGTCTATTTGGCTGATCGACTACAGCCTAAACGACTTGGTCGATTTTATTTAAACTTGGTAGATATCATTTTTAAATTTTCCCCCCACATGTTTTTTCATTTTTTTTAAAACCAAAAATAACAGAACCTGCCCTACGATTTTTTTCGAAATTTTATAATATCTTTTTTACTCAAAAATAGCTCGAGAGTTAAAAATGGTTTTCAAAAATCGTATTTTTCTCGAAAAATGTGCCCAGAATTTTGACATTTCTCAAAGGTTAGTTGAAATTTTGTCTAATGACGTTACAGGAGCATTCAAATGAGTTTGTTGTTGTATGTTGTATGTTCCTTCGGAAGAAGTGAAATCACACGAAAATATAAATAAAGCATTAAAGAATCACTTTCTGAGTCGTATCTAATATAAGATGGGTCTTGAGCGCGAAGTCATTCTCAAAAAGGTATGTAAAAGCATTCGGAAACCAAATAGAATCCTTTTTCATTTATTGAATTAGAGTTTTAGCAGACCAGTTTTCTGTTAATGATCATGATAGGTTTGTGAGCCAACTGTCAATTTCGCTACTTCGAATGAAGCAGACCACCAAATAAATCGTTATCGATTTTTCTTTCTTCCATATACTGATAAAAAAGATGACTCACGACAATTGTTGTCCTTTTTTCTCTCTCTTTCAGTGATTTGAAAAAAACACGCAAGAAAACAAAAGTTGAAAAAACTAGTTCATGCTGCAAACAAATTAAAAAAATAGTACGTATACGCCCGAGTGTACGCTACAGTTCGCCTTCATTATATGTATAATTGAAATAAAATGCGCAAATGTTTTGTTTAACCTTTCTCACCCCATTTGAAGTTCAAATCAATCCTTAATGTCTTTTTTTTACCGACACGTTATAAAGGTACTATACATAGAAACTTATGCATGCGTAAAAAAATCGAACTCGAGAGTTTGTTCAAAGTTGACATTACGATGACAGCGAAGAAGAAAAAAGTGCGTATCCCAATTCTGCCTGTCTGTCTGTCTTTTCGACTACAGCCTAAAGGGCTCTGGCGATTTTCTTTATACTTGGTAGACAGAATTTTAGTTTTTTTTTTCTTTTTTGTTAAGACCAAAAATAACAATAACTGCTAAACAAATTTTTTCGAAATTTTATAATATTTTTTTTTTTCTCAAAATTTCGTATTGACTGTACCTACCATAGGACCATTTTTCAAATTTTGAATTTCATATTAACGGCATTACGGATTTTAATTAAATTTTTTATAGGGAAGCTTCTAAAAAGTTTAAAAAATATTGTATTTCAAAAAATTAAAAAAAAAAATATTTTTTGAATTTTCGAAAAAATCAATTTTTCTTCGTTATCTCAAAAAACGGCTATATATTTTTCTGTAAATTTAATTTTTTACCGTATAATAATCAAAACTTTAAGTTTAAGTTTAAATTCGTTTAGCTTAAGCTAAACGAAAAAATTTCCGGAAAATGGTTATCCCCCTTAAAACCATTATTTTCTATTTTCTCAAAAACAGAACAACCGATTTTGATAATTTTTTTATGCTGAGACTCGCCATAAATTTGGATAGGATTGTGTATTCAAATTTCTAAAACTTTTTTTTTGGAATTTTTTTTAAATTTTTCAATTTTTTTTCGAAAACTCGATTTCCTTAAAACTTGGCAATTAAAGGTGCCCACTATACAAATGTTAAAAAACCATTTTAGAAAATCGTATTTTTCTCGAAAACGGAACCAAACATTTGGATTAATAGTAAGTATGTTGGGCTGTGATGCAGAAGGTCTTGAGTTCGTTTTTCAGCCGCTGCAAAATGCTTTTCATGGGTGCACTCTGTACTGTCTCTTGCGAGACATTGAAAAATCCTCTAAGAGTATCTCTTGTCATGAAAAGTCCTGCTCATTAGTCAATCGGGATCGGTAGAAAGTTGTAGGTCCGCTCCATTCCTGGTACAACGCACACAGAAATGTTTGAGAGTTGTAAGTCACTAGGTCCTGGTTCTCTTCAATCTGTTGCCCCACCAAATTTATTTACTCATTTTTCTACGAAAATTTTCTGCAGTAGGTGAAATTCACCTAGCACAACTCTTTCATGTTATACGAAAACGTGTGCTCATTTCATTTGTGTAATTTAATTGTTTTCCAGTGCAACATCGCCACCAGCAGTTCGACGAGGCAGATTCAATTTTACCTCGTACCAAAAGATCTACATAAATGGAATGGATATGGTTATAACATCGCCAGCTATTGGTTTTCGTGGCAGATTTTTACAGTTAGAGATGTGCAGGAAAAAAGTAGATTGGACAAAATTCAATCGCAATGGGTTAGGTTAGGCTGCCATGGTACAAATGATATTAGCGGTTTTGACAACGATACAATAGCCCCGAATACAGTTGGTGCGTGTTTAATAGGCCTGCCTCAGTCTACGCGGGCCACCTTGCTAAAGTTTTCGGAAAAACCACTACCATTACCCGTCAAGCCCGCAGAATCTGTTTGGTCCGTCTACCTTTTCACTCTAATTCTGGCTACACTCTTGCTCTGATATTAAATACAAATGAATGGTTTTGAATTGATGATGCTGGTTTGATAAGTTTGATTAGTTCTTTTGGGAAATATCGTTATCCTGCCATAATATGTTTTATATCGGGGGACGAATTTATCATGGTGGATCCCTGTCACGTGGGCACTGCAATTTAGCTCTATATTCAATCGATGCAAATTTATTTATTTGTAAAATTCGGGTCAATTTTCTATTGATTTAAGTTTGTCTCGTTTTATTGTAAATTGAGAATTAGAATTTATGCAAATAACGGTTCATAAAAATCGTCATCAGATCGAAAGTTTTTAAAATTCATTCAAGGCATTGATTATGGTTTACTAGATAATTTAATAATAATAAACAGAGTTATGAAAATAAAAACTGTAGGCATAAGATAAAAATAAAATCTCTTGGAGATCTATTCGTTGCCAAGACTTTGTTTTGATATCTCCCCAACTCGGCCCCTAAAGTGCCTCAGCCTAACAAACGACATATTTTTATTCTCTCAATCGCTATGTCATATGCAATAAGGTGCGGCTGAAACCGTGTCTTTCGTATTAGCGATCTAGAACGCTATAATCATATAACAGATCATCATCATGAAAAACTATGTATATTTTTGGAATAATTTGGTGGTATCATTCCCTATAGTTGCATATTTTGTTGGGTTCCGATCACAGAATAGGGCAGCTTAAGATTCCTTCTATCTATCCGGGCTTATGGGATTTTTTTTAAATTTTTGAAAAAATCATGGACTAACCACTTATCTAAAAAAATCATTATTTTTTCAAAGTTCACCAAACCCATCGAAATACACATCACATACATTTTGTAAGTCAAAACGTTCTGGGTGGTCTGGTCTGTTCTGCGGGGTCTCGTTATCGAAATTTGGTCATCCAAATTGATTTTACTGAAAATTGACCCAAATTCAAAAAAGTCATCGGATGCGGATGGATATATTTTCGAAACTAAGGCTCGTAATGGGTTGCAGTTTTCAATACTGAATAGAGAATAAACAAACTTTTCCATGAATGTGCCAATCTTTGCAAATTTCGAAAACAAAGTTTTTTTAAATTTATTGAAAAAATCATTCCCACTATTGAATATCATTAACTCCATGTTAATCTCGGCCTTCCAGCTCACCTTCCACCTTGAGTATTCCATACGAAGGACTGCTTCCCTATCGTGCTGTTTCGTTTCCTTAAAGTATAGCTTATACTTCGTTATTTCTTTTGTTCAATTTTAAGATACAATATTTTCTTTTTAGTCCAAAGATTGATATTTGATATCACTTGTGGCCAAAGGATTTTGAGAATTTTGGAAACATTGGTTAACAAAAGTCTGTAGTCTGCTCGAAATGTCGGCGGAGCATTTCCATGTTTCATAAACATAAAATGGCACTAATATAACATTAGACTCAAAGAGTTTCAGCTTGATGTGATAGATAGATACATTCTTTATTATACCAAAAAAAAATGCTTTGCAATATTTTGGCCTTTAGACCACAAAAATTGGCGTTTCGTCCGGGTGATCTCACATGGACTCATCAGCTGACCGTGAGGACCTTGTCAATACTCAATTTTTGTTAAATTCAGTTCATCTTACATCGATTTTTTGACAAAAATCCAGTGTAAACTATATCCAACCAAGATTAAAATTGTAATCATTAACGTTGGAAGTTTTTGCCCGTGGCCTGGCATTGATTCTTTATGAAGGTTTTTATAATACAAATTCTATATATTCTATATATATATTTCAGTAGTATATAGAATTTGTATTATAAAAACCTTCATATGATATTTAATAATCCATGATTATAATAATTATAAGTTACCAATATACAAAAGTTAAAAGGAAACAAAAAAGATATATTTCTACTAAATGATTATAATTTTCTTTAGCACAATTTTAATATGATTTGAAACACAAAAGGTTTTCAATTTTAAAGTGAATTGAAACACAAAATACATAGGGTGCCTTAAACTGCAGTAACTGGTTGAACTAAAGGTTTTAAGCTTCGAAACTGTTGCGAAAAGTTAAGGCGTGCTTGCAATACTTATATAAAGTAGACCATCCTAGTACTCCGTTAAGTATTTCGTAAAGTCGACTTGGAGAAAGGTAACTCTCATCAAAATATAATCGGCGGATTTCCTGCAGTATAGGACAAATGGCAATAAAATGGTTTATATCTTCATTGTCTCGTCTGTTGCAAAGATTACAGATTTGGGGTAGGTCAGCTCGATGAGGCATAACGTTTTTTTTTTTTAGTGATTTTAGTTTAGTTTGTTCATCAAACAAAGTTACAGTAAGTATTTTAGTGATTACTTGATACATTTTTTATAAACAAAATAAAATAATAATAATATACAATTAAACATTACCACCAGCAAAGTTATTTAAATTTAACAAAAGATTTGTTTTGAATAAGTATCTACTTAGATTAAAGTCGATCAAGTTGCAAATTGTATTCGTTTCTCTTAAACATCTAGATATTGGTTCATTGGCAGCATAAACAGTTCTATGATATGGGACATTAAAAAACAACTGGTTTCGAAGCATTCTCGCAGGGACATTAAACCCAATTAAGTATAAAATTTGAGAACAATCAATATGATCTGCCAAAATATCGCGAATGAACATAACCGCTGAGAACTTCCTTCGAGTGTTTAGAGGCAGAATGCCTAATAAACTACATCTCGTTTTATAAGGAGGCATATCTATGTCCCAATGGAGTCTTTTTACTACAGTTCTTGTAAAACGTTTTTGGATTTTTTCAATTCTAGATGAGTGAACTGCATATGCAGGATTCCAGATTACATTGCAGTATTCAAGATTAGATCTTACAAAGGCAAGCAAAGTATAGGCACTTCAATGTATGTGGATCAGAAAACTCTTTAGAGTTACGCAAAATAAAACCTAGCATTGAGTTGCCTTTAGCAACCAAAAAATCTATGTCATTTAAAAAGTTGAGCTTTTTGTCAAAAATTACACCAAGATCGTTTTTAGATGTTATTATGGAAAGCGATTCGTGATTTATTTTGTACGTAAAATTGATAGGTGAGCGGTTTCGGTAAAACGTTAGACTTTGACATTTGGAAATGTTTAGATTTAAGGAATTATTTCTACACCAATTCGATAAATTATCAAGATCATCTTGCAAAAGTAAGCAATCTTCTTCAGACTTTATGCAACGAAAGACTTTTAAATCATCCACTCCACATACATCAAGCACTTTGAATTTAAAAATATGTTAGGAATGTCGTTTATAAACAACAAAAAGAGAAGAGGGCCGAGGTGGCTGCCCTGTGGTACTCCCGAGGTAGCATAAACTGGTGAAGAAAGAATATTATTAATACGAACGTACTGAATTCGGTTCTTTAAATACGATTCCATCCAATATATAAAATTAGAGTGAAAACCTACTTTATTTATCTTCATTAGTAAAGCATCATGATTAACTCGGTCAAATGCCTTTGAAAAGTCTGTGTAGACAACGTCATACTGAGAACCCTTCTCAAGTCCATTCAATACTAAGTTACTGAAAATAGTAAGATTAGTAGCAGTAGATCTGCCAGCTACGAAACCATGTTGGTAGGGAGAAATTATACGTTTAAGAGAAGGCATTAATTTATCATATATCAATTTTTCAAACATTTTAGGAATAGTAGAAATTTTACAAATTGGACGGTAATTTGAATCCTCTTGCTTACTTCCTGATTTGTAAATAGGTGTAATTGTTGAACGCTTCCAAGTATGAAGAAATTCACCAGTAAGCAGCGAACGATTAAAAATAATATTTAAGAGAACAGCCAGAGTTTTCGCACACATTTGTAAAAATATAGGGGAAATTCCCTCTGCATCTGGTCGTTTGTCAGTTGGTGTTAGTAACATATGATGTAGAAGAAGAGCAATCTAAATAAACAGATTGAAAATGTTAAGCAAATAATTTACAAATCACAGAAAGGTCGGAAGATGTAATGCCATCATGACGCATAAGATTTGGTATGCCGTTTGATTGTTTCTTATTGTTTATGAAATTCCAAAAACATTTACTATTTGTCTTCAAGTTCAACTCCATTGAAAACAGGTATTGATTGTACAAAAATTTATTTAAAATGTCGAAATTTTTTTGAAGAACCCGATATTGTTTATACAGTTCACGATCATTATTAGATTTGCGAAAATGCTTATAAACCTTGTTTTTTTTTATTATTGAGATTAATGATTCTATTATTAAACCACACAGGCTTTGAGCCACAATTTTTTTTTAATTTTAGGTATGTATAAGTCAGTAGCAGTATTTACAATATTTAAGAACGAATTATAACATTCATTTAAGTCATTATTAACAAATAATGCTTGCCAATTAATACCATTGAGAAAATCAACAATTGAATCAAGATTAGCTTCAGTTTTGAAGAATCTGAAATTACAAGCCTAAAATAATTATAAAATTCAAAATGTATACTGAATGCAACATGATGTATTGTATTAGAGAAAAGAGGAACAATTGAGTTGGTTATACCCGCGCACAATTCAGCGTCAACGAACACTAAATCTAGCAAATTATTGAAAGAATTCTGAAAATGATTAATCTGCCTTAAGTCAAATTGTGCAAAGGTATCCAAAACTTCACAATCATGATTAAAAATAACATTAAAAGGAATTAATAATTTTTCATCAGGATCATATATCCATTTAACATTAGGCAAACTAAAGTCACCAATTATAATTACTTTTTGATTATCTTTACGATTTTTTAATATTGAACTGCAGTTATCAACATGAGCTTAATATAAATCAAGAGAGTTACAAGGTATGGTATGTAAGAAATAATAAGAAAAATTTCATTAACATCAAATTTTATATTCAGCACTAATTGGTCGATATCGAGGGCAACAGCTGGAGAAGGCAATTCAACTTTAGTGCAATTAAGTGAGGTATGTACTGCTGCCAGCACTCCACCCCCCCCCCCCCCCCCTTTCACAACCGAGCACTTCATAATTTCGATCCTTACCGAAGACAGCATACTGATTTGTATCAAACATCTCAACATCGTGGTGTTGATCGTTTAATCATGTCTCCGTGAAAGTAATGATGTCATACTGAGCTGATGTTGAAAAGAGAAGAACTTGTTGCAGTTTAGTACGTAAGCCTCCGGTGTTTTGATAATAAATAAGAAAGTCTTTGGAAGAAGAGCGAGAAGAAGAGAGAGTTTGAATTAAATTGTTGTGAATACATTCTGTGTCTCTTCGTTTTTTGGCCGAGAGACAAATAACTTAATTTGTACAAAGCAAGGCCACATAGAAGCATTCATAACATTCTCCAGTTTGTTAGAAGGAATACTTAATTTGAAATTGACGTGTGAAAGCTTTGACAAGTCAGCATCTTTTTTTGTAAGTTTAAAGCACTGCATATGGGTTATTGGTATGCCGGTTTTGTTTGAAATATGTTGCAAAATTTCATTAGGGTCTGTTTCAGTGCGAAACTTAGATATGTGAAGCCACTTGATTGAAGGTAAGACATTGAGGGAAGATGTAAAATCAGAACCAAAGACTTTTTTACATTTAGATTTGTTACGGTTTAATTAATGAGAGCTTTGAGTATTATTGTTTACGATTTCAGGTACTGATCTTTCGTTGATAGAAGAGAGATCTAGAAGAGATTCTTTATTGTTTTTGATTCCACTTTTAGAACTGTCTTTCTCTATAATAATATTTTTTGAAGGACCAGGCAATAAGCTTTCACAAGATGAAGGGGGCTTATAAGGAAGAGATTTATTTGAAACCATTCAAAATAAATAGTTTATCAAATTCCGCAATACACTTTGCACTGTTTTGGACTACGTCTCTAAGAATGGAAATTTCTCTTTTGAGATCGATGACGTAATCAGAAAGTTCTTTAAAGCGCAAAATAAAGTTGTCAAAATTCGATTGGGAACACAAATCACATTTCCAAAAAAAAGTTTGAGTTTGCAAGAATCTTTAAATTTTCTTGGTTAAAATTAGCATAATTCTTATGAAAATGTCGCCCGCAGAATGATGCGCAAATTACACTATCATTTAAATCTTTTCGTTTTATTTTTTGATTGCATTTAGCACAATTATTCGACATTTTAGAAGAGCAAAATAGAAACACGTCTTATAAGAAAGAAAAAGCTTTACTCTGTTAAAAACTTTAACACGTGCTCTAAAAATGTAGCAGTGACATCTGCAAACATACCCTGCCATTTATCAACGTTTGACTCCATTAGTGATAGATGAGTTTCATGGGAATTGGCTATTTCGTTAAATTCCTTGAACGGAGAGTGTTTAGTTTGCAGAAGTCTTACCATTATAGACTTATGAAGACTTCTTCCACTTCTTTTCATCACCATTATCAAATGGTTATAGCTGGCTTCCAGATTTTGTATGTATAGAGACGTTATACCAGATTTCACATAGATGGCATAGTTTGGCGTTGAATTAAGCAGTTTGAATAAGCGTTTAAAGAAATATCTTTGCAACGTTTCAAACACCTCGAAGAATATATAACCAAAAACCTGGGCGCCATAGCACATACATGTGTTGACTGTTGCTTGGAAAACACGGTATTTTGACGTGAGATCGATGTCCTGGTTTGCAAAGAACTTACGCCACATTATGCTCAAAGCCAGTTTTTCTTCATTGCTTTTTTGCTTAGCGTGCTTCGAAAAATTGAGATTATGCGTAATTAAAACACCCAAGTACTTAAATTCTTGCAGAACTTCAATATCCACATTATTGAGGGACCAATTTTCTTCGGGCTGCCTTCTCCTTTGGCGCGCTTCAAAAATCATCACCTTAGTCTTGCTTGTATTAACAACTAACCCCCATTTCTCGCAAAAGGTATTCAGCCTGTTGATTTGCAACTGCAGGGTGAAAGGGTTGTCAGCCAGTAATACTAGAGCAGGACTTTCACTTGTACGAGTATATTGGCAAAAGGTATTCCTCCTGGGAGTGCATCACAAATATCATCAATAAATAACGCAAAAAGTAATGGACTTAAAATGCAGCCTTGAGGAACACCTGCCGTTGTTTCAAAACATTCTGAGAAATCCATCCCATCCCATACAGAGGCACTCGAAGAAGCAAGAAAGTTAAAGTACATTCTCAAGAATTTTCGGGAGATGCCTAGAGTTGAGAGTTTGTGCATCAAAGCCTGTCTATTTACCTTGTCGAATGCTGCTTTAAAGTCTACGAGGCAAGCGTATATTTTTTTCTTTTTCTCAATTGACTTTCTAGTAATACTTGTCAATGCAAAGATATGGTTCATCGTTGAAAAACCCGAGCGAAAACCGGCTTGAAATATATATATATATATATAGGTTTCTGTCGTCGATCCATTTGGCAAGCATCTCGTAGAGAATTGAGGTAAGAATCTTCCTCAAAGTGCTTAGAACAGAAATTCCTCTGTAGTTTTCTGGTAGGTTTACATTTCCACTCTTGTAAATTGCAAAAATAACTGCTTTGTTGAGGTTGTTTGGTACATATGATTCGGCATATAAAATCTGTTAAAGTATAGCAGAAGATAATTCTTTAATTGTACAATTTTTGTAAAATTCTACTGGAATTCCATCTATGCCAGGTGCTTTGTTATTTTTCATTTAATGAAGAGTTAATTCTAGCTCACACAAAGATATTGGGCCATCCAGTTCATGAACAATAACGTTGGGTAGAGCGTAAGAGAAAGTATGGTGATTCCCGTCAGCGGACAAAAGAGTTTAAAAATGAGCTGCTAGTGTCTCAGCTCCGAGAGTATTCACCACATTTTGATTACGTCCACCCAGCTCACGAACATTATTCCAAAATGTCTCCGAATTCTTACATTCACCCAGTTTTTTTTGCTAGATTTTTCAAGTATTCTTTTCTCTTTTCTGCACACAGTACTTTGTATTTTTTGTTCACCTGTAGGTTAATATTTTAAAAAAATAAGGCATCTGTAGATCGGAATAATTAAACGAAAGATAGTTTGCGGAGGCTCTTACATTCATTATCAAACCATATGTTCCGTGGAGTAAAGGAATTAGTGTTTCAGCTTGATGTGCAACGTTAACAGGACAGTTATACCCTGATACTTATTTTAAATTTTAAGATTAAGAACAAGATTCATAGTCCCTTCAGTCTTTTGGATAGGTTACGTTCATACAAACATCCTGAATTAGTAGACGCAAAATACCAATAATTAATTCAGGAATCCACTTTCAGGAACTTCAGGAACATGGAAGGGATTCCATCAAGTCCAGCTGCCTTGTTTGCCTCTAGAAAATGGATGACATATTTAACCTCTGTACAGATTGGTAGTAATAATACCCCTTGAATACCTACACACGTAGACCATTTGCTGATGTCCCTTCGCATTCCTGTCTCGTTGAGCAGCAGAAGTGCTTCATGCATCCTTCTTAGCTGGTCTTGCATCTACATCTTGTAAATTATATTAAAAAAAAACTGTCAAGATTAAAAATATCGAGCATTTTATTTTCGAAATATTCAGTTTCCAAGCAAAAATTTTGGAATTGTTTTTTTTAAATCCAAAAAAATAATTTTTTTTCCAAAATTTGAATCTTCAAACTTTTTTAGAAGCTATACAAAAATTGATTAAATTCTGTTGTACAGTTTTTGAGAAAATCGAAAACAAAAAACATGGCCTTATGGAAGGTACCATTGATTGCAATTTTTCGAAACAATATTCAAGCACTAGCTGCTATATGAAATTTTTTGAATTTGTTTCTTTTTTACTCTGTAAAACAGTTTTTCAGAAAAAAAAAGTATTTTATAAAATTTGGAAATAAAATCTTTGTGGCTATTACAATAAAATGCACGAACTTGCTAGACTAGAAATTTTAAAAACGAACGTTTTTAGAGAAAACTGTTCACAAGGATAAATTTTATTTTTTAAACTCTTTTAGTAGTAAGAGATAGAAACAGATAGTGGTTTCGTAAGAAAATAAGATTTTATATAAAAAATTTTAAAAACATTTTTAAGAAAAAATTTTGGTACGCCAGTTCAAAGTTTTATTATTGTTCGAATAAAAATTAAATTTACAAGAAAAAATATTGAGCCGTTTTTGAAATATTGAATTTTCCACAAAAAAAAAATAAATAATAAATAAAAATACCAAGTTTAAAGAAAATCGGCCGAGCCGTTTAGGCTGTAGTCGAAGAGATAGACAGACAGACAAGCAGGCAGACAGACAAACAGAATTGCGAGTCCCACTTTTTTAGTCTTCGCAATCATCGTAGTGTCAACCTTGATCAAAATCTCGAGTTCGATTTTTTTTCCGAATGCATAACTTGCCTTAAAGTGCTTCTAAAAAGTTTAAAAAACATTGCATTTCGAAACTCTAAGAAAAATATTTTTTTTTGAATTTTTTTGAAAATTCAATATCTCGAAAACGGCTCAATACTTTTTCTGTAAATTTAATTTTGATTCATGCAATAATAAAAACTTCAAAATGGCGTACCAACATTTTTTCTTAAAAATGTTTTAAAATTTTCTTATATAAAACCTTATTTTTTACGAAACCACTAGAAAAACTTATAATTTTTGTTCTTGCATAAATCTATATTTTCTTGAATCACATGGCATCCTATTCTTACCTTTAATTACTAAAAAAGTTTTTTTAGTCATTTAAAAAATGAATTGAAATTCTTAGTCTTTTACATAAGAGCAAGTTCGTGCGACCCAGTCGTACATTTTATTAACTTCCCATAGGGAGTTATTGTAATCGGTCCGATTTGTCAAATTGGAATTTTTGACATTTCTCGACGTTTCAAGGTCCCTAGAGGCTATATCAATCATTTTTAGAGAGATGTCTGTGTGTGTGTGTGTACGTACGTTCGTACGTCCGTACGTTCTTGTACCATTTTTCGTCGTCGATATCTCAAGAACGAGTAAAGATATCGACTTCAAATAAATTTTGTTTAATAGATAATAACTTCGAAAGAGGCTGAAAGGGCGTTTATTAAAATTCAGTGAGTAGTTTTTTCACTATAACGGTTTAAAAAAAAAGTAAAAATTTTGGTTAGTTTCAAATATCTCACGAAAAAATAATGCTATTGATTTCAAATAAAATTTAGTGTACTCATTAAAAGGTCATACAGATTTGGTATGAATTTTGAAAAAAATGAACATACCGTTATTTTTTTAAATAAAAATAACTGAAAAAAAAAATTTCATAACCCAGATATTCCAAGAACGGAAAACAATTTGAAACTCAAAATAATTTTATTTTACGAAAACTAATGTGTTTGACAACTGGTGAAAATTTAAAAAAAAATCAGTTTACAGTTTTTTTACAAAAAATAAAAAACTATATAAAATTCTATTAAAAATTGGAAAAAATTGTTTTTCGACTCAAATTTCTCGAGAACTAGTAGTGATATTGACTTCTAATTTAGTTTATTTTATACATAGTATAATTTTGTACAATTAATAAAATGTTGACAAATATTGAATTAATAGTTTTTTTTTTTAAATAAAAAAACGATTAAAAATTCTAGTGAAAACTAGTTAAAATTGTATTTCAAGTCGAATTTTTTGGGAATGAACACCGATAGTGCCTTCTAAAGTATGTTTTTTTATACATCGATACCTTCCCGTAAGAATGTATACTAAGCGACATTTCTAAAATTGTTCAGGAAACGAAAAAAACGAAGAAAGTTCTAGTTGAATCATAGTGTGCTAAGAGACAATTTTGGTTAAACTAAGTGACATCTAACAAAATTTTTTGTTGCTCACGACAATGAGATCTTTATTAATGTCGCTTAGCATAATTTTTTTGGCGGATAATACAAATTTCAGGGGGCAACATTATTTTAATGAGAAAACATGGCAGTTGATAAATTTTTTTATTTGTACTCTAGTTTCCTTTTCATGCATAATAGGTTGGCGAAACCCAGGCCAAAACGTGGCCCTTAACATATAGTTTATTTCATCATCAAAAAGTCATTTGCGAAAAAAAGTGTAGCTTAGTACATTCTTACGGGAAGGTATCGACATAATACAATTATTAACATATGGTTAAATTTTGACAAGTATCGAATTGATAGTTTTAACAAAAATATAAAAAAAATCTACTAAAAAGTGGTAATATTTGTTTTTCGACTAGAATTTCTTTAGAACGAGCAATGATATTAACTTTGCCATTATTTAATTTTATACATAATACAATTTCTAACAAATGGTTTATATTTGACATATACCTATCTAGCTTTAGAGCCATAATAACCAAACCGTTCGTTTTTAAATTTTTTTCAATTTAAATGTTTGGAACCGAAATAATAAAGTAATTTCTATAATATAGTACATAATTTTATAATTGTATTATCAACTTAGTTTTTAGAAGAATGTATGTACTGTACATACGTACTCGTATATGAATAAGGTTGTTCAGTTGTACCCAAGTCCCACATATTCAAATTCCATTAATAGCTATGGTAAAATTGAAGAAAACGTCACAATATGTTTTTATCTTTTTGTCCATGAAAAAGATGTAAAATTCTACTCAAGGTTTTCTTACCACAATGGGAAGTTATCAGTGTGGGTCGCACCCAGCCTCTTTTTTTTTACGAATGCAGAACTTGCCATATATTATATAAAATGGTGAAAAATAGAATATTATACATAACTTCCGCGGTCAATTGTGACGTTTCTGGTGTACATTTAATAAATGATTGAGTTTTATAATAAAATGTGAAGTTCACTCTGGCGTATACGTACTTTAATTTTGTTTGCAGAATAACAATATACTTTAACCTCTGGTGCTTAGCCTTCCAATCGGTACAACGTATAAAAAGACGGAATCATGTATTTCTTTTTGTAAATATACTCTGTCTTCATGCATCGCATTTCTGAACGACCCTTCTAGAATATCTAACAAGCAAGCAACTGTAACACTTTGTCAGTCACATGGAAATCCTTTTTGCCATCACTGTAAAATTTACTCGCTTGGATGTAGAAGCAAAAAAAAAAAACAGAAAAAAAGAGTTAAAACTCATTTCTCTGCAGGCTATCGTCACTTAGCTTTTGACTCCTCAAGTACATCACACGCAAATCTATGTTCCATCTTAGTGCTAGAGGCTCATCTGTAACATTCATACATAAATGTACAAATATGTACTCGTATGTGAAAGGACTTTTTTGTGCACTTTAAGGATCTTTCAATCGCATCGCTGCTTGTGAATGTCTTTTTACTATGGATATTCATTTTTAAAAGAAATGTTTGAGTTTTTTCTTACTTTGGGAAAAGTCGTTTTGGGTTAAGCCAACACCTGTAGCATAGCTGCAAGACTGAAAGGCGTTTCTGAAGATGCAATTGACTATATTCACTATCACATTAAGTTGAAGAGAACTTCATTTTGAAGTTTTTCTAACTTTAATTTTGTAAAGTATATTGTTCAGAATTGCAGAAATCCCAGATGTTAGTAATGAAATCTCTCATAGAAAAGTTTTAACCTTGGTTTAATTTTTTTTTCTATTTTTTATGTGGGCACATTAAGTGCAGTGTGCTTAAAGTGATGAGTGGCGCAATTAATAAGGTAGGTGTGGAACATCATTTCTCTTTTGCATAATATGTGAAGTAGTAATTGCATTTTAATTAGAACACTTAGCGGCGGTATTTGAGTGCTAGATTATGAGTAATTTTCAAGGCAGCTTCCATTAAAAAGCTGGATAAGAGTACATAGTTTGTTCTTTGGGAGAGTTTTTTTTTAATTTGAAATGAAACATTTGAATATTAGTTGAAAGGCTTACAAAATAATAGAAAGTACTTTAAATAGCGCCCAATGTCAGGTTTAAGTTCATCTCTTACAATCATACGTTATAATCATTCCACAAATTTAATTAATTTTATTTTGAAAAAAGCAGTTTTCGGCATGAACGATATTGGTGAAACTTAAAACAATCAATCTAGTGCAATAATGCTCATCGCATAAGAATACGGCAATTCGAAAAATTCCCTAACAAAAAATGGGATTTAAATGGAAAAATTATTGAAACTCATTAATTAGACTAGCACGAAATGTGTACCGTAAGATCCTTATTGAATTTAGGTTTTAAATAGAAACAAGACTATTGGTTAGACGCCCTGCTTAGGTCATATTGTTTATAAATAATACTGGAATTAAGTCTACGTAGAAATTAGAAGAGAGTTGCAGAATGGCGATAGTAACCTGAACTTGAAGAAGTGAAGGTAACTATTCGTTCTATCGTACAAGCAACTTAACTAAGACACCAATCATCATCATGTATGATGCAGAGGCATGGACGTTGTCAAATATTTTCGAAATTACTTGGCAATAGAGGAGAAGATACAGCAATGAATTGTACACGATAGTTTATTGGTTTGGAACCTGGTGTACTCCGGGTTGTAGTTCTACCCTTAATTTAGTTAGTGAATTAGTAAGTGAAATATATACAGTAAGAGTTTTCAAAGATTAAATAAATATTATTAAAACAAAATGAATTCTCGAATTTTATGTTTTAATAACGACATCGTCTATTCCTCTTAACACTTTCTTACAAGTTACCACGGTTAGACATTGACCCAACTATAAAAAGCATTGGTTGCAGTTGACAAGAGCGGACATTGCCACCGGGGAAATTTGAGCTATTCAATGTGAATTTATTTATGGGAATATCTTATATGATAAATTGTAACTTGATTATGCTAAAGGTCTATAGAATTGAAGCTAATTAAATTAAAGTAAAAATATGGTTGGTCGGTCTAAGGTCAGACCCAGAAGAGAAATAAACGGTGTCTTAATAGACCATTTGTGGTTTCAAATATATTTTTTTATTAACAAGGACAAGATGTCCTTTACTTGCATTCGGAGTCCTAAATTTGCCAACAAGCAAGAACAACGCGTTGGTTTGGTGGCAACTTTATTTAATGTGAATATTTTCGGATTTTTTTGTTGATTGTTAAGGTTGGTCCTTGACTTAAGATTTCCCCTTAAAAAATAATAGCACGATGTAAGTTCCAGTGACCAAGGGTCCACATTATCTCTCGGTACTTGCTGATTTATTTATTAAAAGAAACTCATTTTAGCTTCTTCATGGAAACTCTATAACTGTGTATGAAGTGGAACAGTATTGCTGAAATTGTGTTGCGTTCTGGAATACAACCGAAGGTACAGTAATAACAAATCTTCGATTATTCGTCAATACACGTCATCAATTACTATCTCCTAAGGGTTGTTGTTTCACCAGTTTCTTATGTTCTGTTTATTAGCATAGCCATGGATATGAAAATTTCCTTCTTTAGTAAACAATACATTTCCAATTGTTAGTTTATTTTTTGAAAATACACGCACTGTTGAAAATCCAGTACACATTTCATTGTTGTTTTGAGTAGATTGCGCATTATGTGTGGTCTTACTTAATCTACAGGTTCTGGTGTCACTGCTATCGTTGATGGTCTCATAAGATTTTAATTAGCCGTTGTCACTTCTTGTCCAAGCTTTTAAGCCTACGACGAAAATGGGCATTCAAAACGCGCCACACAACAACTAAAAAATTACCTCCTGCCGCCAATGACTGAATAGTTTAATGTTCGACATTTAATCGAAGTACTTTTCGTCCAGATATGACAGTTGGATGCTGTCCTCCTATAAATTGTATATTTTTTCGTTCGTCTCCTTCTTATTTCTGCTCTGTTTGATAATGCCATGCAAAAATTGTTCAAAGCATTATCAAATATTGTTGTTATTGGTTTCGGGAATCCAGGAGCGGATCAAAATATTTACTCTGACAGCATAGCACCTAGGCCCTGAGCATAAATGTGTTCGTCTAACGCGCGGTGCCGCAATAGTTCAATGCACACATGCAGGACTCAATCTGTACTTTGCGTATGGCTTGCAGCGTAGTGTCCACTGCTCAATAACAATGTACTAAAAGACGCAATTTCGTGTGCGGTGACGCAGCTGTCTCGTGGAAACCTGAGAGTTTTTTTACCCCCAAGAATGACGCGCGATGCCGCAGCATTATTGCACATATCTGTGCACAACTCAAATTATGTGTGAGTATTGTAAGACACAAAGGCAGTGCCGCTGCAGCACTGTCCGTTAAATGAACGTATGTGCGCACCGGGCCTAATAGTAAATCGGGGCTCAAACACGATATTAACACAGTTTACTGTCTGCTTCGGCTTTAATGTTTCGTTTTTCGTATTGGTGATATTATTTATTGTTATTATGGGTGATTTTAATGTACACAATTCTTAGTGTACAAAGAATTTTGATGAGGTTTTGAAGAAAAGCGGAATAAGTTCAAACAAACTAGAAAAACCTGTAGCTATCAAATTCAATGTGAATAAATGCTTGCATTGACGAAAATTTAGGCACAAATTACGAGTACTACATTGTCCCAATGTAGTAAGAATATTTGATCATTTATAAGAAGAAATATACTAAACACTACTTTGTATTTGATTTCTACGCTTGTCTTCGAACACACTTCTTTTATCTTAACATTTTGCTGTTAACTCGACGCTCCCAAAAATGTTATGACTGTTTCTGTACTGTACTGTACTGTACTATTTCTGTTTCCGTACTGTACTTAAACAATTACATAAAACAAATCCTATTCGAGAACTGAAAGATCTCGATGTACACAAATTCACTGACCAAGATAGTATTTCATCTATTGTTCCGAAGAGGTGTTCTTTATCGCTGGCAAAAACAATGCGTAGTATTTTCCATCTTCTACTTGTCCTCTTTTCGTGAGCATGAAACACATCATTTCTCTTGTCTGTCCCTAAACAAAGCGAATCCACTTACCCGTCTTTCTATAGTCCAATTGAACTTATGTCCCTTTTTTCCAAGGTCATGGAAGCCCTGATGAATTATTTGTGGCCTGAGTTAATTACACCGCAAATTCAAAAGGCATATGATAGAGTCTGGAATCAAGCTCTCTTATAGAAAGTGTGTGCCTTTGGTATCGGTGAATCTCTTTTTCAATGGATTAGGAATTACATTTTAGACCGCTCAATACAAGTCACATTGGATGTTCTAAGATTTTTTATTCATTTAATAAGAGCTAAAGTGCTTCAGGGCTCTGTGCTGTCTCCGACTCTAATTCTCATATTCATCAATGATCTTTTGTCTGAACCTTCTAATCCATTGAATTGTTTTGTAAATGACAGTACCTTCAGCTTTTCATATTCGTTTAAAGATCTATTTTCTTGTTTTTTGAAGGTGAAACCTGAGCATTTTATTCTATCCTAGATAGAATTGTCCAATGGGGAATCAAAAACTGCGTGAAATTTAATGCTTCAAAAATAAAAAAAAATAAAATGATCTCCTGCCTTCTGTAGTTAAAGAGGGATCCATGGCGCTGTCCATGAGCTGCACTTCTGAGGAAAGAAAAGAACTTCCAATTCAATATACATATCGATTACAGAATTCGCAGAATTTTAATCCCGGTGGGTTGTCACGATCCGTTGACCTTTCGCATCCGCTGTAAAACTGAATTAAAAAATTCGCCGGATGAACTACATTGTCGATTCCTAAAATTGCCTTATCATTTATGAACTTTCGCATCGACACTGTCAGCTACAGACATTTAGTCAACCGGCCTTTAACTTTACCAGAAACATGTGTATCACCGCGGTAATGTTCTTTTCCTTTCGTCATATTAGGATATTTTTATAAACAGTGTTCTATTGAAATACCTGGTTGCATTTCTCTCCTAAGACATTACAACCATAATACCCTTAAGCCTAACTTCAGACGTTCTGTTAAGTTAATTGATTCTTTTTTATGCCATACTACACGAATGTGAAATGTTTAACTCAACTCAATATCTCCCCCATATTGCAATCTTCAGACATTCAAATCGATATCTCCTTTAAAATAATCTTCAACCTTCCTAAAGCACTGTGCTAAAAATATTTTCTCTAGGACGCATAAAATTAAAAAAAAAAAAAACAGCCAGATCATGAGCTTCATAGCCCCTTTAGTTCTTAGATATTATAAAAAAGTTGTGAACAAAATGCTACTCATTCAATTCATGTATTCTTCCTGCAATAATAATTTCTTTTTACAACTTTACAAGTCAAAATATATGAAACCGTTTTATTTCAATTTTAAATAATTTTTCTCTAAATCCTCACAGAAAATGAAAAACTTTTTAGCATAAGAAAAATGAGCGCATTCATGAATTCCATGCTGCAACCTATTTAGAAAAAATATAAAACTCAAGTGCTCTGTGAAGTAGGTAATGTCCCTTCGGTTCAAAAGTTAATGGTTACTAAAAGAATAAAATGCACTTATAGGTCGCATACATTTCCTCATACAAAGAATTATGGCTTTAGATTTAAGATTTTTTTTTTTAACACACATAATATTATATTGAAACGGTCCAAAGTTATGTTTTAAATGTGACGTAAAGAAAAGTGTAATATTAGTCAAAATTACACTTTTAGTTTAGACTTTCTACATATCAGAATTAAAATACTTAGTTAGAACACTGTGTATCAGGGACGAAGCGTCCATATATTGAGTGGAATGAGTGCTTCCGTTAAACCATTTGAAAAAATCGTACCTAGCAAGGAATTAAATTCAAAATTCCAAATTGTATTAATATTTTTATTTCTTTATTTGTATCTATTAATGAATCTTCATTTACTCTGTAAATTACATTCCAACATCATTATGACAACATTATCATCTTTTACTAAAATTACTAAAGGAAATCAAGATCTCCCTGGTTATTACAACTTAAAATACCACACTGCAAACCAACTGAGAATGCTCAACATCACTCCATTATTTATAATGCTCAATCTCATGAAAGTTCTTGCTAAAATGCTTAACAGCTATGCATTCCTTATTATCGCCTCCATAACTCAATTTCAAAATACCCTTCCACTCCTAGTCAACTAAAAATATACCTACAACATCACTCACCAATGTTCACAAAATGCTCAAACAACAATGATTCTCAAGCAATATATAGAATGCACAACAGCTGGGCATTCCATTATTTCGCATACTTAACTTAGATCTCAGCCAGTGTTGCCGCAAGCCAAAAAAAAGAGTCGCTAGATCGACCTTAAAAATCCGCTAGATATGCTAAAATTTTGAAAAAAGTCACTAGAAAAAAATTTCAGTACACATATTAAAAAAAAAAAAATATATTCAGTTATAACAAAAAATTTATTTTGAATAGTAAAGAAAAACTTATAAACATTAAGTTAACATAAAAAATCTTAAAAAAAAACAAAAACAAATTCAGTCTAGAAAATATTACTTCTTTTCATTTTTTAAATGAAAAGTAAAGAAGTTTTAGTAATAACTTCAAACACCTATTATAAAAATAATCAATCACAAATAATTATAGCCATTATAGCATCTTCATCAATTTCATTGACTTCAATATCTAAAGCATTATTGAAATTTCTGAATTTTTTGAAAATAAGTATAAATATACTTACAAAAAAAGTTAAGTTTACTCCCGAAATCTCCACTTTGGCCGATTCGACAAAACCAAACAAAAACAATTACAGTTAAAATTGTACACAAAATAAATCATATAAACGAAATGACCAGGTAGTCTAGTTTCTAAAACATATACCCGCTCACTCGCAATCACACTCCTTTTGGTCTTCTTTTGTGTGGTGAAGTTTCAAATTCAGTTCAGTGGTCGTGGTAAAAAGAGAGTCAATCGAACATAAGTGCCAAACTCGAATGACACATCACATGTTCTTGCAAAAAGTCACTAGAAAAGTCGCTAGAATTATCTAGTGACAAAAAATAATTTTTTGTCGCTAAACTTTTGAAAATTCCGCTAAATATAGTGACAAAGTCACTAAAACGGCAGCACTGATCTCAGCCCAAAGTCAAAATAATTTTGTCTCCTTTCTTACCTTTTGCACAATGTGTGAAGAATGAGTTGAGTGAATGCATTACGAGAATTTCCTACAAGAGAGATAGAAAAACAAAAATGTATCTTTTGAGTTGCTTATTGTCTCAAACTGATAATGAGTTTAATTTCGTGAACAAAAGGGGTAGAAGAGTTTTATTTTAACATAATGTGTGTGCAAATTTAGGTGCAATTCATTCATAACTATCAGAAAACAAACAAATATGAATTTTTAAGGTGGTAGTTTTTTAATTATTTTCGTGGCGATAAATACAATCCACCTGTTTTCTGTTTATTTTTTGTTATTATAAGAAAAGTGGTCAAAAATAGTATTTCTTATATTCATATCTGAGGTTTCTTGACATTCCAGCAGAAATATAACTAAAGGTTATTTTCAATTATGAGAATTTTAAATCAAAAAAAAAACTTCAAGGAATCTTAAGATTTTTAATATCCCTTAATAATGGCATCTGTAGAGAGATCATATTCATGTTTTAAGAGAATTAAATATTTTTTTAGAAATAAATGTGGACAAGAAAGGTTATCTACTCGTAGCTTAGTTCTCATCAAATCGTACTTAGATAATTTTGCCTTAAAAGAAAAAGGATAAATCTTTGCGCTAGCCATCAAGCTTTTTTTTTAATTAAGACTTTACTGTAATATATTATTTATGTATATTATTTGATGTGTATTACCATAAAGTGGAATTTAAAAGGTTGGATCTCAAAGGTCTTTCATTTTTGGTTTTATGTTCAGTGCTGCCGCTATCGAAAAAATCACGCCTCGTGTGTATTTATGTAACATAGGTTTAAGGTTTGGAAATATTTTAATGTTATTCTTATTATGACTCCAGAATTTGGCCTTAAAAGTTATTTTGTCCCAAGTAAGAAGAGATGATTGTATAACATTGAATAGTGTCGGAGAAGTGTACTCGAGCATGAAGCTAAACAAAAAGAAACTGCCAGACATTGTGTAGATTCAGAATGAAAAGTGAAAAGTTTCAAAAGATGAATACTTGGAACATGGGACAAATAGAAACTTTTGCAAAACCTTAAGTATATACTAAATTGTAAATTGTTTTCTTACTTTGCTTAAACACAGCATTTGAACAATTTTTTCTACTAAGAAATAAAACTTAAGAGATCAAAAATGAAGTTTGCTAAAGAAATACTGACGTGAAAGTAATCTTCGTATATATTATCATTTGAAAATATATTTAAGTCAATATCCAATCAATTTAAAATACTCCAAAAAGGGAAAAGCTGTTGGCCCAGACGAAATACCCTCAGAGTTTTGGAAAAAGATGGGAGACATCGGGTTTAGATGGCTCATGATTCTTGTCTCCAAACTTATATGAGGTGATCGCATGCCTAATCAATGGAGGGAAAGTTACCTTCTTCCAATTTATAAAGGAAAGGGTGATACTCGAAGCTGTGATAATTACCGTTCGATTAAGCTGATGTCACACACCATGAAGATCGTTGAGCGAGTCTTGGGTAGCCGACTGCGAAGAATAATTAGGCTATCTGATGACCAGTGCGGGTTTGTCGGGGGTAAGTCAACCACGGATGCAATCCAGAGTATAAGAATAATTATGGAAAAACATCGGGATTCTTTGGAGGATTTGCATGTCGTATTGGTTGATTTTGAAAAAGCATTCGATCGGCAACCACGAGATCTAATATGGGTGGCCCTCAGGCAACGAGGAGTTCCAGAAACCTATGTGCGGATAATTATGGACATGTATGATGGAGCAGTTACTAAAGTAAGATGCGCAGCTGGGGTCACCGAAGAATTCGAAATCACAGTAGGTGTACACCAGGGAAGTGTCTTGAGTCCCCTGCTCTTTATTACAGTTCTTGATTACCTACTTGAAGGCAAAGTGACGGATCCAAAAGTACATCAGTTATTCTTTGCTGACGATGGAGCTATCATAAGTGAAGACCCGATATCCCTACAACGAGCACTTGACGTATGGGTGGATGTTCTAGAAGGAAGTGGGTACCGCATAAGCGCGAAAAAGACAGAATACCTATGCTGCCCATTTTCTGATCCACACAGGCCTATTCCAGACATTTATTTGAATGGAGTAGTGCTTCCCAAGTGTGAAAAGTTTAAATATCTGGGGTCTATGATAAATAACGAAGCTACTTGTGATGACGATATCAATCATCGCGTAAGCGTAGGGTGGATGAAGTGGCGGGAAAATTCTGCTATCTTCTGTGACCGAAAATGCCCCCTAAGCTGAAAGGAAAGCTCTACACTTCAGTTGTGCGTCCAGCACTCACATACGGTTCACAATGTTGGACAATGTACAGAAAGTATGAGAGTAAACTAACGGCAGCTGAGATGAAGATGCTTCGTATGACAGCAGGAGTTACAAAGCTTGATCGAATTAGAAGTATGAAGATCCGAGGAAGCCTTCATGTTAAGAATACCATTTTCCAAAAAATTGAACAGGACCGACTCAGTTGGTATTGCCATGTTCAAAGGAGAGATCCTGAGAACCCCGTCAAAAAGGCAATATCATACAACGTTCCAATTCGGAATAAAAAGAAAGGTAGGCCTAAACACTCCTGGTACAAACAAATGCAAAAACACCAGCATTCAGTTGGCCTCAGAAATGGAACAATACAAAACCGGGAGGCTTGCCGCCGATTTCTGAGGTCAACCCGGCGAACCCCACAGGCGGATCACTAGTGTGAAGCAGATACGTGGGAGAATTATGATCCCCAGATCATAACAGCGCCGAATCAAAGGAAGAAGAAGATCCAATCAATTTAACTTAAACACAAATTAGATTAAGCCAAAAAGAAAAATATTTAAACTATTAGTAAGTCAATTTTAACTAGTCGTAAATAAATATAAGTCGTTTAAATTGATTTGGTACTATAGCTTAAATCTATTTGTGTTTGTGCTAAATTTGCATGCGCTTAGGTTAATTTAATTTGGGTTTTGTATAGATAAATTTGTAAGTAGTATAATCGTATTTATAGCACTATAACGATTTTTACGTATAGACTGGTTTTGAAGGTTTACCTAGTGCCTTCCTTCATCTTTTAAAACCCAATGTACGTAACAACATTTAATAAAAAAATGTCTTGATCATACATATGTACATAAAGTGAACTATTTACTAGAAGGTTTTTCCACTCCACCTTTTGAACTGAATTTAACTACAAGGAGTCTGAGATATCGTTTCTTCGATTCACCATCCATCATAGAACTTTCGGGTAACATTTATCAGAAACTTCAAGTGGAGTCTATAGATTTTTTTTTATATTATACGCGCACTCAAGGGGTTATGGATACCCTTCTAATGTTAATTACAGTGCGAGCAATTAAGAAAGAAGGATCAGACCAAAAACAAAAATGTTAAAAAAAGAGCCAAGTTTTTCTATACAAAAACCTTTGTGTAACAAGTCAGCCGTAAAGTAGAATAATATTGAAACAGCTACAATGTAAAAGAGAAATTTTATTATTTAATGATTACTGACTAAAATTTGATGGGTTCACTTGTCAAGTTTTTAAAACGTTTCGAATTTGGGCATAAAAAAAAAAACTTGCCAAGTAAGCCCATCAAATTTTAGTCAGTAATCATTAAATAATAAAATTTCTCTATTACATTGTAGCTGTTTCAATATTATTCTACTTTAAATATTCGGTATTAAACCTTCATGAAGTAAGAACTTGGCGTACTTTTAGATCTCAGTACTTTTCACGGCTGACTTGTTACACAAAGGTTTTTGTATAGAAGAACTTGGCTCTTTTTTTAACATTTATGTTTTTGGTCTGATCTCAATCCTTTTTGCAAAGATTTTAATATTTTGCCATGTCCAAATCTCGAAAGATACGGAAAGATAGAAGGGTGTACTCAACTTAGTTTAAAGCTTCCTATTTCTTTTGGTATATTTTCTTTTTCTTATTGGTTGTTTTGGTTTGCGCTTCAATTATTTCTTCTTGTCCTGGCAAGATACCTAACACTAACATACCTACCTTAATTACGGCAATCAGAAGTGCTCCATATAAATTAAACATTTTCTCAGAAAGTGGGTGGATACCACGCCACCCGAATCGAAAACCCCAGTTTTTATTCTTGGTCCTTTATATGCAATTTGAGCCCTACCGTTCTACCAAATTTCATTGTTCTACTGCAATCGGAAGTGCGCCATGTATAATTTACATCAGTTCTGGGGAAGTGGGCGGATACCACGCCCCTGAATGGAAAACTTCAAATTTTATATTTTTTTCTTTGTATGCAATTTAAGTCCTACCACTTTACCAAATTTCATCGTTTTACAGCAGTCGGAAGTGCTCCATTCAACCAACACTAATTCGGAGAAAGTGGGCGGATGCCACGCCCCCTGAATGGAAAACCTCAAGTTTTATTTTTGGTCCTTTATATGTATTTTGAGCCCTACCGTTCTACCAAATTTCATCGTTTTACAGCAGTCGGAAGTGATTCATTCAACCAACACCAATTCGGAGAAAGTGGGCGGATACCACGCTCCCTGAATGGAAAACTTCAAATTTTCGATTTTTTCCTCTACTTGCATGACAAGACCCACCGTTGTGCAAAATTACAAGATTCTACGATGTCGGGAAGTGCTCCATAATTTTGATGATCTGTCAGTGAGTGAGTGAGTGAGTCAGTCAGTTACGGTTTTTGTGATTTTTGAGGCCTTATATGCATAACAGGAACCGCTTATGCTAGAAAATAGAAATTCGGTGAGGCGCCTGTGCCTCACTAGTTTAGCAAATATTCGGAATTTTAAGTTTCTGACTTCATTGGTACTGAAAATAGGGAGAGGTCAAAAGTCGCCTGAGTTTGTTCCTGTAAAAAGGGTGTAGTGCCAGAACTTGGCTGGGCACTACCGTGCCCTTTGATAAGATTTAAGTAGAGATATCGGCGCACATTGGTTTTGAATGTCTGCACATTGCAATGAATGGAGAAATATTGAGCCGGGTAAAGGTTTCCACATTCGTGTAGTGCAGCTACTCAACAGTACGTTCGAAATTGGGCTCAAGTGTAAACTGATGAGCATTCCTAGAAGCACGGGTATTACGGATGAATTGTTTAAGGGGTGGAATAGAAATGACTATCGCGCTAGAGCATTGAGTTTTCGAAGCATTAAATTCTACACGGTTTTTGGACAATGCAACCAAGATCAGAATTAAATAAGCTTATTATACTCTGCCGTTGGAAGTCCTCATCCAAAGGACAAGGATGCGAATCTAAAAATGTATATGAAAAGCTGAGGGTAATGTCGTCAATGAAACAATTAAGTGGATTAGGAGAGTTAGACAAAGGATCATTTATGAACATATATTTTGCGGTTAACAGATTTGAAACCCTCAAATACAACTTGTAGTAAACGGTCAGAAAGGTAATTTCTAATCTACGAGTATTGACGATGAGATCGATCGATACCAAATGCACGTGTTTTTGATAAGAGAGCTTGATGCCAAACTCTATCAAATGCTTTTGAAATATGAAGTGCAATAACCTTTCTCTCTCCAGAACTATGTACAGATTTGTGCCACTGTTCGGTGAGATATACCATCAAATCACCAGTGGACCTATTGCTACGAAAGCCATATACTGCCGGTCATAAGGAAGCTTTCGTTCTTCAAGATATTTCTTAAGCTGAAAATTGATCAGGGTTTTCATGACCTTGGAAAGAAGGAAACGTAAGTGCAATTTGACGATGGTTAGAGGGGGGAGGATTCGCCTTTTTCTGGGACAAGCTGGACAAATGCTGTTTTCCATCCACTCGGAAAGAGTGGAGTAGAGTAAAGCTTACGCACTGGTTTTGCCAGCATTGAAGAACACCTTTTCAGAAGGAGGGATTCTGTCTGGTCTGGGCCAGCGGATTTGCGAATGTCAAAATCTTTTAATACTCTAGCAACTGAACGAGTGCGAAAGAAGACACGGCCTATAAAACCGTTTACGATCTCAAATACAGGAGGAGCCATGTCACTCTCTGGTAGCGTCGAATTAACAGCAAACTATGTTTGAAGAAAATTGGCTTTATTTATCGAGCTTACAACAGAAGTGTCATTAAAGAAGATTTTCCCTAATTCGTCAAGCAAATTTTAGGATATGATTCCTGGGTATAGTCTAAGAACAAGGTCATTCTACGAGTACAGTATGGGCCTATCCTCAATGTTGACATAATTTTTCAGGAATTAAAAAAAGGCCTACTTCGGTCTACACTGGACTGAAAATTGCTCTGCTAATGCCAATGGCAGAAACTTCGTTTAGGATTTTAGCCTTTATAACAACGTTAAAATTAAGTTAATATCTTGTTTTGGTCTTTATATATCCATTTTCTAAGTCTGGTAGGTTTTTCTCACCCATACTAATTTTTTACTTTGAGCTCAATGTTCTCAAGAGAATGCGTAATAAAGATAATTTTTACGGTTTTGTCTAATAAACGTAAAAATAAAAGAAAATGGAGTTTAAGATTTTTCATCTACGTTTCTAACAACAGTTGACAATAAGGGTTGCTTTCTAATAATATAGCAATATTTTTAATTATAAATAGCTATAAGAAAGTCTCAGCTTTTCATACTCGTTCTCAAATTCATGTCCATCTGCTTCGAAAGTGGAATCGTATGATTAGCTCATTAAACTCCAATCAATAAGGCATTGTAAAATTGGGTATAAGAAATCGCGTGGAGTTTAATGCTTCGAAAACTCAATGCTGTCTATTGTCATTAAAGCAAAATGTACTCCTTATGCCATTGTCTTTGAATGACACTTGCATTAAAGAAACCAAAAAGCTCTCAGTACGCGGCATGTGTATCAACGACGAACTTCGTTGGTCATTCCAACATTCTTGAGACCGCCAAAAATGCTTAGGATTTCTATATCGATGTAAGAAATTTTTCACCCCATCCAATCTGACTACCATTTGTAAGGCGTTTATCCGTCGGAATGGTTCTTATATTTCCTTTTTTTATCGCTTCTTTCACAAGCAATGATCATTCGAAGAAGGCAGTTCCATTTCTCGTGATTACCCGTGATACCCGATTCGCTAAGAATGCTGATTATCAGTTTGGTCGTACTGTCAAATAAAGAGATTTGTTTTTTAGTCGGACAATCTGCCATTGCCATTTCAATCTGCAAGCATTCAAGACCAATGTGCCTCCTTTCTCTCCCCACTAATTTCCACATCGTCCACGCTGTTCTTAACAATATAAGCTCCTCTCAATAAACCCTTAAGCTCGTGTGAATTATAAAAAAAGGTGGTAAAATAACAATTTAAGTCTAGAAAAACTCTAGGTTCGGAACCGGACCCATATACCATGTTAAAATTGAAAAACGTATAAGATCCTTTTTGCATATGTATTCTGTCGATGGTATCCCTTGTGTAGGTCTTTATCGGATCGAATCAATAAAAAGAAGATTTGCGCTGCATACATATTAACATACAATCCTTGTCTTTGAAATGTACACTTAAAATATAATTAAAAAATACTGTTCAATTAATTTGGGGATCAATAAAAAAAAAACGTTGCTCTTGTTTTAATTCAAACTTTATTTCTAAAACTAACCTACAAAATTCTCCTCTTTTTCGTCTTTCACATTTTTGCCATTAAACACTTCAACAGCCTCCTTGACATCGCATCATTGGATGAATTTCAGAAAGTGCTTTCAGTTAACAATACTATATTGTTTAGTTTAAAAGAGCTCTGTACTCGTTAAATGGTTTGACAAATAAATAAATAAATAATAATTTTACAAAACACTTTCGCCTTCCGTACAATTCCAATGAGTGGAATGTGAAAATTTAATTCAAAATAGCCTTTTTGGCCATTAGTCTACAAAAATAGGCGTTTCGTCCCTGCGATCTCACATTTGAATCAATAATTCAACAAGTCCAATAATAGTGCTAAGTCTTCTCCTTGGCTGATTTATTTCAGTGGTATATAGAGTGTGTATACTAAAAACCTTCATCGTGTAAATTTAACGTTTTTAAAATTTTCAACAAAATACATTTTCAAAAAGCTTTTGTCTATTCCTGGAAACACTTCAATATAGATACCCTTAGAGTTTTTTTTTCTTTCAAAAAAATGTCCTAAATTGTTAAAGCTCCCACAATCCTAATTACTATCTATTTTAGCATCTCTTCATTTATAACCAATCGCATTTCAATATTTTATTTATTTCACATTTCCATATTAAAAAAAAGCACACAAATATCCAAAGCGGATAATAACATTCTATGAAAATATAAAAAAAACACTTCTTTTTTAGTGCATCAGTTTTGCTAACACGTTCTCACCATATCCTTTAATGGTCATCATTGGAATGATCCCCTAGGAAGAAAATTTCAATTTCCCATTTACATGCATTGATACATGAATATGCACTTTCTTAATATAAAATTCCTACTTTTGTTACAAGTGAATTCGAGAACGGAAACGTTATGGCTTCCCTCTTTCTATTGCAATCATATTTTATTTACAAAAATTGTCAATGAACGAATATTGGCAAAACCAACATAACCGAGTCAGGAGAAAACGCTATTGTATTGCTATACCTATGGGTTATTGCTTTGTTTCGCTTTATTTCTGTGTGTGTTTTTCATTGTCTTTTTCTTCTCTGCATTCAAATTCAGTTAAAGGATAACAACGGAAGCAGAGTTACCACGGTTTTAAGTTAACGGTTTTTGGTAAGAATTATTCGAAGAAAAAGAAAAAGTTCAAATGTGTATTATGTTAAGGCTTAAATAAGCAACAACAATCTAAGAGTGCTTCAGAAAATAAGTAATGCACCCTCAAGAGGTTTTGATTACTCTTTAGTTCACATTCGAGTAGTACGAATCTCCGTATTTTACGCTACAATAAAAATTGGTTAATATTTCTGACAATTTATTGGTATGAGCCAGTATTTCAAGTAAATAATTTTAAGTAGATCGCAGCTATGTTATTTAGCTAAAGAATTTTCTATAAAAGTATCGATACAAAATTGGAAGGCATGAATGATTTCGATAATGATCTGGTTTTAAAATTGATCTATCACAGATAAATCTTAAACGTTTTTACTTCATTCTTGATTCTAAGATGCGCAAGACCATAGATTTCCTTTTACACTAGGGATTTTAGAGATTGCGATCCCTTGTCAAATTTTGACTGTTACCACACCAAAAAAATCGATTTTTTTTTGACAGAGATCAAATCCTTCGAATCCGTATTTGGAGAGGGATTTACATGTATACGAAAACCCACACTAAAAAGACAAAATTTGACAAGGGATCGCAATCCCTAAAATCCCTAGTGTAAAAGGAAATCGACATTAAGTTTACACTAACTTACTACAAAAAAAAAAGAAGCCATCTACCCGCCAGAGTAAGAACTAATTTTTGGATCTTTGAAATAGAAACAGATAGAAATAAGGAACCCAAATAGTTTTTGTAATACGTGTTAATCCAGATCCGGATCAATAGAGATCCGTAGATAATAAAATGCACATATTGAAGACTTTTCTTTAACATGTACTTCTTCAAGGGAGGGTAGGTATGTAGAAATTCCGACCACTGGCAGTTTAGCTCTGTGGCCTAATTAGCGCTGAAGTGCGCCATTTTGATACTATAACTCGTGTAAACCTGTGGATGAAATTAATATGGGAAATTGCGGGCATTCTCACGGAATCATGCAGTTCAGATTGAGTTGAAAAGAAAAGAAAGGATCTAGTAGGTTTTGAAGTCTTTTATTTTGTGATTGCTTTTGCATCATCCAATCCAATTGAGTAATTACCAGCCCCCGTAAACTTCACTCCCGTTAAAGCCCTCATTCCGCAAGCACAGGTTATGTATAAATATCGGGCCACGTAAGGGTCAGAGAATTCTTTAGATCATAGTATAACAAAGCCTAGTGCTGAGTTTGCTTTAAGAATAATACCGTCAATATGTATAAGGGTTTTTCAACAGGGATGCTACAAAAGTAGAGCGACAGGGACAGCAAACAACGCCATATTTCTTGCCGCTCTTTTGACATTTCTCTTCAGTAAGGTTTGCCATTTCATGATGGAAAGATATACGAGCCAAAAACGAGTCAAAATTATTAAAATTTACTACCGAAATTCGGAGTCAGTGGCCTCAACGTTAAGAGCGCTACGTCCAATTTATGGTCGTCATAATCGTCCTAGAAGATCAACAATTCAGCGTCTAGTGGACAAATTTGAATCCACAGCATCGGTCGTGCGATTTGACGCCGTTAGACTATTTCCTGTGGGGCTACGTCAAGTCTATGGTCTATTCCAACAAGCCAGCGACGATTGATGAACTCCGTACGAATATCGAACGTGAAATTGCAGCAGTATCGGCCGATTTATGCTTGAAAACCGTCGAAAATTGCGCTCAGCGTCTGGACTTCTGCAAGCGTGCCCGTGGTGACCATGCAAAAGAAATCGAGTTCCATACATAATGGCATCAAACGTACTTTCACAAGAATAAAGAATTTCATTGATATCCAAAACCGTTTTTGTTTTATTTAAAAAAAACTTTTGTAGCGCTCTTATTGAAAAACCCGATATTAGGAAATTAAGCTCTCAATCGCATAAAACGCCAATGCCATGATTTGATTCAGCAGTGGATATGGGTTGATAATGGAGAAGGTGGAGACAGGGAAGATATTAGATGCGTTTTCGTCAAAAAGTGATTGAATGGTATTTGGCAATGTTCTGGTTAAAGCAATTTTTCATATTTTCCAATAAATTTATATTTATAGAAAAAACCAGATGTCGTATAGTATACATCATACCTTGAATATACGTGCAACCTAGTTGAACATTTTATTCATATTAAGTTCATATTATTTTTTTTTTATTATTCGGATAAGGCTTTTCCCATCGATCAGCGAAATCAAGCATCATTGAGCGCGGTTAGTACTTGGATGGTGGACCGTTCAAATACCAACCGTGTGCTGTTGACATGTGTTTCTTCTGTTGTTCTTTCTTTCTGTGTGTCTCTCTCTTTTGTATTGTTTAAAGCCGATGGCCTCAGTTGCCAGTGCTTTTCAGTGTCCCTACTTCGTAGGTAATGTAATGTAATGCATTTTTAAACTTTAAATTACCACAAATTTTTAAATTATTTTTTAAATCTTTAAATTTTATTAAACAAAAAAAAAAGAAATGCAGCAACACTTTTTCTACCTATCTACATACCAATATTTCTTGTCTTTCTGCTCACTTTTTACAGTAAAAATAGTCGAATTTGACGAAAAAGTTTCGAAGATGGCAGCTGCAGATTGTCGCATTTCTATTGTTAGCTATTGAAACAAAGAATCCGGATATTTCCATCGACTTGCTTTCATTTTGCTTCATAGTTTAGCTTAGAGAACTTTTTGTTTCGTTATTGTTGTGCTCAAAAATTCAGCGAAAAAGTGAAGTTTACCTGAAAATATGTTTGTATTTATTTCAAAGGAAAATTTATTCATTCTATAAAAAGAACGCTTTAAAATAAAGTCGCGTGAAAGAAAGAGAATACATCTGTTATATTAAGAGAAAACCTGCCTAGCGGCAAATGGAATTAATCAATAAGATTTACACTTAGTAAATAAATATTTTGAATTCTCGAAATACTTATAAAGTTTAAAACTGTTCTCATGTTTGGGGCTCAAAATTAAAAATGAATTTCCGTTTTTAATTTTAACATATTTCAAAAATGGCAGTGGTCTTTTGGCGGAATTTTATTCGGCTTTTTTTATTTTACCAAGATGTATGCCAATCTTTATTTTGCATATCGTTTTTGCTTCTTTTTAATTTACAGTTTGTTGTTTCTGTTTTTGTTATTTAATTTTTTTTTGTCTCGCGATCTATTACAAGTTAATAAATTTCGCGCGAAATAACTTAAATTACAAAAAACTCATTCTGGAAAATAACGTGCGGGGTTTTCTTACCCCAGATATGGCAATTTTATTTGTTAACGTAGTCGCCAAGATGATAATGCGCCTCGTTAGAAAAGATGATTTTTCCTTAAAAATCGTTGTCCAACTTAAGCTGTTCTAAGGTCCAAACTGCGAAGCGATAATGAAGCAGATGGTCGTACGCCTTCAATTGCTGAGTCAGTTGGACCTTGTGAGCGAATTATTCGAGTTCTTTCTGCAGAATTCTCTTCAGGCTAGTAAGTAGTGTAATGTAGAGCTGTTGAGATCGATGGCGAGTTGATGTTCGTGAATTGAGTCTCACACTCTCGGCTACAGCAGCTACATTCTCGTCTGTGCGCACCGCGCGACGACAAGGAAAGCAACTCTTTGATGGAAAATTTTAAAGAGTTCTCGCTTAAGCAATAAAACCGGCTCTACTTAACGCAGTCGCTTAGCTTGGAGACTTTGGGCCTTACCAACAATCAAAATAAGAGACGACTTTAATATTTTAACGAAATGAAGCATTATTTAATGGACTCTTTATATCTGACCGTATATGCTGCATTTTATTTTTTAGGTTCCGTACAATAAATGATTCATAATTTAGAGTTCACATAAATATTACGTTCGTAACATGTATGGTTAACTTTATAGAGCTCTTTAAATAATGGTCCATTGCGCTCAAATATTAAAGTCGTCTCTTAATTTGATTGTTGGTACGGCCCTTTCTCTAACTTTTTCATAATTTTAATCACGTTAGACAAATCTTCTAACTAATGGGGGTCTTACAAAACAACCTAAGCGAACAACCCTTAATTTCACAGATACATAACTCAAACAACTACAAAAACACAAAAAAAGTAAAAAGAACAAACAACTTCAAACCAAATAATTTTTCGCCGAAAAAAGTACATTTTATATACTACCTCAGTACAGATTTTGATTGTTTATAAGTTATTTACATTATTTAAGATGGAAATAAAGTATAAATCGCAAATTTACAGCATAAAAACTCAATTTGTTATTGCAAGGTGTAGATTTATTTAGCTACACTCGTCTCGGCGCGCGTGCATACATAAGATGTAAAGGGTGATTAAAGTTTAAGGGCCGATGTTGATTTTAAATAAAACACAAATTATTTAGGAAATTATTGTCATTTCTTTTTGTTATGATAATATTGGTATGGTTCAATTATGTATGGAACAAAATATCGGCCAAACGGCCGCTGCGACCAGTGTTGCCATAAAATATTTATGTAAATAGGGAAATTTCCACATCAAAAATCGGGGAAATCGGGGAATTAGAAGTTAAAATAATTTTACTTATTTAAAAAAAAAATTTTGTTCATCATTTAATTTTATTTTATTAAAATTCATTTTTAAAATTCATATTATTTAAACACAGTAGATAGATAAGTTCTTTAAATTAAAAATAAATATTTCTCTTCTAAAACAAACAGTCTTGTATATGAGTAGATTATAAAAAACTTTAACATTAAGTGCTTATAGCTTACAATGTAAAAAATATGACAAGCGTTTAAGTTCAATTACATACTTATATAATATTTAGAAACATGTGTTTCCTATCGCACTCACAAACGAATTTAGTGCTTCAATTTTTATTTAAATTGAATATATTTGTTTTGATTGAATTTTCTGAATAAATCATTAGAAACCTTAAGGTTCAAACAATTACACTCCTTATATTTCCAGAAGTCCTTAGATAGTAAAATTCCTCGTAAAGTTCCAACATCAAGGCGATTTCTGAGTTTTGTTTTATTTAAATTTATTTCAGAAAAAGTTCTCTCAACATTAGCTGAAGAGTTTGGTAATGTTAATACCGATGAAATAAAGTTAGCCATCAATGGAAAGGCCAAACTTTGATTGCTCCTTTTGATTGAACAAACAATTTTCCAAAATATTTCAATTTTAATAGTATCAAAGCTTTCATATATTATTAAGCTTTTAAAGTCGAGATTTCTTATTTCTCTTTATTAACAATAGAGTCGCTGTATATCAGAAGAATGAATAATATTAGGAAATAACTTAAAAAGATTACTTAGTGAGTCAATATGCTTATTTACAGTTTCTTTTGGTTCTAATAAGGTCAAAGCCTGAAAAATTTTATTTTTAAAAATCAAACCTTTGGAATATTTGATTGTAAAGTTCAACGTAAAAGCTTATACAGTTGTTTTTAAATCGTTCAACTTCAGAGCTTGAAATAAGATTTTTGTCCAATTGTAACTTAACATCGCTCCCGAGGTTTTGACATTTCGCTAAAAGGTAAAAAAAATGGATCTACATTTATATTATTAGTAAACAGAAAATCAAAAACTTACGTACAGTCTTGACCAAATGTATTAGGCACCCCCAAAAAGATGCCATAATTTTAAAACCAAGTAAAATACATAAAAAAAAACAAGTATGCACAAATGTTGTAATTTTTTTTTTATTAAAGAAAATTTAATATTTTGTATGGCCACCCCTCGCTTTTATGACTGCTGCTATTCGTTTAGGCATAGAGCTTACGAGTTTACGGCATTCGTCAGAACTTATTTTGAGCCATTCTTGCTCAATAACCTTTTTGAGCATCTGTTTTGATGTTGTTGGGTATTGTCGGACTTTACGCTTTAAAATTTTACATAGATGCTCAATTGGGTTCAGATCTGGGGACTGGACAGGCCATGGAAGCAGGTCAATGGCATTTTCAGCAAACCACTTCGTTGAGAGGGCGGACTTGTGACAGGGTGCATTGTCCTGCAGGAACAACACCCCCCGCATATTTGTATCACCAACAAATATGCTGGAAGGATGGCTTCAGAGTGTTTTCCATCAAATTAATGTATTTTTTTGAGTCCATGCGACCCTCACAAATGAACATTTTGCCACTCCGTCCGCAGCCATGCAATCCCAGATCATAACGCTTCCTCCTCCGCGTTTAACGGTTGGAGCTACACATTCTGGGTTGTATTCCTCACCAACTCGCCGCCTCACAAAGGTTACACCAGGGTTTCCAAACACCTGTTTTGGTATTTTTTTGCCCATTCCAGCCGCAACTTTCTGTTTTTTTTACGTTTTTTTTTATAGAGGTTCGTACTAAAAACCGATCTTCTCTTACCGTGGTTACTTTTTTCCTGCCGGATTTTTTACTATTTAGATGGGATCCAGTTTTCTGCAACCGATCTAAGGCATTTTGCATGGCACAACGCGAACCATTCATTCTCCAAGAGAATAGAGCGTAAAATATAGGGTGGCCTAACACTTTTGGCGAAGACTGTAGTCGTTGAAACTACTTTTCCATTTTAATTGACAATATTAACAAAAATTTAACAATCGACACGCGCCGCGCCGCTGCCACACCAAATCAAACAAAATGAAGAAGAAAAAAACAAAGACAATGACAACGCAGGCAATGACGACGACGTTAACAAAAATTGCAAGGAATAGGTTTTCATACTAAAGTTAAAAAGAGAAAACCGATTTTATGAAAATGACATTTTTAATAAAATAATAAATTATGTTCATTCAAGAGCGAAGAATATATGAACGTATTTTTAAAATTTGAAAATCGGGAGAAAGTGCACTATTTACATCAAAAATCGGGGTATCGGAAAAAGGTTTAGAAATCGCGAGAAATACGATAAATCGGTGTTTCTGGCAACACTGGCTGCGACCTCGGCGGCACACCTCCATCCGATGGTCTAAATTTTCGATGACGCTGAGGCATAATTGAGGTTCTATGCCGTTAATGTGCCGAATTATCTCATCCTTTAGCTCTTGAATTATTGCCGGCTTATCGAAGTACACCTTTTCTTTCAAATGACCCCAAAGAAAGAAGTCCATCGACGGTGTCAAATCACATGATCTTGGCGGCCAATTGACATCGCCACCACGTGAGATAACACGGCCATTGAATTTGTCGAGCAAAAGAGCCATTGTTTTGTTAGCTGCGTGGCAAGTGGCACCATCCTGTTGAAACCACATATCGTCCACATCCATATCTTCCAATTCGGGCCATAAAAAGTTCGTTATCATCTCACGATAGCGAACACCATTCACAGTAACTGCCTGACCGGCCTCATTTTGGATAAAATACGGCCCGATGATGCCGCCAGCCCATAAGCCGCACCAAACAGTCACTCTTTGTGGGTGCATTTGTTTTTCGACAATCACTCTTGGATTATCATTCGCCTAAATGCGGCAATTCTGCTTATTGACGAATCCACTGAGGTGAAAATGTGTCTCATCACTGAAGATGGTTTTCTTCGAAAATTGATCATCCACTGTTGCCATTTCTTGCCACCATTCTGACCATTGACGATGCTTGAAATGGTCAAGAGGATTTAGTTCTTGAGTCAATTGCGCCTTGTAAGCGTGTAAATGCAAGTCTTTATGCATAATGTTCATCAACGACCTGCGTGAGAGGTGCAATTGTTGGGCACGACGACGAGTTGAGGTGGACAGCTCTTCAGCCACACCATCGCGAATAGCAGCAATATTTTTTGCAGTACGAGCTGTACGAGCATGCATTGGTGTTTTCACATCTCCTACAGACCTGGGGCCAAATTACCGCTTCAGTGACCGAGTGAGTGAGTTTCATCAGTGATCGAATGAAAACGTCAAATTAGAGCAATCTCTTGCTCGATGACGTAAGCGGTAATGCCAAACTCACATAATTCAGTCACGTATTACTCGATAACTGATGCGGTAATTTGGCCCCTGGTTTGCTCAAATTTTTGCACTATTTCTCCGATTGTACGCACATTTGGACGATTAAATTGACCGAAAAAATCACGAAGTGCACCATATGCATTTTGTTTTGAACGCCCATTTTCATAATAAGCCTGAATAACTTTAACGCGTTGCTCGATTGTGTATCTTTCCATGGTTCAAATTGAGTTAGTCTGAAATTGAGAAATGTCAAATGAAATGCAGAAAAAAACTTGACGTTTAAGCCTAGTACGCAAATCGGGAAAAATTTTGTCTCCCATACATTTTTTTTTCCTGGGACAAATTTTGTCTCGGATATTTTTCCGAGCAGTACGCAGTTCGCGCGCAAAATTCATACTATTGTGAATTCCTCTACAAAATGTCTCCACTAAATTTTGCCAGGAAAAAGAATGATACAAGCATTATTTTGCGAGACAAATTTTGACAGCCACCGTATTTCCGAAAGTGATTTTTGTCAAAACTGGTTTTATGTAAAAGGTGTTGATGCTTGTCTTGAGAGAATCAAGAGGAGTTTCCTAAAAGGTATGAACGACTTTTGTAAGACAACCCGTTTCAGAGATACACTAAAAAACACATTTAATTAAATTTATTCTCTCCAACTTAAAACTTTTGCGCGAGATTTGGAAAAGTTTTGTAGAGATTAAAATTGTGGAGATAAAATTTGTCTTGTCTCGATCTGCGTATTAGGCTTAAGGTGTAGTTCACGTTCAACATTGGCACTTTAAATTTAACCACCCTTTACAATTGTATGTACAGATTTGTTAATCGTAGATCACTTTCGTACAATTGTTTCGAATTTATAACATTCAGTGTCCTTTAAAATTAACAAAAAGTCGGTTATCGTTTTATACGCAATATTTAGAGTCGACTTCCATTCTAAAATTGATTTATAGTAGGTTTTAAATGTTTAAAATTTTGTGCCATTTTGTTTCACGGAGGTATGATATTGACTTTCTGTCAAGGTTTCGAGAGAGAAACAGCTTGCAGTGACAAAATAATCGATGATTTAAAAAGAAACCACTTGATAGTCAACCCTTTAGTAAGCGAAATATAAAGCGGGAAATTAAATTGGCGAAATGATGACTTGGCAGATAGAAGCAAAATGAAAATTTACAAAATAAAAATTAGCAGAAATCTAAATTAATATGGCCTAGTAAATATTTGCTGCCTTCAATATCGGGTTCTGTCTCATTTTTGTATAGTTAGAAAAAATATATAAAAAAAATTTAAAAAGCTTCTGGTTTTCCGGAAAATTCGCATTGCGTTTTCGTAAAAAACTTCTTGCCAACCTTGTGTCAACCATGGATAGTGACATTGAGGGAGGGTTAGGCTTTAGGGATAGTAAACAGCATTGAGTTCTCGAAGCATTAAATTTTACACGGTTTTTGATTTCCCATTGGACAATCCTGTTAAGATCAGGATTATATGAGTTTATCATTTGCTGCCGCTGGAAGTTCACATCCGAAGGGCAATGATATGAATCTAAGAAACAATTTAGTGGATTAGAAGCTTCAGACAAAAAATCATTTATGAATATAAGGAAGAGTATCGGAGACAAACCGGAGCCCTGCGGCACACCAGCGTTTATTTTTTCAATATCAGATTTGAAACCGTCCAATACTTCTTGTTATGAAGGATCCAAAAGGTAACTTTTGATCAAATGAAGAAGAGATTCATCGATACCAAATGCACGCATTTTCGATAACATAGCTTCATGCCAAACTCTATCAAATGGCTTTGAAATATGAAGTGCAATAATCTTACATTCCCCAAAACGATGTACGATTTGTGCCACTAAGATAAACCATGAGATGACCAGTGGACCTATTGCTACGAAAGCCGGTCATTAAGAAGCTTTTGTTCCTGAAGATATTTCTTTAGCTGAAAATTGATCGGCGTTTCCATGACCTTGGAAAGAAGGAACGTAAGTGCAATTTTACGATAGTTAGATAGGGAGGAGGATTGGCTTTATCTATCGAGCGAAGAACAGGAGTGTCAATACAGACGAGCATTGGAATTGAAGATTTAGTAGTGTTATTAGTGTTTCCTAGCTTTTGGGGCTTTCTTCAAGGGCGTCCCAAACAGAATAGTTTCACATTTCTGAAAGTTGATTTTGAACTTAGAGTCATTGCAATATTCCTGAATCTAGTCCAAGTTCAAGCTGCAAGAGAATTTTGATGACCTCGACTCTTGAAGCTCTTCTGTACGCTATTGAATCGTCGACATAACCAGTTACCTTAGTTACAGTAGTTGCAGAAGCTGCATGGATGAAAAAGAAGAGGAGTCAGTTCCTCACCTTCTATGTTCTTGTCCTGCCCTAGCACAAAGACGTAGACTCCACTTGGGATACTACTACTATAACGATCCTAGTGATCTAAATAATTCCGACATTCACTGTCTCAAATGCTTCGTTGTTAGCTCAAAATGGTTTAACGAGTAAATCCTGTGGTATCACAACGGACCAAATATTGGTTTGAGTGTGTTGGCCTTTCCGGTCAGCAGCCACCTTAACGTAACCTAACCTAGTTACAGTACCTTTCAGATCGCGCACTGGTGTAAATGCGAAAAAGTATTGGCGAGTTGACCACTGCTTCCTGAAGACCATTTTCAGTATCGAAGTTTGCTGTAGAAGTTGCATTACCACTTTTGACAAAAAATTTTCTACCATTGATCATGTCATGAAGCAGTGGTATCTTTTTTCAAAATCATTTATGATTCTCTTAAATTTCATCAAAATGTGACGTATCATTGTATCTCATAATCGAAACGTGATAACTTATATAGCTCTATGAACCTACAGTCTACAGTATTTTTGAGTGAAAACTATAAGCAAACGTCTAAGTTATAACCGCTATTTAAATTAGTGATTGTCCTATTTAAATATTATAAGGCCAATTAGGATTTAGGCACACATACCTAATTTAAACTTATGTACATACATGCATACTTGAAAACCTTTCGGCATCGACACTTCATGAATATCTAATATTAATCCCTTTCATTCACAGGATACACTTTTGATGTGAAAACTGTAGGGTCTGAGATGTTTTTTTCTTTCACTCCTCGTCTATAGTAGCTTGTGCTCTTTGCAAGTGGACATTTATTTTAAATCCCCAGATTGAATGTCCTACATCACTTTTCATTTGATTCAGAATTTTTTTTTCTGAAATGAAAGGATAACCATGGTTGCGTTATTGGTGTTTTTGTAGTGTCCTCTCAGTATGAATAGTGAATGGAATGAAAGTGCCATACCATATCATGTGGAGAGATTGAGAGACGCGTTCAGCCAAAGGTGTTCGTTGGTTCGTTTAGGTTGATTTTGATGGATGCACACTGGGAATACACTGGGACGGTCATCTTTTAATCTTGGCTCAAATGAATTTTTTTGAACTTCGAATATAAGTTTAAATTCAACTGTTAAAAATGTCTTAGACCAAAATTAAACAAATCTGACATCAAATTATCAATTATGTATTATAGAATATACTGTCTTACCCTTGAGCACAACTTTGCACTCAGAGAAAAACATCCTGTAAAAAGTTGACAATGGGCCTGTTAATATTACAGGACAAGAAACTCCACATAAAAAAACTGCCTGGCAAGAAATTTACTCGATCTTTTTAACACTGCATAGTTTTATGTTAACACTTTCAGATTGTCTACTTTTTTAAAAAGATTGTTGGTTGATTTGAAAAAAGATCATGTGTTATTACCAAGAGGGTAATGTTATTTAAATACTTAATATATTACAACATTAATTCAACGCTGTATATATGCTTACTTTGACATGTTTAAACAGATCACCTTTCAAATAATTCCCTCTAAATTTTTACTTGATCGCAGTTTAAAATCAAAAGTGTCATCACGGTGTCAATATTACAGTGTTCATAAGCTTACGTCAACATATTTTAAGAGATCATCGTGTTATTCTGAAAAATATGCAGTTATCTCATTTAACCTTTAACATGGTAACAGTTCTTAATCTATATTGTACAGATTCAATTCGGTCAAAAAAAAAAAACCTCCCATATATCATTATTTATGTACATATATAAGATTTTTTGTTTCTTTACATCATCACAGTGTTAATTCTACCTTATTTATAAACTTATTTCTACATAGTTAAACAGATCGTCATGTTTTCATAAAAAACTATAGCGTTATCTTTATTTTCTCTTAACCTGATGCCGGTGCTAAATCTTGGCTTACACATTTTCATTCTATAGAAAAGAAAGAGATCACCTTGTTGGTACATAAATTTAGCTGAAAGCCAATCTCTTTCTTTCATATGTAAGTAATGTATGCATCGTCTGTGGTTGATTATTAAAGTAGCGTGCGTCGGGTTGGTCGTCGGTTGTCAGGAGTTTCGTCTTTATTCTCTGATTTAGAAATTTATCGTGTCGTTTTCAAAAAATTAAAGGTGTTTATAATTAATAACAATGGAATCGGGTGAATTTTCCGAACGTGAGTACTTACTGCAATACCTTCTGCCTGAAGATAGTGAAGAAGTAGGAAAACTTAAAACTTCGAGTGTAAGAGTTACACAAATTCCTGTCGAAAATGCCTTCAGGCAAATTATTTGCGAAAAACTTGGATTCGAAGAGGAATTATTCCAAAAATTTTATTGTAAGTACTTTTTAAGCATTTACGTCCAGGAAGGTATATCAAGATTTGATTGATTTGCTTTCACCACGATACACGAAAAACATGGCATTATCTCCCTACGAAGTGACGCCACGCGTATCGTATTTATTTTTATTTCGTTGATTGGAACAGATTTGAGTTTCAAATTAAGTGTAGAGACGAATTAAAAAGGCAAATTCATATCTCGAACGATACTTCAAAAAAATTATAATAATATAACAATTTCAGTGCCTTCGTTAAAGGCAAAAACATTATATGTATAGATTTTAGATACACATTTTTGAAATATCTTTTTAAGTTTTCTTTTTTTTTAAATCATCTCTTAATAAGTGACTCAAAATCGTTTCAGTCACCCAAATACAGTCCCGAAATCGACCAATTTCGTCAATTTTAACAATTTATTTATGAAATCAGCGAAAAAGTAATACCTACATATATTCTAATTCAATTTCAGACTACGGAATGGGTGATGAAAGTCTATAATTAATTCGAGATGAGGACATAAATAATTTATTTTTTGTATCGAAAATGGGCTTGGGGATTAAATTTAAAGCTCGCCTTGCCCAATGGAGACAAAACGATGTAAGTTACACCATAAAAACCTATTTTAAATATAATTTAGACTTATATTTAAATTCATTTGTTTATTTTATTTTGAATTGGAGCTAAATGTTGATTTAACAGTGCACCATATTACTTAAGCATCAATTTGACAAAGAATGTATATTAGATTCAACAGGTAAGTATTGTAAATTAAAACTGAGGATCATGTGACTTTAAAGTGGTCACAAAGTTAATGTCATGTACATTCACCAGGTGTACAATGTTAATACAGGTGAGCATTCATAACTTAACATGGTACCTAGGATCAATTTGAAAAAAATATCTACATAGTAGATCCAACAGGAGAAACTGTTTTTATCGTGTTGATTTAACACAGATAATAAGTTCAATTTACCAAAGATCATGTAAATTTAACAGGACCACCGTATTAATTATTGAAGTTTTCATTTAAATTTAACACCATTAATCGTTTTATTTTAACATTTAGTCTTGTGAAAAAGCCGGATTCCACTTTTGATATAACATCAAAAAAATGTTAATGGTAAAAAGATCAAAATCTTGTTAAAATATGGTATCATGTTAACACCTTAACCTTAAAATCATGTTGAAAAATAACATGAGAATTGGTAAGATTCTGTTTGATTTTACCTGATTTTTTCTCTGAGTGTGGACGTACGGGTAAATTCAGGGATTTTTTCTTTAGCCGCACTACATGAATGTGAAATGCTTTACCCGACTCTATATTTCCTTCCCTTTATGATATTCAGACATTCAAAATCAATGTGCATCGGTCTCTCCTCTCAAATATTTAGTGCGAGAAAATTATAGAAAAAAAATCAATTTGAATTAAATTAAAGTTTATTTTATTTAACAAAAATTAAATAAAAACCTCAAGGATATCCAATTAAATAAGTGCAATTTATTTTTATTAAAAATTGTTTGCCTTATTTTTCATATACTTGTTTTCCCTCAATAAAAGCATAATTGTCCCACTGTAATGTTGTTTTCTGTTGAAGTTTTCAATTTCCAACTCATTGCGTTAAATTTTCGAGCGCATTTTGCTGAACCCATTCGGCTTAGAAGAGTTTTTCTAGCCTTGTATAACAGGTTTGTTTGCATTCTGCAAAGCGTCGAGCTTAGGATAAAAATGGCTTGACTTTAGAACATGCAAAAAAAAAAAGAAGATGAATGAACGTTAACCCAACGTCTTTACGCAGTGTTTCTAGCTGATGCACTTTTTAAAGGATGTGCTTGGTGCGTGACAAGAAGGACTAAGGAAGGCACTGAGCGAGCACCTTTACCTTAGATATTTCGATATACATAGAAATTACCAACTCTATTCATTTTGCATTCCTAGCTATGAGTTTCAATGGAGGTTATAGTGAATAGAAAAAGAGTGTTGTGGGATGAATAGGCGTATATCTTTTTGTATTCCACTTAGGGAGTGTTTTGGTTTTGTTTTACTAAAGCCGAGTACATACGCAGGAGCTTTCATATAGTGCTTTATTAGTTTTGCTTAAGGACATCAAATTTTAGAGAGAGAGAGAGAGAAAGATTAAAGATGAAGGATGTCAAAAGTATTCTATGTGGGATAGATTGTTGCGGTTGAAAATAGTAAATTGTTGGTAATGGTTTGATATGACATAAAAAAGTTTCTCTTGCAACTTGACTTACCCTAAATTGCATTTGTGCACTGTCAGAACATGATTCTTGAATAATGTTGAATTTTTAATTAAAGTTACGTTTTTACTTGCGATATAGGTACTATAGGGCAAGTTCTGCATTTGGAAAAAAAATCGAACTCGAGATTTTGATCAAAGTTGACATTACGATGATAGCGAAGACGAAAAAAGTGGGTCCGACAATTCCGTATGTCTGTCTGTATGTCTGTATGTCTGTATGTCTGTATGTCTGTATGTCTGTATGTCTGTATGTCTGTATGTCTGTATGTCTGTATGTCTGTATATCTGTATGTCTGTACCTCGAACTACAGCCTAAACTACCGAAGGTATTTTCTTCAAACTTGGTAGTTAAGAGTCTTCGGTGATTCCCTAGAGGAAAAATTGAAATTTTTTTTTTAGCTCCAAAACTAAGGGTACCCCCCATACACCCGTAATGCTAAATCTTATTTATCTCGAAAACGGCTCTAACGATTTTGATAAAAAAAATTAAGTGTGATATTATGAACATGGACTATATTTTGGTGAAAAAAAAATTTGGGGGGAAATGTTATTAGGGGTACCTGTCATAGAACGGTTTTTTTGATTTTCGAATTTCTCACCAACGGCTCTAACGATTTTAACCAAAATTTTTATGCAGGAGCTGCTTTGCATTTGAAAAAATATAAACTAAAATTTTTTTCGAAAAAATAGTTTTTGGATTTTTGAAAAAATAATACAATTTTTTTTTGAAAATTCAATATCTTGAAAACCGATGCACGAATAAATTTTTAAATTACGTTTTAAAATGTATTTTATTAAGTACTAACAATTTGCATATCAATTTTTTTTATAAAAATTTTAAGGAAAATTTAGTACACAAAAAACATGTTCCAGTGTGTCTGTATGTCTGTACCTCTCACTACAGCCTAAACCCTTGGACCTATTTCTTTCAATCTCGATAGTTAAGGGTCTTCGGTGATTCCCGAATGCACCCGTAATGCAAAATCTTATTTATCTCGAAAACGGCTCTAACGATTTTGATAAAAAAAATTAAGTGTGATATTATGGATATGGACTACATTTTGGTCAAAAAAAAATTTGGAGCAAAATGTTATTAGGGGTACCTGCCATAGACCCGTTTTTTTGATTTTCGACTTTCTCATTAACGACTCTAAGGATTTTAACCCAAAATTTTTAGCAGGAGTTTAAAATAATATTGTATATAAAATATTTGAAAAAATATTTATTGGGTTTTAAAAAAAAAATTTTTAAATCAATATATTCAAAACCTATGAACGATTATTTTTTGAAATTATTTCCTAAAACCAATATTATTAAATACTTAAAATTCGCATCCCACATTTTTTTCTTGAAAAATTTTAGAGAAATTTCTTATATAAAAAATTTATTTAATAATAAAACGATTTTTTAAGGTTTATTTGCATAAATTCATACTTTTCCGGAAACCAGACGGCAATTTTGTGCATTTGAACATTATTATCTTATTAAATCCATGTTTTATATTTATAAAATGTATCTTAAATTCCAAAGTACTTTTACATAAGAGCAAGTTCGTGCGATCCAGTCGTGCATTTTATTTTGTTTTGTTTTTGATTTTCTCAAAAACAGTACCACCGATTTTGATCATATTTTTTATGTTAAGACTACCCAGTAGTTTCATAATAATTATGTGTATTCAAATTTTCAAAAAAAAAAAAATGTTTGGATTTTAAAAAAAAATTAAAATTTTTTTTTTGAAAATTAAATATTTCGAAAACCCCATGCTCTATTTTTTTTTAAACCTTGATAAACAAAAGTTTTTAGATTATATAGATTATAAGATGTAAGAAAAAAAAAATTATTTTACCTAAAAATAACGGCACCCTCCATACAAATGTCAAAAAATGGTTTTCGAAAATCGTATTTTTCTCGAAAACGGTTCCGAGAATTTAGCTAAATTTTTTTTTCTTTGGATTAATTTTTGCGATCTATAATCAAATAAAAAAAAATTGAAATCAAGATATTACTGACTGTACCTACCATAGAACCATTTTTTCAAATTTAGAATTTCTCATTATCGACAAAACGGATTTTAATGAAATTTTTTTTATAGAGAAGCTTCTAAAAAGTTTAAAAAAACTTTGCATTTCAAAACTTTAAAAAAAAATAATTTTTGAGTTTTTGAAAAAAAAAAAATAACTTTTTTTTTTGAAAATTCGATATCTCAAAAACGGCTCAATATTTTTGTTTGTAAATTTAATTTTTATTTGAAAAATAATAAAAACTTTAAATTGGCGTACCAAAATTTTTTCTTATAAACGTTTTAAAAATTTTGTATAAGCTTATTTTTTTAAGAAACCAGTACAGACTTATAATTTTTGTTCTTACATAATCTAATATTTGCTTGAATCACATGGAATCCTGTTTTTAGGTTCAACTACTACTGTTTTAGTCTATTAAAAAATGAATTTTATGCTTATGAACAGTTTTCTTTATTAACATTGGTTTTTAAAATTCGTAGTCTATTACATAGGAGCAAGTTCGTGCGACCCAGTCGTGCATTTTATTTTTATTTTCTGAATGTCAAAAGTGACGTGTTGAACATTTCACTTATGGGGTTTTATCCCCACGCTTTAAACATGTTCAGAACGAAAGGGGAAACATTAATTCGATTTTCTAGAATCTAAATAACTGACAACTCATGTTCTACTCTAAACTTAAAAATGAAAACATTTCAAGACCTTTCTGACATCTGTAGCGCCACCAATTTTGCTGAAAATAAACATCATTTACGACCATGGTATAATTTTTAGGTCAAATTAAGTTATTCAACGTAGTTCGATTATTTATTCAATATATTGAGAGGCCGGGGAACAAAAGCGGACTTGTCCAATGAATTTTCGTTACCAGGAGATTTACCTATGTATCGGCATGGGTTTATTATACCCAGAAAAATGGGAATGGATTTTTGAAGTTACCGAACAGTCGAACAGGACTTGACTTGCAAAATTCATGGAGGCAACCTTTGAATTGAAAAAAAAAAAAAAAACTACTAATGCCTTATGCTCTGCTGAAAATGATTGGCGAATTTAGGCATCAAAAGTTTAAGACGATTGCGTCAGAAGAATGATTTATGAGGGATGAATTTAAAAGAGTGAACTAATGAAGGTCAGTATGGATTTTCAGTAATATCCAGGGTGCTTAGTTAAAAAAATGGGGGTCAACCCTTTTAGGGATAATGGAACCTTCCATGCCTGGATAGTGGGTAACTGGCATCTGATTAACAACTCGTACCCTCTTGTCATATCAGCCTCTTCTTCGGGTTGTTTGGTTGTATAAACTTCCATGACACGTTAAAAAATGTCGGTCATAATCATTATAATTAAATAGTTTCAAGAAACATAACATCGACGGATAATGACTTGAAAGCATTTACCTGGAATGTAGGATTTACAATTACACCCCAGATGTTAAACAGAGTATTGAGTCTCTGCACATTTGGTAATTATAAGCAGATATTACTGCGATCGAAGATAACCTATCGGTGGAATGAAGTATGATGAAAAGAATAAAATTGTTACATTTATTTCCACTGCGATAAGACATTGCGTGTTATGATGATACATTCATATTAATGAATTGGCTTCAAAGTAAATGTATAGACCCTTAAACAATAAAAAAAAACTATCTGGCTGTCCTCAATATCAGAACCAATTTTCATAAAATATGTTCAAATGTGAACCCGTATCTAGCGATGAAGCTAAAGTTTATGCAGATCTTGCTTGGACAAAATATACGTACGCAATCTCATAGTTTACGGAGCCTTAGAGCCCTTGGGATCGAAAATGCACCTTGTGCTTTTATAAATAAAAAACAAGCAACTAGCTGCTGGTTTTAAGACAAATACTATTCAAAACACCGTTGATAATATAAGCCATATCCCCACACAAAGGTAAATACTGGAAAAGACTAACGAGTTCATTAACTTTTGAGCCGGATTATGATAGCATTCAGCGTCACAAAGTCAGGAAGCATATCGTCGCTGTAGTTCTAATACCTCACAACTCAGGAAAGTAATTTTTGCAGGAGACACACGTTTATGTCTTAGGAATCGATCAGATTTAAGTTGAAGCTTCGTTTATTCTTACTTCTCAATGTATCTTAATTAGCTTCTATATAAAAGTGCTTCATTCCTGGGGTTACGCGGCAGGTGCTTCAATCACTTATTTGAGTGTCTTGGATAGAATCAAAAAATTAGTTTCAAAAATGAGAGATAATAAAACCTTAACAGAAAAATTTGAATCTCTTGAAAGCCGCCGCAAAGTTTCTTGTCTTTCATTATATTACCGTTATTTTTCTAAACAGTGTTTGAGTAAAATAGCCATTTGTATTTCTCCCCTTAAGCAATTCTACTTGTACTGAAGGACCCAACTATTAAATTCTGAGATTATTTCTTTAACCGAACTCTGCGAATGTGGAAAGCTTTATTTAAATTTCCAAAACCAATATTTTTTTAGGGAAGTAATAATCCCTTTGGGGCTTATGGGGTATTGTATTCGTATTTAGGGGGTATTGTTTTTTGATAAGCTGGCAAAGTTCATCTTAGCTACTAATAGTTCAAGAGGTATTGTAATTTATCAGCTTATGAGTAATTTTTTTGTGTTACAAGATATTTTCAAGCCTTTTTTTACATTCTGATTGAAGGAAGCACAGGGTTCAGGCTTAAGAGATATTTCACCAACGAAAATTCGTCTTCAGATACGAGGTATTAGTTTTTTGGTTATGGCTATAAAAGTATTTAGTATTTAAACAGGGCTTACAAGAATCTGTATATAAGAGCAGGAAGACTATAAGATTTAATTAAAACCAAATATTAAATTATTTCTTGGTAACGAGGTATTAGAACTAGAGCGGCCATATTTTGTCTAATTTGGAAAGTTTCACACCTTTCCATCCTCTCAAGGTGTCGGTACGATTTTAGAAGAGAATAGTAGGATTTTCAATAGACTTTGTATGTTTCTGAAAAGCTCTAAGAAGGTCTGGTTATTTTGAACAAAAAAAAAATGTTATGCACTATGAATTAATTAATTTAATATCATTGTGCTCAGCACAGTCGTTAAAACGTTAATACATTTTCTTGAATAGATTGTTTCTAGTATATTTGAACGCTGTTATTGTTAATATCATCAGTTGATCCCAAAGTGTTGTAATAGAGTCCTTTACAGCAGCTAAGAAATAGATGAAATTTGCTTCGAAATAAACAACGATATGATAATGCACATGCTATTAATACACAAATATCTATCCACCATTTTTGACAAAATGTCACTATTGATAGCAGTAATTCGAGGTAGTTATGGAGAATATCTATCTCAGAGTAAACATTAACTCCATGAATAACACCTTAGTGGAAATCCAGCATTTGCCTTTGAAAGCACTAATACTTCGGTTTGCCAAAATAAATGGGTTCTAAACTCCTTACGCGTTAAACAAAGTGCAAGTTTTAAGAAGTCTAGTGTTGTATGATAAGCAGAAATGAAGGAAGGTTCTGAAATCTTTAGGCAGAAAAAGTCCTGGGCAGAGATTTGGTCTTCTTTTCGACAGAATGCAACCGTGAAAACTCTAAGATTTGTTCAAATAGTTCTATTAATTTTCACTGCATTTGCTCAGCCACATAGTGAATGTACAACAATATTTCAAATACTCCAAATATTAATACTCAAATATCAAATTGTTTCATGAAAGTAAGTATTCTACCAAATCGGTGTGGATATTGGGCTGGTCGCATCATCACTGCATACTTCCTTGAGAATGACATTGGCTGTAAACTTTCAGATCAACAGAGCCTTACTTCATTTTGCCTAAATAATTAATGTATTGATATTATTTATTGGTATATCTTAATCCCACTAAAAAAATCATTTAAAAAATTTAGATTTGAGTATAAGCGGTTTGTTTGAAAACGGATATTAATAATAACTAACATAGAACCATCTTTTTACTAGCGACTTATATGGTTCTATAAGGCAAGTTATGCATTCGTAAGAAAAATCGAACTCCAGATTTCGATAAAAGTTGACATAACGATGATAGCGAAGACTAAAAAAGTGGGTCTCGCAATTCTGTCGGTTTGTCTGTCTGTTCGACTACAGCCTAAAATTTTGAATTTTTTCCCCCCACACGTTTTTCTTTTTTTTTTAAGACCAAAAATAACGGTACCTACCATACGAATTTTTTTTCGAAATTTTATAAATATTTTTTTTTCTCAAAAACGGTTCGACAGATTTAAAAAATTAAATTACAAAAAAAAATATTTAGTTAAAACTAGGTAATGGTTGAAAATTTTTTCGAAAAATGGTTATTGAGGGTACTTCCCAAAGAAACTTTTTTTTGTTTTCGATTTTCTCAAAAACGGTGCAACCGATTTTGATAATTTTTTTTTTGCTAAAGCTCCCCAAAAACTTGAATAGAATTGTGTACATATTCAATTTTTCAAAAAAAAATTGTTTGGATTTTTACAAAAATTTCAAATTTTTTTTTTTTAAAACTCAATATTTCAAAAAAACCCATGCTGTATTTTTTTTAAACTTGATAAATGAAAGTTTCTCAACATAATCGACAAGATGTGAGAGAAAAAAATTTATTTTACCTAAAACTAAAGGTACCCACAATACAAATGTTAAAAAATGGTTTTCAAAAATCGTATTTTTCTCGTAAATGGAGATTAGAATTTTGATCAAAATTTTTTTCTTTCAATTAATTTTTACGATAGTTAATTTAATAAAAAAAAATTTGAAATTAAAATATTACAGCTTGTACCTACCATAGAACCATTTTTTCAAATTTTGATTTACTCATTATCGACATAACAAATTTTAAGGAAATTTTTTGTAGAGATGCTTCTAAAAAGTTTAAAAAACATTGCATTTCAAAACTTAAAAATCAGTATTTTATGAATTTTTGAAAAAAAAAATAATTTTTTTTGGAAAATTCGATATTTCAAAAACGGCTCAATATTTTTTTTGGAAATTAAATTTTTATTTGAACCATAATAAAAACTTAAGGTTGGCGTACCAAATTTTTTTCTTAAAAATCTTTTAAAAATTTTTTATATAAAAGCTTTTTTTTTTTAAGAACCACTAAAACGAATAATTTTTGTTCTTGCATAAATTCATGTTTACATGGCATTCTTTTTTTGTCTCTTACTAATAAAAGAATTTTAAAAATTAATTTTATCCTTATGAACAGTTTTCTCTAATAACATTCGTTTTTAAAATACTAGTCTATTACATAGCAGCAAGTTCATGCCACCCAGTTGTGCATTTTCTTTTTTTTTAATTTTCAAAAAAGATTTTGCATTTTTAAATAATTATTTGTTTTTTGAACTAAATATTTCGAAAACCAAATGCTCACTTTTTTTAAACTCATAATTAACAGATTTTTAATACTCACCCATATTCTAAAACTCGTCGTATGTTCTTATTCCAGGAGTCAAACATACGACTTCAGTTTTTTACTAATATTGGGAAACGAAAAACATCGCATACGACTGTTCCTACGATTGCAGTGGAATACGAGTCATAAATACGAGTTTCAGAATATGGGTGACTATCTAGATTCCAGAAGATACTGGAACAAGTTTTGTATGGATATAAAAATAACTACAAAAATAAATATAAATTTTAATAAATGGTTTTCGAAAATCGTAAGTATTGTTCTCGAAAATGACATCTAGAATTTTAATCACTTTCTTATTTTTAATTTTTATGATCTACATGTTTCAATAAAAAAAATATTTTACGACATAACTGGTAGTAGGTAGCTATCATGGAATCATTTTTGGAAGTTTGCCTTTCTCGTTATCTACTTAAAGGATTTTAATGCATTTTTTAAAGTTTAAATTTTATTCTGTTAAAAATTCTTTAAGATAGGTTGATGTATTTATATGAAATTCGTAATAATAAGATCTGAAACTTAAAATTAGCGGATCAACTTTTTTTTTCATTAAAATGTTCAAGATTTCTTATACATACTTATGTTTTTAGAAGATTTATATTTTTGTTCTTGCACAAATTCATATTTGTTTTTCAGTTTACTTTCGGCTCCAAATACTTAAGGACGTGTTTCAACCATTTCAAGAATGAATTTTATGATTTCGAACATTTTTCTCTAATAACATCCATTTTTAAAATTCTAAGTCTAGTAAACATAAGACAGAAGTTCGTTCGTGTGACCTAGTCGTGCATTTTATTCCAAACAGGAATTGAGAAATTATTAAAATAATTATTTTGTAGGTAAGATTTTGTTTTTATTTGGATACCAAAATGTATGCCAACAATCTCCGTCAGGGAACCTTTTCAATCTATAATCGTTTTACTGACCTAAAAAGTCAAAACCCATTTATCCCTCCCTAGATACACCTACGTATGCACAATACCTACTCCTTTCTCATACTTCTTAACTTTTTACGACCAACAATTTTTAGCACTTCAAAATAAAGTGACCATAAGCAATTTAGGGTTAGCCTTAAAATTACATTTGAGGCATGAAAGTTTTCCCCATATGAAATGTGGTACTCGTAGGTCGTACAACTTCTTAATCTCACATAAAACTTTTAGCCTGATGTAAACTTTTCCCGCCTATACCTACTTAGATGAGGGAAAGAAACTTTTTAGTCAAAAAAAAAAAAACACAAAATCAAATACGTGAGACTTACCTGGTGAGAAAAGTTAAGCCACATGGAATTGAACAAGTTGAAAAAGAAGTCTCGGTATGTGTTCTTGCCAAAGGCAAAGTCTAAAATTAGCCTCAAAATTTTTGTTCTTTTCGAAATTTAATTTAACTTTTGCTCGAGCAGAAGGAATTTATTTCAAATGACAAACTGTCAGAAAACAAAGAGTCTATACGATACGCCATGGTGGTTTGGGTACAATTGACTTTCCGACTGCATCTTCCCCTCACAAAAGGATGTTCGCTTCTTAATGAATTACATTTTCAGGATGTTTTAGTATTTTGCTTCGTATTTCTTAATGGTTAAGTAGGAGAGGACACAACTGCACACAGATGACAACAGTTGAAGAATTAAAAGAAAAACCAGAATAAAACAAGAAGGACACCAAATACCAAGGATGCTGCAGCCGGACGAAATAAAAGTCCATTTTTTAAGTAATTAATTTGACCAAATGGATCCCTATAGTCTTGTCTGTCTTCGGAGGAAAACATTTGCTGCAACAGCACATTTTCCAGCAGAGTTTTGTTCTTTTTGTTGAAACCAATTTTCGTTGCGCATTATGTAGGTGGACGAGGGTTGGTATAAAGGTTTCGCAGAAATAATAATAATTCATGGACTCATTTTCGAAACAAACTTCTCTTAAGAAGTTTGGGTTTTATTTTCAGAACCCATCAGAATCGGGCTTAATTTCAGTGTGCATTCTGCTGTTAATTTTATTTAAATTTTTATTTTTTCGTTCTTTGCGGGTCTGTTTCGGTCCTTGAAAGAGGATCCTTAAAGATGATAAATTTGAAATGTAAAAGTCCCTAAATTATTAAAAAATATTGTTCGTTTATTTTTTTTCTCCCTCTCTCTCTTTCTTATTTTTAATGCCACACCGGAAAGTTTTGAAAGTCACTTGAGACAAGAACAACTCAAGTAACTGAGTCCATCATTCCATTAGAATAATCAGTTTGCTGGGAAAGTAACTGGAGCAATAAGCTTCGGTCAAGAAAGAAAAAAGTTCTGCTGTGCACTTTATTTTATATTTTTCTCGAGATATATTTTCTTACGCCAGTGTCCTCGTTTCTTAAGGCGAGGGTCTTTAAAATCTAATCGGATTGAGTATTTAATTTTATGCAGAAGAAAATTGCATATCAAACGAGATAAATTATGTTTTTTTGTACAAAGCAAAAGTCCTTACCGAGAGGATTTATTAGGTTAAAGAAAATTGAAAGCGGTACTTTTTATTTCAAACTTAATATTAAATCCAAGGAAGTTATCCTTTAAATGTCCTAGGTGAAAGGGAAAAGGGACTGAACTTGTTCATTGAGCTACTTTTGAAAGGAATATCAGCAGCGTATGAAAGCGATCACTTGCATGCGTTCGGCTTGAGCTAAAGCGTGCATCCCAGCAAAAGAGCGAGTTGTTGCAATAAGATTCTGGCAGAAGGAGGGCCATTGGTCGTTGCTACTATCGAGGCATATCTTAAGCCGTTCTGTAATAATTTAGTTGGTATGTATCTATCAGTGTGGCTCCCGGCACGGCAGATCTACCATAGACCAAATATTCACATTGAGACAAATCCTGCAAAAAACCAACGAATTTCTAGTCGAGCTCACAATCTATTTATCGACTTGAAAACCGCATATGATATGAGTAGTATTCAGGAGCTCTGTATGGCCATAGCCGAACTCGGGAAAACTGATCCAACTGAGTCGCGTGACATTGGAAAATACCGGTACAATGTACAACTAGGGAGCAACTCTTCTAAACTATGCACAGGGTTGATCTTTGAGATCTCATTCTTGAGCAGATTGTGTGCAGGTCAGGCGTTAACACGGAAGGCACCATATTTAAAAAATCTGATCAACAGTTGGGGTATGCGGACAATATCGATATCATATATTCTAATTCTATCAACGAACAAACTTTGCTCACCGATGAGGGCAAAGACTTCGAGGTAGTTAAGGAGTTGATCTATCTCAAAGTTAATAGCAACCTTACGAACGACAAGGAAACGACTGCTACTTCGGTTTAGCAAAACAAATAGGTTCAAAACTCTTTACTTCTAAGTCGAAGTACAAAACCTTTTTACTATCAGTCTTGCTTTACGGCATAGAGTGCTGAACTATAAGCAGAAAGGGATAACCTATGTTGGTTTAACGTGAGCACCTGTCTTTTACGACTTAATCCCACGGAGGGCCTACCCTCATCGGAGTCAGATTGGGTCCTGACTATTAACCCCGAATCAGTCGAAGCCAACTCAGTAGCAAAGTGTAACATGTTGCAGCATGTGCACACCTCTTGCTTAGAGGTGAGGTCTATATAACACCTCTTGAATTCAAGCAAGCTTGAAAACCATATGTCTCCGCATTCGGAATAAGCCACGCCACTACGATACTCCCACAAGGGGGCCTACCTCATAGATAGCTTGAAGAAAGAACGGTAGGCATGGGCCAAGCATAGCGCAACAGCCCTCTACCTTACTATCACGAAGATAGATATAGGAGAGAGGTAAGCACGAGCCAAATGTCCAAGACGCAACAGCCCTCAATCTTCTGGGCACTATCTCCCGTGGCACCAGAATATAGCTTCCGGTGGAGCTTCGCAACCGAGGTCACTTCCAGATGAGTTCCTGCAAAACTCCGGGCCTGTCAACCCTTAGGATACACACACCAAGAAATTGGTCGAAGCAGTAACCAACAACTTAGTGTGCTTCCTTTTGGTCTTTATTCACCTTGCGACGAACTAGAAAAGATACTCCTAATCTTTTATTCACCTTACAGCAAACTAGGAAAGATACTCCTTATCTTTTGCTCACCTTACGGCAAACTAGGAAAGATACTCCTAAGATAATCCCATCCTATCTAGTAAGTTCAGTTACTTACGTAACCTATCCACAGGCACCACGAGGAGCTCGATTGTCATTGCTATCCCATGTCAGTTATATTGCTCCGAAGAGACTTACCCGGATAAGCCATATCAGGGCTCCTCCAAACACTCCAGGAGCACATTGGAATTGCACATCAGAACCATCAACGATTGCTCCGAAAAGACAACCGGACAGCCACGTCAGCACTCATCCAAACACTCCCACCTGCAAGCAGAAAGGGAGAGATAATATTGGAGTTTTTCAGAAGAAAAATTCTTCGACGGATGGTCCTGTGTGCGAGGAAGGCGAATGGAGGAAAAGATATAACAGCGATCTCTATCAGCTGTATCAAGATATGAATGTAGACCAGAAAACCTAAACACTTCTACTATATTAGCTCAGTCACATTGAAAGAATGGACAATAATGCTCCAAATAAAAAAGTCATCGAACTCCAGCTCGCAGGTTCGCGGCGGGAGGGAAGACCGAACCTCCGGTTTAAGGACCGAGCCATCGCGGATATGCGATCTAGCGCTTTGTCTAGATGACTGGAAGCAGCATGGTCAGGTTTGCAGGGGATGGAAAGCTGCCGTCTCTGAGGCAGATACCTTTAATGGATCTGGAATCGGTTAAGTGAAGCAAGTAGAAATTTAATTTAACTGTCATTATTAAAATTTTACGCACTTAGACCATTGTGGTTCTACATGAATCTAGTAGTCTTCCTCCCTACTCGTTTAACCAATTAGAGGGTGCGAGACTACTTATGTCTTTATTTGCCAAGACGCTAGGATCACTATAATATAACTCTCCTAGATGGAGCCTACGTCTTTGAGAAAGACCATGTACATTAGACTGGGCCAAAAAAATTGACTTTTTTTTTTTGAAAGATATATCGAGAATACCATTCAGAATGACAAAAAAAAATTTTCGTAAAAGTTTGAGCCCTTAATATCAATTTTAAGAGGGCTATCATCGCTAATTTTGATTTTTAGTCATAATTTCATGTTTTGCGTCAGAACTGACAAAACATTGAAGTAAAAAAAATTCATTTTGACTTATTTTTATATAAAATTAAATTCCCTACAAAAAAGGTCTGATTGAAAATTTTCGTCAGACAAGCCGTTTTTGAGTAATTAAGCTTAATAAATTGTTATTTTTCTTCGATTTTACTTTTTTAATTTGGAATTTTGTAACTAACGAAAAATAACAATTTATTAAGCTTAATTACTCAAAAACGGCTTGTCTGACGAAAATTTTCAATCAGACCTTTTTTGTAGGGAATTTAATTTTATATAAAAGTAAGTCAAAATGAATTTTTTTTACTTCAATGTTTTGTCAGTTCTGACGCAAAACATGAAATTATGACTAAAAATCAAAATTAGCGATGATAGCCCTCTTAAAATTGATATTAAAGGCTCAAACTTTTACGAAAATTTTTTTTTGTCATTCTGAATGATATTCTCGATATATCTTTCAAAAAAAAAAATAGTCAATTTTTTTGGCCCAGTCTAATGTACATAGAATATTGGAATCAGCTTCTGCCGAGATCGTTACTCCGAACCTCGTTGGCTCGTTGGAGTTAGACAGTGTCTGGTTATAACACCTATTACAGGGCCGATCTGCTATCTGTATAGTGATAACAAGCACTTGGATCACTTTAGATCCAGTTCTGGCCAGACTTGTTTTTTCGCCTCACATCTGAGGTTTGTTTTCTCGATAAAATTGGGTATACCTTAATTTGCTCTATATAGGAATGGGTAGTGTTGTTCCACTTTCGATGAGTTCAGTAGCTATACAATGGAATACCTCCTCGGTCAGGATAGGTGAATGTTGAACTACTGTGCTATCTCCGTGAGAGATGATTGACTGTTGAGGGCTTCTATAGAGTTTGTGGAAACAGCTTGAACAGTTTTAATAGTGGCTTAGCTATGTGAGAAGATGCAGATAAACAGGACACCAGGAACACGCTACAGTGATTAGCAAGACCAAAGGAAAGACTTACATTTAGACCAAATGCACTTTTTGACTCAAAAGGATGAACCTTCAGAACTATTTTCCAAATTTGAAATTAAAGAATTTTGAATTAGTCGATACAGATTTAGTAAATAAATTAATAAAATAGAAGAGCTATTTTGTAAAAAGGGGAGCACATAGTTCTCGGTGGCGATAGAGTCCAGATCAAAAAGTGAGTAGGATTTAGGATACCTTGCAGAAAAGATAAGTATTTTTCACGTTTTGGAATTATTGAAATTTATTAGAAAAAGTGCCTCAAAAGTTTGCGAAAAAATGGCGCCCGGTATTCATTTGTTCCTTTAATTCCTTTGGCTCTCCGGGAGTCGCCTTCGTTTTTTTTTTTTTTAGTGCTTTTTGTGAGTTTCGGGAACTTTTTCGAAGTGGTTTTTCTATGTGTCCTTTCTAACACAACAGGGTTTATGAATTGACGTGGGTAGATTTTGGAGGCCATTTTGTTTTAGTGACATCTGTCAAATCTGCTTATTATTGATTTTCTGATGCCAATTAACCATGATAAGTAACACTCTTGTACAGCACGTCCAAATGATAAAACTGAGTGTTTGTTAATGCAAATATTGCGCGTGTTGCGCCCATTTTACAGTAGACGTGGTGACTCTTTACCGTCGACTCTTCAACTTTTCGGGTTCAAATTCAGGCAACATTCGTACGTCGAAGGAACAATACGTGAAAGTGTACAGCAGAAAGCCGAACTCAAGGCAGGAATGCAGCACAGAACGATGATAACCAATTTCTTATGGCCAACATTTTAACCATATGGACCTAGACGAAAAGTTGATTGTGCAGGACGGGGCTACGTGCCATACAGCGGACTCTACGATTGAAAACTGGGTCACTCGGATCCGTACTGCCGAATAAGTTTAAAAAAAATCGATTCACGTATTTAGGTTCAATAGATTATGAATGAAATTGTCAAAGATGAGCCTTGATGAATTGAGTTAAACGAGTAGCTTTATTTGAAACCTTCAAGGCTCCAACTGAAGGTGTAATTAAGGGAACCATAGATATTGATTTGTGTGTGATGAGATGACGGGCATGAACCTTTCAGTGACCAGAGCTTCACCTTTCTGTAATGAGCTCTTATGAATCCTCCATGTTAAAGTCCGTCATAATATATTTACAAAGTTTTTATGCTGCAAAAGTGTCAAAGGACAACGGGAAAAACAAGTTATCACAAACACCAATACTCCGCATTCATTAGATATTAAATTTTGCATCCTTCCAAATGTTATTTTCCTCCTACGTTTACTTGTCTTAAACCTTGAAGAGACCACAAATGTCTCATCCCATTTGTATTATTTTTGAAGTGGTAAATGAAGGACACCCATCCTTCTACAAAGACAACAAAGGACAAAAAGACAAAAACTAGTAACAAAAAAAATCTTTGAAATGGAGAGGAGCTCTCACAGAAAGTTCCTCGGAGGGAATGATATATATGACTACGTTTCCGGATAAACTCCTGCGACACGACCAGCGACAACAACAACAAATTTAGACGCACCAGAAGAAAAAACATACTCGTATATAAAAAAGATCTTAAAGTAAGAACGTTCCAAGCTCCAGCCAGCATAAACGATTCACAAGTTCGTCTTATCCTTTTTCGAAAGCAGCTCGATTCTTAATCTTCGTCCTTACAAAAGACGATGACGACGACGACAACACACCGAACAACTGCAACGGGAAGGCTCAAGAAAAATAAGCAGAAGGACAAATCTTTGGGTGGTTTCGAGGATGCGGTATACGGTGTGTAAGTATAGATACTCGTATAGAAAGCGCAAAAGAGGACAACTTTCGACATTGACAAATTGCAGGGCGTTTTTCACTTTTACCCTTAAAACGCTCTTTTTTAGTGAATGAGTGAGAATCACACAGACATAACAAGACTAAAAAGAGTAGGTTGTAGGTACTAAGAGCACCAGCAGCCAGAAAGGATATTTCTTGTATTCCACGATGAGTTCAGCGAGGGGGAATAAGAAAATGACAAAAATTCACCACTTTTCACTTCCAGAAAATATCTAAAATGCCATAGATAGCCGTGCCGAAGGGTCCTTAGTACGTTCTTTATATTTTTTCGTCCTGTAAATGTGTGTGTTTGTTTTTTTTTCCATTTTCGTCTATGTTCTCTCTAAAGGATCATAAGATGTAATGACATTTTTTTCAGACTCCTTAGACGCCAACCATTACTATATACAATACATATATATTTACAGTCGAGAAAGGGGTCAACTCGGACCGGGACAGAAAACTGTTATCTCTGGAGATTTTTGAGTTCTTTTTTGAGGTGGTAATCTGGTTGTGGGGGGGTCTAAATGTTAAGGGAGCTATTTTTCATGGCATTGTACAAAATTATATTAAATAAAAGGGCTACAGGATATTGAGAAACATAGTATTTTACACCATGACTACACTTTCTCCTTTTCCTAACTCAGTCCAGTTAGAAAAGACATCGAGTAATGGTAGTGTATTTTTCGTCTTGAACAACCTTTCTTGTTCAGATAATGATTCCTGAAGGCGAGTTTGAATTATAAGTTTGATGGCAGGTAATGGGTTTTCCACTAAGGACTTGACAACTTTTTTTTTTGAAATAAAACGCAAACCATTTAAGATATTTCAAAAATTTTATTATCGGCTTGAAGTACAATCAAAACATTTATGAATGGAACTTGATTTCGATGATGACTCGGCTACACATTTCAGCCGAAATGGCCGCTATTTCGCGTTCAATGTTGACTCTGAGATCTTCCAACATCGTTGGTTTGTTGGCTAAACAAATGACTTAACGTAACCCCAAACAAAATAGTCTAGAGGCGTTAAATCGCACGAACGAGGCGGCCAATAGACTGGCCCATTTCTTGAGATAACACGCTCATCAAACTTAGGTACTCTTCAATAAATCGATTGTAAGGTGTGCTGTGTCTTCCAATTCGGGCCAAAAATAATGGGTAACCATGGCGCGATAACGCTGGCCATTCACAGTAACGTGACGATCGTTATCGTCGACGAAAGAATATGGCCCAATAACGCCGTCGGCATGCAAACCGCACCAAACAGATATTTTTTTAATTAATTCATGACGCAAATGTGAAGTTTCATTGAGCCAAAAATGAGCTTCGTCACTGAAGATGATTTTGCGATAAAATTAGCTCTTAAAGTTGCGGTTACCGACTCCGAATTTCGGTAGAAAATATTTATAATTTGCAGACGTTGCTCGTTCGTGTACTTAACTGAATAAATTGACTATGACAGTTCGATGATTAGTGAAAGGGCGCGTTCACAAATTAAATTCAAAGTTATCAAGTACTTATTGGAAAACCCGATAGTTATGTTTCATTTTTAAGTAAAGTTTAGCAAAGACATGTTCACCTACTTATAGCTCAATACCAATACTCCAGAAATGTCAAAAATAAAACAAGCATAATCAAATGTTTGACAATTAATTTTTTTTTCAATTTTGTTTTATTGAAAATACTATTTAAAATTTGGCTTACAAGTAATAAAATATACTATGTATGAAAATTTAAATTTTTTCGTTCATAGGGGCCTTATTATAAACAGTGACGTAAAATTAATGATTTTTATATAAAATTTACATGAAGACAAAGAAAAATAATTTAAATGGTCGTCTTCAGGGTGTTCATTCCCGGTTGTCAGTGGTGATTCTTTTGGGTAATAAGCAGGGATGGCGTTTTAGCCGCGGTGGTAGGCTGACACAATGTCAGCGTAGAACGAGTCATCCAGAGTTTCCATCACACTGAGGTACCTCGGTTTGGGATGTTGTTTTTCTATGGTCATCCTTCTCATTAGCTGATTCGGATTGTCGATAAAGTTCCGCATTAGTTTCTTCGTTGAATGAACTAGCTATTTGCCCAGTGACATTAAATTCGCCTCTGTGTAGAGATGCTAGTTCCTGTAGTGTTTGTGTCGTTGGTTGACGGTCGATGTAGAGTACAGTGCCGATCCTCAGTATCTTTCTTTCGAATAGTTGAAGTTATTTCATAGCTGTCTTCGGAATTGAAAACCAGACCGAGAAGGAATAGCTGATCACTGATCCGTGATGGATCCGTCAGGGAGTCTCAGGAATAGATTTCTGCAAATTGTTGTGGTACTAATTCCCTTACCAGTTGAAGATCTCCTGAAGCAAACGAACTCGGATTTGGAAATGTTGATCAGGATGCCCCATTTCTGGTAGAATTGGAAGAGTATGTTGATATGGGTTTCTATTTTTCGGAGAGGGGGCGTATTTTGGAACCATGGGTGACTCCAGCTGTGATGGTCTTCATGTTTGAATTGCAGTTATTTAGTTGGACGAAAAATTTTCTGAAAGATAGGAAAAAAAAGGAGAAGAGATATTTTATTAATGGCGGAGGTACTTGCATAAGATGAAGTTTGTGGATTAGGGCGTCTATCCAATGCTTTCTCGACATCCAGAAGACATCCGACGGTGACTGTTTATGGCTGTGGCGATATCGTATTGGAATTTTAGGTTTAGAGTTTTTCTCGAAAGCCGAATTGCATGTCAGGGATGTGGAATTTTCACTGTAGAATTTCTTCAGTCTTTGAAGGATTACTTCTTCCACTAATTCACTGATGTTGTAGAGAAGTGATATCGACCTGTAGTTGGAAACTAAGTTGGAAGCACCTTTCTTCAGAATTGGCACAATTTTTGCTGTTTTCCAACTCTGAGGGAAGTAACAGTTGTTGATGCAGTTGTTTAAAATGATTGTGAGAAAAATCATTACTGCATGTGGCAGTCTATTCAGGATGTAGTAGGAGACACCATCTGGTCCAGCAGACTATTTTCGCTTAGAATTGCGGAAGATTTCTGCAAACTAGATTGCGTAAATGTGGACTATCGAAGGAATCATTTGCTGGTCTAATGTTGTTAAAATTGATTTTATCCGGATTTGGCTGCAGTGTTTGTTGAACTGTTACCTCAACTTCCTGTAAAAAAGTTGTGTCAGTATGTGGGCTCGGTGTGAAGTTTCCTTCGAAGTAGTCGGCGAACGCTTCCACCTTATATCGGACCGAGGTAGCTTCACTATTGTTACTGATGATGGTTTCCGGTATTTGTGGCTGGTTTCCAATGATCCTATTAATGTTTTTGAAAACATTAGGTCCTGGCTTGATTGCTTCCATCCTTTTTTGGAATTGGATGGTGTTGAATGGAGTTCTGGAACATGACGTTGACTTGTTGTTCTCATTCCAAACTCTCTGGTAGTTTCTAATGGTTGTGTTCAGCTCACGTTGACGGATCCGCTGGAGAAGCATACAGACTCTGAACATATTCATGAAAGTGCTGGTACCTATCCTTTGATGTTATAGACTGTTTTTGCTTGTCCAGAGCATCAGATATGCCATGTTCAAAGCTGAAAATTGCTGCATCGATTTCGGTATCCAGAAGATTCCTTTCTGAAGGTGGAATAGTTAAGCTGTCTTCGATGTCCCTGTAAAGTTTTTCAATATCCAGCCGTCTGAAGTTAATGAAATTCTCTGGAGCTTCTGTTGTTAGGAGTAGTAGTTGGTTGAGGTTGATCGATAGTTGAACAGCTTCATGGTTTGTGGCACTGTGCACTAATGTTTAGACATAATTCCAGATTTCCGGAAGAGTTTACACTAGGTTTGAGGAAGCAATGAAGAAGTCTAGCATTGATGGTGTTCTAGGAAAGGTGGTTTTGTGTTGTAAAACAACCACTAAGGACTGCTGGTTGTTGTATCAAATCTATGACGTGTTGGACGAATTTGCTTTTTATCCGTTCAGAAATGCAGATATAAATTAAACTTTACTTTAGATGGTTCTTACAATCTAGGATGGAAAACCGTCTCAACCAATAAGCATCCACAGCAAGCCCGGTTCCTAGCGAGCTACCTCCAGTTCTCGCTGTTCTCCAGCTGTAATCGCAAACTTTGATAAATCTTATCAGTCTGTTTATTGTGTTTAAGTTTTGATATTGTTCTGTTCTATATTCTCATTCGAATAAGTTTTTGTTCGTTCTTACTCTGCTTAAAACTTCTTTAGTTTAATTTATTTTATTTATTATAAATGTTAAAACCGTAAGAAAAATGTTATCAATTGGTGGAAGGATATGAATTAACAGTAACAAAGATATATATACAACAGTTACAAAGATATGTATAGTTCCTAAGGACTAGTGACTGACTTTCAACTCTCAACTATTCCTGGATTTTCATTTAAATTGTTTTGGGCCTAAAACCACCATCTTGCATTTAGCGAAGAAATAGTTTTTAGTGAATAACTCAATCAATTTTTACTTTTAACAAAATTGTTTAAGCCAAAACAGGAAACAAATTTGATTCCGTAAGCTGGGACAAAGGGGCGTTACAAAAAACATTAAAACCAACGCGCTTCTGAGATCCGAATTTTTGGAGCATTAAAAGGGGCGTTCGCATTTTCAAATTTGTTTGACAAGAACGACTGGGTGAATATTTGATGGATTTGTCATCAAACATGTTGTCAAACATCAGTTCTTATTAGAATTTTGACCATGGCGGACCAACTCAGACATTCTCAAATATGCTTGTCATGCAGCCAGAATAATAAAACATTCGTTTCGTCTTTTTGACAGTTTGGGTGATCGATGTAGAAACGTAGCTCTATTCTACTACATTTATTTACCTCACACCAAATATGTCAAAAAGACGACAGACAAAATAAACGAAAAGAAGAAAAGTGCAATCAGACTCTTTTCTGCTATAGGCGCTGTTCACACTGAACTTAATCCTCCGACTCTTTTTTCCGATCCTGTACTTTATTGCACTCCCTCTGTCAGAGATTTATGTTCCCATGGCATCCTAGTCATTATCCAGTTCATGGCTTGACAGATAGAGGGACAGAGATAACGCAAAAAATTAATTTTGACGTTTCGAGAATATTTCGTTGCAAATGTCAACCGATTGCTTTGAAAATGCATTTTCCGGAGCAGAAAATAAAATAACAACAATTTTCGAATTTTTTAAATGTCAAATCTGAAAATGCATTTCTCGCAAGCATAAAATAAAAAGTAATCGTCCATCACTAACGTGAAGGAGAGATTCTTAGAACAGTTAATGAACCTGCAATAAAATTTGGCAACAATTGTTTCATCTGTCGTTTTTTTGACATATTGGGTGAGAGGTGAAGAAGTTTTAGGGGAATGAACAATTTTAGTTCTAACTATTAATGGAAAGTACTAAAATCGGGACTTACCTATCCATTATTACCAATGTAAACATGGTCTAAAATGTAATCTTCCGTAAGGTCAGAACGAGTAACCGTAACTGGCTACTCGGAACGTGTAACCGTAACGAGTTACACGGAACGTATACGTTTTACCCACGTTTTTGGGTTACCGTACCGCCGACATAGATGTTTACACATAAAATAAAATGCACGACTGGGTCACACGAATTTGCTCCTATGTAATAGACTAGGAATTTTAAAAACGAATGTTATTAGAGAAAACTGTTCATAAGGATCAAATTAATTTTTTAAATTCTTTTAATAGTAAGAGACGAAAACAGAATGCTATGCAAATATGAATTTATGCAAGAACAAAAATTATAAGTCGTTTTAGTGGTTTCTTAAAAAAAGCTTTAATATAGAAAATTTTTAAAAGATTTTCAAGAAAAAATTTTTGTACGCCAATTTAAAGTTTTTATTATTGTTCGAATAAAAATTAAAATTAAAAAAAAATATTGAGCCGTTTCTGAGATATCGAATTTTCAAAAAAAGAAAAAAATAGATTTTTTTTTTCAAAAAATATTTATTTTAAAGTTTTGAAATGCAATGTGTTTTAGACTTTTTAGAAGCTTCTCTATAAAAAATTTCATTAAGAACCGTTATGTGGATAATGAGAAATTAAAAATTCGAAAAAATGGTTCTATGGTAGGTACAAGCTGTAATATCTTAATTTCAAAATTTGTTTTATTAAATTAAAGATCATAAAAATTAATTGAAAGAAAAAAAATTTTATCAAAATTCTAGGTGCCGTTTTCGAGAAAAATACGATTTTTCAAAACCATTTTTTAACATTTTTTAACATTTGTATGGTGGGTACCTTTATTTTAAGGTAAAATGAATTTTTTTTCTCACATCTTGTGGATTATATGAAGAAACTTTTATTTATCAAGTTTAAAAAAAATCTAGCATGGGATTTTCGAAATATTGAGTTTTGAAAAAAAAATTTTGAAGTTTTTTTTAAAAATCCAAAAAATTTTTTTTTGAAAATTTGAATAAACAATTCTATTTAAATTTTTGAAGAGCCTTCGCAAAAAAAAAATGATCGAAATCGGTGGTACCGTTTTTGAGAAAATCAAAAACAAAAAAATGGTTCCATGGGGGGTACCCTCAATAACCATTTTTCGGAAAATTTTTTTCAAGCATTACCTAGATTTAACTAAATGAAATTTTTTTATGTTTTTAGTTTTTAAATCTGTCTAGCAGTTTTTGAGAAAAAAAAAATATTTATAAAATTTCGAAAAAAAATTCGTATGGCAGGTACCGTTATTTTTGGTCTTAAAAAAAAAAGAAAAAAACGTGTGGGGGTAAAAAATCAAAACCCATATCTACCAAGTTTAAAAAAAATCGGCCGAGCCGTTTAGGCTGTAGTCGAAGCGACAGACAGACAGACAGACAGACAGACAGACAGAATTGCCAGACCCACTTTTTTAGTCTTCGCTATCATCGTAATGTCAACTTTGATCAAAATCTCGAGTTCAATTTTTTTTACGAATCCATAACTTGCCTTATAGTATGAAATTTTAAACTTTTCTTTTCGCGGACATTGATCATTGTAATATTTTAGACTTTTTCGGAAACTTACCGCGTTATTTATTAGAAATATTTATTTATTTCTTCTTCCCGACGTTTCGAAGAAATTACACTCTTCGTGGTCACGGGATTGCCTTATAGTACCTATAAGTCGCAAGTAAAAACTGTACATCTGAAAACTCGAAATTTCGAAAACCATTTTCTTCGACTTTTCTTTAATTTCGCTTTTGACAGTTTTTTTAAGATTACCAAAAAGATTTAGGAACAAAATTCTTTTTTCTCTCGTGTTCAAAAATAAAAACAAGAAAAAAAAATAAAAAAAACCCAGTTTTTCCTCGAAAAGAGCACCTAGAATTTTGATAAAATTTTTATGTATCGCTTAATTTAAGCAAAGTTATCTTCCAATATTTCTTACTCATTATCCGCATAACGGATTTAAATAAATTTTTTTCTTATATGTATAGAAGCATCTAATAAGTTTAAAAAACTTTGTATACCAAAACTTTCAAGATTTTGGATTTTTTGAAAAAATTTAATTTTATTTTTGAAAATTCTATATTTTTTAATATTTATTTTTGAAATTTAAGTATTATATGCACAATATTAAATAAATAAAATTGACTTGCCAGATACCCGCTTACCACACATACTGGATGGCGTCAACGTCAACTTTAAGCCCATTTATGTTTTTCTCAATTGTTCGGTCTTGAGCATGGAGATCCCAGCGTTATATGAAGGTATTGTCCACTTCCCATCAGATGGGCTTTTGCAGTTTAGTCGCAGTCATGCATCTGTCACATGATTTAACCTGATGTTAGTTGACTTCAAAAATGCCTTAAAAGTGCTCCTCCTGAATTCATCTGGAGATAATTTCAATATGCAACTGTTTTGTTTTTGCATTAAGAACACTTGCCCAATTGATTAGATATGCGGGGCAAAAAGACCACAGAAAAGGTCATGAAATGTAACCGAATTGTGAAGTAGCACTAGGTAGGGTATACAGAATTGACCAAGAAAGTTAAGAAACCAGAAAACAACATACAAGACAGAACTTACATATGTAATATGGAGTCCCCAGAGAACAAGCATATGGTGGGTAATTCGGGACTACACGACATTAAGGCCTACTCAGCCGTGACCACAACCAAATCATCTAACTCTGAATCAATAGATACTCAAAGAATTCGCAGTAGCTTTCGGTTCATTAAATAAAGTAAATTTTGAACCTATTTCCTCTGCTTCCATCTCAAAAGAATTGATATTCCACCAACAAGCTTACATTACATTATGCTCAGCAAACAATACTACTATTTGCATTAACTTTCTACCACATCTTCACTCGAGTACTTTTAGGGATACACTTTGATTTGAATGTCCTGATTACTAAGCAGCGTTAACAATTCTGTGAAACCAAAAAAAAAAAAAAAAAACTCCAAAGTAGCTATTGAGCATAACAATAGAAATTGAAAAACAAAAACGAGCAAAAATAGAGATAGAACTCTCAAGCTAAGTGGGTACACACTACACGAAAATTAATTTTATGTTCTTCTCAATATAACTGGGTTAAGGTTACACAACACACTGACTACGAGTATATACCCCTATATCATTTCACACGAGTTCATACATGGAAGTTTGTTCGTTGTGTATGTATGTGTGTTTATCCGAGTAGCATCCGTGATAATCACCCCTTAAAGCATTAACTCTTCCAAGATATAAACAAAAATAAAAAGTGGCAAGAACAGAAAGCAAGCAAAACAGCATTAATTTTGCCAACAACGCCATCTACTTTCATTCGGACCCGAAAAAAGCACCATCACGGAATAAATTGCTGCGAGGAGGTTGTTTTGGAGGCCAATGCTGCTGGATGTACACCATTTATATAGCTATAGGTTAGGTACATACATGGAAGATGTTGACATCAAAATTGTTTTGATTATTCAATGAATATTTGCGAGATGTACTCGTATGTATGTATAATATGTAGGTATTAGGTACATCTACATATGAACTTAAAAGTATTCGCATTTGAAGAATGTGAAGTACAGTTAATCTTGGTATAATTGGGACACTTCTCAATCAGTGGCATAGCGAGGGGGGGGGGGGAAAAGGGGGCACAGGCCCCGGGCGGCACTTTGCTTGGGGGCGGCAAATTTCAAAATATCCGAGCGGCATTTTGCTGCAATTTTTCTAAATACGTTAATGTAAATGGTTTTTGTATGTTATGTTTTTATATTTTTTCTAAGCTGTGCGTAGGACGTAAGTACATAATATAAAAGATTTTCGCGCCACGGTTTTGCTGTCGGCAATGATACACGTCTTTCTCTTGTTGTTGTTGTGTCATTGTCATGTTGTGTCTGAGATGTGTATTACGCCATAAGGAATTGTGAAGTACAATGATCGACAACGACTCTGAGTTGGAACAGTAAATGATTGTTTTGTTCTACGTGTGTAATGGTGCAAAACTTTTTCTTTTGCCTTCTTTCGACTACCACTCATGAGCAGCGTTCGAATCTTACTCCAATCGGAGTAAATTTACTTCAATTTTACGAAATAAAATAGATCTACTTCGTTACTCTGTTTTTTAAGATTTAGGTAGGTACTAATTATTTTCCACACTGAAAAGTTCAAAATTTCTTTAGCCAAACCACATGAAAGGGAATGACCACTGTGTTAATAAATTTTGCAATCAACTCTGACTCTGAATTACTAAATCTAAATCTACTCCAGAAATTTTCAATTCGTTTATTTTTTTATAAGTCTGCTCCAAAATTTTACTACTGCGGTTTGAACCCTGCTCGTAAGGCTAGAAGTTGAGACAAAAACATTTCGTTTGTTTCGACTGATTAGATGTGAGTTGGCTCATAAGAGCCCATGTATTCGTATATTGTTGTATCTTTTATCTAAGGTGTGTTAGTCAGTTCTATTTTTTTCTGTTTTATCGTAAAATGCAGTAAAATTTGCAAACATCCTAGTTAAATACAAAATTAGTTGCAGTTTAACATTTAACTTGTCTGTGTTTCGTGTGTTGTGAAAATTTTTTAAAATTATGTGTACGGGTACAGTACCTACCTACATAAGCGCAAGAGATTTTCATTTTACCCCTTTAGATTGATTACATAAAGTATAAGTTAATTGATGAAACGAAATACCTAGCTGATGGCTCGAAAATAGTCCATTGATTTTTCTGAGTTAATACCCCTATTTGGCTTTATTAAGAGTGTTTGCTCCATATTGCAAGAACCATAAGTTCCATAAAAAACATTTTCTCACATTTTTGTAAAAAATTGAGTTCTCTAGTTTTTACCGAGAAATCGAATGTTAATAAGTTATTATTAAAAATAGAGAAACGATTTCAAGAAATTTTTTTTTAATAAATTAATCAATAAAAGTTAAATGATTTTTACTTGCGATATTGTACATAGCATAACTCGACATTTTGATCAAAGTTGACATCATAATCTCTATGATTACGATGATAGCGAAGTTGAAAAAAGTAGGTCTTGAAATTCTGTCTGTCTGTCCTTTCAGCTGCAGCCTAAACGACTCGGTCGATTTTCTTTAAACTTGGTACCTAGCGTTTTTTGGGCATTTTAATATCAAAAATAACCGTAGGTTCCTGTCGTACAATTTTTTTTACAGAGAATGTTTTCTAAAAGTTTAAAAGTATTTTATACCAAAATTTTAAAAAATCTCGAAAACAGGTTGGTCGATTTTTACTAAACTTGGTACGCAACAGTTTCTTGCTAGCAGATTTTAAATAAAAATTTTTCATATAACCAAAAATAACGGTACTTCCCATACAAAAGTTTAAAAACCGGCATGGAAAATCTCAGTTTTCTCAAAAACGACTCCTACGATTTTCATCAAAATTTTTGTGTTAGTTAACATACGATCTACGATAATATTATTGTAAAAAAAATTTTATCATCTAATAAAAGTATCTCTCATGGAACCATTTTTTTTCGACTATCTCATTATCTGCTCAACCGATTTTAATGATATTTTTTTTAAATAAGAGCTCCTGTTTGAATAATATTGCATATCAAAATTTTCAAAAAATAAAATTTTGGATTAAAAAAAAATCAAAAATTATTTTTTGAAAATTCGATATTTCAAAAATGGGTGGATAGTTTTTTTTAAAAATTAATTTTTAACTCCGCATTAATAAGTATGTACTAAAAAATGGCGTATCAATTTTAATTAATAGCTATTTTCAAAATTTTATATACATAAATGTACATACCTACATATACCTAATATAAAAAACGATTTTTAAATAATAAATCAGACGGTGTACATCGCGTTGGTGTCAAATCAATTTCAGATTTTAAAAGATAAAACCAGTTTTGAACACTTTAATTTTGATGGGCTGTTGTGAAATATGTTTAAGTTAAAAATAATCCTTGGCCAATATTTCTGTTTCTTCATTTCCTTATGTATAACAATAATTGAAATAAAAAAATATTATAGGTATAATAATTATTACTATAACTATGTATAAGAATAATAATAATTAAATGCAGTGCGGGCTGATTTTTCTTAAAACCGGTTTTATTTTTCAGCAATTATCACCCGATTAGACACTTCTATCTACATAATATAATATTAATAAATATAATAAATCTGTGAATAAGAAATTAAATTATAACAAGGTAAGTTAAGTAGCTGTTTCATTTTGATGTTTTTTAAAACAGCAAACAAAATTAAAGGCCCAGAAAAAAAATGCTATGGGCGGCAAAATTGGCTCTGCCCCGGGCGGCAAAAACCCACGCTACGCCACTGGTGTTGCGATTACTCCAATAGAAGTTTTCAATGTTATTTTGTCCCTGAAAAATAAACTAAAACTTCCTACACAAGTGATGATGTATCAAGCAGTCTATTAAAAAAGGATGCCTGATATATCGTTAATGTATTGTCCTTCTTATTTAATAAAAGCATTGAAATGGGTTATTTTCCTGACCATCTAAAATGCGCTGAAGTTACACCTCTTTTTAAAAAAGGTAGTAGGAAAAATATTTTCAATTATAGGCCAATATCACTCCTTTCAAACTTTTCCTAAATTTTTGAAAATTACTGAAAGTTTGAATTGTTTCTTTTTGGACAAGTCTAACTTCTTTAGTAAAAATCAGTTTGGTTTTAGAGCAAGTTTATCTACTGAGGGTGCGATCTTTAAGGTTTGTAGTCAGCTTTATGGAAGCTTAAATAACAATATATCAACTATTGGACTGTTTATCGATATCACAAAAGCTTTTGATCCAGTGAACCACGATCTCTTGCTAACTAAACTCTTTAATGTTGGTTTTCGTGGTTATATTTTCACCTTGTTGAATTCTTATTAAAAAAATAGAACACCAAAAGTTATTACTAATGGGATATCAAATCAACCAAGACAATTAAAGTACGGTGTTCCTCAAGGATCTGTACTTGGACCTTTGTTTTTCTTGGTATAGCTACATAAATTCTATTTTCAAACTAAAGTTAAATGGTAATTCGACTGCTTTTGCGGACGACATAGTTTTTACGTACGAGTCTGGAACTATTTTTAAAAACATTGTGATGTTAAATGAAGATCTTAAAGTATTACGGTTGTAATATCTATATCGACGAATCTGCATCAGATCAGTCTTTTGAGTATTCTCACGTTCATGTTACATGCTCTTCTTGAGTCGTCTAGGCAATAGCTGGAGATTCTGGCTCTGTGAAAGGCACTTCTAAAGGTAAATGGTATACAGCACCAGACTGTGAAGCTGTTCCAAGAAATGTATGGTAAAGTATGTAGAAAGATCAGCAAACTTGAAATTTCTACTACAATGTCGGCTTAACGCCAATGTGTTCGGTCACTAACTCAAATCATGACTGGCATTAGGAAAAATTAAATCAAATCATGACTCGTGGCTCTGTAGAACGGTGCAGCAGGTAAAAAATAAATCAACACAGGTTTAGGTCGATTAAATAAGCACGCTGCAGTTAGTTTAGAACTTGAACAAAATGGTTCGGCATGGTGTTCCAAGTATAAGTGTAATGTTCTTTTACAAGAAACAAACCTGTTAAAAGTTTTCATTCATTTAGCATCTAAGCTTCTACGAAATATTCAAACCTTAAAGCCAGGGAGCCAAAAATTAAGAACTTAATAAATCTTAATTGCTTTTTCTCTAAGGGCCGGAGTGTTCCAGAGCGGTGGTGGTTGAGCTTACTTTTGTCAAAAAATGCAGTTTGTCGGACAAAAATATCTCTGAATGAATTTGATTTAAAGAACTTTCTGACTTCGATTGCAAAACAATAGCAATAACAAAAACAATAGGTACAATAAAACGTTTTACCTGCTTTCCAAGCTTCTGGTTTTATGTGAACAATTCCTTTCAACGGTTCCATGAATAAAATTTTATTAATTTTTTTCTTCACCAAAATTATTGTAACCGGAACCCACAATGAGGACAAAATACCTGAAGCACTCTCTGACGACCATTGTTACGTGGTGAAAAAGTTTTTCCTTTTGTGACTGTAGAATGCTCTTGCACTCGAGTGCTCGTCCTCACTGCCCTCCCAGTCGCACTGTCCTCCCTGGGCAGTTCCGGGTAGTTGTTAACTTTTTTATTTATATTTTTATTGCCTTTGCTTGCCTGCATTTCACCTGTTCAGGGATCATAGCCAGAGGTAGGTAAAATTTAATTGCGGCAAGCTTGCTGGTCGTGATTGCGCGAGCTATATCTACTGCTGACATGGTGCCACGCCGCATGACTACTGCTTTAAACAACACTATGTGCATACTTTGCAATATTTAATGAGCTAGTGGTTATTTTTAAGCTACCACACAAGCAAACAACAGTGTGCAATGGTCAAAAGGAAACACATGTTTTTATGGCAGGAGGTTTATTTGAGGACTTTTTAGCGCAACAGAGAGAAGCCAGTAGGGAGAGAAAGGTAAAAATATTGTATGAACAATTGTAATTGATGTACGGCCAGACCAGGACCAGCATCGACGAAGTTGGAATGTGTATTTTTGTTTAAGAATTCAGAGTGCATTGTGCATTTATAATTTCGTGTGCAGTCTTGAGAATTGAAGCCATTATTAATTGCATTTTTAAGGAATTTCTTTTGTGTGTCCTATTTCTTCAAACGAACACTTTTTGAATATAAAATATGAATATTTTTGGTTTCTCGGAAACGGCTTTACCGATTTGCATGTAATTTTCTATTTGTCTGTATACATTTTTCATTTGGAGTTAGTCTTGATTTGCAAATATAAGCAATGATTAATTGAATTGAACACCAAGGGCCTTACCTGTCAAATATCATATGAACTTGCTGTTATGTAGTTGACTTAGAATTATTAGAATATATTTTTTTTTAAATGACTTAAGCAAATGCCCTAGTAGTTGGAGCTTAGAGCAGAACTTTAATGCAAAATTATGCAAAAATAAAAATTATAAATTGTTGTAGCGGTTTCTTAAAAAAATAAGTTTTCCTTTTTTATATAAATTTTTTAAAACATTTTTAAGAAAAAAATTTAGTACGCCAACTTTAAGTTTTTAAAATTAAAATTTCAAAAACAGAAATACCAATTCCTTATTGAGATATTGAATTTAAAAAAAAAAATTAAATCAAGAAAAACAATTTTTTTAAGTTTGGATATGCAACAATTTTCAAACTTTTTAGGAACTTATGTATGTATAAAAAATTGCATTAAAATCCGTTTTGTCGATAATAAGAGAGTTACAATTCAAAAAATGGTTCTATTTTATGTACAGTCAGAAATGTCTTGATATCAATTTTTTATAAAATTATAGTTTTTAAAAAATAGGCGAAGGAAAAAATTTGTTATCAAAATTCTATATGCAGTTTTCGAGAAAAACTATTTTTTTACATTTGCTTGGTGAGTACTGTTATTTTCATACATCTTCTAGATAGTATTAAAAACTGAAATTTTTTTTAAAACCAAATAATTTTTTTAAATTTGAAAGCACAGTATTAGGTATTTAAAGATTTCAGGAGCTTTAACATAAGAAAACTTGATCAAAATCAGTTTCACCGTTTTTTGACAAAAAATAGTACCATTAATAACAATTTTTCGTAATTTTTTTCAACCATTAGCCAAGTTTTACTAAATGAAATTTTTAGATTTTTGTTTTAATTTTTAGTACAGTTTGTGAGAAAATAAATATTTTATATATTTTTTATTATAATTTTGGTCTTAAAAAAAGGAAAAACACAGTAGTCGAAAAGACAAAGAGACAGAATTGCGAGACCCACTGTTTTTGTCTTACGTATCATCGTAATATCTCAAGTCTGATTAAAATATCGAGTTCAATTATTTATACGAGTCGATAGCTTGGAGTAGGTACTCCAAGCCAGCCCCGGCAACTTCCAAATTTAAAAATTGACAAAAAAAAATCTCCAATAGTACAAAGTAGAAAAAAGTTTTAAAGACTTATTATTTAAAATAAAAATGCAAACAATTGACTTATTTTAAGAAAGAAACACGAACATATTAAAAATTCAAAATTTCAATGCTTAAACCTAATTCGGACAGCTTGTAACATCTGTGTGATATTTTCATGATTTGAGGTTTGAATCGCAACCCAACTTCATACCAAAATAATATTTGATTGGCATCCTTTTTATTAAAGTTTTAAGTTAATGTTATTCAACTATAAAACTTAAAATGAGAATTTCCAGGATAGAAAACCGGTGCGAGATATGGTTTCCGGATGATTTTCTGCTTCAGTGCTTCTGCCGCTGCTTAACATTTTATAGACGGAGTAATAGATCTACACATCTACTTGGATATCTTCAAGCACAGTTTGCAATTATCTGTCAGAAAACTTGGTGATAATTGGGAATTTTAACATACGACTTATAAGGTTCGATCCTACTTCATAATAGTCCCCATGTCATCAAAACTCAACTCAAAATGCCCGACTTAAAACCAATTGAGAACCTATGGGAACATCTCAATAAAAATTAAAAACATGTTATTTCTTATAAAAAAAGATTGTGTGTACTGACGTACGCGCGGTTGAAGTAAAACTTCTTTTTCCTCAAGCAAAGCTTCTGTAAGATTATAACCTACGAACAAACATTTTGTATTCTAAAAACATGTCGCTGTCTTTGGCGGATAACGTGACGTTTTGAGATGTTACTGACAGCTGCATAGAAATTTTTCTACCCCCCACGCCGGAAAAGAAGTTTTACTTCAAAAAAACATCAAAAAGATATGTTTGTTTGTTTTTTTTTTTTTAAAGAATAGTGGTTTCTGCTTGTTAAATTGGTCGACCACATAATTCACAAACATTTTGTATTTTTAAAACATGTCGCTCTCTTTGACTGATAACGTGACGGTTTGACATGTCACTGACAGCTGCATAGATAATTTTTTACCACCAACGCCGGTAAAGAAGTTTTACTTCAAAAAATTGAATGTGCGCGCCTAGCCTTAAATGAAATCGAGAAGAAAAGTACAAAACTCTCATGCCACTTGACAAGCAAGTTGCCTCGCTTTGTTTGTATTACCCTAGGGCTGCACGTGCAAGTATTGGCAAGCATGTTGTAATCTTGTAATGTACACAAGCATTTCTTATTAACCCGTACAAACCCGAGCAATTTAGTAGTCACCTGGCATTAATTCAGTATCCAGGCAACTTGGAAAGCAAGTACACTGACAGCGGCACTCTTGTAAAAATTAAAGTATTTGATTGATTAGTCGGGTGACGTTCAAATTTATAAATACCAAAACAAATGTCGGTGGCGTGTGCGATTAAGCGAATAAATATTATTAAAAAGTATAATTTCAAAACTTTCAGGCAACTTGATGGTCATATGGCATGCCGTCTATGACAGCAAGAATACAAATGGTAGTGGATATACCCAACCAGTACTTTGTATGCGAGGGTAAGGTGTTGGTAAAATTTATTTGGATTGCAATATGCTTGTCAATAATTATTCGTGTTGCATAGCCATTGCGCGTCTGAACCTATAGTTTTATGTTTATCTTTGAATGCAGCCATTTGAAATATGTAAATTCTAAATCGTATCCAACTTCATGTTATAATTACTTTGTATTCTAAAAACATGTCGCTGTCTTTGACGGATGGCGTGACGGTTTGACATGTTACTGACAGCTGCATAGAAAATTTTTTACCCCCAACGCCGGAAAAGAAGTTTTACTTCAAAAAGTATTTGAAAAGCGTTCTCCAGGAAGAGTGGAATAAAACGCAACCAGCATTTTGTGCTAAGTAAGTTCAGTCACAATCAGCAAACAATCGGCTGCTACCGCAGCCATTCGGCTTAGAGCCTCCTCGCAGTGGATCAATAATAATAATATTGGTGGATCAATAATAATAATATAACTCGTTCAGATCTCTACCTATCAACGTCGATATTACAGCACGCCTCATCCAAAATTCAATAAAAACTTTCAAGTGGCCATCCCTTTCATGTCATCCTGGTAAAATGAATCATTTTTGGTAGATAAAGCGATTCATTTCTCTATTCGTCTTCCCAATCACTGTAGCGTGTTCCAGGCAGAACTTCTAGCAATCAAAGAAGTCCTCTCTTGGTTCGAAGAAAATGTGATATATCGACTACTGGATGAAGAGGAAGAGGAGTCAGTTTCTCACCTTCCTGCCCTAGCACAAAGACGTAGACTTCTACTATAATGATCCTAGTGATCTAAGAAATTCCGACATTCTCTGTCTCAAACGCTTCATTGCTAGCTCCAAATGGTTTAACGAGTAAGGATGATTTTTGAAATCCTGTGGTATCACAACAGACCAACTATTGGTATAAGTGTGTTCGCCTTTCCGGCCACCAGCCACCTAAACCTAATATAACCTAACCTAGTTCAATCACTTCCTTCGAAGTTAAACATAGTTAAACATGGTTTTGAAAAACAAAAGGCTGCACACGAAGTGTTAAGCTTTTCAAAATCTTAACAATTTAAAGCATTTTTGCCGATTGTCCGATTTAGATTTGCGCATTAAATTTTTAAATTTTGTATATTTTTTTTTTTTTTTTTTTTTTTTTTTTTTTTTTTAAATAAGTGATTTGTTTTTAATTAGTCTTTTTTATTTATAAAAGTGTTAGTTTAAAATAATTGTGCTTTTCATATATTTCGTCTCATTGCTGAGTTATGTTTCTATACAATTTTTAGTTTTCGAAGTGTCCGGGTTTGGCTTTGAGCCACTGTACGTAAATGAGAGATTGGAAAATTGCAGTACCTTTAATTTGCTGGAGCGGGAAGATATATAGGGGTATCTCTGAAAGGGGTATTCACTAAAAGCTTTGGAGCGATTTACAAAAAAAAATCTGTTCTACTAAATACATAAAAAAATACCTGTTCTGTTTTCACTAAAAATTATTTTTGATTTCACCAATTTAAAAAAAAAGTTGTTATAATTTGTAATACAGTAATAATAATTTTGATTTAACTTATCTAATAATCCTACAGGATTTTTTTTAAATAATAAAATAAACTAAGAAAAAATAAAATTAAATAAAATATAAAGTATAAAATATGTCGCAAGTAATAGAAAAAGATGGTATGCTTTGTAAAAATAATCGAAGCTTAACTTTGTTATAAAGTTCCATAAAATAAATACACTAATAAGAGATAAGTATACGTCTTAAAAGGTGCCTTAGGCTAGAAACTTACAAGCATTCGTGTATAACTTTAAATTATATTTGAATACCTATATATATTATAAGAATTAACTTCTATGTACAGTTGATGGTTAAATGAAATGAATAAATAAATTAATAAAATAAAAAATAAATATATAAGTATTCGCAGAAATGGAGGGACCTAAAATTTTCTGCGGAAAACGAACAACTAATGAGCAGACCTTCATGATAAATTCTTGGAGGATTTGTCTCTACCTCGGGGCAGTACATCTCCGAAAAAACTGAGAATCGGACCCTTTGCTTGGCACTCCAATGCACTTATAATTTTGTAAACGGCAACCCTAAAAAACTACAACTATACTATGCTAAAAGTTCCATATACGAGTATAATCCTATCAAATTACTTTGTGAATATCTTTATGGATTCCGGAGCACTATAACCAGTCAAATTCTGGAGAAAATCAACGAATTTCAAGTCGAGAGTCGCAAATTTTTCTTTGATATCAAAGCCGCAGAATACGTTGTAGCGAGAAATGTATAACAAGAGGACGTAAGAGATATGTATAATAGTAAGTATTGTAACGGATTGTTCCATGATACGCCATTCTACATATATTACTTTCGTATATTAATACCCAGAATTATACTTCGCCCAAATGCAATTTACACACACCGTGGACAATTTACGTCACAGGAAAATCAACAACATTAATATTTGTCGTTCATAGTTCACATTCAGTTTTTACTGAAAAGTCATCATGAGGACCTACTTGGGTAAACAAAAGGCACCTTTTCGATCATACACAGCACACAGTCAAGCGTCAGTACAATTGATTGCATCGATCATTCGAAATCCAGTCGTAGACAAGTGGAGACGAATTGATCACTTTAGCTTTTCTAGCTTTTGCGAGGCTTCCCCCCATTAGTGGTAAGGGGTTTTGCGGAAAGACAAGGTAGGTGAGATTGTCCAGCTATTTCTTATTAACCCTAGAAAGGTAATCTTCGTCGATTAGACGAACATTATTTTTTCTTTTTAAAATTTCTCAAAGATTCTTCATAGATCTTTAAGGAGAATACAAAGTCACAAATCTAAAAAAAATAAAATGAAAAGTGTGTTTTTATTAAAAGAAAGGTTTTATGAAAATAAATTATTAACATCTACAAGAATTTGTTAATAACTTTTCGAAAAAATTGCATTTAAATTTTACTTCGTCGATTCGACGAATGATTACCTTTAACGTACTAAAAAATATGATTACCTTTCTAGGGTTAAGGCTTCCCCATCAGCGGTAAGGGGTCTTAGTTCGAAGTTTAATGTACTAATTGCCACCAGGGGCTTCGGTACCTGCTGATTTACCAGAGCGTTTAGTATGCTGTTCTAGTGCTACCAGGGGCGTATAGTACCTGCTGATTAGTCCCACCAGGGGCGTTTTGTACCTGCTGTTTAGTACCAACAGGGGCGTTGTACCATCAGATCCAGCCATAAGCCCGACATCCGAATGATAGGACCAGTTCGAAGCCGAATTACCAGAAACCAGAATACCGGTAACCAAGTACCAGATCCGAATCATCAGCAACCAGTACCACCGACACGAAGCAGCAAGATCAGAATCCCGAAGAGTTGATGCCCATAGATCATTAAATTACCCGAATTAAGTGAAATATTAGTAGCAGTATATTGTGTGTTATAGATCTAAGAGTTATTTTCAACAAATATTTTGTTATAAGGTTTGAAAACCTTCTACTCTGAAGGGACAATAACTTCAGGCTCGGCTTATGAATACGTTTGTGTTTCATTAAAGTTAGACTTATTTGGTCCTTAAAAGATCCCTTTGCCGATATTTTTACTCCCCTCTCGCTTTTGTGTTTTGTGAGCAGGGTTAGAACCTTAGTCCAATCGTAGTAAATTTACTCCAATTCTACTCAACCACTCACCTTTTTTAAGATCTACTCCTTTTTTACACACTTAAAAATTCATGAATTCTTTAGCAGAACTTCATATAAGTAAATGACAGCACTGTTTTATTCAATTTTCCAACCAACTCTGGCACTGAACTGAATATAAAATTCTATACTGTTCTGAACGACATTTCTTTCGTTTTCAAATCTACTCCAAAAATGTTCGATTGACTCCACTATTTTTACAAAATTTGCTCCGAAATTTAACTACTGGGGTTCTAATCCTATAGTTGTGAGCTGGATTTAGACTCCTACTGTTCCTCCCCTCTTACTTGTAAGCAGCTGGCTACCTTGTTACTCACTTAAACTAACCTTGGACTGGAATTAAACTCGTACCGTACCTACCCTTTTACAAGCAAGCACCAATGAATGAATGAATTATGCATTGCACTGCGACCTGGAGATCTATTGTGTCCCAAGCTAGTTTTTCTCTTGGATTTGCCTTGGGCTGGAATTATATTCCTAATGAATTCCCCGGTTCACTTCTTCTAAGCGAATCTCATGGGCTGAGTTTATTGTTGTAGCTCAAATTAATATAGCTTGGTGTTAAATTTTAAGATTGTCGGAAAACTTTTTCTTTGCGGGACCCTGGACCTGGTAGGTGTCATTCAGCCTCCGGAAAAAAGCATCACATCATAATAACATTCGTTGTCAGGAACTCTGTGTGGCTAAGGTAAAGCCGATCTTAAGATTCCGGATAACAATAATTATCCACATATTTATGTCGCGTGATATTGAAAAAAAAATATTTTTAAAAAACCCAAAAGATTTCGAGCTGATTAGACTTAGAACCAAAAGAAGACTTACTTCAAGAGGTATTTACATTCAATAACCGTGGTCGAATATCTTGAGTTCACATTTAACGATTGACATAGAAACTTCATACATATAAACGTGAAATTTTTCGGAAATTTTCTTTAAACTTTTTTTCTATTACGAAATCGACATATCAAATGTCAAATTACAACAATGTCGAATAAGTTATCATTCGCATTCAATACATGGGTCTACTACTGACCATATTACAAACAAGTAAGTACATATTTTGAGCTGTCCTGGTAGTTGTCACTAAAACAATGTGCCCACATGACAAGCGTTGATGAAAATATCCTTGGATCTGAGCCACACTTATCTTTTATCTTTTTCTATTCTTCCATCATTTCTTCCCTTAAAAGCTGTTATAAACCCTTTTTGGAAATCCCTTGGATTTGTTAGAAAGTAAGTTTTTTTAATAAAAAATAAAACAAAACCATTTAAAGAGTTGAAAATACTCATATTTACCCAAATATCCTGTTGCAAGTTCAATTAATTTGTGTGTCAACCACACAGTGCAACAGCATCCCAAAAAATATTTTTGAAACTCTAAACTGTCAACCATTATCATCGTCACTGATGACAACAACAACTAAAAAAATACTTTTTGTTAGTTTTTTTTTTCAATGAATCTTCCCATTCCCCATATTGCGTGGGTCCTGATAATAAATGCCATATCATGCCCAGTTAGAAGCCTTCTCCTTCTCATCCACGCAAAGCCATTAAGGCTCAACAACTAAAAATACTTGACAACAAAAGAGCAACAAACAAACAAAAAAAAAATACTGAAAAAAGATATAAACTTCTATCATGGTTCATTTTGCATTTGGATGGTAACTTTGCTGCCGCCGCGCCCGTCCGCCACCACAACTGATGCTGACGACCCATGTCAACTGCTTTAACTCTTTCGGTTGCCATAATAATTTGTCAGCACAATGGCGATGAAGCTGACAAAGCAGATATAGCTTTTTAAAAGAAGAACATAAATATAAAGGCACCGGATGTGAAGCGTGAAGTATGTGCATAATGATATCCTTGGAAAAGAGATTTTTAGAGCTTTTAATTGTGTTCTTTTTGTTTGGGGTTTTTTTTATGGAGGTGGGTTCTCTTTTTTCTCAGAACCAAATCGAAACTAGGGGAATATCATATAACCAGAAAAATTAGACTTTCACTCCAATAAAATTCGACTAAGCTGAATTTTTGTGGAGAGCTTCATTTTCATGTCTTTAACGTTTCCTTAAAAGTACCCTAAATTTGAACAGTGGATGAAGTTTAGTTAAGTTAAGTTAAGTGGAGCTTGCGTTTGGGAGTAAAGCTACAATTGTAAAATATTTCACATCCATAGGTAAGTGTGGGAATAGTAAGTGATTTTGCGAGAAGGCATCAAGTTTTTAAAGGGTTAAATAAATATGTAGCCCATAAAGTGCGAACTACGCCAAACGTCTTTCAAATCAAAAAATCAATATGATTATACCTGGTTAAGCTCCTATTAAACCTTGAACGTCACGCCAAGATGAAAAGGAAAGTATGACAGATGTAATGCCTTTCTTTTTAAATAATTATGCTATTTGACTTTTTGGGATTAGGACTCCTATGATTTGACCAGCGTGCTATTTCTACAAGATCTTTATTCATATAGGAAGCACCGTGCTCTATCAAAGACAGTGGACAGCTCAAAACTAGTTACACATAGTCATAAGAGTGGGGAGCTCATTAATATATAAAGAAAAGAGAAGAGGCCCCAGGATGGATGCCTGTGGAACACCATTGGAACACAGACAGAAATTCAGATAGATTATCATTCACTGCCACTGCTTGCGTCCTATCCGTTGAGTTAGACAATAAAAGCATAACAGCGCATGGTGAGAAGTTGACAGTTTGTCACATAAGGATTGATGATTTACCATATCAAACCGCCTTAGAAAAGTCAAGTAAGGCCAAGAAAGATACCTGCCCCTTGTCAAGAGCATAACGTATTTCTTCGGAAACACCTACAAACGAACACCTACACTCTCAAAGTATTCATTGTTGGGGCAGTAAGCCCCAAAGGTTAAGCTATTAGCTGAGTTCATCGCTCTCGCAATGTACCCCCGGATCAGCTTCACTAAGAAATTATCTATTCTGTTTATGTTGGCTCCGGTTGTATAGAGCCCTGTTGGAACAATAATGTTCGTACTCCGAATCTGGTGTTCGGTGAAATTCAAGACAACGTCTAAGACACTGCCTCTCAAATACCCGAATCTTTTGGATTTGAGATGGGGCAACGTTGAAATACACCGGGCACTCATAGGCAATCATCGGCCGTATGGGAGCCATGTAGCAAATCGCCTTCACTCTGCTGTCAAGCCGGCTACTGTGAAACAGCCGTTTCGTCAGAGCAAAGGCTTTGTTCAGAGGAGGATTTGTATGTACATATGTCTGTCAAAATATAAATACATGATCCAACCAGATGCCAACGTACTTTACTACACTCTTACTTGCCAGTGGCTGTCGATTTGGCCCCACGATCACCAGCTTGCGTCAGTTCTTTCTTGTATTTCTTGGTGTTCCATCCAACGGAGTCCTAAACAAAATAATTTCTGATTTCTAAAAGTTGATTTTCAACTTCCAGTCATCACAATATCGATGAATTTTGTCGAAGTCACGCTGAAAGAGAATTCTGATGACCTCAACTTTTGGGGCCGTTCTGTATGCAATAAGATCGTCGGCATACGCAATTGCCTGAGTTAGACTACCGTGATGGAATTATACTAAGAGTTTTAAGGGATCGAGCGAAATTAATTTTCTATTCCAAATGCAGCGTAGTTTTATAGTAAGAAATATAGTTATACCTGCGAAACCCATGAATGTATCGAACCGAGTCGTTAAACGCTACTTACAATTAACGTTGCGACAAAGAATCGAAATTTGGATATACAACCTCAGAGAAAGTGATCATGGGTAGAATCAGACTTTTAACAAGGCTTCGTCTATTATCAGGAGGGTTCAAGCTTGCAGCCATACCCAACTTCCAATATATCTTACCTATCATGTTGTTTGTATATCCTGATAGGCTAGGGTCAATACAAATCCCAGACTTGTGACTGTTTAAACAATTTTCAACTTATCTTCAGAAAGTATGACAGCAGATCCTAAATTTTTTCTAGATATTGGTATATGTAGTTTGTGACCTTCTAGGATTAAGTAGTAATCCATTCGTCTTAAACCAAAAGAAAATATCACGAAGATCATCATTTAGATTGATTATAAAGTTCAGCTATATTGTTAAGTGGCTGCGCCCAGTACAACTGAACACATCAGCATAAAGGTGTACTGTGGAATGTTTACATACAGATGGTAAATCATTAATGAACATACAGATGATAATGGGACCCATGATCCTTGTGAAACTCTTTCTTCTACAGGTAAAAGGTTTGAAGCATAATCTTTGGTTATAACTCTCTGAAGTCTGTCAGAGAGATAACTTTCTGGCAACCTTACTGCTGAATTACCGAGTTAAAAAGAACAATTTTCAACAAAGAATTTTTTGGTTTACTTTGTCAAATGCCTTCCAGAAAGCTAGAAGAAAAGGAAGCGTTACATGTCCCTTATCATAATCCTCCCTTTTATCATTCAATATATTCACCATGACAGTTGAACAACTTTGGTTAGCTTTGAAACAGGATTGTCCAGTATAAAAACATTTATATACAGACAAATGTTCTAGAACCTGATAAGCAATTAATTTCTCGAAGACTTTCGATTAACAAGGCAATAAACTCATGGGTCTGAAATCTGTAGCAAATGCCGGATTGGTTTTCTTTGCAACAGGAACGGATCTGGTTATCTTCCATGATTTGATTTTGGGAAGGTTAACGTTGTAATGAAGTAGTTAATAATATTAGTCAAGTTAGTTGTAATACAAGCCTATAGTACGCAGATCGCGCTAAATTTTTTCTCCCACATCGTTCTCCAAACATCAGCTAAAATCCAATCTTAATTTTGACATAAGAACCTTGTGGAGAATATGTCAATGAAAACAGCTGTTCTCTAAATGAAATTTTTTCAAAGATTTAAAAGAATTTATTGATTTCGATTTTTTTAAGAATTATGAATGAATAAATGAGAATTATGAATGATTTTTCCTCTGGAAAATCTTTCAAGACTTCCGTTACCAAATATGCTTCTAAATATTATTCCATTTCAAATTGAAATTCCAATTTAGCTCGAGAATAAATGTGCCAGACGATTATTTCGTGCGCTAAATTTTGACAGATAAGTTATGTACAGTTCGAAGAGAAATTTTGATTTTTAAGCTGGACGTACCACTGCACGTGCACAGTGGGTACCCGCCCATACAAAGTGCGGCCAAAAATATTTGCTTGTTTTTTTTTTAAGAAACACTGATGTTATTCTTTTAGTTTGTTTATTTGTGCATAATTATAGAAAAAAAAACATAAAATATTGATAAAATTAAATTTTTATTAGCTCTAATGCAGATTTAGATAAAAATGATTTTTTTTATTAGGTAATGTTCTTAAATTTGATATTAATGGATCGGAAGTTAATAGAAGTCTTTTGAAAAGGTCGTTATTTGTGACAATGCGAGACATTTTTCTCGTGTGATGGAGTCTGTAATTTTTTGTATTCTTGTTTCGGGACTCTGCGGCTTCCTCACTCAATTCGGCTATAGAAATAAGGCCATGATGTTCAATGACCGATGCACCATGTAACAACACCTGGTGAACCGAAGCGGGTAAATAATACCATGGATAGGTTTTATTATCTGCTCAGCTGTCTCCAAAGCAAAAACTTTGAATTTATCCGCTTCGATGTTAAGCTCAGAGTTTAACACTTGTAAAATTGTGGCACATCTGTCTATTAACGTTTGGTCGATTCCGGTTATTTCAGCCGCAATTTTAGGATTTTTAAAAAATATTCTGGCTGTATTGTCATCATTTGAGGAACCACTTCCGCCTGGTTTTGGTCTGTCCACAATTAATCCTAGTTTTTCTCGGAACTGAGCTTGAACACTTTTCTTTTTATTTTCGAATTCAAATTTATCGTCACCTCTTACCTGCCATTTCTTAAATGTAAGTCTGTACGAAATGTGTACAAAAAACTCGAAAAACCTTATCCATGCGTGAAGTGGAGACAAGCCAAAAGAAAAACTATTTGTATTGACCACCTTTTGAAGGCGCAGATCAATGTTATTCATTTCCTTGGGTGTAGCTCCACATATGTAACATTTCAATGATGTGGAGTTCAGCGCGTTACAAACTTTACCGTCCACCATAGTTAAATGTAAACTGTAGTTGACTGACCATTCAACATCAGCAATCATTACAGTTAAGGTTTGCAACGAATTATTATTTTCTAAAAAGTACTGTTCTTCAGACACAGATACAACAGCAGTTTCTTTTTTAAACTGGAATCTCATTGGCCCACAGTATCGTGTTGAAGCCGGTCGAGGATTTCTCCAGATAATTATCTCTTCCGTATCCTTTTTTTAACTGAAGCTGCAATGGCACGTAAGATGTGACAAATAAGTCACAGTCTTTCCCGTCAGATTCACAAAAATTGTGCTTGTATTCGCTTTGCCCAGTACTTCCATCAAATCCCCATTTACTTTCTTAATGAAGACTTTTAGAGGTTTTTTTGCTGAGTGTTTCTAGAACATCTTTCTGAGAAATTATTAATCTAGTTGATGTGTGGTCAAGTAAAGCTTGTAAATCTACTTCAGCACTTGTTTCCGTTACTGTTAGTTTGTCGGCTTCTGGATAACAGCTCTCCTTTTGCTTCTAAATAGCTTTGTACCTGGGCAACCCATTTTTTTTTCAATTTTTGTGTTGACAAAGTTTTGAATAAGTAAGTATTGATTTTTTGTTAACTTCGCTTCAAAGAAAAGAGATAATACTTCAGAACAAGTTACAGGCAAAGCTTTTTCATCTTCTATATCCGAATTTGTTGATGTATCACGCAAAGCTGTGGCTATAGAATCATAAGTCATTGATATTTCTGCCAAACGTCTACGCTTAGTACGAGCAGAACATTCCTGAAAAGTTTTCCTGCGACGACCTCGTTGCTGTGACGCACTCGCACTCGTACTTGCATTATTTTTTTCAGCAACGCTTAGTGAAACGATCTCATATTTATCGAGCCATGCGGAATGAGATCTTATCAAACAATTTTTTCTGGCTTTACTTTTTTTCCAAAATTCCCTTAACTTATTGCAAACCATAAGAATTCGGTCACAGAGAGGTTCAAATTTCACGTTTTCTTCGCCTTCATCAAACCAACTGCATTTGATGCCTTCAAGTATTTGGTTGGCTTGGGTTACACACGTAGAGTTATTTTCACGGATTTGTAGCCATTTCCCAAATAAGAAACGCCGTGAGAAACAGCATTCATAATCATTACCTACCAAAGATAAAATAGTTCATACATACAAAATATTTTGTTATTTTTTGTTTCAGTAATTTTATCGTAATGATGTCTACTAAAACTGTTATAACTTCTAAAGGGGAAAAAAGGGGAAAAATCACAAAATTATTTCGAAAGGTAGGACAATATTCTACACTTGAATACCAAATTCATGGAAGGAGCTCGAAGGGAAACCTACTAAATCTCTAATTTACCGTAAATAAATCTAAAAAAAATACTATAAAAAATGCTCTGCTTCGGAGACCCATACAATTGGACTTGAAGGTATTTAACAATAAAATGTATGGTTTTTAGAAAGTACTAACCTTGTCGTTTAATATCCATTACAATAAAATATTGTTCAAACTCTTTTAATACAAGTTATCATTTTTAAAAGTTCACTATCAAAAAACTGCACCGATAAGCAAACTGTATGTTTTTATATATGTTAACTTTGAATGTCTTTAAAAGAATAAAGAAAGAGTAACGCGTGAAATTTTTTTTAGTTTTGGTTTAACGGGAGTTTGAAGAACGTTATTGACTGTTTGAATTCTTGATTGCTTACATTCACTTTTTTTTATTTTTGGCCTATGGAGGTACCCACTGTGCACTGGGCTAAAATTTTTGACATATTCTTAGCTTGGCTAAATTTTGGAGAGAATTTTGTATGGGAGATAAAATTTAGTGCGATCTGCGTACTAGGCTATATGGTAGAATCAAATTTATAAATCGGAGTGGTATTGGCGTAATGGTTAGTGCGTTCGGCTGTCATGCAGAAGGTCTTGGGTTCGATTGATAAACCCTCCAAGAGTATCTCTTGTCATGAAAAGAGCTGCTCATTAGCCGTTCGGAATCGGCAGGAAATTGTAGGTCCCCTCCATTCCTAGTAACACGCACACAGGAATGGTTGAGAGTTGTATGTCACTAGGTTCTAGTTCTCATCGAGCTATTGCACCACCAAATTTATTTTTATTGTTATTCCATGTTCTCCTACATCAACCGATTCAATTGCAAAACTACTTATCACTTGCGAGTATGGATTAATATTTTTTGAATTGAACATTCTGATCTATCATTCGAAATTACCGCAGTGGAACGATTTCTTACCGCCTTGTAAGCAATCCAATTTAAGTTAGATGAAAAATGTTTCCATTTCGTATAAAACTTGTTGCGAATAGTTTTAACAACGTCAGAAGTGAACTAAGGACAGATTTTGTTACGGACATTTACCGTTTTTACTGGGACATAATCATTACATAATCCAAAAAGTATTTCATGGAAAAGTTTTAGCTTGGCATCAGGGTTGAATATAAAATGACAGTCATCCCAAGTGCCAGAGAAGGCAGAGTAACATAGAGCATCTAAATTTATTGACCGATAATCTATGGTTTCCAAACAGCGCATTTTAGAGCTAATTGAGCCAGTAGTCGCCATTTCTACCTGGCCTACCTACACTGTGTAAAAAATATCATTCACTTTCTTGCTTATCCCTGGAGGAATATCTAAAAGCTTTGTAAGATCAACCAGCTTTCTTAGAACATACAGTATTTTATTTAAAGTTGTTTGTGTCAATTCTGGTTGAATTCAAAACTAATATCCAGAACATTTCACCTATCAAATGGACCCAACGACAAGCAATATCTCATCCATGTTTTGGATCTGCCAATGACACTTTTTTCTTCTTGAAAGAAACGAGCGAACGTTTGTTTTATATATGAACAAGCCCACACATCACCTTAGAATAAAAAAAACTGTGGTTGACAACTTCGATTTCACGTGTGTTATGCCATCTTCACCACACCAAACACTTTCCTAGGCTCATGGACCACATGCCCCTGAAAAAAAAATTGTGCAACAAGGGAAAAAATTTCATTATTTGCTTACTCACCCGCGAATCCAGAGGCCAAAGGTAGGTTGATGTTGTTGGTTGTTGGGGTTAGGCAAAATGAATGCGACACCATAAGTTCATATCTCTTAACATACCAAGCAACCCCTTCTTCGGCCATCAACCCTCCCTGCCAGCTTGCTTGAACATTGCTCCTCACAACGTTAGAATCCTGAGCTTAAGCTTATACTAGTATCTGATCTTTAAATGTTGGCCTGATGGTCATTGCATTGGGATTTTTGCTCTTGCTTTGGTTTAGATGGATGATTTTTCTGGAAACGAATATACAGAGGCGTCGTTATCGTCGGTCTTTTGTACGAGTACATCGGAATGCTCTTACACTTTATTCATGTGTGTACGATGTACGTATACGTACTATGGTGTTCCAGGATCTAGGCCACTGAATGCATTATTTTCTAGATGGGAAAAAGTTCATAATGTGTGTATAAGTTTCTTTGAACTGAATATCCATGTCGTAGGCCATGGACATACAAAGGCGTGAGTGTGGGAATCAAATGAGAAAAAATAATAAAAAAAAAACCAGAATGGAATAACACAAAATGATGGAACTACATATTAAGGTGCTATGTTAGAAGATAGATGATAACAGTGATGTGGTAAATTTTAGATACGATTAACAGTTCATTTTTTACTCGACGGTATCGTAGAAAATGTCTTGGATTATCGGTTTTTGAAAAAGTACAATTTAGCAGCTTTGGAATTCGACACTTCAAAGCTTTGGCATTGGTCTGAGAGTATTCTGAAGTTTGGTCAAAATCGGTTCAGCAGTTTGCCAACAAGACGTTACTTGTCACAGTCACCGGACATCCTCAAAATGGCTTTTTTTTCTTTTAATGTTTCATTATTTGTATGTTTGGACTATTCTCAGAAACCACATGTCCGACTCATAAATTATTTTTGTTTTTAAGGGCTTATATGTATTTTTGCCGGGCTCCGCAAGATTAAAGGTGTTTTAAATATTGTCTTGATTGCACGGGACCAAAAATAAAAGGAGACAAAAATTAAGTAAAAATAAGAAAGATTTTTAGTTGACATTGTTGTGCCTAGAAGAAGGTTTCAACACCAACCGATAACTTAGTACTTTAACAATAACATAATTATATTTTCTCATAGATTTACCAACAACTGAATGACCAATTTATTACTTTCGATAAAGCAGTAGAAATAGTGGAGTTGTTAGTGAAGCCAACTTTACATTCAAATTTCATAATGTTGATCTAAAATACTTAAAATTCCTGCCTACAAAAACAAAAAACACATTCCCTAAAACTTGTCTCGATGCTCAGCGGTGCAAAGGACAGTAGATAATTCTGGAAAATTGCAAAAACTTTAAATGTTCCAACCTTTTGGGCGTGGTATAACAGTTGAAGCCCCAATCCTAGCTGAATACTTCGTAAAACTGCTAAATACATCACTCATCGAAAATGCAATACAGTACGCAATGTCACTACTTGAAGTTGAAACCGGCAAATAACTCAAGTGGACACAGCAAGAATCATTAACCGCTGTAGTGCAAGCAAAGCCCCAGGCAAAGACGTACGAGTTCTTCAAAAATGCGACGGAAAACTTCATAACCGAACTGGGAAAAAGTTTTAATTTCATATTCATTACTGGTGCAGTACCTTCAATTTTCAAAAGAAATATTATATTCATAATTCTGAAGAAGGTGACCCAAAGGAGCCGAGTAATTACAGAGGGATATCCTTCCTCAACACAGTCACAAAAATTTTCACAGGTGTTTTGCTCGAAAGACTCACGGATTGGGTACCTATATGAAAACAATTTGTTGAGCGAATACCAAGCAGGGTTTCGGAAGGACTACTCTACGGTAAACAACATGTTTGTTCTCACAAGCATCGCTCGCACATACTTAGAAAATGGATTTTAGGTCTGCGTTTGACTCTATAGATATGAAAGCTTTATTATACACACTCAGTAATCTGGAAGTGTCAACGAAAGTACTAAAAGTTCTTAAAACATTTTATGGGGGAAATATGACCGCTGTCTGGGATGGAAATATTCTGTTTGAATGGTTCCCTACGGAAACTGGAGTAAAGCAGGGTTGCCTACTTAGTCCGCTGTTGTTCTCTTTATTTCTGGATGACCTTGTAGAATATCTTCCATATAGAATAACTTTTGCTGGGCTGAAAATAAAACTTCTTTAATACGCAAAATGAAGAACTCGAAAAAGTCAAACAGTACAAATATCTTGGTGTGCTTGTTACCCCACAATTATCGTTTAGGAAACATCTGCACGAAAAATTGAAGATATCTCCAAACGAGCGATAAACTGCAGCTGGAAAGGAGTCCTTAACAAATAGGAAATCATGCCAAGCGCTAAATATAGGGTCTTCGAAGCAGTGATGACATCAAAAATGTGTTACGCAGCGCAAGTCTGGGGCATCTACCAATTCGAAGAAGTGGAAAAGCTGCTCATATACTTCCTCAAGAGAATTTTCAGACTTTCGTACAACACCCCAAACTATATGCTCTATCTTAATACTGGCCTGCATCCACTTTACATCTACACTCTTGGGCTACACTTCGCTTACATTCGGAAAGTTATGATGCAATCTATACCCATCGCCTCACATATAAAGTAGCCAAACACCTTCAAAGCAGAAACATACAGCTTTTTAGTGAATGGCAGAGACTCGGAACGGAGCATAATTTCAGATTAACGGGTGAAAATGCTGATGCCTTAAGCAGATCGCAGCAAAAACTAATAGAAAAGATTGGAGACTCTACATCTACATGCGATAAATTTTGGATTCAAAGTCAAGAGAGCCAAACGAGGAGCACTTATAAGCTACTTAGCCACAACTTGGGAAACACAAATTATTTTTGCAACAACAACAGCATTGAGATGATCTCCACTATTTTCAAAGCCAGAGGTGAACTTCTGCCCCTCAACTACCTGCCTCACAGGATCGATTTAAGCCCGGAGTGCACTTTGTGCAATCTAAGAAGTCGAGAAGATATCCATCACTTTATAGGAATAATATGCCCTGTTCTCAAGGAGATACGAGTCTGGGGCAAAAGTACTCTATCAGTGCAAGAAACTGTACAGATATTATGGTGATAACTGGAACTTCCTCTGCAGATATATAAAAACTGCACTTAATTATCGGCAACATATAATAAATTAAGTCTTTTAAATAAAAATAAGTTTTTTATTGTGACTAGCTATAAAATTTGAGTATTTACTTACATATTGTATATAATTAATAAGACTCTCTTTTTCGGTTGACAGCAAAAGCCAATGCTTATTTGTGAACTATGTACACATTTGAACTTAAAGAAATAATAAAATCACATATTACTACTTCTACTTAAAATTCATGTCTTAAGGTGATCTTAGAGAAGTGGTTGCATGATGACAGGGTTGTCTCTTATAAAAAGTAGTGAACCAAGGATGCTACTTTGAGGTACACCAGAATCCATCTTTTTTTTGCCTAAAAAATGATTAGTACCAAAAAAATTTGGTAAGTCCTTCGCTTCAAATACTCGTATTATATGATACATTGAAGGACAACTGAAGAATGGCAACTTGTCTAAGCCCATAATGAATTTTGTTAAATACAACTAACAAAAAGACAAGAATTCAACCATATTCATTTCAGTAGAATTCTTATTCAAAGACACATATTGCTCAATCAAAATGAATAGACTTGGAGCTGGAATACAAATCCTTAAAAATAATAGCATTAAATGGTTTAGATAAAGATGAAAGTTTGGATATATTGGGCCACAATTAGAAACAAAAGATGAATGAATTTTTTTAATATAAGGGAAATATTCGAAGTTGTTTGACAATTATTTACAAAAATAACAGCAGGAATTCCGTCTGGTCTGCTAGAAGTGTCATTATCAAATTATTGTTGAACCATCCTCAACTCTGATTCGAAAATTAGTCTTTGAGTTCTAAGAAAACCTATTCAAATAAATAAAGCTGCTATTTGAAGGTATGAAATGTTATCATATAAAAAAATTAAGACACTCAGAAATAATTAAATACAAGTGGGAAACCTTCATCACTTCAAAACGTGTTCAAGTGAATATCTTGTTTGAGTTTTTTTTTTTTTGTAAAGGATAACAAAACACCAAAATCAGGGGCCAAATTACCGCTTCGAGTAATACGTGAATGAATTATGTGAGATTGGCATTACGTCATCGAGCAATAATTTACACTAATTTGACATTTTCATTCGATCACTGATGGGACTCACTCACTCGGCCACTGAAGCGGTAATTTGGCTCCAGTTTTGTAAATATGATAAATCCTGACTTAAAGCGAAGTGTAGGAGCACAAGTTCATTTTTGAAAATGATGGTTTTTTGTACAGCACAAACTCTACTAGTAAATACTACTGAGATAAATCATCCAAGTTAAATCAAGCCTGATGTCAATCTGGGCATCCGCTGTGTGGCATGTATTAGCATTATTCATCTTAAACCACATATCGCCAACGTCCATATGGTTCAATTTGAGCCATACAAAAATTGGTTATCATTGCTCTGGGCCTTGTGAATAAAAAAAAAGCTAAAGCTGAAACTTGGATTTTTAAGTAAAAGCTTGGATTTTTAGTGAATAAAAATAAGCTTAAGGTAGCTAGTTAAAGATGTTTTCTAGTAATAGCTATTTTAAAATAGCCAAAGCTAAATTCATTTAGTTTTAGCTTGTTTTGCTAGCTTAAGCTTCAATTAGTGTGAATAAAAATAGCTAAAACTAGAATATTATAGTTAAAGCTACAAAAATTTCAAGATTTTTTTGACCTGTCTAGAAAGCTTTGACTAGTTCTTATTTTCAGTATTAACTTGTGCGAGTTGTTAATTAAACATAAGGGAATATCTCAAAAAATAGGACTGTGAACGTATAGACCCAGAAACTGACATACGAAATGTTAAAAACATTTTTTAGCCGAAACCAATAGTTGCCCTGTAGAACAGATAACAAATTGAGGCAAAAAAACCTTCCTTTCGGTCATACATGTACCCAGTTTTAGCTAAAGCTAACTAGCCGAAACATGTGAATAAAAAAACGAACACCTTAAATTACGAAGCTTAAGCTAGAATTTTCCAGCATAAGCTATTTAGCGTTATCATTTTTTTATTCACATAAAACAAAGCTTAAGCTAGTACTGTCTAGCTTTAGCTGCTAGTAAAAGCTATGACTAGTTGGTTTTAGCTTCCTCCAAAAAAAAGCTTTAACTTTTTTTTTATTCACAAGACCCTCTGCCATTGACGGTGAAGGCCTTACCATTGTCAATTTCCAAAAATTACGGACCAATAACGCCGCCAGACCAAAATTCACGCTAATCAGTAACATTTTGGGGATTATTCATACTGGGTTAGTTGGATCTTGTACCGGGGTAGGCGCAAACTTTGAAGAGTCGGCTGTCAAGGACTACCACGTCCACCGTAAATATGAATTCTTTTTTCCATGTCTATTCTCTAGATATTAAAGAATCGTTTATAGTCTCTCAGGCAGAACTTATCTTAATTTAAAATGTAGGTCTTCTTTCTTTTCTTCAAGAAGAAATAATTTGACGTCTGGTTTTAGTTAGACAGAAACTTGTGCTGGTTTTAACCTTTACATGAAGGTTGAGAGGTTGAGAGGATGAGTTAGAATTTCAGGCAAGAACTTTTGTCTGCTTCTATCTATTTTTATCGTTCTGAATTTCCGTAAGCAAACAACAGAGTGAACACTTTATTCTTCACCTTCCTCTTCCTCTCTCTCTCTCTCCTATGTCTATCTCTCTCTCGCTCTCTATTTAGAGGAATGGTTCATTGTGTGTGCTACCTGACAGCTGAGTCGCGGTTTTCCTCTACTGCGCTGTCCATCGGGCTGTGGGTAAAAGCATTAGGGTACATTGATTCTACTTCTACCCCCTCTGATCTGACTGTTATCTATAAGGATCATGTTTGTCCAAAGGGCGATTACAATTCCCATATTTGGACAGGTGCTTCAATAATACACATGGATATAACCCAAAATTGAGCTTTAAAAATGATAGGCGATAGAAGTATAACAGAAACATTTCAATCTCTTGAGCACGTTTCTTGTATTTCATTATTTGACCGTTATTTTTATAGCCAGTTGCATTCCACCCCTTAAACAATTTATAATTTATAATTTTATTGTACACTTATTACAAGTAAGTAAGCAAAACTTAATACTAATACGTCATATTTTAAATAAATAAAAATTTAGTAAAAATACACGAGTGTAAGAAAAAACTAAATTATAAAAAAAACTTATCCAAATTATAATAATATATTTTAAATTATAATAGTACAACTAACAATAAAAAATTTGGGTGGGTGAGAAAATTATTGGGAGGACTGATTTAGATATATTAAAATCAAAAATATTTGAGGAGTTGTTGGAATTACGCAACATACGAGACATAGGATTATAGTAGCTATAATTAATACGGTGAAAAGGAATGCGGAATAGGGGTACTGACCTAACATTTCGTCGGTTGGTATTAATGGGAATCAGACTTATTAGACCCGGACAGTCTATATTACCAGTTAGTATGTCGTGTATAAAAACCACATCTGCGGCTTTACGCCGTTTTCCAAGAGACTGAAGGTCAATTAGCAGTAAGCGATTTGAATATGGAGGAAGTCGATAATTATCATCCCACTGAAGATTGCGCAGGGCAAAACGAACCAACCTACGCTGGACGGCTTCGATCCTTTTAATTTGGGTTATTTGATATGGTGACCAAACCTGAGACTCATATTCTAGGATGGGACGGACAAATGAAATGAAAAGAGATTTGGAAATGTACGGGTCAGAGAACTCTTTTGACCAGCGTTTTATAAAACCAAGCGTCGAATTAGCTTTATTAATAATGTTGTCAATGTGGCATCGAAAGTTAAGCTCTTTATCACAGATTACTCCTAAATCACGACAGGAAGTAACTACGGGTACAAGTTCACCATTTATATGATATTTTCTGGGAGGAGAAGGGAGCCGCTTACGTGAAAACGTCAAGCTGTGGCATTTGCTGACATTAAGGTCAAGGAGGTTTTTATGGCACCATAGGGAAAATTTGTCAAGATTTTGTTGTAAGGAACAAATATCAGTGGCAGTTGAAATGCGTTTAAATATTTTCATGTCATCGGCATATATTGATAAACCACAATCGAGAACTTGAGCAATATCGTTAATAGCTAAGGTGAATAGAAGTGGGCCAAGATGGCTGCCTTGTGGTACTCCTGAAGGTGCATTAAAAGGAATGGAAAGAGATGATCTAAAACGGACAACATAATTTCTATCAGTCAAATATGAATTCAACCACAAGATAAAAAGTGTAGGAAAGCCCATGGAATTTAATTTTAACATGATGATATTATGTGATATTTTGTCGAAGGCTTTGCTAAAGTCAGTAGCAATCACATCGACTTCATCCCCATCGACCATTGTGCATAGAGCATTGGAAACAAGTTCTACTAGGTTCTACATGTTGTACTGGGGAAAGAATTGATTTGCAGTGGAAAGAGAGAGTTTCGTATATATTACTTTCAAATATTTTTGGAATGCATGATGGTTTAGCTATAGGGCGATAGTTTGACACATTATTTTTTGGTCCCTTTTTATGGACAGGAACTATGTAAGAAACTTTCCATGATTGGGGAAAGGTGCTCTGCAGAATGGATAGTGTAAATAGGTCAGTCAATGGCTGAATAAAGGTATTAATGCATTTTTTTAGGATGATTGCCGGTACACCATCTGGTCCTGTGGAGAAGTCATATTTAAGCTTTTCAATTTTATCTCTTACCATAGCTGGAAGAATATTTGGTGCTGTAAATGTGGTTTGAGAAGAATTCTTTAAGTAGCGGAAATATTGGGTATCTGGTTCAATGTCGCAATCAGTAAAGGATTGTTTGAAAAAGTTTGCAAAGAAATCGGTTATCTCTGTTGGATCAGATGAAGATTTCCCATTATATGTTAGGGAGGATGGGTAGCCATCGGATTTTCTTTTAATATTAATATATTCAAAAAAAACATTTAGGATTCGATTTAATCGAAGATTGCATACGAGTAATGTAATCTTTGTACAGACGATCGCAAAGGAGTGAAAATTCTGTCGAGGCATCTGAGAAAGCTTGATGGTGGTAAGGAGATTTCGATTTTAAGTATTTCTGCCACAAATTATTTCTTCGGTTACGAAGAGATCGAAGTTTTTTATTATACCAAGGTGGAGAAGAAGAAAAATTTTTACGTGGCATAAAAGGAACAGTGTGCTCGAAACAGCTGAAAATTCTATCGTAAAAAGTCGTTAGTGCATCATCAATTGAAATATGAGTAAAGTTAAATCTGATTTTGCTGAGAAGCATGTTTAATTCTTGGAAGTTAGTTTTACGAAAGTTAAAAAAATATTCAGAAACAGTGGCAGCATAACATTTTTTATAAGAAAAAGAAATAAGGAGAGGAGGGTGAAAATGATCAAGATTAGAAAGAAGGTGATCACTTTCGATCACAATTGTGTTATCTGGGTCGGATGTGAAAATGAGGTCAAGTTGTCTGTTAAGATTATTTTTGACACCACTTACTTGAAAAAGATTTGAGTCTGCAATACAATCTAACACTAACATTTCTTTTTTCGACTTGGCATTGGTTGAATAGAAATAGTTGCCCTCGTCGGTGGGAGACCATTCGATGTGAGGTAGATTGAAATCGCCAATGCAGATGATATCGTCATTAGTGCTAGCAGCATCATAAAGAAAATCAAGTGCGTCAACTACTAGTTTATACGAGCTTAAGGGTTAAGATGGACGAATATAACAACACATGAATAAAACAACACATGATAAATACATTTAAACGTTATACTCGTGGTTTAGGGAATGCCCTTGAACCCAAATTCGGACGAATTGGTTTTTTTCTTTAGCCGTACTAGGTACACGAGTGTGAAATGCTTTACCCGACTCTACATGTGCATCTCCAACTTTCCTAAAACGCTTGCACTGTGCTCAAACATTTTAAGGATAGTCATAATTTCTTTAGTGCTTGAAAATTACATCCATTTCTACATGTCTTCTTTGATTGCAATCAGGAATTTTGAAATCTATGCATTTTGTCATGGTGAAAACTCAATTTTACTTAACTTAACTGCTATTTCGATAAAAATAAACAAAACTATAAATATTTTTTCACCCCACTGTATGTGACTATGCACCTACTTCTCCATACATATGTATGTATATATGTACGGTTTTTGTGTGTGGGGAAATGTAGCATAGCTTATTTTAAAATCTCTTAGATAAAACAAAACAAAATTATACAAAAAAAAAAATATAATAAAATAAGACAAAACACGAAGAAGTGACAACATTGAACAACATAACTTTTGGCACTTTGAAGAGTGCGGGCGGCAGAATGCACATAGAAGAAGAACAAGAAAAAGAAGAAGTGCAGAGGATGAAAAATATGGTGTCATGTCCTGTTTGCCGAGAGTTTTGAAAAATGTTTACAATAAACAAGGTGAATGGATGACCTGCTCTTTGGAAAATAACCGTTTCTTCTTTCCTCAGCCATTTTGTTTGCGTTTATTATTTTTTTTTTTGAATTCCTTATTTGCCAAATGCTCTGACATGAATTTCGGAGTACAAACTTTGAAAGGAGTCAAGTGAAATGGGCTTTCTGTCTCTTCTATGCATGGATACCTCATTTTGGGTAGCTTAGAAGCCATAGAATATTTTAATGTTTATACTAACACAAAGCTCAAAAGATAAAAGTTTCTATTTTGTTGTTAAATAGCTACTTGATAAAATCTTTTCTAGCCGTTTACTTTTGAGAAGCATGACATCAATTATATCCATAGATATGTATGGCACTTAAAGTAAGTTTAATGTTTAGTCTGTGCCAATAATGAAAAGTAGTAATAGACCAAGAGCCCAACGCAATTTTTGGATGTAATTGATAACAAAAAATAATAAGCATAATTAGATAGGCCTTTAGTAGTTATTTACAAATGTGAACGTCTTGCATGCTCTAGTGGGAGCAATAGTGCATAAGAGTGCATCATATAAATGCAGTTCTCTCCAAGTCTCAATAGTTGTGATAACAACTTTGCCAAAATGTAGAGTAAAGCCCCCTGATTGAAAGTATTGAGGTCTAAGATTTTTTGCAGACAGTCTTCTGCGATAAGAATAGCGTACTTCTTGCACGAAGAAGACCGCCTTCAAAACGACTTCGAACTCGATATTTGCAATCAGGGCACTTAGATCTTCATTTTGAAGTTATGGCAAATTTTTTATCACAATTTTTTAGACTTTTTTCAACCAACCTACCTGTACAATAGGATCTGTTTTACCTGCTCTGTTAGAACTCTTCATCTCGTTCCAATTCGCTATAATTTCTTGGTTTCTGAACGTCAATTCTTTTATTTTGCAATTTGGCTGTGGAATTTCCTACCTCGCTTAATAAGGTTAATCAGCTACAGAAGACTGTTTATAGTGAGGGTCAATCTATTCCTGATGGAACAAAAATTCGATGATGATGTTGAGGGTTGGTTATTTTAGAACATATGGTTATTTTGTCTTCCTTATTTTTTATTTTTTTTTTCTCTTTAATAATACTGCTTTTGTATTTAGATATGTATTTTAAATTTGTTACTTTAATTTTTACTTGCGACTTATAGGTTCTATAAGGCAAGTTATGGATTCTTAAAAACTCGAGATTTTGATGAAAGTTGACATTACGATGATAGAGAAGACGAAAAAAGTGGGCTTCACGATACTGTCTGTCTGTCTGTGCAGCTACAGCCTAAACGGCTCTGTCGATTTTAGTCAAACTTAGTAGATATGATTTTTAATTTTTTCCCCCAAACGGTTATGCATTCGTAAAAAAAATCGAACTCGAGATTTTGATCAAAGTTGACATTACGATGATAGCGAAGACCGAAAAAAGTGGGTCTCGCAATTCTGTCTGTCTGTCTGTCTGTCGGTTCGACTACAGCCTAAACGGCTCGGCCGATTTTCTTCAAACTTGGTAGATATGGCTTTTAGTTTTTTCCCCCGGACGTTTTTTTCAGTTTTTTTTTAAGACCAAAAAATAAAATTTATAGATAAATATTTTTTTTCTCAAAAAGTGTCCCACAGAATTTTTTAAAAAAAATTTGAAAAATTTCATTTGGTTAAAACTAGCTAATGGTTGAAAAAAATTTTACAAAAAAATTGTTATTTTTGGTAGCCCCCCTGGGTCTATTTTTTTTGTTTTTGATTTTCTCGAAAACGGTATAGCTGATTTAAATCATTTTCTTTATGCCAAGGCTCCTCTAAAGTTTGCGTATCATTACATATTCAAATTTTAATTTTTTTATTTTTTGGATTTTTTTTTGGAAACTCAATATTTCGAAAACCCCATTCTCGATTTTTTTCAAACTTGACAAATAAAAGTTTCTTAACATAATCTGTAAGATTTAAGAAAAAAAAAATTTTATTTTATCTAAAACTAACGGTACCTTCCATACAAAAGTTTAAAAATGGTTTTCGAAAATCGTATTTTTCTCGAAAACGGTTCCGAGAATTTTGCTAAAATTTTCTTTCTTTTGATTAATCCTTACGATCAATAATTTAATAAAAAAAAATTTGAAATCTAGATATTACTGACTGTACCTACCATAGAACAATTTTTTCGAATTTTGAATTTCTCATTATCGGCATAACGGATTTTAACGAAATTTTTTATAAAGAAGCTCCTAAAAAGTTTAAAAAACATTGCATTTAAAAACTAAAGAAAAAATATTTTTTCAATTTTTAGAAAAAAAAGTAATTTTTTTTTTTGAAAAATTCGATATCTCCAGAACGGCTTAGTAGTTTTCTTTGGAAATTAGACTTTTATTCGTGCAATAATAGAAACTTAAGGTTGGCGTACCAAAATTTTTTCTTAAAAATGTTTTAAAAATTTTGTACATAAAAGCTTATTTTTTTAAGGAACCACTACAACGACTTATAATTTTTGTTCCTGCATAAATTCATATTTGCATAGCATTTTGTTTTTATCTCTTACTACTAAAAGAATTTAAAAAATTCATTTTATCCTTATGAACAGTTTTCTTTAATAACATCCGTTTTTAAAATTCCTAGTCTATTACATAGGAGCAAGTTCGTGCGACCCAGTCGTGCATTTTATTTATTATCGTGCTAGCTTCTTATGATTCTTTCACATGTACAAACGTGAAGACAAGCCTGTTAGTTAATTAGTTTTTTGGACAAACTGTAATTGTTGTGTAACGATTTAATTTTAGCTTTTGCCGATTCGCAAAGTAACAAATACGCGCTGTAAAAAAAAATAGAAATAACTAAAAAAGATTAATGAATGTATTCACTCAACAAATGAAAATGGCAGAACTATATTTCGGAGAGCATTCTCTCGTATCTATTATTACTCTAAAGTATTCGCTCAACTTTTGTTATATGCGCGCAATATCCCTCCCCAACTTAAGCCTCTTTGGTGATTGAAGGTTACAGGTCTTCGTAGTCAACCAAAAAGGAAGTGAAAAAGGTTGTCTTACCTCCATCTAACGATAGGCCTTCAAGCACTTGCTCATCCTAGCTTGTCGGACGGGTGGGATCTTGTCAGAAGAAGTAAGACGACGTTACGTTTTTGATTCAGGCCTGATCCAAGATGTTGATTGGAATTTTTAAATATTAAAAAAAATAAAACAGAACCCGAAATTTGGTTACCTTTGAGAAGATGGTCACACTAATTAAGAACATAGATGTTGGTGTTCTCCGAGCAATTCTCCCCCCCTCAGCGCTTCTATTAGGAAAAAAATCCTAAAAGCACACCTTGCTTAACGCGGTTGATCTTAATTCGAGCGTTAACCCGTTAAGCAAATTAAATTATTTTTTTTTTATTATATCATTTTTACTAAGTTAAACATCTCTTTCTTACCACCTCACATCCTAAATTAAACCCTTTTATAGAGTCATAATTTTATCTTAAATTAAGATTCAACAACATGAAATAAAGATAAGAGAGTGACTATAAGCATTCGCAAATATCACAAAAAAAAAAAAAATCGTGGGCGTGTTCACAAAGTAAATATAACTAATCCCGACGCATTGTTGTTAAAATCGATCAATTGTTTTTTTTTTTTGTCTTTCTTAGTTCAAATTATAAATGAAATGTTTATTAATCCAAAAAAATTAAATTCATAGATATTATTAAAAAAGTCCTTCCTTTTAAAACTTGAAAGTGAGACACACCAAGTCCAGAAGGTTCAAGATTTAAAAATTAAATTTAAAGGGTAACTTACTTTGTTACGTTGAGTGAATGAATTGTATTGGGGGTTATTGGACTGCGACCTGTAGATCTATTGTGCCCTGTTATTTTACGTTATTTGTTACGATTATATATATATATGTATTTTATCCTTTTCCTTTGCCCGAAAATCCTGGTCAAGCTGTGCATATGTTCTCCAGAATAAACAGGGTAGTCGCTGTAGCGATTTTTCTAAAAACTTCTAGTAGCTAGTTAAAAAAAAAATTATTTTTTTACTCGAACGACTGAAATCCTCTCCTCTAATTTTTTTTTTGTTTTTTATTAATTTTTTTATTTACTTCTTTGTAATAATTATAAAATAAAGATTTAACAAATTTTAAATATAAAAATAACAAAATCAAATAAATATAAGTTAAAAAGAGAAGAAGAAAAATAAGAAAAGTTCATCTCGAAATGACTTAGTTATATTTAAGTGTTTTCCAATTTATAAATAAGAAGAAGGTACAGTCTGTTGCCTAAGGACAAGAATCGAAAGTACCGAAGAAATTGAAGTTAAATAATGATTTACACAAATATTCTTTAAAAAATGTAGTGGGGTAAACACTTGGAGAGAATCAAAATATATATAAATTAATAAAAGAAATTAAAGGGAAATGAAGAGTAAGTTCAAAAATTAGATAAGGATTTTGATAATATTATTGATTTCATTGAGATCAAAGTTAAAGAGCCATTTTTTTATGTTTTTGTTGAATAAATGAGTAGAGCGAATGCTACGTACGTCAGAGCGTAAAGCGTTGAAAGGTCTGGGTGCTGTTGAAGTAAAAAAGCTTAAAAAAATGATTAGTGTTGTGCACTGGAATGAAGGCAAGGTTACTACAGACTATTACTGCGCAATGAGTAAGTTGTGTGTCTTCTGACTTAAAAGATAGCCACATCTCAAAAAATATATTTTTAAAACTTTATAGAAATAAAGATGTTTCAGAGGCAAAATACGAGAGCTGACAAACAATGGAAAGCTATGTTCATATTTCCTTTTTTTCCATATGGTTCTTAAGATATTCTTTTGTGTAACTAGAAGAGGCTGTAAAAGATTTTTGTAGCAACCACCCCAACAAATTATACCGTATTGTAGTTTCGATTGAACTAACCCATAATAAAAAGTTTCCATAAGTTTTCTACAGCATAGTTTTTTTAAATGAAACATAATATAATTGGTTGATGCTAAATATTTCTGTAATGCTTTAGTGTGAACTTTCCAATCCATTTTGTTCTTAATATGTATTCCAAGATATTTATATTCAGTAACTGTTTCAATATAGAAACAGTTTGGAGTACAATTTTTAACTAAAGCATTATCTAGAACTTCTACGGAAGTACAACATGAGTTACTACTTAGTGGGATTTTTTTGCAGTCATAACTATGCTGAACAAGAAGAGGAAGATTCAAATCTAATATCAGAGGTTTGAAAAACATGATTCTAGTTTTCTCACTAATAACGAGTTTATGAATGCCAAACCAATGTCTAAATAACTCTAAGTCATGATTAATATCAGAAATCATATCAAGTAAACTGGGGCTAGAATAAACGCTAAATCATCAGCAAAGCCCACTACTTTACCTTTTAAATTCAGACTGAATATGCTGTTAATATATATAAGAAACAATAGTGGGCCTAAGATGGAACCTTGTGGAACACCTATATTAATATTTCTTACATCACTAAATTTATCGCCTATTTTGACCATTTGTTTTCTGTTATTAAGGTAAGAACAAAACCAGTTTAGCATAAAGTCTCTGAAACCGGCTTTTTCTAATTTTCTAACTAATATATCATGATCCACTGTATCAAATGCTTTTTTTATGTCGATATATAAAGCAGATGTAAATTTATTATGGTTCAAACTTTCATAAACTAAGCTACAGTGAGCTAAGAGTGCATCTTCTGTGGATTTTCCAGCTCTAAAGCCAAACTGCCTATCGTTGAAAAAAGAAATACGATCTAAATAGTTCACAACTCTAGATTTAACAACTTTTTCAAAAAATTTTGAAAAAACCGGTAGAATAGAAATAGGTCTATAATTAGAGACACATTTTTTGTCCCCTTTTTTAAAAATTGGAGTAATTTCAGCTAGTTTTAAGCTATCTGGAAAATAACCTTGATAAATACTTTGGTAAAATAAGTAGGGCAAGGTATCAACTATATTTAGAAATACTTTTTTAATTAAAATATTTGAAAAACCATTAGATGTAGATGAATAGGAAGTATCCAGATTTTGAATAACTCTAAAAATTTCAATAGAGGAAATAGGTTCGAATAAGAAACTACATGGCTGAGCATTATCATTGAAACAATCTTCAGAACAATTAAACGTAGAGTTAATAATGCCTGAATTAACAATAATTGTATCAGTAGCTATTTTAAAAAAGTAATCATTGAATGTTTTAGCCATGTCAGCACGATCAAAAATGTTTTGAGATTGATGAGTCAAAAAAGGAGGAATATCAGAATATTTGTGTTTGCCGAATAAATCATTTACTATGCCACATTCCTTTCTTAGGTCACCTTTAGCTTTATGAAACTTATCCATATAAAAATTTTCTTTAAAAATTGATATATCAAGTCTTATTTCTTCACATAAATTATCATATTTTTCGCGGTATACAAAGTTATTCGGATGCTTCTTAAGCTTTAATCTTAGTTTATTTTTGTCATTTATTTTATTTAATTCAAAATTTGACATCCAAGGCTTGATTTTTTTAAATTTAACTTTTTTGTTCACAAGAACTACCGAATTCTGTTCAACATTTGTTCGTTAATTCCTTAGACACTGATTTTTTTCTGTTTTACTCAGGATAGGAAGAAGGAAGACGAAGGGACTTTGGATCAGGATTACAATTTTCTTAAATCTTAATTTGAGGTCGGTGACAAACGCCAACGTGGCTGCACCCTTATATGGCTTCGCTGGAATTTCTGTGAAAGCCTGGGTGAACGAAGTGATATAGAAATGTCTCGAAATCCTAGTGAGGATTAAAATGGTATTATGTCGTATGTTTGAGAATGCTCCTTCATTGCTTTGACTTACCTTGAAAAACTTAATTCAAAAATTTAGCTCGAATGCACGTGGTTCCAGTTGAACCCGTGACGTGATTTTGTTATGAGTTTGTTCGGCAGTAATTCTTCAAAAAAAAAACGTATTTATTTCAGCAAGATCTTTCTCCGCTTCTTCTAAAAAATACAGACACCAGTCAAGCACTAAATTCTTTTTTTTTATTTTAACACAGGAAAAGACTTACTATTTTTCTTTTAATTTCTGGAAATTTTCTTTAATTTTCCTTAATTTTCTTTAATTTTCCTTATATTTTTAACAGTAATTTTTATGTAAGCTTTTTTTTAGTTTTCATATTTTTTGGGAATAATTTTTTTGTTTATCAAGTTCATATTTTTTTTTTAATTCACTTAATTGTTCCAAAAATAACAAGTATACGCCTAAGTGACTGAACTTAGTTTTCTTGATGTATTTTTTTTTTTTTATTTATTCATAACATAAATGACTTATTTGAGGGCATTCTCTACAGTTGTGGGTGTGTTCAGAAGTAATTTATTAAAAATATTGCTTTAATATGATACCAGCTAGAAAATGTTTAAAATTGAGAATGAGTTAGTAAACTACCTTAAAGTTAGCAAATTATTAAGTAGTATCATACTAATATTGTAATCAGACTAAAAACATAAATTTAAAAAAAATAGCCAAGTTTTTCTATACAAAAACCTTTGTGTAACAAGTCAGCCGTGAAAAGTACTGGATCTAAATGTACGCCAAGTTCTTACTTCATGAAGGTTTAATACCGAATATTTTTAGTAGAATAATATTGAAACAGCTACAATGTAATAGAGAAATTTTATTATTTAATGATTACTGACTAATATTTGATGGGTTCACTGGTCAAGTTTTTAAAAACCTTTCGAATTAGGCATACAAAAAACTTGGTGAGGCGCCTGTGCCTAACTAGCTAAGCAAATATTCGGAATTTTAAGTTTCTGACTTCATTGGTACTGAAAATAGGGAGGGGTCAAAATCCCAAGGGAATCGCCTTTCTTATACCAAAAATCAATCAAGATCCCATCCTTGTTTCATTGAAATGCGAAACCACTTTATTAAATGAACCATATTCGAAATATACTCATATGTAATATAAAATAACCTTCACCCTAATCCCATCTAGATATAGGTATAAGTTTCTTGCAAATAATAATATACGTATTAAATATAATCGAAGTGGAAAAAAAAATATGATAATCGTGACTTGAATCTAGAATCTGGAGAAGAACAAAAATTGAACCGTCAACAAGCAATCGGCCTTATCAACCTCATTAGTCTTTTCATATTTTATTGCACAGGTATCTGTATGTAAACGTGTAAGTCGTGAAAAATCGAGGAAAATTTCATTCAAGAATAAATACACGCCGTCGAGCTTAAGATATGTAAAGTCCTTTAGATTTGACGTCAAGTAGTTAAGTATTCCATTATTGCTAACGTGAGTTTATGCCCAACAAAACAACATACCTTGCAGGTTGGAAAACATTTTTGTCAGCTAAATTCATTATCTTCTAGAGATGGAATGGAAAATTAATTAGAAAATATTAAAATACCCAAGAGAATTTTCAAAGAAATTTCACCAAAGACCTTTCATTTATACAATACCTAACCTGTAGAGTTCTGGGTGCTTGTGTTTAAAGAAATTTCTGTATTAACTAGCTCAGAAGTTTGAAGGATTTTTAGTATAATGGATTGGATCCCGAACAGTTAAATTGTTTGAATATTCACGAATTTCAGTGCAAACGGTTCCGGTATCCGTGCCATTGCTTTGAACAGATTGTTTTCAAAACTTGGTTATATGAATAAAACGAATGTTGTTCTCTTCTAACTTTCGTCTGATTGCACTTATTTAGCTTCTTTCCAAGGTAATGAAAATGAAAAGGTTGTTTATAATATCAGCTTAAGAAATATCTTGAAAGACCAAAGCTTCAATGGTTATCTGATCTCATCGAACTGTGGCACGGATCTTTACATCGTGTTAAATGAAGTTATATTATTGGGCATTAGCAGTAAAATGTCTGGTGATTCTGCTAGAATTACCAGATTTTTTTTTTATAATCTACATGCACTCAAGGGATTATCATTACCCTTTAAATGTTTGATAACAGCGCGGGCGTGAAGTTAAGGAAGAGAAAGAAGGATAGGAAAGATGTGTGGCACGATGTTCTGAGATTGAAGGTTGTTGTCTCAGATATTTTATCTCCAGGGATGGCGGCTGATCTAAAGCGGAGAATGCCGTGTCTTATTTCTATGTCACTTATAATTCACATTATTTTATTCGTATTCATCCTTGTTGGGCATACTAGTTTAACTCAATCACATGTTGTTAGTGTTAAGCCTGAACAACATGTAATAAGTAAACCAGCAACGCATTGATGACAATTTCAGAAGGTTTTTAATGCAATTAAAACGACGTAGACGACGGCCGTAATCGAACCTGTGATCATGAGGTTGACACATCCATGGCGCCACGGCCACCCCCTAAGATCATTGGCGTAAAGAAATACATTTATGAGATGTAATTCGAATACCTCCAGGAAGATGTGTTACAATGTAGTTTATGAACAGGGAGAATAGAAGGGCCCTGAGAAGACATCCTTGCTTAACAACAGGGTCTGTTCCAAGCACTTCTTGTTGAAACACCCAGTCGTGAAAGCTTATACATCAGAGCACTCCAATACACCAGATCAAACTCAGCTTTGAAATCCACAAATATTTTCTTGTTTCGTGCTTGAAGTCCTTTAACTATAGATGTAAGTGAAAAAATTTGATCGATAGTGGATTAGTTCTTCCTAAAGCCAGCTTGAAGATCTGATAAAATGTTATTCTCATCCACCCATCTTTCCAGTCTCCCAACTAGAACTCCACAGAATATTTTCGCTATGGCGTTCACGAACGAAATGCCACGGTAGTTTTCGACAGCATTCAAAGCACTTGTTTCATGTATTGGAAAATTTACCGAAGTTTTGAACGAAGCTGGAACTTCAGCACTCGAGAGAAATTTGTTAAATTGGATTTTTTTTTTAAAGGTTCTTGAAGTAATTTGAAAGGATACACCTGAACAGAAACACCTGAATCTATGGTTTTATATTTATTTGAATCATTTAATTCTTTTGCTATTTTTCAGAACTCCTTTGTGGTTTTATTTGCCCTAAATATACGGCTTAATTTGTTTCAAAGCTGATTCTCTTTAAGAAACAGAGATTTTTGTAATTAATATTAGATTGTATGTACCATTTTCAAGGTCGTTATTTAGTAGAGCGAAGGATTTTTGTCTCGCATTCTTGATTGAATGTTTTAATTAGATTTTGATTTCTGTTTTTGAAGAATTCCTTATACATTCTTTAATATGCTCAAACAAAGCATCGGTAGTCTCAGGAATTGTTACTATTCTAGAAAAAAAAGTTATCCAAGGAGTGCTGTAGGCTGTGACATTTGTATTATTAAATTAAGATTGCTATGTTGTAATGCAGCAGTTAGAGTAAATTTTCAGGACTTATGTCCCACTTCACTGAGACATATGTAAGTCCTGAATTCGATTGGGGATTTATGCTCCACGTGTATATTTTTCTAATTTTGCGTAACAACAATTTAAAGAGACCAGTCTAAATCAAACAATTAAAACCAAGTGGATTTTGGAGAAAATTTAATATTATTAAAACTACTTTTTTTAAGATGCTTGCTTGCGTTAATACATCAGTTCTAGTACACAACATTATGGCGTATAAACAGTGAACTATGTATGGGGGGGCATGCTTCCCCCCTGCAAACCCCCTACTTGGGCTCACTATAGGGTTTGGGGTAGGCGCGAGGTTGGGTGGACTCAAAGTTTCTTTTGCATTAACAGAATATGGATTTAAAGATATTTTGAATTCATAAATACCCAATATACACATGTATAAATGTTACGTTACGTAAACGCCTTAAGGATTGCAAATTTTATGCTTAGTACATGAACATTTACATGTAACAAAATAATGTGTATACAATTATTTTTGTTTAATTTGGGTCTTATGTCCCATTTTCAACAAAAAAAAAATCAGGATTTATGTCTCAGTACGGCGGGACTTATGTCATTTTAAAATGGGACATAAGTCCCGAAAAAAAAAATTCGGGACTTATGTCTCGGGGACTTTATCCCTGCGCCCATTTAAAACTTACTCTAAATTTTAGAATGTGTGTCGACTCTAAATATTTTAAAGGATATAAACTATACTTTAACGTTAAAGAGCTCGTCTAACTTTAACAGCAGCAGCAAATAGCTAGTTTATCTTTTAAAAGTATACTTTATCCATATTGACAATGGTCATTTCATACCAAAGCAAATCGAAGTAAAAATTTTTACTGATGTTTTATTCGATTTCTTAAAAAATGTGCTTTGTAAATAGACTGAATCACTGAATATTAGAAATTCGAAATTATCGTGAAAAAATACTTAACGATCAACACATCTGTACATACAAATGTACATACTTAATATGTTATGTATGCATGCCGAGACGAGTATATCTATAGCCAAATGAATTTGCACCTTGCAACAACAACATTGAGTTTTTATTCTGTGATTTAGCGATATACAGGGTGATTGGTATAAGGTGCACCAAAAAGCTATAACGAGCAGGTTGGATTACGACAAGAAAAAAATCTAATGGGAGAGAGGGGGGGTCTATTTCTCTCCGTTTAGGCGGGAGGGGCGATTTTCTAAGAAAATTGACTTAAAACAGAAAACAAAATTATTTAAAAACAACGGTAAAACTTGCAATGCCTTGCTTTACTTTTTTGGAAAGCCAGAAATCTCTTCTTTAGTTTTCATTTTAAATTAAGTTGTGTTTGTGATTAATTTTCAAACTCGAAATTTTGAAAAACAAATTGAAACAAATTTTTTTCAAAATTTTATATAATTGAGTATAATTTTTGTTTTCAAAATTCAATGCTTTTATTAATTTTAAATAAAAAAAAAAACAGAAAACCGATTGCTAAAATGTATGTAAGTTTTTGAGAAATTTGAAACAAATGAAAAGTACTTTTTTCAAAGACCAACACTTTTTTTTGGTTTTCCCAAGTTTGATCTGCCCAGGTCAATATTATTAAATAAGAGGATTATCCTTTTTTTATTTTTTATTACATACCATTAGCTAGCAAATAATAAATTGCTACAGCTTGGTGGATGGTTCCAGTCGGGAAGCACAGAGATTGTACGCTGAAAGGTTCCCCAATAGGAGATATCCCACTAATATATTCACTTTTTGCAAGACCTCACAATCGTCTTCGGGATCATGGAGTGCTGGAGACTCGAAGGAGAGAAATCTCATCTAGTGGATCAATACACATGGATTTGGTATCAAGTAATTCCTCTTGTAGCAGCAGAAGCATAGCAACTGTATTTGGTTTGTCCCAGAGTAGAGGTCGGGCCCTGATTCATACTAATAGCCTTCACCCATATCACTATGCCAAGAATTGACATCAAATGATAAGATATTGAAGAAACAGAACAGAAAAGGATAGTCTGGACAGATGAAGCGCAGTTAACCAGAGATGGAGTTACCAATTTCCACAACTTGCATTACTGGAGTCTCAACAATCGCACCACCGCTTGAGCTGCAATATGTGGCTTGGCATTGTTGGACGAACGGTAATTGGGCCATGTTTTTTCCATACGGTTTTAAATGGAATATCATATCTGCAATTCCTAAGATTCATTAGAAAATGTCCCTTTGGCTATAACAAACAATTTAATATACCAACTAGATGGAGCTTCAGCACACTTTAACCTGGCTGTGAGAAACTGGCTGAATAATCATTTCAACGACCGATGGATAGGAAGGGGAGGCCCCACTGAATGGCCACCAAGATCACCAGATTTAACTCTTTTATATTTTTACGCTTGGGAATTCATAAAGAACTATGTATTAGGGTGTGTCACTTTTGTATGGCCGCAAAAAAGTACTCTTATTTTTAATTGTAATAGTGATCAAAAGTTGTATTATTGTCTGAGGTTTAAGAACATGTAAAAAAAAAATAAGATTTTGTTCGTCTTTGGCTCGCTCAAATCGGTTGAAGTTGAAAAAAAAAATTTAATTTACAGTAAAAATTTTTTTTTTTTACGTATACTAAAAAAAAACTAAACAAAATACAGAAAGAATTTTTGTTTTTACAAAAAGATATACCACGATATTGTAGGTGGTTCCGTTGATTTTTAAGAATTTTTTTTTGTAAAAAAAAAAACGATTTTACATAAAAAAATGATTTTTCTTCCTTTTTTTATTATTTCATAACTTCTTTATCAAGTGTTCAATTTAAGCAAATATAAGCTTAAAAGTGTTTCCTTGCAATTATCTTTGACTTGGAAGCATACAAATATTTTATATAATTTTTTTGTATCCTCACGGTGCAATTTAAAACAACACCACATTTCAAAAATCTCGAAAAATCAAAATTTCTTGGATTTCATCCTATTTTTGAGCGAGCCAATAATATTAATTAAAATGAAAATTGTAAACGCAGGATTTAATTTTGATAAGCAATGCAACTTTTAAAAGCTATTACATTTGAAAATACCATAGTTGAGCACTTTGACACACCCTACTATGTATATGAAGTTGAAATTTCTTCTTTGGAGCAACTTAAACAACGCCTTAAAGTCACTGGAGTCAAATTGCAGGAGAATTTGGAGGACTTAAATTTATCTGCAGCCATAAGAAAAAGATAAAACCTTTGCCCTCTGAAGAGTGTGCTCCCAACATTGAAAATCGATCGAAAATTTCTTATTTTTTTTTATTACATGCTTAAAATTCTCAAACACTAAGATAGATTTTAGCATCCGGTTCTCTGTTTTTTATTTAAAATTAATAAAAGCATTGAATTTTGAAAACAAAAATTATACTTAATTACATAAAATTTTGAAAAAAACAAAATTTGTTTCAATTTTTTTTTTTTTATTTTTTTTTTCAAAATTTCGAGTTTAAAAATTAATTTTTCAAAAACTATTCACAAACACAACTTAATTTAAAATATATTGAATAAGAGTTTTTTGGCTTTCCAAAAAGGAATGGTATGGCATTGCAAGTCTTACCCTCGTTTTAAATAATTTTTACTTGCGAATTATAGGCACTATAAGGCAAGTTATGCATTCTTAAAAAAAACTGAACTCGAGATTTTGATCAAAGTTGACATTACGATGATAGCTAAGACTAAAAAAGTGGGTCTCGCAATTCTATCTGTCTGTTAGTTCGACTACAGCCTAAACGGCTTGGCCGATTTTCTTCAAAGTTGGTAGATATCATTTTTAATTTTTTCCTCCCACAACGTTTTTTCTTTTTTTTTAAGACTAAAAATAACGGTACATACCATACGATTTTTTTTTCAAAATTTTGTAAATATTTTTTTCTCAAAAACTGTTCGACAAATTTAAAAAATAAAAATACAAAAAAAATTTATTTAGTTAAAACCAGGTAATGGTTGAAAAAAAAATTTCCGAAAAATGGTTATTGAGGGTACCCCCCAAAGAACCTTTTTTTTTTGTTTTCGATTTTCTCAAAAACGGTACAACCGATTTTGATCAAACTCAATACATTTTTCGAAAACCCCATGCTAGATTTTTTCTAAAACTTGATAAAAAATAGTTTCTCAATATAATGTGCAAGATTTGAGAAAAAAAAATATTTTACCTAAAACTAAAGGTATCCACCATACAAATGTTAAAAAATGGTTTTCAAAAATCGTATTTTTCTCGAAAAAAAAATTTTCTTTCAATTAAGTTTTACGAAATTAAAATATTACAGCTTACAGCTTACCATAGAACCATTTTTTCAAATTTTGAATTACTCATTATCGACATAACGGATTTTAATCAAAATTTTTATAGAAATGCTTCTTAAAAGTTTAAAAAACATTGCATTTCAAAACTTAAAAGAAAGTATTTTGTGAATTTAAAAAAAAAAAATCATTTTTTTTTTGGTAAATTCGATATTTCAAAACGGCTCAATTTTTTTTTTGGAAATTTAATTTTCATTTGAACCATAATAAAAACTTAATAAAAACTTACCAAATGTTTTTGTTAAATATCTTTTAAAAATTTTGTATATAATAGTTTATTTTTTAAGAAACCACTATAAAGACTTATAATTTTCGTTCTTGCATAAATTCATGTTTACATACTCTTACTAATAAAAGATTTTTAAAAATTAATTTTATCCTTATGAACAGTTTTCTCTAATAACATTCGTTTTTAAAATTACTAGTCTATTACATAGGAGCAAGTTCGTGCGACCTAGTCGTGCATTTTAGTTTAGTATCGTGCTAGCTTCATACGACTCTTTGGGATTTGCAAACGTCAACACAGACCTGTTCACTCAGTTTTTTGCATGAACTGTCATTACATTAGGTGTGTTCAGAAGCAATTTATTAAAAAAATAGCCTTAGTACGATACTAGTTAGCAAATGTTTAAAATTTAGAAGGAGTTAGTAATCTATTAAAAAGTTAGCAAATTGTTAAGTAATATCATACTTATTCCTTAATACTAAGCTGTTCAAAATTTTGCGCCATTATTTTTTTCTGTTAGTCTTACTAGAACACTTTCGTTGAATTCATCAAAATCGTAATATTTCAATTGTGATATTTTGATTCCATATACACATCATACACTTGCTCGTCCTTTTACAGAGGTTTTGACTGCAGGAATTCAATAAATCTAAAATACATTAAAATAACTAGTAAATTTACTAAAATTTCCAAAGGTTACTTCTGATAAAAAAAATAAAAATACGTGATAAATTTGTTTCATCGGTGAAATTCCTTTTCTTTTTGAAGAAGAAAAAAATTCCATGATGTAGAAATGTAGAGGAAAATATTCCGTTATCAGACAACTTCTCCAGCAATAACTATTATAATTGACAGATTTTGAAGTTCACGTAACGACTGACGCAGGAGATAGGAAGAAGGATAACTGTTAGTCGAGAATCAATATAGATTTGCATAAAAAAAATGAGCCCTCACCACGTATCCTTGTAAATAAGATACATTTCATCCTTCATCTGTTCAGATTCACCTCCAGTAACAACAATTGCTTCTTTTTGTGTTTTCTGATTTTATTAAAAATTCAATATTACTTACCAGAGATCCTGATATCCTGATGGTGTGTATATGTGTGTTTCTCTCCGTCTGTTTGTTTATTTAAAAAAATAATCTGTGGCTATGTGTTTATATTAAATGTAGTAAGTATGTATGCTTAGTTTTCTTCTGCACGTGGTACATGATGTTTCCTCATGTCTTTATATCTCCAAGGATATATTCAGGAAGTGGATGCGAGCATTGATTTATGGATTATTGCTTGGTTTGAGTTATGTCTACGGTGATTAATTTTTAATGCAAATATCTATGACTGAAACGTGGAGGATATACCTGGAACAACCAGACGATTCCTTAAAAGAACAAAGTGATATAATTTATGTGCATGTGTGTACTGTACATACAAAGTAAATTTATTTTTTTTTGATTTTCAATCTGGATAAAATCTAAATAAGAATGTCAGTGTTTTAATTTGATCCAAGTACCTATATCAATATTTGTGATTCTATCAAGGTTTTGAGGGAGATTTTAAGAATATCAAGCAGATATCTTCATAAACATATTATACGAGTAATTGTCTGATTTCGTTTTGTTTTTCGTAATGGCTAGTGAGTATAGGGCGATTGTGAATACCAGGCCAGCAGTTTTGGCCCTTAGTGCAATCCAGAGGGTTGAAACTCCTAATCAATCGGAAGAATTCATCCATCATGGTTATAACTTAGTGCCTTTTTTTTCCCTCACCATGGTCTTGCCATATATTATGCTCACCGTACATATGTAGCTCGGTAAGTGATGTCATTCGAGTTTGATTTATCGCCGCCGAAGTTTGGATAGTAACTCGACTCCAACGAATTTGATATGCGCTGTCCGACTGTAACCTAAGAATTGTTGCTCATTTTCCGCATGGTGAAATGGTTTTACGGGCGATTTAATGGTGCACAATTCTTCGAAGCTGCGTTATTTTGGTCAGAAAACCTCTATTGAAGGTATGCCGAGATTTTCGAGCAACATGACTCAGTTCGATAACGAACATCCTCAGAATCCTGACGTTGCAGGTCTGTCAGGGAATACCCCAGACTTGTTTAAACCTGTTAGGCTAGGACCGCACTTGCGTTTTTTCTTCGAGGCGAATAAAAAGTCGTAGTCGCTACAAATTATTGTCATGCACGCACTTGCGATTTTTTTGCCGCGCGATTATTTAATCGCGAAAAATAAAACACACTACTTCTTATGTGAGTGTACGAGTTACAGAAACACCTCTCTATTAAAACACTTTCCCTAAAATCATTTTTATGTATAACATCTAGTATTAGAAAACTTTGGTTTTATAAATATATATAAGAAATATATTCATATTCATTTTGACTTTCAACAATATTATTAGTCCGTAATTGGAATCTTTAACTCACGCATTTGCTACAAATAAGTAGCGGCAGAAAAATCGCTTGAAAAAATAGAACTTGTTTCATTTTTATAATCGCTACGATTTTTAAGTCGCATGTGCGTGCATTCACATTTAAGGCCATGTGTCTTACTTTTTGCGACTAAAAAATCGTGGATTAAAAATCGCAAGTGCGTGCATGCCAATTTCTCTTTGCGACTACGATTTTTAAGTCGTAGTAATTTAAATCGCAAGTGTGGGCGTCTCCATTTTCTGGTTTCCACCGGTGAATAGCTCTAAGAAAGTTAAGCAGGGATTTTGAAAACCGCAAAAAAAAAATCACTTTTGATGGCCATATTTCGATAACCAGCTCACACAGAAAGTTTTGGTTGCATGTGTATATAGGTATTGAATAGACATTTCGTTTGATGTATATCTCGATAAGCTTTGTGAACCTTGAAAAAATAAAGATTTTTGTAGACTAGTGTAGTCCATGATTTTTTTTTCAAAAATTTAAAAAAAACTTTTTTTTCGAAATTTGCAAGATTGTCACTTCTATGGAAAGGTCTATTAATTCTGTTAGAAGACAATTCCTCGAAAGTGAAAGCTTTAACCGTTACCAGTTCCTCAAAATTCTCAACGGCCAAAACTATAGTCAACTTTACAATTTCTTAAAAATCAAACGCTAAGTTTTAGTGAATTTATTACAGATAACACCTGACAGGTAACTTAAAAAGTTATGGTCACCTTAATATATAAAACAAAGTCGGGTTTGTTCAAACACTTATAATTCGAGAACGGCTTGACTGTTGTATTTGTCTCCGTCTCGAATAGCTAAATAACTATGAAAAACATTGAAAAATTGACGAAAAAATAAAATAAAAGAAACAAAATTTTCCGATAAAAAATGTTCATAGATTTCGTTACTGTCAAACATTAATGTTAATCTCAAATTAGAGAACGTTTTTAAATAAAGGTTTCGAATCGACAAGATATATCCACAATATTCGAATAATGGAGTATTTAAGATTTAAAAAAAGTAGAATAATGTCAGTAATGAAAAAGATTGACATTATATATTGGATGTCAAATATTTATGCGTTCGTTCAGAAATTTATTTTGTTTAAACCAAAGGAAAATATATGAAGCTACTTAAATATACAAGAAAATGACAAATGAACAAATGACTTAATTAAAAAAAACGTCAAATCGATTGGTCTCACTGCATCATTCCAGAGTATTCTGTCAATCCAGTCAGTCAGTATATTGAATAAATATTTACGTCGCGAAAGTATAATTTATTTAATTAATGTTCTCCGCTTTGACGTGGGAGTATTATTACTAATAATGCAGCGACCAAGAAGATCTAATTTTTTGCAAGGTAGCCGTAATGCAATTTTGTATTTACATAATTTTAAAAATTTTAATCTGGCATTACAATTTTCTTTCTTATAACTGTTTTTTCTTATAACTGTTTTAAAAAATGTACATATATACACCATTTACAAATTTATTGAATAAACCCAAATTGATTTAAACTATTTGTATATCGATTTAAATTGACTTCCATCAATATCAATAATAAATCATTGTTTAACCATGATTCCGCAGCCGCCGCCGCAACAACGGCCGCCGACACCATACCACGCAGCAGTTACCGACCGACCGACGACACCATACGACGCTGCAGCTACCGACGACACCAGTCACTTCGGCAAGATAAGGGATTTGATACTATGCTCAAATATAATACACAGTCACTATAAGATCATGACGTCACAGCCGAGTAAACACATTTGGTAATTTACGTTCGACCCGTATATAGTTCACACGCAGTTTATACAAAAAATATAACAAGACGACCTACTTTTATGAAGGAAAGTCACTTGTTTGCAACGGTCGAGGCTGACGAGCTCAATTTAATTTTAGCTTACAATGCAACTGAAATTGTCCAGCTATTTCGTTCCTCAGTTTGGTTCGAAGAATAAACGTCCTAATTGTCAAAAGGGGCTTTGTACCTGCTGATCTGTCAGTGCATATGCATTGATCTAGTGCCACCAGGGGCCTTGAACCTGCGGATCTAGTGCCACCAGGGGTCTTAAACCTGCTGATCTTGTGCCGCCAGGGGCCTCAAACCTGCTGATCTAGTGCCAACAGGGGCCTCGTACCTGCTGATCTAGTGCCACCAGGGGCCTTAAACCTGCTGATCTTGTAAGAGCCAAGAGTGTAGTCCGTACTTGTAAAAGAGTAACCATATACCGAATACCAGTTAATGAGAAACCAGATGCCAGAATAGAGCTTTCTAAAGGAAACCGACAGGAGCACCACACAAGGAGAATAACCGATGTTTACCAGATACAAAATACAAGGTGTAAATTAATTGAAGTCTAAAATGTTTAAGTTGTTATATGAATTTAAGATTTGTTTTCAATAAAGATTTTGTATAAGGTTTTGAAGACCTTCCTACTGAGTTTCGTGTTTTCTCGGCTGGAAAGCAAAAAGCACAACACCGGTTTTATCTAAGGGTAGATAAATTTTAAAGGCCGATGTTGATTATGAATAAAACACAAATTATTTAAGATATTACTGTCATTTCTTTTTATTATGATAATATCGGTATAGTTCAATTATGTATGGAACAAAATATCGGTCAAATGGCCATCGCGACCTCGGCGGCACACCACCATCCGATGGTCCAAATTTTCGATAACGCTAAGGAATAATTGAGGTTCTATGCCATTAATGTGCCGATTTATTTCATCCTTTGGCTCTTGAATTGTTGCTGGCTTATCGACGTACACCTTTTCTTTTAAAGAATCCTAAAGAAAGAAGTCCAACGGTGTCAAACCACATGATCTTGGCGGCCAATTGATATCGCCACTTAGTGAGATAACACAGCCATTGAATTTGTCGCACAAAAGAGCCATTGTATTGTTAGCTCCGTGGCAAGTAGCACCATCCCGTTGAAACCACATATCGTCCACATCAGTATCTTCCAATTCGGGCCATAAAAAGTTCGTTATCATCTCACGATAGCGAACACCATTCACAGTAACTGCCTGACCGGCCTCATTTTGGAACAAATACGGCCCGCTGATGCCGCCAGCCCATAAACCGCATCAAACAGTCACTCTTTGTGAATGCATTTGATTTTCAACAATCACTTTTGGATTATCATTCCCAAATGCCCAAATGCGGCAATTCTACTTATTGACGAATCCACTGAGGTGAAAATGTGTCTCATCACTGAAGATGATTTTCTTCGAAAATTGATCATCCACTATTGCCATTTTTTGCCACCATTCTGACCCTTGACGGCGCTTGAAATGGTCAAGAGGCTTAGTTCTTGAGTCAATTGCACCTTGTTAGCGTGAAAATGTATAATGTTCATCAATGACGAGCGTGAGAGGTGCAATTGTTGGGCACGACGACGAGTTGAGGTGGATGGCTCTTCAGCCACACTATCGCGAACAGCAGCAATGTTTTCTGCAGTACGAACTGTACGAGCATGCACTGGTGTTTTCCCATCTCCTACAGACCCGGTTTGCTCAAATTTTTGCACGATTTTTCCGATTGTACGCACATTTGGATGATTAAATTGACCGAACAAATGACGAAGTGCACGATATGCATTTTGATTTGAACGCCCATTTTCATAATAAGCCTGAATGACTTTAACGCGCTGCTCGATGGTCTGTTTTTTCCTTGGACATTACAATCGCCGCGTTAGAGGATGTCAAACAGAGAGTTGTCAACCAATGCACAAACAAAACAATAATTCTTCAACAAAAATAATTTCAAGCAGCTGAGATTCAGAAGAGGAATTATTGCTTCTACATTTTTGCTACGAAACTCTCGTTAGAGAAGTATCACAACGGACCAAATATTGGTCTAAGTGTGTTGACCTTTTCCGTTCAGCAGCCACTTTAACCTAACCTTTAACCTCGTTAGAGAAAAAGAATTTGGGTGCATGCAATTAAGAAATTGGAGAATAAATTAGCGAATATGACCGGCTGTGCGGGGAGCTAGAGTCGCACGGGGACCGCTTTTATTCGTACTTTTCGAATGTCGCAAAATTGCTTTGAAGAACTTCACGAGTTGATTCAGTTGCACATTTTAGCGCAAACACCAAAATCTCAACATGTTCCCGTGGAAGAAACTCCTCAATGCAGCCTCCACTACCAGGAGACGGACTGAATCTTTAGGGATTCAATCTCAACTACATGCTCGAATAAGCCAAGTTTATTTGATCCTTATCATCGACAACAGTTTCTTCCGCAGTTGTCAAGCTCTCTAGTGGTGGAATCATAAAGTCTCCAATTGGTCAGCAAGAGCCAATAATATGGTTTTAGTCAAGAAAGTAATTAATTCAGAACGTATGTGCGCTCTTCCTAAAAAGCAGGTGCAATATTTGAAAGCTTCATGGAGTTACTTTCTTACCGTTTTCAATCAATTCTCTTCCTATTGTCTCCCAAATTTCGGGCTTTATAGGTTTTTATAGGATTTATCACCCATATCGTATAGACATGGGTAATTTCTCACAGATTCAATTAGTTTTTGCATCTTGCCAAAATTTAAAATTCCTTTGACAGCCGCAGCGTCAGTAATAATTTGTAATTTCACACAACGTCGCGTTTCACCGCCGCCGTTGCAACGCCATGGTGAATTCAACGCGGCGTTAAAACCGCGTTCAGTGTGACGGGGCATGTATTGCAATTTGATACAACGCTGCTTTTGAACAAAGCGTAAAAACGCCTTCTGTTTGACCGAGCCTTTAGCTGGCTTGGGTGTAACAAGGAACTGTACCATTTCTATTGATATCAGCTAAGACTTAGCCACATTACCGCCCGATCATTTCTCCGGAAGTTATCTGGCTATAGATAATGAGTTTTTCGCGTGCAAAGCCGGGGCCCGTCGCTAGTTTAATATAATTTTAACATAATGAAAACTGAGCTTTTATAAAATAAAATTTGTTTATCTATTTAACAAGAGTTGTCAAACAAATCTGCTTTCGTTTACGCCAGGCTTACATCTCGTTAAGTACTAAATTTTATAATCAAAATTTACTGAACTAATAACTGAAAATATTTAAAATAGATATCCTAATTAAACACGAAGATTATGAAATTTTAGAGAACACTTAAGCACAGCCCATTGAGAACTAAACGTTTGCTTACTGCAGTCAATATATTTTGTGCAGCCCCCTTTAACAGTTGCCCGACCCAATTAAACTGTCAGTATAAAGTTTTTGTAAACAAAAAACTTTCACCTAAACTCTGACATAATCGCTTATACTCGCATTCTGAAAATTCTGAGAACTTTTGTTTTTGTGTAAACTTTCTCCTACTCCTATTCAAGAACTAATGCATCATTCTTCAAGGTTATGAGAATTCGAGTACACAGACCATGAATTCAAAGACAAATGACTCTGCACACCACATTTAAATGCAATCAGTACACTAGGACTATTAAACTATTTGACCCAGATTCACTCACTTTATCCTCAAAAGTTAACCAACAAATTTACTTAGAAATATATATGTATGTACGTTTATGGAATTTTACAAACCTTCTACAAAAGTTTTGTCCTCTTTGTATAATTTAGTTGCATCCCGCAATAGAAGGTACTTTGTCAGAAACAAATCAACAAAACTCCTTGGGGAAGTGAAATACTTTGGTGAATTCGTCTAAAACAGAAAGACGGATATCAAAAATGTCCTTCGAGACAGAAAACTTCAAATAATAATTATTCTTTTATATTGAGTTACATGTAAAGAAAACTGTAGACTATCCTTACCACAAGGATAAGAGTGCAAACACAAGAAACAATATCCAAAGGATCCTTTTGAGTGTTGGTCTTTTTATCTTCACTCATTACCGCCTCCAAAAGCCACTCGAAAATTATTTCGAAAACGAGTTCACATTAATTGCAAACGAAAAGTGTCCTTTCGTCAGGACTTTTCATTGCGACTTGCATGGCGCAATTTGTGTCTTTCGATCCCCGCGATGGCTGGGAAGGAAATAACGTTTTAAATTAAAACTGATGGATTTCAATTAACAAATTGCAATTCTTCTTTGGCAAGCTGCAGCGCAGTAATTAGTGCGACAGTTTGACACAATTATCTCGAATGACATTGCGAAATAAAGGATATTAATTTTCCTTCAAAATAAAAAATGTATGTACGTGTAGTTCATGCTTGTCTGTCAACATAAGTTAACATGTGGCATTGTGGATGAGAGCCTTTATATAATGAGCTATAAATATTGACCAAGTATTCAGAAATCAAAAGTTTATTCAATCCCCAAGCAATCAAGGCAACGTATAATGTTCACAGAAGTTGTAGCACCTACAAATCCCAGCAAAACAAATCCCTTGAGATAAATCTTGACGCTGCGATAACACTGTCTCGGTGAATTAATCATTAGAGATAAATGTTCTTTTGCCAAGATTTTCCTTGGCGGCAGTAAATTTTGAAAAGCTGAAGGACCATCATAAGGGTGATGGGGCTCTATAAAACGAAGCCAATATTTTCTGTTGTTAATTAGGTTTTTGGTAGTAGTTGGCAGGAAAATAGGGAGAACGGTTTCCCCCGCCTTCGAATACTCTCAACGGATATGAAATTAATTATGTTGATGAAAGGATACCTTCCTAATGCTTAAATCCATGTTTTTAACAGTCAAACCAATTACAGGGTTGCTATCATCTTAAATAAAGAATGAGCTAACAAATAAAACCTGTTCTTTTTCGGACCGGATTCTTCGAGTTTATTCGATGTTGTGTCTTCGTCAGTCCTAATCTACACATAGGGGACATGAAATCAGAGTCCATAGCGTTCTTATCCACCATTGATGAGGTCCGATCCTCTGTACCAGGATGGTTAGATTCTTATACAGGGATAGTTAGTTCCTAGAATGAAGGCTTTTCTACTCAATTGCCTTCTTATCCCAGAGATACAGTGATTGTCTGCTTAAAGTAACGTATTGTTCAAGACGGCTGTTCTTACCTAACGAAAGCATATCGTCATAGTCCAACGGAAACTCCCTAAGCTCAAGGCTTTTTAATCGACAAGAAATTAAAAATCTTTGGATTTGAGGAGTTTATAATTTGGACCGTAATTAAATGAAAGAAAGCCTTCCAGAGACTAGACTTTGTTATTTGGTTCAATAAAGGTTTTCATATATAAAGTAAAATTTTATAAGTACTGTAGAATTTGGCTACCTTTACTTATTCGGGTGGCGCCCTATCAAGAAGTCTGTACAATCCTTAGCGCATTTATTCCAGTCATTAAGCCGTAGTAGGTGGAGAGGTTCACTCTTTATTGTCACCTCCAGCCTGGCTGGTGGAATTCGGACACTCTCTTGGCTAGAGCACTCCTGTCCATTTACTCGATGTGGCCGAGCCAATGTAGTTAACGTGTTTTAAATTTCATTACCTTATACACATCTTGGTAAAGCTCCTAGAATTCGTGGCTGTGGCTTCTCCTCAATTTGTCCTCGTCGCACACAGAACCCAATATCATAACCCAGTATCAGCTCTCTCTTTTCGCTTTGAGTCCAACACTCGGTGCCTTTAGGCAGGATTGGTAGTATAAAGGTTTTGCGAGGAGTTTTGAACCCGTTTATTTCGCAGTTTTCTAGAATTAATTCTTCAAGGAACTCCTTAAATACTTCGAAACCGATGTTATCAATAGTCACGTTTTTATCTTATCGGTGGACAAATGTTTATTTGTTTATTGTTAGAATGTACTTAATTTAGTCCGTGTTTACTTCAAGACCAACAAGTTTCGCCTGATCTTCAATCGCCATAAAACAGTATGTTACAAAACATTGGGAGCATATGATGATGTCAATATCGTCCGCGTAACTAAATAGTTTGACAAATTTGTTGAGTATTGTGCCATCGGTAAGAACGCCTGCTCTCAAACCAGATTGGAAAAGTCACATCATAGCACATCTCCTTGACGAAACCCATTGCATGTTTCGAATAGTTTAGAAGTGCTACTCGCTAGTTGCATATTGGCACCACGTATTTTCCAATGTCATATAATACAGTTTTATCAGTTTTTCCTAGATCCCGAGTTCCCGCATCACCAAATAGAGCTGATCGTAATGAATGCTATCATATGCAGCTTTGAAGTCGAAGAATAGAGTCTCTTTGGTCTTAAGCCACACTGATACTTGCCGAATATAGTGGTGCTTAAGGTTAAGACACCCACACATCACGTTGCGTTGGATATGATCTTATATGCGATGTATAAAAAGGATTGTTTTAGCAGGACATAGAATAGCTTTTTAGTAGGCGGGCCATTTGGAGCTAGCTATCCAAACCATTGGGTATATTAATTCTTCCCACACATATTTGGTTGATGATTTGATACCGAGTATATTTCCTACCAAAACATTACCCCCATATTTAATAAGTTCTGCAAACGAACCATCAGATTCGGCAGCTTTGTTGTTCCCAAGCTTTTTTTTTAGTATCTAAGCCTACTTATACTGGGTGGTAAAACTGGTTCTTCATCATAGCTATCAATCGCTCTACATTATGTCAATTTAGCAGCTGCTGGAAATTCCACTTGAATACATCTTCTATTCTCTGTGGTTTGTTAACTAGGTTACATTCGCTCTTTCGTAGAGCCTGCATTCCAGTCTTAACTCCTCGTCTCTATTTTCTTTGCACTATACTGTGATGCTTTTTGTTCGTGGCTGAGGTGAAACTCGTCGGTGTCCAGGGTTCTTCCCAAAGAAGCAACAAACTTGGGTTTGGAGGGTCTAAAGCTCCGACAAAAATAACGTTTTTCAATACTGCTAAACTCTTAATCAATTTATTTCGGTGTCTTTTTTATTTCTAAGACGGTATTTCATATAATTTTGATTTACAAAATTACTTCTTTTCCTTCATATAATACAATATTCAAAAGTCTAAATAATTAACACGGTATTTCATATAAACGGGTGGAACTCTTAAGAGATAATCTGTCCAGTGAGCTGCCTTGAACAGGAACCCAAAGGAAATAAACGGGCAGGAGTTCTTATAGAAAACCTTTATCCCTAGCACGCAACCTAGGGAAATAAACGGGTGGAACTCTAAGAGAACCTGTCCAATGAGCTACTTTGAAAAGGAGATCAAAGGAAAGAAACGCGTTCGGGAACCTTATCGGAAGCCCTGTGTCCCTAGCACGCAATCTAGGGAAATAAATACACAGGTGGAACTCTAAAGCGAGAACCTGTCCAGTGAGCTGCCTTGAAGAGAAACTCAAAGGAAATAAACGTGCGGGAGTTCTTATAGAACACCCTTGTCCCTAGCACGCAACATAGGCAAATAAACGGGTGGAACTCTAAAAAGAGAACCTGTCCAATGAGCTATCTTGAAGGGGACATCCGAGGAAAGAAACTGGTTGGTTTAGTAAATAATAACACTCTTGATAATAACAATATCAAATATTCCCCCACTCTAGCTAATACTCCTAATAATACTAAAGCTTGATCTACTCTAGCTAATGCTAATAATACCCTACTATGTAATTTATAAGAAAAATTAGATCAGCTTCAACATTACGGCAATCCCTATCAGTCACCGAAACGCCTTTCAAAGGTTTTTGTTTGCGGCCCGATCTTAAACTCTCTATACACTAGATTGGTATCCACACTGAACGAGAATAAAAGACAATTTTGTCATTTTCCCAACCTACACTTGTTGAATCTACGGCTAAGAGTCAATGTGAATTGAAATAAATAAACGACAAAATTGTGTGTGAATCAAAGTGGGTATTGATCACATGACTTCGGGTTCGGGTACAAACTGGATATGTGTAAGATGATCATTTAATAAGGCGGTATGTAAGTGTCGTAACCTTTCGCTCGGAAATATGATTAGGGTTCGTTGGTGTCGCAACGTTTTGCTCTTTAATATGAATACGGATAGATATGTAGGATTGAAACGCTTCGTTACAATACTCTTTTTAAACTAATATTGTTTTGCGCTGTATCTGGTGTTGAACGCCATCATCTTAAATTGGTCTCTGCAGACTCTAAGGCAACTTCAGTTATGCTAAGACATCTAAAATTGATTTTTTTTCTTCTGTGCAGTTCGCAATTTCTCTTACCTCGACCCCGACGGTCAAGATTTATAGCACCTGTAAGGCTATCACAATTTTTTAATTTCATCGTACCTGATCCTATCCATCGATCCTCCTGGTTTGCGATAATATCTGCCTTGTACTGCAAAAACTTGAGTGTGTAAAGGTTTCTCACGTTTCAGGTTGTTGTTCTCAAGTCGTTATCTTGTTGCCCAAATCATTATCCAAATTCCTCATGTTGTTCGGTCTTACTAAAACTGGAGACACCACCGTTGATTCGATCTAGAAAATTCTCCGTCTACGGTGTTTTCAATAGTGCCGCGATAGGAATAGGAATACACTTTATTTGCAGGAAAATTAATAGTGACATTTCACTTCATGCCCTAAGTGGAATTTTCATTGAATGACGACGGTATACATGGCTTCCGTCTCAATACTTCTACATCTAGTGTCAACGCGAGAGTTTTGTATTTTGCTGACAAGAACGATTTCACATAAGATCTTATTGCCATTCCAAAACGTTTCTTAACTTTCAAGGTATTGGTTACGTCTTTGGCGACCTTGGTGAAGAAGCTTGTGCTTGTTTAACATCTTCCTTCAAAAACGGTGCAACATTGTAGCAAAACTAAGCATTGTTCTATAGTATCTATAGATGTTGGGATATGCGACCTTCAAATTAATGAAAAAGTCGTTCGTAACGATTTGATATCCCGGCAGTTGTTCCTAAATTCCCCAAACTCTGAATATTGTGGTTGACGCACTTTGAATTTTTCTGGTATAAAGTTCAAATAATACTCCGGAAAGATTGTGAAGATGGTGTTAAGGACACTTATGATTCTGTAGTTGATTCAATTTAAAAAATTGGGCAAAATATGCTGAGGATCCATTCAACGAACATTGTCTCCTCAGTTCAGAAATATCACCTTTATTTCATAGAAAGTTAAGTGACAAAAAGTGAAAAATTACAACTTTTCACCTCTCTTCACTTGATAAATCATGGAAGAAAATGTTTCACGTACACAAAAAGGTATTTGAAATTTGTATCGAAAAGATTCTCATAAGTCTTTCTCAAGGTATGTATTATTTAAAGTGCATTTTTCGAAATGGAATTTAGTTGGGAGCTTTGAAGCATGCAGTGTCTTCTGTGTAAGTTCTGTTTTATTCCTCCTTGACGTTGAGCACTGGGATTATATTAAGACCCAAATACAAGTTCCTTTTTAAAAATGCAATAAAATTAATAAAATAAAATTTGTTCCATGTATTATGGCTTTATTAGTAAGAGCAAACATTCCCATTAATTATGGAACACAAAGTCGTTCAAGTAGCTGTCTCGCCTGACTTCGCAGTAGCGCATTCTGTCACTCCAATTTTCTAAGACCTTGTCATTGGTTCCAAGCTGTAACTTACGGATTGCTTGGATGATATTGACCTTAAGTGCTTAAATCGATTCCGGATTATTGGCATAACATCGATCCTGTACGGTTCCTCACAAAAAGTCAAACCGCAGCTGCCAGGGGTGGCCAATTAACATCGCCAAGACGGCGGAAAACACGATTTATAAATTTGGTGCGCCAAAAATCGATTGTGGCATGGGCTGTAAGGCATGGCGCGCCATTCTGTATGAAGCAGGGGTTATCCAAGTCCATGTCTTGAATTTGAATAAAAAAAAGTCAATTAATACGGCTCCGTAACGCCCACCGTTGACCGAAACGTTCTTCGCAGCCTCATTTTCGAAGAAAAATGGTCTAATAATACCACCGCACTCCGCAATCCGCACCAAACTGTCACTCTCTGCGGATATATTGCCTTCTAGATAATAACGTGCGGTATTTTCGAGTTCTAGATGCGCCAATTTTGTTTGTACGAAAACGGTGGGGACTTTGAGTGTTGCCCACTAGCATACCAGTTTCACGAACTTTTAACCCAAACTTGCGTACAGTTTCATTTCAGCCAAGGCTTCTTTACAAAAAACGCACTATTTGGGCTACACAGCACTCACTTTGGAAATAAGTTTTCAATATTTCCCAACGTGCGTTGTTCAAGTTCGACTCATTTTGCGGAGGTATAATACTGACTCTCTGTCAAGATTACGAGCCGTAACAGCTATCAGTCAGTCATTTGACAGCTGTCAAAATAATATGATTTAAAAAGAAACCACTAGATGACCAACCCTGTATAATCAATTTCGGGTGACTAATACTTCTATTCTATATTTTGCTCTGTGACTTTTAACATTTGCTATAAGCCTCTTGAATATTTTTGTTATTTTTATATTCTACGAGTACTACCGAATTGTCTTTTTATTTTTTTTTTCTATTTTTTAACGAAAATTAAATTACTGCAGTGTGGTAAACAGAATTATCATCAAATGAGCCATAATAAATTGCATGTTGGCATTCCCCAAAGCCGGATGATACCTGCCTCTTCTATCACCTCTGAGTCATGAGCCCATCACACTCGATGAAATAGAACACATCAAAAGCTTCCTCTGCCACTTCCTATGCATGGATACAATAATTATTATTGTGGCTCGGAATTCCTGGCCTGTTTCAGTGAATTGGACTGACTGATTGGCTGACGGACAGATTCTTATATATTGGAGGGCTTCCAGTTGGCGGTTAATTATGGTAGCCATGGTAGAATGTGGTGTTCAATTTAATTTTAGACAGATTGGACGGTTGATTGGCTGGATGAAAGTCGGACAGGCCTATCTACAACATTTTACTCATATAAGGCGAAGTTATAATGGTGTGCAAATAATATTCGTCAAATTGAGTCATAAAAATATATAATAAATAGTGAAAACAAAAAAAAAATAAAGTTTCTTATTTAAAAGTCAATAAATCAGAAAATGTAATACACTTAATTGCAGAAAAGTGTATGGTCACAATGGAAAAAGGTCACAAATTCAGAAAACAATTAAGTAAAGTAACAATAAACAATTATGTATGCTTTCTTTGAAAAAAATGTCGATGGTATTTCGCATTTGAAGGATTATTTGATAGAAATATCTGTCGATAGAAAACACTATTACTTCGTCAAGAACTGCAAGATAATACTGAGCGTGTGGCCCACTACGTTAATATATTCATTTCGCCGGCCATTAAACAAACAAGAACTGGAACAATTTTTCCCAGATCCGCCGCCCGAGTCTGGAAAGAAGGGCCTACTAATTTTTATCGAGCAGCCCGTCCATCCGCCGCTCCCATACCCAATCCAACCGTCAGACAACCGACTGTACAGCACAAGGTACTGACTTCCAGCTGAGGTACCGAGCCTAAAGTACAATGTGGCGCAAAATTAATCACCATATTGGAAGATGTTATAATTTTTGCAAATGGCGTCGTACGTCAGTCATATTTGACATTTGTGAACTTGACAGCTGCAGTTTACATACAAACAGACAAGCAATGGAGCGCTTTACTCCGGAAGAGTGTGGAAAATTTGTGTCGATTTTGTTGACCAATATTCGGTCGGTGATGTTAGCGCAGCGTACATTTCGACGTCGATTTCCTAATCGTGTCGCACTAACTGGGCAAACGTTTCTGCGCTTAGCTACTCGACTCAAACAGATTGGAGCCACATTAGACCATGCAGAGAGTGGCCGTCACGGCGTCACCGGACTGGTCGTTCGGACGAGAATATCGCGGCTGTGGCTGCCGATGTCGCTGAGAACGAAGAAACATCACCCAGACTATTGGCCACGCAATTGGACATCACCAGCCGGACCCGCCAGCGAATTTCAGTGAAAGACTTACACATGTTCCCGCACAAAGTGCATTAGTTAATCCCACACAAAGTGGTGCGACGTTCACGCGGGAGTAGTGATTGGGAAGTATTCTTTTGAGAACACCATCGGCAATATGGTCACTGTTACTGGCAAACACTACAGAGATAACGACTTCTTACTGCAGGAATTGAATGAGCGGGGCTTGGTGAACATGTGGTTTGAACAAACGGTGGAACTGCACACACAACTCGAGCCACAGTGGATATTGTGAAGGAAGCGTTTCCTGGTCGCGTAATCTTCCGTTTTGGCAATTTGAATTGTCCAGCCAGATCGCCCGATTTAACCACTTCTTCTTTGGGGCCGCTTGAAGTTGCGGGCTTATGCCAACAAGCCTCAGACAATCGCAGTCCTTAAGGAGCAGCCGCATGATGTTATCATCTTTTCAACTTAACAGAAATTAAATGCATTACTGTGTCGCACGAACTTGCTCTAAGAATCTTAAAAATGGATGTTATTAGAGAAAACTGTTTAAGCATAAAATTAATTTTTTAAACTTCTTTTTTAAATAGTGGGAGATAAAAACAGCATAGCATGTGATTTTTAAATGAAAAATGTATTAATGTAAACAAAAAATTATAAGTCCTTATAGCGGTTTCTTAAAAAATTAAACTTTTATATAAAACATTTTAAAAACATTTTTAAGAAAAAATTTGGTACGACAACTCAAAGTTTTAATTATCTTACGAATAAAACATAAATCTCCAACAAAAATTATTGACCCTTTTTGAAATATCGAATTTTGACAAAAAAAAAAAGATTTTTTTTTTCAAAAACTCAAAAAACATTTTTTTTTAGTTTTGAAATGCAATGTTTTTTTTTTAACTTTTTAGAAGATTTAGAAGATAATGAGAAATTCAAAATTTGAAAAAATGGTTCTATGGTATATATACAGTCAGGAATATCTTAATTTTAAAATTTGTTTTAGTGAATAAAAGATCGTACAAATTAATCAGGAGAAGAAATTTAACAAAGTTCTAGGCGCCGTTTTCGAGAAAATTACGATTTTTGAAAACTATTTTTTAACATTTGTATGGTGGGTACCGTTATTTGGAAATAAAATAACTTTTTTTCTCACATCTTGTAGATTAAAATATTAAAAACATTTTATTGTCAAGACTAAAAAAATCGAGCATGGGGTTTTCGAAATATTGAGTTTTGATTTTTTTTTTAAATCCAAAAATATTCAAAATTTTGGGGAGTTTTAGCATAAAAAAAGTGATCAAAATCACTTGTACTAGTTCTGAAAAAATCGAAAAAAATTACTCCAAGTCGGGAATGATTTATTAACCATTTTTTGGACAAATTTTTTCAACCATTGACTAGCTAGCCTTAACTAAATGAAATTTTTGAATTTTTACTTGCGACTTATAGGTACTATAAGGCAAGTTATGGATTCGTAAAAAAAATTGAACTCGCGATTTTGATCAAAGTTGACATTAAGATGATAGCGAAGACTGAAAAAGTGGGTCTGGCAATTCTGCCTGTCTGTCTGTCGCTTCGACTATAGTCTAAACGGCTCGGCCGATTTTCTTTAAACTTGGTAGATATGGGTTTTGATTTTTTACCCCAAACGTTTTTTTTCTTTTTTTTTTTAAGACCAAAAATAACGGTACCTGCCATACGAATTTTTTTCGAAATTTTATAAATATTTTTTTTTCTCAAAAACTTAGAAAGATTTAAAAACTAAAAACACAATAAAATTTCAATTTAGTTAAATCTAGATAATGCTTGAAAAAAATTTTCCGAAAAATGGTTATTGAGGGTACCCCCCATGGAACCATTTTTTTTTGTTTTTGATTTTCTCAAAAACGGTACATCCGATTTTGATCATTTTTTTTTGCGAAGGGTCTTCAAAAATTTAAATAGAATTGTGTATTCAAATTTTCAAAAAATTTTTTTTTGGATTTTTAAAAAAAACTTCAAAATTTTTTTTTCAAAACTCAATATTTCGAAAATCCCATGCTAGATTTTTTTTACACTTGATAAATAAAAGTTTCTTCATATAATCCACAAGATGTGAGAAAAAAAATTTCATTTTACCTTAAAATAAAGGTACCCACCATACAAATGTTAAAAAAATCAAAAAAATGGTTTTCAAAAATCGTATTTTTCTCGAAAACGGCACATAGAATTTTGATACATTTTTTTTTTCTTTCAATTAATTTTTATGATGTTTAATTTAATAAAACAAATTTTGAAATTAAGATATTACAGCTTGTACCTACCTACTCGTACCATAGAACCATTTTTTCGAATTTTGAATTTCTCATTATCCACATAAGTGTTCTTAATGAAATTTTTTATAGAGAAGCTTCTAAAGAGTCTAAAACACATTGCATTTCAAAACTTTAAAATAAATATTATTTGAATTTTTGAAAAAAAAAATCTATTTTTTTCTTTTTTTGAAAATTCGATATCTCAGAAAAGGCTCAATATTTTTTTTTTAAATTTAATTTTTATTCGAACAATAATAGGTAGGTAGGTAGGTTGTTGGGCTGACAATTGATGTTGCTATTGTCACACTTAGATCAATGTAGATCCATTGTGTTACCCGTGAGTGTTATCACTCTTTCCTGATAAAACCTATGTATTCTATTAATCAGTCAAGCCATTTTGAGGCGTTGACGAAGTTCAATATGTGTATTCCTGAAATATTAGAAATATCTTCTAGATTATCAAAGAAGTAGCTACCGAGCCATTTCTTTCTCTGGTGGCATAGTGACGGGCAATGACAGAGAAAGTGTGACGTGTCTTCATGTACCTCTTCATCACCACATCCTCTGCATAGGTCATCTGTACTTAGTTTCATTTTAAATTTATGGTATTTCAATAAATTATGTCCGGTGATTATGCTCGTAAGAGAGCGAAGGGACTTCTTACTAAGTTGTATAATTTTGTCAGTTCTCTGCTTGTTAAAGCAGGGCCATATTTTCCTAGTAGTATCACAGGTGTCAAGTAGATTCCACCTTTCATTGGATTTCCTTAGGATTAAATCTGAAATTTTCTGTTTAATGTTACAGAGTGGGATGCTTACCATCTCTGCTTGACTAGCGTCGAGCGCTGATCCCTGTCTTGCCAACTCATCGGCATTTTCATTACCTTGTATGCCGCTGTGTCCCGGTACCCAGCAGAGTCTAATATTGTGCTGCGTGCCAAGAACCTTAAGCTCTTCGCGGCAGCAGGAGACAAGCTTCGATTTTATCACAGTGGCAGAAATCGCTTTTATTGCCGCTTGGCTGTCAATGTAAAAGGTGATATCAGCCCGTGGTATCGCCATCATTGATACCTGTCTAGCAGCTGTTGTCACTGCCAGGACCTCCGCTTGGAAGACACTGCTATGATCTGGGAGCCTAAGTGAGTTGTTTAGCTCAAGAGGTTCTGAGAAAAAGCCTGCACCAACACCTGTGTCCATTTTGGAGCCATCAGTATAGATTGCTATTTCTGATTCACTGGTGTAGGGTTGGTTGTTCAGCCATTCTTCTCTGCTTGGAAAGGCAGTTTGGAATGGTTTATAAAAGTCAAGCTCGGGTGTTGTATAATCTGTAATGATACTATCACCCAAGTATTTCTGAAGAATTTGAGCATGTCCTATTGCACTGTTTTTCCAGGTATTAGTCTGGCTTAGCCTTAAGGCGCTATATGCTGCGGATTCTTGTACGAAAAGGTCTAGGGTTTTCAGGTTGAGTATCGCCTCCAACCCTGCAGTTGGTGTGGATCTCATGGCACCCGTAATCGCAATGCACGCGAGTCTCTGTACTTTTGCCAGAGTTTTGAGGTTCGTGCTTTTTTCCGTTGCATTCCACCATACCAAATTACCATAGGTTAGTATTGGTCTGATTATCGCCAAATACATCCACCTGATAATTTTTGGACTAGGTCCCCAGGATTTCCCAAAGATTCTGTTACAGGAGTAGAATGCAATCATCCCTTTTTTCGCTCTTTCCTTAGTGTTAAGACTCCAGTTTAATTTCCTATCTAGAATCACACCAAGATACTTTGCATGATCTGAAATCTTCAGCGGGGTGCCTTCAATTGAAGGTATTCTGAAGTTTGGTATTTTCCTTTTATTTGTGAAGAGGACTAATTCTGTTTTTGACGGGTTAATCATCAGGCCGCACTTTCTAGTCCATCTATTAACCTTAGAAAGGGCGTATTCAATCTGTTCACTGATAGTAGGTAAGAATTTACCTGTAGCTAATAACGCAAGATCGTCAGCGTAGGCTACTATCTTTACACCACAGTGTTTTAAATTAATGAGAATTGTGTTCATAACCAGCACCCAAAGGAGTGGTGAGAGAACTCCCCCCTGTGGGGTGCCCCTGGATGTGGACACTCTCATCTGTATCCCTGCCAGTTCCGAGTTAATTTGCCTGTTCTTTAGCATGCACATAACCCAACTTATTATCGAATTATCGATTTTGTTGTCTACTAGAGCTGCCTCTACCGCTTTATTGTTCACGTTATTGAAGGCTCCTTCAATATCGAGAAACGCAGCAAGGGTATATTCTTTGTCGCTCAATGTCTTCTCAATCGTGCTAACGACGCTGTGAAGTGCCGTTTCTACACTCTTCCCCTTTGTGTAGGCGTGCTGAGCTGGGGATAAATCAACCAGATTCAGATTGCCACGAATATGTAGGTCTATCAGTCTTTCAAACGTTTTAAGAATAAACGATGTCAGACTAATTGGCCTGAAATCTTTTGCTTCTGTATGACTGGGCTTGCCAGCTTTCGGAATGAAAACCACTTTGACTTCGCGCCATGATAAAGGAACATATCCCCATTTTAGACTGTTAAGGAATATGTTTTTCAGGAGCGGTATTATTTGGATTTCGCTTTTCTGTAGCATCATTGGGAAGATGCCATCAAGGCCAGGGGATTTATACGGAGAAAAGGAATGGATTGCCCATCTTATCTTTTCTTCCGTTATAATATCCGATGGTATAATGTGTTCCGTGTAGGGTTCTGTTTCCAGGTTGCTGTCATTTGACCCGCAACCCGGGAAGTGAGTATTTATCAAGTGCTCAAGAGTCTCATTGCAGGATTCTGTCCAGCACCCAGTGGGCGTTTTAAGAGATCCTAAAGGGATTGAATCTTTGGAAAGAATTTTCCTTAGTCTAGCAGATTCGTTTGTCCCTTCGATTTCACTGCAAAAAGTTCTCCATGAGATTCGTTTCGCTCGTTGCGTTTCTGCTTTAAATTTTCGTTGACTGGTTTTATATACTTCCCAGTCATTCTCATTTCTAGTGTTTTTGGCAGCATTGAAAAGTCTTCTTGTTTCTTTTCTCAAGTTACCGAGTTCTACCGTCCACCAGGGTGGTTTCTTTTTTCCTTTCCCTATATGTTTCAGTGGACAACTTTTCTCGAGGGCGTTACTAAGAATCACCCTGAGTTCTTCTGATGCTTGATCAATATGCTTGGGTTCTTGAATCGCAGTGTTATTAAAATTTTTGAGTTTTTTCTCTAATTCCCTATTAAAGAGATCCCAGTTGGTGTTTCTGAAATTCCTATAAGGTTTCGGAGTTTCCACTGTATCATTTATCAAGAAGCCTATAAGCCTATGGTCTGAGAATGATTCTTCTTTGAGAACATTCCATTGGTCGATTGAAACTGTATCTGAATTATTAGTAACAGTTATATCAATCACTTCTTCCCTGTTTTTTATAACAAAAGTGGGCTCATTGCCCCTATTTGCTACCAGTAAATTATGTTCTATAATAAATTCAAAAAGAGACTCACCTCTACTGTTGGTGTCGGTACTTGCCCATTGAGCATGATGTGAGTTAGCATCACATCCTAGAACCACGTCCCATCCTTCGATTGCTGCTCGCTCTACTAGCTGGACTGTTAGGTCTGCAGGTGGTCCCTCCGTCCCGTCATATGGCATATAGCAGGATGCCAGGATGAGTGGTGGGAGCCCGATCCGCTCTAGCTTCACGGCAGTCTGGTCTAGATTACTATATGTAGATAAAAGAAAAAGATTAAACTGTTTCCTAGCTACAATGCAAGTTCTAAATTTACTGTTTGATACCACTTGTGCAGTTTTGAACAGTGTAAGTCCTTTTGAGTGCAGGCCCTTAATTTTGCCACCTGCGATCCAGGGTTCTTGAATAAGGGCGATGTCTATTTGCCTACTCTCCATGAGGTAGACAAGGTTGGCGCTGGCTGCTTTACTATGTTGGAGATTAATTTGTACTAATTTCATGTTCATAGTTTATTAAAAACCTCCCGCCCCTTACTTACTTGCTTGTTCTTGTTGGCTATTAGTCGCAGTTTGCACCGGTTTATCCCGATCCGAACTTTGAAGCCAATTTTCCTCAAAAGTGGTATAGACTTGTGACTGAGCTGCAGAACCACTTCTGTTCCGTCTTTCGTCTGCTCCCCCATCTCAAGCACTTTCCAGTTCTCACTGAGCTGCTCAGTATTTAGGGATTGCAGGTACCTCTCAATGCGGTCCCTAGGGATGGTTGGTCCTCGCATCATCATCTTCGCTTTGGGTCTATTAAGGTCTTTTATTTCCTTAAGTCCCATAAGGCGAAGGTATGCATTTTGCCAGGGAGCAATCGTTCTTTTGACGAAGTCCTGCAGCCACACGAGAGTATAATCGTCTTCGCATGTCAGCATCTTGAATCCGTGGACGGTTCTGAGATTACCGAAGAGAGGCGGTTGCCCGTTCTTAACGATAACGTCATTCACCTCGTCCAGGATTCTGACCTCCATCAACTGCCATTGATCATCGGAGAGTTTTCGGGAGGGTGTACCGAAATCCGCAATGGCAAATTGTCGCTTCTCCGTAGTCCCTTCCGTGATCAAGGTCTTTCTTCTCTTCGTTTGGGGTGAAGGATTCGTAGGCGAGGATTTATCATCCTGCCTCGTTCTTTTAGACGCCGTTGAGTTTGGTTCAATAATAAAAACTTTAAATTGGCGTACCAAAATTTTTTCTTAAAAATCTTTTAAAAATTTTGTAGATATATAAAAGCTTTTTTTAAGAAACCACTAAAAGGACTTATAATTTTTGTTCTTGCATAAATTCATATTTGCATAGCATTCTGTTTTCGTCTCTTACTAATAAAAGAATTTAAAAAATTAATTTGATCCTTATGAACAGTTTTCTCTAATAACATTCGTTTTTAAAATTCCTAGTCTATTACATAGGAGCAAGTTCGTGCGACCCAGTCGTGCATTTTATTTTTTTTTAAATCTGTGGGATATTTTTTGAGAAAAAAAATATTTATAAAATTTCGAAAAAAATTCATATGGAAGGTACAGTTATTTTTGGTCTTAAAAAAAAGAAAAGAAAAAAACGAAAATCGGCCAAGCCGTTTAGGCTGTAATCGTGTTTAATATTATGCGTTGTATTTACTAGTACTAAAAAAACATATACATAATTTATAACTCTACGTAAAAGCACGCACGCAAAAGTGCTATAGACTTTTAGAACGTATATTTCAGCTTTTATCTGACAATACATACTTACAACCACTATGAAGGAGCTCAAAAGTGCTCTCAAGCTCAATGAATTATCTGCAAGTGAGCTCCATGTTTGCTCGTACGGCGCATCTAGAGCGTGCGTTTTTGAATAAACGAGCTTTAAGATCAGCTCTGAAAGCGCTTTTCAAGCTTTTATGCAGATAAAAATGTTTCTTGGGAAATCTGCATATCTGACGTACATACATATACCCTAAGCCGTAAAAGCGATGTTCTTCAAACTTGGTACTCAAGGATCTTCGGTGATTCCCTAGAGGAGAACAAAATTTTTTTTTGGTTTAAAATTAACCGCCATTGTACAAAATCTTAATTATCACCAAAGCGGATATAACGCCATTGATAAAAAAAAATTAGTTGTACTATTATAGGTATGAACTACATTTTGATCGAAAAATATTTTAAGAAAAAAAATGTGATTAAAGATTCCTGTCATAGAACGGTTTTTTTGTTTTGGATTTTCGACTTTCTCATTAACGGCTCTAACGATTTTGACAAGCATTTTTGTAAAGGAAATCCTTTAAATTTAAAATAATAGGTATTGTATATAAAAATATTCGAAAAAAATTATTTCTGGGTTTTTGAAAAACAAATTTCAAATTTAATTTTTGAAAAATCAATTTCTTGAAAACAAGTGCACGATTAGTTTTAAAAATTATATCCTAAAATATGAAAATACTTAAAATTGGAAGCCAACATTTTTTTTCTAGAAACATTTTAAGAAAATTTCTTATATACTTAACCAAATTAATTTAATAATAAATCCATGTTTTTATATTTATAAACAATATTTAAATTCAATAGAACTTTTACATAAGAGTAAGTATGTGTGATCTAGTCGTGCATTTTATTTAATTGAACATCCATGTTTTTATAAAGAACATTTTTGTAATTCGATTTCATAAACAGACACTAAAATTTTTTCTGACCCTCAAATCTTTTAAGTTTCGCCAATCTATCAAAGGGAAATTTAGGGAAATTTTTGTTAAAATTGAGTTCTCTTAACATCTCTGGAAAAATAAATTTATTTTTTTGCGGCATAAGATTCTAATAGGTACTACGTTTTCACTAAGAGATAATCCTGGATTTAAGTGGATTTAGCATAAGCTAAGCTATCTCGATGATTTTTCATTGTTTGGCACAAATGAATCTTTCTTTCTCTCGCTTCACTTTATAAGAAAAATTGAAACACCATTAACATTTTCATAGATGCTGTAAAAGTTAATCTTTTTTTAATATTTGGTGAAAACACCACATAAATCTCTTGCCTTAAATCTCGAATTATCTTTTGCTGAAAACGTAGTATAAAGTAATAAGCACTTTCTTGAATGCACTAACAGGTTTGTTTCTGCTAGTTTTAGGTTCGAAATGACGACCAAACAAATTCAACAACTGATCTATAGATGCTTTGAAAAGGGGGAACCTCATTTTGAAGTCATATCGTCATAGTCGGGGAATGGATTCCTGTGAACTTCGGGTTCACTCTTGCACGGTGAATTAATATGTCTTGCTCCTCATTGTGGGATAAAGACTACCTCAATCTATCACTTTATATAAAAAGCAAATCATTAAAATATTATTATTAACATGTCCAGTCAAAATTTGCTTACCTATTCATTTTCTATCTCCAAAAATTGAAAATTAAAATGTTATAAAACAAAAATGTCAGCTGCTATGTACTCGTACATATATCCTCTTGGTATCTGCATCTGATGACATTTCAATGACACTTTTAAAGTTAAATGAGCCAAAAATGGGCATTTAGTTTATAAGGGTGTTAAAAAGCTTGTTTAATTTAAAAGCGCTTGCTGAAACTAAAAACAACTATTTTAAGGTTTAGAAGTCTGTTAAATGTGTAAAAGTCCTTCGTGAAACCGGCCATAAGTCTTTTCAACGTAAGAGGAAGTACGATTAATTCGTTGAATTGAATTGCATTTCACTTGATTAAGCAATAATAAACAATAAGGCTTTTTCCATTTCAAGAACTTAAGACGTTTAGAAAGACATTAGGTGCAATTTATTATTCACAAATCTATCTGGATCCGGATCTGGATTAAGTTTTAACATGTATTACAAAAACAATTTGGGATCCTGTTTTCTATCGGGATCTATTTCAAATATCCAAAAATCAGTTATTACACTGGCGAGTAGATGCCTTTTTATGGTAAGGTAGTGTAAGCTATAGTGTAAAGAAAAAAGACAAGAAATAATGGAAAATTTACAAACCCAAGGATAAAAAGAGACGGACTTATAACACTGCTGTCACTAAGATCCATACGAGTATCTTTTTATTTTCAAGGGAAGATCCAGATCGGGATCCAGATAGATTTGTGAATAATAAAACGCACCTAATAATATTGTGATTGATAAATGACCTCTGATTTTTTTTTGCACATCCCTGTATTTAATATGTTGAATGCGAATGAGGACCAGTTCACGTTTTATATTACCCTTCACAGATTCTCGAAATGCCAACTGATTTGAGTCGATTAATTAGCAGAATTTTCATCAAAACTTCAGGCTAATTCATGTTATTGATGTGAAGTTAATCCTTGAGAGATTAATGAACCTAGTGTCCATAGGTTTTCATTCGACTACATGATTATTTGCTAATTGATAATATAAACGGAGACTTCGTTAGCTTATGCGGAGAGATTGAAAGTGTTCAACCAATTAATTGAACATTTATGATCATTTTCTTAAATACATATCCAACTTGAGTGTCATTATGGTTATTCATAATTCATCATTTGAAATGGGGAATTGATTGAACAAACAACGACGACGTTGCCATGCAATATGAACAAAAAAATTAATTTTTTACATATTTTCCAACTTATTAGCTTCAAGTTTCAGGCGATTTAAAACAAATTATAAAGGTAAATTCCGATAACATGTATGAACGTAATTAAATTGAACAGATTCACTTAAAAAGGCTAAATGTAAATAAATAACCAGAATCAGCAGGAAGTGGGGAATGTCCTTATAAATCAGTGTTTGTTTTGTTTTAATATTTACATAATTAAAAGGCACAAGTGAAAGAATATTAACAGGATGATTCGTAAGAGATGCATCAGAAGGATGGCCCGTGTGTAGCCCGTGTCGAAACAGGGTTAAAAGCGGCTAAGCAATGAAGATGTAAGTTTTTGGTTTGTTCGATGGGGTGTAAAGTAATTTCTTTTTAATTGGAGGTGACTATCGTTGACATGTAAAAAAACAGTACGAGCGTTATGAAAATAGGAAAGGATTTAAGAAGAGATATGGATGCAAATTAATTTTCAGAGTTCTGAACATCAAAATGGGAGGAAAAAATAACTTTGCGGCAACCTAAATATACCATATACTTAACAATACTTCCTAAATCGGGCCCAAGTGTAAAATGATGAGCATTCAAAGAATCATAAGTATAGCTGTTGAATTGTTTAACGTACTAGTACGATCTATAGAACCCCAAAAAACGCACGATTTTTGGGAATTTTTAAATAAATAACGAATACAAGCGTCAAGAGTACACAAAAAATCTTTTTTGTTTAAATTTTCGAATTTCGGCCGAATTATAGAGGGCCCAACGTCGACTCATCAAAAAATACATTGTCCCATTGCAAACAAAAAAAACCAAAGTGGGTTATTTAATGGAAGGTTTTTTACGAGACAATTTACCACAATTTGTTTAAAAAATAAAAAACAAAAAAAAATGTCAAGCTTTGAAAACATTTTTTTTTGGCCATTTTTGGGTCGCAATTTTTTTGTTCATAACTTTTTGGTCAAATTGTGATAAATTGTTTCAGAAAACATAAAAACAATCAAGTTGCAACAAGTTTTTGTAAGATCGGTTCAGTACATCCGGAGATCTACACTAGTTGTAGACTACAAATCAGTCGCAACAAAGAAGAACAAAATAAAAAGTGCAGTGCAAACCAAAACGCAATACTACATACATACATTTTTTTGTTTGTCGAGTTCTAATAAAGTTAAAAAAAAAAAAAATTTCGCGACACACACTTCACGATTCCAGAAGGAAGAGACGAATATGACTTACTTAAAGTCAAAAGTATTTTATATTCGTATGTTGGGTTCGATGAAGGAATTATAGTCAAAACTAAATACATACTATAACAGACCAAATCAACATTTAAAGTCGACAGAAAGAACATACCGACAAAACAACCCACAACCACTAAATAACTTTAGATCGACAAATTACCAACGACAAAATAATGATTCCAATTGTACTAGAACGAACAACACAGATAGACGACATACATATACTAATGCTCAGACAAACCAAAACCAACGAAACGAAGATAACAATAATAATTATTCCAGACAGACCCGGAATAGACAATAACCAATGGACGTTGATAATATAGATCAACGATCTGCCAGTGTCGTAATAGAGGAAATTCATTCAATAGAAGCTCCGGTTTTTCTGAATGTAGCCTCTCCGGTAGGAAAATACAAGTGGTATTTGCATTCAAGAACCAAAAACATATAATATGCCTACTAGATACAGAGTCGACAATGAGTTTAGTAAATACAAATAAAATAGACTGTAGTTCATATAACGTACTGGATGAACAGACCTTAAACTTGTCTACTGTAAACAGTCAAAGTAAGGAAAAATTAAAAATTTACCAGGTCCCAGTGCCTACAGAATTTGGATACCCTAAAAATGTTTTTGTTAGAGCATATGGGAAGCATTAAGGAGACAAAGCATATAGTCTTTTGTTAGGAATGGATGTACTTAGTAACTTGGTAGAAAGCATAAACATTTTAAAAAAGGAAGTGCTTCTACAAAATAAAACTGTACTTCCAATTGTTTTAGAAGTACAACCGTCTATACAGTGTTATGAGTTGGAGGGTAGTAATGAAATAAATTTAGATGATTTGAAAGCATTCGAAAAACAGGAAATACAAAATCTGCTTGAAAAATATAAAAATCTGTTATATAGAGATGGAGACCAACTAACCAATTGCGAAAGTATTTTCCATGAAATAAAGTTATCCACAGACCAGCAAATAAATGCTAGACTTTACCGTTTGCCTACAAAACATGAAGAGGAGGTAACAACCCAAATCAATGAAATGGAAAGGCAGGGTATAATACGGAAATCTAGCAGTCGATACGCTTCACCAATCGTAGTAGTTGCTAAAAAACCAGATAAAGAAGGAAAAGTTAAATATAGAGTATGTGTCGATTATCGAGCTCTTAATGACATAACTGTAGACGATAAGTATCCGTTACCAAATATCGAAAGTATGCTCGATAAGTTACGAAGATCTCAGTACTTCTCGACCCTTGATTTAGCCAAGGGATATCATCAAATAAAGGTGCATCCTGATGATATACATAAGACTGCATTTGTTACACCAAACGGTCTATATGAATACACCAGAATGTCCTTTGGGCTGAAAAACGCCCCAGCGACATTTCAACGTATGATGAATGAAATTCTCAGAGAGTACATAGGCAAGATCTGCACAGTTTATCTAGATGACATCCTCATATTTTCGACGTCATTAGAAGAGCACATATCATCTTTGGAAAAAATATTTCAAAAATTAGCCGAACACAATCTTAAGATACAGTTAAGTAAATGCTCTTTTCTAAAGAAAAACACAGAGTACTTAGGTCATATACTTACTTCAGAGGGAATGAAACCTAACCCGAGTAAAATAGAAGTAATCCAGAAATATCAATTGCCCCAGACAATCAAGCAATTGCAGAGATTCTTAGGCAGCACTGGATTTTATAGAAAATTTATTGCTGATTATTCAAAAATAGCGTACCCGATGGTGAAATATCTAAAGAAAAACATGAAAATAAATTGTAACGACCCAGAATACATTCAAGCCTTTGAACGATTAAAAGCAAATCTTACTAAACACCTAATACTCAAATTTCCGGATTTTAACAAACAGTTTTGTCTTTTCACTGATGCTAGTAATTTTGCTTTAGGAGCTGTTTTATCTCAAGAAGGACAGCCAGTATGTTATGCCTCCCGAACATTAAACGACAATGAAAAAGATTATTCCACAACAGATAAAGAATTTTTGGCAATAGTGCCACCACATACTTTAGACCTTATCTTTGGGGGCAGAAATTCAAAATAATCACTGATCATATGCCTGTGAAATATTTAAATAAAAAATATAACGGAAAAGAATTTAGTCAAAGAGTTCAAAGAGGACTTCTTAAATTACAAGAGTTTGAGTTTGAGTACATAAAAGGTAAAGAAAATAAAATCGCAGACTTTTTAAGTAGAATCCCAAAAGACATTAACGAAACATCAGCAACAGTACATTCAGCTGACGAACAACTTTTAGACCACATACAAATCAAAGAAGGAATTGTAAATCTTTACCAAACACAATTAATATTAACTAATTCTGTGCAAAGTGAAATAAAGATACAACACAATAAAACCATAATTCAGGTAGATATGACGAAAGATGATAAATACTGGAGAGATTTTTTTCAAAGAACCATTAAATCAGGAACAAAAGGAATTTATTCAGAAGTAGAAGACACCGAATACAATAAAGTGCAAAAAGTACTTATTGAAATGTATGGAAATGGCAAAGAAGTTACATTTTACAAGCTGACTAAGAGAGCAAGAGACCTAGAAAAAGTTGGACACTCATAAACAAATATCCTTATATCACATAGAAGAAAGTAATCACTCAGGTATAGTGGAAACATATTACAAATTGAAAAACAAAATATATTTTTCAAAGCTTATACAGGAAATTTCAAGAGTAATAGGAAATTGTCAGACTTGTCAAGAGGGAAAATACGACAGGAAACCAATAAGACCTAAACTCAGACTTACAGAAACAGAAAGGATGCACCTTTATTTGATGATATCCCTTGGCTAAATCAAGGGTCGAGAAGTACTGAGATCTTCGTAACTTATCGAGCATACTTTCGATATTTGGTAACGGATACTTATCGTCTACAGTTATGTCATTAAGAGCTCGATAATCGACACATACTCTATATTTAACTTTTCCTTCTTTATCTGGTTTTTTTAGCAACTACTACGATTGGTGAAGCGTATCGACTGCTAGATTTCCGTATTATACCCTGCCTTTCCATTTCATTGATTTGGGTTGTTACCTCCTCTTCATGTTTTGTAGGCAAACGGTAAAGTCTAGCATTTATTTGCTGGTCTGTGGATAACTTTATTTCATGGAAAATACTTTCGCAATTGGTTAGTTGGTCTCCATCTCTATATAACAGATTTTTATATTTTTCAAGCAGATTTTGTATTTCCTGTTTTTCGAATGCTTTCAAATCATCTAAATTTATTTCATTACTACCCTCCAACTCATAACACTGTATAGACGGTTGTACTTCTAAAACAATTGGAAGTACAGTTTTATTTTGTAGAAGCACTTCCTTTTTTAAAATGTTTATGCTTTCTACCAAGTTACTAAGTACATCCATTCCTAACAAAAGACTATATGCTTTGTCTCCTTAATGCTTCCCATATGCTCTAACAAAAACATTTTTAGGGTATCCAAATTCTGTAGGCACTGGGACCTGGTAAATTTTTAATTTTTCCTTACTTTGACTGTTTACAGTAGACAAGTTTAAGGTCTGTTCATCCAGTACGTTATATGAACTACAGTCTATTTTATTTGTATTTACTAAACTCATTGTCGACTCTGTATCTAGTAGGCATATTATATGTTTTTGGTTCTTGAATGCAAATACCACTTGTATTTTCCTACCGGAGAGGCTACATTCAGAAAAACCGGAGCTTCTATTGAATGAATTTCCTCTATTACGACACTGGCAGATCGTTGATCTATATTATCAACGTCCATTGGTTATTGTCTATTCCGGGTCTGTCTGGAATAATTATTATTGTTATCTTCGTTTCGTTGGTTTTGGTTTGTCTGAGCATTAGTATATGTACATATGTCGTCTATCTGTGTTGTTCGTTCTAGTACAATTGGAATCATTATTTTGTCGTTGGTAATTTGTCGATCTAAAGTTATTTAGTGGTTGTGGGTTGTTTTGTCGGTATGTTCTTTCTGTCGACTTTAAATGTTGATTTGGTCTGTTATAGTATGTATTTAGTTTTGACTATATTTCCTTCATCGAACCCAACATACGAATATAAAATACTTTTGACTTTAAGTAAGTCATATTCGTCTCTTATTTCCCTAGCTAAATTCCCTGCCGCTAATTCCCTTATTTTATTATTTATTAAGGAATATAACATTATTTTCAAAGAATGTTTATTATTATCATACATGATAACTGTATGAACATCCGTTAATATGTAGCCAATTTTAATAATTAAATCTAACACTGAACCTACTGTTATATTGTTGATACGACGAGTCACTTCCCCTTGGTCGATGGTTGGCCGGAATGACAGCTTCAAAATTTTTTTAGCTTCTCCCCAGGTGCTAGTGTTGTTTGTTAGTAGCAGCTCCTTGGCTTTTCCCACCACTTTGCACTGACTTATCGCCGTCCACATGGCAGGTCTTCTGTCTTCTGGTGTGAGATTCATGTGGTTATCTACAGCATTTATGAATTGGGTCAGCTCATATTACAACAAATATTTTTATTTAAACAATCACTCTCACACTTAAAAAAAATCGATCGTGTTGCACCGACTGCGCCAGTTAAGAAAAATTAGATTTGTTTTTCTTTTTAAAAGGTCTTTATTATCCGAGGTTTCGGTTAAGACAAACTTATTCTAAAATACATGACTATGTTGTTCAATCAGATATGGTTACTTTGCTTTATTATAATATGCTGATTGAACAACTAATAACATTGTCTTACAATTAATTCGTATGTGCTAATTTAGCATTTAGCCAAAAAGTATCTTCTTACTTTATGGGAAAATGCTTTGAGGAGCGGTGATTAACCTAATGGTGCTTAAGGTCACCATACAAATATGTAACTTGCGCGCCCTCTATAATTCGGCCAAAATTAGAAAATTAAGACAAAAAAAAAATTTTCTTGTACTCTTGACGCATGTATTCATTATTTTAAAAAAAATATGTTATTACCTAATAAAGCTTCCGAGAAAATAATTCCCAAAAATCGTGCGTTTTTTTGATAAGGAAAATGCGTTCCGGGAGAGTTTGTCCAACTGTGGTAGTTGTCACGGCAATTTGAAGATTATCTTCAGTACTTTTGTTTTCTTAACTGTATAGTTTAGTTTTTTTAGATCAATAAATTAGCCAATCGTCCTTTATTTAAGTTGGTATTTTAATGTTTAAATAGGAGTAAATGTGTAAAGTTTCGTTAATATCTCAATATTGATTCCTGAAATATGTACTTTCATAAATGCGCTTGAATTAGAAGAAGAAGAAAGCTCTCTTTAAAAACTTCTCTCAAAGAGTCTGTGATGGGGCTGCCTTAAGAACTCTGACAAAGTTTATTATATGTTTTGACATTAAGTGCGGGAACTCAGATTCGATAAACCTTGTGTAGAAAAGCCTGGTAAAGCACAATGAAGAATTACAATACAATACAAACAGCTTGGATGAGAGAAACCATTTCGTGATTTGCCATATTCTTGGCAAGGGCCAGTATCCCTGAAAATCATTTTTGGTCAACGATCAACCACCACACAGAAAATCTTGTTGTTTTACGCAAATCCTGCAAAAAGGATCATATCTTAAGTTTTAATCGTCGGACCTTTCGGTAAAGAACGAAATACTTCTTTTTGAAAGGTTATATAGTATTGTCTGGGTAGCGTTGAAAAGCATCACACACTTGCACAGGAGACAGAACAATTACTGAAATTTTTGTCCCTCTTGATCACCGTCAAAATGTTTCCTGTCTTTCGTATTTTATAGCCTTTTCTATCAACAATGCTCAAATGAAATAGCCAGTTGGATTCCTCCCCTCAAACAATTTCGCCTCAATACCCGTCTAGCTATGAATGCACAGCAGTTTATCCTTGAGCCTAACCTCGGACATACTTGCAAATATAGAGGTTTTTTTCTTTAGCCGCACTACTAGAATGGGGAATATTTTGCCCTTCTCGATTTTCCCACCTCGTTGTGCTAGCGATCATAACCAATGTGCATCGACATCTCCTATTATATCCTCGCCACTTTACGCGAACCCTCGCACAGTGTTACACCACAACATCATAAGGCTAGCCATAATCCCTTGAGTGTTTGAAAATTACCAAATAAATAAAATGCACGACTGGGTCGCACGAACTTGCTCCTATGTAATAGACTAGGAATTTTAAAAACGAATGTTATTAGAGAAAAGCTGTTCATAAGCATAAAATGAATTTTTAAATTCTTTTAGTAGTAAGAAACAAAAATATAATGCTATCCAAATATTATTAAATTTATGCAAGAACAAAAATTATAAGTCGTTGTAGTGGTTTCTTAAAAAAAAGCTTTTGTGTACAAACTTTTTCAAAACTTTTTAAGAAAAAATTTTGGTACGCCAATTTAAAGTTTTTATTATTGTTCGAATAAAAATTAAATTTACGAAAAGAAATGTTGACCCGTTTCGGAGATATCGAATTTTCAGAAAAAAGAAAAAATAGATTTTTTTTTTCAAAAATTCAAAAATTATTTACTTTAAAGTTTTGAAATGCAATGTGTTTTAGACTATTTAGAAGCTTCTCTATAAAAATTTTCATTAAGATCCGTTATGTGGATAATGAGAAGTTCAAAATTCGAAAAAATGGTTCTATGGTAGGTACAAGCTGTAATATCTTAATTTCAAATTTTTTTTTATTAAATTAAAGATCGTAAGAATTAATTGAAAGAAAAAAATTTTATCAAAATTCTCGGAACCGTTTTCGAGAAAAATACGATTTTTGAAAACCTTTTTTTTTTTTTTAATTTTTTAGCATTTGTATGGTAGGTACCTTTATTTTTAGGTAAAATAAATTTTTTTTTCTCACATCTTGTAGACTATATTGAGAAACTTTTATTTATGAAGTTTAAAAAAAATCTAGCATGGGGTTTTCGAAATATTGAGTTTTGAAAAAAAATTTTGAAGTTTTTTTTTAAACTCCAAGAAAAAATTTTTTAAAAACTTGAGTACACAATTCCATTCAGGTTTTTGGGGAGCCTTAGCAAAAAAAAATTATCAAAATCGGTTGTACCGTTTTTGAGAAAATTAAAAACAAAAAAAATGGTTCCATGGGGGGTACCCTCAATAACCATTTTTCTGAAAATTTTTTTCAACTATTACCTAGCTTTAATTAAATGAAATTTTTTTGTGTTTTTATTTTAAAAATCTGTAGAACAGTTTTTGAGAAAAAAAAATGTTTATAAAATTTCGAAAAAATTCGTATGGCAGGTACCGTTATTTTTGGTCTTAAAAAATCAAATCAAAAAACATCCGGGGGGAAAAAATTAAAACCCATATCTACCAAGTTTGAAGAAAATCGGCCGAGCCGTTTAGCTGCAATCGAACGGACAGAAAGACAGACAGACAGGCAGACAGACAGGCAGACAGACAGACAGACAGACAGACAGACGGACAGACAGGCAGACAGACAGAATTGCGAGACCCACTTTTTTAGTCTTCGCTATCATCGTAATGTCAACTTTGATCAAAATCTCGAGTTCGATTTTTTTTCCGAATGCATAACTTGCCTTATAGTTACGGTGACCATTTTTTCAGGAGCAAAAAAAAGGACAGTTTTTCAGTAACGTAAAAAAGTTTAACAAATAATTATTTTTATAAAAAAGTTTTGTACTTCATACTTCAGTTCAGTTTTTAAAACAAATAAATACAAATAATTAAAAAAAAAAACGAAATAATATTATATACTCGTACTTAAATATTTATATGACTATAGATATAAAAGTCATTCAAAGGAACTACATATGTTATGCTTAATGTTGGTATTCTTCTTCGCAGTGTATTTTTTATAAGATATCGTCCCGATTTCTTAAAAACGTGTTAAATTTTGCGCAATCGAAGTCATAATTGCACTTTGTTACAAAGCATTGCTGCTAGCGTATCAACTTTTAATTGGGACTTTTCAGGTGTCAAAATGTTATTGGAAATTGAAAATACCCTTTTAGTTGGGACAATTGAAGGAATCGATTTTACTTTCTAACTCTAGTTTTGTAAGAAAATTTGTATCAGTGAATGTTTAAATAAACATTTCTGCCTACCTTTCTATACGTTTTAATTTAAAATCTTTTGAAACAAGAGAAGCTTCTATCAATGAAATGTTTTGTGATTCTAAATGGAGAATGCATTTGTGAAATATGGATGCTTGAATTTTGTTACCTGCTAATTGGTGCAACTAAATATAACGAAGAGCCTTCTTATGTTTCTTACTTTCAAGGTGTTATATTATGCTGGCAACGTCCAGCCAAAAGGCAGTATTTGTCAAAAAATATAAATCAAATAGTCATTAAAATTACTTGTCCAATTATAAGTGTGTTTTATTTAATATACAACTTGTGTGACCTCACACTTGAGATTTCATGGTCCTTCGAGCCTTTAAAGCATTAACAATTTTCGATCGTCTTTCGTGTTTTATGTCTGAATTTATGTTTAAATATTAATTTTTATTAAATGAAAATGCAGTCCACTGCCATTTTTGCGCCACAAAATACAATACATACACACTAAGCACAATCGCAACATCTACATCATTACACAAAAATCTACATCATTACACAGCAGACATTATTAACAAACACACAAACAATACATTTCAGCTCACATATACATTTCTCATGAATAATCGCACTCACACAACTCTTACAAAAATTCACACATCCAACTCATTTCATTCATACATAGAAACAACTTATATAATTCATTTAATCATAAACCAAAACGTTACCACAACGATCAAGCACACACACACAATTTTGCACAAAAACTAACACCGCCAAAAAAGCAACTGTCAACAAAAATTCTAAAAGTTCGAATAAATAGCAAAAATAGGTTAAGTTATTGATTTCGTATAATTATGGCGACCGATTTACCAACTCTGAAACAAAAACGGGGTAGAGCTAAAGGAACGATATGAAGATTGAAAAATTATATTTTAACACTTTCGGAAGGCACCGATGCAGTGGATGTTGAAAGCCGCTTTACTAACCTCAAAGACGCACTCCGTGATTTCTGTGAATATGATGATCAAATTGCAATGCAACCTAACGAAGAATCTCAAATAGAAGTTGTAGAAGAAATATTTTATACAGCTCAAGCTGCGTTCTTTCGTCACCTCAATCCAACAAGCAGGAATCACAATGAAAGTTTTCAACACCAGCAACAACACGCCCCGCTCGATGAAACCCTCAATTTATTAGCCTCACAACAGCAGAACCTTATTGAAGCTTTACATGACCGTGCTCCAGTAGCAAGTGAACTTCGAATGCCAACTCTCACAATTCCACAATTCAATGGATCGTATGCGACTTGGCCGTCATTTCAAGATCTATACAAGTCCATAGTACACACGAATTCAAAACTCTCCAAAATACAAAAGTTCCAATATTTAAAGGGACTGCTCATTGGAGATGCAGCGGATCAAATTCGCCATATACTCGTCACGGAGCAAAACTATGATATTGCGTGGGAGAAGCTTGTTGACAGGTATGATAAGAAAAAACAAATTATTAATAATTACATCAAAACTTTTATCGAGCAACCGCAAATCAACTTTGCAAGCGCAATACAGCTTAGACGACTAGCTGACACATCTGATGAGGTCATAAGAGGTTTAGGCACAGTTGGACCTGATGCACAGAAGCGTGACCCATGGTTGATATACATCTTGCTGCAAAAAACTGACGACTATACCAGACAGCTTTGGGCCGTCAAAGTATCAGAGAAAAAATTTCACTCATTCGATGATTTCATCAAGTTTATCAACGAAAGGTGTGACGCATTAGAAGCCTACGCAGAACATAATCCATTCTCTGATTCCAATAATATTCAACAACAACAAAATACGATGCAGACACAATCAACAAACAGGTTTGGTTATGCAGCACGAAATCCATTCTCTGATCCAAATGGTACTAAACAACAACAAAATACAATGCATGCACAATCAACAAGTCGGTGCCCCAAGTGCAGCGGCATTCATCCGCTTTTTAAATGTCATTTATTTAAAACTTTGCCTGTTTCAGAGAGACGAAAATTAGTTCTTCGTGCGAAGCTTTGTTTCAACTGTCTACATGATGGTCATCAGACGTCATCATGCAACTCAACATTTAGATGCCATTATTGCAACGACAAACATCACTCCTCTCTCCACCAGCATTACCAAATCAGAAGCTACTACACCGACATTGCAGATGCAAGTGCAACATCAACTTCCAGCAGCAGTCTCACTCAAACACCATCTCAAGATGAGCACCAAGAACAATTCCCATCTCAATCATATTCGGCATCAAATATTACAAAATCAGCCTGGTCAACTCTCCTTCCAACTGCAATAGTAAACGTACAAGATGATCAAGGTAATTCCAGAGCATACAGAGCACTTTTGGATTCTGGTTCCATGGTGTCTTTTGTATCTGAATCATGTGTACAAGTGCTTGGTCTCAAACGTAAGCATGATCGTTCTTCTATTTGTGGTTTATCAGCTGTCGAAGTCGCAGTTACTAAAGGTGAGGTAACACTTGAGCTAAATACATCAAGTGGCATAGTTAACTTAAGAGCTTTGATATTACAAAAAGTCACATCGTCATTGCCGTTAGTTGACATATCACCAAAATCATGGACTTGGATTCACGAGCATAAACTAGCCGATCCATTATTTTACAAGAGCCAAAACATTGACATACTTATAGGAGCTGATCACTTTTTCGATGTACTTAAGAATGGACAGATTAAATATTCAGCTCACGAACCAATCCTCCAAAATACTATATTTGGTTGGGTTGTTGCTGGTCCACATTATCAATCTAACAATCACCTAGACCTAGAGAATCCAAAGTCTTATCAAGTAACTGTTGACTGTGACATCGACAAAGCATTAACAAAATTTTGGGAGATAGAAGAAATCTCAGCTACAAACAGTCAATATACCGATGAGGAGATGCATTGTGAGACTCACTTTAAAACTCACCTTCGCATCAACTCGGACGGTCGCTTTACTGTACGCTTGCCGTTTACAAAATCACCTCAGTGTCTTGGCAATTCGAGACGAACAGCAATATCATGCCTTCTCTCTATGGAGCGTCGTCTAGTTAAGGATCCCGACCTGTATCAGCAATATCGCGACTTTATGAATGAATACATTGCCATGGGGCATATGCAAAAAATCCCTCAAAGTGAAGTCAACATTGCAGACAGCAAATGTTTTTATTTACCTCATCATTCAGTTCTAAAACCTTCAAGTACAACTACAAGGGTAAGAGTTGTTTTTAACGCATCGCGCAAAACTTCGTCTAATGTGTCTTTGAACGATATCCTGGGGGTTGGTCCTACCATTCAACGAGATCTCTTTTCAATTTTGATTAACTTTCGACAGTATAAGGTACCGGTTAGCGCAGATGTGTCCAAGATGTACAGACAGATTCAAATGGACTCTCAAGATTGGAACTTTCAAAGAATTGTATGGAGAGATGATTCATCAAATAAAATACAAGATTATTGGCTTACAACTGTGACATATGGCACGTCTTCAGCTCCATTCCTTGCTACTCGGGCATTATTTCAAATCGCGGATGATTGCATATCAACCCATCCCACCATATCACATATAATCAAAAATCATTTTTATGTAGACGATTTGCTAACGGGGGCAGACAGTACAGAAGAAGCAACAAATATTCGGGAGCTGCTGGAGAACGTTTTAGAAGAAAGGGGATTTGAACTTCGTAAATGGAAAAGCAGTTCTAAAGAATTCATAAAAAAGATTGATTCTGACAAAAGAGAAACGGAATGTATTGATTTTGATTCTGAGCCCACAAAGCTTTTAGGCTTATACTGGAACCCAGACGGTGATTATTTTAGTTTCCATACATCGTTGTCCAATAAACTTTCAATTACCAAGCGCACAATCTTGTCGGAGTCTGCAAAAATCTTCGACCCACTCGGTTTACTGTCACCTGCAACTGTTGCCTTAAAAATCCTCTTTCAACAACTCTGGGTAGTGCAACCAAATGGAAAAAAATTAGATTGGGATGACATCATTCCTGAAAGGTTGGCTGAAAAGTGGCGTGTCTTTACAGAAGAATTCAAATATTTTAAGAACATCAAGGTTGAACGATGGATTCATACAAGAAATCTAAGAAATTGCGAGCTTCACGGATTCTGTGATGCATCAGAGGCGGCATATTCAGCCGTTATTTACTGCAGAACAGAGCATCAAGGAAATATATACGTCAGAACTGTCGCAGCTAAAACTAGGGTAGCCCCACTGAAACAGCAATCACTTCCGCGTCTTGAGCTCTGCGGAGCTCTTTTGCTTGCAAAACTTTTCGAGTCTATACGAAAAGCCTTAAACGATGAAAAACAAAGCATGACAGCATGGACGGATTCTCAAATTGTATTGAGTTGGTTAAACTCCCAGCCTCGGCGGTGGACAACCTTTGTCGGAAACAGAACTGCGGCAATATTAAACATCTGTCAAGCTGATTGGTGGCGCTATGTTTCCTCACAGGATAATCCAGCTGACATAGCATCAAGGGGGGCATCTCCTAAAACTCTGAAATCTTCATCCATCTGGTGGCAGGGTCCAATGTGGTTAAATCAATCTAAATCGTATTGGCCCTTACAACAATCATCATCATTATACCAAACAAAAAAAGAAGAGAAAAGAATCAACATTCAAGCACTCCATACAACTGGGTCAGATTCCGTATTGGAAAAGATACTGACGTCATCATCTTCATATGAAAAAATCGTTCATATGATGGCGTATTGGTTGCGACTCAGAAACATTCTACAGTTCAAGGTAATACAAAAAGAAACTGATATTATAAAACCTTTACCTACTTTCAGCTTACTTTCGACACACGAAATTAAAGCTGCTACAACCGGTTTCCTTCGCTGGGTACAACAAGTAGAATTCGCCGAAGAATTTAAAAGTCTTAAATCAAGAAAATCAGTTAACAGCAGTAGCAAACTATCATCGCTCTTTCCGTTCATCGATGGTGATGGCCTCTTGCGAGTTGGTGGCCGACTTCACAATTCTTCATGCAATTACGACGCCCAGCATCCAGTCATACTCCCAAAGAAACACCTAATTACGTCACTCTTGATAGACCAGTATCATGTACGTTATTTGCATCCAGGCCCAACCCTTCTTCTTTCAATCATGCGGCAACGATACTGGATTATTGGAGGACGAAGCACAATTCGTCATTATATACACAAATGTCTGAATTGCTTTCGACTTAAACGCATCAAACAACAACAACTTATGGGAAGCCTGCCCGATAAACGACTACATCCAAGCAGGCCCTTTTTGCATTGCGGCGTAGATTACGATGGCCCCATCAAAATTCGTCTCAACAAAGGTCGAGGTGCAAAAACTAGTAAAGGATACATCGCACTGTACGTTTGTTTCAGTACAAAGGCAATACATGTGGAGATGGTATCCGACCTAACAACGGATGCGTTCATTGCATCATTAAAACGTTTCATTTCGCGACGGGGAATTCCAGCCAGAATTTACAGCGATAATGGGACCAATTTTATTGGTGCAAAAAGAAAGCTCTCAGAACTTCACAAGATGGTTTTATCAACAGACTTCAATAACATCATAGCCACATTTTTATCTAAAAACGAGTGCCAGTGGCACTTCATCCCTCCTGCCTCACCCCACTTTGGCGGATTGTGGGAATCGGGTGTCAAAGCAGTAAAAACACATCTAAAGCGTGTAATAGGTGATGCTGTGCTTACTTTTGAAGAGATGGCCACGCTACTAACACAAATTGAGGGAATTCTCAATTCCCGCCCGATATCTCAAATCAGCGACTCCGATGTTAGCAGTTTGGACCCTTTAACTCCGGGTCACTTTTTGATAGGTACTACTATAACCGCACTTCCAGAAAAGATTCTTATAGACACAAACCCACAAAGACTTAACCGATGGCAACAAATTCAGCGGATGGTCCAGTCATATTGGAAACAATGGTCACGTGATTATCTACATGAACTAAACCAACGCCCTAAATGGAGAAAAGAACATAAGAATGTCGCAGTTGACGATTTAGTTCTGGTACACGAAGATAACCTACCTCCAACTTCTTGGCTTCTTGGGCGTATAACCGCAGTACATCCAGGAAAGGATGAAATGGTGCGAGCTGTTACCTTGCGTACAAAACTGGGAGAACTCAAACGTCCCATCGTAAAAATATCAAAACTACCTATTAATTAAAGGGAACTTTAATGGGGGCAGAATGTTATATTATGCTGGCAACGTCCAGCCAAAAGGCAGTATTTGTCAAAAAATATAAATCAAATAGTCATTAAAATTACTTGTCCAATTATAAGTGTGTTTTATTTAATATACAACTTGTGTGACCTCACACTTGAGATTTCACAAGGTGATACTTGATGCTCCCTCTTCGGCTGTTTGATGTTGAAAAATTTGGTAAGAATTTTCAACGCCTTACATCACTTTCGCTTAGATTTTGTACAATTCAAAGTATAAAAAACAATAAATTAATCTTTCATTACCAATAATTATTCCAAATAAATGCTCACCGTTCTATATAAATTACAACCAAAAGATACTCTTATCTTTTCCAAAAATAATCAAAAAGCAGAAAGAATGCCAACGAGAACGACACTAACTTGCGGATGGAGATGAAAATTTGAAAATCATTCACAATAGCAAAAAATATATGACAGAATTCAATGAAATAAAGCAGTGCTGCTAATGGTAGAATCGTGGTTTAAAAGAGGAAAAGAGGACCTTGAAAGGATAATTTTAAAAAAGGGAGGACAAATTTCTGTCCTCTCCAAGAAATGCAAACAGAAAGGACACGATACAAAAAGAAAGGACTGTCCTCTCAAAAAGAGGACGGATGGTCACCGTACTTATAGTACCTATAAGTCGCAAGTAAAAAATGTTCGATTCTAGAGAGCAAAAAATTATATTGCTTATAAATATGTTCCTCATCAAGCAGCACACGTCAAGGCTTCTTAAAATTTATTTCATTTTGTATTTTCAACATTTGAATTTATTTTTTAAATTTCACTTCACACGTTTTTACTTCCCTTACTTATTAGTCAATATTATTATTTATTTGAAAAGGCAGCCAAACTTCACTTTCAGCCCCCCATGACAGTACTTAACTTGGTTTTGAGTTCTGGATAAGTTCTGTTTTACTGGCTCACATGCTGACCAAAACTATAAACGGGAAATATGTAACACCCTTTTGCCAAGTAATCAAAATTCATCAGACCGTTTTAATATCCTTTAACATTACCCTGGCTTGAGTATTCTACTCTTTTTTTTTTTAATTCCTATGATTTTTTAAAGAATTTAAAGAATTCTCTTATTTGTAAAATAGTTGAAAAATTTTATGCAAAAAGAATTGAATATAAAATTGCACTTAAAAGTACATAAAAATCAAATATTCTTCCATAAATATTGTTTGTTGACTTCAGTTAAAATTTTACGACTGACCATGAAGTCTTGTTAGGAATAGGGAGAGAAACATCATCCTTATTGTTATATGTCGTGATATCCTTGTTGAAATAGTTTTATGTGCTTCAGTCGAGAGGGGTGTTGAATGTTCGTCATTGTGTTTTATTACTTAGATTTCGTTTATGTAGCAACCAGTCTTACCAGTCGAAACTATCGTATAGCTCTTTATAGTCTTTTATTTCTTAAGACAGAGAGTCCTGATAAAATTGAAAATTTTTCTTGAGCATGATATGGCATAAGCAGTTAAGCACGGAGCATGGAGTAATGTTAAGTGCGTTTAACTGCGAAGCTGTACAGGAAGTCTGGAGATCGATTCCCATCCTACCTAAGTACAAAAGTATTGTCTTTAGGAGTGCTTCCTCTACGAGTATCTCTTGACATGAAATTATAAACATACCACAAATAGGTGAAAATGATGGGAACACTTAAAGAGAAAAATCATAGAAACTATTTTTAACACAAAATGGACCGTAGGTACATAAGAACTTATGGAAGCTGGTCTAACCACAGACGACGAAAGATGAGTGGACATGTATTTAGAAAGCTATTGTAATAGTTTCTGTGAAAAAGTTATTCTCTGACTAAAGTTTTGTTTTGTACATTTCTTGTCTTTTATTTCATACCAATGTAAGCTTTTTTTCAAACAGCTATTTGAAATGAACTGGTGATGGGGTAGATTTTGAAATGGAATAAAATAAGCTGTGTGTGAGGTATTAACAAAATTCTTTTTTTATTCGAAAGACCCATGTATGTCATTATCTATGAATTTGACATCATTCAAATGCGCGTTTTGGCTTTATAAGGTGGTGCGGATCCGAGTGGTCCAATTTTCGGTCGATTGTGGTCAATTCGCTTGGCCTTGGTATCCAATTCATGTCACCTCTCAAATTAATCATGCAGAATGTCAGCGGAACCACATGACATCTAGGTCCATATGGTTCAAGTTGAGGCATACAAAATTGGTTATCATTCACACGTATTCTGAAACTCGTATTTATAACTCGTATTCGACTATAGTCGTATGTTGGTATTCCAGGAGTCATATCATCGCATATACCTATTCATATTTTATCGTTATTCCGAATCTCGTATTCGATTTACTTGAAGTCGTATTTGTGTACTTTATTACTCGTGTTAAATTTTCTAAACGAGACTTATTTTTTTTCGATAAAAATGGACAAAAAGTTAATGTAAGTACATTGGTACCTCTTGGCATAATGGTTAGTGCGTTAAACTGTCATGCAGAAGGTCTGGAGTTTGAATCTCAGCCGCAGCAAAAAGTTTTTCAGGAGTGTACTGCATCTTGCAAGGAATTGACAAATCCTCTAAGAGTATATCTCTTTTGTCTTGGAAAGTGCTGCACATTAGCCGTTCGGAATCGGCAGAAAATTGTAGGACCCCTCCATTCCTGGTGGACCCCTCCGTTCCTGGTAACACGCAGGAGAATTGTAAGTCACTATAGGTCCTGCTTCACTTCGAGCTGTTGCACCACCAAATTTTTTAAAGTACATTTTTATTGGTTTATTTATTTGGACTCAACGTTATTAAAGCGTTCATATTTAGTAAAATAATAAATCGTTGTCAATTTGAGGCATTGGTTTGTGCAGTGGAAGAAAATTTGGAGCTAGCAAGGGGCCATAGGAAGAGTTTTGGGCGGACCTTTCGATAAAAATAAATAGCCTTGGGCCATCCATCCGAAGTGGTCCAGCTTGTCTCAAGGTAAGAATTATTTAACAAATTGTAATGCATGCCTATTTAATGCCTCTGCAATGATCAAAAGTATTTAGTTAAAACAGAAACTGCATCACAATAAGCAGAAATTTAAAGGCACAAGGGTGGTGAAATTACAACCATATGCTAGAGCAAATTTGAGGAGTGCATTGCTAACATTTAAATTGTTAATCCCCAAGGATCAAACATTGGAGTTTTTCAGTCTTCTCCTGTAGTCGACACGATAAATACTGAAGATGAAACTGACATAGTCCAAGAATACACTCGTAGAAACAAGAAACAAAAAGAAAAAAACAAATAAAATAGAAGAAGAGCTATACTTCAAATCAATGGAGCTCATCAGAATTTTATTATAAATAAAATAATTAAATTGAAAAAACAACAAATGACTTTTTCAAATCAAATTTATTGATTTTGACAATTACCTACGGGCGACAATATACGTTGTTTTTTTAAGGTTCTCGTACGCAACGTATACGACTTGAAGAATAACGATTTTGATACGAAACGAGTTCGAGTTCGACTACGAGTACGAGATAAAATACGACTTGTGGAATATGGGTGATTGTTATGTAGCGCTCGCCATTGAAAGTGACCGGCTCACCAACGTCCTTTTTGAAAAAAAGGACCAATGACGTTGCCGGCTCAAAATCTACACAGAACGGTAACTCTTTTGGTATATATTCACCCATATTCTGAAACTCGTATTTATTACTCGTATTCGACTACAGTCGTAGGAACAGTCGTATGCGATGTTTTGCGTCCCAATATTAGTACAAGTGAAGTCGGCTGTTCGACTCCTTTAATAACATACGGCTGTTGTCGAATACGAGTCATAAATACGAGTTTCATAATATGGGTGTTTGTCACCTGCGAGGAACTCCATGTGGAATGATGTCGTCGCAATAAGTATTGCTTGTTAACACACACATTCATCAAAAAACGCGCTTCATCGTTAAAGATGATTTTTTGGTCAAAATTGGGATTATTTTCCAAACGCTCCGAAGTCCATTCAACGAACAAACGGCGTTATTTGTGGTCATCAACTTTGAGCTTTTGGGTCAGTAGGATCTTGTACGGCGATGTTTTCGGCCTATCTTGCGTTTCTGTGGCGGTCTTCTCAAATTTCGCTACCAAAATTTGAAGAGTCGACTTGAAGGACCACCACATCTTACGTAAAATGGGAATGGGCGCAACGTGACCTAATTATCAAGTTCTACGTAAATTTTAATTTAATGAACTTTTTCATAATGATCATGCACTAAACGGGTTCTGTTACCCTAAACATGATTAACACAGAGAGAGCTTAAAGTAAAGCAGCAATGATTTAGTTGGAGGTATCAATACAATGAAATTTTGAATACTAAAAGCGGAGGGAAAAACAGAGCCAGGCAGTATATTCCACACTCGTGTGGTACGGCTAAAGAATGAGTATCATTACATGACAATACGCCAGAAATTGGACTGAAAAGTAAATTGTTGAGAATTCCTACTGGTGCGAGTATTAAGGTGGAAGCTTTTTTTGGGTAGGAATGCAACTGGCTATTATAATGTTTGTGTAATTAACAATGCAATAATGATATTTATATATGAAACGTAACGTGGGTTCTCTGGAGCTGTAAAATGTTTCGTTACAATTATATCGTCTATCATTTTTATAGCTCTATTTTATCCAAGAAGTTTAAGTATGCCCATTTATAGACATTGTACTCAAGTCTTGGATGAATGAAGTCTTTATAGTTTTCAGTTTCTTCTATGCAAGTTTTGCATATGGATAGTGGAAATATCATATAAAAGAACATTGATGAATAACAGAAAAACGCCGAGCCCTGGGGAACATCAGCGTTTTTTTTAATATTTTGCACGCACTAAAAGGATTTCGACTACCTTTAATATGTTTGAGCATAGTGCGAGCGTTTACTAAAGTTGGAGAGATACCGATGCACATTGGTTTCGAATGCAATATTGAGCCAGTGGTGTAGTGCGACTAAAGAAAGAATCTCTGAATTTAACAGTACGTCTGAAGTTGGGCTCAACGGTAAACTAATGGGCATTCCCTAAGGCATGGGTATTACGGTTAAATTGTTTAAAAGGATGAATGTAATCGGCTAATTCACTAACCCCCAGTTTCATAGTGGAAGTTTAAGCCCCACTTTTGGTTTAAACTTTAGTTCAACAGCAAATTTGGTTTCACTTTGTCATTTTAACCTTGAACAGAGTTCATTCTGTAGTTTAAGTTAAGCGACACTATATTCTGCCGTTTAAACCTCAGTTCAACAACCACTTCGCACATTTGAAAAAAGAATTTATTTTATTTTTCTAATTTTATTCCGAAACGGTCCAAAACATAATAAAATTTAATCGAATGAAAAAGAGATTCATCAATACCAAATGCACGCATTTTCGATAAGAGAAATCGATGCCGAACATTATCAAATGCTTTTAAAATATCAAAGTAAAATAATCTTGATTTCTTCAAATTCTTCCAATACAAATTCAAATGTTTGGTGAGATTTACCAGAAAGTCACCAAATCATAAGCTGGTAGTTGATAAGCATTTATATGACCTTAGGAAGAAGGGACGCAAGTGTAATTGGTTGGTAATTGGAGGATGAAAAACGTTTGCCTTTCTTAGGGATTGGCTGGACATTATCATGTTTTCCATCCACTCGGAAGGAGACCAGTAGATTGAATAACTTACGCAGTAGATTTGCCAGCACTGAAGAATACTTCTTCAAAATTATTATTGGAGGGATATTATCCGGGCCAGCAAATTTGTGTATATCAAGATCTTTTAAGACTCTAGCAACTGTACGAGTGCGAAAGTAGACTTGTCTCATAAAATCGCTTACGCTCTCAAGTACAGGAGGCATAATGACACTTTCTGGCAGCGTCGAGTTAACAGCAAACTTAACTGCAACGAATTAGCTTTCTCTTAGGAACTGACGTAAGTCAGTAAGATGAGCATTGGAACTGATGAGGAAGTAGAATTCTGTTGTCAAATTAAAAAAAAATATCGAATTTTCAAAAAAAGACTTTTTCAGCAATCAACAAAAAAAAAAACGAAAATCTTAGTTGAGGTTTCGCATCTTTCTATTGCTTCTTATTAATTGATTGGACTTAAACCAATAATTAAATTTTTTTTTTAATTTACGAAAGATCTTTAACACATTGCTTAGGGACCGATTTCTAACATTCTTGTGTTTAAACTTTTCAATCATCCAGTCTTCCGTAATTATGGTAATGCTGACCTGATAATGCAATTATTAATTTACTCTTAAGGTAGGAGTCTGAAAAGCATCAAAGACATCTTTTAACATATTTTCATATCGGTGACCAGTGTTAGAAATTAAAAGTGTAATTAATAAAAGTCGATCTGCATGGGTCTTATCACAAGAAAAGTAGATAATGTGGGCAAAATAATCATGTGAATCGAGTGAACCGGCCGGATTTTTTTTTTAGATTTACAGTCAAGAATCAAAAACAGATTCCGAAAAAGTTGGTTTAAAATTTTGATCTGCTAGTAACCAAATTGTGTAAAAGTAATGTCTACCGTTATACACACATCAAACGACGCACATAAGCCGTCTCCGATAAAAATTACCAGCCCTCATTCGTCAAATGTAAAAAAACTCCAACGTTCCACTGGAAAATTTCTCTACATAAAAGCTTTGCCATTAATTCAGCTTTGTCTGCAGTTCAAGTCCATAAATTATCCTGCGTTAAAAGAAGGCCATTATAACACAAGACTCTGATGTTTACTATTAAAGCAGCAAAAATTTCACGCATCAGTTGCTGCACAACAGAAAAAAAAGAAGATTTTTCCTTTAAATTGGCAGACAAAGCATTCCATTACAAGGATCTGGATTAGCTTTAATGTGGATAATGTAGCTTGTTTTCGTCCATTTCCAATGGGCTTACTGCTACCACCCTATCTACCTCACCCACATCACTTGCTAAGACGACAGACTTTTATAAATTATGTATACGTGCATAATGAAAATTTAGCTTGAGGCGAATAACAATAACGATGCCAATACCAAAAGGACGATCAAGGCAGCATCAAGGACAAATAGCACACCGATAATATTGTGATGGCCGGCGAAGGACTTGAAAATTATATTCATGTAGGTATATGAGGTCTTGTCTGAAGGTACCTTCCATCTTTATTTTGAATAAAGAAAAAATGAGGGGGCATCTGGGAACATTTATGCAAGACGTGCAAATTCTAAACCATCGATTCTATCCTTCCCTTCAACTAAACCTACAGTGTCACCTGTTTTCTCTTCGTTTCGATGTTTTTTTTTTATAAAAATAAAAAAAGAAGACGTCCACCAATAAGATAAAAATAACTTTCTCAGAAAGAGAAGAAGAGAAGGGAATCACATGAAAAAAGGAAATTCAAGCTTATGCTAAGAACAACCATTTTTAAAGAAGGTTAGCACCATCTTCTCTACCACATTAAATGTGTGTTAGTCAACTCAATAAGTGTATGAAACAGGGCGATAGCGAGCAATGAGCACCACATTGGGTTGGATTGTCGTCCCAGAGGAGTCCAAATAGTAGGATCACTGAGAGAAAAGGCATGCTTTTTGTGTCGGTGCTTCAAAACAAAATATTTTTAAACATTGGAATAATATTTTAAATATTGAAAAACAATTTTTAAAAGGTTAGCGATCTGCACTGTCTCGCCAAAGATATTGGATCGATTCCCAAGCGTTGCTACCTAAAAAAAAAACAGTAAAATGGTTTTCAATTTGTCGGTGCCTCTTTGTAAAGAAGTGACAAACCCTCCAAAAATACCTTCATATGTGTTGTCTTTTAGCAAAGGATCGAACTTGTCGAGTTTTAGAAGCTGAATTAGGTCAATGACTGTCGATGAAATCTGAAACCAAAAAGGGCTCCTCATAACACCATAACGGTACGATGAAGATGCTATCCAAAGAGTTTTGCATTCGCTCGCGGTACGGTGTTGAAGCTGTCCATTTCTTCAACCCCCACGTCAATACGGCTAAGAAATTGTTCGGCGTTCCTACAATCATTTTCTTCCTCATTATTTCCTTTCCACTTCCCCAAACTTTGTATATTTAGCTGGTTCAGATGGTGTAATAGGATTCGTGATAATGATCAGCTTGGCTGAGGGCATAACTTAATACTACATATTCCGACAGTTGGCAATCTCCCAATTAACTAGCCTTATCTGTATATGTAGATCTCTGTGCAGATGGACCACCCCTTCCTCGATACTCGTGGGAATCTAACTGCTGAAACCAAACGAAGTTAGTAGTGATAATTCTGATTCTTGTTCAAGTTCATCTGGCAGTTCGACTGTAAAGTGGTCTCTTATTCCTCCTGTCTTTATTGTTGCTTAGGAGTATATGAAAACTTATGGTTCCGCCACTAACTCTCCCAAATCTTCGAAACCGACATTCAGTAAATCTCAGTCGTCAATTTGATATGTTTACGCGGATAACATATTGACTCCGTTTTAGGTGGCTGTTTAATAGAAAGCCACTCTGGGTGATTTGGGTCTACTCAAACGATTTCTGCAGAAACTTCTGCGAACATATCCTGCTCTATCCAAGAGACGTAGACTCCAACTTCTACTACTACGATTGGAGTAATCTGATAAGTACTAAAATTACTGAAACACACAGTCGCTCAAAATCCTTGAATGAGTTGAAAAAAAAGAACTTTTCTAGATCCATATGGTATCACAACGGACCAACATTTGTTCAAAATGTGCCGGTTCTCAAGCGTTAGCCATTTAACTTAATTATACCTAACCTATCTGTTGTCAGGAGAAGTGTTTTTCATCTTCTGACTCGGCACAACATTGGAGCTTCCCTCTATTTGTGTCGACAACATCAGAAATAGTTGAAAGCCGCTAAGGGCTAGTCCTAAATACATCGCTGCACGTCTATTTCATATTGGAAGAGAATATTTACAGAGACAATAGATCCCGATAAAAGTTGAAACAGGAACATGACATTGTTAACTTTCTAACATATTTTCAATCTATTTAATGGACTTTTCATGAAAGATCTCAAAGATCATATAACAGGAAAAACATTTCAAAACCATTAACTTTATTGCCACTGTCAAAACAGATCAGAAAGCATAGTTGCCATATTCTAACACTGGCTTTTCTGAAATTTCCAAGTTATAACCAAGTCTCCAAGTTGTGGTTTGCGAAAGGCCGAGCTCTTGTGCGACGTGCGGAATTGAGCGCCTTGGATTCTCTTGCACACTCTCATGAACAGCGGCAATATTTTCTGCAGAGCTTGTATTTAACTGAGAGGTCTTCGGTTTTCTTGAGCATTGAATTGAGCATTGAGTTTTTGAAATAATGAATTCTACGGGTTTTATGGTTCCATATTTGACTATGCTATCGAGATCAGAATTGAATGAGCTTATCATTCGCTGCCGTTCTAGATCCACATCAGAAGAACAAGGACATGTATCTGGAAAAGAATATGAGAAGCTGAGGGTAGTGTCATCAGAAAAACAATTTAATGGATCAGAAGTTCTAGACAAAAGATCATTGATGAATATCAGAAAGAGGGTCGGAGATAAAACGGAGCCCTGTGGCACACCGCATTTATTTTATAATTTTCAGACTTACGAGTAAAACCATACAATACTATTTGTATCGAGGTTTAAAAGGAAGTTTCTAATCCATCGAAGAAGAGATTCATCAATACCAGTTGCACGCATTGTCTTTAAGAGAGCTTGATGCTAAACTCTATCAATTTTTTTTTGAAAATTCAAGAGCAATAATCTTACTTTCTCCAAAGCGATGTAAAAATGTGTGCCACTGTTCGGTGCGATTATACCATCAGATCACCAGTAAACTTATTTCTACGAAAGCCATACTGCCGGTCATTGAGAAACTTTCATGCTTCAAGATAGGTATCTCTTCGCAGATAATTATTTATTAGCGTTTCCATGAACTTAGAAAGAAGGGATATAAAAGCAATTGGACAATAGTTAGAGTGGGAAGAAAAATAGCCTTTTTTTAATGACAGGCTGGACAAATTTTGTTTTCCATCCACTAATCTGGATAAGCTTTCCCGTTTCGACCGAGGAAGCATAGTGACCAATTATAGGTGCTAAAGAAATGGTTGATACCTTCCCAGTGAGCTTTCTCGTATTGCCAAACGGTTCTATTAGAATCCATTTCTCTTACATTGTTTTTTGACGCGAGGAATTTGCAGATATTTCACAATAGTCTGAAGTGTGTTTTGGTGTGATTATAGTGTGTTTGTCAGGGTCAGAAGTAAGAAATATGTCTACAGATAACGAGCTGAGTAAAGTTGTTTAACTCAGAAAAAATCTCAAAATACCTTTCTTCCGGTGTTGTCTGACCAGAATAGCGTAACTACGAAGAATTGCCAACATTCAAATCGTCCGTAACAACGATTTCACTGTGCAGATAATGAAAAACAATTCTTTGGATAGAATAATTGGACAGCGCATCGAGTTTGTTAGAAGTCGAGTTACTATCTAAACTTGGGCTTTTATAAATAAAGCATGTATAAATGATGCGCTTATGTAGGGTAAATGTAAACCACATTAAATTTAAGTTTGTATTTATGCGGTTGAAAATTGATATGCAACATTATTTCGTTCAAATATTGCGCGGCCTTTGTGAGGGAAGAATAGATACACTAAGTTATAACCATGCAGGCTGAATTTCATGTGATCAGAATTTTCACCCACCTGGGTATCGCAATCTCGGGCTTGGGCCCCAAACTGACTTCACTATAGAGTTTACTATAAGTGTTATGCCTTAATAGTAAATGTATAGATCCGCTTCCGAATTCCAAGCCAAGAAACAGCATTTTATCTAATATTCTTTTGGTTCAATCAAATGCAACGAAAAAACTAAATCTCTTATTCAATTTATTTGTTTTTCCATGGGTGAACTTTTGTTCGGTGAATTTTATAGAGAATTTTGTATGGAAGTTAAAATTTTAGCAGGAATCGCAGGCTAGTGTAATGTGTAATCCAGGAGTAATGTTACATGATTTAAGAAATATTTCAATTTTTTTTTTTTTTTTCAAAATTTTGCTTCAATTTTCTCCAGCATCTCCGCTAAAAAATTGGGAATCTGATAATAAATTTATTAACTTCCCATAGGGAATTATTGTAATCGGTCCGATTTGTCAAATTGGAATTTTTAACATTTCTCGACGTTTCAAGGTCTCTAGAGAGATGTCTGTGTGTGTGTGTGTACGTTCGTTCATACGTTCGTACGTTCGTACGTTCGTACGTTCGTACGTACGTACGTCCGTACGTTCTGGTACCATTTTTTGTCGCCGATATCTGAAGAACGAGTAAAGATATCGACTTCAAATAAATTTTGTTTAATAGATAATAACTTCGAAAGAGGCTGAAAGGGCCTTTATTAAAATTCAGTAAGTAGTATTTTCACTATAACGGTTTAAAAAAAAAGTAAAAATTTTGGTTAGTTTCAAATATCTCACGAAAAAATAATGCTATTGATTTCAAATAAAATTTAATGTACTCATTATAAGGTCATACAGATTTGGTATGAATTTGGAAAAAAAAATAAACATACCGTTATATTTTTAAATAAAAAAAACTGAAAAAAAATTTCATAACCCAGATATTCTAAGAACGGAAAACAAATTGAAACTCAAAATAATTTTATTTTACGAAAAATAATGTGTTTGACAACTGGTGAAAATTTAAAAAAAAAAATCAGTTTACTTACAAAAAAAAAACTATATAAAATTCTATTAAAAATTGGTAAAAATTGTTTTTCGACTCAAATTTCTCGAGAACTAGTAATGATATTGACTTCTAATTTAGTTTATTTTATACATAGTATAATTTTGTACAATTGGTAAAATGTTGACAAATATTGAATTAATAGTTTTTTTTTAAACAAATGGGAAGTTATCAGTGTGGGTCGCACCCAGCCTCTTTTTACTTGCGATATAGGTACTATAGGGCAAGTTCTGCATTTGGTGCATTTGGAAAAAAAATCGAACTCGAGATTTTGATCAAAGTTGACATTACGATGATAGCGAAGACGAATAAAGTTGGTCCGGCAATTCCGTCTGTCTGTCTGTCTGTCTGTATGTCTGTACCTCGATCTAGAGCCTAAGCCAATGGACCTATTTTCTTCAAACTCGGTAGTTAAGGGTCTTCGGTGATTCCCTAGAGGAGAAATTGAAATTTTTTTTTTAGCTCTAAAACTAACGGTACCCCCCATACACCCGTAATGCAAAATCTTATTTATCTCGAAAACGGCTCTAACGATTTTGATAAAAAAAATTAAGTGTGATATTATGGACATGGACTACGTTTTGGTAAAAAAAAAATTTGGGGCAAAATGTTATTAACGGTACCTGTCATAGAACCGTTTTTTTGATTTTCGACTTTCTCATTAACGGCTTTAACGATTTTAACCAAAAATTTTCAGCAGGAGTCCCCCTAAGTTTAAAATAATATTGTATATACAAATATTCGAAAAATTATTTGTTGGGTTTTTTTGAAAAAAATTTTTTTTTGAAAAATCAATATCTTCAAAACCTATGAACGATTATTTTTTGAAATTATTTTCTAAAATCAATATTATTAAATACTTAAAATTCACATCCTACATTTTTTTCTTGAAAAATTTTAAAGAAATTTCTTATATACAAAATTTATTTATTTAATAATAAAACGATTTTTTAAAGTTTGTTTGCATAAATTCATATTTTTCTAGAAATCAGACGGCAATTTCATTTTAAATTTATGTTTTATATTTATAAAATGTATCTTAAATTCCAAAGTACTTTTACATAAGAGCAAGTTCGTGCGATCCAGTCGTGCATTTTATTTATTTTTAATATCAACTCTGTGCATTTAAGCTTTTGACCATTTACACTTACAGGACATTTGGTTAATAAGGATTACATGTTTTTTTTTTTCTTTTTCACACCATGTTTTTCTCAGTGTTTTTTGGCCTTATAATATGTATAACAGCAGGACGAATAATAATAAACTTTCTCTTCAGGTGAGGTATACCCTTGTGGCATCTATTTCTGTATACATATTGAGTTTTTATAGCTATACCAAACCAAAAGTTGCTTTTTATTATTTGCCTGTCTACCGACTTTTTCCCTGGCTGTATGTATGTGTGTATGTCTGCATGGAAGCTTCCTAAACATCCTTACGGATGTTCAGTCCATGATGACCTCTCATAAATATAATATTTATCTAAGTGGTAATTCGTTTATGAACTGGCTTAAGGGAACTGCGAACAGCATGTTGTTTATTGGCAAAACTGGGCATCCGGTTTAAGTTTTTGAAAGCAAATGCCTACATAAATATGTACATATTTATCCCAACTTGATTTTGAAGGACTAAAATATATATGAGGCTTCATGATATTTGTTAGTATATTGTCTAGTGAATGACCAACCCATGATAATTTAAAGAAAATTTATGTCCAGCCATCATCGAGCAACATGTTGCACATTTTAAACTAATGGCCAAATAAATTTGGTTGTCATGAAATCGCGAGCAAAAATCGATTGATGGAATAACATGGCGATGTGGAGTAGTTAAATGGTTGTTAAATGAGAAGATTACTTTTAAAAGCCTCAAAAAATAAATGTCACAGCTCGCATTTTTAACTTCAGAACAGCCCCATAAGCGTGGTTTGTTAAGCTCATATAATTACAGACAATAACAGTTATGGCGCATTTTAATTTTCAAAATCACACTTAACATATTGTTAGGTTTCTACATTTAGGTAAAGTACAACAAATTGGCGTTTTAAAATTAACAAATTGACCATTTATTTGAAAGAATATTGTTAATGTCTAGCGAACAGTATTATTCTTAAATCCCTCCATTATAAAAAGTCATTTTAAAGACGGATTTTGATACATTAGAAATATTAATTAATTTTTGTGTATTATACGCGCACTCAAGGGGTTATGAATACCTTTATAATGTTATGATGTAACACAGTACGAGCGTTTAGGAAAAGGAGAGGACTGAATAGAAGATGATGATGCACATTTTTCAAAACATTGGCCCAAAATTTAAATTGAATTAGTACGATGCTTAAACTGTTTTAGTATGATACTAGGTTAAAACAACGAATTTGCAAATTTTAATCGAATATAGCATCATACTTTCTCTTAAAATCATCGAATACCTACTTTATTTTCTTAGTATCGTGCTAGCTTCATATGACTCTTTTACATTTGCAAATATCAAAAAAGGTTCGTGTACTTACTTTTTTACACGGAATGTCATTGTTTTAGGTGTGTTCAGAAGCAATTTATTAAAGAAATTCTTTTAGTACGATACTAGTGAGAAAATGGTTAAAATTAAGAATGAGTTAGTAAACTACTATAAAGTTAGCAAATTGTTTAGTAGTATCATACTAATACCTTAATAATAGGCTGTTTAAAATTTTGCGCCATTGTTTGTACATTACAATGAGGGGGAAATTAAGTGGAAATCGAGAAGAGCAAAGTATTCCACATTCTAGCAGTGCGGCTAGAGAAAAAACTCTATATTTTACAGTACGTCCTAGGTAAGGCTCAAGGGTAAACTGATGTGCATTCATAGCTAGACGAGTATTACTGCGGGATTATTTGAAGGGAGAAATGCAACTGGCTATTTCATTTGAGTATTGTTGATAAAAAAAGCGATAAAATAACGAAAGACGGGAAGCATTTCGAAGGTGTTCAATGTCTGCTATGAGTTTTATGGCTCTGGTCTGGATTCTGTCCAGCAGGTTCAAATGAGTAATGGGGGCACCAGGCCGCATATGAGAGCTAGCTCAACTTTTGGGCGTATATACGTCTTATAGATTGCAGGCAGATAAGAAGAGGAAACAAATTTCTTGCATCTGTTAAGAAAACCTATGTCGAATATATGTATGATCATTCCATAAGAGATGGTCAGTCACATACATACCGACAGTATAGAAAGCTTTTCAATATCTATAATACATGTGCCATTCATGGATAATGGCAAGGGTGGTTTAGTTCGTCTTGTGGTACACCAGTGTTTATTTTTTGACTATTAGACTTAAAACCGTCTAACACAACTGGAATTAAATGGCCGGAAAAGTAATTTCTAATCTAACGAAGGAGAGAATCATCGATACTAAATGCATGCATTTTCGATAAAATAGCTTCGTGCCAAATTCCATGTTTGCAATAACCTTTGTATCACCTAATTGATGATTGGTTAAAAACATTTCGAAGAGTTTTTGAAATACAGAACCAAAATCGCTTTGGGACTTCATTTGACGTTTCATCCAATCAGGTCTCCTAGATAGTATAATTGTTGTTGGCAACAGTCTTAAGTCTTTTGTTGGTAACTCCAATTTTTGTTGTAAAAATTGACCCGAGGGATGTCGTAGTGAAAGTTGCTTGAAAAAGATCTAAATGAAGTCTGAATTACGGAGTGGTCAATCTCATTGCTCATCCACTGTGAAGGGGCCTTAAGATAGATGGCTGTGTTCACGGTGGTTTGTTTGCTAAATATATCAAGGATGCAATGCATTGGAGGCAGCAGAGCAATGTGATCCGGTTTTGCACGGACAGGCTGATCGTTGGATCGGTGGAATAAGGTGCAGATATTTAGTTTCTTCTAAGATTTTTATAGTGGTATACCTTTAATAGAAGAGGCTGCGGAATTTTATATTTTCTAGATAAGAGGCCAAGATCAGTTTTGTGAGCCCCGAACCTACGCAGATCTGCCCAAGGAGCAAGCTTGTTTGAAACATTTTGTAGTAGTTCTTTCAAAGAATTATGATGTTTTTCAGATACTGTTATAGCAACATCGCTTCATAGTACCATGTTCCAAAAGAAGGAGGAAAGGACGCGCGCCGCACTCAGTGGGCAGAATAAGTTGATAAATAATAACAAATATTTACGAATATTGTAACTTTATTTGGTTTCATATTCAAAGTTAACAGTATTCTTGAATTTCATCAATTTTTGTTTATATAATTTTATTTTTTTTTTGGCAGGAAATGAATGTAGAGTGCCAAGAAATGAGCGTCGGTTAGTGCCAACGATTGGCTTAGTGGCCTTCAACGTTTAGTGACCAAATTTGAGACGACTGGTTCTATAATCGATCATTCAACATTCGTACGTCAAAGGAACGCAAGATCGGCCGAGAAGAACATGTACAGCAGGACTCGAGGCAGTCAATACCTCACTGTGCACTAGAACTCGGCCTTTTGCAGACTTCAACTTTGCAAATTTTGCGCCGGAACTTGTCCCTACTCCTGTACAAGATCCAACTAACCCAGAAGCTCAAAGTTCATGACAATAGACAACGCCGTTTGTTCGTTGACAGGGCTTCGGAGCTTTTGGAAGAAGACCCTTATTTTAGCCAAAATATATGGGCAGATACCAAACCAGGTTCACCAGGTGACAATGCATTATCAAAAATTTACCGTGTTTAGTGTGGATTTTGAGCGGCACCGTTGGTCAGGCGGTCACCGTTAATTGCGAACGCTACAAATGGAACCATATGGACCCAAACGACATGTGGTTCCAGCAGGTTTGCGCTACGTGCCACATGGTGGTCGCTACGATTAACTCTCTGCATGAACAATTTGATTGTAAGATTCTCCCTCGCAGAGGAGACGTGGATTGGTCACCAAGGTGATACGATTTGACCCCGCTACACTTTTTCTTGTGAAGTTTTCTGAAGTCGTAGATCTATGCCAATAATCCGAAATCGACCGATATCCTTCGGGAGAACATAAAACAGGTCTTCGCTCAAATTCAGTCGGATCTACGCGGAAGAATCATTGATAATTTGGACCACTCTGCAAAAAGCCACCGTAAGAAGACCAGGTGGACATTTGAACAATGTTATATTTCATACATAATGGCATACATGGGTTTTTCAAATAAAATAAAAAAATTCTTAATTCCTCATATACAGCTTCTTTAATTTCATTTCAACATCTACCGCCCTTTTTTAAAAACCATTTAAATATGAGTTAAATTCTGGTGTTCTAATTGAGTTGAGTTAACTGCACTCATTTTTGTTTAAGTAAAACTTAATAACCCATAATCAATTTCAAAATATGTTACTACTTGGTGCTTATATTTAAAACGCCATAAACAATTGTCATTGTAGTTGTTACTTATTTCATCTGATATCATCCATCTCATATACAAACCTCTTTAACCCTTCCCCACACAACTCCTATTCTAAAATCTGTATCCATCCAATTTTCCACCTACTAGGCTTCAGTTTAGAAAGATCGATCTTAGTCGAACGAGGCACGGCACTTCTTATATACCTCGAAAAAAAGAACCCGAAATCAATATGATCGATAAAGTTATTCTAGCAACTTGCAAAAGTTATTTTATGATCTTCTCATTAGTTTAAAGAAGGAGATCATTGGTGACGGAGGCTTGACTCTTGTCAAAATATTAAAAAATAAAAAATAAATAAAAAAACTTATATTGGGCTTGAAAAATAGAAACGAATAAAAGCAGTTATAGCTGGTAAGTTTACCTACTTATTTATATTGAGTGCTTAAACGAAATTAAGGGCTTTGATTTATTTTTTTCTAACTTTGACCATTATATTCCATCAGACTGAGTTGCACGATCTTGCTCATTTAAAGCCTCATTGTCGTTCTTAGCTTTTCTTCCACACAGAACGACTTTTTTTTTTTTGCCAAACAAGTACATACTGCAACTACACATTCATCTAGAAAAAATGCGTTCCTAGCACGAGAGCTCCCAAAGCGTTGACATTTTGTCTCCATTCGTTATGGTCATTATAGACACGATCGTAAAAGACGGAAGCTCTGTCAACCACCTATATGTGGCTGTAGTCTTTGTTTTGCACATGTGAACGATATTATGAAAACAAACAAATAAATAATTTCTGTTGTTTTGGATATTAGATCTCTGATGGCGATGCAGGGTCTCCTTCCAACAACCGTTTACCGAAGAGGGTTTTTTTCTGGACCGTAATATTATGACTTGACGGTAATCAATTTTCGACGTCTGAATTGAGAGCAAAACAAAAAAAAAAAAACATAAAAAATAGGATTTATCGATTTGTTTACTCAATTGCTTTATGAGTATTTTCATACTTATGGACAGATACTTAAATCTTACCTATAGATATAATGAGCATATACATTTATTTGAAAAACCAAAAGATATTTTTTCTGGAAATAGGGGAAACACAAGTTTTTTGAAGAATGACATTATTAATTGAATAAATTCTCATAATTGCCTAAGTTTGTGCCTGATTCGTTTGTGTTATGAATTATTAGATCTACAGTGCTTCAAATTGTTAGAGCTTTTAGTCTGCGTCGATACAAAAAAATTGTTCGGGAAGTAGTCGATTTCCCCTCTTTTACGTGGCATAGGCAATTCTTTAAGAAAATAAGCCTTAAATACCCAAAAGTTAAAAAAAAAATCCAGCGACAAAACTTAAAATCTTTTCCTTTTTCAATTTTTGTATTAGGTTTTTTTAATCTTTAGTTGACTAGGTACCAGAAATCATATGATTTTTATATATTTTAGGTTTTTCCAAAACAAAAATTTTGAAAATTCCTTTTTTTTATAATATAAAATGCACGACTGGGTCGCACGAACTTGCTCCTATGTAATAGACTAGGAATTTTAAAAACGAATGTTATTAGAGAAAACTGTTCATAAGGATAAAATGAATTTTTTAAATTCTTTTAGTAGTAAGAGATAAGAACAGAATGCTATGCAAATATGAATTTATGCAGGAACAAAACTTATAAGTCGTTGTAGTGGTTCCTTAAAAAAAAAGCTTTTATGTAAAAAATTTTTAAAACATTTTTAAGAAAAAATTTTAGTACGCCAACCTTAAGTTTTTATTATTGTACGAATAAAAGTCTACTTTCAAAAAAAAATAATAAGCCGTTCTTGAGATATCGAATTTTTCAAAAAAAAAATTGAAAAAAATATTTTTTCTTAAGTTTTTAAATGCAATGTTTTTTAAACTTTTTAGGAGCTTCCGTTATGTCGATAATGAGAAATTCAAAATTCGAAAAAATCGTTCTATGGTAGGTACAGTCAGTAATATCTAGATTTCAAATTTTTTTTTATTAAATTATAGATCGTAAAGATTAATCAAAAGAAAAAAAATTTTAGCAAAATTCTCGGAACCATTTTCGAGAAAAATACGATTTTCGAAAACCATTTTTTAAAATTTGTATGGAAGGTACCGTTAGTTTTAGAAAAAACAAAATTTTTTTCTCAAATATTGTAGATTATGTTAAGAAACTTTTATTTGTCAAGTTTGAAAAAAATCGATCTTGGGGTTTTTAAAATATTGAGTTTCCAAAAAAAAATTTTGAATTTTTTTTTAAAAATCCAAAAAATTAAAAATTGAAAATTTGAATATGTTATAATATTCAAACTTTGGAGGAGCCTTGGCATAAAAAAAATTATTTAAATCGGCTGTACCGTTTTCGAGAAAATCAAAAACAAAAAAAATAGACCCAGGGCGGCTACTAAAAATAAAAATTTTTTTCAACCATTAGCTAGTTTTAACCAAATGAAATTTTTCAATTTTTTTTAAAAAATTCTGTGGGACAGTTTTTGAGAAAAAAAAAATATTTATAAAATTTCGAAAAAAAAATCGTATGGCAGATACCGTTATTTTTGGTCTAAAAAAAAAAACAGAAAAAAACGTCCGGGGGAAAAAATTAAAACCTATATCTACCAAGTTTGAAGAAAATCGGTCGAGCCGTTAAGGCTGTAATCGAACCGACATACAGACAGACAGAAAGACAGGCAGACAGACAGACAGACAGACAGAATTGCGAGACCCACTTTTTTGGTCTTCGCTATCATCGTAATTTCAACTTTGATCAAAATCTCGAGTTCGATTTCTTTTACGAATGCATAACTTGCCTAATAATACCTATAAGTCGCAAGTAAAAATAGATTTTAAATATTTGATACTAAGAAATGATTTTTGAGCAAACACATAATGGATTTTGTTTCTCTCAAAGGTCTTAAGTATTGTGTAAACTAAGCTTTTGCGACTCACTGCATTAGGCCTCTTATTTCGATCAGAGAGAAAAATGGCGGCTAAAAATTCTAACTGTGTATTATATTACTAACTTACTTCCAGTATCAAAAAGGCAAAGATGAAATGCACTTTCCATGGCAAAAAATCTTCAATTCATAGCAGGTATCAAGAAAATTATATTTCTACCGATCAAGTCCTTACCACTTGATGAACATGTTTACTTCCAATACAACCATATAGCTGCGGTCAAGATAATAGTAGTGAACCTTTTGACACAACAAAAACTAAAATAAATTAATCTACTAATTGTAAAGAAACAAATAGGCATTTGATTTTCAAATTAATGTTTTTTAGGCTTTTAATTTCAGAAAAAAATCATTTTCAAATCCAATGAATTAGTTGATAATCTCAAACCTATCCAAGTCAAGCGGTTAAAAAAATAGTAGCGCATTCAAAATCCACCTTTAAATATTACAAAAGGGAAGATTAATAAGCAATAAGTAATAGTCGAGTGCTTGAACCTTAAATTAATATTAAGCTGCATGTCCCTTGTTAGAAATAATAGCAGCACAACAACGTTGCATCGAATTAATAAGATTTTCAATTCTTTCGTAAGGTATGGACCTCCAAGACTGCTGTATAGCTTCCCAAAGGGCTGTGTTAGTAGTTGGCTTGCAACTAGCACCAAGGTTTTCTATAGGGTTGAGGTCTGGGGATTGCCCATGCCCAGGCCACTCCATGACATTAACCCTCTTTTCTTGGAACCACTGATTCGCGAGTGTAGTTGTATGCTTTGGGTCGTTGTCTTGTTGAAAGACCCATTTCAGTGGCATTTCATCTTCAGCATATGAGAAAATAACTTCCTCCATGATTTTAGCGTAAAGATGCTGATCCATAATGCCGAGTGGCGTAGCGTACCATCTCGGCGCCTGGGGCGGGAGACCCATTTTGCCGCCCCCATTCAATACTAAATTAAAATTAAATTTCGAGACATCATTTCACAGGCAATGAAGTATCTTTTATTGAAAGTAAAATAGAATTAGCGGTTTCATAACCGGATTTTACGAGCCTTACGAATGAGGCTCGTGAAACAAAGCTGCATCTGCGGATTCATCTCCATGCATGCGTTTTTTCCTGCGAATTGTACTCGTTTTGAGATTGATTCCGAGTTTTTTCCAAAAAGTCTTAGAAAAGTCGATTGCGGCTTGGACGAAACGTTCTCTGCTCTCCACCAGGAGAGCTTTTAAAACGCAGAGTTTCTAAGCACACTTATCCACACTCAGTCCACATTGCTGCAGGTAAATCTGTGCGACATCTTCTTCAGGTAGCTCTGCAGCTCAAAAGCTAAGAAAAGTGAGGAAGTTGAATGACTGCATGACTGTGAGAAGAAGACTGGCTACCGATCCGTCAATTCTTCCAGTACCTCAAGAACTTCCACAAACTTATTTTTAAGCGTCTTTACAGCTTCACGAGGTTCACTTTTTCTGCAGGCTTGTGACTAGATCCTTGAGATACTTCTGGTGAGTCGACTTCGTCTTGACCCTGCTCTGTGGTGGGACCAGAACGACTTCCAACTTCGACGGCAGGCACGTCTTCTTCTTCTGCCCGTAAAATAAGTTATGCATTCCCATGAATATTGGCCGGAGGACAATTCTAAGCCACTCACGATTGTAGATGGAGGAATCTTTCTTACATTGGAATCACTTCCGCTGCTGCTGGATGCCGCCGAAGACGTTAACGTAGCTTTTGAACCAGAACTAGAACTGAAATATTTCGCGTCTTCGCGTCTGCTTCTTTCTTAGCCCTTTTCTTGCGGTATTCCGCGCCGCTTCCTTTAACTCTTTTCATTTTCAAAAACTAGTTCAAAGGTTGAGTGAAGTACTAAGTGCTTAGTTTTAGAAGATTCAACAGTATTTAAACTATAAACAACACAATCAAAATAACTTTCTTTGATGCGGGAGGGAGCAAAAACATTGAGCTGGCTGAGACTAGAATAACGTTTCCGTCGAATCCTAGTTATCTTATCATATCTCGCATATGCTTTCATATGTTTCGGAACACTCCCTTTCAGTTTCGCGAGAGTTTCGGAACGTTTTGTTTTAGTTTCGCGATCAGCGCGACAATACGCAATGCACTCTTACGGCCCTACTCACCGTCTACGAATTCATGAAAGCGGTCAACGACGAACCACAGATAAGGTGGCAAATTTCAAATTTACATCATTGTTGTTTGTTGACTTGTCAAACGATCTGTCATGAAACATATGATTTCTACTCTACCCGCATTACCGGCGACATTTTGCCGCCCCCTAGGTCTGCCGCCCGGGGCGGACCGCCACCCCCCGCCCCCCTACGCTACGCCTCTGATAATGCCTTTTATCTGGTATATGGGACCAACACCATAGAAGGAAAAACATGCCCAAGCCATTATGTTGAATCGTCCATGTTTTATTGTTTTGGCTTTAAAGCGTGGATTTCGAGATCCCTTTCTACCATATAACACAATCTTGGAACCGTCTGACCACAGAATATTCCTTCACAAAAACATGAAAATTCAGGGACTTACCAATGATTTTATTTACACTACTATTATTTTTACCGCAACTGTATGTATGTCCATAGTTACTACATGGCAAGTTATACAGCCGAATTCTAGATTTTGATCAGGCTTGATATTACGATAATTGGGAAGACTACCGTCTAAGGTATTCACTCGATTTTTTTTTTAAACTTGCTTGGTAGAATTTTTTAAATTTTCCCCAAATATGTATATTTAGTTATTTTTTTGTGTATTTTATTGGACGAAACAGATTTAGAGAAGGACTTTTATTGTAAAAATCCCTCTCCTCCTGTTTTTTTTCGTTTCCTGAACAATTTAAAAAATGTTCGCTTAATACATTCTTACGGGAAGGTACCGATATGTAGATGTAAGCTTTAGTTTGCAGCTTTTTGCTGTACTGGTCAACTTGTTGCTTTGGACAAGTGGAAAAGAGAGATAAGAAAAAGGACTTATTTTTCAATATTTTTATTTTTATAACACTTGTTTATGTATAATGTTGTTAGTTGTTACATTATCTGTATACAAATATAAAGATTGGGTTACCGACTCTTGAACACTCTACATATAAAAGCCCATGTGCAATCCGTTTGTAGAATATTGCCGTTTTCAATTTTCAGTAATTGATTTGAGAACATCTTAGCTCATTTCTAGTTTTGCAGCTGGACACGCATATTTTTACTTAATTTCAAAGACTTTACATACGAGTGTACCCATAAAGCAGAGCATTTAAGCAGGCAATAGTTTATTTCATCTGATCGAGTCGATCGAGGAATTACTGGTTAAGTTTGAATGAAATCCACTCCAAGCAATATTACTGCATTTCCCAATGGTCTAGAATTTTGACGCAAATCTTGCAATGATCGATCAAGAGCTTCGAGCAATTTTTTGTTTGCATTGTGATTTTGTCCCATACTTTTTATTTGCATTGCTGCAATACTTTTCCCATGTTTGATGATTTGAAAATGTTGCACGTGGGATTTTCAATAAATTGCATATTCAATGGCAATTTCAAAGCGGAATAAGCAGTTAGTCCACCTGGTAACATTGTCACAGCAATTCCTGAAGACTGCTTCACAAGAGCTAAGGCTATGTAATTTTGGGATCGAATTGCCTCCAGAATCAATTTTCTTAGAAACGTTTTAGTAGTTCCTCCCTTGGGCTGGGGCCGATGATTGTTGGGTGGGACAGGGGCCGTTCAGGTCTCATCCTGACTCTTTACGGTCCGTCCTATAACCATAGCTGATGAATGTTTGGTTGGGTCAGGGGCCATTTCAGGTCTCATCCTGACTCACTCACCGTCCGTCATGGGCTCACTCCAACGCGAACCTGCTGCGGCGATTGCACCCTTTGTCCTGAATCGTTGGGCTTAGTGGTATTGGGGCCTGATCCACGGTAGAGCTTGGAGCGGGGATGCCTAATATGTAACCCTCGGTCTATTTTGGGGCACGCGCTGACATGCGGCTCGTGCGCGTTCCTACCAACTCAAGCAGGTGGTGGTTGCTTTGTGTCCTTGTGGTAGTTTTAGCTCTTTTGTCTTTGTTTCTGGCTGGCTCTTAGGTAGGGTTGGCAACAGGTATCGTCTGCGTTCGCCCACCTGTTTCAGGTGACTGAACTGATGTGTTGTGTCGAACGACTCGGATGGAGCTTGTCTCTATCTGATATCGGCGGGAGTTTCAGCTGTTCAGAGGAGCACAGGTAGGGTTTTATGTCTGTGCGTATGGTTGTATATGCCTAGTTATTAGCTTCTGCCTTGGTTGATGGATGGGTGTGTGCATCTGAGGTTGCTAGGCCTCGAGTTTTGAGGAACGCATCTAGAAGCGACCTTCACGGCCGCGAAACTCCACCGGAAGCTATATTCTGGTACCACGGGAGATAGTGCCCATGAGGTGGTTTCTTGTGTCGCAGACGCTTGGCCCCTCTACTTCAGTCTATCTATGAAGTGGGCCCCCTTGTAGGAGTATCGTGGTGATTGTGGTTGCCCCAAATCCCGGAAGCATATGGTTTCCAAGTTTGCTTGAATTTAAGAGGTGCTAGGTAGACCTCGCTCCTCAGCAAGGAGTGTGGACATGACCCAACATGTTCGCAGAATTGCTACTAGGTGGTCTTGTACTTACTCAGGGTGGTGGTCAGCGCTTAATCTGACTCCGTTAGTGTGGGTAGGCCCACCTACGAACTAAACCTTAACTGGCAGGTGTCCACGTTAAACGAAATTCGGTTCTGGGGCGTCTTAAAGAAAAATTTCTCCAACCCTGTTATTGACAGCTTGCAATATTTTTTGTAAACATTTTCTTGCTCAGGCGTTAGCATGGGTACATATTATTTGTTTGCACATATGACAAAAGTGCACCAGCATTATAATTTTCTTCACAACGCAATTCTATATCGACGGTGTATCAGCTATTCGATTTGATATCATTTCAAACTGTATGAGACATTTGTCTAAATTTTATTTTCTCTATTTGTTTATTTATATTTTTTGACAAAAAAAACTTAGCATTTTTATTTTTGATAAATAAAGGTCCTATATTCTTTATATCTCAGTGAAGCTACTGTTGCTTTTAAGGCCACCATTTAATTTTTGTTTTTAGTATATATAAAAACTAACGTACTCTTATGTAATTTTGTGTCAAAATTTCAAAGCAATCGATTAAGAACTTTCCGAGATTAGCGATTAGGAACAAACATACATTTTTACATTTTTATTTATATAGATAGATTAAAATATTCGAAAAAAAATTTTCTTGGATTTAAAAAAAAAAATAATCCAAACTATTTTTTTGAAATTTCAATAACTTGAAAACGAATACACGATTAAAATTTGAAATTTTGTTCTTAAATGTATGTATGTATCTCATTCATTATATACTAGGAATTTGCATATCAAATTTTCTTATACAAAACTTAAATAACAAACATGGCCAGTGTGTCTGTAACTATGTATCTTCTTCTTCTTCTCCCTTTGTTTCGGCGCTGTTATGATCTCGATGTCGAGGGGATCATAACTCTCCCACGTATCTGCTTCACACTAGTGATCCGCCTGTGGGGTTCGCCGGGTTGACCTCAGAAATCGGCGGCAAGCCTCCCGGTTTTGTATTGTTCCATTTCTGAGGCCAACTGAATGCTGGTGTTTTTGCATTTGTTTGTACCAGGAGTGTTTAGGCCTACCTTTCTTTTTATTCCGAATTGGAACGTTGTATGATATTGCCTTTTTGACGGGGTTCTCAGGATCTCTCCTTTGAACATGGCAATACCAACTGAGTCGGTCGTGTTCAATTTTTTGGGAAATGGTATTCTTAACATGAAGGCTTCCTCGGATCTTCGTACTTCTAATTCGATCAAGCTTTGTAACTCCTGCTGTCATACGAAGCATCTTCATCTCAGCTGCCGTTAGCTTACTCTCATACTTTTTGTACATTGTCCAACATTGTGAACCGTATGTGAGTGCTGGACGCACAACTGAAGTGTAGAGCTTTCCTTTCAGCTTAGGGGGCATTTTTCGGTCACAGAAGATAGCAGAATTTTCCCGCCACTTCATCCACCCTACGCTTACGCGATGATTGATATCGTCATCACAAGTAGCTTCGTTATTTATCATAGACCCCAGATATTTAAACTTTTCACACTTTGGAAGCACTACTCCATTCAAATAAATGTCTGGAATAGGCCTGTGTGGATCAGAAAATGGGCAGCATAGGTATTCTGTCTTTTTCGCGCTTATGCGGTACCCACTTCCTTCTAGAACATCCACCCATACGTCAAGTGCTCGTTGTAGGGATATCGGGTCTTCACTTATGATGGCTCCATCGTCAGCAAAGAATAACTGATGCACTTTTGGATCCGTCACTTTGCCTTCAAGCAGGTAATCAAGAACTGTAATAAAGAGCAGGGGACTCAAGACACTTCCCTGGTGTACACCTACTGTGATTTTGAATTCTTCGGTGACTCCAGCTGAGCATCTTACTTTAGTAACTGCTCCATCATACATGTCCATAATTATCCGCACATAGGTTTCTGGAACTCCTCGTTGCCTGAGGGCCACCCATATTAGATCTCATGGTTGCCGATCGAATGCTTTTTCAAAATCAACCAATACGACATGCAAATCCTCCAAAGAATCCCGATGTTTTTCCATAATTATTCTTATACTCTGGATTGCATCCGTGGTTGACTTACCCCCGACAAACCCGCACTGGTCATCAGATAGCCTAATTATTTTTCGCAGTCGGCTACCCAAGACTCGCTCAACGATCTTCATGGTGTGTGACATCAGCTTAATCGAACGGTAATTATCACAGCTTCGAGTATCACCCTTTCCTTTATAAATTGGAAGAAGGTAACTTTCCCTCCATTGATTAGGCATGCGATCACCTCGTATAAGTTTGGAGACAAGAATCATGAGCCATCTAAACCCGATGTCTCCCATCTTTTTCCAAAAGTCTGAGGGTATTTCGTCTGGGCCAACAGCTTTTCCCTTTTTGGAGTATTTTACCGCCTCACTAACTTCTTCGACTGTGACGTCGGATACTTCGCTTAAGTTAGCTGAAGCTATTGGAAAGTATAGCCTTGGAAATTGTTCGTTTAGAAGTCCGTCACAATACTGTCGCCACCTGTGAAGAATTTCGTTGTCTTTCACAAGTAGTTGGCCTTGAGCATTGTTAATGAACTTTGGCGAACAAATCTCCTGGGCATTTCTTCTTCTTTGAGCGGCTATTTTGAAGATAGTTGCGCCCTTATTCGTGTTTTGCCGTAGCTCTTGAATAGCACCAGCTGTCGGGGTAGAAATTTCATCCAGCTCCCGATACAGGTTTTCTGTATTCTTTGCTTGAATTTGGGCGCACTTCTTCTTCGCTTCTTTCTTGCAGTTTCTATATTCCACTTCGAGGCGTGACTTTTGCTCTGTATTATTAGAGGGGCACTTCGACCAAGCCTTGAAAGCCATTTTCTTTTTACTTATAACTGATTTAGCTTCATCATTCCACCACCATGTTTCTTTGCCTTGTTGGTTGTGTCCTTTTGAAACCCCTAACAGTGTTTTGGCTTTTTCTTTGCAAGTTCTCTGTAGGAGATCCCACATACTTTGTGCTGTACTCTCTTCATTTCGAACTATATCGGTGTTGTTATACAGAACGTTTTGCATATTCGAAATAAAAGCTTCGCCTTTTTCCTTATCCAGATTATACCATTTGATCTTCCCAAAAGTTTTTGTATGTTTGTTGTCGTTCACTGTCTCCATAAAAAATTCTGTCAGCAGGAGACGGTGTTGGTGGGCGATCGCTTCTCCTAGTATCACTTTGCAATCTTTTACCCGGGGTTTCATGAAACTAGATACCAAATGGTAATCAATCTGGGTTTCATTTCCACCACTGCTGTAAGTGACCAGGTGTCACTACAGCTTAAGCCACTGAAGCTATTTTCAGTACTTAAAGGTATTCGATGATTCCCCAGAGTAGAAATTGAAAGTTTTTTTTTTTTCGCTCCAAGGCTAACGCTACCTGCCACACAGCCGTTATGCAAAATCTTATTTATCTAGAAAACGGCTTTAAAGATTTTGATAATTTGATTTGGGAAAATGTCTTACTAACGGTACCTGTCATAGAACTGTTTTGTTTTTTCAGTTTCTCATTAACGGCTCCAACGATTTTGACCAACATTTTTGTACAGGACCTCCTTCGAATTTAAAATAATATTATATTATAAGAATAGTCAAACATTTTTTTTGTTTGAAAAATCAATATCTTCAAAACGTGTGAGCGATTATTTTTTAAAATTATTTCCTAAGATCTATATTACCAAATACTTAAAATTGGCACCACAAATCTTTTTCCTGAAAAATTCAATGAAATTTGTTATATAGAAAATTAAACTAATAATAAAATGATTTTTAAACTTTATTTGGATAAATTCATACTTTTCTAGAAATCAGACAGCAGTTTTATGAATTTGAATATTATTGTTTCTATTTGGGTTGCCTTGCAATTGCACAAAATACCTTTTGTATCTTTAAGGCTTAATTACATTAAAATTTTTGACAACTAAAAAGTTGCTTTTGAGTTTACTTGAATTCAATTTATTTGGAATATCTACTAATTCTGGGTTATCCCAGAGTTAACTTCAGGACTGAAAACGTTACCAAATTTGTATGACAAAATATAAAGCAGGTCTTAGAATATTTCCGCCAGTTTTCAGTGCTAGTGGTAAGTTTTGAACTAACCCTGCAAATAAATTCAACCCAAGTTATCTCAGAAATAGTTTTTCAACTTAGAATTAACTTAAATTGTCAGTTGCCAAATATCTATCAAAGTCAAAGTGCGACACTATGGAAATGTGTTTTGACTATCGAAACTAAGATGTGCATGCACAACTAGGAAAAGGGTGATTTCCATATCACACCCTTAAAATGAATCTATCTCTCACAAAATACATGATTTTTCTTGATGAATTGGAAATTATTTGTGAAAACTGGCACATCGGTAGATTTTGGGTGGGCGGAATCTCTTAACGGATATAAAACCTAACTGTCGCACTGTGTGCGCTTTTCAGCTAAATGATTATGAAAACAGAGACTTACCGCCATATTATTCACACAATACAACCAGATTAACATTTAAATCCGGATGTACGAGTAATTACATTGAATAATTATAATTTACATCCGAATTTGAGTTTTGATCTGTATAAAACGAATGAACAAAAACACCGTCATGGATGGCGTAGTAAAAAGTCACAACCTAAACAGAGTTTTATAAAGAAGACGCGTGTAAGCGCACCTTAGGTGGATGGCAAGTATGAACATTGGCGCTGTTATCGTTAAGATGACCGTTAATAAGAAGAATATTATAGAAACGTCAAAACACTTAAAAATGTAATTCCTCAAATTGCTTAAATACGAATTGTTTTATAGTATATTAGTCGTAGGTTTCACTTTCAGATAGGGGTTATAACATAACCAAAATAAACAAAAGAACACTTTTATATAATATGAGTAGTATAGATCTTAAATCAAAAATGGAAATTAAAACCTAGAAATAAATACTGGAGAACAAACAATTTATCACAGACAAAGGGAACAATTTTACTTGATTAAAAGGAATTTGAAATCTTGTAAGCAAATTCCTTAAAATGTTTCAGCGAAAAGATTTTTTGTGACAAAATTTTCACAAAGATCGGCTTTCTGGAGAAAATGTATGTTACTTGCTAAAACTATTAAAACCTTAAATATTAGGAATGAAGTTTTTCAATTGAGATAATTTATAGTAGAAGTAGCAATTTAGCAGCGGTTAGACCCCACAGCAAAAACAATTTCAGAAGTTTATTACTGAACTACCTAATTGTACGCAACTTTAACTAACTGAGCAAATAGGGGTGCAACTTAGTCATGAATTTGTGTGTAAGAATATAAAACTTTGAATTTCGTTTAAGACTAAAAATGTTCAATTAATTTTTCTTCACAAATTGTTATTGTAATTTTGTTCCCAATAGTTGACCATTCTGTGTGTCGAATTGAAAATGAACAATCCAATTGGCTTAAGAAATTCGAATCAACTTGACTTTCCCATCAAAAAGAACAACGCCCCAAAGGACTATTATGGTCAAAGATCAAAACGCTTTCAAAAGTCTGATGTCAAAGATTATACTGTAAATTTTTCAAGAATAAAAGTTGAAGAAACTGATCGATTAACACGATCAAGAACAAAATCAGATCCGAATTTTTTGATAAAGGATTTTTTCCCAATCAAAGAAACTTCACTGAGTCAACAACGATCAAGACAACGAGCAAAAATAAATATTCCAGAATATATTGCCAAGGATTCAAAGACAAATGAGTTTTCAGAAAAACAGATTGGAAATGGCGATGGTAGTTTAATTTTGGACAGTTTTTTTTCAAAGGAAAAAATTTCAGATAATCGTGTCGGAAAAAGGGACATCCTTTTAGCTTCCTTGATTGATGATCTTGAAATTCTGAAAAATAATGCACATCCAGAAATGTTTGCCGAAAAAGATGTTGTTGAATTCAATCCAACTACGGATTTGGATCAAATGTTAGAAACTTCTATTGATCCTGATAAATATTTATCGTTAGTGAATGAGGAGAAAATAGTCCTATTACCTGAAATAACAATTTCCAATGACGGAGAAAATCAAACACAAAAATACGATACCAATGACTTGGTTGATCAAGATTTGAACTTAACCTTTGGGATAGTATTGAAAGATATCAGCCATCAGTCAGCTATAAAGCAGTTCTTGGAAATGGTCGACAATGAAAACATATTGTCAGCACTCTCATGGGGTTCTAGTCGGGAAAAATTTGATGAGGAAAGACTTAAGCCGGCAGATCATTTGGCATACAAAAGTTCACAACATTTTGAGACATCTATAATTACACAAGTGCCAACAATTCTTTTAAAAGCTGAAGAGGAGAAGGAGATTCTTCAAAAAACATCATCAGTAGACCAAGTGTTCATGAAATCGCCTAAGAACTCACAGCAAAGTCTGGGAAATCAAATAAATTTGTCGAGTTGTCATACCACACCTGAACAAGATCTTAAAGAAAATAGTTATTCAGCCGAAAATGACTCGAAATCTTCTTGGGAAATAATACCAGAATACGATGAACTAAAACCCACAAAGGATAATGGGTGCCTTAAGAATCAAACACACAAAATTCCGAGCGGATACAGTTTGCACTCATTAAATGAGATTGAAATTCAGGATAATTTAAAGACTCCCAAGTCTAACCTACCTAAGTCTTTATATATTGCAGGTCAAGACAAAGAGCAATCTACGAGAATTTGGGACTCAACATTGATAACGTCATATTCTTCAGAAAACCACCTGTCAAATATAGATCCATTGGTCCAAGAAGATTTGAAGGCTTCTTGTTCTTCGAAATCCGAAAAAACTTCGTTAAGCATGTCAGAAGAGATCAGTCAGTTTTCATTAGATTCTAAAGACTCAATGACGTTCCAAAGGGAATATCCTCATGTTTATAACTGTCCATCAGCCATAACTTCACCAAAGGTTAAACAAGAAACATTCGCAACTGCTAGGAAAACACCAAGAGACATTTCAACAGTCTCTGAAACTGTCTCACTATGTAGCACTGAAAATCCTCCAGGGATCGATGCCTTTTTCAGCGAAAAAAGTGCTGATTGTTTTGACAACAGCCAGCAGCCCTGTTTATCAAAAACTTTATCAAACCTGTACAAATTTCACTCTTCTTCAGAAATGTCCCAAGAATCCAGTATTTTATCCCAACAAAGAGATACACAGTCTCTTTGGGATATTCCTGCAGAGGAATTTCTCAAAGAAGATGTAAATTTTGCTAAGTCCTTTTCAATGTCTGGTGGTTCAATTGTGAGGGTTTTTTCGCCAACACTAAAAAATCGCCAAACAACTTCAAAATATCCTGGAATTTCAATTTCACACACGAAAAATGATCTTTTACTTCCAATTCCATCTCATTCGATGCAATTGGAAAATTTCGAAGAGCCCAAGTATCTAATAGAGCTCGTCGACACGCCTCCACCATTGAGAAATTATAGATCTCCAAGGATATCGGAAACCACTTCCAACCCTAAAATATTTGAGAGGAAAATTTTAAGGCCAGCATGGATGGACACCAAACAACAAACGATTTATAAACCAAAAAGAGGTCGTCGAACCCGGGCTGAAATGGAGTTATATCGCGAAGAACTGGCTCGTAAAAAACAAAACCAAAAAAAGACTGATATGGAGCGTTACATACCGAATTACTTAAACCGAGTTGGTGGTGAAGCACGAAATCACAGCTCAAGAACACAAACTCCTTCAGGTGAGGGTTTTTCAATCCTAAATAAGAAAAGAGCAAATCGGCTTTTGACCTCTTCGAAAGTTAATGTTGAAAATTGTATGAAAGCTGAGATACCCTTTATGGCAAGTCAAATGGAAATCCCAATTTCATATCCAAGCTGCTCAAAACTAGGACAGCTAGAACATCAAGTTTCCGGTTCAGCAAATATCATAAATAATAATTTCCATTCAGCAGAAAACTATTCTGTCGTTAAAAATTTGCACCAGCAGCAGCTTGAGCAAGAATTACTCAAAAAAGCTGAAGTTGAAGAGAGTCTTGAAGCTAAACAGAATATCCCATTATTGAATCATTCTCATACAAACATTTTTGAAAGGATGCAAGAGCAGGCTAATAATCTGCACCAGTCGGTGCATAAAGCCCAAGAAGAAAATCTTTTTCGAACTGTACAATCATCGCACTCATCACAGATCAATCGGTCATCCGTCTTTCCCGAAGAACATTTTGAAGTGCGTCCAGCCGAAGGAAACTATCAACTGTTTCCTCAGCAGCCATTTTCTATGCATCATTCTCATTCAGCATATCACCAACAGTTGCCCCAGAATTATGAACTTGATAATTTCCAACCACGAGAAATGGATCAAGAGTTTCATCAATTTCCACTTTTTGAACGAAGTTCTCACTTTTCGCAGTCTCAGCAGCCTTATCAACAACTTCAGCCTAAACAGCCCCCTCAACCACCTCAATTTTTTCCGTTTCCACGACCGTATTTTCGCTACCCACGTTTTTGATACCTTGAAGTGCAATAGGAACTTGTGATATACATTTCATATTTGAAAAACTAGTCGTAATATAAATTAATTTTTTTTAATTTTAAATTTTTTAATTTACTTAATTTTCAGTTATGAGGACAAGTATTCCCTTCTCCAGGAAAAAGAGACAACATTAGCTTTGATCCTTTGGCAATATACAGGGTGCGTTTTATGTTCCAGGCCGATGTTTTTTTTTTTTTCAACTAAGTTTATTTGAAATATAATTTTATAATTTATATTTAATTGATTGATTATATGGTCTTAAGCATAATGTATGGAATATGATATTGGTGAAGAAGCGCCTATGGCTGTGACGCAAAGGTGACCCTTTTAAGCACATTTCGCATAACAATTTCGCAGATTTTTGCTGTATTTTCAGCATGCAACTTCGTTTCTAATGTTGCCCTTAAGCAATGAGATTGTGATTGGTTTTGTTGACATTCAAGTACACCCACAAGAAGAAATCGGAAGGCGCGAAATCAGGAGATCGTGGGGTCCAGTCGATATCACCCCTGGGAAAAATTTCTCGTAAAATTTGCATCGTAGCATGAGCTGTATGTGTTGTGGCACCGTCTTGTTGGAACCACATGTTCTGTCACCCTAATTTATACAATTCGGGCACAAAAAAATTTTCTTATATGTCTCGATAGCGATCACCAGGACATGTTACAGCATTGCCTATGGCCATACTCAAAGGAAAAATGACGTCCTTAGCCCAAATGGCGCACCATGCAGTGGATGTGCTTCTATTTGGTGTATCAAGCGACTGTTTTCAGTGTGACAGTAGCATCTATTCTACTTATTAACAAAGTGAGCTGTAAGACGCGAGTAGTCCAATGTTGATGGTCATTTCCATGCTCCATAATAAATTGCTATCGACCATTCGCTAAGACTGTCAATTGCCCATTGACAAATTTCATTCACACAAAAATGACAACCAAATGAAATTGACCGGCAACATTTGAAATATGGTATCCTTGAACAGCTGTCACAATCTAAAATTTTTAACAAAACCGAACTTTTATTCAAGTAAAATAGAATATAAATTAAATATTATAAAATTTACAATATAAACCGAATGTTTCTCTTTTTTTTTTCTAAACTTGCTATACATATTATTTAGATATGAAAATTTGTTTTGCAGCTATAAAAAGTGAAGGGCTTTGTTCGTAGACTATGGTAAAAGAAATATGTTATCATTTCGCGATTTTGCTATTTAAGCTATGAAAAGATCACTGAACGAACAAAGTAAACTCTGAGAAGAGTGTTTTTAGACCTCTCTGATTTAATTATGAAAACCATATCAGCACCAACTGTTATATGATTATTTTAGTTGAGTTTTCTTGAATTAGTAATTATTTTAATTATTTTAACTCGGAACCAGCGTGACTAACCTTAAAATTGTCTTAGTTTTTTTTTCTCGAATGTCAAACTTGACATGTAAACAGCATTTGACTCCTTTTGATCTGCTGTTTTATTCGGAGCGTAAAGAGCGCGCTCTGAGCATTTTTGAAACGTAAAAGAAAAGCATTCGTAGTTCTGTACCCTTTGAGATTGAGCTTAGAAAGAAACGCAAACTTTTTTGACAACTTAGATTCCGGTCTGAAATAAAAAAATAAAACCGTCATTTGATAGTAACACATGCCGAGATAACTCATTACTACATTTTGGAACTTCATATAGAATTGGATGATATGATGACACCGGAACTTAGCAACGTAAATACAGCGATAAGTCGTCCTATCACTCATATTCTATGAACAGAGCCACCGAGATACCACCATAATTCTATTCGTTAATCACTCAAATTAACGTTCATAAGACTTTTTTTTATGATTTTGTTCAAATATTTTGGTGCGATTAATACTTTTTACTTGCGACTTACATATAGGTACCTACTATAATAGCCTTTCCACACCGAGCCGAAAACACGGTTTTCGCCAAAAAACCGGTTTTCGTCAAAAACCTGCATCGAAAACACAAGTTTTCCCATACATTTTTGTGAACTACAAGTTTTCGTTTTTGACAAGTTTTCGATAAAACCTCTCGAAACCAGTTGAAATTCAGAGATGATGTAAACAAACACACCTAATGAAAAATTCAAAGCTCAATTGAAATGAAAACATTCAAATACCAATCAGACATAAAAAAAAAAACATCTGACAGCTACTGAGAAGAAAAATGTATAGTTTTAATTGACAGTAAGTGTCAAAATAGTTTAAATGACAAGCGAAAACTTGTAAATATTCGGTGTGAACACTTTTTGAGGTTTCGAAAACTTTTAGCCGAAAACCGAGTTTTCGGTTCGGTGTGGAAAGGCTATAAGGCAAGTTATGCATTCGGAAAAAATATCGAACTCGAGATTTTGATCAAAGTTGACATTACGATGATAGCGAAGACTAAAAAAGTGGGTCTCACCGATTTTCTTTATCCTTGGTAGATATCATTTTTAATTTTTTCCCCCCACACGTTTTTTTCTTTTTTTTTAAGACCAAAACTAACGGTACCTGCAATACGATTTTTTTCGAAATTTTATAAATAGTTTTTTTCTCAAAAACTGTTCGACAGATTTAAAAAATAAATATACAAAAACATTTCTTAAAGTTAAGGCTAAATTTTCCGAAAAATGGTTATTTTTGGTAACACCCTTGGATCCATCTTTTTTTTTGTTTTTGATTTTTTCAAAAACGGTACAACCGATTTTGATCATTATTTTTTTGCTAAAGCTCCCCAAAAATTTTAATAGAATTGTATATTCAAATTTTGAATAAAGATTGTTTTTGGATTCTAAAAAAAAAACTTCAAATTTCTTTTTCAAAACTCAATATTTCGAAAATCCCATGTTATATTTTTTTTAAACTTAATAAATAAAAGTTTCTCAATACAATCTACAAGATGTGAGAAAAAAAAAATTATTTGACCTAAAAATAAAAGTAACCACCATACAAATGTTAAAAAAATTAAAAAAAAATGGTTTTCAAAAATCGTATTTTTCTCGAAAACGGCGGCGCCTAGAATTTTGATAAAATTTTTTTCTTTCATTTAATTTTTATGATCTTTAATTTAATACAAAAAAAATTTAAATTAAGATATTAGAGCTTATACCATAGAACCATTTTTTCGAATTTTGAATTTCTCACTATCGACATAACGGATCTTAATGAATTTTTTTTATAGAGATGCTTCCAAAAAGTTTAAAAAACATTGCATATTAAAACTTTAACAAAAAATATTTTTTTAATTTTTGGAAAAAAAGCCATTTTTTTTTCTTGGAAAATTTGCTATCTCAAAAGCGGCTCAATTTTTTTTTGGAAATTTAATTTCAGTACAGTAAAGTAATAAAAAGTTAAAGCTGGTGTACCAAATTTTTTTCTTAAAAATGTTTTTTTTTAAATTTTGTATATAAAATTTTATTTTTCTAAGGAAACCACTACAAGAACTTATGATTTTTGTTTTTATCTCTTGCTACTTAATGAATTTAAAAAATTAATTTTATCCTTATGAACAGTTTTCTCTAATAACATTCGTTTTTAAAATTCCTAGTTTATTACATAGGAGCAAGCAAGTTCGTGCGACGCAGTCGTGCATTTTATTTTAATCTCGATGGCTGTATTCATTGAGTAGTTGTGCATTTTTCACGATGTGTTTTTCCTAATCAATATATTTTCGTTCTTCTTTGCATATAAATGTATGTAACTATATTTCGCTTTCCTGATTCTAAATAAAAAAAATTACAAAATCAACATTTTGACAGATCCCAAGTTAACAAATTAATAGATTTATTGAAGTTAATTACTCAAGATAGATAGCCAGATATCCGTTAGATTTACAAAATAGTCCAACTAATTTATGTTGTTGTTTTTTTAGCTTATGGGAATTTCAACGTGCGTTCGTCTCTGGTTCCTACGCTCGTTTTCAATGATGCTCCTTGTGTCAGATCACAAGAAAAAGTGAATGTGCTTGCAGCACAGTTTGCTGTTAATTCGACGCTGTCAGATAGTGTCATGATTTCTATGGTAATTGAGAGCGTTAATAATTTTATGGGAGAAATCTTCTTTCACAGTCATACAGTTGTAAGATTACTGAAAGATCTCGATATACACAAATCCAGTGGGCAGCATAGTATCTTACCTATGGTTCCGAAAATGTATTCTTAAACGCTGGCAAAACCATTGTGTAAGCTTTCTCATCTATCCTACTCTTCTCAGATCTCAGTTTTCGGTATGTGTGAAATGATGACATATTCGTCGTTGCCAAAAACGCTGCTAGGTGTTTAAGTTTCCGTCGACGTTGAAAGACATTTTTTGATCTTACTGATCTGGCCCTAATCTATAAGGACTTTATTCGACCACAGCTGGATTCCCATTATTTAGGCATGTGCTCTAATAAATCACTTGAATCTCCGAAAATGAATCTAGATATGAGTTTTAAAAATAAAACGTGATAGAAACTCCCCAAAAGTTTGAATATTATTGTGTATTCAAATTTAGAAAAAAAAATTTTTGAATTTAAAAAATAAAATTAAACATTTTTTTTTAAACTCAATATTTCGAAAACCCATGCTCTATTTTTTTTTTAAGACTTGACAAATGACAAATGTTAAAAAATGGTTTCCGAAAATCGTATTTGTCTCGAAAACGGCACGTAGAATTTTGATAGAGTTTTTTTTTCGATTAATTCTTACGATCTATAATTAAATAATACCTACCATAGAATCATTTTTTCAAATTTTGAATTTTTCATTATCGTCATAACGTATTAAAAGGCTTGAAAAACATTGCATGTCGAAAATTCGATATCGCAAAAACGACTCATTATTTTTTTTAAGAATTTAATTTTTATTCGTACAATATAAAAACTTAAATTTTTCTTAAAAATTTTTAAAAAAATTTGTATGTAAAGGCTATTTTTTTTTAAAGAAGCCACTAAAAGGACTTATATAGTTTATGTTCTTGCATAAACTAGTATTTGCTTGAATTGCATGGTATCCTGTTTTAAGCTCCAATTAATAAAGGAGTTTTTTTTTTTAAATCAATTTTATGCTTATGAACAGTTTTTCTCTAATAACATTCATTTTTGAAATTCCTAGTCTTTTACATAAGGGCAAGTTCATGCGACTCAGTTGTGCATTTTATTTTTATTCGTTCATTAAGATTACTATTGTCAATTTAACCAGCCCGGTAACGCTGATACTGTTTCAATTAAACTTGAAATGATTTATTATGCATGCTAGGGCATAGCAATAATAGTGTTGACTTATGAGTATTGCAAGTTGCAACCAAACCTAGAAGCAAATGTCTTATCTTTCCTGTACTGACAATCTTTGATGGACAACATATAAAACGACCAGAAAAATCAAACACAAATAATAAATCTAGCTACAAACAAATATAATAATTTAACAACAGAAATTTAACAATAACTTCGATCATTTTCCGTTTTCATGCAAATTTTAAAAATTCTCAACCTCAAGTAAGAAATAGCCATTCATTAGAAAAAAATTGAAAACTAAGTAGGTCCAAGTTTGCCTTTTTTCGTTTATTGATTCAAAATTAAATTGAAATGAAACATTGACCAAATTCCCACGTTAAAAATGAAATAGAGCAAAATTGTTGGCAAATTGGACTGATGTCACCTTACCTATGGTTTGTCAGTTTATCCGGAGCTGTTGACTGCGTATGACGTGTTCATCTCTCTCTAGTTCCAAATAAATACAACCATTCCCAAACGCGACAGATCGCCAGAAACCGGGGACAATCGCTTGTCCTCGGATAAAAAATTGTGTTCCACAATGTCTCTAAGAACTTCATATACGAGTAGCAATAAGTTTGCTCCTCTCCAATGTCATCCTGATACTGACATCTCAGATATGGATGAATCGGAATCTCCGACACCAACAAAAGTTTATGTGCCTCCAATAAAAGTATTACAAAAATCAGCGGAATATGTCCATAGTTTGATGAAAGCCCTTAAAATATCTAATTATTCAATCAAAAAACTATCCATTGGAATCAAAATAGTGAGTGAATCAATAGATACATTTAATATTATTATCAACAAACTGAAAGACGAAAATTGTCAATATTTTTCCCACGATCTAAAAAGTGCAAAATCATTCAAAGTCGTTTTATACGGGTTAGACGATTTAGACACTAATACACTTAAAACTGAACTAACTACACTGGGACTAAAGTGCACTGAAATAAAAAAAATAACAAAAAAATATGATCATTACAGTGATACATTTTATCTTGTGTCTCTTGTAAACGGATCCATAAAATTAATCGACCTAAAATAAAACTATCGTTCTATCTTGCATACACAAGTGAACTGGAACTTTCAAAGAGAAATTAAAGGTAAGCTGACGCAATGTCATAATTGCCAAATGTTTGGACACGGGCAGAAAAACTGTCACATAAAAACTTTTTGTGCTATTTGCGCCGGACCACACAATACGTCTGAATGCAATAATAATTCCGTTCTCAAATGTGCAAACTGCAGTGGGAATCACAAAGCTACTGTAATATCATGTACTAGCAGAGCCAGATACCTTCAAATTAAAGAAAGATCATCGGGAAGAAGATCAAATCCTCAGCCCATAACACAGTTTAACTCACCAGCACAAATCTCTGCTTATAATGCTCACCAAAAACCGGTTTCATTTGCTTCGATGAGTGATTTTCCTTCCCTACCGCAGCACCAGGTCAATGCACCAAGCAAAAGCAATAAAAGTTCAATCTCGCACATTCAGAATTTGTCACCAGTAACAATTAATGCGTGGGATAACAATGCACATGCTTCTTCTAGCAACAACAACAATACTGTGAGCAATAATTCTACTCTCTTTTCCATCGAGGAGCTCAATTCACTTTGCATGGAGATGATAACAAATTTATCAGTTTGTAAAACTAAAATAGATCAATTTAATGTGATTGCACGTTTAGCTACTAAGTTTTTGTATTCAAATTCTAATGATAAGTAAAATGGCAGACACACATTTAAAAATTATAACTTGGAATGCTAGAGGCATGCGAAATAAATTAATTGAATTTTTAAATTTTCTGAATAGCAACAATGTTGATGTTGCGCTAGTGACGGAAACTTGGCTTACGCCTGAAAGTAGACTTCCATCATCTGTCTTCAAATGCTATCGAATGGATAGAATTGGTCAAATTGGTGGTGGTGTTGCGATTTTTGTTAGGAGGTCAATTCAACATTCGCTTTTACCTGTTTTTCCAACTAAAATTGTGGAGAACATAGGAATTGAAATTTTGTTACGTAATCAGAAAATGGTGAAGATTTATTCTGTTTATTTTCCTGGTGGTTCTACACAGTGGCGGCTGGTGAGTTGTTGAACAGGTGGTGCACTTTACTTGCTCACTAAGTAGGTATTAAGATTAAAAATCGCAAAAAAACAACAATTTACATGTATATGTCGATTTTTTATTATTTTGTATAATTTCTCAAAGAATTTCGACCATGTATAAAACTGACACACTTATTACACTTAGCAAGGAATCATGTTTTTTATTTTTTCACTTAAATGCGTCAAATCGTGAATTCAGGTAACTTTATCTTAAAAGATTTATTACTGTCTTTAATATACCTAATCACTGTTAATTTTATCCCACACCACACACTGTACACAGTACAGAATCGAACCAAAACCAAAATAAAAAACAATTACTAACCTAACTCCTACAAACCTACACTATTTAACCAGTCACGGATAGAGCGAAACAACATAACATATTCGCAGGCGCAGCGCATTCTAGTCAAACATCGGTTGCTGTAGTTAATCTTCGGTTCTCGTGCGCTGCACATTTCCAATCAGAATCTTGTACCCTCCTTGTCCAACGTATTTCCCTGCTAGTTCTCGTGGTAGTCCTTCTGTCCTTGATATATTTGTGTCAAATGTCCCTAGTCTTATAACACAACCGACTTCTTTTAATGCTCTGAGCTCAGATCATAATCCAGTTTTTTGTGATCTTTTATGGTCGGGTGAGAAAAAAGTGCAATATTTTCAAGATTTGAAAAATGCAAACTGGAAAACTTTTAGAACAAAGATAAACACAAAATTTCACAATGTTTCCACAGACCTTGAAAGCATTTCATGTAAAGAGGATGTGGACTCCATTGTTCAAATTTTCTCCCAGTCAATTCTATCTTCCATAGACGAAAGCGTCCCTAAACGAATTAAGAATGAAACTACTAAAAGATTACCACCTCAAATTTTGGAACTAATTAAATTGAGAAATTTGCATAAAAGAAACTGGCAACGATTTCGTCAACCTTTTTCTCGAATTATGGTTTCTCACTTTAATAAACTTATTTCAAATCAATTACTTATAAATCGAAACGAAGAATGGAATAAAAAGCTCAGTGTACTCGATAAGAATGGGAGACCCTTCTGGAACATCGTAAAAATAGTTCAAAACAAAAATAGGAAAATTCCATTTTTAAAGAATTCTTCAACAATTCTCTTTACAGATGTTGAAAAGGCAGAAGAACTTGGCAAAAACTTCGATAGAAACCATTTAGTCTCACAAAACTTGGGTTTCGTGGAAACCAACGATGCAGTGAAAAATTCAATTCGAGTTTTCGATTCCTCAATCGAACTGACACCATTAAATGCATTCCTCATGGAAGAAAATATAAAAAGTATTATTCAAAGTCTTCAGAACAGAAAAGTAGGAGGGCTAGATCATATAAAAAATGTTTATTTAAAACATCTTCCACGTGTTGGAGTAAAATTTTTGACATTTATAATTAATGGATGCCTTAAGCTTCAGTATTTTCCTAATGCCTGGAAAAAAGCAAAAGTCGTTCCTATACTTAAAGCAGGAAAATCACCAGAATTAGCAGCAAGTTATAGGCCTATAAGTTTGCTAAGCAGCATTAGCAAAATCTATGAAAAAATAATAAAGGAACAAATTTTAAAAACTGTTTCAAATAATAATATTTTTCCTGATGAGCAATTCGGATTTAGACGTTTTCACAGCACATCTCATCAAATAAAAAGAATTTGTAACCACGTAGAACAGAATCGCGCTGAAGGACAGTCAACAGGAATGATACTGATAGATATAGAGAAAGATTTTGATTCTGTTTGGCACAATGGAATGGTATACAAAATGATACAATTTAACTTCCCACTTTATTTGTGTAAAATTGTTCAAAGTTTCTTGTCTGGTAGATGTTTTCAGGTCCACGTTGAAAGTGGTGTTTCAAATATTTTTTGCTTTGATTTTGGTGTTCCCCAAGGTTCTGTTCTTGGTCCAACCTTGTATAATGTCTATACATCAGATTTTCCAAATCTTCCCCATTGTGAATCAGCTATTTTTGCTGATGATACCGCAATATTTTCATCGCATGAGTTTGGTCTCATCATTGAGACAACTTTAAAAAATGCTATTGAAATATTAGAAAAATATTTTAACAAATGGAAAATTAAGCTGAATGCTGCAAAGATGCAAGCCATCTTTTTCTCGCGAAAAAGAAAACCTTGTTATCTTCCCAGCACTTAGCTCCAAATCAATGGAAATGTTATAGGTTGGGAACAGTCAGTAAAATATTTAGGAGTTCATCTTGACACCAAACTAACTTTTAGTCAACACATTAATAATACTATAAAGAAAATCAATATTGCTATTAAGATGCTTTACCCATTTATTAACAGAAAATCTTCACTAACAAATGATAATAAGATTTTAATATACAAAGTTATTTTTCAATCAATATTACTTTATGGGTGCCCAGCTTGGGGGAATGCTGCTAAAAGTCACATAAAAAGGTTACAAATTTCGCAAAATAAAGTGCTAAAAATGATGCTCAACCTTCCTTGGTATCATTCCACCTTGAATCTGCACAGTGAAGCGGATGTTGAGTTGATTTCTGACAGGATTCGGAAACTTACTACCAATTTTAATAAAAGCTGTGATATAGCTGACAATCCTCTCATAAGCCAGCTTTACAATTCTGGAGTAACTTAATATTCACGTAATTTTATTTCGTTTGCTTGTTATTTATTTATTTATTCATTTCTGTTTCATGTTAACTTATTATATTATTAGTTAAGTGTTATTTATCAATACATGTACTTATTTATTCCTAACACAATATGTTGCCGTTCACTTATATTATTTATTTAAATTCTTATGTAATAATTTTTTTTTTTTTTTTTTTTTGATTTATTTATTTACTTATTAATTAATTAATTTATTTATTTATTTATTTATTTATTCATCTATTTATTCATTTATTTATTTATTTATTTTTTTATTTATTTATTCATTTACTGTGATATATATTATTTATTTATTTATTTATTTATGTGTTTTTGTTAACTATAATTAATATATTTGTTTTTTTTTCTATATTTATTTATTTACTTATTTATTTATTATTTATTTATTTATCTCTATTTATTTAATTTATTCATAGCTTATTCTAGTCAATTTATTTGTACATAAAAAGCATTCCTCGTTTTTTATAAACAATTATATACGCTATCTAAAACCATAAAAATGTTTTATTAACAATTATTCCTTATTTATTTTATTTATTATTTTTTTTGTATTATTTTTTTTTTTTTTTTTTTTCGCTCTAATAAAGGTTTTTTTCCTTTAAATAAAATTTGCAACTATAATAATTTTTCACTAAATCAAAGATAATGTCTCAGTTGTAAGAAAATAACTTTCAAATCTCTGAATGTAAATAGTGCAGTCATAGGCTTTGTACAAAAAATTATCACGAAATATATATCTATCTATCTATCTATCTATCTATCTATCTATCTACCTATGGTTTGGGATTCACAGATCATTTTTTCTGCCATTTCTTGTGCATTTCTTTTTCTATTGCGGCTTCCAGGGAGAAATAACAATAATGTTGTGCAAAGCGGATAAAGCTTAGCATCACCAGCAACTAAATAGTAAAGGCTACAATATGGAAATTTACACCCAATTTTAGAAATTTTCTTTAAATGAAAAAGGACAGGGCTTAGTACACAACACATTTCTGCATACTCATGATGAGTTTGAGATAATTATGGTCGTAATTAGCAATAAAAGGATGCGACGTAAGGATTAGAATGTCTAAAACTCACAAAACAACAGTCCTTCAAATAATTATAACTTCACCACAAAAGTATGTAAGCAAGTTGTTATATGTTCTCTGTGGGGTCTAGGTCTGGGCCTGGCGAATAACATGTACACCAACACCAAAATGATGAGAAAAATAAATTTTTCAATCTTCTCTTTTGCATGTGGAAGGATTTCAACTGTCCTTTACGTAGATCCTACAACTTGGAAAGCCGGCAGACTATGTCACCCAAGGATGTGAATAAAATGTTTGAAATAATGTACATTATAATGTATACGAGTATGTCCACGACCGGAGGCTAAATAATCTAAATATATTTTTATCACACCCCAAAACCAAAGCGATTTGAATATTGCTTCCTTCTTTCTTTTCCTTAACTTCACGCCCGGCGCTGTGTTCAAACATTTAAAGGGTAATCATAATCCCTTGAGCGCGTGTAGATTATAAAAAAAAATCTAAAAGGACTGCGGATACAACTTGAGTCTAAAGGATGGTCGGAATAAGCTTATTCAACTTTTGTTGTCGACATATGGCCTATATGATGAAGTTTAAAGCAAATGAAAAACAAATGTATTCAAATTTAAATTTAGTTCTTGAGCTATACATACATGAAAAATTCCACACAAAAATCCTTAAAACGTTTTGGTTTTAATCAATCAAAACACGTTACTCATATGAAAATATTAAAAAAAAGCGATGCATACGTAGGGCCTTTGATTATATGAATTTAACAAATCTTCTTAAGAATTCAACTCTCATAAATCTAACAAACGTTGGCTCATGCATAAGTTTGTCCTTAAACTCTACAAAGATTTGATTTATTTAACATCAATTCGAACTTCCAAGACCTTTATGTGTGCCAAACGAAAAATGCAAAAATGATGAATTTTCAACCCAAATGTGAAAAGATATAATTTTATTTTCCACTCCCTGAATTTTAACTAAAATTGAATTTTTGGTTCACAGCAATATTTTTTATCAAACCAAAAAAGGAAGTTAGGAAATTTCATCGTTAATCTTGAACTTGAAAACGAAATTCCCATCAAATGAAAAATTCAACGAGTTTTCTTTATCGCCCTTCGCCGAAACCAAAGACACGAGTAAGATTTTTTCTTTTATTTTATTTTCGAAAAAGAAAAGAAAAACCAACCAGAATATTAATCCTCATTATTTGGCCTTAATAGGATAATAATGTTAGGAGAATTAATTTTTAATTGGCAGGATACGGCAGCGCAGGTTGGTAACAAAAAATATATTCAACTTTTCTCAAAAATTAATTTGCAACCGCAAGGAATCTGTTACCATAGTTCTCAGTAAATCGGGCTTAGGGGTTGGATGAACAAATCAAAGGAAAAAGGAATTTACTGAAGATCCTGACACTGACAAATGACACGCGTAGAATTGCAGTGAAGTACTTCATTTCCACAAGTAGCTACTTTCTTCTTGGCAAAACTCTTTGGATTTCTATCTGCAATAGTTTCTTAATTGAATTAAATTCTAGGATAAACGTTCGTTGAGATAGAAATAACGAGAAATAACATGGGAAATGAAATACTACGAAGCAAAAAAAAACTGTTAGAAATAATAAGCTTTCTTCGGGATTTTCAGTGTGCTATGTCTTGTTTGTGAGAAAATTTAGTGGAAAACTGCGTATGATATCAATTGAAAATTAAATTAAGCTTGAAGTTTTATTTATGACGTAACAAAAACTGTGACTTGATTTTTGAATAAAATTATTTGAAAAAACAAAAAAAAAATGCACGACTGGGTCGCACGAACTTGCTCCTATGTAATAGACTAGGAATTTAAAAATGAATGTAACTAGACAAAACTGTCATAACTCATAAGGATACATTTTATTTTTAAAACTCTTTTAGTAGTAAGAGATAAAATCAGAATGTTATGCAAATATGAATTTATATAAGAACAAAAATTATAAAACGTTGTAGTGGTTTCTTAAAAAAATAAGATTTTATATAAAAAATGTTTAAACATTTTTAAGAAAAAATTTTGGTACGCCAATTTAAAGTTTTATTATTGTTCGAATAAAAATTGAATTTACAAAAAAAAATATTAAGCCGTTTTTGAAATATTGAATTTTCCAAATAAAAAAATAGATTTTTTTTCAAAATTAAAAAAAAAATATTTTTCTTAAAGTTTTGAAATGCAATGTTTTTTAAACTTTTTGGAAGCATCTCTGTAAAAAATTTCATTAAAATCCGTCTTGTCATTAATGAGAAATTCAAAATTCGAAAAAAATGGTTCTATGGTAGGTACAAGCCTTAATATCTTAATGTCAAAATTTTTTTTATTAAATTAAAGATCATAAAAATTAATTCAAAGAAAAAAAAATTATCAAAATTCTAGCCGCCGTTTTCGAGAAAAATACGATTTTGGAAAACCATTTTTTAAATTTTTTTTCTGACATCTTGTAGATTATTTTAAAAAACTTTTATTTATCAAGTTTAAAAAATAACTAGCATGGGGTTTTCGAAATATTGAGAAAAAAATTTGAAGTTTTTTTTTAAAATCCAAAAAAATTTTTTTGAAAATTTGAATAAGCAAATTTATTTAAATTTTTGGGGAGCTTTAGCAAAAACAAAATTATCAAAATCGGTCGTACCGTTTTTGAGAAAAAAATGGTTCCATGGGGGGTACCCTTAATAACCATTTTTCGCAAGTTTTTTTTTCAACTACTACTTTTATTTACTTTTTTTAAATTCTTTTATTAGTAAGAGAAGAACAAAAATAAAAAATTATAATAAGCGTTTTAATTTTCAAAAAAATACTGAGCCGTTTTTGAGATATCGAATTTTCCAAAAATAAAAAATTACTTTTTTTTCCAAAAATTCAAAAAATACTTTTATTTTAAGTTTTGAAATGCAATATTTTTAATACTTTTTAGAAGCATCTCTATAAAAAATTTCATTAAAATTCGTTATGTCGATAATGTGAAATTCTAAATTAGAAAAAATGGTTTTATGGTAGGTACAAGCTGTTATATCTTAATTTATATTTTTTTTTATTAAATTAAAGATCGTAAAAATTAATTGTAAGTAAACAAATTTTATCAAAATTCTAGGCGCCGTTTTCGAGAAAAATACGATTTTTGAAAACCATTTTTTAACATTTGTATGGTGGGTACCTTTCTTTTTAGATAAAACAATTTTTTTTCTCATATCTCTTTGATTATATTGAGAAACTTTTATTTATCAAGTTTAAAAAAAATCTAGCGTGGTATTTTCGAAATATTGAGTTTTGAAAAAAAAAATGAATTTTTTTTGAGAATCCAAAAATTTTTTTTTTGAAAATTTGGATACACAATACTATTCCAAATTTTGGGGAGCTTTACCAAAAAAAAAAATTCATCAAAATCTATTGTACCGTTTTTGAGAAAATCAAAAACATAAAAAATGGTTCCATGGGGGTGCTCTTAATAACCATTTTTCGGAATACTTTTTTCAAACATTACCTAGCTTTAACTAAAGGAATTTTTTTTGTATTTTTATTTTTTAAATCTGTCGAACGGCTTATGAGAAAAAAAATATTTATAAGACTTCGAAAAAAATTTGTATGGCAGATTTATTTTTGGTCTTAAAAAAAAGAAAAAACGTGTATGGGGAAAAGCTTAAAGCAAATCGGCCGAGACGTTTAGGTTGAAGTCGAACAGACAGACAGACAGACAGACAGAATTGCGAGACTCACTTTTTTAGTCTTCGTAATGTTACTTTGATCAAAGTCTCGAGTTAGATTTTTTCCGAATGCATAACTTGCCTTATAGTATCTATAAATCGCAAGTAAAAATGTCAGGTAATGGGTCTATGAGTGGCAGGAAATGCCTCTTCTAAAAATTCAGTCCCTCACTTCTATTTGCTGTCCATCTGGACCCACCAAAAGATTCAATCAAATTTAGTTTAAAATTAAAAAATTAAAAAATTAAAAAATTGTGTCTGTGTTATAAGTGCCTGCGCTAACTCAATTCGCACTATTTTGTCTGTTGCTCCAGATTAAGTTCCTGGAAATGTAGTTTACAATATGCAATTTCACCCCTACTGTATTGATGCATTGATTTGAGAAGGAATACTAAACCATTCCCTCTTAAGTTTGTTGCGGCGCCCCACGTTGGGCGCCAATTTGTTGCAATAAGTTCATGAAATTATTCTTATTGAAATAATGAGACAACGAGCAATTGGTCACAATAAATGAAAGAATATAAGAGCTATCATCTGACGTCCGCTATAATCACCTAAGATACGTTTCTGCCATCAACGAAAATTAAGACCTTATCAATTCTCTGGTACGAAACATTAAGTTTTCGTCGTTAGTCTCTCATTCCGCCTAGGTAACGCGACTTTGTCAAAGGTAGTTCCACAACGACTGAGCTGGGTGAATTCGTATCATTTATCCTATCAGCCTTAGAATATGGAAAGAAAATCGACATTGTCTCAACCGATTTCAGTAAGGCCTTTGACAAAATTTCACACAAGCTTATCTTTCCTTTTCAAACTGTCCACCCTTGAGTTTGAATCTATTTTCTTGAGAGGGATTTTTTCTTACATGGGAAACCGGTACAACAAAGTCGATATCAGATCTACCTTCTCCAATGAATTTATAGGTAACTCCATGTTCCCGCAAGGCATCCACTTCGGCCCTATATTTTTATGCTTTCTTAAGGGTGGTCCAACCATAACGCACGATGTTAATTGTGAGTCACGCCTTAACTTCAAGTTTTTTGAACAACTTTATTTGACATTTCTTTGTTTCAGTGTTTGACAAATTCAACCATGGAGAGGTACACATTTGAGCAGCGCGTTAAGATTGTTGAAGCCTGCATTTTGTGCACTTCGTGATTTTTTCGGTCAGCATAATCGACCAAATGTGTCCACAATCGGTAGAATTGTGTGCAAATTTAAGCAAACCAGGTGTGTAGAAAATGTAAAAACACCTATAATACAAGCTCGCCCAGTTCGTTCTGCGCAAAAAATTCCTGTTGTTCGCGATATGTGGCAGAAGAGCCGTCAACCTCGACTCGTCGTCGTGCCCGAAAATTGAACATCTTACGAAATTCACTGATGCGAAGCCTACTGTCGATTTCAAGCGTCGTCAATATTCCGAATGGTTGGTTGAACAGACAGAAGTGAATGGTGACTTTGCAAAGAAAATCACCTTCAACAACGAGGCACACTTTCACCTCAGTGGATTCGTTAACAAGCCAAATTGCCGCGTTTGGGCGAATGAGAATCCACGAGTCATTGTTGAAAAACCAATGCATCCATAAAGATTGACTGTTTAATGCGGTTTATGGGCTGGCGGCGTTATCGGGCCGTACTTCTTCGAAAATGAGATCGACCAAGCATTTACCGTGAATGGTGTAAGCGAGATGATAACGGACTTTTTGTGGTCAGAAATTGAGGATATGAACCTGGACGTTATGTGCTTCCAACAGGATGGTGCCACTTGTCACACAGCCAACGAAACAATGGCTCTTTTGCGCGACAAGTTCAATGGCCGTGTTATCTCACGTGGTGGCGATGTCAATTGGACGCCAAGTTCATGTGATTTGACACTGTTGGACTTTTTTATTTGGAGATAATTAAAAGAAAAAGTGTACGTCAATAAGCCAAGAACAATTCAAGAGCTAAAGGATGAGATAATTCGGTACATTAATGACATTGAACCTTAATTATGTCTCAGAGTCACTGAAAATTATGGACCATCGGAAAGAGGTATGCCATCGAAGCCGTGGCGAGAATTTGGCAAATATTTTGTTTCACACATAATTGTCATAGATTCTTCTATCATAATAAAAAATATTAAGATAATTCTCTGAAGAGTTTTTGTTTAATTTACAATTATTTTCTATTCTTCTCTTCTTCAACCTGATAGTTCATCTATTTTTGGTGCCTGAAAAATTTGCTTGGACCTAAATCTGGCCAAATTCCTATCACTTTTTCACTTGGTTTCTTACATGATAGGGAGCTCGACTTTCTCACAAATATCAGTGATATTATATTTAGAACAAACTCAGCAACAGCCTTTTCTTTTGATGATCAAAAGAATTATCTGATGTTTTGGATTCTACCTCTTTTATTAATTAACATGAATACGCTAGAAGTAAGAAGAGCAATAATCGACATCGACTACTTTCAGGATCTGACTGTACAACTCTTTACAACTCCATCTCTTTCAATCCTAATTCCAACAATCTCGTATAATTCCACCGAATCTATTACTCGCATGCTACGGATGATTAATTTTAAATTAACCTCCAGTTTCACAGTGTTTAAGCCCCACTTTTAGCTTAAGCTTCAGTTCTACAATAAATTTGGTTTCACAGTGTCATTTAAACCTTGAACAGAGTTCATTCTGTAGTTTAAACCTCAGTTCAACAACCACTTTACTTTAATTTTTCCTGTCACAGGTCATAACTGAAACAAAGTGAACTTTCATTTTTATTGTTTTTTTTTTATTCAGATAGAAAGAGAAAACAAGTTAGTTAAACTACATACGTTCGAACTGAAATTCATAAAAAATAAACTATTAATAATTGACCCTGAGCGCATAAAGGACAGACATAATTTTCATAAAGAAAATGTCACGAAGAAAGAAAACATTTATTTTTTTTAACTCCAAAACTAACGGTTTACAGACGTAATGCAAAATATGTCTAATCTCGAAAACGGCTCTAAAGATTTTGATAAAAAACATTTTGGGCATGGACTACATTCTGGTCAAAAAATGTTGTGGAAACTGCTTTAACGATGTTGACCAAAATGTTTGTACAAGATCTCCTTAAGATTTAAATTAGTATTGTATAAATACATATACATATAAAAACAATCGAAAAAAAATATATTTTGTATTTCTTAAAAAAAAAAAAAAATTCAAATAAATTTGTTTGAAAAATCAATCACCCTTATTGCGGTAGTCGTTGAACGCCATATCAAAACACGACAAAAGAATTTGGAATTACGTATGGCGTTTAATGCCAATTGGCGTTTTTGTTCATGTGGAATGTATTCATTTAGTGACATTTGTCTTAATACAGCTATTTTTCGTATTATGTTGGTCGTTTTGAAAACAACAACGTCTCTTAAAACGCCAAATTTTGTAGTTCACAAAATTGCAAACGACACGGAGCTAAAATTAATCTCAAAATGTAAGTTTTCTTTTGTTTTTTATAATAATTGTTATACAAAGTTTCTTTAGGGTAAAAGTTACTCGTACGAGTCAAAAACAAATGAAATGCCTTGTTGAGCTGATAGAGGCAAATGAAAACCTCGCAAAAATTTTTAAAAGAGGTGCATCGCTGCAATCGTTGGGGTGGGAGTCCTTGGCAAAGGAACTAAATTGCATTGGACCACCCACACGAAATAGAAAGGAATGGCAGAAAGTAAGAAATTGTTAAATAAATTCAAGGTCAAACAAAAGCTGATATTCAACAAAAAAGAAATCGAAGCCACAGGTGGAGGAGGTTTCAAACAAAAATGTTTAAATGACGTTGAGGAAGCGATTGCAAGGGTTCTGTCGTTGCATTATGTTGTTAATCAGCCGGATATGTGGCAGGTGATTTATATGATTTTGCGTCTCATAACCTGGTTCTGTTCATCCACACCAACCAAAAGAATCATCGCTTCAACTTTAAACGACGCCGACGACGATCTAATTTCGGGGGCGCCGCCGGCTGAAATTCTAAATGATTTGACGCCCAAAGCTGCTCAACTTTCTGCACCTCCATCACCACATATAAACATTGAGATATAAAAAAGAAGTCTTTAAACAACATAGAAATTAAGCTCACAGAAAATGTTAGTTCATTTAAAGAAATAAAGAATTCTATTAAAAATTTTGAAAATTGCAATTAAAATTTATGTGTCAAAATGTCAGCTGTTTAAGTGGATCGCATTTGGAACTTAATAGCGACGAGGAGACTGGCGTTTAAGCAACGCAATACTGTTTAGAAAACGACGCGACTACAAAAACGACAATTGGCGTTTTTGTAAAACGACTATCGCAATAAGGGTGAATATCTTCAAAACGCATGAACGATTATTTTTCGAAATGATTTCCTAAAATTAATATTACTAAATACCTACATATGTACTACATACTTTAAATTGGCAAACCAAATTCGTTATTTAAAAAATTTATTTAATAATCACCCCTGTTCTGATTTTCGTTCCGAATTGAATTCGTTACCGAAATTGATTTTCGTACGGAATAGGAATTTGCCTTGCAGTGGTACCAACATTCAGACAGGTTTTCTGTTACTCATGTGTCTTCCCCTTCATAAAAGACAAAAAAATAGTTTTTAAAGATATAATTTTTAAAAATACTTACATACGTTTTTAGATTTACGAATACAAATTCTCCAGACGAAAACGAAACGAAATGAAAACGAAAGTATTACTTTCGTAAACGAAAATCAGAACAGGGGTGAATAAAACGATTTTAAACTTTGTTTGCTTTCATACTTTTATAGAAATCAGACGACAATTTTATGTAGGACCGATATTGATCATTTTCTTATGTTAAGGCTCTCCAGCAGTTTCAATATTATTGTGTATTTAAATTTTCAAAAATTTTGTTTTTGGATTTGTAAAAAAAAATTCATTTTTTTTTTTTTTTGAAAACTCAATATTTCGAAAACCCCATCATCGTTTTTTTAAACTTGATAAATAAAAGTTTCTTAAAATATTCTACAAGACATGAGAAAAAAAAATTTATTTTACCTAAAAATAACGGTACCCTCCAAACAAATGTTAAAAAATGGTTTTCGAAAATCGTATTTTTCTCGAAAACGGTTCCGAGTATTTTGCCTAAATTTTGTTTGTTTCGGTTTATTTTTAACATCTCTAATTTAATAAAAAAATTTTTGAAATCAAGATGTTACTGAATGTATACCTACCATTGAACGAATTTTAAAAATTTTGAATTTCTCATTATCGGCTTAACGGATCTTAATGAAATTTTTTAGAGAGAAGCTTCTAAAAAGTTTAAAAAATATTGCATTGCGAAACTTTAAGAAAAATATTTTTTTTTTGAAAATATATTTTTTTTTGAAAATTCAATATCTCGAAAACGGCTCAATATTTTTTTTTTTAAATTTAATTTTTATTACAACAATAATAAAAACTTCAAATTGGCGTCCCAACATTTTTTTTACAAAATGTTTTTAAATTTTTTATATAAAAGCTTATTTTTTTAAGAATTTTTTTTTTATTTTTTTCTTAAATTTATTTTATGCTTATGAACAGTTTTTATCTACCTAATAACATTCATTTTTGAAATTCTTAGTCTATTACATAGGAGCAAGTTCGTGCGACCCAGTCGTGCATTTTATGTATTAGAAGATTAAATACTTAAGATTCGCATACCAAATTTACTATATGAAATTTTACACATAAAAAATAACAATAACATAACAATTTATTTAAATTTTACTTGCATAGATTAATATCTTTCCAGAAATCAGATAGCAATTTGTAAAACAAAATGTTCGTTATGAGAGTAGGGATAAGATGGAGATTCGTATAGTTAGCAGCTCTTGCACATTCTTCAACCCTGAGCTCAGCTGAAATTTTAGGTAATTGCTGCTACTAGTTTCTACTCATTCAAATACTCTAAGCCAGGAATTATGGAATTAGGTTCATGTATTAATCGACATTACTCAATAAAACCACAATAAAGCACATAGGTATCTATTGTAGAATTCAACACTTAACAAAAAATTTAATTGAAACAAAAATTAAACTTTTATACTACATATGTATGTACATACGTACTATATTGAAATGGAACATAAACTTAAAAATTTAAAAGGATGTTATATTACACTTAGGAATTGAAATAAAAAAGAAAAATTATTTTTAAAAGTGTGTGCATTTAAAAAGACTTGTCTATTTAGCAATAGAAAAAAGCTTTTGTGATAAATTACAAAAAGGACCTTTAATTTACTCACGGTTAAAATGGTCTTTCCGATGCTCCCTCAATGTGCGCACATTAGAGAAATCTGGATGACTTGATGCTTTCTATATTATTTCTTATTAAAATTTATCGAACAATGCCTCTCTTGAACTCACTTTTATTATACATAGATAATAGAATTCAGCAACCACCAAAACAAAAAAAAAAAAAAAACAAAAAAAACTATTAAAGGTTGGAGAATAGACTGGAAAAAATTAATTTAGAAGAATTAACAATGCACTGCTTGAAATTGATTATCCAAAAACAAACATTTCGAGAATCATTCGTAATTTTAATAACATCAAAGTCTAGAACCAAATTATTGCTCGAATTCGTATTATAGGAGATTTTTTTTCAATATTTCTTGGAAATATATCTTTATTGAAAATTTTTAACAATTTATTACGTTTTTTGAGAACTACCCTATCCGGCAAATGTGATTGTGATTAGAATAAATTAATGAATTTCGAATTTTCTTCTACGAAAAATAAATCAAAATCGTTGACGACTTCGATTTATTTCTTGAAGGTACTTGTTTTGCAAAGTATTTAATTTGTTAGGTTTTTAAATTTATGACATGTTGAAGCCGTTCTTGATAAGCTAAATTAAAAATAATAAATAAATAATCTTCACCAAATAAAACAAATCTTACCACCAGTTCGGGCTCTAGCTTTTTTGTGCAATAATGGAATAGTTCGAAGGAGCTACTTTCTAAAAGGGATTTTAAGGCGCCAGTTATAGCTTTCATTGAAAACCATCATTGAAAATTTTGTTTTCACTTTTTGGGGTGGTTAAACTATGAATATTAAGAATATTTGGTATACAAATGAAGCTAATCACTTATATATTTTACTTTTGCAAATAAAAATAAACAAATATGTTAAATATTTCTCACAAAACTAATTTAAATTTTTCAATGATGAAAATCGTTTTCAATGAACAGCTGATTTTCATTCCAACAAAGTGGAACACAATCGTTTCAATGATTTGTGTTCGATTCTCTTTCTATTCTCATGTGTCAGTTTTTTTTTCAATGATCAACTCTAACCTCAACAAGCTTTCAGTTTTCAGTTTGACTGCCAAATTAAGTGAAGTGACAAGCAATTTTAATTGAGCCAGCCGACATATTTTGGTCACTTCAATATTTAATTCTTTTGTTATTGGTTCAACTATATTTTCTCTCTACAAGTCTTCAAGTATTACAAGTCTTCAAGTATTACAAGTCTTCCCACCAAGTCCATTCGGAATAATTAATTTTGGATTTTGGTATTGTGAGTATTATTAATGTTTGTATTATTATTTTGTATTATTACTATTCTTTGAGGGTTTTTTCTATTATTTTATTGTTATTTACCTTGCTGCAGAATAAAAAACAATCCACAACAAGGATAATTTAACTGCTGTTTTGTACGGAGTTCAGGATTTACGCTTGGAACAACGTCCAATTCCTGAAATCAGTGACAACGAGGTTCTATTGGAAATGGATTGCGTGGGAATTTGTGGATCGGACATGCATTATTTAGTCCATGGCAGAATCGGTGATTTTGTAGTTAATAAACCTATGGTTATTGGCCGTGAAGCAGCCGGTGTAGTAGTCAAATGTGGAAAGAGTGTTAAGAATTTGGTTGTAGGAGATAGAGTTGCCATTGTACCAGGTGTACCATGCAGATTCTGTAAAACTGGAAAATATAATTTGTGTCCAGATATGGTTTTCTGTGCCACACCACCATACGATGGAAATCTAACAAAATATTATCGACATGCTGCTGATTTTTTCTTTAAACTGCCCCCTTATGTAACAATGGAAGAAGGTGCTCTATTGGAGACCCTTTCAGTTGGTGTCCATGCTTGCCGCCGAGCTGATGTTGGCCTAGGATCAGAAGTTCTAATTTTAGGAGCCGGCCCCATTGGGCTTGTGACCTTGTTGGTTGCTCAATCTATGGGAGCATCAAATATTGTGATAACAGATTTATTTGAAAACCGATTAAATGTGGCCAAAAGCCTTGGCGCCATGCACACGGTTTTGATTTCAAAAGACAAAACTATTGATTGCTGTGGTAGTAAATAAAAGCAATAAAAAAGAAAACGACATTAAGTTGCCTGGCAGATTCTGGTGTTAAGTAGTCGTAATGTGAAAATGTTCTCCTTTAAGCAGCTGCTTCCTTGGATTTCTTGCCCTTAGTAGAAGCAATTGCGGCTTCAATATCAATTGGAGCTGGTTTAACAAACGGAATCTTATCTTGATACTTTTCGGGCATGAACTTTTTCAAAACCTCTGGAACCTTTATGCCAGTTTCGGTTTGATGAGTTTCCAGAATAGCACAGATTACACGAGTAGCAGCGCACATGGTGGCATTTAACATGTGCACATAATCTACGGCGGAATTCATTTTCTTTGTCTGTCCATACCGCACAAGCAAACGTCTGGCCTGGTAGTCCAAGCAATTTGAACATGAAACAAGCTCACGGAATGCACCACTGCCACCGAACCAAGCCTCCAAGTCGAGCTTTTTTGAGGCAGCATGATTGAGGGCTCCTGATACAATATTGACAACTCGATATGGAATGCCTAGCGATTGACAGAATTGTTCTGCATTGCCGATCATCTCATCCATCATTTCCCACGATTTGTTGTCGTGTGGTGAGGTCAGCACGAACTGCTCGACCTTCTCGAACTGATGCACTCGGAAAATTCCACGAGTATCACGTCCGTGAGAGCCTACCTCTTGGCGGAAGCAAGTTGAAAGTCCGGCATATTTGATTGGCAAAGAAGCCTCTGGAAGCCATTCGTCACGGTGATATGCGGCGATAGGTTGTTCAGATGTGGCAATCAAGTATTTTTCATCCACACCAGCTTCTTCGGCTTTCTCGCTGCCCTTTCCAACGACTTTGTACAACTCCTCATCGAATTGCGAAAGTTGTGCAACTTCTTGCATCACCTCTTTGCGCATGAAGAATGGCGTATACAGTGGTGTGTAGTCTTTTTTGTACAGACTATGTAATGCATGCTGAATGAGTGCTTGTTCCAGGAATACAGTAGCCCCAGTAAGGAAATATCCACGTCCACCCGATACAACGGCCCCCTTTTCAGCATTCATACCATCTATCATGACAATTAGATCAACATGAGAGTATTTTTCACGTGCTGTGCAGTCTCCAAATGTTCTCTCGACTTAGTTCTCCTCTTCTGACGGGCACACTTTCATGCAAGTGATTTCCCACCTCTCGCAAAGCTGAGTTTCGTGCTGCTTCGGCTTGTTGCAGCAGCTTTTCGTTTTCAGTCATATTTTCATCAATAAGAACACGAACTTTCTGAAAAACCAAAACAAAATCCATTGACTAATCTAATCCAAAACAAATATCCGACATACTAATACTTGCCTTGATTTGGTTCACAGTCAAACTTTTAAGAATGTCTCCCGTAATTGCAGTAAGGTCTTTCTTTACATTTTCGGGTACTGGCTCCTTTTCCCAACTGGTTCTTTCTTCTTCATTTTTTCACCGATTTCTTTGCTGCAGACATTTTTAACTTTGTTTAGGTTGTCTGCACGGTGTCTCCGCTGGAGCCATTCAGTGTCCTGGTTAATTACCGTCTCAACTAAAGCTACGTCCTTGAATCTTTTAGTTTGATTTTCGCGAACTTTATCGGGATTACCCCCTTGTCACTGCGAAAGATAAACTTAAAATCTCATAATAACAAATTTATTTTATATTTCAAGTGACTTATCTTTTCAATGACATATCTTTTCAATGACAGACCTTTTCAATGACAGCGAAATTAATGATTGCTATAACCGACTTGTCAAAAAATATTCCACCGTTCCACTGATTTGTGTTTCAATGATGGTTTTCAATGATAGCTATAACTGGCGCCTAATTGGTGCTGGTACATTTTGGCGCCCATATTGTTTTGGTGACATATTTCAAATCTATTTTAAATCTGTTGTACATTATTCATAAACTTCTGACAGATCAACATGAAAAGTTACACTTTTGAACAGCACATCCAAATAATAAAACTTTACTATCAAAATGTTCGTTAGTGCAAGAGTTGCGGTAGACGTGGTGCCATTCACATTCGATTCCTTAAAGTTTGGTGGCCAATTATGAGAAGACTGGTTCGGTATTCAATCAGCCAACATTCAAACGTCAAAGGAGCGCAATACCAGCTGAGAACCCGAGGCAGTTGATTCCTCACCGTGTACAAAAACTCGGTTTGAACTTCGGGAATTTTGCGTCGGGATTCGAGCTTACACCCGTACAAGATCCAACTATATTAGGAAATCAATGTTCACGACCGTAGGACAAAGCCGTTTGTTCGATAAATGTGCTTCGGGGCGCTTAGAAGAGCAGCCCAATTTCGGGAAAAAAATCATCTTTAGCGACGAGTCGCATTTTTGAGTGAATGGCGTTCGTATATGGGCCGACACTAACCCAACCCACGCAAGATTCATCAGGAAACAGAACTGTCTTGTGTTTTACGTGGACACCTGTCTTAAAAACTCAATTCCACGGTGGGCCTACCCACATCGGAGTCGTCATATTGAGCGCTGACCATGAGCTCTGATATAGCCGAAGCCATATCAGTAGCAATGCTGTGACGAGTTTGCGGCATGAACACAGACTTTGCTTTAGTCCTAGGCCTAGCAAGCACCTCTTGAATCCAAGTAAACCAGGTAAACCCAGTAAAATTCGAAACCATTTTGCCTCCGCAATTGGAGTAACCACAACCACCATAATACTCCCACCTCAATAGATAGTCTGAGATAGAATGGTAGGCATAGGTACAAGCCAAGCCAAGCATACGCAACAGCACTCTATCTCCTGCCTGGGGACTATCTCCCATGGTGCCAGAATATAGCTTCCGGTGGAGCTTCGCAACCGTGAGGTCACTTCCAGATGAGTTCCGCAAAAACTCAAGGCCTATCAACCCTAGCATACACACACCCAGCAATTGATCGAAGTTGAAATCAATAATTAAGAGTGTGAGTTGTTACACACTCCTTAGCGGATTCCTACTTTAAGGATACCGTTCCTATCTAGTTAGTTCAGTTACTTTCGTAACCTATCCACAGGCACCACGAGGAGGTCGATAGAAACGTGACTGCAAATAGACTTACGCATCCAGTAGCAATTCCGTGCCACCAATTTAATTTGTGGACAGGCTCGTTAGAGCCCTGGTCTAGCTTTCAAAGACTACCTTCAACGCAAGCTTCTACAGTCCACCTGCGATTCATCAGGAGACAATGCTTCCTCAAAAAATTACCGTTTTGGTACGGATTCATTCCTGTGTGCCTGTTACCAGGAATGGAGGGAACCTAAAATTTTATGCCGACTCTGAACGGCTATTGAGCAGCACCTGAAAAACCTTTTATGTAGTTGCTCTTGCTCGTTCTACAGTGTATATGAAAATCTCACGCCATACAACTTGATCAATTCTCCGGTCATTTCGATTTCGGTCATCGGCATATAGAGGTTCCGAGGAATTCTGTCATATGTGGTTTTGCAGATGATGAAAATATGGGTCGGTCTCGACTTGAAGTGTTTGCTCTTTTCCAGGATTTATCTCATTTTGATAATATTGTGAAGATTTGGTCTATGGTTTTCCTATCGGGCAAGAAGCCACACTTGTACTTTCCGACTATAGTGTTGAAAATCGGATTAAGATACCCACACAGAATGCTACGTAGTGTCTCATATGCTAAGTTTAGCAGCGATATTTCCGAATAGTTGTTCAGGACTAAAGATTGACTTTTTTGTAGACTGGCAAACCTTCCTCCACACATAATAGGTTGATGATTTGCAGGATGCAATACAAGCATTAAGCTTGTATACAGGGTTGTGGAACTAATGGTTCAATGAATTTAAATTGATTTTTTTCCTATTGCTCACTTTTTATAAGGCCCATAGCAGCTTGTATAAAAGCTAGAAAATATCTTCTATGCCCTAGCCACTGACTAGGTTTCCTTTGATGTTTGGAACGGCCTTTTTCTCGGTTTTAAAAACAGCAACATACAATTTCCGGACGTTGTTTCGATGACGAAACTCTTTGACTTCCCTGAACTGGATGGAAGACTCCGTACGTAATCTTTTTTCTATCCAGTATCTTTTCATCTTCTCTACTCCTTGTTCGATATACTTCCCTCTCATCGCTATTTGTCTAAGATGTTTACATGATAAAACAAGATTAATCTTTTAATAGTTTATCTGCAATTATATAGGAAAGCTGTGCCACAGTCGAATAGCAGACACAAAAAAGATCGCTCTGCAGCGGTATAGGTAAAACGTGGGATAATCAATTGCAAGCATCCTTGTGTATTATGCTGTGAAGATAAGTAGTTTTACGAAACCTTAAGTACTTGTCGAAACTCAGTTAGATCGTTTATAAAGATATCGGATTCGTCGTACTACCTCTTGGAATAATGGTTAGTGCGTTGGACTGCCATACAGAAGGTCTTGGGTATTGGGTTCGATTCTCAGGCACTGCAAAAAGTTTTTTTCAAGGGTGTACTGCCTCTTGCGAGAATTTGACAAATCCTCCAAGAGTAGCTCTTGTCATGAAAAGTGTTACTCATTAGCCGTTCATAATCGGCAGAAAATTGTAGGTCCCTTCCATTCCTGGTAGCACGAACACAGGAATGGTTGAGTGTTGTATGTCACTAGGTCCTGGTTTGGTTCTCTTCGAGCTCTTGCACCACCAAATTTATTTTTTTACTTTATATCTGGAACAATTCAAATACTCAAGAATAATGCAATTTTTCCAAAAAATGTTAAGACCGTATTTCGTTTTTTTTCGCAAAATCCTTAGATGCACTTTTATTGCAATCATTTCGGTTATTACAAGTACCGATGATCAATCAAAGTCGTTAACGGCCTTTTCGAAGAAATATGCATAGCTCCAAATTTAATGAAAGCTGAATGTCCGTTTTAAATTTAAGCTCGATGGATTCACTAATGCGCAGGTAGCATAGGTTCCTAGCAAATTGAAGCGATTCTAATGGTCTTGAGGTTTCCTCAATTTCAGATCTATTGATTGCTTTTATAGTTTAAGTGCTTACACAGAAATTTTTGTTTCCCTATAAAAAACCCACAACTTAAAATGCACAACGTACACATCCCGAAAATACAAAAGATAAAATTAATTTTACTAAAGTCTCTTCAGCAAACAATTTGCTAAGCAATTTTCTGCGACCGAGGTAACAAGGACAGACGAGACGACCTACGTGGTGATGCGACGGCATCGACATCCTATCAACAGACTGTGCAGCCCGGAGAGCGAATTAATATCGTGAATGTTTTCAAAACTTAAAGCAAATCAGTTAACTGTTGCATGCGCTTCACCAAGGAAAATAGCAGTGATGTGTTTAAACACTTGGGTTGCACAACGCTTGTGGTGGAGTCGTCATGTCCTTTGGCAGCCAAGGCGAGGCAGTTCATTTTTCATACCCTCATTGCCCAGAGCTAAAACTCTTAGGGAATGCAACTCAAGAATTGACGCTGAGAGTTGAGGAACGAATTGCTGAGGCAGTCTACGAGTGTATATGAATAATTAAATTTATTTCAATACCTTTTCAATCCTTAAGGAAAAGAGGCTTTTGTGGTTCACATTGAAGAGATGTGGTTGAAGTGTAAGGGTCGAGACGTGCATTTCCGGATAATGTCATTAATTGCCAAAATGATGACGGCAGAATTTGAAGTCAGCTTAAGGACACGTACATTTTCCATAAGACGATGGCTTTGAATTTAAACTGAAGTGTTAGAAATCTTGCAATGAGAGCATATTGGTCGCTTCGTAAAAATTAGATACCTTATACTGAAAATAAAATCTAGGTTTATATGACAAAAATGTAGGTTGAGCTGATACAACTTCTGTCAACATACGTCAAACAAAACATTTTATGAAACTGATAAAAATTACAGACATTTTTTAATCTAGCAAAGAAAATTACATTTGTATTTGTATCCACAAAATTAATTTGGACCGGCAAAATTCGATAACCAGACCACTCAGAAGCTTTTCGTCGGGATGTGTATATAGGAATTGAATAGACCTTTCATTCGATGTATATCTCGATGCGTTTGGGGAACTTTGAAAATTTGGTGATTTTTTTAGACAAGTGGTTAGCCCATGATTTTTTCAAAGTTCTCAAAAATTCAGTAAAATCACTTTGGTTAGGAATATTTCGAGAACCAGACCTCGCAGAGGCTTCTGGTTTTCACTTGTAGATAGCTGCGAAAAATTCAACCAGGAGTGTCGAAAACCGGAGCCTCTTACAAGGCTTAGTTTCGGAAATAGTGCAAACCAAAGACATTATTATGTAGTTGGTTCTCGAAAATCCATAAAATCACTTTGGACCGACATATTTCGATAACCAGACCACTCAGAAGCTTTTCGTCGGGATGTGTATATAGGAATTGAATAGACCTTTCATTCGATGTATATCTCGTTACGTTTGGGGAACTTTGAAAATTTGGTGATTTTTAAAACAAGTGGTTAGTCCATGATTTTTTCAAAATCCTCCAAAATTCAGTAAAATCACTTTGGATAGAAATATTTCGGGAACCAGACCGCGCAGAAGCTTCTGGTTTTCACCTGTGGATAGCTGTGGAAAATTCAACCAGGGATGTTGAAAACCGGAGCCTCTTACAAGGCTTGGTTTCGGAAATAGCGCCAACCAAAACATTATTATGCAGTTGGTTCTCGAAAATCCATAAAATCACTTTGGACCGGCATATTTCGATAACCAGACCACTCAGAAGCTTTTCGTCGGGATGTGTATATAGGAAGTGAATAGACCTTTCATTCGATGTATATCTCGTTGCGTTTGGGGAACTTTGAAAATTTGGTGATTTTTTTAGACAAGTGGTTAGTCCATGATTTTTTCAAAATCCTCACAAATCCAGTAAAATCACTTTGGTTAGAAATATTTCGAGAACCAGACCTCGCAGAACCTTCTAGTTTCTACCTGTGGATAGCTGTGGAAAATTCAACCAGGGCTGTTGAAAACCGGAGCCTTTCTACAAGGCTTAGTTTCGGAAATAGCGCCACCCAAAGACATTATTATGTAGTTGATTCTCGAAAATCCATAAAATCATTTTGGATCGGCATATTTCGATAACCAGACCACTCAGAAGCTTTTTGTTGGGACGTGTATATATAGGAATTGAATAGACCTTTCATTCGATGTATATCTCGATGCGTTTGGGGAACGTTGAAAATTTGGTGATTTTTTTAGACAAGTGGTTAGTCCATGATTTTTTCAAAATCCTCAAAAATTCAGTAAAATCCCTTTGGTTAGAAATATTTCGAGAACCAGACCTCGCAGAAGCTTCTGGTTTCCACCGGTGGATAGCTGTGGAAAATTCAACCAAGGGTGTTGAAAACCGGAGCCTCTTACAAGGCTTGGTTTCGGAAATAGCGCCACCCAAAGACATTATTATGTAGTTGGTTCTCGAAAATCCATAAAATCATTTTGGAGCGGCATATTTCGATAACCAGACCACTCAGAAGCTTTTTGTTGGGACGTGTATATATAGGAATTGAATAGACCTTTCATTCGATGTATATCTCGATGCGTTTGGGGAACGTTGAAAATTTGGTGATTTTTTTAGACAAGTGGTTAGTCCATGATTTTTTCAAAATCCTCAAAAATTCAGTAAAATCCCTTTGGTTAGAAATATTTCGAGAACCAGACCTCCCAGAAGCTTCTGGTTTCCATCTGTGGATAGCTGTGGAAAATTCAACCAGGGGTGTTGAAAACCGGAGCCTCTTGCAGGGCTTTGTTTCGGAAATAGCGCCAACCAAGTGGTTAGTCTATGATTTTTTCAAAATGCTGAATCATTTAGTAAAATCATTTTGATTAGAAATATTTCGGGAACCAGACCTCGCAGAAGCTTCTTGATTTCACCTGTGGAAAATTCAACCGGGGGTGTTGAAAACCGGAGCCCCTTACAAGGCTTGGTTTCGGAAATAGCGCCAACCAAGTGGTTAGTCTATGATTTTTTCAAAATGCTGAATCATTTAGTAAAATCATTTTGGTTGGAAATATTTCGGGAACCAGACCTCGCAGAAGCTTCTGGTTTCCACCTGTGGATAGCTGTGGAAAATTCAACCGGGGGTTTTGAAAACCGGAGCCCCTTACAAGGCTTGGTTTCGGAAATAGCGCCAACCAAAGACATTGTTATGTAGTTGGTTCTCGAAAATCCATTAAATCACTTTGGTCCGGCATATTTCGATAACCAGACCACTCAGAAGCTTTTCGACGGGATGTGTATATAGGAATTGAATAGACCTTTCATTCGATGTATATCTCGATGCGGTTGGGGAACGTTGAAAATTTGGTGATTTTTTTAGACAAGTGGTTAGTCCATGATTTTTTCAATGTTCTCAAAAATTCATTAAAATCACTTTGACGAGAAATATTTCGGGAACCAGACCTCGCAGAAGCTTCTGGTTTCCACCTGTGGATAGCTGTGGAAAATTCAACCAGGTGTGTTGAAAACCGGAGCCTCTTACAAGGCTTGGTTTCGGAAATAGCGCCAACCAAAGACATTATTATGTAGTTGGTTCGCGAAAATCCATTAAATCAATTTGGACCGGCATATTTCGATAACCAGACCACTCAGAAGCTTTTCGATGGGATGTGTATATAGGAATTGAATAGACCTTTCATTCGATGTATATCTCGATGCGTTTGGGGAACTTTTAAAATTTGGTGATTTTTTTAGATTTTTTCAAAATCCTCAAAAATTCAATAAAATCACTTTGGTTAGAAATATTTCGAGAACCAGACCTCCCAGAAGCTTCTGGTTTCCACCTGTGGATAGCTGTGGAAAATTCAACCAGGTGTGTTGAAAACCGGAGCCTCTTACAAGGCTTGGTTTCAGAAATAGCGCCAACCAAGTGGTTAGTACATGATTTTTTCAAGATCCTAAAAAATTCAGTAAAATCATTTTGGTTAGAAATATTTCGGGAACCAGACCTCGCAAAAGCTTCTTGTTTTCACCTGTGAAAATTTCAATGTGTGGAAATTTCAATCAGGATTGTTGAAAACTGGAGCCTTTTACAAGGCTTGGTTTCGGAAATAGCGCCAACCAAAGACATTATTATGTAGTTGGGGCTTGAAAAAGTTGTTGTTATCAGGCAATGATCTATTGAGCAATAGTGATATACAATACATCACTATTTTTGAAAAAGCACTTCTCGAGAAATAAGTAAGCCTGACATAGTCTTCTAACATGGCTAATTGATTTAAGTTCGTTTGCCGAAAGCCGTCGTCCCCGGTGCTATCAAGAGTCAAAAGAAAAATAGAAAAAAATTTAAAAGTTTCGAGGTAATACTTGAGGAGATAGAACTCCATAAATTAATAAGAAACTCCTTTCCAATATATCTCTCCTCGTTGGATGGGTACCATAGATGTACTTAAATAACTAACTGGGATCCTATGATCCTGGAATGCTGGCCGTTCGTACTCAATTGCTGTTATATGTGGGTAAGTCTCCCTTAGAATGAGCCCTTAGCCCTTACTGAAAGGTATGTACGTTTAAGTTAAAAAAGCAAAACAAAAAAACTGGTTATGGAAATCAGGCATTGTTCCCACTTTATGTTCAAGCATTCAAAATACCAATTAAAAATCTTACATTGCTTGCAATGCTTGTACTATTTAATTTAAAGCTTATCAATTAATTGAAATAGAACTCAAAAACAGTACCCTAATTTGATACCGCAGAGCCATTGGAAGCCCCTGTAGATTCTAAATCAGTGAGTTCTGATTTCAATCAACATACATTGCACATGGGTATAGGTTTCCCTGGTAGGAGTTTCACGGTGGCTGTGGCTTAACAATCAATAAACCTACGCGATTGGATGTCGGTGTGATGCCACCAATCCAATGTGTTAAATAGAAAAGTAGATACTACACAACAAAGTTGACCATGGGTTGTAACTCATACAAATTGGTCCATCAGGTTAGTGGCTTGAGATGTCAATATGGGGGTGCATGATTGCAATTTTGGCGTTGATGTGGCTTGACAATTTCTTAATCATTCCTAAAACCAAAATAACACATTGGACATATTACTCATGAAAGACTTGTTGCCTTAAATAACCAGTGACTACGGCATTGGTTATAGATAATACGCAGAACTATTCCGAGAAGAAGGTATACGTATACAGTAATGGCCAAAACCAAAGCACAAAAATATCTCACATTAGAGACATTGGAAAAAATCCTGATACTTTTATAATTTTTATTTTATTTAAAATAGTTAAAAATAGTTAAAAAGAAGTTAGACAGAACTAAGCCACATGCAACCTCTTTACCAGGGTTGTGAATTTTTGAATTAAAAAAACCATAAGTCATCAGTCTGTAGATGATTTGTGAATTAAAAAAATTTAATTCATAAATTAGTTAGTGACTTATGATTAAAAAAAAAATCATTCATAAGGTACTAAGTGACTTTTAGGTAGTGAATTAATTTTTTTTAATTCACAAGTCACCAACTGACTTATGAATTAAAGTTTTTTAATTCCTAAGTCAGTAATTAGCTGCTGAATTACATTTTTCGTAATTCATAAGTCACCCACTAGCTTGTGAATTAAAGCCAAGCTTAAGCTAAAAAGTGACTTAAGCGGGATCGGAACCAATCTATGAAAGATCGACAAATGATCTTGCTTTCTTATTTTAAAAATCACTTTGGGGGAAGTTTAAACTTTTAATACTTTCCCATAGCTTTTAGACCATGAGCTCATAAGGCTTGTTTCTTCTAAGTCTCCGAACATTTAAGATGGTTTCCATCTAAGAGTTGGTATGACTTCGCAATGGCTGATTGTGTGATACAGCATGTTTTTTAACCACTTCTGTGACAATTTCAATTTGAAGGTCACGATGTAGATCGCTATTTTTTATGCATTTATTATTCCACGAAGAATGGGTTCATGGGTTCAGCATTTGTTTTTCTTGTATAGCCCCATAACTGGATACCATACGTCCAAACGAATTTCAGAACTTGCTTGTATAACATTATTTTGTTCTGGATAGAAAAGCCAGAGTTCGGTTCTTGTAACCAGTACATTTTTCTGAACTTTAAGTTCAGTCCTTCTATTTTCTTTCTGATGTGCTCTTTCTATTTTAGCTTTCTTAGCTTTTTGCCTTCATAACGGATTTATCAGGCACCAATATCGCAGCATCGTCAGCAAATGTGTCCATGATAGCGTTGATGTCCACTGAAATATCCCTAGTATATAACAAATACAGGGTTGTTCCTAGGACGGTTCCTTGGGGTACACCAGTTTCAATTTTCTTTAGTTGCTAGTAATTTTTATCTTACCGTAGTCTAAAGAGTCGGTTCCTAACGTAGGATTTCAGTATTTTTTCGTACTGCCTGGGAAAGTCCTTATGCGGTTTGTACTCCAGACCCAAATGCCAAGCCTACTACTACCAAAAAAAAATTAATTCGGACATCTTTTTGGAGTTAATTGATTTCTATCCAAAATGAAATTAAAAAGTAAAACAACAGCAATATAGAAAATACCCTAGCTTACTTACACCTATTCAAAACTAGTAGAGCGGTTCTTAAGTTACTTAGCTTAATATTTAGTAAAGCATTTTAACGTTTAATTTCTAACTTTCTAACAATGAGGCAGAAAATAAATCCCCTTTACTCTCATTATACTCGTATTTATATTTGACAACCTTGCTGTGATAGAATTATTATTAGATACCTCCTAAGGCAACCACAGACCTAAAAAAATTTCGTCTTTTAAACTTACCCAAGGTCTGGCCTGTAGTACCTCTTGGTGTAATGGTTTGTGCGTTGGAATGTCATGCTGGAGGTATGCATTAGTTCTCCAGCTGTTTAGACTCCGCAGAGAATTGTAGGTCCCCTCCATTCCTAACTAAAACACACACACGAAAGGTTGAGACTTGTAAGTCACTAGGTTTATGCTCCCTTTCAGCCGTTGGCCCATTATTTATTTATTTTGTACCTTTAAACAAAACATAGCTTACAGTATAATTTTTAAATTCTGGTTTAATATTTTAAAGTTGTGATGCTTCTTTTTTCTAAGGCTGAGGTAAGCTCGCCGGACTCCAGGGTGGTCTCGAGAAAGCACGAAACTCGAGTATAGATAGTCGACCAAACTGCTCTCTCCAAATGAAAAATAGATTTTCCTCTTTCAGATTTTATTTTATTAATCCAATAAAGCGGCTTAAGACTAAACAATATGATACCTATAGATAATAATACCTAGAGATAATACTACCTAGTAGATATACAGGGTGATTGGCATAAGGTGTGACAAAAAGCTAGGGCGTGTAGGTTGGACTTAGACAAGAAAAAAATCGTATGGGAGGGGGGGGTCTATTTCCCCCCGTTTAGGCGGGAGGGGCAATTTAAGAAAAAAATCACTTAAAACAGAAAAAAAATTTTTAGAAAATAACAGTGATACCTACAGAGTAATGCTATAGCATTTTGAAAAGCCAGAAATACATTCTTTAATTTTGTTTTTAAATAAAGTTGTTCGAGTGAATAGTTTTTGAAAAATTAATTTTCAAAATCAAAATTTTGAAAAGAAAAATGAAATTTTTTTTTTTAACAATTTTTTTTCAAAATTTTACGTAATTAAGTATTATTTTTTTATTCAATATTCAATGCTCTTATTAATTTTTGATCAAACACAAAAAACCGGATGTCAAAATGTTTTGTAGTTTTTGAGAAAATCAAAAATAACAAAAACTACTTTTGTTCTAAGAAAAGCATTTATTTTAGTTTTTACGTTTTTGGATTCTTATGTAGGTGAATTTACGATTGAAAGGATTAACTTTCTTTTTACTATTCTTTTAATTATCGTCTTATAAGCATACAATAATGTGACAAAGTACTGGATTAGCCATATTTCACACATTTTTTCATTGAGAACACCTGCGTGAGAGCATTGGTTTAAAATTGACCTGCCACTTTTTTATTATGGTGGGGTCGGCTTGGCTTAGGTGCATTTACGAAAGAAAGGATTAACTTTAAATAAACAGTAATTATGTGTTTTATCTAAATATGCATGTATTTATTATTTAAATTGATTTCAAGATTCAGGAACATTTTTGTTCTTATTTCGCAATTGCATTTTTCTGTCGCTAGTTAGGGCGTGTAACGCTGCATTATTTAAAAAACATTCGCAGATCAATATTAATCCAATGCTCTCACGCAGGTGTTCTCAATGAAAAAATGTGTTATTGTATGCTTATAAGACTGATAATAAAAAAATTTTACAAAAAAAGTTAATCCTTTCTTTCGTAAATGCACCTAAGCCAAGTCGACCCCACCATAATAAAAAAGTGGCAGGTCAATTTTAAACCAATGCTCTCACGCAGGTGTTCTCAATGAAAAAATGTGTGAAATATGGCTAATCCAGTACTTTGTCACATTATTGTATGCTTATAAGACGATAATTAAAAGAATAGTAAAAAGAAAGTTAATCCTTTCAATCGTAAATTCACCTACATAAGAATCCAAAAACGTAAAAACTAAAATAAAAGGCTTTTCTTAGAACAAAAGTAGTTTTTGTTATTTTTGATTTTCTCAAAAACTACAAAACATTTTAACATCCGGTTTTTTGTTTTTGATCAAAAATTAATAAGAGCATTGAATTTTGAATAAAAAAATAATACTTAACTACGTAAAATTTTGCAAAAAAAATTGTTTAAAAAAAAAATTTCATTTTTTTTTTCAAAATTTTGATTTTGAAAATTAATTTTTCAAAAACTATTCACTCGAACAACTTTATTTAAAAACAAAATTAAAGAATGTATTTCTGGCTTTTCAAAATGCTATAGCATTACTCTGTAGGTATCACCGTTATTTTTTAATAATTTTTTTTCTGTTTTAAGTGATTTTTTTCTTAAATTGCCCCTCCCGCCTAAACGGGGGGAAATAGACCCCCCCCTCCCATACGATTTTTTTCTTGTCTAAGTCCAACCTACACGCCCTAGCTTTTTGTCACACCTTATGCCAATCACCCTGTATACGAACTTAATCATACGGTCAAGAGCCCATCGACACCGGAAGGGTGAAGGGGAATAACTTAAGAATACGGCAAGAGCCCGTCGACACCGGAAGGGTGAAGGGGAATAACCTAATACTACGGCAAGTGCCCGTCGACACCGGAAGGGTGAAGGGGAATAGCTTAATTATACGGCAAGTGCCCATCGACATCAGAAAGATGAAGGGGAATAGTTTAATAATACGGCAGGTGCCCATCGACATCAGAAGGATGAAGGGGAATAATAAGGTGTTTTGTTGTTACCACACAGCACGCTATGGAGCAACGGCCCATCGACTCTTAGTAGAGAAGGGGAATATCGGGGGAAACTTGTGCTTCTGTATTATAAGGTAAAAACCTTAATCAACTTCGGCGAGCAAGCTTCGAATTTCTTTGGATTTCTTGGGTCCATAAGGCAATTCTCCTGCAGGAACCAACTGTGAACTCTATAACGATGAACCACAATATCGCATATATTTTGTTTTTGTATTTCGGCTGCGTGTTGGCGTTGGTTATTTCACTTGGTGGGTATGCAGATGGAGGTTGATTGGTGTCGGTCGGTCGTAGGAGTGTGACGCTTTGTTACAAAGTCTAGTTTTTTGTGCGAGTTTATCCAAGTTAACTATAGAGTTAAAGCATAAAATTACGTGTGCTTACCCTGATACTTTGTTGATCTCGTTCTAATTTTACAAAATCAAATTTGGATAAACCTGAAAAAAAAACAAAAAGTTACAAAGTTCATAGACAGCGACAATGACCATAGAGATAGGCTCCCTAGCAGTTGAAAGTTGACCCCAATTTCGGTCGAAAAATCATATTCAGCGACAAGACCGAATGGGTTCGTCAACAAGCAAAATTGTCAAACTTGGGATGATCACAACCCACCTCATATTAAAAATATATTCCGTTCTTTAAAGACATAAGACATTCGGAAATAAAAGATTAAGTAAAAGAGATATGATAAACACGTAAGGAATGGCATTCAGGTACTAGTACGGTCTAGAATGCCAAAAAACGCACGATTTTTGGGAATTTTTTTCTCGGAAACGTTATAAGGTATTAACATAATTTTTTTTTAAATAATGAATACATGTGTCAAGAGTACAAAGAAAAAATTTTGTATTTAATTTTTGAATTTTAGCCGAATTATAGAGGGCGCAAACGTGACTAATCAAAAAATTCATGGTCATATGGCGGACACTTAATCGCAGAATTGGCTGGACTGAAACAAAAAAAAACAAAGTGGGTTATTTAAAGGACGGTTTCCTACGAGACAATTTGCCACAATTTGTTTAAAAAGTCAAAACAAAAAAAAATATCGAGCTTTGAAAAAACATTTTTTTTTTTGAAATTTTTTCGGCCATTTTTGGGTCGCCATTTTTTTGTTCATAATTTTTCGTCAAATTGTGGTAAATTGTCTTAGAAAACATAAAAACAATCAAGTTGCAACTTTTTTTTTTTAAATCGGTTCAGTAGATCCGGAGATTAACTGTCCGCCATGGGACCATGTATTTTTTGATGAGTCGACGTTTGCGCCCTCTATAATTCGGTCAAAATTCGAAAATTAAAAAAATTTTTTTTTGTACTCTTGACGCATGTATTCATTATCTAAAAAAAATATGTTATTACCTTATAAGGTTGCCAAAAATCGTGCGTTTTGTTGGCATTCTAGACCGTACTAGTACCTTAAATCCGGCAAAAACTATGAAGTTAGAAATTGTCTTAAAAGTCTCACAGCAGGAAAAGAATCCAAATATTCATTCTGGATAGCTGAAGCCAAAACACATATCCGCTTCGACCGAAAATGGTCAAAATAATTGAGCGAAAAGTGCAAAGAAAAAGCAAAAGTATTCGCTGATTACCTTGAGAAAACTTTAAGCCCTTTCATGGACAAGGATTCCATGAAAATATAAATTCGGGTTTTATCTCTGTTGAAAGGGACTTATGAAAAAATATTTCCAAATTCCAGACACTAAGAGACTCAATCTAAACTGGACTCCGTGAGAATGTCCATAATTTCCAATCGCAATTCCATCCACAGGTTCACACGAGTTATGGTATCAAAATGGCGCACTTTAGCGCTAGATTGCCAATGGTCGCCATTTGGACCTACCTACCTAAACAATTTCAATGTCAAAATCAACCTTCCTGCTAATCGATTCACAGAAAATTGTATCTCTCCTATCCTCCATTTCAGATATCGATTACCGTGGTTTGATTAGTTGTCGAATGGATGCCAATCACCCCTCAAACCTGATAACGGCTCTGTTATTCTATACCATCACGATAAACCTCCCGGTACAATTCCCGTCTCAGTATAATGGTATAAATAAAGTCAAGACATTAATTAAAGTCCAACATCAGTGCAGAAACGGAAACTTTCTCCATTTTTTCTTTGCAGATAGTATCACAATTTCAAAACAACTAAAACAATTCTTGGAAAATGTGAAAGTTTTGTTTGCCACTAAGAAACGACACATCTCACTTCTGAATTGAGAATCGGACAACGACTCATATATTACAAAGTTTATCCTTTGCTCGAATGAAAAAAACAACCATCTCGAGCTCGTTGTCATCTGCTTCGGAGGAGAATTCTCACTTATGTTGTAAAATAATAATTACGAGTTAAGGATACACCATTATTGTTGGCTTTTTTTTCCAAAAAGAAAATTACTGCAACATCATGTGCAGAGCCGACCTCAGCCAAACTTGCGCCCTGTGCAAGTTTTGTAGAAAGCGCCATTTTTTAAAATACGCACATAAGACATACATAATCTAAACATTTTGACGATTATCGTTTAGAAAATTACTGAATGACCTCCCAGTGTATGATGGAGATCCAGATCAGAGATGTATACGGTGGTCAATACAATAATACTGGCCAAATAGTATGTCAAAAAAATTGAGCAATCACGTTTGTGTTATGATATTTAATCGTGTGAAAATAAAGTTGCTCGGGTTCATCCATAGCTCTTCCAAAATACACAATAAGTATCATATTTTATATAATATGTTGCGACACCTTTCAACATCAAATACATTGAAAAATGTTAGTTAGTGTTGAAGAAATAACAGCACAGTTGTTATTTTATTTTTATTTGAACATTATTTGAACAAGTTTTGTGTTTAAAATGCAAATAGCAGTATTTGTTTTCGCAAGATTACTTCTGGTAATGCGCCCTAGAATTTACACCCTATGCATTTGCACATATTGCACATATGGTTGGTCCGGCCCTGATCATGTGTTATTTGAGTAAGTTGAGAGTTGTTTCACTTCCAGCGCCAGCGACATCAAGACAGAAAAATTATATAAGTTTTTCAGAGTTAATTACTTTGTACGGCTTTTACTGCGGTTTTAATAGCTTGGGAAGATGGAAATCCCTTCGGGGGTGTCCGTCATCTAAAGCCTTAACCTGCTATATGAAGTGAAGTTGTAATAAGAATCAATCACGGACGACTTGACGTTTGAAATCCAGCACTTTCCTTGTCTGCCTTAGCGTGAAATGAGTTCAGCAGTTTGAGCTGTAAATGTGCTGGTGGCGGCGGCGGTATATTGATGGTGGCACATAATATTCTAGTTAAAATCTTAGACGGTCAAGGACTCAAGGCCATTTGGATGTGTTATCCTCTTGCCCATCTACGTCTCTCTCCTCGTCATAACTGAATTATTGCAGAGGCGTTTGTTTTACGAGTATATAGGGCGTAAATTTTATATCGCATCGGGGACCAAATCCAAACAAAACAATTTCATCCTCCTCAATCAAATGAGATTTTTTTTTGGTTCGCAAAATTGTCTATGTCTGCAGCTGAAGGGAGTACGTTAATCAATTTTTATGACACTTTTGAGCTGTAAAGGGTGGGAGATGGGCCACCATAGAATAGAGACACAGGCAGTCATAGGAACGGAGCTCAATAAATTTAAACTTAAGAGACTTTAAAGTAAACGAAAAAAACTTTGAAAAATAAAAAAAAAAACTTATATTCATCTATTTAAAACTAATAAACGGTCTCTCGGAAAAGCTGTAATATGGATAGTCGGCTCTATTACTCAACTCGGATGTGGGTTTTATTTATTTGAAAAAAATATCACGTGTTAAAAAATGTTTACCTAATATAAGGTGGCATAAAATTAATCATTCAGTTTTGTTTTTGAATTACTTTTTTATTAAATAGAAAAAAGACGATGGTTTTGAGTGATGGAAATCTTTATTTGGACCTTTAGGATTTTTCCTGTTAAGTGGAAAAGATGGTATCCGTCAAGTGGCATAATTTCAGGTGATAACTGTTTGCATTCCTGTCGAATTTTCTCCTAAATGCACGCACTTGCGATTTCTTGTCAAGGCGACTAAAAAATCGCGGTCGTCACAATTTATTATCAAGCACTCACTTGTGATTTGTTTGCCACGCGATTATTTAATTACAAACAAATAAATAGCAGCTTCCATACTTAACCCTTCGGCACTATACAATACACAATTCTAGGTCAATTCAATAGTCTTTCTAAATTATTGCACACATTTCTGTAGCTGCTCTTTTAAACTATCGTGAATCATTATGATACTAACCGTTAAGTAACCTGCCACTTTCCCACTTATAACTAGTTGCACCCATTACTTTTTTTTCGTTTTTGATTAGACGTTAAACGTAACAAAAGAACCACTATAAACCACTTACTTACTTACTTAAGGTGGCGCTACAGTCCGGGGTGGACCAGGGCCTCAACCAACAAGCTTCTCCAGCTAGCTCGGTCCCTAGTTAGCTGTCTCCAGTTTCGCACACCAAGTTGGTTAAGGTCCTCCCCCACTTGTGTGCGCCACCTGAGTCGCGGTCTTCCTCTACTTCGCCGTCCCTCGGGGTTTGATTCGAAGACTTTCCGGACCGGAGCATTCGGGTCCATTCACTCTACATGACCAAGCCATCTCAGTCGCTGGACTTTTATACGTTTGACTAGGTCAGTTTCACTGTACAACCCGTACATTTCGTGGTTAAATCTTCTCCTCCACTCCCCATCTATGCAGACGGGACCAAAGATCACACGAAGAAGTTTCCTCTCGAAACAGCCTAAAGCGCTCTCATCCACCTTCGACAAAGTCCATGTCTCTGCACCATAGACAAGGACCGGGATGATAAGGGTCTTATAGACGGACACTTTAGTTGCTCGAGAGAGGACTTTGCTACTCAATTGCCTTCTTTGTCCAAAGAAACAGCGATTGGCAAGAGTTATTCTCCGTTTGATTTCAGCACTGGTGTTGTTTTCAGAGTTTATAGCGGCGCCTAGGTATATGAAGTCCTTCACTACCTCAAAGTTATAGCTGTCTATAATGACGTTTTGTCCAAGATGTCGGTGTTGTGTGTCCTTTCTTGATGACAGCATATACTTGGTCTTGCCCTCATTTACCGCTAAACGCATCTTCTTCGCCTCCGTCTCAATGTTCACAAAAGCGCCACTGACATCACGCTTTGTTCTTAATAATGTCAATATCGTCGGCGTATCCGAGTAATTGGACGGACTTTTGAAAGATTGTGCCCTTTGTGTTGACGCGTGAGTTTTGCACTATTCAATAACTATATTGAAGAAGTCGCACGATAGAGGATCGCCTTGCCTAAAACCTTTTTTGACATCAAATGCATCGGTGAGATCTTTTCCGACCTTGATGGAGCAGCGTGCATTCTCCATCGTCATCATGCACAAGCGGACAAGTTTGTCAGGGATGCCAAAACTTGACATTGCTCTATATAGTTCGTTCCTATAGATGCTATCGTACGCGGCTTTGAAATCGATGAAAATGTGGTATGTGTCGATTCGTAGCTCCTGCCGTAATGTGAATATTTGATCGATGGTGGACTTTCCTGGTCCAACGCCGCACTGATATGGACCTATCAGGTTGTTGACGAAAGGCTTCAGACGTTCACATAATACGGTAGAAAGGATCTCGTACGCAATGTTCAGGAGACTTATGCCTCTGTAGTTGGCGCAGTTCAGAGGGTCTTCTTTCTTGAGGATCGGACAGACAATACTGAGGTTCCATTCATCGGGCATGCTTTCTTCCGACCATATTTTGCAGATGAGCTCGTGCATACTCCCAACCAAGTCATCGCCTGCCGCTTTGATTAGTTCGGCAACGAGGCCGTCAGCTCCAGCGGCTTTGTTGGACTTGAGATTCGATATAGCTATCTTCACTTCGTCCAGGTCGGGTGGGCGGTATTGTTGGTCCACGTCGCCTAGGTTGAATGGTGCTATCTCTATAGCAGCGGCATTTTCTTCTTCATCGCCGTTATAAAGATTGGATAAATGTTCTTTCCATATTCTCAGCATGGACTGCGGTTCTACTACGATGTTCCCGTGATTATCCTTACAGGCTTCGGCTCGGGGATGGTATCCTTGTGATGTTTTTTTTACCTTTTGGTAAAACTTCCGAACCTCATTCCTGCCATGGCATCCTTCTATTTAATCGATCAAGCGCTTCTCATGCTCCGTTTGTTTCTTTCTTAGAAGCCGGTGTTCTTCTCTCCTCTTCTGCTCGTAGAGCTCGCGAGCAGCTCTAGTCCTTCTTTGCAGCCCCGCTTTATATGCGTTTTGTTTTGCTGCATGTGCTTGCCGGCACTCATCGTCAAACCAGGGGTTTCGTTGTGGTGGTCGTGTAAAACCCAGCACATCAGAGGCGGCATCTCTAATGGCTGCTTGGTAATGTTGCCACTGGTCCTCAATACTTGATGCTGGCGGCAAAGGACTTCTTAAGAGGTTGTTAGAAACTCGATCGGAAAAGGACCTTGGGATCTCTTGCGATTGTAAGCGTCCAACGTCGAACTTCCTCGCAGTACTTTCTTGTTTTGGCTTGGGTCGGGATATCCGCAGCCGAACCTTGGCTACAACGAGGTAGTGGTCCGATTCGATATTAATCCCTCGGAACATGCGGACATCCTCTATACTGGAGAAGTGCCTTGAATCGATCGCAATGTGGTCAATCTGGTTTACGGTTGATTGATCAGGAGATCGCCATGTCCCTTTGTGAATATCCAGATGTTTGATCTGCGTACTGGCTACAAGAACGTCTCGCCCTACAGCGAAGTCGATCAGCCTGAATCCGTTGTCGGAGGTGGTGTCGTGCAGGCTATATCTTCCAATTGTGTCACCAAAGATGTCTTCTCTTCCTAGCTTGGCATTAAAATCTCCAAGGACAATTTTAATGTCATAACTAGGGCACTACTCGTATGTTTTGTCCAGGAGCTCGTAGAATATGTCTTTGGTGTCTTCATCTTTCTCCTCTGTTGGGGCATGCGCGCAAATCAGGCTAATGTTGGCGAATTTGGCCTTGATGCGGATTGTCGTGAGGTGCTCGTTCACACAGTTGTAATTAAGACTTTTTGCCTGAGCCTAGTTCCAACAACAAATCCGCATCCAAATAAACGCTGCTTTTGTTCTCTGTAGCAGTCGCTGTAGTAAATATCGCAGTCTTTTAATTTTCGTCTCCCCGGTCCGTCCCATCGCATCTCTTGGATGGCGGTAATATCTGCTTTGTAGCAGTTTAGGGCTTCCGCTAATTGTTCGGCTGCACTTGGTCTATTAAGGGATCTAACATTCCACGTACAGATCCGAAGTTCGTTATCCTTATTTCATTTGCATGGTTCGTCAACAGTGAATCCGTCCGTATCCGAGGCTTGTTTTTGCATCGCAACTACGTCGTATTTTATGTGGCCGGGAAGTCACCCCGACGGCACAACCCCCAACCTAGAGGGCCAGGTCCTTAGTATGACTCCAAGAACGGGGAGCCGGATAAACCGCTCCTTACAAGCCTGAGCTCCGAATACGTCGGAGTAGCCCTGTAAGGTGTTCACTAAGTAGTTCAGCCTCACTGGAACTGTAGACGCCACCGTTGATTCCATCTGGGGAATTCCTCCGCTGTCGCTTGGATGAAAGGAGAGATGCCTTAGTGGAAACACCTCTCCCCCTCTCTCGTTTGCTAACCCCAACAACCTTCCAATGGGGTTGTGACCCAATCTCCAGTTGAGGTACTAGGCATCCGATGTTCACCGCGAGGAGGTGAGAGTAGGAGTCGATAGACAGAGGTGGGTTTTAAGAAAAATCTGTGGACGCTTGTGTCCTCTTGGGTGCACGTGTCTACCATTCGAACATCCAACCACTTCCTATAATGAATTCCATTCTAATCCTGACAAGAGTTTTATCAAAAAGTCGCAAGTGTGTGCAGCATTATTTAAATCAATTTGATCTAAAGGGTGGTTAAATTTTAAGGGCCGATGTTGAATGTCAAATCAAATTTTTTTCTGCATTTCATTTGACATTTCTCAATTTCAGACCAACTCAATTTGAACCATGGAAAGATACACAACCGAGCAACGCGTTAAAGTTATTCAGGCTTATTATGAAAATGCGCGTTCAAATCAAAATGCATATCGTGCACTTCGTGATTTTTTCGGTCAATTTAATCGTCCAAATGTGCGTACAATCGGAGAAATAGTGCAAAAATTTGAGCAAACCAGGTCTGTAGGAGATGTGAAAACACCAATGGATGCTCGTTGCTCGTACAGCTCGTACTGCAGAAAATATTGCTGCTGTTCGCGATGGTGTGGCTGAAGAGCCGTCCACGTCAACTCGTCGTCGTGCCCAACAATTCCACCTCTCAGGCTAGTCGTTGATGAACATTATGCATAAAGACTTGCATTTACACGCTTACAAGGTGCAATTGACTCTAGAACTAAAGCTTCTTGACCATTTCAAGCGCCTTCAATGGTCAGAATGGTGGCAAGAAATGGCAACAGTGGATGATCAATTTTCGAAGAAAATCATCTTCAGTGATGAGGCACATTTTCGCCTCAATGGATTCGTCAATAAGCAGAATTACCGCATTTTTGCGAATGATAATCCAAGAGTGATTGTCGAAAAAGAAATTCACCCACAAAGAGTGACTGTTTGGTGCCATTTATGGGCTGGCGGGATAACCGGGCGTATTTTTTTCCAAAATGAAGCCGGTCAGGCAGTTACTGTGAATGGTGTTCGCTATCGTGAGATGATAACGAACTTTTTATGGCCCAAATTGGAAGATATGAAGATGTGGACGATATGTGGTTTCAACAAGATGGTGCCACTTGCCACACAGCTAACGAAACAATGGCTCTTTGGCGCGACAAATTCAATGGCCATGTTATCTAACGTAGTGGCGATGTCAATTGGCCGCCACTGGCGATAAATCCATCGCAATCTCAATAGCCAAAGCAGAAAGCAGAGAGAAGAAAAACTGTCAGATTTTTTTGGCTGGGCACTTTATCGCATACTTTTTTAGTATAGTGTATAATTTTAACGAATCAGATTACATATGCTTTCAAATTAGGAAGAAAAAAACTTGGAAGAAAAACGTAAGTAAAGCTCAAAGTCAAATAAATTAAATTTGGAAACGCCAAAGTAATATGACAGTTCTCCTTGCAATAAAGCAAGCGATGAATGGTATGCAATGAGAACATACTTTCTATTGCACGCTATGGAAATAAAGCTGCGATGGCGGTCTCTACTTGTGATAGTCAAACCATACTTTAAGCCAGACTCTGGATTAATCGCTAGTGGAGGCCGCATGTTAAGTCGTAGTAATTTAAATCGCAAGTGTCAGCATACCAATTTGAGGGCATTTGTTTCATTTAAACTTATGACAATCGCATCGCCATGAAAAATTAAACAAATTTCGACCTTTAAATCATCACGATTTTTTGGTATCAAGTGCGTTCATTCTTATTTAAAATCATTTGTACTATATTTGCGACTAAAAAATCGCGCGATTGAAATCTCAAGTGCGTTTCTAGCCTAATAGCTGCGAATGTCTAGAGCTTGTTGACATAAGCCCGCAATTTCAAATAGTCTCAAACAAAGAAGTCTGGGATGATTAAATCTGTCAATCTTGTTGGCCATGCCAAATCGCCAAAACGGGAGAATAAATACGCGACCAAGAAACGCTTCCTTCATAATATGCAATGTGGCTCGTGTTATGTGTGTGGTTGCATCGTCTTGTTGAAACCACATCTTCACCAAGCCCCGCTCATCCAATTCCGGAAGTAAGATGTCATTTATCATGCCCCTGTAGCATGCGCCAGTAACAGTGACCGTGTTTCTAATGACACCACACCGTGACTTTCAATGGATATTATGGCTCTTCGTGCCCCAGAAACGAAGATTTTACTTATTGACGTAATCGCTTAAGTGGAAATGCGCCTCGACGCTCATGATGATTCGACCTCTTTGTTGTTGAGATTGAGGATATCTTGACAGTAATTCACACTCGAGAGGCGTACTGCAGGAATTAATTGATACACTGTTTGCAGTTTTGCACTTTGTACGGGAACATGTGTTCTTTCACTAAAATTCGTTGTAGGGTCCGCCTGTTGATGTCCAATTGCGTTGCCCGTCATCTGGTTGATTTTTCTTCGTTCTCTGCTACATCGGCAGCTACAGAAGCGATATTCTTGCCCAAACGACCAATGCATTGTCACCTGTGCTTTCAGTCTGTTCGAGTAGCTAAGCGCCGGAAGCACCACTACTTGCAGACACAAAATATACATAGCTCTACAAAAATGTAGGTATTTTGCAAACTAGAACTTTTCAAAAAAAAGGTCACACAATTTTCCTCCTTCCCGTCCATATTACAGGTATTTTATTTAAGGTTATACCTTTTTATCAGGACTCTGGATGAAGCTATTTTTTTTACTTAGAAAATTGGGAAATTGATTTGAAAAGTTTTATACGAAACACAAGGACAAAGTTTAAATTAAGTTTGTTTGAAATAGAAAAACAAAACTATGAGATATTAAATTTGTACATCTTATTTGTTTTATCATGATAATGAATTGAAGAAAAAATTATTGGATTGGAATTTAGTGTCTAAAGAGAAGTTAACACAAAGGTTTCACAATCAATTGGGTTATCACCGGACACAAGTCCTTCAAAGAAACATTTTTAATGTTTAAAAAACAATGGCGACAAATTTTAAACAGCCTATTATTAAGGTATTAATATGATACAACTTAACAATTTGCTAACTTTAAAGTAGTTTACTAACTCATTCTTAATTTTAAATGCGGGCGGGATTGTACGGCGGGTTTGAGTAGTATGGCATGTCCAGGGCTTCACTGAGCTCCCTATTGTTTTCTAACTTTAGTTGACGTTCTTTGGGGCCTGCTTAGATGATTTATCGGCGAGTCGGAATAGTACCTTACCTTTAGCTTGTCTTTCCACGTTCCTGTCGACCTCCTCGTGGTGCTCGTGGATAGGTTACGAAAGTAACTGAACCGACTAGATGGGAACAAAAACGGGACGGTATCCATTAAAAGTAGGAATCCGCTAAGGAGTGTGTTACAACTCACCTGAGGAGTACGCATATCTGGACGTGATTTCTACTTCGATCAGGTCTGGAAAAACGTATATCTAATAAGACTGGTAGGTCTTGGGCCCTTTGTAGGAGGTGACCTATCTACAAGTGTGAACCACGAGGTTGCGAAGCTTACCAGATGCTATATTCTGGTGCCACGGGAGATAGTTGCCCAAGGAAAGTGAGCAGTATGTCTTCGGACTCTCTTATTCTATCTCCGATAGAGAAGTGCAGTCGTCGCATACAAAGCGAGCGATCCATGAAGTTTGTGAACAATAGCGTATCGTCTTCGGGCTCTCCTATACTGTCTTCGGATGGTGAGGTGCAGCTGTCGCGTGCGTGTTTGCTCTCTTCAGGCTATCTATGAGGTAGGCCCCCCTAGTGGGAGTATCGTGGTGGCTGTGGTTTATTCCATAGCGGAGACATATGGTTTCCAGGCGTGTCTGGATTCAAGAGGTGTAGATAGACCTCGACTCTAAGCAAGAGGTGTTCATGCCTACAACATGTTCAGCTTTGCTACTAAGATGGCTTCGGCTATCTTGGGGTTAATGGTTAGGATTCAATCTGACTCCGATGGTGGTAGGCCACCCGTGGGGTAAAGGCTTATAAGCTAGGGATCCACGTTAAACTCAGACAAGTTCTTAATTTTAAATATTTTCTAACTAGTATCGTACTAAGCCAGTTTTTTTAATAAATTGCTTCTGAAGACACCTAAAACAATGACAGTTCGTGCAAGAAAACTAAGTAAACAGACCTTTTGTGGCGTTTGAAAATAGCACGATACTAAAAAAATAAAATAGGTATTGGATGATTTTAACTTTAATAAAAGGGTAGAGAAAGTATGATGCTAAGTTCGTTTAAAATTTACAAAAACGTCGTTTTAACCTAGTTTCATACTAAAACAGTTTTAACATCGTACCAATTCAATTAAAATTTTGCGCCAATAATTCTAAGCGAGAATTAGTTAAACTTTCAAAGTGGGTTCAATTTTAATTTTGTTGGGGGCAACACCCCCATTAATTTGGCTTACAAAGTTATTCTTAATCTAACTTAAATATTGCCCTTATTATATCGTAAGACTAAGAGACTAGGCTTGGGGTAAATTTGAAGGATGATTTATAGGACGGAGATTCGGACAGGGATAACGTAAAAATAATTATTCCTCCGTAGCATGCTAGTAAGATGTTCGTTGGAGCGAGGGTGCGTGTCCAGATAGAAGAGACGAGGATTTATTAGATCGCTGGAATTAATTTTCAAAGAGATGGAGTTGTGCACTCAGCAGATCCTGAAAGTAGTCGATGAAGAAAGAAAATGTCTGATATTTCTACGTCGTCGGTCTCGATATAGAGGTACAATCAAAGGCGAATACCAAATCAGACCACGAAAGGGGAAACGTTGGAAACAACGTAGAATGCTATCGATTTTGGACGTATGAATTTGTTGATAAGGGTACCATACTTGATGGGCGTATTAAAAAAGGGGGCGAAAAAAGGTTATGTAAAGGGATCGGATCACGTACGGATCAAAGAATTTATTGGACCATTTAACAAAGGATAGTGCTGTTTTTGCCTTATTTATGAGAAAGTTGAGCTCTCTATCACATAAAATACCAAGGTCGCAAATCGATATGGGTACTCGTAGATAATGGAGGAGATTGGATCTGCTTTCGTAAAAATTGATTGATTGACAATTGGCTGAGACTGAGGCCAAATCTTAGGTTTATTGAAATTAAGCCCTGACCTGAGATCTCTGATCTGACGATAACTGACAGACCTTTGTATGAATTGAGAAACCAAATTTTGTGACTTCCAAGCTATTAGACATACAAAATCTTCGTCTTCCATCCTAGAAGACCCAAAGACCCTATCACCAAAATCAGTTTTGTGTTGTACCTACCAGCATATGAACTTTTAAGCCAAAATGAAAATCGAATAAAGTAGCTACAGTTACAAAAAACCTTTATCGTAATATTTAGTTTTTACTTGCGACTTATAGGTACTATAAGGCAAGTTATGCATTCGTTAAAAAAATCGAACTCGAGATTTTGATCAAAGTTGACATTACGATGATAGCAAAGACCAAAAAAGTGGGTCTCGCAATTTTGTCTGTCTGTCTGTCGGTTCGAATACAGCCTAAACGGCTCGGGATTTTTTTCAAACTTGGTAGATATGGGTTTTGATTTTTTCCCCCCACACGTTTTTTTTTTCTTTTTATTTTAAGATCTAAAATAACTGTACCTATACCTTGAAATTTTATAAATATTTTTTTTCTCAAAAACTGTCACACAGAATTTTTTAAAAAAAAAATTGAAAAATTTCATTTAGTTAAAACTAGGTAATGGTTGAACAAAAATTTCCAAAAAATTGTTATTTTTGGTAGCCCCCTGGGTCCATTTTTTTTGTTTTTTATTTTATCGAAAACGGTACAGCCGATTTAAACCAGTTTTTTTATGCTAAAGCTCCTCCAAGGTTTAAATATTGTTACATATTCAAATTTTCAATTTCTTTATTTTTTGGATTTAAAAAAAAAAATTCAAAATTTTTCAAAATTTTTTTTTGGAAACCCAATATCTCGAAAACCCCAAGATCAATTTTTTTTTTCAAACTTGACAAATCAAAGTGTCCTAACATAGTCTACAAGATTTGAGAAAAAAAAAATTTATTTTATTTAAAACTAACGGTACCTTCCATACAAATGTTAAAAAATGGTTTTCGAAAATCGTATTTTTCTCGAAAACGGTTCCAAGAATTTTGCTAAAATTTTTTTTCTGTTGATTAATTTTTACGATCTACAATTTAATAAAAAAAAATCAAATCTAGATATTACTGACTGTACCTACCATAGAACGATTTTTTAGAATTTTGAATTTCTCACTATCGGCATAACGGATTTTAATTAAATTTTTTATAAAGAACCTCCTAAAAAGTTTAAAAAACATTTCAAAACTTGAAAAAAAAATATTATTTCAATTTTTAGGAAAAAAAGTCATTTTTTTTTTAAATTTGATATCTCTAGAACGGCTTAATATTTTTTCTTGTAAATTTAATTTTTATTCGAACAATAATAATAACTTTAAATTGGCGTACGAAATTTTTTCTTAAAAATGTTTTAAAAATTTTGTACACAAAAGCTTATTTTTTTAAGGAACCACTACAACGATTTATAATTTTTGTTCAAGCATAAATTCATATTTGCCTAGCATTCTATTTTTATCTCTTACTACTAAAAGAATTTAAAAAATTCATTTTAACCTTATGAACAGTTTTCTTTAAAAAAATTTGGTTTTTAAAATTCCTAGTCTATTACATAAGAGCAAGTTCGTACTTAGTTCAACTGGAGATCTTTTTTTTTTTTTTTGATGAAAAGAATATTCCAATTAGTTTGTATCGAAACATGATAACAGTTTCCATTGAATTTTCCTTCCAACATTAATCCTTATCGGAATTTCATTAAGGATACATTTGTAATTAACTTTCACACCGGCCTAAGCCTTATATCCTTCGAAGAAAATTCATTCAATGGAATATATGGTGGCTTTTGTGTGTATTTATGTCCTTTAGTATTGCGACCCTGACTTGGAAATTTTTTCAGAAAATTCCCTCGCCATCATTATTATTGGTGAAGAACAGATTTACCGAGAAATAGGATTTGTATATTAAGAAAAACACAATCAGATCAACGCAAGAAAATGTTATCGTCATTTTGGTTACCATAACAATTAATTTCCTTTAGTTAGTTGAACAATTCCAAATCAGTAAATACATCTTCGATTATTTTGGCTATATAAATAACGATAGTTTATTATATTTCATCCTACTTAAGATAGCTACAAATTAAATTGGATACATAATTCTTGCTAAAATGATACACGAATTGAGTTCCACTAATAAAATGAGCTGATAATAATTGATTGGATTTCATAGGCATTAGTTTATTGGTTAACGATTTATCAGGAATCTCTAATCAAATCAAATTAAATTTTTGTCGAGTCTAATTCTTATGGCCACCCCTTCCAGACCTACCTGGGAAAATGAGTCATTTTTGGTAGACAAAGTGATTCATTTCTCCACAAATGGATCTAAGAACGATGACGGGGTCGGTGGAGGCGTATACTCCGAAGGATTAAATCTTTGTCTATCTTTTCGTCTTCCCAATCACTCTTGGTTTAGGGTGAGAGAGTTGTGCTTCCAAACATACAAAGCCAACCCTTCTGAGGAAACCCACGTTAAGTTTAAGAGAGAAAGGAATGCTTGTAACGCTTGGATCAAAAGAACCAAATTCTTTCACGAACAAAAATTAAGACAAAAAATAATCCAGTGCCCTAAAGGCAGTAAAAACTTTTGGTCATTCGTAAAGAAAATCAAAAACTTCACCTCTTCGTCGGTTCCCACGCTCATCTACAGTGATAATTTTGTTATTAGTTCCATAGATAAGGCTAATTTGTTTGTAGAACTATTTGCAAAAAATTCTTCTCTGTCCAATAGCGATATGAATCCACCGGTTCGCATTCGAGAAGTCGCTAGAATATTAAAAGATCTCGATATTCACAAATCTGCTGGGCCGGAAATGTTCTTCCACATTGGCAAAACCACTGCGCAAACTTTTTTATCTTTCTTATTCTTATTCTTATTCTACAGGAGTTGGAAAACAGCGTTCGTCCAACAAATCCCCAAAAAAAGGCGCATCTTCTTCACCTTATATAATTATCGGCCAATCGCGCTGACGTCCCTTTTGTCTAAGGTCATGGAAACACTGCTCAATCGGCAACTTTAGATATATCTTGTAGAACATAATCTTTTTAATGACCGCCAATATGGTTTTCGCAGTAATAGATTCACTGGTGATTTTATGGCATTATCTCACTGAAAAGTGGAACCAATCCTTACATCTTTTTGGGGAAAGTAAGATCATTGCGCTTGATATTTGTAAGGCATTCGACTTCTAAGGCATCAGACTCTATATCCTGATCTTTTATCTTATCAAAAATGGGTGCGTTTGGTATCGATGTATCTCTTATTCGTTGGATTAGTAATTACCTTTCTGACCGTTCAATTCAAGTCGTTTTGGATGGTTTCAAGTCTGAAGTTCGTAAAATAAATGCTGGTGTCCCCCAAGGTTCTATTTTGTCTCCGACTCTGTTTCTCATTTGTATAAACGATCTTTTTACCGAAACTACTAATCCACTTAACTGTTTTGCTGATGACAGTACCCTCAGCTTCTCATATTCATTTCCTAATTCAATTCCTTGTTTCTTGAATGTTGAATTGCAATAGCAATATATGTCGAGCTCATTAAATTCCGATCTAAATAGCATCGTTAAATGGGGTATAAGAATCGTGTTGGATTTAATGCTTCTAAAACTCAGAGCTGTTTTTTGTCATTAAAGCGGAATATTACCCCTATGTCCCTATTCATGGATGGAGCTTGCATCATAGAAACTGAAAAGCTATCAATTCTTGGTATGAGTATTACTGACCACCTTTGGTGAAATGACCACATATTGCATATTGCTAAAAATGCGGCCAAATGCTTAGGTTTCCTAAGACGATGTAAAAGCTTTTTCTCCCCCTCTGATCTAGCCACAATTTATAAGGCTTATATACGTCCTAAACTAGAATACAATTCTCATATCTAGGCTGGTGCTTCAAAAACATCTTTACAATTACTAGACAGAATCCAGAATAGAGCTTTAAGGCTGATAGGTGACAGAGTAATTTCCGAAACAATCGTCGAAATGTCTCTTATCTATCACTGTTTTATCATTATTTTATAAAATAATGTTCTATTGAAATAGCGAGTTGCATTCCCCCCCTAAAAAAATTTCACCGTAATATTCGTGCCGCAGGGAATGCTCATCAACTTCAATATACCCTTGAGTCAAACTTTGGACGTACAGTTAGGTACCGAGATTCTTTCTTTTGCCGTACGACTCGAATGTGGAATTCCTTAACCGACTCTGTTTTTCCTCCCCATTTCAAGATCCAGAAATTTAAGACGAATATACGTATACATCGGTTTCTCCTACTCAATCCTCCCACTGTTTCCTAAATGCTCGCACTGTGTTCAACCAACATTTAAAGTGTAGTCATAATCCCTTGTGTGCGCGTTAATTATAAAAAAAAAAAAAAAAAAAATGAAGCGTGTTCCAGGCAGAACTTCAAGCAATCAAAGAAGTCCTCTCTTGGCTCAAAGAAAACGTGATATCGACTTATTATAAACGAATCTTCTCAGACAGTCAAGCTGCCATAAAGTCATTGGACTCTGTCTCCACAAACTCACTAACAGCCCAAAATTGACGATCATCTCTGGTGAAGATGGCAAAACAGTTTAGCATTCACCTAATATGAGGGCCGGGTCATAGAGACATTTCAGGTAACTGTAAAGCCGACGAACTTGCAAAAAATTGAACAATCTTACCTTTGCGGATAGCAAATTTAACATCGGTATACCTCTAGCTACTTGTAAACTTATGCTAAAGCATCACCATTAAGAAAGCGAACCATAGATGGACTAGCACCCCAACTTGTCAGTCTACAAAACAAATTTGGCCATTGTTTGACGCTAAACGCTCAAAGCAACTAATTTCTTTTAGTGGATTACATATTAGCTCCATTATAGTTGTCCTTACTGGACACTGCCTAATAGGTAGACATGCTTTTTGACTTGGAGTTCCTGCAAATGATTTTTGCAGAAGCTGCATGGATGAAGAGGAAGAGGAGTCCGTTTCTCACCTTCTATGTTCTTGTCCTGCCCTAGCACATCAAAGACGTAGACTCCACTTGGGGGACTTCTACTACTCGTATAATGGTCCTAATCCTAGTGATCTAAGAAATTCCGACATTCACTGTCTCAAACGCTTAATTGGTAGCTCCAAATGGTTTAACAAGTAAGGGTGATTTTTGAAATCCTGTGGTATCACAACGGACCGAATAATGGTCTAAGTGTGTTGGCTTTTCCAGCCAGCAGCCACCTAAACCTAACACCTAACCTAAACCTAATTCTACAAATCAATGTTTTCCTCACGTGATGTAAATATGCCACAAAAAAAATGTATAAGGTAATTTAAATTTTGTTTGTCTCCTCATCCGTCTCTAGTTGGAGTATTACACTCAAATCTAGGCTGGTGCTCCTTCGACTCACTTGGGTCTTTTGGATAGTATTCAATGCCCATCAACTCGCTCTCAACCCGATTTCAGGCGTACTTTTAAGTACAGAGGATTGTTTAGCCGAACAACACGCATGTGGAATGTTCTATCCAGATCAGTTTTTTCCTTTTATTATGATATGCGGAAACTCAAAGTTAATATAAATCTATACCGCCTTTATAATCCTCTCCAATATCCCTTATGACCACACTGTGTTGTCTGACATATTAGGCGAATTCATAACCCCCGAATTATGAAAAAAAAAAATCCTGAGCAAACATTATACAAATAAATAGCCTAATTTGGATACCCTATCAAGTTGTGAAATCTTTAAATTTGAGAAGTCGTTACGCCTGTATGAATCATAACGGGGCATTTTTTAAATCATATGGAACATATCATCAGTACCGAAAATATGAATCCCTTTCTTTCATGATTAAGGAAGGCTTTTATTGCGAAAGTTGTTGTTGGCAGTATTCATTTGGTTCATCTGCATCTGCATCCGCATCCATTACTCAACTCAAAAAATCTTGGTTAAAAATGACTGTAAAAGTTGGAGTTCTCTTGGAAAAAAATAATATGACACCTCATGAAGTTAATTTCATGCACACGAATGATTTCAAAATGCTCGAAAATTCTGACAGTTATAAATCGATTTACGGTGTTTGCACTCAAATGGGTTCCTGTTGATTTAATATCTGATTGAGTGATCCTAATTGAAGTGTATTCGATAGCTCACTTTTAATTTTTAATCATTAAATATGTTAATATGCGCGTCATACAAATATATCTTAGAGATAATTCATTTATAGGTTTTGAGGCAGAAGTGATCGTGAATAAAAATACAAATCGTGTGATTTTCCAATTTTATGTAGACAACCTGTATTGTCTTATAGCCAATTTTTTCCCTTTAAATTGAAATAAGACACTACTAGTGGAGAATGAAAGTGATCCCAGCTAAAAGGATTAATTAATGACCTAGATCCTAGATTAATTCTGCACTAATAGTTTGCATTTTACAGTGTACGTCCAGTATAACGAATGATAGAATGTGATATCGAGCGCGTACGTTAAACAAACCGAATAAATCATTTTTAAAGAAGTCGTGAGAAATTTTGTTTATTCAGACTTGTAAATCGATTTTTACTTGCGGCTTATAGGTACTATTAGGCAAATTATGCATTCGTAAAAAAAATCGAACTCGAGATTTTGATCAAAGTTGACATTACGATGATAGCGAAGAACAAAAAAGTGGATCTCGCAATTCTGTCTGTCTGTCTGTCTTTTCGACTAGATACAGCCTAAGTGGCTCGTCCGATTTTCTTTAAACTTGGTAGCTAGTATTTTTATTTTTCCCCACACACGTTTTTTTTTCTTTTTTTTTTTGAAAGATCAAAAATAACGGAACCTGCCATACGAATGTTTTTTTCCGAAATTTTATAGATATTTGTTTTTTCTAAAAAACTGTTCGACAGATTTAAAAAAAAGATACAAACAATTTAATTTAGTAAAACCTAAATAATGGTTGAAAACATTTTTCGGTAAAGTGGTTGTTTTTGATTTCTCAGAAATGGTACCACCGATTTACATCATTTTTTTATGCTAAATCTCCCCAAAAATTTGAATAGAATTGTGTACTCAAATTTTCAAAGAATTTTTGAAAAAAGTTTTAAATTTTTTTTTTCAAAACTCAATATTTCGAAAACCCCATGATAGATTTTTTTAATCTTGATAAATAAAAGTTTCTTAATATAATCAACAAGATGTGAGAAAAAAATGTTTATTTTACCTAAAGATAACCGTACCCACCATACAAATGTTAAAAAATGGTTTTCGAAAATCGTATTTTTCTCGCAAACGGCACCTAGAATTTCGATAACATTTTTTTTCTTTCGATTAATTTTTCGATCTAGCATTCTGTTTTTATCACTTACTACTATAAGAGTTTAAAAAATAAATTTTCCCATATGAACAGTTTTCTCTAATAATATTCGTTTTTAATATTCGTAGTCTATTACATAAGAGCAAGGATCCAGTCTTTGATTTCAGAGTTTACTTCAACAGTTTTCAGTACTGTTCGAATGTTATTGGTCTGCGATGGTAGCACGTTGCTGAGCGAGTTTTTCTTAAATACAACAAATTGTCAAGGAATTCAAATGAAATTTCTCTGATTGAAACGCATTTGTAAGAATCATCATTATTTTTCACTTTGTATGTATATGGTAGGTAGCCAGCCGCATACTTTCAGTGTTTATATATTTAAGAAACTGAAAATACAAGAAAGTAAGATACAAATCAATCAAAACAAGCCCTTTGAAACTAAGCATTTAAGTTTGAGCATACAACTCAAAAGAAACAGATTGTAGTAAGTGACGCCTGCAAAACATTTTCTTCCTATCTCTACAATACAAAATAAAATGCACGACTGGATCGCACGAACTTACTGTAATCTAATCTAATCGAATCTAATCTAAAAGAGAAAAAAAATTTCATTGCCAAAAAATGCATTCCCTTATACTCGTAGTTGGAGCTAAAAACAGGATGTTATGTGTTTTTGCAAGTTAGCGGTTTCTTAAAAAAATGTTTGGTACACCAACTTTAAATTTTTAATATTGTAATAAAAATTAAGATATAAAAAAATGGTTCCGCTATGCCTATAATGAGAAATTCAAAATTCAAATAAATGTTTCTGTGGTAGGTACAGTCAAAATTTGTGTTATTGAATTATAGATCGTGAAAATTAATCGAACGAATTTTTTTTTTCAGAATTCTATGCGCCGTTTTCGAGAAAAATACGATTCCGAAAACCATAAAAAAAAATTTTTCTCACATCTTGTAGATTATATTATAAAACTTTTAGATTTGAGTTCCTACTTTAAAAGAGGAAACTGATGTAGTCCACTCCCCTGATACAGCACAAATGTCTATAACCGATTTTCCTGACCCTCCAATATATGTAAACTCTCCATTCTTATCTCCGTTGCTGCACCCGTTTAGGATATAAAGATTGAAATTTTGACACATTTCCAGAAATAGACGACCATTTCGGTTCGTGATTTTGTCTTTCGAATTACGTTTCTAAAAAATATCTAGGCCAATAAAACTTGTTTCATTTGGAACTATTTGATTTTCTCCAATTCTAGAATTGACATCACCAATAAGCATAATATTTTCTGAATTAATTGTGTTAAGCAAATCATTAAGAGTATAAAAGTCGTTATCCCAGAAATTGCAATTAATATAAGTTGGCAAGATATAAAATTAATTTAGAGTTTAAATTATTAAGAATAATATAAACGTGGTTATTCGCATCAATAAAGCTACCATTTATGTTTTTTCTGATGCCAAACAAACAACCTCCTATGGCTCTACCAAATTTATGATCATGATAAGCTGATATCCAATGTATTTTAAAATCGTTAAAGTATTTGTTAAAAGTTTCAAAATGTTCAATTGTAATAAAAGTTTCGTAAAGAAAAAATATGTCATGACTTTTTACAAATTTAAAAAAATCAACGTTAAATAATTTATTTGCTAGACCAGCAATGTTTTGTGAAAGTATATACTAATGTTTTTAATTGTAATTTGTTTGGTATTTAAATTTTTACTACTATTAGTACTATTACTATTGTTATTACTTGCGTGACAGACGGCAACTCTGTTTCAATAATGTTGTTTCATTTGTTGTTGCGTTGGTCTTTCAGGTGGCGCTGTTATCATCTCGGTTATTTTGGCAGCTGAAGTTTAAGGATGCTCATTTGCGATGACATCCTTTTTTTGTTTTGGTATCAGCGAAATGGCGTTTTCATCTAATTCCAAATTACCAAACATCTCGTGAAGAACTTCGATTCCGTCGCGACTGCCACATAAGAGTTTTCCATCTTGAGTTGTATAGAAAGTTTTGCCGTTTACAACTAGCTTAAGACCTCGGATTTGTGGAGTTGTTGATGGATGTTTGCATTTAATAGCTCGTCGTATTCGCAGGATTTCTTGTCGTCTCTGTAATTCATCTTTTGTGTAGTCAGGGCTCACAAACACTCCAGTGCCTTTAAGTTTGGCAGAGCTACTTAAGAGTTGAGTTGTGATTGCTTTGCTTTGTGCCTCGACCAATATGAGTTGCTGTTTTCCTTTCGACGGTAAAGCTATAATTTGCTCGAATGTGATGTTTTGGTTATCTAACATTTTGTTGGCGATGTCACTGATTACTTTGTGGGGATTATCTTATAATTCCTTATCAGCTGGAAGTGTGAAAACAAGATTTTTTTCCTTAGCCCGCTTTTCAAGATGTTCCATTTTTTTCTCAAGCGCATTGATTTTGTTTTTTATTTGTTGTAATTCCTGCGCCAGTGACTCATTTGTTGTCTTGAGGCTTTTTACGTCAGCGAAAATTTGTAAAAAATCTTGTTTAGTCGGCAGATCTTGTATTTTTTCTTCCAACATTCTCGCAAACATATCTTTTAGATCGGATATTGTCATTGAAGCGACAGACATTTCACTAAGGGGCCAGTTATAGCTTTCATTGAAATGCATCATTGGGCAAGAGTACGATAACTTAGGCGCCAAGAAATTATAACGGTTTTTTGTAGAACAGTTCAATACAAGCATTTTTTACTATGGGAGGGGGGGGTCTATCTCCCCCCGTTTGGGCGGGAGGGGCAATTTTATAAAAAAGGTACTAAAATGGAAACAAAAATATTAAAAAATAACGGTAATACTTACAATTAAGTATTATACCTTTTTCTAAAGCCAATACTCTGATCTATTAGATAATTTTTAAATCAAGTAGAATATATGGACAGTTTTTGAAAAAACGAGTTTTAAACTCAAATTTTGGTGAAAAAAAACATAAAAAAAAAGTTTAAAATTTAATTTTTCAAAACTGCAAAGCTTTATATTATTATTTTTCCTAAAATTCGTTGCTCTAATTTATTCTTATTCAAAAACTGAAAACTAGATGATTTTATGTCGTCTAGTTTTTGAGAAAATTGAAAATAACTAAAACTACTTTTTTATGGGATATTTGCTTTTTTTGCTTGCTTACGCATTACGGCGTATAAACAGTGAGATATGTATGGGGGGGCATGCTGCCCCCCTGCAACCCCCCTGCCTGGGCACACTATAGGATTTGGGGTAGGTGCGAGGTTGGGTGTATGCAAGGTTTCTTTTGCATTTACAGAATCTGGATTTACAGAAACTTTGAATTTACCCTATGGTCTATATCCAATGTCTACTAAATATACATATGTACATAATGTACGTAGCCCAAAGTTGCACATTTAAAATGTTCAGACATGAAAATTTAATACATTATGAAAAATACACATTACCTTGGTACTACTGTACGAATGCAGCAAATTTATATAATTCCTTAATTATTATGTATGTTTATTGTGTGTGTCTAACATTTTTAATGGTAATGTGGTACAGGTTATTGTTTACCAAGGTCATTCGTTATTCAACCTTTGTAAGAGTGAAGTATTTTTTTCTTTGAATAAAGAATGGCGACTAAGCATCCACTACTTCATCCTAAATTAAATAACTTTTCAATATTTCAAAAAAAATATTTCAAAAGCACCGCGTTCTTAGAAGAAATTGGTCTAATTCCAACTAAAGCGTCAACTCCCCTCAATTCAATATTATTATTATTATTTATTAATCAACCAGAGTATATTATACTCTTACAGACTAAGATACATACATAAGTAAATATATAGTTACAAATTTGTAGGTGGGTATATAAAATTCAAATTACATTTAAATGATTTACATAGTTAATCTTTTATTTTAATAAATAACGTTGCTTAAATTTTGCTTAAAACTAATGATTTAAAAGTTTCTCTCGGGAGGTGCTTGCTATAATTTTTTTTTGTGATCAAAATGCCTGTAAACACGGTTTTAATACATTGAACATTGAAAAATTGACTTGACTATTTTTAAGTAACACCTGACTTACTCACAAACTGACTGACTGAGACGCGAAATGCCATGCAATTCTACCTCCTCTGGTGCATTCTTGGTAACCCTAAATGATTTGCTGTACTTTACCTACAAATGAACCACATTAACATTAATCCTCAAAATGAAATCACCGTAGTTAAATACCAAAAATCAAAAATTTCATAAAAAGTAGTTTTAGTAATTTTCGATTTTCTCAAAAACTAGAAGGGACAAAACCATTCGGTTTTTTGTGTTCGATTTAGAATTAATAGTAGCATTGACCACAAAAATCCAATTAAGCACTTCATTTTACAATTTTGAAAAAAATTGGTCTAAACTTTTTTTTTTCATTTTTTTTAACAAAATTTTGAGTTTGCATGCAAATTTTTCAAAAACTATTGACATAAATAATTTAATTTAAATTTATGATTATAGAACAGACTTCTGGCTTTCAAAACCGGTATAGTATTTTATTGTAAGTGTTGCCGTTGTTTTTTAATATTTTTTTTTTCAATTTAAGTCATTTTTTCTAAAATCGCCCCTACCTCCTAAACGGGGCGAGATAGACCCCCCCCTCCCATAGTAAAAAACGCTTGTATTTGACCCTTCTACAAAAATCCGTTATCAATTTTTGGCGCCTAAGTTATCGTACTCTCCCCCATCATTGGAACAAATCAGTGGAGTGCTGACTTCATTTTTTTGACAAGCCAGTTATAGCAATCATTGAAAAATTGGTCTCAGTAAAAAATCCTGTCAGTGGCTGATTACAACCAATTCTATGCATTTGAGGTTAAAGTTGATCATTGAAAAAAAAACTGACATTTGAGAACAGAAAGAGAATCGAACACATTCAGTGGAACGATTGTGTCCCATATTAAAGAAACGAAAATCAGCTGTTCATTGAAATTGATTTCTAAAAGAAAGTTTAAATCAGAATTTTATATTTTATAGCGTAAAAAAATTCTACTACTCATTACCTTCATTTTGGTACCAATTAAAGGCATTATAGTTTGTTTGTTCGTCTTAAAAATTAGAATGAAAATTTTCAATGATGCATTTCAATGATAGCTATAACTGGGGCCTAAGATATAGTTTCTTGGTTGAGTTAGGTGTTTCAGGTGATGTTTGCAGCAGGTTTCTTTTGTTCGACATTAGATGCGCACTTTAATTGATGATAATTTATGATTTTTTTATGTGTTCCTTTTCAAAATAATAATCAAACTCTTATGTTGTGATAATAAATAGATTTTAAACTACGCACAGTACGATTTCAAGTTAAATTTATATATTTTAAATTTATTTTTAAAGAGCCGTGAATTTTTGTTCTCTATTTTAATGACAGTTATAGCATAAGGTCGATATCTCTAATATGTAGGGCTAGATGCGAAATGTTGATTTTGAATGGTGCCCCATTCAAAAAAAAAAAAAACAAATATTTGCACTATATGCAACCTTCAAATGAACGAAGACACATTCCATTTCCTAGCAATATGTCCAATTTATAAAAATTTGAGGCTTATTTACTTCGGGAAGCTATCCTTAACAATGGAGCAAACAAAAAACATTCTTGATGGTGATAACTGGGTAGCACTTTACAAATTTATTGAGACTGCATCTGCGTATCATATAATAAAACGGCAAACATGTTTTTTGTGGTACACTTTTCTCCAAAAGTATTTAACCGATTTCGATAAATTTTATATGGTTGGAAAGCCACAGTTACGGAGATGTGCAGAATATACTTGAGACACGCATTTACACACTGTGGGTCATTTTTGTTTTTGCACTGTCGAACACTTTGCATATTACATAAAATAAAATTTAATTTAATAAATTTGCTTGAAAACACTGCCAATAATATAAATAATAAATAATAAATAAATTGGCACTCGAATTTCGAGAGCTGGGTCGGCTAGTAGAAATAATATTCTAACCGAATTTTTAAAAGAACAAAAAAAAATAGTTGTAATACCATATGTCATGGTTTTCATTCATTTAAATTTTTAAAATTGTATATTGATATAAATTTTTAAACCTTTGAGCGCGTCAATCAGGCAGATGGCAACGCCATTGCCCACTTAAATTATTTATCTATACTATTATATATTATATTATATTATATTATATATTATTATATAAAGTAAGACTTTTGTTTGTTTGTCAGTTTGTTTGTAAATACTCCAATAGCAGACAAACAAACAAAAGTATTACTTTATAAACATTTTATATACTTACCTTTGTATGTCGATAGTAACATAGGGCCATCTGAAAATGAAAAAACTAATAATATATTAAAATTTAAATTACTTTCACTTACCTCCAAAAAATATTTCCAAAATAGAAAATTGAAAGCAGCAGATTGAGAACTGTCTGCCGTTTCCAACTATTCCGCATTTCATTTCATTTCATTCCTCTATATATTTTGAGGCTGAACACCTACTTGGGCTATTGGAGTAAGAAACTGTTTACACGGCCATGGATACACGCAAGTTCTAGCGCATGATTTTTTCGTGCATATAAATTTTGTAGTATCTATCAATATTTAAAAAAGGCACGGATTTTAGTTTTAACTCTCTGTGCATCAACAGTTCGCAAAATCGTTGTTAGATAAAGTCACGGATTTCTGTTAACACATTCCACACGACTTTGTGTGCAAAAAAATTCGTTAAAGAAACGTGTGGATTTAAGAAGAAATGCCTTGCAATATTGCTTTCGTCAATTTTTGCAGAAATTATGTTTCAACATTCATATTCAAGTCATAAAATCATCGATTCTCAGAAAAACAGCTTTTACATATGCAAGTTTTTGCGCACGATTTTCTACGTTGAAAATTTTGTCAAATCGAAAGAGCACAGATCTTAGTTGACACAATGAACACGACTTTCTGTGCATCAAAATTTTGCAACATCGATGTTCGGTAAAGCCACGGACTTCTGTTAACACATTTCACACGACTTTGTGTGCATACAAACTTTAAACAGCCTTATTTATTATTTTTCACTAATACTAAAACGGCTCTAAACCTCCTATCCACTAGTATTAGCTTATTCCACCGCTATTATTACTCGTGCATTTTCATTGTAAATAAGCTTTTCAGGATTAGAGTCGTTGTAAATTCGAAGTAACTTTACTCCGGCGCTAAAACGAAATAATAAATAAGGCTGAAAATGCTTTGCAATATTACTTTCGTCAATTTTGTATGATGTTAATTTTTGCAGAAATTATGTTTTAAGGCCAGGCGCGCACATTCAATTTTTAGTTTAACAGTTAAGCTGTTTTCTATAAGAGCAAGAGAGACAAGAGTGTGAGCGTGAGTAAAGAGTTGCCAGTGCGCGGTTCTCTTTCAACTGGTGATTAAACTATTTGATTTCGATCACAGTTGCCAGTGCGCGACTATCCTAACATTTATATTCAAGTAATAAATTCATCGATGCTTAGAAAGACAGCATTTATATATGCAAGTTTTTGCGCACGATTTTCTACGTTCAAAATTTTGCCAAATCGAAAGAGCACAGATCTTAGTTGACACATTGAACACGACTTTTTGTGCATCAAAATTTTACAACATCGATGTTCGATAAAGCCACGGATTTCTGTTAATACATTTCACACGACTTTGTGTGCATACAAACTTCGTTCAAAAAACGTGTGGATTTTAGTTTACACATAAAATGCCTTGCAATATTGCTTTCGTCAATATTGTATGATGTTAATTTTTACAGAAATTATGTTTTAACATTCACATTCAAGTGATAAAATCATCGATGCTTACAGAGTCAGCATTTATATATGCAAGCTTTTGCGCACGATTTTCTGCGATCAATATTTTTAAATATCAAAAAACACAAGTTTACACATTTAGCACATCTTTTTGTGCATCAAAATTTCGCAATATCGATGTTCGATAAAGTCAGTTACTTGAAAAACCATATGGCCGCAAAAAATGAGTCGTGTAATCGGATCCTTAAATTTGGTGAAAGAAAACAGGAAAGTGAATAGTTGTTTCATTTCAGTTTAGGCTTGAACTGTTTATTTTTGTTCCATTTCAGTTCAGCATGTATTTGTTTCAATTCGGACAGATGTAGCTACTTACAAATGCGCAACTATTTGCAATGGTGGCAAGGGGAAGTTTTGACTGCGTTCAGACAAATTTAATGCTTTTTGGCTAAAGGGTGCGTCCAGAAATATATAATGTTTATTTTTATCGTTGGTAAAACCCGATAACATACCCAAGCAACACATAAACTCTTGGAGAGTACTTCAATAAATGCATCAGGTCTTAACAAGCTATTAGTTCAATCTTTTTAATACCATTTCACTTTATAATCTTCTAATCAGTGACGTGCCGTGGTGGTTTCAGTAGGGTGTTCACCTGTTCACTATAACTTTTTTTTTTCTAATCATTTATCTATTTTAAGTTTTAATCCAGGATCACGACGAGGACGTAATAGACATTTCGTTTCTTTTTTTTTATTTTGTTTTTGTTTTTATTTTTTATATTTTTTATATTTTTTGTATATTTTTTTTTTGTTTTTTTCTTTTTTTGTGTTGTTTAGTAGTTTAGTAATCAGTAAAGTTAACGCAGTCCAACAGATATTAACTTGTATATAAAGGTCGATTTGACGGGATTTCTTCAAAAAAAACATACTGATAAAACATAATCATAAAAAATAGTTTTTGCTTTAATTTCCTTAAGAAATGATTTTTCTATTGAAATAATTTCCAGTTCTGACAATCTGTTCTCTAGCATTTTATTTCTGGCATATGATTCTATGCGCTGAAGGGCAGAAAAAGATCGCTCGACAAAGCTACTTGATACTGGAATCGTCAAGATTAGTGAGCTTAGTTTAAAAATTTTCGAAAAATAGTCTTTTAGTTCGAGCATTTTTGGAATTTCCTTAATGGGAATATTTTTAAATTGTGACTGAGTAGGTTTAAAAAACACAGTAAGTTCATTCCCAAGCTTCACAAAATCAAAAAACGGACCATATGAACTTTTAAGGCGTTCGAAGCCATCAGTTGGGAATTTTTTTTCATTTTCAGCAAATTTTTTTACGGAAAGACCAGAACGATTCTTCAGATTTTGTTTGAATAGCAGCACTGATCATAGAAATAAATATGCTCATTACAAAATGTCAAAATTCAAAAAGATTCTTGTCTCTTTAGTGCAGGTCTTGTCAGCTATATACGTTTTTAGTTCTACTATTCTTTAATTTGTTCTTGCTTCAAAAAGTACAAATTTGTAGATGGTAAATTTATTTTGATTACCTAGCTTCATGTATTTTTGCTAAGACTATACATTTTCATTATCGAGTAATAGGGCCCATACACTACGCAAACCGTTTGAGCAAACAAATGCCTTTTGTTGTTGTAAAAATGTTTGTGCAAACTGTTTGAGTAGTGTGTAGCGATGTTGAGTATTTGCGCAAACGGTTTGAAGAAATTCAAAAAATTTTGAATTTTCCGTGACTGCACAAACATGTTTGAGTGGTGTGTGTTGAATTTTGCTCAAACAGATGCCAATTTTCATGAAATTAAGATGAATAAACAAGAAAAACGAATTTTTTTGGACCAAATTCTTTTTTTTTTGTTTTTTCTATTTTTTTTTAATAGCCAAGGCAATAATTAAAGCTGCACACGCTGAATCCCTCATTGCTCCGTAGGTCTGATTGAGATGAAAAACGTCACGCAACTAATATCTCTCAAACATGTTTGTGTAGTTTGTGGCGAAACTATGTTTGCTCAAACACACGTTTGAACAAACGTGTTTGCGTAGTCTATGGGCCCTATAAGAGTATATTTGTTCACAAATACTATGTAAATGAATCGCTGATTGTTAAAACAACATAACTGAAATTTTAATTTTTTTTACAGGAGATACAAAAAATCCTACATTTTTAGCCTTGTAGTCGTTGAAATTTTTTTAACCCAAAAATCCTATTAGAGTGTTTCGATTTTTAAGACTTTTTTAATATGTTTTTTTTTTTTTTCTTCCGTGAAAAATCACATCACTTATGTTGTTTTAACAATCAACGATGATTTAAATGTGATTTAACTTTGGTTCCTTTGTTTATAATTTGTTGTTACCTAATCAAAAAAATATAATATGTATTTCTACTGCGAAAATTTTGGTTTTACTGCGATTTCTTTGCCAATTTACTGCGATCTGCGATTTATGAAGTCCGAACCCTGCTTGTGTGTTGTTCTGTTGTACACTTGTGACCTTGTGTACAACAACAACTGGTATACAATGAATTCACACTCCATAATGAAAATGAATCATATCAGAGTTCACTGTCTCTCTCGATGCCGAATTGAGGATGGTACGCTCAATGAAGTTGAACACCATACACCAAACCAATTTGCCTTCTTTTCTGTAGTTTGATGTTTGAGTTGATTCTGTATGTTGATTTGCTTTACGTCGCGTTGCCCTTGCCCTTCGTCGGTGCGTTGACATTGTGAGAACATTGTAGCGTGAGAATGAATTCTCTCAATTCTCTGTCCATTCGGATGAAGGATCGCGGTGCGCTCGATAAAGGTGAACACCAAGGAATATAGAATTTTGGATTTATATATACACATTTTGTCTCTTCTTTGCATTTTTTTGTGTGGATGTGGATGTGCTTTACCTTGGTTTCGGAGGTCGGTCGGTGCGTTTATATGAGGAGAACACCCTAGAGTACTATTTTTGTTATTTTGCTTGAAAATGTATTCTTCATCCATTGCTTTTGAATGAATTGCCGTGGTGCGCTTGAATAAGGAGAACATGGATAACATGAAATATGGGATGTGACTTATGTGATGATTTTGGTAGGGTGTGCGGTGAACACCTGCGTACCTTCGAATAAACGTCACTGCTTCTAATTCACTCTTTAAAAGTGTTCTTTCTGTTATACTATTAATAAAACATCTTTTAAACATCCTAAAGATATTCATGACAAATGTCATTATATTGACTCTCTATATACCCCCTTTAAAACCTTTTTAAAAGGAGTAATTTTAAAAAGCTGAAAGAGTTTTTCATTTTAATCTTTCGAATACATCTTGAAGATATTCTGTGGACGTTTTCACTAAAACGTCTTTATGATATCTTAACAGGGTATCTTCAAGTATTACTATTTTCCTCTTTGGTTGAAAAAAATGTTTTGTTTCACCCGAAATATGTGAATTGTGCAACACTTCCCAAAAAAATCTAGCAAAACAATTTGTGGTTTGATAAATCATGTAACTGTAAAGGGCTTTCGCGAATAAATTTTCCTCGGAATATTTCCCGTTTTTTAAACTTAGGGTAGGTGAATGATGCTCTAGAGTCTAGAGATTCTCTCAGAATTTGTTAGTATCCGAAATAAAATTTCTGAGATAATTAGTTGTTATTACATAGGACTTTCTGTGCGAAAGAAATTTTCTCCGCAAGAACCCGGCAACGCCGGGTATTTTACGCTAGTATTTTATATTCTGTATTGTATCTAATAATGTAAATTAAGTATGTAAATTTGAAAACTAAATTAAATAAAAATATCTATCTATATCTATATATCTATCTATCTTATAAAACTTTTAAATGCTAAGTTTTCAAAAAATCGAAAATGGGCTTTTTGAAATAAAGTTTTGATTTTTGTTAAATCAAAAAAAAAAAATTAAATACACAATACTATCCAAATTTTTCGTTTGATTCCCAACCGATGGTTACCAAAAGCAAAACCCATTTTTTTCAGTAGTACTGGCTCTTTCAAGGAGTCAAAAATTAAAAAAAAAATGATGAAGTTTTAAATAACGGTCTGACTTGGAAAAGTTATATAAAAACAACTTGTGCGAAGATATATGCTTCTCTGCGTACTTTATTATTTATTATTTTGAGCTATAGATGTGAAATAGTTTACTCAACTTCTTCAGATTTATATTTTTTACTCTGAAGGTACAAAGCATGTCTCAGTAGTTTTGAATTTGAATTTGGGAAAAACCGCATGCATAGTGCTTATCTGATGCACTATGCATGCGGTTTTTTCCCAAATTCCCTCAATCGAAAAATAAGGAAAAACCAATATAATAAAGAATTTTAAAATTTATCAAAATCAATTGTACCTTTTTTGAGAATAACGATAGTATATTAACTGGTTTTATGGACGGTACAATGAATAACCATTTTTCGTAATTTTGTTCAACAATAAGGTATTAAAAGCAATTTATTTTTTAGAAAAAAGCAGTTTTTGAGAAAAAAGAATAGTTTCTTTAATTAAAATAAAAAATATATGTTACTCGTATTTTAGTTCGTACAAAAAAAGAACGTATGGGGGAGTAGTTGACAAATGATATCTACCAAATTAAAAAAAAATCTACCGAATCGTTTATCCTATAGCTTAAAAGACAGACAGGCAGGGTTGCCAACTTCGTCATATTTGGTCATAAAGTCCGTAAGTATCGCAAGTTAGAAGAATAACTCATAAATGGCTGAGTAATGTCCTTGAATGTTCTTGAGTTCATAAAAAAATTTCAAGTTCAGTTTGTGCCAAATTTTATTTTTGTCTTTCATCGAAACTTAGTTCGGACTATTACAAACATTTTAATAATACAAACTAGATATTCAAACGATATTCTAAAAAAATTGGAAGTATTCATATTTGGACTGTTTTCACAAAATGTAAACGTAAACTGTTTTAGATTCCTCAGGAAGACTCTTAGATAAGCAAACAGAAAATCTAATAGGATACAGTTGAAAACAATCTTTGAATGTTACATGGGCCTTACATATATTCAAACATATATTTGTAAATTCTAAGCATCGTGACAATTTTTTATGTAACTAAAAGAAAACACTTAAATTTTGTTTACAAATATTACTAAATTATACAAAAAGTATACACAAAAAACTATATTTTTGTTAGTTTATACTATCTTTTATGATATTGTACGAGTATAATGCATACATTTGTTTTTGATGACACTTGTTCATTGTGAGAATTAAGTTTTAGTCACTTTCGGTATTTAAATTCTTTTTATTTTTTTATAAGTGAATTCAGATATTTTTTTTAAATTAAATCTGTGATTGAGTACGATTCAATAGTAATGTTGTCCTTTCATTTTCATCTACATTAAACTGTCTCTCGTATTCTATTCAGATAACGAACGTATAAGAATCTAGATGCAAAGTTCAGGCACAAATGCAGCATGGTACCCATAATGGTTTATCAGAAATTATAATTATATTAATCGTTAAATCATCATTAAATAAATCGTTCAGCTTGGGGGCTCAACCCGGATATACCTAATGAAACAAATTTACTTCAAGTACCAACTACGGGTACCCAAACGTAGTAAAAATGTTTCGTCATTTGTAAAAAACGTACGAAACACTACCGAGGATTTCAGTTCCAACGCTCGTCTTCAATGACAATCTAGTTTTAAGCTCGATAGCCAATTTTATTGCAGCACATTTTTATATTAATTCGACGCTACCAGAGAGTGACATGACTCCTCCTGTACATGAGAGCATAAACGATTTCAAGGAATGAATCCTCTTTCGCAGTCGTACAGTTGCTAGAGTACTAAAAGATCTTGACATTCACAAATCCGCTGCCCCGGATAGTATCCTTCCTATTATCTTCAACACTTGCAAGACTACTGCGTAAGCTTTTCCATCCGTCCTCCTCTACAGATCTCTTTCCTAGTGGATGAAAAATAGCATTTGTTGAGCTTGTCCCTAAAAAAGGCGTATCCCCTTTAACTATCGTCTTATTAAACTTACGTACCTTCTTTACAAGGTCATGAAAACGCTGATCAATTTTCAGCTCAAGAAATAACTTCAAGAACGAAAGCTTCTTAATGACCGGCAGTATGGCTACCGTTGCCTAAGGTCCATCGGTGATCCCATGGTTTATCTCACAGAACAGTGACACACATTTTGACATCGTTTTTGGAGAAAGTAAAATTATTGCACTTGATATTTCACTGGCATTTGATAGAGTTTGGCATCAAGCGCTAGTATCGAAAATGCGTGCCTTCAGTATCTATGAATCTGTTCTTCGTTGGATTAGAAATTACCTTTCGGACCGTTTACTATAAGAGTCCCAGGGCTCTACTTTGTCACCGGCACTCTTCCTTATGTTCTTAAATAATCTTCTGTCTGAAACTTCTCCTCCATTAAATTGTTTCGCTGACTGCAGTACCCTCAGCTTTTCATATTCGTTTTTAGATTCACATCCTTGTCCTCAGATGTGAATCTAGAAGGCAGCCTATGATTAGATCATTAAATTCTGATCTTGACAGCATTGTCCAATAGGGAATCAAAAACGGTGTAGAATTTAATGTTTCGAAAACTCAGTGCAATCTTCTGTCGATTAAGCTTTACCCTCCCTCAATGGCACTATCCATTAGTGGCACTTGCGAGGAGACTGAACAGCTTTCACTTCTAGGCACTGCATCACAGACTATCTTTTGTGGATTGATCACATATTTGACGTCACCAGAAACGCTGCTAGGTGTTAAGGTTTTCTCCGCCGATGCAAGTTTTTTACCCCTTCTGACCTGGAGGTAATATATAAAGCCTTTATTCTTCCGAAACTCAAGTACAATTCTCATATCTGGGCAGGTGCTCTAGAACCCACTTGAGTCTCGTGGACAGAATTTAAAAGAGGACTCTAAAAATGAAAGGCGATCCTAGTCAACCGCACTTCTAGGAATGGTCATCAGTTAAGAGATTCTTTTTTAGCCGCACTATATGAATGTGGAATGCTTTATCCGGCTTAATATTTTCAACTCATTGCAATGAGCAGACACCAGACATTCAAAGACATTCAAAACCAATGTACATCGGTATCCTAATTTCCTAATTCCTCGAACTGTGTTGTTTAACATTATAAGGGTACTCATAACCCCTTGAGTACCCGTATAATATAAAAAAGGAAACACATGTTATCATTCATTTTGTTATCATATCGCTAGAATTTAATAAGAAAAAGTAATAAAAAAGCGCAATAATCTCACTTTACCCTATTATCTATTAAAAGTTGATGAATGAACCTCGTTTAATCCGGGTTCAATATGAGTCATACGAACACATTGCGTCACGGGCAGTAGAAAAGTATTTAAAAGAATCAAAAGGATTGCTGTCTGAGCCAACTAATTCCCCCAAAGTAGAAGCAAACTTTTAATTGAAACAGAGAAAATCCTTTAGATATGCATGTGTGGAACTAATGAATCAAACATCATTCTGATGTCTGAAGGTAGCCTTTATACTTCTGTAGAAACTCAGCCATATACTCGTAGTAGTACTCCAACACAATACGAGTATGTTGCACAAATTTTTTTTTTATTTTTACGCTCAAAGGATCACACATCCTGAGTCCTTCACTGCGTGGAAAGTTTTATTTGCACAGAGACACACACATCTGGAACTGCTTAAGTAGATGGAAACACAAACTTGTAAAGGAATGCGCATTGCTATTGCAATGTCAATAAAAAAGAAATATAACTAAAAAATACTTATAAGACGAGAACTATATACTGAATGAAGAGGAAGAGCAATCCTCTCCACGTAATTTATTTTCAGTTAAATAGGGTCATGGATGATGTCGGCTTGCTTTCACTTTTTTTTTTTTTCTAATTACGAATGTCCTTCGACCCTGTCTTTTTCCCGACCTCCACCATTTCGCCACACCTACACTCGCACAATCTTCAATCTACACCATCTCCATCTGTACCTGTGTCAACATTGCTTGAGATGATCTACTAGGACTAGCTGAGGATTATGGGGCACGACCAGAACTTGCATCAGTTCAGGAGACGGGTTCGCCATTGTTGATAGAATAAGAAACTTCTGTCGGAACACTTAAGTCAAGAAAGCGACAATAGTCGACCGGTGAGTGTTTGTGTGAATCTGCTGGGTGTTGAAAAGAAGACTGTGTCACACAACGAACGGGGTGTGGTACGGTAACCTAAATGTGATTAAATATGTAACCTGGGGGACGAGGCTGGACCCAACCTGAAACCGAGAATCTCAGTGTGTCGGTATAAAATGACAAATGGTATATTTTCTTTCAGCAAATATTTGTGCACTGACTTTGAAATTTATGTTTGTTTCTTGTGCAAAGAGTAGGTAGTTGTTGTTACCTTGAAACTCCGAGTCGAAGTTTAGTTCTAAGTTTGATTAATGTGGATGAAGTTTCGAATGGTGAGATACTCATACTCGTAATTGACAGGATGTATAGATACTAATTTGCCAGAAAACTCACCAATGTGATTTTTCCTTTCTTTTACAAAAATAAATTTAAATTAATGCACATTCGGTGTTTTGGATATTTGTGCAAGCAGATGAAGTCGAGAAATTTCAAACCGCGAATATGACTTCACAAAGAGTTCTATTCAGCTAGCATATTATACAAAGTAATGCAAACCTGGTCTAGGTAACTTGGTGCACGCAATTGGGGAGAATCCTTACAAAAATCTAACAAAAAAGAAAACAATACCATCGCAAAGCAAAATTCACTGCGAACTCACCCTTAAACCAATGACCAAACTGTCACTGCCATTTGGCCCTTTTATTTTATTAATAAAAAAGACTATCACGTAAATGTCAATGGAGATCGCTACAGAGTATGTTTTCAACGATGTTTCTTTGAACTAGACATTAATAATGCAGGGTCGATGTTTATGTTTTAGTAACTTTTAAATAAAATACAATTTCATCATTTATATTTCACATTATGTATGAAATATAATACTGGGCAGGTCGACGCCTCTGGACGTAGTGCGAACTCTTTTAAGCACATTTCGCATAACAATTTCCCAGACTTTCGTTATAATTCCAGAATTTCTTTGGGACAGTTGATATCACCACTTTTTGATATTATTCGCCCGGGAAAAATTTATCGAAAAATTCGCTTCGTTGGCTTAGCTTAGCTGTGTGTGATGTGGCACTGTCTTGTTGGGACCACATCTTCTTTAAGTCTAATTGATACAATTCGCGCGTAAAAAAGTTTTTTTTTCCGATATTGGTCACCAGTAACTGTTACATCCAATGGTACAACCCGCGCGCCAGCCTAAATAACGCCCTATACAATTACTCTACGAGGGTATAGTGGTCTTTCCGATTGACTTGGTGTAGCAATCGACCAATAGCTGCTATTCTACTTGCTAACAAAACCAACCAAACCAAGCCGAAATGTTCTTCGTCGATCATGATTTTTTTCCATCAATGATACTTTGCTCGAGCACTTTAATCTCGCCGATACGCACAGTGACGAAAAATACCAAAAACGTGGCCAAAACTATTAAAAACAAAAATCAGAATTGTTGTTTTTGTATGCCAACTTGTTAACAGATAAGTTAAGTACTTACATGATCTGATTAATCCCGTTTTGTTTTTTGCATCTATTTAGGCAGGCGATGCGACTAAAGTGGGATCATTTTAACCCATTAAAGGCCAAGGACCTTAAAAATAGAGATAAATAAAAAATCTTTGAAATGCTGTTTATTGAGGTTTATATTTGAACAAAAATACAATTTAAAAAAAAAAAATTTCAAGTTTGGTAATTAAAGGGGTGTACTCAATTGAGTACACTGGCCAGATATGGGTACATTTTCTTAATAATTATGAAAAATTTTAAAGCATTCTTTTTCGATGCAAAGAATGGTTTGACACCGTTCACAAATCTATCGAACCCTGCTGTGACAAATGTGGCACCGTAGTTGATTTTTTATTTTTTAGAGGAAATGTTCTCCATTGCTGCGAATAACACTTTCTAGTACATTTGGCTTATTTGGAGCTTTTCTTGACGACTCTGAGCGTAAATAAGTTCTTCCTATGGTCCTAACAAATGAAAGGAGATTCCGGTTTTCTTTATTTTTCAGACAATGGAGTTCCCAAGCATTCACCACCATTGAGTTTAGCATGTGTGTGAATAATGGCCACCACAATTTTTTACCCTTTATTTTTATGAGGTAGTTGTTCACAAATTGGTCATAAAGGTCGACACCACCCATGCCTTTGTTGTATGCAACTAGAGGCTTTGGCTGAGGAATGACAACTATTTCTTTTTCTGTTGATGAACATCTCTTCACTTTTCTTAGTGGTTTCAAGTTGTCGTAGTTTGTTGCAACGGTTACAATAGCATTATCTTTCCAACGAGCGAACAAGATATTATTGTTTTTCTGTCAAATTTGCGATGAAAGTAACCAAAATTTGCTTTCATTACCGTTTTCAAGGATTTTAGTGGACATTTTTTCGTTCTATTGTTCCGAATCGTACCTGTTGCACTAAATCCTTTTATGCGTAAAGTAGCCATAAGGTCATGGCTGGTCATTGGATATCAACAACTGGTAGAATAACCACTATATTTATTTCATTTCCATCATCTGGAATATCTTCAAGAGCCATGTAGAGGTTGGGAAAACGCCTGCCATAAAAGCTACTTCAGTTTATAGTTGAAAAAGACATTTCGCTGCAAATCCAGTGAGAAAAAAATTAAACATGGTTTTATTCACGACCTACCACGCAGAAGAAAAAAATGTTTGTTTGTAATTTATACGGAATGTTTTTTTAGATCCAAAATCTAAAGAATAGAATCCATTATTCAAATGTTATTCAAAAAATTAAATTTTTACTAATATTTTACTCTCGCAAAGTCACCAAATTGCTTCAAATAAGAAATGCTCGACACAAAAGTTCATGAAAAACCTTGAAAATGCTTTTCAATCTCGACAAATTCACTGCCAGTATCAAAATCAAAGCACATGTCAATAATTGCTTTCCAATCGAAAGAAATGAAAATCAAAGCCCACTTTAAAAAAAAATCCAGTTGAAATTTAACAAAATACCTACTGTACTCAATTGAGTACATTGGCAACTAATGGGTTAATAAGCCGCAGTTAAAGATTTTGTTTGTGAGAGAAGGCTGGTTTTCTTGATTTTTTGTTTGCTGTGTAAATATTTTGTTCTTAAAACAATATGGAATCTATTGCTGGTGGTATGTTTAGTGAAATGAATAGAAACAGTTAAATAATTTCATGTTATATGTAAGTGTATAACATGAACAAGAAACGTCCTTTTGTGACTAAAAAAAATGTTGAACTTTGTGTAGTAATGGAAAAAGTTTATGTTTCCGTGAGATGTAGATGTAGCTCTTAATTTACCTTGATATCTCCTTTATAAGTTATTAACAAAAAATGTTGCAATATTTTGCGATGTTAAGAGATATTGTAGATGAAATCAGTTGAACACACTGAAAATGCAAGTTCGCCTCAATAAATAGTTTTTGATTTTCTCATTTTTTGATATAGGGTCACAATCAACCTTAATTTTTTTTATCAAGAAATCAGCTAAGTGAGGTTTTAAGAGCTTTTTCATCACATGATTAAAAAGAAAAAATTGCGTTTTTGTCAGAAAAAATTGAAAACTTCACCTACATTGATGCGTCTGATGAAACAAAGAAAATATTGCCTAAATTTGCAAATGGATATAAGGATTGACGAATAAATTCAAAATCTGGTTGGATTTCGAAATACCGTTTCCATGCCGAACCCATAGAGTAGCTGGACGACCGAAAATTGACGACGGAAAACGCCAGAGAATTAAGCTATGTGGCCTAAATGCAACTTCGGCAAAAAGGGAAAATTGATTCTTCCACCGTAATAAAAGATGAATGCTTTTCAACTCCATCGCGAGCCGGAAAATACCAAAAAGCTTATAAAAAATTGAATTGCGAAATAATTCCATTTAATTCCATTTACTGAAGATGAGACTTTGTCAACATTTGTTCAGGTCAAATTAACAAAGTTTCAATACAATATTATTAGAGATGCAGCCAAAAAACATGGTGGCAATCTATATCCTAGCTATAAAGTGATTACGGAAGCCAAGAAAAAATGTTATCCAGAAAATTTAGACATAAAACAGTCACTTGCAGAATCACCACTTCAAAGTTTACTCTTATTTTCAAATGGGCTTGTGATGGAACATCGGGCATGAGCCTGTTTTTTTTTTTTTTTTTTTTTTTTTTAATTTAAATTCTATATTAAATAACATTGGGGCAAAATTTTAAGCGATTTAGTAATATTTTAAAGCCATTTTAGTTAGTTAATAAGGATTTTGCTAATTTCACTATTGACATCTTACTATCTCTTAACATTTTACTAAAGTTAAAATCACAAACTGGCTACTTTAACTTTCTAAAAATTTATATGATATCTGTGAATTTCCACAAAACAATCTCTTGGCAATTTTATATGAAAGAGTTAAATTGTGTTTTTTTTTTTACGATTCATTAGCTAATTGTTCTTAAAAGTAAATAAAATAATATAAAATGTTTTCGGAAGACGAAGATTTTTATATACATATATGTTTGAAGACTATGTTTTATGCAGTAAAAGTTCCTAATGGAACACAAGGGATATATCTATGTACACCAATTAATCTTATAGGAGCATTACATGGAATGGTCCAGTCCACAATAGGGAAAATGATAAAAAAACATTTCGAAAAAGGTTTTCACAAATAAAAAAAATAACAAAATAAATTGTAGGTTGTTCCTTTGACTTATGAGTTTCCAAATTATTAGGTCTCTTCCCCAGATTTGATCTTGCTTGTTTTCTTAATTTTCAAGAACTATCATGATTTAAACGTTTTCAGATGCAACGTTTTTAATAAAAGGGAATTAGAGTTAGTAAAAAAAAAACAAAGGTTTAACATTTTCGAAGAGCTAGTAAATTACTAAAAGTTTAACAAATTGCTAGCTAGTAAGATGCTTAGCCCTTAATAATAGGTTGTTTAAAATTTTGCCCCATTGTCGTTATTATTTTTTTTAACTAAATATAATAAAAAAATGTTCCTTTTGCATTCGTAATAGTTTAATCTGATAAATAAAAGCATTTCTTTTGCAAACAAAAAAATAAGTTTGGCCACGTTTTTGGGATTTTCCGCCACGTTGTGCAACGTTGCTGGGTCATTTCAATTCTCAATTGTTAGTTTTTATCGACCATTCTCTACAATTTACATTCTACGACTGTCAAATGTATACTGACAAATTTTATTCACACAAAAATGCCAGCAAATTAAATCGACCTGGATTTTAAAACGCACAGTGTATTTTGTTTTAACTAGCCAAGCTGTGGGTGAATTAATCGACTCACTGAAAACTCGATTCGATGAAGTTTGAGAAATGATCCTGTTCGATGTTCTCACTCAAAAACGATAGAACCGATTTTCATCATTTTTTTACCCTAAAACTCTTGTAAGGTTTGAATAGTTTTATATGTTGAAATTTTCAAACAAATTGTTTTTTGGTTGTAAAAAAATATATTTTTTGATCAATATTTCGCTTCAACGCTGCGTAAACTTTTCCATCTGTCCTACTCTACAGGTCTCTTCTCGAGTAGATGTAAAACAGCATTCGTCCAGCCTGGCCCTTCTTTCTAAGGTCATGGAAAAGCTGATCAATTCTCAGCTTAGGAAAAATCTTGAGGAACGAAAGCTTCTTAATGACCGGCGGCAGTACGGCTTCCGTTGCAATAGGTCCACTAGCGATCTAATGGTTTATTTCACAGACCAGTGGCACAAATTTGTGCATCGTTGTGGAGAAAGTAAGATTATTGCGCTTGATATTTCAAAGGCATTTGATAGAGTTTGGCATCAAGCTCTCTTATCGAAAATGCGTGCATTTGGTATCGATGAATCTTTTCTTCGTTGGATTAGAATTTAACTTTCGGACCGTTCACTACAAGTAGTACTGGACGGTTTTAAGTTTGATATTCATTAAATAAATGCTGGTGTTCCCCAGGGCTCCGTTTTGTCACCGACACTCTTCATTATGTTCATAAATCAGTTGATTTTGTTATAATCACACTTACATACTCGTATATCAATGTTGATCTGTAGTGATAGCCTAGGGGTTATAACGCCCATGTATTGAAACCTATGATAGTCTTATGTCATTCAAGCCTGTAAAGGGTGTTTTTAAGTCATTGGTTGCGGAGAGGTAGACAGGCGTAGTCCTTTCCTTTACCACCACTTGAGAAATTATCCCTTCACCAGGCTCCTTGGAGCATGTGGTTCCTTACAACATCTGATAGATGAGTTTGGTTTATGTGTTCATTTGTTTAGTCACTATTGCTGATTAAGTTGATAGGGCTGTCCCTTTCTCCAAGAGAATTTTACCAATCTAAGGGAAAGATGGCCCCATCAACTCACTGAAGCTCGTTTTTACCGGAGGAATCGAGAAGTGGCAATCGCTGGTGTTTAATCGAAATGTCTATTCTCCCTTTCTTGACCCTCCTGCAAGAAACACGTGCACCGTTAACTCGTTTAAAAGCATTTAATATAACTAGTATCGCATGTGGTCGAAATTCGACCATTTGTATTTATATTTAATCAGTGAGCACAAGAAGTTAAAATAAATGATATGATATACTTTCAGGTAAAGTTCATTTAATGATCCAATACTTCCGTGTAAACAATATTTTTTGTTAAATGCCCTTGACCTCTGCATTCAGAAATGTAAAATTTCAATAACAATTTTGATTACCGCAATGTCTCACATACATGAGAAAACACGATATTAAGAAGCGGTTAAGAAGACAGAAGAAAAAGAGAACTATTTATAATTAAATGGGTGAGGCAGGATTTTTAAAACAAATTGAAAATTAATGGATTTTTGGCATTTGACATTTTGACATTTGACATTTGTTTTTGTGACATAATATGGCACGCGAAGGTACAGTGTGTCACAAAAGTAAATAAACCCTCATTTGAAAAAATTATAATCAAACACTATTTGTAAAATAAATCGGAGTGCGAGAATGGTAAAATTGTTAACAAAATTCCATTAACTATACACAAAATATTAACCAAATATAATAACATTGGAAGTTTGGACGTTCTCGCAAGCTTACTCAGCAGGAATGCCGTATTATTGTTAGGAAAGTGAAGAGGAATCCCAAAGTAAGCCCCAAAGCTATCAGCAGAAATAACCAAAGATACAGGTAAACGATGTAACCCTTAAACTATTCGACGCGTGCTCTACCAATCCGGTTATCATGGTCGAAACATTAGAAAGAAACCTTACATAAGTAAAATAAATCGCCAAAAACGGCTCTTCTTTGCAAAAACCTATTAATTTAAGCAAGTAGAATCTTGGAACACAGTTGTTTTCTCCAATTAAAGCTAGTTTAATATCCATGGCTCAGATGTACCCGGAAAAGTTTGGAGAAAAAAAAAGCACATATGTAGCTTGAATCATCGAACATGTCAAGAACCGTGAAGCTCGGTTGTGGAAACGTTGTGGTGTGGGGGTGTATGGCAGCATCTGGTGTCGGTAATTTAGTGTTTATAGATTCTTTGATAAACAGGTTCGACTATTTGAATATTTTAAAGAACAACCTTCAGAAAAGTGCCAATAAGCTGGGTATGGGAAGGTCATTTGTCTTCCAGCAAGACAATGATCCTAAACATGCAACCTTTTAACGTCCGAATCCATCTTGAATCACCACCACAGTCGCCCGACTTAATAAATCGCATGCCTAATGGAATACTAACCCATTAGGAGATAGGTCAAAATTGAGTTACCTACAGATACAGGCTTTTGCAAGCCTCAGATCTCATGAATCATACTTCAAGAATACCAGTATTGATGGATTATTCATGAATTATTTTTAATTTTATCCGTCAACAAGTAGGACAAATCCTCATAGCAAGATCTTTTTCTGCAATAAGCATGCAAAATATCATTGAGCATTTATGGGAACATCTTGACCGACAAGTAAGAAAACCTGTAATCAGTACGAAAGATGATTTAAAGCGTGTTCTTCAGGATGAATGGTCTAAAATTCGACAAAACGTTAAGCAAAATTTGGTTAACACAATGCCTTGACGTATAAAAACAGTTATCCAACGAAGTACAAAATAGATAAGATTTACAAAATAACTGTAATAAATTTAAGGTTTATTTGAACTTACTTACTTTTGTGATATAAATTTGTTATCATTTTTAGTTTAAGTCGAATATTTCTTAAGTTTTCTTTAAATTTTTATTTACTTTTTATTTACTTTTTAGTTCGAAATACATGTCAATTATAGACAAAAATATTAAGTTTTTTTAACATTACTATCGATTGTTTGAAGGAAATTATCTTTAAACTAAGAGGTGTTTACTTACTTTTGTAGCAAATGGCCAACAATTATGACAACTACAAGACGTCAAAGTGAGTTTGGAGTGTTCATACTACTTTTGCGTGTGAACACGACAGGGTGGCCTTACGTCAAAATAAATCGGTTGAGTAAGTTTAATGTGAATACCGTCATGTATTAATTTATTATTTAAGACATTTTGTACGGAGAATCAATGATTTGTATTTCTATTTCTATTTTCTTTTTCTATTTGCACATGCAAACAGTCGACGGATCAAAATAGTCTCTTCTGAGGGCACTTTTAATTGATATTAGCTTTCAAATGGTATATTATTACTGTCGGGCGTTCAATTTAAGTAATATTAAAAAGGAACTACAAAAGAATTGTTAACGTATTAATATATGTATAGATTTGGAATTAAACTCTCTTATCGAATATTTGTGCATTTTATATTGACGAAACACTTCTTCTTTCAAGTTCAAAGCTGGTGTGCCGCAGGGCACACTTCCAATTGGAAATTTCTAATCGATTAAATTATTTTGCTGACGAGAGTATTGCATTCGTAAAAAACTCGAACTCAACACTTGATAAGACTTACTGTGATAGGGAAGACGAAAAAAGTGGGTCTCGCAAGTCTGTCTGTCTATGTGCCTGCCTTTTTGACCACAGTCTGAACGGATCAGCCGATTTTTTTTAAACTTGTTATATAGCATTTTTGAGTTTCCCTCTACTCATCCTTTTTTTTCTTCTTTTTAACCTGCCATAGGATTTTTTTTTAGAAATTTTAGAAAAAATTTTTTCTTCAAAAACTGTTCCACAGATTTAAAAAAAAATACGAAAAATTAGTTATTAATGGTACTGTTACGCACACACACAACACCCAAACAGAGTTTTATACTCTTACAGCGCCATCTGTTGGAAAATAGCATATCTAATTTATGGAAGGAGCAAAAAGCTCTGTTCCAATGTCAAATGTATTTCCCCTTATTCCAACCATCTAGAACATTCCAAGACGAGAACCTTCGCGAATCGGTTTCGAGAACAACCAACTTGAGTATATAAGTTAGTGTTCGCGGTGTGCACAGGACAGTCTTTTTTGATTTGAAAGTGTGCAAAAGCTTTGCTTATTGGATTGTGTTATTAAACAAGTGTGATTTAAATTTGAATAAAAGTATTTGAGTTGTTTATAAATTGAGATTTATTGTTTTGATTTGGAAAGTGTTAATAAAGAAGAAATACTAAAAAATGAGTAATAAGTTTTATTTAACGAACCTAGTAAAAATATTACAGTACGTAGGTACCTTCATTAGAACCATTTTTGGTTTTGTTTTTGATTTTCTGAAAAACGGCTAAAGCATGTCCGTAGCTCGACCTACAGCCTTAACCGCAAATGTAATTTTCTTCAAACTTGGTATTTAACGTTCTTCAGTAATTCCCTACTCCCTAGAGGAGAAATTGAAATCAGGTCTGCTATTATAGGCAAGTAATAAATTTTGGTAAAAAAATGTTATTAACAATACCTGTCATAGAACCATTTCTTTGATTTTCGAAATTTCATTAAGGGTTTGGACGATTCCTACCAAAATTTTAATACGGGAGCTCCTTTGAATTTCAAATACATAATATTAAAAAAAAATAAAAACTTAAAAAAAAACAACAATTGAAAACTCAAGGTCTTGAAAACAATTGAACGATTAGTTTTTAAATTATTTAATAAAACTTATATTTTTAATACTTAATTTTTTGTTATCATAAGATATTATTTTTGCAAGTCTAAGACTGTCAAGTTACATCGAAGGGTGGCTGTAGATAGATTAAAAATAGAAATTCGAAAGTTTTTGATGAAAAAGTACTTAGTACTATCGAAAAAAATATTACAATTTAGCTACTATCGACCTAGTTTATAGTTTTTATTGGATAGTCCCCATTACTATTATTTATCAGATTTTGTGTTCAATTCAATACCCCCATGTCTTGACTAGTATATTTATTAAAAAAAAAAAAAAACATGAGAACTTTTCAAATAAAAACCTAGTTTCATAGACGTCCGCCTCTTTTTCTTCTTCTACATAGTGCACATATATATATAATATAAAAATGCAGTTCTTGAAGGGTAAACATTTAACCAGATTCACTTTCATTCATATTTACTTAAAATGTAAACAAAAACGAACATATACAATCAAATCTGAGCTGCAGAAATATGGATACATTACAACTTTCAATAAATGTGTACCAGTCTTCAACTTCCGTTGTAAACATAAAGTAAATCAACTTACACTTTCCTTTGCATTCCTATATTATTTTTTGTTTCATATCCAAAAACCAACTTGTACACATACGTTTTCCATTCCAGAAATTTATTACAATATTGAGAAACCTCCAAAATTGCACCATACAGCACTTATACATTATATTACCCTCAAGGATGCGGCGCGGCGTGGCATTCCAAGCATAATATCTCGACCTAAGACCTATACACGCTCAACATCACGCCACAACACACCCAGCATGCGAAATGAATTATGCCATCATTTACAACAAACAGCCAAGCCAAAAAAAAAAACGATGCCTGCACATCCTTACGCTTCTGTTAACAAAAACAAAATATAAAAAAAATCAAAATAAGGTCAGCCTCTATTGTTTGACTCGAATATAATAAAAGAAATAAAACAAAAAAAAAAAATTTTGCGCGCACTCTTCACGAAAAGTAACAAAAGAATCCTTCCAGCCAATTTAAGCCACCAGCGATAGTAAATCTTAACAAAAAAGGATGCAAAGGAAGCAAATCTTAACCCAACACAAATCCACATAAAATTTGTACCCAAAAATGAAAAATATCCTCTCTAGAATGATTTAATATTGTATGTCCTGCGCGCAGTCTTAGCTTAGTATTTTTCTCTTATTCGAAAATTCCCCCTTAACTTGCCCAACACACACACGTTATAAATTTTTGCGTACTAGCGAGCATTCTAGTTAAAAATCTTTTCTCTATTGTTCTCTCAGTTGATAGGTACCTTTATCCTTTTTTTTTTTTTTTTTGTTGGGGTTGATGCTTGGCCAAAAAGGATGAAAACAAATCTTTTTAGCAACCAGCGACAGCTTTAATGTGTCCAAACAAAATCCTTGTGACCTAGAGACCTAAACAAAAAAGCTTAAAGCAAATTCACACACATATTGAAAGCTTTTTCCGTTTTAATTTTCTCTTAAAACCTTTTGTTTTGGAATCTCTTTGAGGCAGGTTCTTTTTGAGAGAAATTTTCATCGAAGGAAATTTTGTTATCCTTGAAAATCAGCTTCCACGTTCAGCCTTCAGCTTCAGCCCATATCGGGCGGAGAGACTAAGAAATCTCTCTTTAAGTTCTCTCGCTAAAAAGGGAACAAATTTTATCAAAACATCCTTTCCTTGATGCAGGTCCTGTGCGATGAAGAATTTCTATCATTAGTACGTAACAGGACATACTTTAAGGCGCACGAAACCTACCGCGATCCGGTTATTCTCTGTCTGATTTCAGTCCCCATTTAAAAAGCAAAATCACTTGTATCCTTTGCACATACTATTCCCAAGGATAATAGAATACTAGCTTAATATTTGGGAAGCATCTCGGTGATTCCAAATAATGAAGTGCGCCAAATACTCCCAATAGTGTTGTTAGGTTAATTAAATTTTTCCGTTCAAACCATTAACGTGTTCAAAAATAGCCAATATCCTTGTCAAATAAAAAAGGGAAAAACGGGCAAAGTATCATCATCTTGTTGGCTTATGTAAGATGACATCGTTCGAAGTTGACATCAATTCGGATACTAGAGTGCTCTTTGAATAGAGAATCTGAGACAAGGGCGAGGGCGTTAAAAACAAAAAAAAAAGAAACAACAAAAATCTTCAATAACCAACAATAAAAAGGGAGAAAAAAAAAGTAGAAAAAAGTTGTCAAGGCATTAAAAGGATCTCAATCTCGGGCGCCTTAGATGTTATTTTGTTGTTATCAGTATCCTTATAGTTAAATAAATTATTCATGGAAATATTCTGATCCTGAAACACCAAACACAAGAACATAAAAAAAGGATACACGTAAGCTTATGTGTGTCTTCTTTTTTCCTCGAGAAAGGATATAGTTGTGCATAGGTATGTGAGAACATAAAAATTCGTTCAATTATAGTTGCTACGCGTGTTGTATGTAAAGTGTTGCAAGGAGCTGAGATCCTATAGTGAAACGACAAACCAATATAGTGTTTATCTTTTTTTATTGTTCGTCGTATGATTCTTTTTCGTGGGTATTTCTTCGATTTACTGAGCGGTTCTTTGAAGAATATACGCTTCACCCACAGGGTGATTTTAAATGCAAGGGGCTTTACGTATCCCTGAACAAAATTCCAAGAACAAGTTAATGTCCTATCAATGGGGATTCACTAATGCAAAAATGTTGTTAAAGTAAAGTCCGTTGTCTTCTGAGTAATCGGCTTAGTTCATTCGTAGATCGAGGACCAAACAAAATAGAAATTTAATTTAAATTCAAATAAATTATAAATGTTTCTATCAAACATCGGAAAATGTATAAATGAAAAAAAAAAACTAAACAAAAACTTCAAGGATAATTTTATGCAATTCTTTCCTGCTTCCCGGGTTTACTGCTTTCATCAAGGATGCTGAGATTTAAATTTCGTTTTTGAACAATGTCATAAATGAATGTGTGTTCATTGTTTTGTGGTGCAAGATTCAAGTGGTGCATACTTGTTGGGGGATTTTAACATACATCCTACGTGTATACTACACTGCATGAGTTGCAAATTTAATAAATATTTGTATTTAAAAGAATCTCTCTTAAATTGGAAAAAATTTAAAATCATAAATTGCGTACTCAATGTATGACGTAAATAAAAATAAGAAAATAAATGTCGATGTGTAAAAACTAAACTACAGTTGCATTTTTTGAGACCAATAAGTTACAATTTTACAATTTTTTGAAGTTAAGTGAATGGAAATTAAGTGGATGTAAATAAATATACCTTTATTTAGATATGTGTCTCGAATAATTATTATATGAAGGTGTTTGGATAAAATAAGGATAATGATCACACTTGATTTTTATTGGGTAAGTTAGTTTTTAACATAAACTTTTTACTACAAAAGAATTATTTAATCAAAGATGAGTATATTTTGTATATTCCATTCACAAGTTGATTTACCAAAATATCAAATAAATTTAACCTAAAGGTATATTCGTGACGGGTGGGTCTTTTTTAAATGAATTTATTAATAAATGAAACCGAAATATTCAAGTGGGCCTCAGTAACGGCGTTATTGTGAAAAAAAATTATCCGCATATATATCTCGTCATTTGTCTTTTTTAATAAATAAAAGCTTTGACTCAGGAATTTTTCCCACAGTGCCTCAAAATATAAATTATAATCACCCCTATTACAGAATTCGGCGAATGAGCTAAAGTGACAATTTCAATTCATTTCCAAACTTTTGCTATTACTGAATCCGACGACTGACAGTTAAACGAATGTCGGTAACAATCCCTGCACCACTAACATTTTGTTCAACTTATATGGTATTACAGATTTCGCAATCCATTCGCACTCCATACAATTTCTATCATTTTACATTCGCACCAATTTCGAGACGAATCTGAAGTGAATTTTTGATTAAACGAAAATAAACAATGGAGAGTACAAAAATTTAAGTCAAAAGCTTATCATACTGAATGCTAAAGTGTTTGTTTAACAAATTTTAATAAAAAACGCACAAATAGCAACGCAACCAGAGAGCAAGAAATCTAAAAAAAAAATAAAATGCACGACTGGGTCGCACGAACTTGCTCCTATGTAAAAGACTAAGAATTTCAAAAATGAATGTTATTAGAGAAACTGTTCATAAGCATAAAATTAATTTTTTAAATGACTAAAAAAAACTTCTTTAGTAGTTAAAGGTAAGAAAAGGATGCCATGTGATTCAAGCAAATATAGATTTATGCAAGAACAAAAATTATAAGTCTTTGTAGTGGTTTCTTAAAAAATAAGGTTTTATATAAGAAAATTTTAAAACATTTTTAAGAAAAAATGTTGGTACGCCAATTTGAAGTTTTTATTATTGTATGAATAAAAATTAAATGTACAAAAAAAAATATTGAGCCGTTTTCGAGATATTGAATTTTCAAAAAACAAAAAAATGGATTTTCTTTTCAAAATTCAAAAAAATATTTTTCTTAAAGTTTTGAAATGCAATGTTTTTTAAACTTTTTAGGAGCTTCTCTCTACGAAATTTCATTAAAATCCGTTGTGCTAATAATGATAAATTCAAAATTTAAAAAAATCGTTCTATGGTAGGTACACTCAGTAATGTTTTGTTTTCAATTTTTTTTTTATTAAATTACAGATATTAAAAAATAATAGAAAGAAAAAAAATGTAAGCAAAATTCTCGGAACCGTTTTCGAGAAAAATACGATTTTCGAAAACCATTTTTTAACATTTGTATGGAGGGTACCGTTATTTTTAGGTAAAATGAATTTATTTGGCTCATATATTGTAGATTATTTTTCCAAACTTTTATTTATCAAGTTTTCAAAAAATCGAGCATGGGGTTTTCGAAATATTGAGTTTTCAAAAAAAAATTTTGAAAGTTTTTTTAAAAATCCAAAAAATTTGTTTTGGAAAATTTGAATACACAATAACATTCAAACTGCTGGGAAGCTTTAGCATAAAAAAAATGATCAAAATCGGTGGTACCGTTTTTGAGAAAATCAAAAACAAAAAAAATGGCCCCAAGGGGGGTACCAAAACTACTCATTTTTTTAAAAATGTTTTTTGACCATTACCTAGGTTTAACTAAACTAAATTTTTTGAATTTTTTTTAAGAAAATCGCAGGGACAGAAAAAAAAATATTTATAAAATTTCGGAAAAAAATCGTATGGCAGGTACCGTTATTTTTGGTCATAAAAAATCAAATCAAAAAACATCCGGGGGTAAAAAATCAAAACCCATATCTACCAAGTTTGAAGAAAATCGGCCGAGCCGTTTAGCTATAATCGCACAGACAGACAGACAGACAGACAGACAGACAGACAGACAGACAGACAGACAGACAGACAGACAGACAGACAGAATTGCCAGACCCACTTTTTTCGTCTTCGCTATCATCGTAATGTCAACTTTGATCAAAATCTCGAGTTCGATTTTTTTTACGAATGCATAACTTGCCTTATAGTACCTATAAGTCGCAAGTAAAAAGAGCACACGGTTGCTTTTGAACCGTCCACCATCTTCGTACTAACCACTCTCAACGATGCTTGATTTCGTTGATCGAAAACGATACTATTATCACAGCCTAGGCCAGTTGAATAAATGTTTGTTACTGACAGTGTCGATACGAAAGTTCATAAATGATAAGGTAATTTTAGGAATCGACAATGTAGTTCATCCGACGAATTTCATAATTGAGTTTTACTGCGGATGCGAATCAAGTCAACTCACCGGGAGTAAAATTCTGCGAATTCTGTAATCGACATGAATATCTATTTACGAAAAAGGTGACAGGAACAAACCGAACAACTCCGACTGATTTCACTGCTTTCTGTGTTTTCGAAAGTTTTTTTATTTAGAAAATATCTATAAAACATTAAACACATCTCAATTGTGAGCTGGTATGTTTCTTGACCTAACTGAAATATTTGACCTGGTTTATCATAAAATATTGTTACGAAAACTTTATAGATTTGGTTTTACGAAAAACCTACTTTGTTGGCTCTCGTCGTATTATTCGAGAAGAAAGCAATATCTCTGCAAAAGCGACATTAAGTGAGGTTTTACTTCTGTCCGAAGCTGGTGTTCCACAAGGTTCAGTGCTTGGCCTTGTTATAAATTTTCTCACACCGACCGATAAACCGAATTCAATTCGAATCTTGTTTTGCGTTTTAATATTGCGATACGAATCGCGAACAGTCAAAATGGTTTATTTAATTTAGTTAACTAAGAAAAAACGAAATCAAAGTTAACACGATGTCGGTATGCCGCGAAAGAAAATCAACTGTCAAATCAGCTGGAGAAAATTCACAACTTCAGCACTAGGTGCTGACAATCGGTAGCTCAGTCTAGGGGGTGGGTTCACACAATAGTTATTTTTTTTTTTTTATATCGAAAAAAAACAATAAATTTACCTATCAAATGAAAACAATCCAATCAAGTGGGAAAAGTATCAACGATTAAATTAATTGAACTTTTATCAAAATCCAAGGGCGTACTTACGCTATGTAAAAATGGGCGCCAGGAAACTTTTCTATGGTAGTTTGCCTTACCAGTTAAAATAAAATAATCTGAAAATCTTCAATAGATGAAATGAAAGAGAATAATATTAAGTAATTCCTTCAAGGAATTTCAGGAATTTATTAAGATTGAATGTAGTGCCCGAGAAACCGTGGCAGAAGCCTGGATAAAAACTCGGGATCTTTTCGAGAGGAATAACAATGAGAAATTTTTAAATTGGCAGAAGGCCAATTGCAAAATATAAAAAAATGAAAATAGAGAACAATGGGGTGTCACAAAGGACACAAAGAAGGGTCACCTTGAAAATTGTACCGGGCAAGTCACCGGTCGCGAGTCCGTTAATTTTCTTAACAAGGAAAATTACGGAACAATGAACGGTCAACAAAAGTCACGCTACTATTATCGAAAATCGATTTTTGTCGCTGCCAATTTCCAGCCAAAAAAAGATTTTCGAGTTTGAAAACAAGACAAGAAAGAATAATAAAATTGGTACTTAGCTTTTCTCTGTGTCTTCGCTCCACCTGCGTCGACAACTTCAACCGCCCTCAAGTTGCTCCTATCGCTTTTCCCCACTAGGAAATCTCACGGATAACACAAGACGAGATTTTATTTTCTTTCTGAACCAAAGAAAATAAAATCGTTATTTTTCAAAAAAATTACAAATTGTTTCAAAGATTTGGAAACTATCAAAAATGGACTATCGCCAAAGCTGTTCGCACAATTTTTTTTCAACTTTCTTCCTTCGCAAGAAATCAAAGATTGAAGTTTTGAGAAGGCTAAACTTACATCCCCCCCCCTACGACCACCATTGGCCATCCATTTTGATCCATGGTGAAGTGTTCTGTCTCAGTCATTCTGCAGCATTCCGCCATTTGGCTGGAATGTGCGACTGAGAAGACCAGAACTCAACCAACACCCCCGATCTTGACGATTGGTGAAAATTTCACCAGTAGGCTAATGGATGTGTTCAGCGATCTAACCTCAACTTTGCGATCAAAATTTGAGCGAAAAACTAGAACGCGTTAAATCAAAATCCCCAAGCCCAAACCGACCCAGACTACAAAAATAGTGAGAAGGACAACAACTTCGAGCGGGGTTGTTATTTAAAGGAGAGTAATCAATCAAAAACAATATTAAAAATGTAGATATTTGTAGTTGACCTTTGTTTGTTTTGTTTATAATCATGAAGGAAAAATCGAGTTCAAGGTGAACTTCCTTTGATGTCGGACACTTATGGTGGGCACTCAGCCATACTAAATTTACGTTGGTGTGAATATGATTCACACATAGTTGGACATGGGTAGTTTCTTCATGCCGTTTTTTTTTTCCGTGTGGACCAACTGTCGCAAACTCGTTGGTTGTGTGGACCGCCTGTCGCACAATATCCGATGTTTTGGGTTTTGGGTTTGTGTTACTTTTCCAAAGATGCAAAAAGAGCAGGACTCTGGCTGATGGACCAGGTTTCATCTGACTCTTTTGGCGGTTTGGAGCCGCAACGGAATATTGTTCGGGAAAAAGGTATTAGGGAAAAGGAAAGAAGGGAAGCGAAACTTGTTGTGGTAAAATTACCGCAACAGCCTTTTATCTTTTTAGTATAAATTCTATTTTAAACTGGCCGGCCACTTAATGGAAATACTGTTGCATTTGCGGACGACCTGGCTCTTGCCTATGCTGTCTTGAATCTTTGGTTCAAATAGCATAACATGGTTCTAAGTAGCAAATCTAAAGTTATGTCATTTTCGCTTTCAAAACCGTATAATATAGACAAAATAGAATACCACGCCGCAGACTGTAATCGTCTAATTGCAGTGCATAGTGTCTAAGCCTGGGTTCGGTGAGGGAATTCAAATATTTAGGAGTTACGCTAGACAGTAAGTTAAACTCGAAATGTCACATTGCTAATGTAAAACAAAAATCCTATATAAGCCTAAATAAAATATACCATCTTCGTAAGATTGTACCACCGAATCTTTTACAATATTCAATTCACTATGCTTGTAAGTTCTTGACTTGAATAGGGGTTAGCCTACTGAGAAAGTGCATTTATAAGAAATATGGGTCTACTTAGCAAGGGGTTGGTTCGATGATACTATAAGGATTCAAATTTGCGACCTAAAAAAAAGTAAAATGGGCGCCAGGTGTTTTTTTTTTAATGGTAACACAAACCCGGAGGCGACGCCGACGAGATAAAAAGAAATGGCACAAAATGAAATAGAAAAAAAACGATTACCTTATAAAAAAAAATTTGATTTTAAGTTCTACTAAAAATATATAAATTTTAGGGAAACCTTTAACTATAGAATGAAAACCCAAGAAAATTTTCTTACTTTTAGTAATTGCACTTAATTGTTTGAAAAATAATTAAAGGTAAAAAAAAGTTAAAATGGATCTCTATAACTTGGTCCCAAGACAAGTCAAGAGACAAGTTGACAAAACAATTGGATCATGTGTCCCATTCGTTTTTCTTGATTGTTTTGAAAAGAAACCTAAAGAAGTTTTTTACAAAATCCCCAACTCACTATCACTATACCTACAGTTTTTTTCACAAAAATTCAATAGAAAATATACCAATCTGTCACTAATACCTTTCTTATTTTTATAAGATTAGTTTACTTTTCTTACAACACCAGTCTTCGCTCACAATTCACTTTTTTTTCACTTATTTTTTCTTGAGTTCTAAACTTTTGGAAGTTTTCTTTTTCTGTTTAAATCTCAGATCTTCACCTAAATCCGGTCAACCAAAAAGTGACTTATTTCTTCTTGTATCCTTCTGTCTCAACGCATTATTCATTGCATCATACCAACACATTCATACATTCAGCAACACTTGAAGTTTGGTTGCAATTACTACGTTTAGATGAGTTGTTGAAGCGAGCTTCGACCCTTTGTATACCTGCATTGAGTTGAAATGAGCTTAGTTCGACTCGATCACACTCGCTCAGCGGTGTCGAGTCGAAATGTGAGACGAAAAACCTGGGTCGAGGAGTTGGTTTAGCAAATTGTTTCAGAATCGCTCAACACAATTTTAACTCAACTCCAAATCGAGCTTTTAACCTAAGTGACGAAAAACCTGGGTAGAATATCCGACCCTAATCCAATCCAACTCGATCTTTAGATACTGCATATAAACGTAGTAAATACTCTTGCTTTTTCGCAAGCCATGCTCTCTTTTGAATTTGCCGTCCACCGGCTCGGTTCTACTGGGCGGGAATTCAATGAATGCGTTCAGACCCCATTTATGTTTAATCCCTTTTTTGTCAACATTTTATAGAAAAAGAAAACTTCCGAAAGTGCAAAACTCATTTGGGAGAATGGGACTAGTAGATATAGTTCCATTTTAGGGGTTACATTTCGATTGTAATTTAATTTTTTTATATCTATTTCCATGGAGCTGCGGCCTAAGCGGATTGACTGAAATCATTCAAATTTAGAATATTTATAATATAAATATGTTCTTTGAAAAATTATTTTTAAAATTTTGAGAAAATCTGTTTAGCCGTTAAGGTTCTATCTCGATATAAAGTGAACGTAAGGGCGCTTATAATTTCATGGAGTTATCATGTTTCTATCAAACGCCACAGATATGTAAATTTAACAGTTTTTGTATTCTTTTCTTTGCGCATAGAAGAATTTAACCTGAGGCCAACTACCATTTGACAGAGAAACGAGAGTTCAAACAAAGAAATAGATTTACACTAGCTCCCTTCGTAACTCTCGAAAGTCTTGGAATATTCCCATCGCCAAATACCTCAAGAATGTGGAATAGAATCTGTCTGTTGTCTATTTTAATAATTCATTGATTCAGTAGGTATTTCCTCTTAACTGGTGGAGAATTTGTTTGATGAATTATTGTTCTTACATTGGCTTGGAGCGTTCCAAATCACTTCCAACACCTCAGTTTATTAATACAAAATATTAAATAATCGTATGTGTGAATGTTAAGAGATGGTAAGCGATTTTAAAAACAAAGAGAACAGTAGTCATAAAAAAATAAAAGAAATTCGTACAATTAAATTTTAGCAAAAAAGTATGTGAATAATGATAACTTAACTATCATCATCACTACCACCACCCTGCCTTGGTAGTTTAGCTCCTCCGGCTCTCTTTGCCATCATAATTTGATCTACCTTGAGGATAGTTGTTGCTGCACCAACTGCATACATGATACCCCAGTATTTTGACTGATACAAGTGGCCTCTCTTGTTCGTCATCAATGTTGAATCCTTGGTTAGGTTCATTCTCCTTGTGGCGAAACAAATCTTGTTAATGGTTTCGGTACCATTTAATCCATTGTTTTCGGCCAAGGCCTTGAGAAATACTGCTAGGGCAGTTGTGAATTTATGAACGGCATACTGTTTGAGATTTGGAAAGGTATCAGCATATTCTGCTTGTTGGATAGCCAATTCGATTTCAGCTGCACCAGCTCCAGGAACATAGCGAACATCACAAGTAAGACCCTTGAAGTTATTTACTCCGTCATCGATAGCACGTTCAATAATATCCGTGAAGTTATCTGGAGCTCCATTGAACCGGTCATTCTGGGAAGGACTATATCATTAATACTCGTAGCTCTGGTCAGAGGACGCAGATCAAATTTGGAATTGAGGCAGACAGCCATGAGGCTGATGAAATGCAGAGCCATTTCACCGACTTTACCTTCATACAATAACCTTCACTCCTGTGTCAGCCAAGGATTTTATTTGCTTCTCAAGAAGATATTCTTTTTCACTGCTAAATTTCGTCAGCTCATTAGCAGACTTAATGAGTATACCGGTCCCTTGGTTTCGGCTTGAATGATGTCCACAGGACATGATAACATAGCAATTTTTACCTTCTCAACACTACTGAATACCATTTGTCAGAGTACGACTTGCTCAAACCACTGCCAAGAATCTTGCAAACTCTAATGTTATCCACATTGACTGTGCTCTTCTATGGCAGGATCGAAAGACAAGCGTGACCATACTGTTTAGACATCACAGCTTTTTGAATATCACGGAAGTCTTCGATTTTGTGACAGATAATTTTGGCAGGATTTTTAATGCCTTGTCCATGGCCTTTTCATACTCGTCATTGATTTCATTAGAGGTTATTCCCAAACGCAGTAGTTCTTCGGCTCCCTCCAGGAGGGCACCAGCAAAGATTACTACGAAATTGGTGCCATCGCCAACGATAGATTGCTTCTTCCAGTCCGGTGTACATACAAGTGCCTTTGTTCAACATTTGGAATACACCTGGTGCTTTTGAAGCCATTTTTCTTCACAGATTTGTTTTACTTTCTTCGTAATATTACTTTTGACACACAAAACTCGTCGAATTGAACAATTACAGAAGAGTTAACGATAATTTAATGTTTAAAAAAATATAACCGTCTGCAAATATTTAAGTATAGAATATACATGGTGGGCTATTGGTTTCTTTTTAAAAATATAGGTTATTTTGATACTGACAACTGTTTCCTAATCGAAATCTTGACAGAAAGACAGTGTCAGACTTCCGCGGAATGAAATAAGTCACTTTAAGCTTGAACAACGTTGGAAAATATTGAAAAGTTATTTACAAAGTGAGAGCTGTGTAGCCCAAATAGTGTTTTTTTTAAAAGAAGTTTTGATCGAAATGAAGCGCCACAGCGCCTGCTGTACGCAAGCTTGTCCAAAAAGTTTATGAGACATGTATACAACACTGATGGTCCCCGTAGTCGTACGGTGCGCACAAAGGAGAATGTGGCTGCTGTAGCCGAGAACGTTAAAATCAATTCACAAACATCAACTCGCCATCGATCTCAAAAGCTCAACATTTTACGCATTGGCCGGGGGATAATTCTGCAGAAAGATCGCGGATTGTTCGCTCACAAGGTCCAATTGACACCAGCCGAGGCAGTCACTTGAACGACTTTGTGTTCCATTCTTTATGAAAATGTTTGCTCTTACTAATAAAGCTCTTACTAATTGCCTTTTTAAAAAAGAAACTTGTATTTGTCCCACCCTTTACAACATCGAAATGGTTTTGCCTCCCCATAAAGTTATGTACCACCACCCCACAGGCTACAACTTTTTTAAATTCCAAAAAAAACTTCATATACCTAGTAGCCCTACAACTTCTTCTCGTCCGCTTTAAATTTATTATGAGAAGAAACAAAGGGCAACCAAACGCATATAAATTGAAACGACACTGTCAAGTTGCACTTTCTGTTCCGCATAAAAATATACGGCTCCACCCACGCCCATTTTCACCTCCTTCCGTTTTTACTTTTCTAAAAAATAAAAGATTTAAGACCGACAGAGGGCAAAACTATGGAAACAAAGATCTTTCTAACATTTTTGTATAAGGATAAGGATACTTTTACAAATGCGACTACTCTAGAGAATAATATGTGCCGACTTTTGAAAATGTGTTTGGAGACGCAATAAAAATGGAAAAAAAAAAAGAAAAATCAAACCAACACTAAAAAGAAAACAATCCCCATTTCCCAGCAAGATGCCTAGAATAACAAAATCAAAAAAAGCGAAAAGAAGTCTTCAAATATCAGTTGCCAATTCGATTGTGAAAAGTTCCGGATGCTTGGTTTTATCATTCTTTTTTGCTTGTGAACTTTTCGAGCTATTTCTGTTGGTGCAATAAATTTCGTTTTATTCCCTTTCCCACAGAAACAATTTTTCAAAAGTTTCCAAATAAGATGACAACCACCGAGGACAACATGGAATCCTGGCGTGTGTTTGCTTTGCTTTTAGCTCTTCAACCAGCCAAACAACCATTCCACCAGCAAGGACACAACACAAAAACGACGCCGACGATGAAATACTGTAAGCTCAGGTTATTTCCGATTTCCTGTATTGAGAAGACACAATTTCAAAAAGTTACGGTAACGTTCTCCGTTACACTCAAACTCCTTGATTCGACTTCACCTTCTACAAGACTCAGTATGGTTGTTTTTGCTTGCAAGTTGTATTTTTATAGCACATAACAGGAAAAAAATTACAATATCGCCATCAGCACTGGGATGGACGAGCACATAGTGTGTGACTATGGTGAACAAAAGAAACACACCCACACCCACACACAACACATGCGTTTCCCATGAAGGAATATGGATTTTTGCAATGCAAAACAAAGTTGCCTGGTAATTGAAATTGACTGTGATGATGTAATTTCTTGTTTCCCTTATGCTTATGACTTGTCTGGTCCTGGTCAGGACTCAAGACTATACACAATGTGTTGAAACTTTACAGCCAGGTTTTTTTTTTTGTTATGTCATGGAAAAGGATTTAAGTGTTTGTAATGTTTCTTTTTTAATTTTCAAAAATAAAAATGAGAGAAGAAGGGCTTTATGTGTAAAAAACTTTGACGAAAGTTAAGGGAAACTTTGTGAAGGAATTACGCAAAGGGTTGTGGGGCGTATGAGTAATTTTTATTTTTTCACATCCTGGCTTAAAATGAAATTTTAGTCAGATATTCATACGTGTGTGTGTATTTATTATTTTTTGGTATTATATTTGTTAGTTTAAGTGCATACCTCCACTATTGTGGTAAGTTGGGAATTTTTAACAGAATTATATTAAATTTTTGTGCATACAGAAAAAAATTTTTATAACTTATACAAAAATAACTACTTAAACAAAATTTAAACTACCTAGGTACGTACATTTTTGTAAATATATTATCGTAGGGTAAAATATAAAAACTTTCACTATGAATGGCTTCAAACTTTTTGACAATTTTATTTGATATATACAAAGCTGCAAATGATGCCAACGCAATACTTTGTATAATTTTTATTTTATAACGCAATAGTTTGTATAATTTTTATTTTATTATAAAAAGAAAGGTGTAAAGAGTGTTTCAATAAGGGCGGGTAGATGTTGAAATGGAATAAAACAAGCTGTGTGCAAGGAATTAACATAAGTCTTTTTCATTTATTTTTATTTAAGAGGCGCATGTATGCCATTATATTTGCCATTACAAATATGACATCGTTCATTGGGTCCAAGTAGTCTAATCTTCAATGACTTCAGCATACAGGGTGTCCGGTAATTCGTGTGCCATACTTTGGGATGTGATTCTTGGTTATATTCTAAGAAAAAAGTCTGATTTTCAACTTTGACATCACTTTTTGACGATTTAAAAAAGGCTAACTTTGGTGTACCCTGACCCATGTTAAGGTCAATTTCTCTGTCAGTACTAATGATACGTCATTTTGATTTTTTTAGTAAAAATTCCAACCTATAAAACTACGTTTAAATTAAACTAATATGTTCTTAGGGTTGCCAGATATTCAATTTAAAACTATGTTCAATTTTTCTCGCACCAGCAAAATTTTGACTTTGAGGTCAATTTTTGATGTGTAAACATCTTTCCCGGCGGTAGAGTGAATCGAAAACGTGTGTAAAACTTATACGTCCCGTGTAACCAGTTACGGTTACACATTACGGTTACACGTTACGGTTACACGTTCGATGTAGTAATCTACCTTACCGACGATTGCATTTAACACCATGTTTACATTGTTAATATTGCGTACTTACGACATCGTGTTTACATTGGAGACTTTGAGTACTGAAATCTCGATTTGATTAGTTTCCATTGCTGGCTAGAACTTAATTCAATACCTCAACATTTCTTCACCTCTCGACCAATTAGGCCTATTCTGCCACATTTGTTATTCTGCTATAGTTTTTCTGTTATGAATCATAAAAGATTTCCACCTTAAAAGATCTTTTATGATTGGTATTCAGAGGTTCTAACTTTTATAAAAGTCTGTTAGGCTAGTCGCGCACACTGGCAACTGTGATCGAAATCAAATAGTTTAATCACCAGTTGAAAGAAAACCGCGCACTGGCAACTCTTTACTCACACTCTTTTCTCTCTTGCGCTTATGGAAAACAGCTCAACTATTACGAATTAATTTTAGGCAATCGTTTAGTTTGTGTCAAAACACAAACTTTTTAGTTGCTCGAATCGAGTTGTTTAAGTGCGCGGTGTCCCATATAAGCCCATATGTTTCATTTTAGCAACTAAACAGTTGCGAAACTAAAAATTGAATGTGCGCGCCTGGCCTTATGCTACTTCGAAAACGAGATCTGTTATGAAACTGAACTAAATCTGTAATCGTAAACAGCTGTGATTATGTAAAATATTTCATCTGACATAATTTAAATGGATGACGAACAAAAAAGTAAACTCTTAGGCTAGGCGCGAACATTCAATTTTTAGTTTCGAAACTGCTTGGTTCGAGCAACTAAAAAGTTTGTGTTTTGACACAAACTAATAGATTGCGCGCACATTCAATTTTCAGTTGCACAACTGTTTGGTTGCTTATAGAAAACAGATGAACTATTTAGTTGAATGTCCGCGCAGGTGCATATAATTATATGTTACACAGAATAGCGAACTCATTTTAGGCAATCGCTTAGTTTGTATCAAAACAAAAACTTTTAGTTGCTCGAACCAAGCAGTTGCGAAACTAAAAATTGAATGTGCGCGCCTAGAATAAGGCTATTTTGTGTAACATATAATTATATGCACCTGCGCGGACATTCAACTAAATAGTTCATCTGTTTTCTATAAGCTACCAAACAAGTGTGCAACTAAAAATTGAATGTGCGCGCCTAGCCTTACACACTATGGGTATCCATACAATGGAACACGATTTTACCTCATATGTTTCTCTACTTATATGTTTATATGATATAAGTTTTGATATATTTTCTTTCATTTGTCTCCTTTAAAGGACATTTCATTGACGAAATAAAAGATAAATATTTATTATTACTTGATGCACCTGTGTACTTATTGAAATCTTTTATGATAAAAGTAACAGAAGTTTGTTTTCTTTTATGATTTCTAACAGATTTTGGCATGCTGAATACCAAAAATGCTATTCGTAAAAGATTTTTTCTATGTTCGAACGTTTGACAGTTCATAAAATTTTTCTTATCAGATTTTATAACAGATTTTAGCGTGCTGAATACCAAAATTAAAATTCATAGCAGAATAACAGAATAGAAGAATAAAAGATCTCGCCGAATAGGCCTAAATATGTGAAAAAGACGAAAGACAAATCAACTGGTGTAAAATTTCATAGCGGGTTCATTTAATGTCTTAAAAAACGTTAATGACGGACGATAACATTTTATTTTATGCTTGCAAAAAATCCAAAAAATGTTCTTCAGGGCAATCAGTTGACATCTGCAATGAAATATTCTCGATACGTCAAAATTTAATTTGTCCCTTATCTGTCATACCATATAATTATTTTAATTATCGAATTAAATATTCTTTATTATATCAAATTTCAAAATATACTTTTAGCATTCACTATATCAAAATATAGATCGTTCTCCATCTGTCAAGCCATGAACTGGATGATGACTACGACTTCAATGTATTAAAAAAATTAGTTTTTGCCACTTATAATTCCATTACAAGGTGGGAATGATGTCAATCGGTTTGTAAATCTCTGACAGAGGGAGAAAGATAAAGTACAGAAACCTAAAAAAAAAGTTAAGGGATTGGTTTGATTTTGATAAGGTGAACGCTTCATCTAGTGGTTTCTCAAAAAAAAAGTTTTGACTTTTTCGCTGCATGACAAGTATAATTGTTGGCGGCGTTAAGCCAGATATACATTGTTCAAATGCATGAAAAGCACGTACAAGTCTATTATTTCAGTGGCGAAAGACCGTTGCCCTTTGTGGTTTTTTTCAGCAAAATTGTGTTTTTACGAATTTCGTTGAGATTTTTGTAATTTTATCCGAGTAATTTGTTTTATTTTGTCTGTCCATTTTATCATACAATTTTAGTTTGCTGTTTTAATATTTTAATCAGTGCTTATGCTGTGCTGTGTTCTCATCTCTTCAACGTACTATAAGGTATACGCAAATGAACCAATAAATACATAATCAATCATCAACCTTGCATAAACAATATTTCTATGCAGTACGCTAAATTGAAAAGATTTTGATTTTTCTTCAAGCCTACATCTAATCTATACGTGTGACTTTTTCACTAATACACTTACAATTGCTGAGAAAAATGCGGAGTTATCGTTCATTCTTCTTTGTGGTTTTGAGCGTTCGCTCAGTGCAATTTGCTTAACTGAGTAGAGTAAGGAGTGCGAAGAGATGACTCCTTTTCGCATGAACAAAGTTAACTTATATTAAAAATCGCTGTGTTTAAAAGCACAGATGCACTCGAAAGATTCGTGTAAAAAGACTCTATTTTTTATCAGATAACATCTCTGTTTGAATATAAGTGTAAAAATATAATGCTGTCACAAGCAACATCCCTGGTTAAACATAAGTCAAACAAACTTTACGTTACATAGCGGAGTCCACTTACTCCTAACACATGCGACGAATATTGTCGATAAGGTTTTTAGGTCGTTTGATGTAGTATGCCGACATGGCGTGTAAGGCTAGCCGCGCACTAGGAACTGTGATCGAAATCAAATAGTTTAATCACCAGTTGATAGAGTACCATGCACTGGCAACTCTTTACTCACGCTCACATTCTTTTCTCTCTTGCGCTTATAGAAAACAGCTCAACTGTAGCGAATTAATTTTAAACAATCGTTTAGTTTGTGTCAAAATACAAACTTTTTAGTTGCTCGAATCGAGTTGCTCTAAGTGCGCGGTGTCCCATATAAGCCCATATGTTTCATTTTAGCAACTAAACAGTTGTGAAACTAAAAATTGAATGTGCGCGCCTGGCCTTAAAAGGATCGAAATAGTTCGTCGACACAATTTTGTATATTGTTATTTGGTTTTAGTTGTTAACTAGTGTTTTTGATCCCATTAATCCTAAATTCACTTTATAATTTTTTGATTATTACATTAAAAGTATCCTAAACACAAGTAATAATGGAAAATGAACAAGAAAAATGTGTTTGGACTCGTTCCGAAATAATTATTTTACTAGAAATAAGTAAAGACAACAAAATTGTTGATTATTTCAAAACGTTTTTACAGGACATGGTCCAAAAATACATGTGTTTAGGTGGAAAGCGTTGTGTACAGCTATGAAGAGATATTTTTGGATTTAAGTATAAGTGGAAGGGATAAATTGTGGAAAAATAGTGGCTTTCATTTGAATATCTAAAGTCACAAACTAGTACGATTGCATTGTATGTTTAGTGGGTACGTTCGATAACAAAAATTCGGCACTCGGACGAACGTTGATGTTTACACATCTTAACCGTGAGTCCTGGTACTCACACTTTTTTTTTTTTAAAATGCGTAATAAATTTAAAACTTTCTTATTTTTACCTGATGAACAAAACAATAACAAAAAAAAAACCCATGCATTTAACGATACTTTGCAAAATCTAAAACAGGTAAAATTAAAATAAAATGATTTTTTGCCGTGAGGGGTAAAGGGTTTGAATAAAACAATAATTTGTGTAGTTTTAAGTAATTTTTTATTTTATTTACACACAAACACAGTCATAATAAGTTCTAATTCAGTTGCAGTTGTAATTTCAGATGAGTAAAGGATTTTTGTTATTCGTCCCCATACAAAAAGATGCAGTACAGTGAGATCGGGAGATCGGGAGATCTTGCAGGCCAGTGAATTGTTCCATTCCTGCCTATTCATCGATCACCGTATTCTTCATCCAGCCAATCCTTAACTTCACGATCATAGTGAGCCGGAGCACCATCTTGTTGGAAATATAATCAAGTTAGTTGAAGCAGTGGAATATCCTCCAATAGGTCTGGTAGATTATTTTGTGAACACTCCAGATAATTAGCAGACTTAAGTCGGGGTGTTAATTTGAAAGACCCGATTAATTATTTTCCAATTACACCTGCTCACATATTGACACTGAATCTGTGCTGAAATGATCTCTGTCGTCTTGAACGTGGATTGCTCAAATCCCATATATTGCATGCTTAATGGAATACTGACCCATTAGGAGATAGGTCAAAATTGAGTTACGTACAAATACAGGCTTTTGCAAGTCTCAGGATCTCATGTATAGTTTATCATACTTTAAGAATACCAGTATTCATGTTTATTTCATGAATTAGTTTTAATTTTATTCGTCAAAAAGTAGGACAAATCCTCATAGGAAGATCTTTTCTTGCAACTTCCCAAAAATCGTCTTTTCGAGTTAGGCCAGTATTCCATTGAGCATGCGATATGGAGATTGTGGAAATTCGTAAAACCATCTATAGTGAATTGAGATTCGTCTGTCCAAGGAATTCTGTTTATAAACTGGTTGTCATCCAAGCTTTTCTCTAGCAACCAGTTACAAAACACGAGTCTCTTTTCAAAATCATCGAGAAGCAGTTCTTACACAGGTGTGTTGGTGATATAGATACATATTTTATCCATGCAGTATACTGGAAATTCTGTATTTGGGAACATTAAACTGTAGAGCCAAGCGTCTTATGCTGATTTCAACAGCTGCCAGTATTCTTTCATCGACCGAAACTCTTATTGTGCTTGCAGCTTCCGCGTTAGGTCTTGCATTTAAAACTGATCCAGTTTCTCAAAGCCTTCGAAAGGTATTTTCAAAAACATTTCGAGAAGAAAGTCGTCTGTTAGATAAAGCTCCTGGTATCTTCGTTGTGCTCTTCTTGAATTTCCATTGCACAACCCATAAACCAATAAAATGCCTGCATATTCTTCTTTCGTAAATGAAGGCATTTCAAAAAGCGCTCTTACTCAACTGTAATCGTGACTTGATAATTTGATGAACGAATTTGGTTTTCTATTCTTTTATGCCACTTATTTATTTTATTTACCCATTAAACATTCATACCCCAAATTTAACTCTCCCTGAAAAGAGGTAAGGTAATTAGGGTTTTGACAGAAAGTCAAGTAGGCATAAGTACACTTCTAGCCCTTTTCATGTGTGCACAGTCTTAAAAATTACCTAAAAACTATCAATTCTTGGAAAACCACTCCAATTGCCAAGTGCTGCATTAAAAGTAGAAAAAAAAACCAAAATTCGATTTTTTACCTGTTTTAGATTTTCCCAAGTATCATAAAAGGTATGGCTTTTTGGTCGCACTTATTGACGAGTTTTTTTCACTATTGTTTTGTTCATCAGTTAAAAATAAGAAAACTAGATTATAATTACGCATTTTTTTGAAAAAAATTGACTTCAAAGTCAATATTTTGTTCAGGCAAGAAAAATTGAACACCATTTAAAATTGAATATCTGGCAACCCTAAAAACATATCAGCTTGAGCGTAGTTTTAAAGGTTAGAATTTTTACTAAAAAAAAAGTTCAAAATGAGGTCCCTACCATTACATAGTACTGACCGAGAAATTTATCTTAACATGGGTCAGGGTACACCAAAGTTAGCCTTTTTTAAATCGTTAAATCGTCAAAAAGTGATGTCAAAGTTAAAAATCAGACTTTACTGTATACAACAATGTTTTTCCTAGAACATGACCAAGAATCACATCCCAAAGTATGGCACACTAATTACTGGGCACCCTTTATACAACAGAATTTGATCGATGGCCTGTGTTATGTTCACTTCAAGGGTATTGGTGGATTGTAATTTATTCGCATAGACTTGCGACCTTAGGCCAATTCACGTCACCTCTGCGAAAGATAACCTTACTAGCATTTACCACAAATCATTCATGCAGAATGTCAATTGCTGGAAGCACATGTCGTCTAGGTTCAAATGGTTCAGTTTGGGTGTTAAGAAATTGGTTATGTTAGTTTTGTAGATGACGCCATTGACGTTTGCCACCTTACCAACGTCGTTTTACAAAAAATAGCCAAAAATCCACATCAAAGGGTAACTTTTTGGGGATGCATTGCCAGCTGGTGAACCTTGTGTGGGTTGGTGTCGTCCCATATACGGCAATTTTGCTTGAAAACACAGCCATTTATCAAAAAATGCGACCTGTCACTAAAGATGATTTTGGTCGAATTTGGGGTCACTTCGAATACCAGTCAGCAAACAAATGGCGCGCAGCGTTGTCTAAGGGCATGAAATTTGACCTACTGAGTCACTTGGATATCTTGTCCGGGTATAAGCTTAAGCTCAAACGCGACGCGAAATTCATCAAGTATGCAATGTATGCTACCGTTCCCCTTATGTAAGAATTTTGCCTAACCAATAAGCGAACCGGTCGTCCCAAATTTGGCCATCAAACGTAGAAATATCGACTGTGAAGGGACATCACGTCTACCGTAAAATGGGTGCAACGTTTGCACCAACGAACGCTCATAACAATAAAGTTTTATCATTTAGTCACGTGCTGTTTAACTTTGCGTGCTGTGTTACTTGCCATAAAGATTTGATATCAGTAACTGAATAATAACCAACAAATTTGACAGATGTCACCAAAACATTATGGCCACCAAAATCCTCAAAGGAAGAATACTGAACCTTTCTTTAGGAGCCGATTAAGTTCGAGTGCTGCCCTGGCCACAATTTGTTTTGTAAATTAAAGTTAAAGTTCTATTTTATTAAATATTCACGTTCTTTTACTACACATTGGCCTTTCATCCGGTGAGATTTCATGGAAATTCGCAAGAAGGAAATCGTGCTATTAAAGCTCACATCCTCTAGAAATCAGGCTTCTATAGACAGAGCAGCATAACAGTTAAATTTTCATTCACTATTCTAGGCCTTAAAAAGTTTTTAATTCGTTTTAATGTTGAGAATGATTGTTCCGCCGAAAACGTAGCCAAAAGCGATATATTTATGAAAACTGTATCAAATGGTCTAGAAATATCAAGTGCTTTCACATTTGTTTAACCAAGATTGGTTCCACTTTTCGCTGTGATATGTCATCAGTTCACCAAAAATCCTGGCGGTGTAAACTTAAACATCATGTATTCGAGTTGATTCGTTCACAAGCTGAGTTAAATGATTTGACTTATCAAAGATCACTTCAATACGAGTACCGAAGCAACACATAAACTCTTGGAGAGTACTTCAGTAAATGTATCAGCTCTTTACAAGCTGTTAGTTCAATCTTCTTAATACCATTTCACTTTATGACCTCCTAATTTGCTCTTTAAAATGTTCTTTTTGTTATAGTATAATTAAATGCTCTTTAAAACATCTTAGAGATAATCATGACAAATGTCACCATATTGACTCTCTATGTACCTTCTATAAAACCTCTTTAAAAGGAGTAGTTTTAAAATGCTGAAAGAGGTTTTTATTTTAATCTTTCGAATACATCTTAAAGATATTCTGTGGAAGTTTTCACTAAAACGTATTTATGAAAGCTTAACATCAAGAATTACTACTTTTCTCTTTGGTTGAAAAAAAAATGTTTTGTTTCGCCTAACAATTGTGAAACCAAGCGAAAATCTTTTTTTCTTTCTTCTGTTTAAAGAAAACAACTCAACTATTTAGTTAAGAGTGCGCCCCATTGCATATGATTATGTTTAACAAAAAACAAGCAAAACTGCACAACTGTTTGGTTGCTTATAGACAACAGATGAACTATTTGGTTGAATGTTCGCGCAGGTGCGTATAATTATATGTAACACAAAATAGCGAACTCATTTTAGGCAATCGTTTAGGTTGTGTCAAAACACAAACTTTTTAGTTGCTCGTAACAAACAGTTGCAAAACTAAAAATTGAATGTGCGCGCCTAGCCTAATTGTTGTGAATTTGTTATCTTTTTCTTTTACTCTTTGCTTACACTTTGTTTGCTCTTTTTTTCTTTGAATTTTACTCATTGTAAACAGCTATATTCTTCCTTTACTCTTTATTTTTTTCACTCTTTGCTTTGAATTTAAGTTTCGATATCTTATTGTGAAGTTGCTTAAGATATTTTAAAGAGTTCTTAACAAATGGATGGCGTATCTGTATAAAATACATATATTTTGTAAAGGGTGACATTGTTAAACGTATATTGAAGATAAAATTATTATTTACTAGATTTTTATGTTTTATCGTTTACTATACGAAGTCATCAGTTTCTACGGATGTAAGTAAATGAAAGAAGGAAATGTTGTTATTTGAAGAACTTTGGCAGAATATAAAAGAAATGTTGAAATAAAATTCAAATTCAAATAAAATTGATAATGGGTATTATTTTGATTATGTATAATATCAAATTTTCTGAATTTTCAGTGATTCTTTAGTCGGTTAACAGTTGAACTCAATATTTTGTATCTTGATAGAATGTTGACGCAACAATTAAATGTCAAGTTAGCATATCTTTCTAACAGATTTTTAATCCAGGGATTTTAACAGTTTGTGAAATAAAAATTAAGGAATGACATATGTATATTTTTACTTATTTTCATATAGTGTCTTTTTGTATCTTTTCTCTGTAAGATATATAAAACCTGTCAACTTACATTTAAATTTTGAAAAAAATGCAATAAAAATCCGGAATCATTCTTCAAACAATTATTATGTTTCTTCGTGTTTTGTAGTATAAAGGAGATCTTAGCATCACCATATACAATAAAAAAGTTGATTTAATTTTATTTCATACAAAATTCTAAGTGCTAATATGTCGCTCAGTTTGTAAACATTTTGAGTTGTATTTATTTGCTGAAATTATTTTACATTTTAAAATTATTCAGATCGAACAAAAAAAGACCTTTCATAAAATAAAGCACCCTGTAGGTAGGAATATCTTCGATACATACACATACATGAATCGGCCATATCTATTGCATACTTAAACGTCATTTCTTTTTTTTATTCTGAGGGCATTTTATTATTATAACATTATTTTTCTGAATATTTCTTTGTAAATACTATTCTATTTGAAGGCTCCGTAATTTCAAGTAGGGTAGAGTATGCGGTTTCAAATTAAATCTTCTCTCGCAAATAAAAACACTCAATCATAAAAAGGGTATACAATGAATATCGTAAATCCAGTCATAAATTATTGAAGGAAAGAATTCGCCATGTTTGTGTATTTATATTAGTCAATCCATTTTATTTGAATTGCATTAAATTAGTATTTGCGTGAAAGAGAAAGACAGTTTTTATACATTTTTCTTCTTCGCAGTTCAATCTTTCTACTCAAAAATATAAACATCTTGAAAACCACTTGAAAGTGTCTTTATAGATTAATCAAAAAATGATCTTTATGAAGTCTTACAAATACTTTACTTAGAACTCTTTGTTCAATATAATAGACTCCTCCCCTTTAGGCCTTTTTGGGTATTACAGACCTCTTTAAGATTGTTCAAAGAGTTGAAAACACTTGGAAAATAACTTTTCAAGATATCTGTAAGAGGCAATTGTGTTGCTTGGGTAGTTTGTTTGTTGGTTATTATCTGGCTAGAATATTGTGTAACGTACGCTCGTGATGTTGGTCGAGTTGAACCATCCATTCTTAAAGGTACCACCAAGTCACAGGACTTACAGGTATCCTGAAAAGTCATAGTATCAAAAATGGATGGCTGTCCAGGCTCTAACGCACGGCATGCTAGCATATAGCCAATGGTTAGCTCGTCGGAGGGGGGGTTCTTGCTATTAGAGATCCTGGACGACCGTTACGTATTTTCATGCCGTCTTTTTTATACGTATTAATTAAAAGCGAAGCCTAATTGTCCCAACAGGAAACAACAACCAACCAAGATAGTGAGGAGAGAATCGATATTATATCTCTCTGAGGAGTATCCTACCCAACGTGGTTACCATGTCCTCATTTGGTATGATAACCCCAAAAGTAACCTGAAAAATTATAATTACTCTAAGCTTTCATCTCCGTCTTATCCACTATGGGCTATTCCTAACAGAGCCACATCCACTTATTAAAAACTTAGTCCATAATCATTATTGTTATAAAATGATTATTAAAAACGAATTCAGAAAAAGTAAACGAAAAACATTAAGAATCAAAGATCACTATCAAAGATAAAACTTTGAGAACTGAAAAGTGAATATTCGAAATAAAAATTGAAGAAAAACCATTTCCATAAAAAAAGAAGTCAAAATTTGTTTTAACCTTTCAAAGGTAGAAATTAAATCCATGAATTTTTATTAAAAAATAAAGCAAAACTTAAAATATAAAAGATATTGTGTTTTTTTTTTTTTTCTATTATTCCTATAATTTAATTTTACTTGATTTAAAACTTCTTGAAAAGAATATAGATATAATAAAAAAAATGGAAACTAAAAATCCCTTCAAAAATTTTGTATAATAATATAAAATCAGTCTTTGAATCCTTTTAAATTTTCAAATAAAATACCGATAGCAGAGTTCAACTAAAACAAATTAACATCCAAAATGTGTCTCAATCGCAGAATAGACCACGAAACAAGAAAAATGTATTGTACTCGTATGTTCGTTTATCTCTTCTTTTACTTTTGATGTTTTTTTTTTTTTTCTTAACTTGTTCTTTTTTTTTCTTTTTAATATTAAATAACGACTGACTTTTTTTTTATAACGAAGACCAAACTAACACTCAAATTATATTTTTGTATCTTAAACTTTTCCATCTATTGATCATGCACATAATGATTCGGACAAGTAATGCAAAAATTGAAATATCAAAAAAAAATAAACTAAAATTCGTTTCGTTCAAAAAAATATAATGATTTACCAATCAGTAATTATTGTTTTATTTATCTTTAATTTCTGTTGTACCTTTATTCTTATTTTTCGTACTCTTTAATTTGTCATATTCGTTGTTTTTTTTTTTGTGGTTATCTTCCTGATGATGTGCAGAGCATCGAGGGAATACTTAAAGATGTTTGATGATTGAAGCTAAACTACATGATTAAAAAAAAAGAAACGAAATTTGAACGACTTTAGAATGTGCAGTGCAATAATAAAAAAAAATATAATATAATCTGATTCATAGAATAATAATTAAATATACTTAATAAAAAAATAAGTTTTTTTTTTTTTAAATACTCAAATAATATTACTTAGCTTGAAAGTTAGGTAAATTGATAGTAGGTACAGAAGAGATGATGGTCTGGATGCTGTGATGATCGTGTATCAGAGATGTATGTAGGTACTATAACCGCTGTTGATGTTTTAGCTTGTGGAGCAAAACTGTACTTATTCAGTAGCTTCACAGAGATGATCCGGCTGCTGGTGGGATTATGGAGATGATGATGCTTGGTTAGAATAGAGATTTTTTTTTTTTTTTTTTTTTTTTTTTTCCCGTGGGTAGGTGTTGAAATCTTCAAAAGATTCTATGAGGACCGAAAAACGCGCGCTCATAGATATGTGGGACTCTCCCGACCAACAACTCTGCCCCCATAAAGCCTTACGGAAGGTAAGACTCTATGCAAGCAGACCGCTAATCAGGCCGACCGCACTAAAACCACCTCCTCCTCCCGATTGCAACTAAGTTCATATGGAACTTATCTAGCAATTTATCTTTCTCGAAGTTAAGTAACGTGTTGTAGGCAACTTTCCGGTGAAAGTTCCTACTGGTTTAATTATAAGCTAGTTGAATAGCTTCTTTCTATTTTAAGCGATGATTTAAATATACATAATACAGTACAATAATTTCACCGTACTAGATCGGAAGGTTTGGTCCTTCTCAAACGTCGTACTAAATTTGTTTCGTCAAGAATTTCTAAGATTGTTCTATTGGTATGTTCAACTAAACGCTTTCTATGCCTTTGCGAAAAAGTTTTTATTTCTTCGCGAACCGTGGGGATTCCAAGATCCCTGTGAAGATCTTCGTTTCTAATATACCACGGCGCATTTACAAAGGACCTTAATAATTTGTTTTCAAAAGTTTGTAGACTATTTAGATTTGTATCGTGGGTACAACCCCAGAGTTGAATACCATATGTCCAGACAGGCTTAAGTACCTGTTTGTAAACTAATAATTTGTTTTCGATACTAAGTTTAGAATGTCGTCCGAGTAACCAGTACATTTCCCTTAGTTTAATATTTAATTGATCACATTTATTTTTAACATGTGACTTCCATTTTAATTTCGCGTCAAGAGTCATCCCGAGATATTTTGCCTCATTTGCAAATGGAACTTGAGTTGTATTAATAAAGACTGGTAATCTATTAATTTTCTTATAAGTAAAGTCCACGTGGACTGACTTAAATTCGTTAAGCGCTATTCGCCATTTGTTTGTCCATTCATTGACATTGTTAAGAGCATTTTGCAATTTACATGTCGATTCGTTAGCCGTTTTGCCTACTGCAAGTATTGCGGTATCGTCTGCAAAAGTAGCTACAATTGTATTGTCTGTTTGGGGTATGTCGCGTGTAAATAAAAGGTATAAAATGGGACCTAGAACACTACCTTGTGGTACCCCAGCCACTATTTCTTTAAAATCTGAATAATCATTTCCGTGCCTAACGCGGAAAATTCTTTTCTCTAGATATTCTCTAAGAATGTTGTATAGTCCTTCAGATAGGACTTGTCTCAATTTGTATTTGAGGCCTTCGTGCCACACTTTGTCAAAAGCTTGAGACACATCTAAAAAGACCGCTGAACAAATTTTATTTTCTTCAAAGGCTTTCTCGATGACATCGGTGATTCTATGCACTTGATCAATCGTCGAGTGCTTACTTCTAAAACCGAACTGGTGTTCAGGTATAAGACCCTTTTCTTCTATTATGGGCTGAAGACGCTGAAGAAATATTCTCTCAAAGATCTTCGACACTACAGGAAGAAGTGAAATGGGCCTGTACGATTTCTTTTCATGTGATGGTGTTTAGAGTCGAAAACTCTTTTGAATTCGACTTAATTGTTTTAATTTGATTTTATTGCTCCTTACCTCGGGTGGGGGGTAGCAATTTCGAATTAAACAAAATGAATTGACTTCTGGATTAAAAGTGATTTTAATATTAATTTTCATGGCTATTTATACTTGATTCATAAACACATTTGACAATAATTTTCATTTCATGGGAATCTAAATGTGGGAAAATAAATGTAATAGGATAGGAGAGCACCTGTAAAAAGTGCTGATAGTGCAATTTTGGTGGGAACGATTAATGCAAAGGTATAGATTGTGATGTTCATAGGTAATAAGGTGTTCTCGATTTTGATAGGGTGTTATAAACTTAATATACTGCTTAAACATACTCCCCGGCGCGGCGTTGAGATCTCGGAGCTCAAACTCTATAGTCTGTGGGGAAAGAAGTAAAGCGTTTATTCTTCCATGATGAGTATCTGAGATAGCATCTATAGAATTGCTATTTGGATGCGTTGAAAGCTGTCCATTATTTGAGTGACGTAAATCGTGACAAAGTTGAACAGTTCTGTTCTTTGTATGGTTTTATTAAAGCGGTCCATTGAGTCATAAGCGATTGTCAGCTGCTGTTTTACTTCACTAAACTGTTCTTTTATTGAAGACAGCGATTTGTTGAGAATATTTGTTGTAGATTCTAGTATTGAGGTCTGATTTTTGCTCAATTCAAGAAGATGATTTTCATTATTATGGACCATTTGGATATTGTCTTCGATGTATTGTGCATATTCTTGATCAAGAATATCGAATAATGTATTTGCAACTTTACCAACGAAGTCAAATGGGGACCTTCTCTTTCTTATTGCGATTCCGTTTCTGTATTTCAGAATGTCATTTAAATTTTCTGATTCCATTAGACGCATTTCTAGATGATTTATGATGGCTTTACAAAGATTATTCGAGTTTGGGTTTTCCTCGCATCTGGATTTTAATTGAGTGATACTTCTTTGTATTCCTTCAAATGCAAGCCAATAACTAGTCATATTGAAGTAAACAAACAGGTTCCATTCGTCAATTATCAGCTTAGCCTCTCCAATATCCTCAAAATATAATCCGGGACTGGTTTCAAAATGTTGAATATCTACTGCACTTGGTTGAGGCGTTTCTCCAAATGCGGTGCCCAGTATCAATAAGCAAATAACCAAAATTGTTTTGATTGGATTTAATCTTATTCTTTGTGTTGGCACAGAAGATAGTTCAGGATTGCGTCGCTTTCGATTTGAGCTTTCCTGAATTGGAAGAAAACGGCCTTTTAGTGGATGATTAACCTTAGTACGAAGATGCTGAGCCCGTCAAGTGGTAATCCATATTCGATTTTGCTAGCAGTACCGTCTTCAGGACTTTCATCTCTAATATTTTATCCTGGAGCACGAGCAATAGGTGCTTCAATCTCTGGAACTCAGGAACTGGCTATTTAGATCTCTAGAGCACTAGCAATAGGTGCATAAATCTTTGGAACTCAGGAACTGGCTACTTGGATATCTGGAGCACGAGCAATAGGTGCTTTAATCTCTGGAACTCAGGAACTGGTTATTTGGATCTCTAGAGCACTAGTAATAGGTGCATCAATATCTGGAACTCAGGAACTGGCTACTTGAATCTCTGGAGCACTAGCAATAGGTGCATCAATCTCTGGAACTCAGGAACTGGCTACTTGGATCTCTGGAGCACTAGCAATAGGTGCATCAATCTCTGGAACTCAGGAACTGGCTACTTGGATCTCTGGAGCACTAGCAATAGGTGCATCAATCTCTGGAACTCAGGAACTGGCTACTTGAATCTCTGGAGCACTAGCAATAGGTGCATCAATCTCTGGAACTCAGGAACTGGCTACTTGGATCTGTGGAGCACTAGCAATAGGTGCATCAATCTCTGGAACTCAGGAACTGGCTACTTAAATGTCTGGAGCACTAGCAATAGGTGCATTAATCTCTGGAACTCAGGAACTGGCTACTTGGATCTCTGGAGCACTAGCAATAGGTGCATCAATCTCTGGAACTCAGGAACTGGCTACGTGGATATCTGGAGCATTAGCAATAGGTGCATCAATCTCTGGAACTCAGGAACTGGCTACTTGGATATCTGGAGCACGAGCAATAGGTGCTTCAATCTCTGGAACTCAGGAACTGGCTATTTGGATCTCTGGAGCACTAGCAATAGGTGCATCAATCTCTGGAACTCAGGAACTGGCTACTTGGATATCTGGAGCACTAGCAATAGGTGCATCAATCTCTGGAACTCAGGAACTTGGATCTCTGGAGCACTAGCAATAGGTGCTTCAATCTCTGGAACTCAGGAACTGGCTACGTGGATATCTGGAGCACTAGCAATAGGTGCTTCACTCTCTGGAACTCAGGAACTGGCTATTTGGATCTCTAGAGCACTAGCAATAGGTGCATCAATCTCTGGAACTCAGGAACTGGAACTCAGGATCTCTAGAGCACTAGCAATAGGTGCATCAATCTCTGGAACTCAGGAACTTGCTACTTGGATATCTGGAGCACTAGCAATAGGTGCTTCAATCTCTGGAACTCAGGAACTGGCTACTTGGATGTCTGGAGCACTAGCAATAGGTGCATCAATATCTGGAACTCAGGAACTGGCTACTTGGATCTGTGGAGCACTAGCAATAGGTGCTTCAATCTCTGGAACTCAGGAACTGGCTTTTTGGATCTCTAGAGCACTAGCAATAGGTGCATCAATCTCTGGAACTCAGGAACTGGCTACTTGGATATCTGGAGCACTAGCAATAGGTGCTTTAATCTCTGGAACTCAGGAACTGGAACTCAGGAACTGGCTACTTGGATATCTGGAGCACTAGCAATAGGTGCTTCAATCTCTGGAACTCAGGAACTGGCAACTTGAATCTCTGGAGCACTAGCAATAGGTGCATCAATCTCTGGAACTCAGGAACTGGCTACTTGGATATCTGGAGCACTAGCAATAGGTGCATCAATCTCTGGAACTCAGGAACTGGAACTCAGGAACTGGCTACTTGGATATCTGGAGCACTAGCAATAGGTGCTTTAATCTCTGGAACTCAGGAACTGGCTACTTGGATATCTGGAGCACTAGCAATAGGTGCTTCAATCTCTGGAACTCAGGAACTGGCTACTTGAATCTCTGGAGCACGATCAATCGGTGCTTCAATCTCTGGAACTCAGGAACTGGCTACTTGGATATCTGGAGCACGATCAATCGGTGCTTCAATCTCTGGAACTGGCTACTTGGATATCTGCACCTATCTGCACCTATTGCTACGATTTACGTGAAGAATCACGTCGGGGTCACCAATGTTTAGAGTCGAAAACTCTTTTGAATTCGACTTAATTGTTTTAATTTGATTTTATTGCTCCTTACCTCGGGTGGGGGGTAGCAATTTCGAATTAAACAAAATGAATTGACTTCTGGATTAAAAGTGATTTTAATATTAATTTTCATGGCTATTTATACTTGATTCATAAACACATTTGACAATAATTTTCATTTCATGGGAATCTAAATGTGGGAAAATAAATGTAATAGGATAGGAGAGCACCTGTAAAAAGTGCTGATAGTGCAATTTTGGTGGGAACGATTAATGCAAAGGTATAGATTGTGATGTTCATAGGTAATAAGGTGTTCTCGATTTTGATAGGGTGTTATAAACTTAATATACTGCTTAAACAGATGGTTTGCCAGGTTTTAAGACCATTATTACTTCTGCGACTTTCCATTGATTTGGAACATATTCTAACCTTAGAGTGGCGTTCATTATGTAAAGGAGGTTTACTAAACCTTTCCGTGGGAGCATTTTAAGAATTCCCGCAGTAATTAAGTCGTATCCTGGTGCTTTTTTTGACTTCAGTTTCTTAATTTCTTTGCTTAATTCGGCAAGCGTAACATTTCTTGTGATGGAGCTTTCATTTGAATTTATATTCACACTTATATCATCATTCAATGCTTGCCCATTGAACGGCTTAAATGTTTCCTTTAGGTAATCAGCGAAAACGTTTGCTTTCTCTTTATCGCTTCTTGCCCATTCATTTTGGTCTTTCATAATCGGGGGTGCTGGAAGCTTTGGTTTTTTCGTAGCTTTTATCGCTTTCCATAGAGAATAATTAGATTCTTTACCTGCCGTCAAGTTTTCAAGGTAATTTCCAGCTTCGCGGTTTTTAAAATCTGATATCATCTTTTTAAGCAAATTACTGAGGTGATTTAAATTATTTTTTGCGCGCTTTTCGCTTGTCTTTAAGTACCTCTTTTATCTCTTGGGGATATTTAGCTTCTCTATAGCCTGACATTTGTCTTTGGTAAGGAGTATTGTTCCATGCGGCTTTTTGAACAATATGCACAAAATTATCTACCGCTTCTTCAAGCTCAAGAGGTGTTTGTAGTGATACCCTTAATTCAACATTATCTTCAATATCTTTCTTAAAACCTTCCCAGTTAGTTTTACCGTTTGTTAACCTAGGTGGTGTTTCAATTTTAACAATACTTTCGCTCATAGTGAGAATAACGGGAGAGTGGTCAGAGAAAAGATCAAAGCATTCCGTTATTTTTATTCGATTTGACGGTATTCCCCTGACTATAAAGAAATCAATCAGGTCAGGTATTTTCGAGGTATCTGTCGGCCAATAAGTTGGTTTCCCACTAGAATGAAAATCACAATTATTCTCCATACCGGCTTCATATAACGCTCGGCCCTTTTGAGAAATGCATCTAGAACCCCAAAACGTGTGTTTTGCATTAAAATCGCCACCGATTATTAAAGATGGTCTAAGTGATTTTAGCAAGTTTGAAAAATCATTTTTATCAATTCTGTACCGTGGAGGGCAGTATATAGATGTGAAATTCAATGTATCATGTTTAGTTTTAACCTGCACACTTATAAGCTGCATCGGTTCAAGTTCAAGCTTAAGGCCTATCGAGTGTTTGATACATTCTTTTATGTATAATGATGCTCCGCCTCTTTTTAGAATAGAGATGATTGTTTGTTTTTGGCATCAAAGTATGTTTGATGCTATGTCCAGGATTGCGGTTTGTGGAGCATACTATGGAGCATACTTGGACAGATGATGGTGATGATGATGATGCTTATAGGTTATGTGGTATTCCTTAAATTTTATTTTTGTTGGGGATTTAGGTATAGGCCTTTTAGTGTTTTGGTTAGGTTTAACACTTTGGAGCGCCGGTCATTCTCGATGTATTTTGGGCGACGACTGTGGACTTCATTGGATGGATGTAGCATTCCAGATTTAAGACGTGTGTGGGCTTATGATTTAATACATATAATATATGTAATATAATATTATATAGGTTTGGCCACTTGTCGGGATTGAAAATACGATTTAATTTTTAACATGAAATCTGAGCCCCTCAGCGTTCTAGAGCTTTTTTCCGGGCTGGTGTATGGCTTTTCAGCGCTCGGGAGCTATAAAATACACACTACTTAGCACATGGTCATGGTAACACAAATAATTTTTTTATTTTATATCACTCACCTCTATACTGTTTTCAAGTTTTTTTTTTTTTGTTTGTTTGTTTAATTTAGAACCCACTATATTTTTAGTTTAGTTTATAAGTTTCGAATTTCTATCAATGCACTTAGTGTATTATTAATTTTAATAGTAGGTATATTCAGATGTTTTGAATTTGTATTATTTAAACAAATTAACATAAAACAAAATTTACTTTATTTTATAGCTTGGGGCTCAGTTTTAAAAGTTTAGTGATTGAAGAATAAATACCAAAAGAAGGAAATAATGCTAAGCAGGGATATTTATAGCTCTTTGAACCAAGCTCATAGAATTGCACACATACATTGACACGATGCTCTCATGGAGAAGATAGTAGCTTCCGCTTCATAAATACCTCAGTGGATTTTAACCAGACTAATTTTAAATTAAGTTTAAAAATCAAATTTATTTTTTTGTATAATAAGTGTATTAAATTCAAAATTTTCTGGTCAAAAGCCACCAAGATTCAGAAAATCGGAAGTCTTCCATGTTTTTTCTTTGAGTGTATTAGTTGGAATTTTCTAGCACCAATCTCCAAACGTCTCTCGAAAACCAGCTGTTTCCATGAACCATATGATGGCCACGGTATAATCATATAGTCACCTCAGATGTTGTCGTTTTCTTCATTTGAACATTTTATCTTTTATTTTTGTACCTGCACCATCAAGTTGTTCCGTGGCACGAGGAGTAGGTGTGATGAGCTCCACCATCGGTGATGGTTCAAATCTCGCCACAATATTTATACCCCCTTTTTTTCTTTTTTTTTTTTTTTTTACTTTGACTTTTAGACTAGGTAGTTTTATTTTCCAATTTTTTTATTTTTAGTTTTTGTAAACAACATAAATTATCATTTTATTTTTTTTTTTTTTTTTTGTATCTTATTTTTTTCTGTCCATCTGAGCCTATCTTCTTGCATCGTATAGTAAAAGGTCCTTCGAAATGTTATCTTTTTACAGAACATAATCGTCCACAGCCTCCTCATCTTCATGTCCGTATGCATCATTTTTGCCCCATTTTCTTATATCGTAATTTTTTTTTAACTTAATATCTACATCTCTTAAAAGTTTAACTAATTATACAAATAAAACTCAAGAGAAATTATATACCACAGCTTCTACAACTTTTTAGAAGCAAGTATAAAGTTTATGCCAACATCATTTAAAAAAAAAGCGAATCCAGTGATGTTTTACATAAATTAACTATCCAACTACTTATTTGTAAGCCTAACTGATGAAGAGAATGACGAAGAGACCAAAAAGGAGAAAAAGGGAAAAAAGAAGAGAAAAACAAAGAGACATTGTTTTACCTTGCTATTGAACGATCTCGAGAAAGTAAAATTAAAACTTAAGAAAATTTTTAAAATAAAGAAGAGCAATAGATATAAGAGAAAGTTAAAAAAAAATCTGCACAGAAGTTTGATTCAAGCTATGATTTTGATTAGGTAAACGAGTGATAACAGTTTGAGTAGGTACGAACATGTGGGTACCTATAGACGATTTGAATTGTATCAATTACAGTGAAGGTGACAAGAAGTAAGGTTTCCCCACAATTGAGGTAGGTAGATATGTAGAAATGGCCATTAGTAGTCTTGCTCAGTGACCCAAATAGAGCTGTAGTGCGCGTTATGATAGCCTAAATTCGTTTAACATAATGCTTTAATGGAAAATGTTTAATACAACAACTTATGCGAAGTATTCGCAATAAAATATAGGTCCGGAGAAATCTTTTTTTCTTATTTTCAATTCGAATAAGCTTTTCGAAGTCAGTAAAACATACTCGTATTTAAGTCTATTAAATCAACACACGAGCACGCACGTCTTGAACTTTTATCCATATTAGGTATGACAGCATACCCTCAATGTACCATGATATTAAAGGCTTTTTCAATACTATATTGTAATCCCTTATTAATGTGAGTGCTTCATAGTTAAATAAAAGCTATAACAATAATTGTTTTTCTTTCATGTGTGTGTCTAAGTGTTTGTGTATTCTCTAAGAACAAAAGCCCCTAATGAACAGCACACAATCTACCTTCAATTGTCGTTCACCTCGGCAGACTCTTCGGAAACATTTCCATATTCAACCACGTGGCAATATCTTTTTGCTCAACCTGAAAGGATTTTTACGTGTTCGTGTTCAAGGAAACAAAAGCATCTACCGGGCAACAAAACACTTGGACGATATGAAGGACTTACAATAAACAGTACCTTGGTATTGTTACGCATTGGAAAAACGTTAATGGATATATGTTCACGCAGTTCTCACCGTAACATTGATTATTTCATACGAATTCAGGAAGAACACACCTCCTCCCCCATATTATTTTTTCTTCTAAAATTAACCTAAGCCATATTTGGAATCTCATAGTCCCAGGACTTCAGTCTGGACGACCACATTAGCAAGTAAAGTTTTCCAATTCGTGTCGAAAATTATTTCCATGTCAACCACAGTAGTCCAGTCAAAGCGTCATGAAAAAGGGCCTGACCTTGCGCGCAGAGGCATGGTCTATTTTTTTTTCATGGATCGATAGGTGCTTATGAAAAAAGCTTAAAACCAAATTTGCACCACATGACAACTTTTTTTACCAAAGTTATTGGTAAAAATGTGTTTTGTGTCATTTTTTGGTCATTTGCGAATATCTCGGCTCCCCTATGCCCTACGAACAAAAATTAAACATGTATTTATTCCTAATAACGTTATCTATTATGTTATAAGAAAAAACATTTGTTTAAACAAATGAAAAAAAAGTTATAGTAAGTTAAGATAATTTTTTGTTGTTTAAAAATCACTTTTTCGTGATTATTAAGAAAAAAGCTCATCTAACGATGAAATTTTTATTTTTTATTATTAAAGTTCTTGTAATTACCTACAATTTAAAAAAAAAAATCAACACTCTACGATGAACGAAAGCCGAGTAATAAATTATTGAACATAGGTAAGTCAGCGCACCCACGCATTTGATGATTTTATGTTTTAATTAATATCTCAGCCCCAGTAAGTCGCAAAGTGAAAATAAAAAAACTGTATTGCTATTTTGCTAATAACAATATTTTCTATCAACTTACAATCTATCAGCTTACAATTTAGTATCTTAACCTTGTAGCTTGTAATTTTGGTGTCGCCAGCAACAAGAAGCAACAAATATGTGTAAGTATGTGTGGAGTGTTTGAAGCATACCAATATATCTTGTTGCTGGCGACACCAAAATTACAAGCTACAAGGTTAAGATACTAAATTGTAAGCTTTCTTAAGTTTTTAAATCATGAATATCTTGGCTCCCGTTTGTCGTAATGGACTAATTTTTTTTTTAATTTGAAGAAAATTAGCAGGATTATAAAACAAAAATCCAAAACTGAAAAATATTTACCGTGAAATGCAGTTTTTCTCTCAATAACTATGAAAAGAAGGTATTAAAAACAAGAAAAAAAACGTTGAAACCAACGGTAACTTTTTATGTTTTGGCTCAAACATATTAAATTAAATGCAAGTTGATAGAAAATATTGTTATTAGCAATACAGTTTTTTTATTTTCACTTTGCGACTTACTGGGGCTGAGATATTAATTAAAACATAAAATCATCAAATGCGTGGGTGCGCTGACTTACCTATGTTCAATAATTTATTACTCGGCTTTCGTTCATCTTAGAGTGTTGATTTTTTTTTTAAATTGTAGGTAATTACAAGAACTTTAATAATAAAAAATAAAAATTTCATCGTTAGATGAGCTTTTTTCTTAATAATCACGAAAAAGTGATTTTTAAACAACAAAAAATTATTTTAACTTACTATAACTTTTTTTTAATTTGTTTAAACAAATGTTTTTTCTTATAACATAATAGATAACGTTATTAGGAATAAATGCATGTTTAATTTTTGTTTGTAGGGGATAGGGGAGCCGAGATATTCGCAAATAACCAAAAAATGACACAAAACACATTTTTACCAATAACTATGGTAAAAAAAGTTGTCATGTGGTGCAAATTCGGTTTTAAGCTTTTCTCATAAGCACCTATCGATCCAAGAAAAAAAAATAGACCATGCCTCTGCGCGCAAGGTCAAATGACGCTTTGACTGGACTACAGCGAGCGAGTTTCCTGTTGAAATGGATGAGCTTATAGGTGAGTGTGAAGCAGTATGTGTGTAGATATTTTCCTTTCACATGCCAATTTCAAGTCAACGGATCCTTTCTCCTTTGTGCATGCAAATGCAATCGAGCAAAACTAATCACACCTGCACGTTCATCTAATTCTAGAGAAAACGGCAGTGAATTATCACGAACAAACGGTTAGATGAATAAGCGGATGAACGCTGGAATGGCCGGAAGTATGATGGCATAGTGGAGAGAGTAGTGGTGGTGGCTGATGCGAAACGATTGGCTCAACAACAACTGAAGGGTATTATTTTGTATGGCTTTGGTAACGTTTGAGGTTTTTACTTACTTACTGCAACGTTAGGCATAGACAAAAAGGGTAACAAAACAAAATTAAGTGATACCTACAGTTAGCTTTTGTGTGTGACAGGCGAGGCGAATGAAATTCTTCGGTAACCCAGGAATTACTGGAACAGACATTTTACATTCACATGTATATGTATGATAGAAAGTAAAAGCTTGGGTGTGCTCAAGTGCATCTCAGGTGATGGTCTTTTTGCAATAGAGAGAATTAAATTCTATGGTAAAATTGATGTTTGGCTTTTACAGCACGAAAACACGTTCTCGATGTTGAAGGCTGGAACTCTCGATACTATCTGAATTATAAGCAATCAACATATGCGTTATTTTTCAAAATTTTATTTGGATGAGAAGGACATTTTTTTAACAATGCCGTTGTATTTTTATTATTCGAATTGATAAATCGGTTGTCCCTGAGCGTGTAATAAACTAGGCGCAAGTGTTGTGTTACAGTCAATTATAGAAAAACACGTTCTATTCTATCAACTCATGCCCATCAATCTCCTAGATAATGGTAATGTCAGCCTTATACCGTGTGATGAAAGGCTCGAGCCTTTAAGTAGCATATGATGTGGAAAGAATTCTCACGTTCAAGATAAATACTTTAGGGTCGATATGCTTTGAAATTCCAGGTTTTGTTGCCATTTGATGGTAATAATTAGCAAGTTTACCTTCTGACACAACCTCTACACCCAGGAAACAGTGTCATTGTTTTGGCTTAAGACAATAGTCTGGACAGCAATCGATTTTTGGGATACCATCCGCTACCATCTTTCGAGAGTCAGCTTTTCTTGCAGGGACAAAATAATCGGTCACACGTTTTGAAGGTACAAGATATTTTTTTTTCAAAAACCCAAAAAATATTTTTTCGAATGTTTTCATATACAATATTATTTTAAAAGTAAATGAGGTCCTGTAAAAAATTTGGTCAAAATCCTTAGAGCCGTTAATGAGAATGTCGAAAATAAAATAAAAAAATAAACGGTTCTATGACAAGTACCTACCGCTAATAACATTTTTTCCCAAAAAAATTTTTCGCCAAAATGTAGTCCTAGCCCATTAAAGCCGTTTTCGCGATTAATAAGATATTGAATAGCGACTGTATGTCAGGTACCGTTAGTTTTGGAGCTGAAAAATTTTGATTGCTTCTCTAGAGAATCACCGAAGACCTTTAAGTAGTAAGTCTTAAGAAAATACATCCAGTATCTTAGGCTGTAGGTACAAGCAAACAGACGGAATTTCCGAACCTTTTTGTCTGTTCTCTATTATCGAAATGTCAACTTTGATCAAAATCTCGAGTTCGATTTTTTTTTCAAATGCGAACATGCCCTATAGTACCTTTATCGCAAGTAAAAATTGCGACCAAATTTCACAACACCAAATAGGGTAAACCGTCCAATCATTGGCACCTTAAGGTTACTCACCACTTATTCGGCTTGTATAACTTATGGGAATTAAGAAACGACAGTTTTTTTTTTTTAATTTTTAATTGTATTTTTGTTTAGTGAAAAACATTAAATATCCTATTTTTTGTTAAAATTAATAAATAATTAATAAAAAGTAAAACAATGTCCTTTTACCAATGATTGGCACCATTTTCCAATCATTGGCACAGAACAAACCAATGATTGGCACATTGATTTTGTTTAATTTTTAAAGTTTATTAAAACCAATAAAAACAAAATATGTATAACTCTATTATATAATTTAAAAAATAAAACGTAATTTATTTTTATAATTATATTTAAGTCTTTTAAGTTACAATATGTTTACATTAAGGCCGAGATTAGATTAGATTTTTATAGATTGATAAAAAAGTGTATTATCAACCTAAGGAAAATTGATACAAAATTATAAAAACCTGTAACTTTTTCATTTATCAATGATTGGCACTTTTGCTAATGATTGGAATGGCATCCAAAGATTGGCAAGTGCCAATCAACCCAGTGATTGGCGTTTTTTTAATTGCTATACTAACTTCAGAGGCCAAAAGAAATGATGCCAAATCATCAGAAATAGGCTAAGGCTAATATTTTTAAAAAGATTTTATTAGAAAACTTTTAAATGTTATTAATACGAGTAATTTAAACTGTAAGTGCCAATCATTGGGGGGGGGGGGGGGGGGGGTGCCAACAATTGGGCAGTTTACCCTATTAATTATTTCTAAAAAAAAATTTTCATAAATCTTCAATTTTTTAAATTCTTCAAAAAGAATATCGTAAGGGTTGTGGTCAATTGGTAAAATGGTTTTTAAATATTTTTTTCATTCTCTTTGATTCTTTTTTCGAAGTGCCCTTAGCACTTAATTGAGCCAAAGATATTTTTAAAGAGATATTATTATTTAAGCAGTTTTTAAATCTATCAACTGCTTCATTAATTTATCTAGGCACTTATACGAGTATACAAACAATACCAAATATAGGTACTTGTATGTTGCTTAAGATTATTTTACGAAAGTAGTAAACTGCTTATCTAGAATCCCATCCAGCACAGCAAAACAACTTTCCTTGCTAACATTAAGGTAAGCTTACATTTTAGCCTCAAGCTACTAACACTTATCTGGATACCAGTGAGTTTGAGAAAAATTCACAGACAGACGAACTGACTCAAACTGTGGACAATCAAGAGACTCTAGTGTAATAATATTCCAATAAAAAAATGAAGGTCTTTATATAGACACCTGCCACACAAAGGCGCAATATCTCCAAAACTTTGCGCTGCAAAAACCTTTTAATACAAAATGAGGTATTAGCTGTTGTGACCAATCCAGAATGCCAAACTTTCCAATACATCTATGTATTTAATAAAATACAATACAAATTTTTAGATTCAAAATTAAATCGTGTTCGCTAACAGCAAGATATAATTGTTCGCGTGAACGTACTCCGTTTGCGAATGCAACAACAACTTTCCGAACGCAACAAATTTTCCGAACGCATCTAGTAACGAAACTAACTTCAAGTAGGAATATTCTACTTCATTATTTTTACTTAAGTCATTCAAATATCAATTGTGAAAAGATTGTGCTGGCGCTAAAAAGAAAGCTGTCTGTAAAAATAACATTTATAAAATTAAAATTAATATTCATATGTGAAGTAAAGTTAAATTGCGATTGATATTAAAAGCGGTTTTTTTTTGTTTCAAAATTTAATGAGAGACTAGCCATCATCAAAGGTTATATTAGCTACCATCTACAAGGCTTTTTTGTTGACCCTTGAAAAAACAAAAACAACGCCACAATTTACGGTTGAATGTCTCGCGCTATTTTCTCCTTCGTGTTGCATCCAAAAAAAGAATTTCACATAATTTTCGCGATTTAGTTTCGAAAATTTTGTTTTAAATTTTCACCTTCATTCCAATCACTTAATGACTTAAACCAAAACTGAGATGAATGAAGGTAATAATCAAACTCAATCGGTAATCGATATTCTGTCTAATCCAACAACCACCAACAAATATCGTACTTTAAAAACAGCATTAGTTGAACGCCAATCAGTTTCCGAAATAAAACGTTTGGAAACACTCATTGACAAAGCAGACATTGGTGACCGAAAACCATCGGAAGATTTACAGTCCATGAGAATGCTTCCTGGTACTTCTTTTAATTACGATATCATTAAAAAAAAAATTTGAATCCGTCAATTGCCACAACCAATTCACATCCCGTTATTAACGGTAAGTCAAAAATCTTTAAGAAAGTTGGCTGCACTTGCAGTTAGAATTTACGAGGCTGCTCAAAGTACAAACATTTGTAGTGTTTACACTACTCAGCAAAATGCTAATTCTGCAACGAACAATGGCTGGCTAGGATTGAGTCGATGATCGGAGCTTTTTCTTTTGATACTCGCGCACGAAACAAAAATAGATCTTTTCAGAACAACAAAAGTAGAAGTAGTCGGTCACACAGACGTTGTGATGCTTTTTTATTCAAAGGCTGAGGTAGCGTCAGCTTGTCCAGGGTCAGTCCGAAGAAAGCATAAAACTCGGTTTTAGAAAGTTCAGAACTCCAAATAATGTCCGAATTCATTCAGTTTAACTTAATTCTAACTTACAATTTATTTCATATACTCATACAATTGTATCAAATTCTTAAATAACTAACACGGTATTTCATATAATTCACAAATTGTTCATATATCTAAATAATTAAGACGGTATTTCGTATAAAGGGCGAGACGGTGGGATTAGATCCCTAGCCTTGACTGACGTTTAGGCAAAACGCAGGTGGGATTAAATCCCTAGCCTTAAACGACGACAGGGCACGGACGGATAAGCTTTGATTGAATGCCGGGCAAAACCGGTTGGTGAGAATAAATCTCTAGCCCCAGCTCAAATCGTAGCAAGGTTTAAACTTGGGATTAGATCCCTAGCCTCAAAACAAACGTTCGGGGGAAACAAAGGGGCGGCGGCAGAAAGTGGGATAAATTTCCCTAGCCTTGACTGAAGTTATAGGCAAAACGCAAATGGGATTAGATCCCTAGCCTAAGACAACGACAGGGCACGCACAGGCGGTTGGATTAAATCCTTTCCTTAGCTTTGATTGAATCGCCTGCCAAAAATGTAGTGAGATTAAATCTCTAGCCTCGGCTCAAATCGCAGCACGGTTCAATGCAGGATTAAATCCTTAGCCTCAAACAAGCGTTTGGGGCAAAACAAGAGTGGCGGTGGCGGCAGAAATTGGGATAAATTCCCCAGCCTTGACTGAAGCTATATAGGCAGAACGCAAGTGGGATTAGATCCCTAGCCTAAGACAACGATAGCCTCGGCTCAAATCGCAGCACGGTTCTAAAGTAGGATTAAATTCCTGGCCTTAAACGAAGTTCGAAACAAAATAAAGGGAAGGTGCTGAAAAGGCAAACAAACAAGACACACAATTTACGGCCAAAGCCAAAAAATCTAGAAACTTCTGGCCAGTACACTACGTACCCAAGCCGCTTGTTTCAAGAGAAAACCTCTTACCTCAGTACTCTATATTGGTACTAAATAATCAATGGTAGGCGAGAGGAATCCAATTCTTCCCATATCATATTTATGGGCAAAAGCAAATGTGAACACAGAACACCAAACGAAAGCTGCTCACTATGTTTTGTTGTTGTACCGTCATTGCATGTATTTTGTATGTGAATCTCCGTGGGCGTTTCAAGGTATGCAATATTTTCTTCATGTCATCCGATGAATCCTCGATGTATGCAATTTTATTGCGTCGTGCGGCAGAGCGGGTAGTATCGTAGACATGCGGCGGCGGCTGAAGTATGTAACTTCGTTACAACGTACAATTTCGAACTCAGGTACTAATATCTGCTGGTATTACAGGCGTTTAAGAAAGAATGCAAAGAAATACCACCAACCTTGCAATTTTGATAAAAGTAAATTTCAAAATCGCACGAATAACCAAACCACCACATCCAAGTTTCATGAATGTTCATGCCTGAAAAGTTTTTTCAAAGTTAGACATTGTGAGAATATACTATTTAATCCCAGTTTCACCTGAAGACCTTCCTGAGACTGCGCTGACAGCACCTTTTGGTCTTTTTGAATAGCTCCGATTGCCATTATGATCTCTGAATCTGAATTTCAAAAACATCAATTTGGAAATTCTTGTAACGGGTGATTTTTTAAGAGCTTGAGAACTTTTTAAAAAAAAAAAACGCATAAAATTTGCAAAATCTCATCGATTCTTTATTTGAAACGTTAGATTGGTCCATGACATTTACTTTTTGAAGATAATTTCATTTAAATGTTGACCGCGGCTGCGTCTTAGGTGGTCCATTCGGAAAGTCCAATTTTGGGTAACTTTTTCGAGCATTTCGGCCGGAATAGCCCGAATTTCTTCGGAAATGTTGTCTTCCAAAGCTGGAATAGTTGCTGGCTTATTTGTGTAGACTTTAGACTTGACGTAGCCCCACAAAAAATAGTCTAAAGGCGTCAAATCGCATGATCTTGGTGGCCAACTTACCGGTCCATTCCTTGAGATGAATTGTTCTCCGAAGTTTTCCCTCAAAATGGCCATAGAATCGCGAGCTGTGTGGCATGTACCGCCATCTTGTTGAAACCACATGTCAACCAAGTTCAGTTCTTCCATTTTTGGCAACAAAAAGTTTGTTAGCATTGAACGATAGCGATCGCCATTCACCGTAACGTTGCGTCCAACAGCATCTTTGAAAAAATACGGTCCAATGATTCCACCAGCGTACAAACCACACCAAACAGTGCATTTTTCGGGATGCATGGGCAGTTCTTGAACGGCTTCTGGTTGCTCTTCACTGCAAATGCGGCAATTTTGCTTATTTACGTAGCCATTCAACCAGAAATGAGCCTCATCGCTGAACAAAATTTGTCGATAAAAAAGCGGATTTTCTGCCAACTTTTCTAGGGCCCATTCACTGAAAATTCGACGTTGTGGCAGATCGTTCGGCTTCAGTTCTTGCACGAGCTGTATTTTATACGGTTTTACACCAAGATCTTTGCGTAAAATCTTCCATGTGGTCGAATAACACAAACCCAATTGCTGCGAACGGCGACGAATCGACATTTAACGGTCTTCAGCAACACTCTCAGAAACAGACGCAATATTCTCTTCTGTACGCACTGTACGCATTCGTGTGGTTGGTTTAATGTCCAATAAAGTAAACTGAGTGCGAAACTTGGTCACAATCGCATTAATTGTTTGCTCACTTGGTCGATTATGTAGACCATAAATCGGACGTAAAGCGCGAAACACATTTCGAACCGAACACTGATTTTGGTAATAAAATTCAATGATTTGCAAGCGTTGCTCGTTAGTAAGTCTATTCATGATGAAATGTCAAAGCATACTGAGCATCTTTCTCTTTGACACCATGTCTGAAATCCCGCGTGATCTGTCAAATACTAATGCATGAAAATCCTAACCTCAAAAAAATCACCCGTTATTATTAAATTTTCTCATAATCAAAAATGTTTCACTAAGTGATAAATTTTTTTTTTTTACTATTGTTTTGTTCATCATGTAAAATTTAGAAAATTTTGTGTTTATTACGCATTTTTTTGAAAAAAAATTGACCTCAAAGTCAAAATTTTGTTCAGGCAAGAAAAATTGAACACCATTTAAAATTGAATATCTGGCAACCCTAAACATAAATCAGATCAATTTAAACGTAGTCTTAAAGGTTTGTATTTCTACTAAGAAAAAGTTCAAAATGATGTCCCTACGATTAGAACTGACAGAGAACTTGACCTGAACATGGGTCAGGGTAAACCAAAGTAAGCCTTTTTTTAAGAATATGACCAAGAATCACATCCCAAAGTATGGCACACGAATTACCGGACACCCTGTATAATTGGTGATTTGTTTGCTATTTTCTTTTTGGCAACTCTGATGGTTTTGATAGCTCAGGCACTTTTCGTGTTTTGTGTCACTGTCAAACATCTTCAGTTTGGTCTATAATTTAAACATTAACACCCATATTAATAAAGATGGTTTAGTGGAGGTTTATGGTTAAGTCCTGGACTAAGTGCGAAATTTCATTAATAAAACAAATTTTCTGTTAAGTGACGTTTACTAATTATGATAAAGTTAAACCACCGAAGTAGGTGGTTTAGCGAAGGAATAAGAAATAGAAATGTCCACAGTCAGACACAAGCAATTGACAATCAATTTAGGTAGCCACAGGATATAAAAAAGAGATTGCTTACTTTTGTAGAAGATTTTCTTAAAAGGATTTTTGTTAAATGTCATTTTACTATTCCGGGAACATTTTGTTTTTATTAATGTAAATATTTAAGCCATGGCTTAACTCCTATTCCAGGGTTTAGCAAAACCATGGAATATAGGTGGAATAAGCGTTTTTTATTAATACGGCTGTAATCGTCTTACAAATGAACAACGCTTGCAAATTATTGAATTTTATTATCAAAATGTGTGCTCTGTTAAGAAAGTTCAGAGCGCGCTTCTTCCATTTTGTGGTCAGTTTAATCGACCTACTGAGGCGGCTATCCGAGCTTTTGTGACTAAATTTCGCACCAAATTTACATTGTTGGACATTAAACCACCAACACCCTTACGTTGAGTGCGAACTGAGGAAAATAACGCAGCTGTATCGGCCAGTGTTAGTGATGATCGTGAATTATCAATTCGGCGCCGTTCGAAGCAATTGGGCCTCTGTTACTCCACTACGTGGAAAATTTTGCGGAAGAATTTAGGTGTCAAGCCTTTCAAAATACAGCTGGTGCAAGAATTGAAGCCGAACGACCTACCACAACGCCGAATTTTTGGTGAATGGGCTCTTAAAAAGTTGGCCGAAGATCAACTTTTTTATTGAAAAATTGTGTTCAGCAACGAAGCTCATTTTTGGTTGAATGGATACGTGAACAAGAAAAATTGCCGTATTTGGAGTGAAGAGCAGCCAGAAGCATTGCAAGTGCTACCAATGCATTCAGAAAAAGTCAATGTTTGGTGCGGATTATGGGCTGGCGGAATCATTGGGCCGTATTTCTTCAAAGATGATGCGAATCGCAACGTTACTGCGAATGGTGAGCGCTAACGTGCGATGATAACAAACTTTTTTTTGCGCCAAATGGAAGAGCTTGACTTGCATGACATGTAGTTTCAACAAGACGGTGCCAAATGCCATACAGCACGCGTAACAATGAATCAATTAAGAGGTGAGTTCGGTGAACAGTTTATTTCACGTTTGGGGCCGGTCAATTGGCCGCCTAGAGCGTGCGCTTTAATGCCTCTAGACTATTTTTTGTCGGGATATGTTAAGGCTTATGTGTTATGTCTATAGCGCTTCGATTGACGTACTGGAAGCCAACATTGAAGAATTTATTCGTAAGATACCGGCCGAAATGTTAAAAAGAGTATACCAAAATTAGACTTAGCTGACGGATCATTTGAGGCTCAGCCCCGGCCAACATTTGCATGAAATAATCTTCAAACATTAAATTATATCCAACGTGCTATTGATTAAAATAAAGATTACATGCATTTTTCTGATTTTTATGTGTTTTTTTTTTATTTCTGATAGCTCTTAAAAAAATCACTCGTTATAAATGTACCTACATGTATCATGCGTTCTTATTACAAGATGGCCTAAAAATGTACCGCCCTATCAGAATTAAGATGCTATCAGTTTTGATATATGGTTGGCTGATATTTGTGAAACTAAGAATAGAACTGAACTTAATATAAGCTCCTCAAGAGATTTAATATTATAGTATGTCCATCTATGTTCTTAGCAGCTATTTCTTCCTTTTATTATCTTTGAAAAAAACCTATAAAAAATAGATACATTTTGCTATAATGTATCACCTCTTGTTATCAAGTCTAGTGGTACGAGAAATCTCTATGATCAACCCATCCCGAAAACCGAAGCACTTTGAGGATATTCCGATATGACCATTAACCATACTCAGTCAACTATAGCACAGTTCCATTCACATTGAATCAAAAATATCATCGCCAAGAAAAAGGACCATAACCAATACAAAAGTCCTCCCAAGCAATCATGACGCTAAAAATAAAACCAACAAATCCAAGCATTTTTATCCTCCATTTATTACCCCAAAGGACACTGCTTTTCGTGTTATATTGTCTCCTTCTTTAGTTGGGTGTGAAATTAAATTTATGGATAAACATAAAAACAACACCAATCACTCCTTACTAACATTAACTAAATTCTAATAAATATACAAAACATAACAAATTAAAAAGGACTTATGTATACTCGTATTTCATTAAAATCCGTTTTACCTGTTTTTCTCAAATTTTCACTGCTAGCATTTAAATCAGGTGTTTGTGTCAAAATTGGACATGCGAAACAACAACACACTAATGGAAAATAAAATGAAATTGTTTCATCATTTGGGACTAATTCAATTTCGCTCCAAGTCTACACTTAACACATTTTTCAATTCTACACAAAGGGTTGTCAGGTGAATACAAACCAAAAATTCTAGTTGAAAACTTGGTTTAAATTCCATTTAGCATCGCTTCAATTGAAAGATCCCATTTTCGGCTTACCACTGAAACAAGGATACTCACTCACAAACAGAACTTGAATTTCATTTCGAGTGGTTGGGTTCCTAAGGAAATAAAGAATTTCTCTTTATCTCAATACTGGAGACTTTTAAACTTTGACTTGTATTTCACGTTTCACCATTATTTGCTGGGTTTGTTTTTTTTTTTGGTAAAACTTTAGGTTGTCCTTTCAGTTTTTAAGGGAATTTCAATCCGCTGTCAGGATTTGTCCCTTGAGTGTAGCTGAGCGGACTTGATTTATGAGTGTATCTTTGTTTTTGGTTTTATTTAAATATTTAGATATATTTTTGTGGACATTTTGAGGGGAAATAATAAATAATATATTTTCTAATAATTAAATGTGCCAGAGGACATTCCTTTTATTTATGATATGAAGTGGGATGATCCACACATTTAGTGTGTGTTTTTGTCCCTCCTTTTAGAGTTAAAGGAACTTGGATATAGAGTGCTGGGCGTTGGATGGCCTTCAATTTGGATTTCTAAACAAAAGTCCTTTTAAGTTTTGCATAGTTATTTTGGTTTGAGGTCTAATTCAGTTGAGTGCTTTATTTGGTTTATGCATTTGACGTCTTGTTGACGTTAACATAAATGTGTACTTACCTACACATCTACGTTTAGAAATGATTGATATTCAAGACCAGAAAGTCTGAAAATGATGGATGAAAAAGAAAATGATACACGTAATGCATGACAAATTGTAATACTGTCAGACACGTGTCTGCGTTCCTTCGTTTTTCGGGTTTTCCATAGTAAAATCAGGAAGATGTTGAAATGGAATAAAATAAGCTGGGTGTTAGGTATTAATAAAATTCTTCTTTTATTTTAAAGGTCCCTGTATGCTATTATGTCTGAAATATGACATCGTTCAAATGCCCAAGTCGGTTTCTAACGGTAGCATGGATCCAAGAGATCCATTTTTCAATGACTCTTCCGCATATATAACTGTCTGACTTTGACCAATGGCTTGTATTGTGTTCATTTTAAGGGCGTCGGTCGATTGTGGTTTATTCGCATAGACCTGCGAAACCCCATAAGAAAATGTCTAGCGGGGTCAAAAGTCATGACCTTGGTGGTCAATTCACGCCACCTCTGCGAGAAATATCCTTACTCTCAAATCATTCCTGCAGTATTTCAATCAACCACTGTAGGCACAGGAATTGACAAATTCTCCAAGAGTATCTCTTGTCATGGAAAGTGCTGCTCATTAGCCGTTCGGAATCGGCAGAAAATTGTAGGTCCCCTCCGTTCCTGGTAACACGCACACAGGAAAGGTTGAGAGTTGTAACTCACTAGGTCCTGGTTCACTCCGGGCTGTTGCACCAACAAATTTATTTATTTACACTGTAGGCAGTGTAGGCACTTAGCGCCAAACTGCTGGAACCGCATGTCGTTTCGACCGTTTTGCATTTGTTTTTTCAAGAATCGAAGTCGCGATTTCGACCAAACAGCGATAATAGCGAGCACCAAAAACGTGGCTCCCGCAATTCCGTCTGTCTATTTGAATATATTTTTGTATGTCTATATCTCAACACACAGCTTAAGCCGCTAAAGCTATTTTCCTAAAACTCGGTAGCTATTTTTCAACCAATACCTAGCTTTTACTAAATAAAATTGTTTAATTTTTTTTTTTAAATCTGTGTAACAGTTTTTAAGAAAAAAATATTCATAAAATTTCGAAAAAATTCTATGGCAGGTACCGTTATTTTTGGTCTTAAAAAAAAAAAAGAAAAAACCTATATATACGAAGTTTAACAAAAATCGGCCGAGCAGTTTATTCTGTTGTCAAACAGACATACAGACAGAAAGAATTGCGAGACCCACTTTTTACGTCTTCGCTATCATCATAATGTCAACTTTGATCAAAATCCCGATTTTTTTTACGAATGCATAACTTGCATTATAATACCTATAAGTCGCAACTAAAATTCACAAAATTGTTTGCTAAGGCTTCCCAAAAGTTTTATTGTGCATAAACATTTTCAAATTTTTTTTTTTTTTTGGGATTTTTAAAACAAATTTTCAAAATATTTCTTTCAAAACTTAATATTTCGAAAACCCCAAAATTGACAGTTAAAAGTTTTTTAATACAATCCACAAGATTTGAGAAAAAAAAATATTTTATCTATAAAAATGGTACGCACCATAAAAATGTTAAAAAATGTTTTTCGAAAATCGTATTTTTCTCGAAAAACAGCACCTAAAATTTTGTTACAATTTTCTTTCTTTCTATTCATTTTAACAATCTATAGTTTAATACAAAAATGAAATTAAGATAATACTGAATGTACCTAGCATAGAACCAATTCTTCGAATTTAGAATATCTCTTTATCGGCATTACGGATTTTTATAAAAGTTTTTATAGAAAAGCTTCTAAGAGGTTTGAAACCTTGCCCTTCATAAGATAAAAAGATATTTTTTGAATTTTTGAAAAAAAAAAAAATTATTTTTATAATGAAAATTCGATATCTCGAAAACAGGGGCGGAATCGGGTAAGGTGATATAGTTGATTATCAAATTTTTGATTGTCATTTTGACTATAGCTGTCTCTATCATATCAATAAAGAAACATAGAGAGAGCGATTAAATTAGTGATTTACTCTTACTCGATACCGGCCCAGGTCAGTATATTTTTTTGAAATTTAATTTTTATTCGTACAATAATAAAAACTTTGAGTTAACGTACCATCATTTTTTCCTAAAAATGTTTTAAGAATTTTGTATGTTCTTGCATAAACTAATAGTTGCTTGAGAAATCACATGGTATCCTGTTTTTAGTTCCAACTACAAAAGTAATTGTTTTAATTATTTAAAAAATCAATTGTACGGTTATGAACATTTTTTCTACAGTAACATTCGTTTTTAAAATGTTTAGTCTTTGGCATAAGAGCAAGTTCAAGTATCATTAACACAACAAAAAGTCATGCAACAAAGTCGTGCTTTTATATATATTATAAAACTGGCCGACCCAGCTCTCGAAATTCGAGTGCCAATTTATTTATTTAATTCATTATCATTCAATGAAAGACAGAGAATTCATGATTTTTTTTAAATTGTTGAATGCAATGAGAAGTACCTACTAAGCACTCAGTCATGGAGTCCAAAGGAAAACAGTTAATGGTAAACAAACTTTCAAACCTCTACACATTTTTGACACATTAACAATTTTTGTTTCGATTCTTGCATGTCATTGACCTTCAGCTATTGTTATGGCCATAATAACACGTCGCCGGAGTGACGTCAACCTGTGAATTTTCTGTTACATCTAAAACTTTCACTCTCATAATTTTTTCATATCACGGCAATAAAAAAATATCTATCATTCTATTGGGACTCGAACCCATGTCGTTGTAGTGACGTCAACCTGTGAATTTTGTGCTACATACATGTGAATTTTTTTTTTAAATTTCACTCTCATCATTTTTCCATAACGTAACGCGCCTAAAGAAATATAGCTAACTTAAAGAACATAAATTCAATTTACTTTTGTAAAACTTTTTTTGTTTGCACATCGATCGGTCAGCTATTTATTGTCAACAAAACATGACATAAATGGAAGTGTTCCGAAAATGAGGTAGTTTTGAGCCCATAGAACGCATTCAGCCATGGAGATTTAAATTTGTATCGTAAGCAGGGTTCGGACTTAGTTTTTAAATTTTCGAAGTAAATACGGAAAAAAACTGAAGTAGATCCAAAATTTTCGAAGTAGTTTTAGGAAATTAAAAAGAAAAACAAATTTTTCGAATCAAAATTGTTAAAATTCTTAAAAAAAGTTTATTCAGTATTACCTTTGTATATAATAACCTATAGTATTATTATGGAGCGTGATTTTGTATTGCGAACTCTAGCCTGGTGGTGGCGCTGAAATTAGCGCTAGATTTTACAGTGGAGAGTAGACTAACAGCCCTATTCTGCTATTCATCGGCTGGAATTTTTCTTGAATTTTCACTAATTACTATCCTGCTATTCATTCGAAGTGAATCTGTATTTAAGTCGCTAATATTGCGCGGTATTCTGTTATTCACGTGAACGGATTCACTCTATAAAAATCGGATCCGCATATGAAATGTTGCGGATCTTTCATTTAATGGATCGTCTGTCTGGTTGGTATTCAGTAAAATGTAAGTAAAAATTAATTTATTGCCTTATTTAGAATATTTGTTTTAAAAAAATAGATTTGATATTTTTAGGGGTAGAAGGACAAAAATTATGATTTATGAATGATTGTAATCAAGCTGTGGTAGCCTTTTCTGATGTATGTAAAAAAGATTTGGGTATTGATAGAGGGTCGTTATGGGAATGTAGATACCGTCAACAACACATAAGCCACACCACATTTTGGGTGAAACAAGAGTTTTACTTTTAGTTTTTCTTCTGCCGTCATTTGTAGAGTAATCCAATTGGGACATAAGTGGGCTTTAATGTGGACTGAGCCCACAGCAAAAAATCTCAAACAAGCGATTAGTTCCTCTTTTCTTAATATTGACTCATTTCGCTGTGGAGGTGGAAGCTTTCTATTGGAGGATTCTTTTATTCCTCTGCTTCGATTTAGGACCAAAAAAAGTTCATTTTCAAATTTAATAATAAAGATGAAAACAAACTAGAAAATTACTTCTGTTTACTGAAATTTTTAATGAAATCAAAAACAAATATCCAAGATTCAAAAGATTATCACATGAACAGCTGTTTACGTGAATGTCAAATTGGTTCGGGATAATGTAGTTCAGCCGATGGATAGCAGAATGCAAAGGCAGTGTGAAAGGGGATCGAATGGGTGGATCGGATATACGATTCACGTGAATAGGGCTGTAAGATACAAAACAAGTAGTAAAAAAGAGAATATTTTGTTATTAAATTTAGCAGACACAAAATCTAGCAAGTACTGTCCCAATACTTAAGATGTCGCACAATCTTTCGTCTTCTTGATAGTACTCAGTGGCGTAGCGTAGGGGGGGGGCGGTCCGCCTCGGGCGGCAGGCCTAGGGGGTCGGCAAAATGTCGCCGGTGATGCGGGTAGAATAGAAATCATATGTTTCATGACAGATCGTTTGACAAGTCAACAAACAACAATGTTGTAAATTTGAAATTTGCCACCCTATCTGTGGTTCATCTTTGACCGCTCTCGGCTGATTTCCGTGAATTCTTTGATGGTGAATAGGGCCGTAAAAGTGCATTCCGTATTGTCGCGTGACTCCCGAAACTAAAACAAAACGTTCCGAAACTCTCGCGAAACTGAAAGGGAGTGTTCCGAAACATATGATATGCATATGTGAGATATGATAAGATAACTAGGATTCGATGGAAACCTTATTCTAGTCTCAGCCAGCTGTTGAATCTTCTAAAACTAAACACTTAGTACTTCACTCAACCTTTCAACTAGTTTTTGAAAATGAAAAGAGTTAAAGGAAGCGGCGCGGAATACCGCAAGAAGAGAGAAGCAGACGCGAAGACGCGAAATATTTCAGTTCTAGTTCTGGTTCAAAAGCTACGTTACCATCTTCGGCGGCATCCAGCAGCAGCGGAAGTGATCCCAATGTAAGAAAAATTCCTCCATCTACAATCGTGAGTGGCCTAGAATTGTCCTCCGGCCAATATTCATGGGAATGCATAACTTATTTTACAGGCAGAAGAAGAAGACGTGCCTGCCGTCAAAGTTGGAAGTCATTCTGGTCGCACCACAGAGCAGGATCAAGATGAAGTCGACTCACCAGAAGTACCTCAAGCATCTAGTCACAAGCCTGCAGAAGAAGTGAACCTCGTGAAGCTGCGTAAAGACGCTTAAAAACAAGTTTGTGGAAGTTCTTGAGGTACTGGAAGAATTGACGGATTGGTAGCCAGTCTTCTTCTGACAGTCATGCAGTCATTCAACTTCCTCACTTTTCTTGACTTTTGAGCTGCAGAGCTACCTGAAGAAGGTGACGCACAGATTTACCTGCAGCAACGTGGACTGAGTGTGGATAAGTGTGCTCAGAAACTCTGCGTTTTAAAAATTCTCCTAGTGGAGAGCAGAGACCGTTTTGTCCAATCCGCAATCGACTTTTCTAAGACTATTTGGAAAAAACTCGGAATCGAACTCAAAACGAGAAGAATTCGCAGGAAAAAACGTATGCATGGCGATGAATCCGCAGATGCAGCTTTGTCTCACGAGCCTCATTCGTAAGGCCCGTAGAATCCGTTTATGAAACCGCTGATCCTATTTTACTTTCAATAAAAGATACTTCATTACCTGTGAAATGATGTCTCAAAATTTAATTTTAATTAAGTATTGAATGCGGGCGGCAAAATGGGTCTCCCGCCCCGGGCGCCGAGATGGTACGCTACGCCACTGATAGTACTATAAGTTTTATATACAAAGGTATTACTTCATTATTTTTCATTAAAAATAAATAATTAATTGCGTAAAGTTAAAGTTCATTCAGTTTTTTCATTAAAAAACTCAAAACACAAGCATACACATAAAGGAGGTACTAAGTCGCTAGCAGAACAAACTTTCTTTTGTTTGGGGTTGAACGAAAAAAAACAAGTGATGTCGTTTACGGAGTATACAGAGTGATCAGCGCTTCCTTAAAATATGTTGACTACTAATTTTGTCAAAGAGAAGTAGATTAGTTTTTTTTTTAAATCGAAGTAGATCTACATCTGTCGAACTAAAGTCCGAGCCCTGGTATTACTCTTTTGCATAATGGTTAGTTTGTTCGACTGTCATGCAGAAGGTCGGGTGCTGCTCATTAACGGTACGGAATTGACGGGAAATTGTTGTAGGTCCCTCCATTCCTTGCGACAGACACAGGAATGGTTGAGAGCAAGTAAGTTATTAAGCTTACACTCTCTACGAGCGGTAATGGCCTCCTGTTTATTTATGTATTTTTTAAAGTGTATTATGACTACCTTTAAAATATTTGCGCACTGTGCGCACGGAGCGTTTAGGGAAAGTTGTAGAGGTTTTAAAATGAAATTCCGAAGGACATAGGTTTACACATTCGTGTAGTGGATAATCCACTATAGAACACTCTTTCTCAAAATAACGGTAAAATAATGAAAGACAAGAAACATTGAAGCGGTGTTCGAGATATTCAAGAAATTCTGTTATACTTCTATCACCTATCATTTTTAAAGTTCTGTTTTTTTTTTTTGGATAATGTCCAAGAGACTTCAGCACCGACCCAGATATGGGAATTGTACTCGAGCTTTGGATTGAGTGAAAAAGGCCCTATCCCGAGGTATCTTAATCAGTCTTCTGATCCCACTCTACAAAGCATGGATGTGATCGATATCCGATGTCGAATATTCGGTCCAATTTGTGTTAAAGGTGTTTGGAGGAAAAGAAATCTAACGAGCAGTAGGTACGTCAAAATGAAACTACTCAAATGGCTCAAATGGGCTCGACATGAACAGCGAAGTCTTCAAATATAATCCGGAAGGACAATGCAGTAAAAAAGAGTTCCCGTTAGGTGAAGCGAGCAATTAAGGGGAACCTCAAGGGTAGGTAGTTTGCTGGGCTATCTGGAGAGGTTTTTTGTGTAAAGTTGTCAACCTATTATTGCTTTTTGTGAATTGTGTGGAAACCCGCCACACAGATAGCTTTTTCATATCACTCCAATTTTTTCTGAAAATTGAAATCACTGATTCATGTGATAAGCCTGTAACTTTTTCAGGTTCCCGCACTTTCACTCCTCCATTGTTCAATATCATATCCTAAATTTTATCCACCCCGGGGGTTAAAAAATTATTTTTTTCACTGGTTCACACTTTAAAACTTTCACACTTTCTGTGACGCTTTCACACTGCCACCCTTTGGCCGATGTTATTTTTTTTAAATCCAGGTTTTTGAACTTTAAAAACATTGTTCTAATATGTATAATTCATAGTAAATATATAGAAGATAAAATTAAAAAATATTTTTATAAAAACAAGCAATCTGAATAGAATGAGGCGGAGTGTAAGCGTTAAGACTCACCAAAACTAGATTACCTTTGTTAATTTTGCATTTGATACATCTAAAATCCTCATGTTTAATTCATATAACACAAACACATGCATGCGCCTTAGCTGAGCTCTTAATTTAGTTACCACACTTAAGAGTGTGGTCAGAGTCTTGTCAAAATGAGAGATTATCCTTATGATTGTCATTGTCCTGTACAATATCCATATCCCCAAAAGAAGGAAATAAGGATTATATTTTCCATGGAAGTGCAGAAGGAAGCATGGTTATTAAATTTTCACAAGGCTGAGTCTGGGATGAAGAGCACTCGATTTAAATAAGCACAACAGAAAATGTTATGTAAATATGCATATACATAGTTAACTATTATTTTACCCGGTAGAGTTTGCCACAGAAGTGCAGGACTTAAGGATCAAATAATTAAATTATCACTGATTCCATATTTTTACCCTTAACTATATGTTTATATTTTTCGACGGATGTTAAACGGAAAGGCTATTGTGAATATAGCCTGAAATCTAAGGTCTATTATAATTTTAAATTGAATGTTTGACACAGTGTATTTTGTGTCTGGTTTGTGCTGCAGGGTAAGGTGGGGCTAGGCAAAGTCAAAATTAGGAGGTACTTTATTTACTTTTTGCTCGGATCAAACAAGAGGACTACATACGTAAATATGTATGTTATCTATGTGCAATGTCTGCTTGGAAGGGTTTCATTTCCGATATACATAAGTATACAATACGGAGGAAATAGGAAACCCTGCTTGAGAAATGTAATAGAATATGCTTTCAAGGGGCTTCAAATTGTTGTTTGGTAGTTAACTAAGGAATAATAAATTAAGTAATTTAATTTTGCCATTGAAGAGGCTTCATAGGCAATCACAGGCTTTTTATCCTTCAGGGGGAGGTGGAATATGTTTTGTATTATTATTTTCTGTGTTTATGATATAAATATCAATTGAGTTAAGGGGACTTTTTGATTGGATTATGTTTGTTATTGAAATTGAATAGTAAATTAACTGAAGTGAAACGGAATGTCTTTTGCTACGTAGATTGAGACGATTTGGAGAAAGTTATTAATTGGAATATCTACTTAAATAGTTATAGTTTCACACTAATATAATTAATTCTTAAGTGTACAATTAAGTGAATATATTTGCTAATTTAAAAGGGAACTTATGAATTGTCTTCGAAATTAAAGAGCTTTCGAGGTAAGCTTCCCTTGAAGTTATCATCTCATGACTTTTTTGGCTGTCATTATAACCTTGGCAAAATGATAAGTACGTTGGACTATTATGCAGAGGGTCTTGGCTTTGATTCTCAGCCGCTGCAAGAAAAAAAGTTTTTCGGAGGTGCTACCTTTGCGAGGAATTGAAAAATCCTACAAGCGTATCGAAAAGTGCTACTTATTAGTCGTTCGGAATCGGCAGAAAATTGCAGGTCCCCTCCATTTCTAATAACATGTGGTCAGGAATGCGGTTGAAAGTTGCAAGTCTCTAGTTCTTAGTTCTCTTCTAGCTGTTACAATACAACACTTATTTCCTAGTTCTCTTCTAGCTGTTGGAATACCACATTTATTTATTTAGTATTCATAAGTATTTTATTATTATATCAATAATTAATTCTTAAGCTCGAATTACATGTTTCTTGTGGTACACTTTTCGCGGCCGAAGGGGCATAAGTTACATATTAAACGAAAGCATATTTTGCATGTGCAGAATGCCAAAATTATTTAAATATACTACACAGGAATTGTTTAAAACAATATATAAAAATTGCAAAAGAAAGCCCGAAAAACAAAAACAATTAGAAATGTCAAATCGACTGACACATAAAATGTCAAATCCAGAATATGAAAAATGATAGCATTCAGCGAAAACCCAAAGCCAGAACCCGAAATATTAAGGTGGATTCACATTACACAAATCCGCCAACACGATAAAAGGTGATGAACATGTTGTTGAATGTGAACCCCCCTAAGTGAAGAAATATTATCAATATAAATATTAGGCATGTGTTATTTTTTAGTAGTTGAGCTCTTACAATAATTGTTTGAAACATTAAGCGTTAACTACAATCGGCAATTTTTACAAAAAGTACAATAAGTGAAAAATGAAAAAGAATACACACATATACTAGCGACATCTGTTTATTCAATGTAAATATGAGTGTTTTCAAAAAGTGAAACATTTACTTTTTGGTTTTTTGAGATGGGAGATAAAATTTTAAATTGAATTGGAAAAGAAGAGCGGATTTATTTTAACATTTTCACTTTTCAAGTTCATTGCAGTTATGGCTTTACAATATTTTCAAAACTTATTTACGTTTGTGTGCATTTGAATTTTAGATATTTGCGAAAAAAGGGAATACAAAATACTCGAAATGTATTTGTCAGGTAAAGAAGGAAGATAGAAAATGCAGACGTGAGACGTCGCTTCGTCAAAAATGCGGACGAACATGACTTACGATCAGGGTTCGTACTTTACTTCGATCGAAATAGATCTGTTTCGATTTTGATAACAAAAACTTAATCTACTTCCCTACTTCTCTTTTTTATGATCTACTTGTTTTTGAAATTCTTAACCAACAGACAGCGCTGATCGCTCTGTATTACATAAAAAACAAGTTTAGGAATCGTTTAAGCGTAAGCATCGTGGAAAATTTAATGTTTTCGAGATCACTTACAGAAAAACATAAAGATATTTATTAGCCACCTTTTGAATTGATAAAATTCATACAAACATTACTTTAAAATAGTTATACATATTTAATTAAATTTATTTAACAAGTCTGAAATCAGAATTTACTTATATATGTTATGTTTATAGTTTTTTAATTTCCTAAAACTATTTCCAAAATTTTGGATCTACTTCAGTTTTTTTTTTCATATTTACTTCGAAAATTTAAAACATAAGTCCGAACCCTGCGGGGACCACAGTGCAGATAAGACTAAATATTTAATTCTTTAAGCCTAGTACGCAGATCACGCTTAATTTTCTCTCCAATACAAAATTCTCTCCAAAATTTAGCCAAGCGAAAATTATGTCAAGCATTTTAGCCGAGAGATACGCTGCTCCAGCTAATAAATCAAAATTTACCTTCGAGCTGTACATAACTTATATGTCAAAATTTACCGCACAAAATAATTGTCTGGCACATTTATTCTAGAGAAATTTCAATTTCAATTTGAAATGGAATAATATTTAGATGAATATTTGATGACAGAATTTTTAGAAGATTTTCAACAGCAAAAATCACTCATAATTCTTACTCGTATTCGTTCTCATTCATAATTCTTAAAAAATCATACTTTAAACCAAATTCTTTTAAATCTTTGGAAAAATTTCATTTAGAGAACAGCTGTTTTTTGTGACATATTCTCCATAAGGTTCAAAATGTCAAAATTTAGCTTGGATCTTAACTGATGTTTGGAGAAAAATGTGGGAGATAAAATTTACGGCGATCTGCGTACTAGACTTTAGGGTATAAGAACTTTCTAAACAATATTCATTATAAATTATTAAACAAAAAAAATTGATAATTTGTTTTTGGCTTTTTTCTATACATTTTTAAACATGTTTCTTTAGGATTGTATAAATATTAATTTATTTAAAAAGTCACGAAAAGAAAAAAAATTATGTACATATTTCTAAATGAATTCAGTTACAATCAAGTGACGCAGAGTGTATTGAACATACCTCAGGAATCCAATGTCCAACCAAAAGCCACATTTGAATCCATTTGAATCAGTGTTGCTTTGTTGAAAGGAGCCGTTGATTTTGCAATCTGCAAGTATTATGCATCCGTAACGGGATATAGGTATGTTGTATGTACATGCAATAAAGTCACATTTAGTAGGTTTTTGAAGAAGTCAGCTATAGGTAGATACAAAGCCAACTTGTTGTATTAGAAATCAACACTTCTGAACGAAAGGAAATGATTTTTCCTCCTTAACTATATCACATAGAAGAATAGTCTAGAAAATCAGTAAAAATAGTAAGCACAAATTTGCATACCTTTCTCATTTCGAAAAGGGTTGTGACTTGTAAAAATGAGGACGACTTGTACTCGAATAAAATGTAGGTACCTACTTATATTTTTTTTACTTTCTGAATTGCGACACAAATTTTTCAGAACCAGCTCTTCAGAGTGCCATCAACATCCTTGCTGAATCCGAAGTTTAATGCGATGAAATGAATCCTCGAATCGCTGTCCCAAGATATCATTACTCACGAACTAGTGGTATTTATTTTTATTTTCATCCTGGGAGAGTAAGCGGTTGGTTTCACTGTGACTAGGTATAATGTACAGTAAATTAGTGGAAAAGGCAAACGTGCTAACGGACGAACCTTTAATTGGTATTACGACAAAAATTTCACTCTCTATTTCTCTCTCTTTCGTTCGTGCTAACAACGGTCGGTGGTTATAGTCCTTCGAGTACGATGGCTTCTGCTTGGATTTTGTTGATTTATTTGAGTTTTATGAGACTTTTTTTGAAGTAAAAATGCTGTTGGAAAAGGGACGCAAGGGGAACTGAGAAGTCTGCAATTAATTTATAATTAAAAACAAGTCCTAGAATGCTGATACAACAGGGAGTGTTTTACAATGCTTGATAGTACTTAATGCTCTTTAAATGACAAATAAAGCCGAAACTAGAGTGATGTTGTTAATGTTTGTCGATTGTAACTGGTGGTAACTTGAATGTTATAAACTTTGTAATTAAAGTGTATTTTTGGAAAATAACTTTTGATGAGGCGAAGTTGTGTGTATATTTTTTTTTTCTTAAAGAATTTGTCCAAGTTAGATTTTTAATTGATGTTTTTGTGTGAGAAAATGAATTGCTTGCAATCATGGTTCATTGAATTTTATGAACTCAAATGTAATATTTTAGTTAGTTGCCTTTGGACTAATAATAATTAGTGGAGTTTATATCCCCAATAAAATAATGATTTGATTGACATTAAAGAAAATCCGAAAAAGAATTAGCAAACTGTGCTGTAAAAAAAAACATATTCTTACATGAACAGAAGTTAAGCAAACAATTATGCAATGTCCCAAAAGTAGTAGAAATTTCTGGTCAATTGTCAATTTGCCGTTTTGTCAAAATTCATCATTTTCCGTTTCAACTCTTTTTCTTTTATAATCTACACGCGCTCAAGGGATTATGATTACCCTTTAAATGTTTCAACACAGCGCGGGCGTGAAGTTAAGGAAGAGAAAGAAGGATAGGAAAGATGTGTGGCACGATGTTCTGAGACTGAAGGTGGTTGTCACAGATTTTGTATCTCCAGGAATGGCGGCTGAACTAAAGCTGAGAAATGCCGTGTCTTATTTCTATGTCACTTATAATTCACATTTTTACTTGCGATAGGTACTATAGGGCAAGTTCTGCATTTGGAAAAAAAATCGAACTCGAGATTTTAATCAAAGTTGACATTACGATGATAGCGAAGACGAAAAAAGTGGGTCCGACAATTCCGTCTGTCTGTCTGTATGTCTGTATGTCTGTATGTCTGTACCTCGAACTACAGCCTAAACTACCTTAGGTATTTTCTTCAAACTTGGTAGTTAAGGGTCTTCCGTGATTCCCTAGAGGAGAAATTGAATTTTTTTTTTTAGCTCCAAAACTAAGGGTACCCCCCATACACCCGTAATGCAAAATCTTATTTATCTCGAAAACGGCTCTAACGATTTTGATAAAAAAAATTAAGTATGATATTATGGACATGGACTACATTTTGGTCAAAAAAAATGTTGGTGTAAAATGTTATTAGGGGTACCTGCCATAGACCCGTTTTTTTGATTTTCGACTTTCTCATTAACGGCTCTAAGGAATTTAACCCAAAATTTTTAGCAGGAATCCTCTTAAATTTAAAATAATATTGTATATAAAAATATTCGAAAATATATTTATTGGGTTTAAAAAAAAAAAAAAAAAAAAATTAAATCAATATCTTCAAAACCTATGAACGATTATTTTTTGAAATTATTTCCTAAAACCAAAATTATTAAATACTTAATATTCGCATCCCACATTTTTTTCTTGAAAAATTTTAGAGAAATTTCTTATATAAAAAATTTATTTAATAATAAAACTATTTTTTAAGTGTTATTTGCATAAATTCATACTTTTCCGGAAACCAGACGGCAATTTTATGCATTTGAACATTATTATCTCATTAAATTCATGTTTTATATTTATAAAATGTATCTTAAATTCCATAGTACTTTTACATAAGAGCAAGTTCGTGCGATCCAGTCGTGCATTTTATTTTATTCGTATTCATCCTTGTTGGACATACTAGTTTAACTCAATTAGATGTTGTTAGTGTTATGCCTGAACATGTAATCAGTAAACCAGCAACCCATTGATGACAATTTTTAGAAGGTTTTTAATGGAATCAAAACGACATAGACGACGGCAGGGATCGAACCTGTGATCATGAGGTTGACAGGCGAGTACACAACCATCTCGCCACGGCCACCTTTATATAAGGGCGACCTGTGTACTAGCTCTTCAGATAAGGCAAATGTACTTGCAGCTCATTTTGCGGCTTACTCTACGTTCCCAGATAAGAAAATTGCCCCTCCCATACTTGAGAACTTAGATCAGCCACCAAATAATCTACATACATCAAATTAAAAGCGTTAGGTTTTCCACGATCGTTCATGATAGGTTAAATCATACTAAGAGAACCGAATATATAACATTGTTTTCAGATGTGCTGAGTCCAATCCCATCTTTGGCACCTCAGGTGTTCCTCAGGGCAGTCACCTTGGTCCTCTTTTATTTGTAATAGCCATATGATGTAAGTAATATTGTAACCAACTCTCAGTATTTATGCAGGTGATATAAAAATTATGAAGGTAATCTCTTCTCCATTTGATTCCTCTTTTCTTTCTTAAATTCTTTTTTCACTTGGTGTAAAAAAAATTTCCTTGTGAATAAATGTCAATCAATGACAATGGGGTGGCCGTGGCGCGATGGATGTGTGCTCGCCTGTCAACCTCATAATCACAGGTTCGATCCCTGCCGTCGTCTATGTCGCTTTAATTCCATTAAAAACCTGCTAAAATTGTCATCAATGGGTTGCTGGTTTGCTCGTTGCATGTTGTTCAGGCATAACACTAACAACATGTAATTGAGTTAAACTAGTATGCCCAACAAGGATGACTACGAATAAAATAATGTGAATTATAAGTGACATAGAAATAAGATACGGCATTTCTCCGCTTTAGTTCAGCCGCCATCCCTGGAGATAAAATATCTGAGACAACAACCTTTAATCTCAGAACATCGTGCCACACATCTTTCCTATCCTTCTTTCTCTTCATCAACTTCACGCCCGCGCTGTGTTGAAACATTTAAAGGGTAATCATAATCCCTTGAGCGCGGGTAGATTATAAAAAAAAAAAAAAAAAAAAAAATGACTTTTTCTCGCAAACGTTGCCTTTACCTCAAAGAGCTTATCGCTTCTGCTGTGCACGCATACCCGTCGTTACCTCAATTCGCGATCTTGGGATTGTATGTGATAAAGAGCTCAATTTTCGCACTAATATTGATCAAATTATAGCAAAAGCAAATTCCTCCCTGGGTTTTATCAAGTGCTGGTCTAAAGAAATTTCCAATCTTTTTATCACCAAGACTTTGTATTTCACTTTTGTACGTACTTTTCTCGAGTATGGCAGTCAGGTTCGGTCTCCCTACCAAATTACCCATTCCCTATAATTGAAGCAGTGGAGCGAAGGTTCCTCCATTTGGCCTTACGCAGACTCCCCTTGTCTAACTCTTTTATTTTGCCACCCTATGAAAATTGTCTACTATTAATTGGCTTACCTACACTTGTCAAACGACGCGTGATAGCTTAAATACTTTTCATTCACCAGCTTATCACTGGTGCCATCGATTCTCCGACGCTACTCGAATTGATTTATCTAAATATCAACCCTCGATCTGTTCCAGTCTTTCGCCTCCCTACCAAATCGCACCAACTATCGTCATTTCAACCCAATAACAAGAATTTTACACTTAGCCAACAGTGCAAAAAACGTCATTGATTTTAATAAAGAGCTTATCCTCCCTAAGAAAAGAACTATACACCACTTTGCAATTACTATACGCCCACCTTAGTAAAGCATAACATAAATATATTTGAGTTAGATTAAGAATAAGCTTGCATGCAGCCTAATAAATAAATATAAGAACATAAGTCATCCAATAGGACAGGTATCTTTCCGAACTCCTACAATTCCATGAGCTCCTTCGTGATCTTAATATAAACAAATCTGCTCGTCCTGATGGTATTCCCCCCATTTAGCTGAAGACGTATTTTTCCTTGCCGGCAAAACCATTGCATAAGCTTTTCCATCGCTCCTACTGTATTAAAATCTTCCTTGGAAGATGGAAAACAGCATTTGTGCAGCTTTTTAATAAAACAAAAAGCTACCCTTCCTCCTTGTAATGAGCAATTGCACTTCCGTTCTTTCTTTCGAATGTCATGAAATGGTTGATCAATAATTATCAGCTCAAGAATTATCTCGAAGACCGAAATCTTCTTAATGCCCGGCTTTCGCAGGAATCGTTTCACTAGTGATGTTATGTCATATCTCATCGAAAAGTGGACCGGATCTTGATATTGCTTCGGATAAAGTAAGATTATTGTGCTTGGCATCTTCATAAAATAAATGCTGGTGTTCCTCAGGGCTCGGTTTTGTCTCCAACTCTCTTCCTTACTTTTATAATTGACCTTTCTTTTTGAGACTTCTTATCCAATTTATTGTTTTCACCGATGACTCTACTCTCAGCTCTTAGTACTCGGTACGTGTGTCAACGACAATCTTCGTTGGAATAACCACATTTTTGCAACCGGTTATTGGCTTTTTTGGAGACTCTCTTTTGTTGATCGCGTTCACAATAATAAAGCAATAAGTTGGGTTGGCAGTACAAATTTTCCCAAAGGAGTGGAAATACTGCGAATGAAATAATGAGGGTAAGAATCATCTATTGGATGAATTTTGTACAGGTACACTTACTCGCGCTTGAATTTTGCAAGGGAAGGTTTAATTTTGCTGATAAATTTACATTACTCCATAAATATTGAGTTTACCAATAAAGAAGATTAGAAAAGACAGATATTACCGAATTTCGTTTTCGTGCCTTCATCTCTATTCAGATCAAAGCCGGGAATTATACACACTCGACCGAAATTTTGCGCCAGTTTCAAACCGAGGCTAGGACCAAGCACTCTATTCCACTTCACCGCCTTTATGCCTTAGTTTCCACCAGTGACGGGTACTCTATCCCCAGTCTCGATCAGAGCTCGGCAAGGCTCGGGACTCAATTCCTGTTGAAATATGTTTCTACTGTAGCGTTCACACTTTAATGTATATAATTTTATCACATACTTTTTATGTTTCTTATCAATTAATGTTTCAATAAATTTTCATTCGATAATATTGTTTCAACAGAATAAGTTGCTTTTCTCATGTTTATTTGTTTGCGGAAGCTAAATATTCTACAATCAGGCGCGGATCCAGGATTTCGTTCAGGGGGGGGGGGGCAATTTTCGTGATATTTTGCTTAACTTAAAAAAAATGGTCCATTTCTCTGCATTTCTGTCTTAAAATATTAAAAAGGTATAAATATAATCGAATATAAAAATAACAAATCATTAAATTGAATTAAGGAAAGCATGTGCAGGTACATACCATAATATATGTAGGTCGTATGTAAATAACTATTAAATAGTAAATCAAACATCTTCGTTTACATTACTTTAGCCTCTTTCAATAATGCTCTGTATGCATGTCTTAAAGTATTAAATAGGAACTCGTACGTATTAAAAAAAATGAATTAATTAATTTAAATAAACAAATTATAGTGTTGTACATGATATACATAGTTCTTAAATACTCAATTCTAATATTTTTGTGTGGCCGGTTTTTGAAAACGGTTTTTTAACAGATTTGAAAAAAAATTTGAATTTTTTTTTTAAATCAAAAAATTTTTTTTTTTTTGAAAATTTGAATACACTATTATATTTAAGTTTTTTGGGAGCTTACGCTAACAAAAAATGATCAAAATCGGTCATGAGAAAATCAAAAACAAAAAAATGGTTGTTTGGGGGGTACCCTCTATAACCATTTTTCGGAAATTTTTTTTCAACTAGTACCTAGCTTTAACTAAATGAATTTTTTTTTTGTATCTTTTTTTTTAAATCCGTAAAACAGTTTTTGAGAAAAAAAAATTTACAAAGTTTCGAAAAAAATTCGTATGGCAGAGGTACTGTTATTTTTGGTCTTAAAAAAAAGAAGAAAAAAACGGGGGGGGGGGTAAATTAAAAATGATAAATGTTTAGGCTGTAGTCGAACCGACAGACAGACAGAATTGCGAGACCCAATTTTTTAGTCTTCGCTATCATCGTAATGATAACTTTGATCAAAATCTCGAGTTCGATTTTTTTTACGAATGCATAACTTGCCGCACGAACTTGCTCCTATGTAATAGACTAGGAATTTTAAAAACTTAAAAACGAATGTTATTAGAAAAAGCTGTTCATAAGGATAAAGTTATCATCATTTTTTAAATCCTTTTAGTAAGAGACAAAAACAGAATGCTATGCAAATATGAATTTATGCAAGAACAAAAATTATACATAAGTCGTTGTAGTGGTTTCTTAATAAAATAAGGTTTTATATACATATAAGATTTTTAAAATATTAAAAAAAAAAAATAGTACGTCAACATTAGGTTTTTATTACTATACGAATGAAAATTAAATTTCAAAAAAAAATTATTTACCCATTTTTGAGATATCGAATTTTCCAAAAAAAAAAAGATTTTTTTTTCAAAATTCAAAAAATATTTTTTTTTAAAGTTTTGAAATGCAATGTTTCTTAAAGCTTTAAGAAGCATCTCTATAAAAAATTTCATTAAAATCCATTATGTCGATAATGAGAAATTCAAAATTTTCAAAAATCGTTCTATGGTAGGTACAGTGACTGTAATGTCTTGTTTTCAAAATCTTTTGTATTAAATTATAGACCTTAAAAATTAATCGAAAGACTAAAAATTTAAGCAAAATTCTCGGAACCGTTTTCGAGAAACATACGATTTTCGAAAACCATTTTTGAAACATTTGTATGGAGGGTACCGTTATTTTTAAGTAAAATAAATTTTTTTATCTCTTATCTTGTAGATTATTTTAAGAAACTTTTATTTATTAAGTTTTAAGAAAATCGAGCATGGGGTTTTCGAAATATTGAGTTTTCAAAAAATAATTTTGAAATTTTTTTTTTTGAAAATTTGAATACACAATAATATCTATTGAAACTGTTGGGGAGCCTTAACATTAAAAAATTATCAAAATCGGTTGTACCGTTTTTGAGAAAATCAAAAACAAAAAAATGGTTCCAAGGGGGTACCTACCAAAAATAATAATTTTTTGGATTTTTTTTTCATTCATTACCTAGGTTTAACTAAATGAAATCTTATGATTTTTTTTTAAAAATCTGTAGGACAGTTTTTAATAAACAAAATATTTATAAAATTTCGAAAAAAAAATTCGTATGGCAGGTACCGTTATTTTTGGTCTTAAAAAATCAGATCAAAAATCATCCGGGGAAAAAAAAATAAAACCCATATCTACCAAGTTTAAAGAAAATCGGCCTAGCCGTTTGGGCTGTATTCGAACCGACAGACAGACAGAATTGCGATACCCACTTTTTTGGACTTCGCTATTATCGTAATGTCAACTTTGATCAAAATCTCGAGTTCAATTTCTTTTTACGAATGCATAACCTGCCTTCCAACCTATAAGTCGCAAGTAAAAAGAAAAAAAGTGTTATGGTTTTTATAATTGTGAAACGAAGAACTGCCGAGGGGGGGGGGGCAATTGCACCCATTGCCCTCCCCCTGTATCCGCGCTTGTCTACAATTCCAACCGACGACGGCATTTGTACCTCAATTTCTAGCAGGGCCGAAGCTCTGTCCATTTTGACCCAAGGTTTGTCCCTGTTTCGCCCAGGGCGGGCATTAGCCTTCATACTTTCGCCAAGGGTTGAAGACTCTATATTACATATGAAATACTTTTAGAGCTTATTATTTGTCTACTATGTGTAGTCTATGAAATACCTTGTTATTTTATTTTCCGAGTTTGCTTCGGTCTGACCGTAGATCCTCAGCAAGAAACAAAAGTATAGAAAAATTATATAAAATATGAACAACCATTGCCATCAGTTGAGCTCTCATTGAGCCACCAGAACTTCAAGCGATATTTAGCAGGCTTGTTTCAACTTTTCATTTTGATGCATCGATAGTTAGATTTTCAGATAAATTGAAGTTTGCCGATGAGATCTAGCTCAACTCATCCAAAAGTAATTAATTTTGCGACAGCTGGTTCCGATTTACTAAAGCTTGCCTACGGCGGCCATATGAATTATGGAAATGAAGAAAGATGTTGTTTATCTCACAACGTGAAAGTTCATATTCCCAAGACTCAGTATTCATTCTGTGTAAAACTAGTTTGACTGTTTTTAACCGATTTATGTTAAATCGGTTTGACAACTTAAGAGGGGACAATCGAAGTCGAAGACAAATCTGCAGGCACTTAGAGGTTTATTGCAATTTTCATCGGTTTGTTTTTATCAGCTATCGATATATTATAGGGCTCTATTCTGAATTCTATTCAACAGGTTTAAATAAGTGTGATATGAGAGTTATGAGATTGCATGTAAATACATTACATTACATTACATATTCCACTACTCCGTAGATAAATCTACGAAGTAGAGACACTGAAAGCACTGGTAACTCAGACCATCGGCTTATACAATACAACAGAGAGAGACAGACAGAAAGAAAGAACAACAGAAAAACACATGTCAACAGCTCACGGTTGGTATTTGAACGGTCCCCCATCCAAGTACTAACCGCGCGCAACGATGCTTGATTTCGCTGATCGATGGGAAGCGATGCTTTCATCAGAGC